>CM070876.1:157585993-159045993 GCA_036365515.1 Torymus aiolomorphi | reverse complement strand
AATCAAACAAAAGAATGTTGTGAAATTAATTATCGATAATCTATATGACTTTGCTCAAAAATGTATTGAAATTTTTTCATCTTTCTATACAAATTTAACACAAGAATGTATTGAACTTGACGGACACAATATAGTACTTCTCGTACCTCGACCTTAAAGTGGGATTTTACACCCGCATTGCAATAATGAGTCCGAGAGCTTGCAAAGCTGACCTCGCGGATTATTTGCCACACAAGGGCGTACGAACATTATTTTTCGCTTTCGTCGGCGTAATGACTACGTCGATTGGGTTGTTTTTTTGTGAATGTACAGGGTACCAATTTTGCGGTTCAAGGACGTAAAGTGTAACTTTCAATTAATTTGGCCCGTAGGCGTAAAACACTACTTAACGCCCTAGGGATGTAACAGGTCACATTACGCTCAAAAAATCCTATCGAATTTACGTACTTACCACGAGGGCAAAATTATTTTAATTATGTAACTAACGTCTTGTTTTTATTTCTACAAGTCACAAGAATTTTTTCCGATATTATCGAGAAGTACAAGCCTATATAAAAAATTGTATACTTAGTTATCAACACATCACTATTTTGCATTCTTCTTTTTAAATTTTAAACTTTCTATAGTTTATTACGCATCTAGGGAGGGCAAGAAAAAACCAGTCCGGAGTTGCTCTGAGGTGGCCCTCCCTTCTCCCATACATATTTGGCGCGCCCGATGGGGCCTGTTTTTTATTGAGGTTCATTTATAGCGAGCTCTGCAGAAACATGAAATTAGTCAGATACGCTGGCCAATTATTTTGAGTTTGAACTAATTTTTCGAATAACCGCGATTTAAGAAGTAAATATAGTAAGAATTACCCTCTCTCAATTTTGAGATAAAAATTTTAGAGTTGAAACGTTTATGGCTCATGGGCATATAATTTTATATACTCATTTTGCCTTTAGAAATTTATGTAAATGTTTTTATTAGGTGCCACTGATATTTGTGTTTACATAATACTTTATTTGCTTTTGTTATTTATGAAGTTGGTGTAATACTCATACTTTATCATTAATCCTGTTTTATCAACTGAACTACTCAAAATAATTAATATTAAAATTAATTATTTGTGTCTTAAAGTGTGAAATAACAAATAATTTCAATAATAAGAAAAAATATGCAATTTTTTAAATATTAATGAATTATTAAATCACAGCTTAAATATTTAAAAAAAAAAAAATAATTCCTTAAGTACGTTACGTACGTTAATTAAACACAAGAAAGTACTGAAATCAATTATATTGTAGTCAAGTACCCATAACTTAACTTGACTGACATAATACAACTTTTCGTACCTACTCAAAAATATTCAGCTAGCGGGCATGAAGTACTATTTAACACCCAAGAGGCGTAATAGCTCTCATACTCCTACAAAACTTTATAGAACCTACGCACTTTACGTCCGTGTGGGCAAAAATTATTTAAATTATATATAACTATCTTTTACTTCGTCGAGTAAATGTATACTGAACAAATTATATGTATGTAGATTCAAATTCTTCATTGCAAATCAAACAAACGAAAGTTGTGAAATCAATTACCGATAGTCAAGTAATGCAAACAACTCTCCGAAACAACTGTGTGACTGATCTCAGAAATATATTATTCTAATTTGTTCATTCTTCTATACAAATTAAACACAAGAAAGTACTGAAATCAATTTATTGTAGTCAAGTATACCCATAAGTTAACTTGACTGAGATAATAGAACTTTTAGTACCTTGCGTGTAAAATTACATTTCACGCCCACGTTGTAACTTCAAAAATATTCACCCAGCAGGCATAAAGTACTACTTAACGCCTAATAAGCGGAATAGCTCACATATTCCTACAACACTTTATAGAACCTACGCACTTTACTCCCGGGTAGACGAAAATTATTAATTAATTACTATTATGCCTTCTTTTTATTTCTAAAATTAATAAGAATTTTATCAGATATTTACGAAGTCAATGCCTATATAAAAAAATTACATAGTTACCAACACATCCCCATTTTTCATTATTTTTTCTCAATTTTGAAATTTCTATAATATTACGCATCTTGGGAGGACACGAGAAGTCTAGAGCTGCTCTAGCAGGGGTGGTCGTCCAATCTTCCATACATACTTGGCGGGCCCGACGGTTTGCAGTTTAAGGTGTAGACATTGTCATTTTCATATGAATATTCATACGTTTAAAGATCAGATAAAATGTATAAATCAATTGCTTCTAGATATTAAATACTGATCCGTGAATATATTACTCTTTTTAAATAGAAAAGTCCAAACACAGATGAAAATTTCATATGAGATCTCATATGAGAATATCGGACATCAGATCCCATATGAGATCACATATGAGGTCCCATAATATATAAAATTGCAGATGACATAACATATATGAGTCTTATCTGATGTCATGTCCGAAATACTCATAACATGATGTCTTATCTGATCTGATGTCCGAAATACTCATATAAGATCTCATATGATATTTACACGCGGGAAAAGGATAAAAATAGGTGGCTCATAAAATAGTTAGTAAAATTTAAAGCTCTTTTGAATAGACTATGAATTTATATGTATCTTTTTATTTCATTCCCATATAAAAAAAGACGAACACAAGGAAAAATATTATAGGTAATAAAAGTAAATCATGATTATGCACACAGTACATGTAGGGATATTATATTTAAACGGTATTTATGGTGGACTTATAGGTATATGCAAAAATCTAGTATTCTACATTTACAAAGGTCACCGGTAAACTGTAAACCGTCGGGCCCGCCAAGTATGTATGGAAGATTGGACGACCACCCCTGCTAGAGCAGCTCTAGACTTCTCGTGTCCTCCCAAGATGCGTAATATTATAGAAATTTCAAAATTGAGAAAAAATAATGAAAAATGGGGATGTGTTGGTAACTATGTAATTTTTTTATATAGGCATTGACTTCGTAAATATCTGATAAAATTCTTATTAATTTTAGAAATAAAAAGAAGGCATAATAGTAATTAATTAATAATTTTCGTCTACCCGGGAGTAAAGTGCGTAGGTTCTATAAAGTGTTGTAGGAATATGTGAGCTATTCCGCTTATTAGGCGTTAAGTAGTACTTTATGCCTGCTGGGTGAATATTTTTGAAGTTACAACGTGGGCGTGAAATGTAATTTTACACGCAAGGTACTAAAAGTTCTATTATCTCAGTCAAGTTAACTTATGGGTATACTTGACTACAATAAATTGATTTCAGTACTTTCTTGTGTTTAATTTGTATAGAAGAATGAACAAATTAGAATAATATATTTCTGAGATCAGTCACACAGTTGTTTCGGAGAGTTGTTTGCATTACTTGACTATCGGTAATTGATTTCACAACTTTCGTTTGTTTGATTTGCAATGAAGAATTTGAATCTACATACATATAATTTGTTCAGTATACATTTACTCGACGAAGTAAAAGATAGTTATATATAATTTAAATAATTTTTGCCCACACGGACGTAAAGTGCGTAGGTTCTATAAAGTTTTGTAGGAGTATGAGAGCTATTACGCCTCTTGGGTGTTAAATAGTACTTCATGCCCGCTAGCTGAATATTTTTGAGTAGGTACGAAAAGTTGTATTATGTCAGTCAAGTTAAGTTATGGGTACTTGACTACAATATAATTGATTTCAGTACTTTCTTGTGTTTAATTAACGTACGTAACGTACTTAAGGAATTATTTTTTTTTTAAACATGTTGATTGTATTAAGGCGATGTGAACCTCAAAATCAACCCAATTTCATTATTTAATTAATAAACATTCGAACGTTTATTTGGAAAAACAATTCTGTCAGGCGCTCCGTGTATGTAAATACTATGCTCAGATTTTTTTTTGTGCGATTCTATCAGCATTTCCATGAGATACGCTCGTTTTAAAACTGGCAAAATTCGAAGTATTACAGATCCCTACTTATCGACATTGCGGCTTTTATTTAATTAAATAAATTCTGAGTAGATTTTTGGAAAAACAGCTCTGTCAGGCGCTCCGTATATATAAATACTATACTCAATTTTTTTTTTTTGTAATTCTATTATTATTTGCAAAAAATATATATGTTCTAAAATTTGTCGGTAAGTACACATTACCTTAAACAAAAATATTTAAGCTGTGATTAAAGTTTTTGGTACAGAGTTTGACGGATGTTAAGAGAGAGAGAGGAAAAAAGGGGAGGGGGGAGAGAGGGTGAGAGAGGGCGGGGGAAGAGAGAGAGGAAGATTATATTATACAGAAAAAACGTCTATACTTGCCTTATTTTATACTTTCGTAGAAAGTTTTATATTTAGATTATACATAGATTATACAGAAAAAACTTCTATACTTGCCTTATTTTACACTTTCGTAGAAAGTTTTAAATATCAACACTATTATTATTAGTACAGTCATGAAAAAAATTATTACCATTTGTAGAGAGTGCTTATTGAATAGATGAGACTAGAAAAAATAAAAAGACTAGACAAATTGTGTTGTTACATTAATAATACTATTTGTTTTGCTGATTGTTTTAAAAAAATATTTAGGTTTTCATTAAAGTTCTTGGTTCAGAGTGTGACAGATGTTGATTAATTATACAGAGAAAACTCATACATTTGCCTTAGCCACTATTTGTTTTACTGATTGTTTAAAAAAAAAAAATGTTTAGGCTCTCATTAAAGTTCTTGGTACAGAGTTTGACATATGTTGAGGGAGAGAAAGAGAGGGGAGCGGGAGAGAGTTATAAAATAAATACATTGTAACTAGCCACACTACTGCAACACAATCCGCTAGCAAATTAAAATATTGGTTGCAGATAAAAAAGTAGCCATTACAGTAATTTATATATTATGGTTTCATATACGGTAATTCACAGAACAGATAGCTACTCTGAAACATTTGGCGCCCATCACGATAAGCCAATCACTATATAATAATTACATTATATTTTCAACTCTTAGATTCGTTGAAATTTTAACTAGAAACCAGTTGAATTAATAACCAATCAGACACATCTTGCAAAATTAAACACAAAAGTTTATGAACTAAGAATCATTGAGAGAAAAAAGCTTTCTCCATTCTTTTAAAATATAAAACATCTTGAAACATCTTGAATTTCTGATAATAAAAGCTTCCGTAACATTCTTGTATACTTTTTGAAATAATTATCTGAATCTTGTGTAGAAAAATATTTACTGAGAACTCCTCTGAAACATTTTGACGTCTCCCACTGTGAGAAAATTATAAAATTAGATTAACTGAGCACTTTTATCCGTAGACATTTTCACAATATTTACTGAGAACTCTTCTGAAACATTTTGACGTCTCCCACCATGAGAAAATTATAAAATTAGATTAACTGAGCACTTTTATTCACAACAATAACACATCATTTTTTCTTTTTCTCTATTTTATTGTTCACTTAACATAATCTTTTAATTGATGTTTAAGTAAATAAATATGCACAGCGCCAATATCAACAAAGTTTCTTGAAGTATAGACAAAAAATGTTTTTTTTTAACCAAGGCTCTGACCAATATTTTAAATTCTGATTTTAAGTAGAGGTTAGAAATTTGTTATCAACACTTCATTTAACACATCATACCGATACTTTATTTTATTTATAGGCACCCATTGCCATAAGCCAATCACTATATAATTACATTATATTCGACACTTAGATTCGTTTAAATTTTAACTAGAAACCACTTGAATTAATAAGCAATCAGATACATCTTGCAAAATTAAAAACAAAAGTTTATGAACTAAGAATCATTGGGAAAAGAAAGCTTTCTCGACATTCTTTTATAGTAGAAACTCATGATTGCCACACATCTTGTATCAGTTTATGAACTAAGAATTTCTGATAATAAAAGCTTCCGTAACATTCTTGTATACTTTTTGAAATAATTATCTGAATCTTGTGTAGAAAAATTACTGAGATCTCCTCTGAAACATTTTGACGTCTCCCACCGTGAGAAAATTATAAAATTAGATTAACTGAGAACTTTTATCTGTAGACATTTTCACAATATTTACTGAGAACTCTTCTGAAACATTTTGACGTCTCCCACCATGAGAAAATTATAAAATTAGATTAACTGAGCACTTTTATTCACAACAATAACACATCATTTTTTCTTTTTTCTCTATTTTATTGTTCACTTAACATAATCTTTTAATTGATGTTTAAGTAAATAAATATGCACAGCGCCAATATTAACAAAGTTTCTTGAAGTATAGACAAAAAATGTTTTTTTTTAACCAAGGCTCCGACCAATATTTTAAATTCTGATTTTAAGTAGAGGTTAGAAATTTGTTATCAACACTTCATTTAACACATCATACCGATACTTTATTTTATTTATAGGCACCCATTGCCATAAGCCAATCACTATATAATTACATTATATTCGACACTTAGATTCGTTTAAATTTTAACTAGAAACCACTTGAATTAATAAGCAATCAGATACATCTTGCAAAATCTTATATATCACTATTTCCGGGTTTTAATAATGCTAGTTTACCTTTAGAAATCATAGGGCCAGTAAAGCATATCCACAATTAAAACACCATAAAGTAGAACGAGGCTTGATCTGCTAGAGCGAATATTATCAGCAACAGTATTTCTATTTTTTCTACTACAGGAGGTTGCATGCTTTGACAGACTTGAACATAATTAATCTTTTGGTGGCCTTAAAATACAAAATAATAATTTTGAACTCTTCTATGTTACATACTATTTAAAGATGATCTACTTGTCAATTATCCTTGTTCTGATATCTCTGTAATAACAAAAAAATATTTCACAAAGTAACAATACTTATATTAATAACATTATTTTTTTTATTTTATAATGATAGTTTGCTACTTATCTGAAAATATATCTGAGATATACCAAGTCCATTTAATATCTATCGAATTTCAATGATGTAAAAAGTCTTGAATATAACTTGTATATAAATGATGATTGTATATGGACCAATGCGTAATATTGAAAGTTTTATGTATACATAAAATAATAAGGTTAGGTTGGTTGACCAGATATATATATATACCATATACGGATTCTCTCTCTCTCTCTCCGTCGCTCTTCTCTTTCCCTCTCTCTCTCTCTCTCTCCGTCGCTCTTCTCTTTCCCTCTCTCTCTCTCTCTCTCTCTCTCCGTCGCTCTTCTCTTTCCCTCTCTCTCTCACTCTACCCCCTCACTCACTCTCTCTCTCTCTTTTGCCAGTCGGTCGGACAAAAATGCTATACTATGTACCGGTCGGACAAAAATGTATAGTTTGTGCGTACTGAAGAATATGGAGATTCGGAGATTCGGAAATAGTACATAAAAATATTCAGATCTCTAAATCTTTTGAATGAGACAATCTTTTTAAATGAAACCTTTCGATTTGAGTAGAGCAATGAAATGGCTTTCGATTAATAGGGATATGTTATATAGTTAAAACTAACGCAATAGGTATATAATCGCATTGAATTTCTCGTACATCCATTTCAAAGTATATAATCACGCGGTCGTCCTAAGGCTCTTCTATACTTGCCTTCGGAACACTCCCGCGTTCCTTGATCGTTGAAAAAAAAGTATAATGAATAAACGTATTTTATATTTAAAATACTAGCGTTAATTTGGTGCGCTACGTGTGCCCTCTCTTCGCTGTTTCTCGATTTCTTTCGAGTTTCGAGATCGATTCGAGATTTCGAGTTACCTCGCAAAAATACTCGAAAACTGAACGAATCTCGATCGCTCAATTTATATTAAGGAATATGCTATACATATAGGAACGATACATTATTTTGGTGGAAGGTTTTTAACCTTTTTTTTAAAATCGTAATTTCTCCAGAACAGTTTGATGTATTATCTTAAAATTTATAGACAAGTTTGTATGTTATATAGGCAATATTTGTGCAAAATTTTATGAAGATCATTCTGTTATTTTTGGAAATATTTAACATTTAAAATTTTCTTATTTTAAAAAGTTATTTTCTTTATCACACGATGAATGGATTAAAATTTGTTCAATTGTTTTGACATTTTGTAGTTATGTAAAGTTTGTATATTTTGCTTCCTCCTAGAAGGAAGCTTTGGGATAGTAATTTTTTGAGTTATTGTAAAAACATGTTATAATTATTTTTCGAGGTGTTAGGAATCAAAATATATGATTTTTTTAAAAATGTGTGTGTGTGTGTGTGTGTGTGCGTGTATGTGTGTGTGTACAACTGAATCTCAGCTTCTACTCGATCGATTTTGACCGGACAGGTCTCATTTTTTTGTTTTCTTTATGTGATGGCGGGTCAAAAACTCGTTTTTTGATTCGCTGATGCGTTTTTGTTTTATTTCGAATTCTCGATTTTCTCAAAATTGATTTTTGCTTTTTTTTTAATGATAAGATCGAGATATTTGAATCGAATGGATAGCATTCGAAAGAGCGTTAAAATACCTATATTTTCTAAAGAAAAAAAATTTCTCTAGCAACCTCGGTTCTTTTGTTATTAACAAAAATGTGTGTGTGTGTTTTTTTTTAAGCTTATATATAACTCCTAAACTAAACGGTCAATTTTCTTTAGAAAAATCATGATAATGCAGATTTTAATTGCTATAATCTGTAAAAATTTGAAATCATTTTGTCGACTTGTTTTTGAGAAAAAAATTGAAATGTGAAAAAAATGAGTTTTGTATGTCCAACGATTACGGGAGTAAAATTGACTTAATCGCTTTGAATTTCCTTGTAGAGGTAGGTTTTGGATAGCTCTCGGTCGAGTTCTTTGGGCAAAATGATTAGTCCAGAAATTTCAGGAATATTTGAGGTTAAAATTTTTTTAACCTTTTTTCAGATAGTAATTTCTCGAGAACGGCTCCATGAATCAGCTCCAAATTTATAGACAATTTTGTATGGGAATTACATATTAAAATGGGTTAGTCTTCGTGGGAAACTGAATCATGCTAGTTTTCGTAAGGGGCGTCGATATTATCTATATCACACAAAATTGTCTATAAATTTGGAGCTGATTCATCGAACCGTTCTCCAGAAATTACGATTTGAAAAAAGGTTAAAAAATTTTAACCTCAAATATCTCTGAAATTTATTGACCAATCATTTAGCGCAAAGAACTCAGCCGAGAGCTATCCAAAATCTACCTCTATAAGGAATTTCAAAGAGATCATACAAAACGCATTTTTTTCATTTTTCAATTTTTTTCTCAAAAACTAGTCGACAGGATGAATTCAAATTTTTACAGATTATATCTATTTATATTCTGTAACAGTAGAAAAGAAAGAAACCAAATTTTGAATTTTACAAAATATCGTATAGTATGAACAAATTTCAATCAAATTTACCTTAGAATCAATGTTTATAACGTGAGGAGCCAGAAGAGTCTGGAGTTCGACCCTGCTAGCTGTAGAATTTACGAAATGGATACCCCATCATTTTGCTGCCAGGGCCGTCTCGTAAATTACCTTCGTACAAATGTACAAATAACGCTAGATCATTTAATTTTAGATCTGGAAAGAATGCAAACTGTTCATTCCATATCATCAACTTCTCCACGACCTCACTCATTTCCCTGGTCAAGGGCAATTGTTTTTTTCTTTATCATCGAAACTCGATCAAAGGGCGCGAAGTATCTAATTTCCACTTTTGTAAACATTTGTTTTGATAAGAATTCAATTTAAATAGTTAACTTATTACCGTACGGACTAGGAGACTGTAAAACACCTGGATCGGCTCAAACTTTGTGGTATGTTTTGGGATGTGAAAATATGAAGAAATCCGCAATATTAAACCCTAACGGTCCGAAAAACTAGAGAGTTGGAGATTTTCTGTTTTATTTTAAGAAAATCCTAAAAATTGCTTCTCTTTCGAACGGTAATCGTTTAATCTAGGAAAGTGTGGCATATAATTTTAGAAAAGGAAATTAAATAAAACTATGAAGAAAACGAGCTTTGATTTGCTTTTTCAGAATAAAAAAAATTTTAAGCTTTTTCAAAGTTAAGACAGTTAACAGTTGAGCAATGAAAATACATCAAAAAATCGCTGGAATTGGGAGTGCGATTTCATGCACATTTGTACTACACTCATTCTAAATATATACTCTAGCACGCAGCGCCCATGTATCCCTCTCAAAAACAAACATCTTCAGAGAACCGTCAAAATTACAGTCATTATTCCACTACAATGTACCAAAAAACATAAAAAAAAAAAAAGAATGGAAAATCCTAAATCTTCTTCCCGTCTGCTCATCGGTCGCATGGTCAGTCCGTTTAGTAGGACCCAATCGCGCGCCTTCTCGATGATGTCGTCCAGGTTCCTCATCTCTAACGTCTGCAGGAGGTCCATAGCGATGTTGTTATGTATATGACGTGAGTGTACACGCATTATGCGCCGAAAAAGCCGAGGGGAAGTATACAATATCAGATGCGACAAAAATTTCAACGAGATGATGACGTACGACGTTTATAAGATAGTTTTGGAGCGTTGTAGTACACTTGTTTACATGTCAGTGTAAAGACTCGAACTAACTATTCGAATGTGTATAAACATGTAATACACATAAAGACCATTGCGAGCGTGTACGAGCTCATAATAAACATATACATATATGCTGTTTACAAATTTAAATTGATACAACAATAATCACAGCAGTTTGTAACGCTTTTATATATATATATATACACACACACACTCTAAAAATCGCTGCCAATTCATTGGCCCGTTGCTTCCTCAAACTTAATTTTGTGATTCCTTTAATTAATTTTTAATAACAAAATAAACAATTGAGTATTATAATTTCATTACCAATAAAGGTAATAATGACATATTTTTCTCATCCACCAGAGAATTCTGTCTATATTGGATTTTTTTACCGAAGCATTAAAAATGGTAAATATGCTTACTTAGTTTAATAGATATTTAATTTATTATATTATATCAAATTTATTTGATGGAATACTGTAGAAAATACTAAGGAGAGTTCTCTAACCGTTTAAACGTTCGCGTCACAGGTCAGCTCAGTGCCACTGCGCAGGCGCACCGGACCACTTTGCGTCTGCCGCTCGTAACCGCTAGGCGGCGTAAACAATCCCGCACGTAAAAAAACGTTTTCCAGGGCATATAAGAGCCTGCAAACGTTGCAGCAGCATCGCTTTTCGGCCTTTTGGCTAAGAGATCGAAGTGTATGAAAAGCTATTGGAACGCCTGAATGCAGGGAACTCGTCGGCACTCATATAATCACAAATCATTAAAAAAGTTTTAAATTATTATTGGCCGAGAAAAAAAAAATTAAATTTAAGTGAAATTCAGATTTTTTAGAAATTTTTGACCGTAAAAAATTATTTAATCAAATAAACTGGATACATACAACTCTTCAGTCAATAGTCATATAAAACACCAAAATTTTGGGACCTCTCTCATTAAAATATATGTTGCTGAATCTGGAGTCGACGGCAGAGCATAAATTTTGAAATGGTCATATATTTGTCTTACCTTGTTTCGGAATTCCAGTAGGCATCTGCCCTTTCTTACTATATTTGTTAGTGGGAAGATCACTTCCCTTGCATTAATGAAATGAATACCGTCCCAACGAATTGCTATTCCACATTCAAGGCACTTAAACAACTGTGTGACCTTCTTTTGATTGATGTCTGTGGAAATCATGTTGTTGAAATCAAATATAAGTACGTATGAGTGATCATATCCATCCTGGAGCACACATATATCTACAAATATATTAAAAATTTTCATCCAGTTGTTTAATTGTAGGTACATCCTATTTTTGATACTGTTCAATATTATTTTGTGTCCATCTATAGACTGTCTGTTCAGCATGACGGTGGACCTGCTACGATGATTTCGGCTTCGATCTCTCAATCGCGAAGTAGATGATTCACCACGTCGTCAATCACTGCTCATTTATACATATATATCTCACCGAGACTAAATATACAATAGCTTCCTCAAACTTAATTTATTGATCCCTTTAATTAATTTTTACTTCTAATATTTAAAATTTAATACTTTATCTTATACGGTTAGACTAACTAGGAGAGGGTCATGGGTCCGGATTCAGCTTAAACTGTGCGTTATATCTTTTTTCGTAATGAACCGTTTTTTTTGGGCAACGAACTTGATCTGAAGATATATAAAAGCTACATCTGTGCCAAATTTCAGGACGATTGAGTAATTTTTGCTCTAGTTATCGTGCGACAACGAAAACGCAAATTTTTTCTAAAATAATTCTTTTCTAAAAAACAAATGAAGATCATCTCTTGAAATTTTAACCAAATATAGTCTTCTATAAGTTTAATAAGTGGTTAAAATTTTAAGTCGATAAATCAAGTAATCTCTGAGAAAATACGATTCGAAAATTTAAAAAAAAAATTTTTTACCTCAAATATCTTTTTTCGTAATGGACCGATTTTTTTGGGCAACGAACTCGATTTGAAGATATATAAAAGCTACATCTGTGCCAAATTTCAGGACGATTGGATAATTTTTGCTCTAGTTATCGTGCGACAACGAAAACGCAAATTTTTTCTAAAATAATTTTTTTCTAAAAAACAAATGAAGATAATCTCTTAAAATTTTAACCACATATAGTCTTCAATTAGTGTAATAACTTGTTAAAATTTCAAGTCGATAAATAAAATATTTTTTGAGAAATTAATTTATGAAATATAAAAAAGTTTTCCTTAATAACAAATGACAAAGTGAAGATATTTTAAATTTTAAAAAAGGAAAATATAGGTAATTGAAATACCTTTCAAGAAAAGTTTATTATATTATGTAATAATGACTTTAAGATATGGAAAATAAAAAAAACTGAAAATTCAAAATCGTTTTTTGGTTATAAAACAAGAGAAAATCAATAAAAACTCAAATCCATCAGGGTACCTTTCTTTTCCCGCGAGACAAAGAGAATAAGCTTTACCCGACGAAAATCGGTCGATTCGTTTCGGAGATATGAAGAGTTCAAATACACACACACACACACACACACACACACACACACACACACACACACACACACACACACACACACACACACACACACACACACACACACACACACACACACACACACGAAAACAAAAATGATCAAAATCAACTAATATACACATATATCGCCTTAAAACATCTTTTTGAACATTTATTCGAAAATTTTTTTCACCGTTACAAAGCTTCCTCTATGAGGAAGCAAAAGAAAATATAATCAATCCTATGATTTTACTCTATCTGTTTAAATATAATACGCAACTTACCACGGGTCGGGTCCGCTGACTCGCCGGGTGAGAAGGAGAGCTTCGCGAGTAAGACGTCTATCTTTCAAGACTACTCGCGACTTTCTGCCGTGCTTACTTTTCGATAGTAACCAGAGGCTTAATACTGGCGAAAGTGTATTGTTGATGATACACAGATTAGTATCAAGAGGCTTATTAATTTGTGTAACATCAACAATACACTTTCGCCAGTATTATTTACATGGCACGTGCTCTATGCCGAGTCAAGTATACATACATATTAATTCGCTCAAATTATCCGTTACAACGTACATTACTGCGTATAATCTTTCTACCTCGCCACTATCGAAGTTCCAGTCGGTGAAAATGGCAGTCTCGCTGTACCTGATTTGAAAGTATTTCACAATTATTTACTTTGCCCTTTCCATATTATTCCCGACTAGCAGGAACAGAATGTAATCACTTTCCGCCAGTGTGCGATACACATCCAATGACGCATACCAGTTTTTCAGTGATTCAATGTTAGTTTGCAATTGTTGGTGAATTTGCAAGTTATACCTTTGCAATCTTTCTACCTCGAAACTATCGAATTACGGGCCCCTGAAAATCGCAGGCTCACGGTTTCTAATTTTGAAATAATTGGTGTTGATTCTCTGAGTTCTTTGCATATCATTATTTCCGACTGCCAAGAATAGCATTTAATCACTGTCAGCGAGTACTCGGTATATAGGCAATGATATATGCCAGTTCTTAAACAATTGCATTTCAGCTTGTAATTGCCGATGAATTTCCACATTATATTTTGCAGTCACCCTAAATGTTACAACCAAAGTTGTTTATCGAACAAATCGTAAAATAGAATAGCTTACTTCATGTTACTAGTTTGTTTATAAATTTATGCAAGATTCAAACATACAACACGAAGGGTCAGTAAATAATAATTTCAAATAGCAAAATACATTAAATATTTGTACTTTTCTGTATGATTTTTATTCTATTATACATTAAAATCAAGTTTAACGAAATTAATACATATAAGTACTCAATTTATCACTTCATTTTGAAGTACTGTGTTTGTAGGTAAATGGATTAGACGTTGGATTACTGCAGTTCGAATCTCCATCAGGGGAAAATTTTTTTAATTTCTTTAATTCTTTAATTAATGTTTTAAACTTGAAGTCCGAAACAATCACGGACTTATTTTCTTTTTTTATTTTTCTAACGAACTTTTATGAATTAGTCGAGCCCAACTTTTTTCCGGAATGTCGCGAGCATCGATCCGCTCCGCGAGCTTCGGAGAAGCTCGCGTTACGGACGGGTCGCGCCCGCGGACTTACGGGGAGGGGAGCGCGCCGCTCGCAACCCCATCGGCAGCCTATCTGCCGACCTTTTTACGCCGCCGTGTGGTGACCTATCAGCGCGCGCGAACACTCATTCCCGACCGCCGTCGAGGTATTTTGCTGTGCTCCGATTTTTCGGACCCCTCTCGCGAGTCGCGACTCGCCCTCCACGCTCCGCCGGAGACGGAGCTCCTGCTCTCGCCAGGCTCTTGCACCAGGTGAGTCTCGCCTTTACTCCTGCCAGCAGTGACTCCGTCGCTATGGGCAGAAGGAGTGTCAAAGTTGAAGATATGACGCCATCCATTTTTTCAATTAGTAATATTATGACGATCGTTGGAGGCAAAATAAAAACAAGATGTTGAATGTTGATAGTGGCAACGTTTCGTTGGCATTGGTGCGCCAACCTCATCAGGCCTTTTTTATTTTCAAACACAAAAACGTTCACAATATAAACCATCAAGATGACAAAAGAGAAAAACCAAAATGTGAAAATTAAAGTTACCAAATTACAAAGTGTGTGGATATAATCCGTCGATCAGATGTTAATCTCAACTAAATTAATAAACACGTACCTACTATTTATATATTTTGAAACTGTGTTTACAAACAAGCTATACGTTATAAAGTTCATTTATGATGGAAAAATACACTGTACTTAATTTTTGAATGTCTTCCTTTTTAGTGATACTGTGCTTATTAGATTTGATATAAACCATTTCAGAAACCAATCTCTTTTTATAATTACTTTCATAATCCAAGATAGTAGTATGTTCCCAATCAAATTCGTGTTGACATTCTAAACGATGTATACTGACAACCGACTCTTTAGTTTTGTTAGTTCTATGCTCACTAATACGTGTATGTAAAGATCTTTACACACACACACACACACACACACACACACACACACACACACACACACACACACACACACACACACACACACACACACACACACACACACACACACACACACACACACACACACATATAAAACTAACAAATATATATATATATATGTGTGTGTGTGTGTGTGTGTGTGTGTGTGTGTGTGTGTGTGTGTGTGTGTGTGTGTAAAGATCTTTACATACACGTATTAGTGAGCATAGAACTAACAAAACTAAAGAGTCGGTTGTCAGTATACATCGTTTAGAATGTCAACACGAATTTGATTGGGAACATACTACTATCTTGGATTATGAAAGTAATTATAAAAAGAGATTGGTTTCTGAAATGGTTTATATCAAATCTAATAAGCACAGTATCACTAAAAAGGAAGACATTCAAAAATTAAGTACAGTGTATTTTCCCATCATAAATGAACTTTATAACGTATAACTTGTTTGTAAACACAGTTTCAAAATATATAAATAGTAGGTACGTGTTTATTAATTTAGTCGAGATTAACATCTGATCGACGGATTATATCCACACACTTTGTAATTTGGTAACTCTTTATATATATATAAGTTGTTGGTAAGTTTGATTGTTGAAGGTAAAAAACGTGTGTGTGTGTGTGTGTGTGTGTGTGTGTGTGTGTGTGTGTGTGTGTGTGTGTGTGTGTGTGTGTGTATATAAATGGTGGTTAATTGGCTGATTTACGTAAAAATACCCTGGTAGAAAAATAAAATGAAATGAAAAAATGAATGAGTTTATACTATCGCCGGCTACATATAAAACCCTATTTACGCAGTACTAATGTGTATCAAATAAATTGAAGAATATCCCGTACCTCGTGATTCCTCCAATAAATAGTATATTACGGTACAAATGACGAAAGTTGAAGTTGCGCCACTGCGTGAAGTTGGCACCCGAGGCGAAGCCGACGGCACCATATCACGCAGTGGTGGGCCTTGATCTTTCGTCTTGTGTACCGTATAATATTTTTCTTGATGCCCGGTGGAAAGTACGTTTACACCACTCAAAATCATAATTTTAATATGATTATTCCGCTCTCGTGGTATAAAATACTGTATGACTCTGGTGCGTAAGGTGATTTTTACCGCATGAATCGCTTTTCGCACGAGCGAAGCGAGTGCGAAAAACGACTCATGCGGTAAATAATCACATTTCCCACCCGTATCATAATGTACTATTACATAGTTAGTCTCACCGATATATATATTTTGCCACCAACAATGATAACACCGTAATAGCATGCATTCAGCTTCTCGCATGTAACACGACTAATTCTCACTTTTTCTGCTCCGACTTTTAGAAGTCTTTCATCTCATCAAAGCTCGAGCGCGTTGAGTTCAATGCCCACCCCGGCATTTGCGGCACGAGCGCACCGAGTGCTGCTGGTCGGGGAGGCGGGCACGAAAACATCATGTGCATAATTTTAATAAATGAATACAATTAAAGAACATGTAAAATATTTTTATTAATTACTGGGAAATTTTGAAAACATAAACGAACAGTTATTGAACGTGCAATTGTTAAATGTACAATTATTAAACATGCAGTTTTCATGTTCAATAGCAGATTGTGTGCACGTTTCTGTTCAGCAGTGGCAACGTTTCTGTTTAAATTATACCTAATACTTGCTTCTTCGTCGAATTTTCTACGCACTTCTTCTTCATCTTTAGATTCGTCGGATGAGGACAATTCATTATTAATGAACAATCTTTTATCCATTTCACAAATTAAAGCAATATAAATCGCTTGTTGATTGATGATCAGAAGTGATTGTTTTTGTTGTACATATAGGTTAATGACTCTGCATATGTTGACGAAACCTCTAAAACAATCTATTAATAAAATCTACAGTTGCCTAGTTACCAACTAAGAAGCATGCGTGGCGAAAGCTGCCTGTCAGTGGCGAAAGCCCTAGTAATGGTTGAATGTCCTTTCGCTATCGAAAACAATGGCGAAACGACGTACTTTCCACAAGGGCATCAAGAAAAAGTAAACAATACCTTCCACTCCTTACACCGCACACCCAGCTCCACATGCTCTCCCACGAAAATAACCCGGTACACAGCCACAAGGCCGACCTCCGTACGCCTCCTCTTACGCATAAACAGCATCCGCAGTAGCACACACCACAACTCAAGCTCCCGCTGCCTACCTTAAAATCCTTGCCACAGCTGTAATCGAACCCGTAACCGCAAGCGCTACGCAGACATACACTCACGTGTGTCCGCCCTCTCTCTCTCTCTCTCCATACCCAGCATAGGATGAACTTACTATACCCGCGCACGCATGCCCGCCCTCGAAAGACAGTGAGAGTACATAGCGCTCTACGCGAATGGACGGCTCTCCGCATGTAGTGTATGTATACGCAGGTATCTAGCGGGGCACGCGGGCGCGCGTGTACATATATGTATATATACATAGGCTCCTCGAGCTCTGCCTCGACGTCGTCGTCGTCGCAACATTACGCTGATTGCCTGAATTATCCGCAGCCCCGTGCGCTCTCTCCTCTCCGGTATGCCGCCGCTGCCGCGTGTGTGTACACATAGCCATACCTGCTGTGCGTAGTAATCTCGAGAGGGAGAGAGCGTTCCATCGAACTCTAGCGTGCCGTGTATGGGGCTCTCTAAGCTGCCTGCAGCAGCATGTGCCTCTATGTGTGCGCGATGCGGGCGTCCGTAAATCGTCGGGGCTGATTCTGCTTGGATGGGCGGTAGTATGTCTGTGAACAATGCGTCTGTGTGTGATTTTCTTGGTGATTATGGAGTGGGTGGGCGGGTTGGTTGTTTAGAGACTGAGGGGTTGCTGGTTAAAAATGGTGAAAGGGGTCTTAGTTGGTAATATTGGGGGTTTAATTAAATTAAAGGGAGAATTTGAATTTTGGTAGTATAATGTAGTAGTTCTTAGTTTAATGATTGTTTCTGAATATATGCTGCATGAAAAAATTTCTATACTCTGATAGAATTTTCATCGAAAGGCTGTTGAAATTATGTATCTTCATCCACAGACTCGACAATTCCGAGAACCTGAATAGACGAACACCTTAAAATATTACTTTTTTAATACTTTGTGCATGATTTTGTAATAAAATACTAAATTTATAATAATTTAATAATTACGCAGCAACATTGCCATAAATCCCAGGTCCGCTCACGCAATGAAACCCAAATACCCACCGAAGATCAAGCCGCCGGCCCAGACAAGATTACATGAAATTAGGAGGCCCGAAGTGCCGCTCCCATCGGCTTGAGAGAAAAAAAGTTTCAGCCCTCAAATCTCGCCGAGGCGGTTTCGACGATTCTTTCCTCCCTAATTTCCTGGCGCTCGGCCCCCGTGTCGCCTATATCCGAGGAGAAAAACAACTGCTCGCCGCTGATAACGCGTACCGAGTCTCTCTTTCGAAGGAAGGACTCGAGAGGGGAGACAGCTAGAGTGAACAGACTTGGGGTGTCCTCGAGGATGATTCCTCTTATCTGTATATATGTGTGTGTCGGGAATGTCCTTGTCGACGTCGACTTTAGATCTCGTCGCTGTTAGGCTGATGTGTGTTGTTATTGATGTAGAAGGAATTTCGGACAGGGTTGAGTGGTATTTTCGTAATCTTATTATTAATGTGATCAATGTTGAAGATTGACAAAGTTACGATTAAAATGCGGGAAAAAGAAGATGTATATTAACATCTTCATTTACAATACCTCTAGCTTCAGTTACATAGAAACTAAAAATATCAAGTAATTTATTAGAGAGTGAGATTATTATGATATTTAATAATGTTGGAATCATTTTTAAAAACATTAAAGCTGCTTTCTACGATATCGTCAAAATTGTTGGTACATCAACAATTTCCTTCGCTCGACTAATGTTAAATTAACTGGTAAGATATTTAGAATTGGCAAATATGTGTAAAATTAAAATTTCTCTACAGCTGTATACAACAGAAAACTCTTAATAAATTCAACTCGCAAATTTAATTAAATACAATTTTAAAACAGGAAAAATACGAGAAACGAGCAAAATTGAGGGAGCAAAAACGATAAGAACAAGCATAGTGTCGGCGAAGAAATGAGAGGGTGCGCTCGTAAGAGAAAGAGAGAGAGAGAGAGTCGATCGACGCCCGCCCGTGTCCGCACGACTACTGCTGCGCCACGAGTGAGAGAGGGCGCTCTTTCAAAAGACTCAAAATTACTTTCTGGATAAGCTGGATTAGGCTCGCTCCGCGCGCCGCGTCCCAGATTAGACCGATGACACTCACCCCCTCGCGAGCGAGAGAGAGAGAAAATGAGAGAAAAGAAGGATACTTGGGGGATTGGCAGAGAAGCGAGCGGACTCTCTTTTTTGCGCCTCGGCGAGTCGTCCTTCTTTCGCGTGGATTTCATTATGCCCGAAATTAAAGGAGGTTAGGCGCCACGGCCGCGCGCACGCAATACTTTTCGCGTGTTTCGCGCGCGCGCGCGGTTTTAAATGGCTTTAGCCCCTGGCGACGCGGGAAAGGTGGGATGGTCGTCTAATTGAAATTTTAGGTGGGAACGTGTCGTTGGTTTTTTTCGGGGCTGTAGCGTGTTTTCGGTTGTGAGGGAAAATTCGGAGGGTCGCAGGGTGGCATTAAGATGTTTGATTATCTGTTACTGAAAAATTGCCGTACAACGTTTTCTAAAAGTGACGTTTATGTGTTTTAAATAATTATTCTCTAAAAGTGAATAAGTGAGAAGTTGTTCACTCGGAAAAATAAGTGAAAAAATCTGCTAAAACTTTAGGTAATATTCACCTGCTGAAGCAGTGAAACAAAATTTTTCACTGCGTGAAAAGTGAATATTTATGGTAAAATTAGTCCATTTTGTAACTTTTTTACACCAGTGAGCGGCTTTTCAATTATTTATTTTAAGAGAGTAGAGGATTTTCTTTACCTAAAAGTTACATCAATAAAAAACAGTACAACAAATTTATATAATATTTTAAACTCGATAAATACTTGTATTGATTTCTTCATCTGTTACCATCCACTCGATAATTTCTTTTAGCATATATTTAAACGTTATAGAACCAAAAAACACATTTAAAAATTATTTATTATTCAAATACTCGCGAGGCATTTGTCCCGATTTCTCATTCCGGGAAATTTCGATGCTAAAGGCGAAGTACAAGAAGAGAAAAAAAGTGAAGCGGAGAGAGAGAAAAAAGCCAGATCCTCGAGGTTCCATTCCATTATAACCTAAGCGCGGTAAAATCGCAAAGTGGTTCTCGTTTCTCTCGCTCTCGCTCTCTCTGAAGAACTAGGCACTCTCAGCCGATGGTTCCAAGTTAATGGATTACTCTAAAAAAGAAAGACGACGGCGGAGAGAGCGAGAGAGAGAGAGAGAAAGGGATCGGTACGGATTCGCATTCGATCCAGGAACACGCAAGAGGTTAAAGTGAAAGAGGACGGAGGTATATATAGCGATGGAAAGAGCGGGGAGAGACGAAGTACACAGAGAAAGAGAGAGAGAGAGAGAGAGAGAGAGAGAGAGAGAGTCACATTAGTAGGCACAACGCGCACGCTGAACTTTAAGAGGGTTGCTTTGTCGAGGCGTTCGCTATACCCTTTAAACCGACTCTCTCTCACTCTTTCTCTCTTCTACCCTCTCTATATCTGGCTCTCCACATCTTCCTTCGATGTATTCCTCCCTCATTCTCTGTTTTTATCTCGCGGACTTTCTCTTATTACCCTTATCATGGTCTTTTGTGTTCATTAATAGTTTTAATGTTTCGACAAGGTGGTTGTAGCCGCATGATTTCTTCATTTTTAGATTTTCATAAGAATAACTGATTTGTTCATCTAACTGAAACACTTTCTTCAACTACGTTATATTGTTTGATTTAACTTACTTAGAGTGAAAAAATGGAAGCTAGATTATTCTATTTTTCAATTATAAGCATTCATAAATAATATTAGTAATGCGTCTTTTTTTCAGTCAGATCATCGAACAGTAACTCACAAGTTAAAAAAAAAACAAATAATGATCAAATAAATTTGATCATACAATACTGGACCTTTCCAAAATGTATATAGTCGAAGATCTTCTGTACAAATTGATCTAAGAAAATAGTGGTTCACTCGCAAAAGAGAAAACAAAACTAGATCCATATTTTCACCTCATTCTATACCGACATTTCACTTTATTCTCAAAATTATCGTTTCTATCAACCCCGCCAACACACCACCACCAGCACCCAACATTCGACCATTTTCCTCAACTGTGCAATTCCTCCGCACTAGTCTATATCTCCCCTCTAAAACCCTTTCTCTCCAACTTATACTTTCGTCTCTCTTTTTGTCTCTTCTCGCATCGCCGGTTCCTCGGACTTTCCCGTCCGAGCCATCCTCTCCTCTCTCCTCTCTCGTCGGCGACGTCTCCCGCCGAGGGCGAAACCAAGGAGACCAGATTAGAAGGAGGGAGAGCGAGTCTCGGGAGGCCATGGCGCGCGTCGGGACATTCGAAGCTAAGTTAGAGATTTCCTCTCTCTCTCTCTCTCTCTCTCTCTCTCTCTCTCTCTCTCTCTCTCTCTCTCTCTCTCTCTCTCTCTCTCTCGATGGCGCCGTCGTATTCTATACCGAGCTCTCGAGATTTTGCGCGAAATTCTACTGTGCTCGGTGTGCGCGTGTGTATGTGTGTGTATATTGGGAATCTTAATTAAATTCTTTTTTCGTCGCGTGTATTTTGATATTAGACAGCGGGATTATTAGGTTTTTCAAATATCGCAGCGTATGGTGGAAGTGGAAATGGAACGGGAAAATATGTTTTTTAATAAAAGCGCGTTGGTTTAAACTTCTATGACGGCAATTTCGGGGATATTATCCTTTTGAGCGCGTATTAGACATTAAACGTACATGATATACTAAGAATATTGTTTATACTTTTAGATCTTCAAAAGAATAAATAACACTATTGTAAATAATATACGTTTTGGATAAAGGAACGATTGTAAAAACAAAACAAGTGAATTGTCGATCAGTTTCAAAAGTTTTTGAAACGAAAAAATATTTTCTTTCGCAAAGCTATATACGTATATCCGCTAAATCCCTTACAATAACCACTAATCCTAACATTATACGCCCACTTTAGTTTGAATAAAATTAAAAAAAAACACTCTTCCAAACTTTATTCTCCTATCTCTAACATATCAATTAAGAACCCCTTTATTCGCCGTCCATATCCTTTCCAAATCATTCCAAAATATAAACCCCCCGAAAAAGCGCTCTCACTCCGTTCCATTTTAGGAATAAATGAAAAAAAAACCCCGCAACCTCACCCATGCAACGACTCCTCGCTCTAATTCCCCTCTATCCCCCAAAAACATCCGACCTCTCTCTATATATGCAAAACATTTAATACCATACGGCCTCGCAGCAGGCTCTGTAAAAAAAAAAAGCGAAAAAAAAAATCCGCGGCGCAGTATAACGACGTCGATTCCGCGCTCTCGCGCTCGCATCCGGGTCGGATTTACGATTCCATCCGAATTTTCTCGTTAATCGGCGCCCCGCGCGCGCGCTGCACACATAACGACGTTTCGAAAATCCGGCTCTCACCACCGCCGCCGCCGCCGCGCACACGAGCTTTGCCTTTTATCGATTGGGGCGCGGCTTGCGAGTATAGCGCGAGAGCGCGCGTGTATGTGCGTGGGTGCCACGTGCGCGCTCGTGAAATTGATTGCGTTCGTTAATTACGTTCTATTTATAAAAGTTTTACGGGCGCGGTGGTGAGGCTGTGTGTGCGGGCGGGCGGGCGCGTTGTACCAGCGGGAAATGCTCTCCGCTAATTTTGAGAGCGAGGGGAAAGAGAATTCGGCGGATTCTTCGGCATAGATGATGAATTTTATTAGATGTATACACACTCTGCGTGTTTTGTGTGGTATGGGTTATGTTTTTACATAGAGGTATAGTTTTTACCAGATTAATTGGCAAATGGCGAGGTGGACGGGATTTTGTAGTTCGCAAAGAAGTAGATTAAATTTTTTATGGGGATGTAAAGAGTTAGGGGCTTTTCGGGTACATGAGATCGAAAATTACAAAATTCCATATTGGAGGTTTTATTTTATGTGTGGGTCTCTGTATGGGATGAGATTATTTTGATGAATTTTTGGAAATGTAATTAATTGTACACGAAGACGAAGGCGAATAAGATAAAAAGAAAAAACTTCGTTGAAAAGGTTCTGTAGATAATTACTTTTTATTAGAAACATGTACAAACAGCCAAAATAATATTTTCACACAACCGCCTTAAGCATATTTTGTATGGTATTTTCTTACGTATAAATTAACAATATAACTGACATCAATCTGTAAAAATTCTAAGCTATTCTACTTACAATTTGTAAACTTTTTCCCATTTAATGTGCTATACAAAAAGTTTCAAGATTTTTAGTAAAAAAATCATGAAAATTGCTGTTTTTTGGAAAAAATCAAAATTTTCAAATTTTCAATTGATTCTAACTTTTTAACCATTGAGTATTTCGCTCTTAAACACTAGGGTTGTATTTTGGGGCTAATTTAGAACTAGAAAACCCCATTTTAAGCCATTTTAAAATTTCGACCTGTCACAGTTGACGTGAAGTTACCCATATATAATGTTTTGCACTAAAAACTCGCAATCATCACAGATATAGAAACAAAAGATATCTCTAAACTCCACTAAACCAGCGTGACTCTCTCTCTCTCTCTCTCTCTCTCTATACTTATACTCTTTCGCTTTCTCGCTGGAGAGAGAAGAGGACGCGTCACTTGCAAAATTTATGTAACGCGCGCGTCGGCGAGCGCGTGCATAAGAAATTTCCATTCATCGATTTCCGGAGCTCTGCCGCTGCTGCTACTGCTCCCGCCGAGTCTTTCTCGTTTAAATTCAGCTCCAACGGCGGCGTCGGCTGTGCGCGCGCGCACGTCCGCCATCGCTATTGTTTCACCATGGCCGCGTCGCGCGAGCGCTCGCGTACTACCGGCGTTATCATCCGCGTAATCAGACGTCTACTTGCGCGCGTGTTGTTGAGAGTCTCTCGCTTTCTCTCTCTCTCTCTGGGTGTCTTCGCTGGAGTTGGCTTTTATGCGTGAATTTCGTGTACTGATGTCGTGAGAGGAGATTCTTGGAAGGAAATTAATGGGGATTGCAAGTGTTTTAGGGTTTTTTTTTATTGCATTGGGGATTGGTTTTTTATTGGTGCGGAAAAATGTATTTTGTATCCGTAGTGGTTGATAGACTTGTAATATAACGTAAAATAAAACAACGGCAATATACTACTGAGGGCTATTTTATCATGATATTCTCTTAAATCAGTCTTTCGATCGAAACTTCAGCTTTTGGTTTTCATTCTACTGAAGAGTAATTAATATTTATTAACGCTGCACTTTCTCAGTTTTCTTACTGCTGAAAAAGTTGAAATAATAATAATTATTTGAAGAAAAACGGAGCAGAAAGAAACATTTTATCAAACATTTTCTTTTTCTATATAATATAGCTTCCTGATCAAGGACTCTACTCACAATATAACCAAATATATATTCATTATAATAATAAAAAAAAAAACACAACCCCCTTTTTTCCCCACAACTGTTTATTCCACGCATATTGCCACATCCGATCATTCCGCATCATATCAACCGTTCCATCCGCTACCTCTCAACCAACTATTATACAACAATATCTCCATCATCCAAGTTCTCAAAAGCCTCCAAAGAACGCAGCAACATCCAAAACACAAGACACCCAGCAACCTCTCCCTCTCTATATACACAGCATCAGAGCGAGCTAGACAGAGACCAAAGAGAGCAACAGCGGCAGCGGCGGCAGCTCTGCCTTTCACTCGCTCGCTCGAGCGAGAGAGAGACCGGGCGTACAAGCGGAGGAGGAGAGGCTCGCGCGCAGAGGAGGAGAAGAAGAGTAGCCCTCCGATTGGTTCGGAGGCCGGTGGGGACACCGACCGCCTCTCCTCCTTCGCACACACGCGCCCGTGTGCTACGATCGATACGCACTGGCCGCGCGCTCGTCCCTCTCCGCTGCTGCCTCGCTCGTGCGTATATACTGCGCGCTATATGTATATAGATGGTGAAGCGAGAGGGAGACCGTAGGTAACTGCCCTCTGTGTCTCCACTCGGCGAGTTTCGATTACTCGCCGCCGCGAGTAAATAGCTCCGGCTGATGCTGGAGAGAGAGAGAGAGAGAGAGAGAGAGAGAGAGAGAGAGAGAGAGAGAGAGAGAGAGAGGTGTAGATCGGCTGGATGCGTAGATCTTCGCGATGGCGGGTTGTTGGGAAGTGTTGAGGGTTTTGCGGATTGGGTTATGGGTTTATTGGGTTATTTGGGAAAAAGATTTTCAGGCTGAAGTACGGTTGGTAAAGTGGATGCCTAAGAGATTCCTGTAATGTCTTTGATTTAGAAGTTGGGAAAGGCTTTAACGCTTAATTTTGTTGGTGAAGAAATAGGATTTAAAGTCTATAAACTAAGGGAAATATTTGATTGCACGAAAGAAAATAGTGATATGTACGGGTTCATAATTCAATTGATAATACTTACAATAAAATTGTTGGCAAGGCTCATACGAACTATGATAAAATGCATTTTAAATCATTATATGGAAAGATATTCAAATTCTTGTTTCAATTAAGGTGCCCCTTCCCGGTTTTTCCGAGTGAATTTTAAGATTTATTAATATGATTTTTTCGCATACTGTAATATAAGTAAAGGTATAACTTGAATGAAGGGAACTTCAAGTAACGAATAAAATTTTTTGTAACAAAATTCAACTTCTCTTAAAGTAAATACAGCAACCTAAACAAAAATTCAATAAAAATCTTTTTCAATTATTATCCGATTTTAATTTGGAACGTCTCATTTTGTTCCTTGTTAAATTTCAGAGGGAGGTACCACTATAAAAAATAAAAAACGATCAAGACCTGCAAAGCTACGTCCAATTGTTTATAAGTATGTGTGAGTTTTTTTACAAACGAAAGGACGTATCTTTGCTGGTCTTGATCATGTTATATTTTTTATAGTAGTACCTCCTCCTGAAATTCAACAAGGAACAAAATGAGACCTTCCAAATTAAAATCGGGTAATAATTCAAAAAGATTCCAGTGTTTTATTGAATTTTTGTTTAGGTGGCTGTATTTACTTTAAGAGAAGTTGAATTTTGTTACAAAAAATGTTATTCGTTACTCCCTTCATTCAAGTTGTACCTTTACTTATATTACAGTATGCGAAAAAATCATATTAATAAATCTTAAAATTAACTCGAAAAAACTGGGAACCTATTTAACCTAATGAGGAAACCAATGGCTGCGACTAATTCAGGCACCTCACAGCCACATCCATTGAAACCTTTGTAAGCGTACGTGGTAATTTTCGTTCATCGATTGATGTAATCTAATTTCATTTTAATTAGCTACGAACCAATTATATTTTAGCACATTCTATTGTCATTACCTATACAAACACATTTCAAAAGCCATAAATTAATATACACTTATAATATAACTCTAAGCATGCAAACGAAACCTTAAAACTACACGTGACGAGCAAAGCAAACAGCCTACCATCAATTTACACCTCCAGCATCTTTCACTTCAGATTCGCCCAGAAAACACGACCTCTTTCTCTCTCTCTCTCCAAAACCATGCAAATAGAAGCATTACGAATTCCCCGGGTAGTCCGACAATCCGCGCGATGATGCCTCTCAACGGTAAAACACTTAAGTAGTCGAGCGAAATCCTGGCCCTACCCACAAAAGTGCATCGCTGCTCGCCAGCAACAACTCTCCTACTCCACTTAGCCTCCAGCCGCGTATACATATATAGCACACTACACTATACGTATATATACGGACCTGCCCACGCGCTGATTTATTCAAAGTGAAAGTTGCCCCGCCGCGCGCGTTACACAAACGACAAAGACAACTGCGAGAACGCGCGCTCACACACACACATACAGCTCTCGCCGAAAGTTCGCATCATCTACATATAGTGTAGCAGCATATGCTGCTGCAGTAGCGTAGCGTCTACTTTTGATCGAGCCATTTCGAAATTGCGCCGTGTACCCCCGTGTGTGTGTGCGTGTCGGCCATTGGCATTAAGGGAAACCTATATCGATTTCGCGGGCAGAGAGGGCAGCGCGCGCTATTCAACGACGAATCGTGAAATGGGATATCATCCCATGGCAATCGTATAATTCGTTGCTTCGATGATGTCGGCTACGGACGGCGCGTATACTCACGTGTGTACGCATTTTCTCTCTTTTTTATTTTAGGTGTGTGTGTGTGTTTGCGATGTGGAAGTGTGTTGTACGTGTGTTTTGCTTTTACGCGTGTTTTATATATATGTAAAAGCAACGTTTAATTTGTGCCGATGCGAAATTATAGACGATGTTATCGCGGTGGTCGAGTAGAAATTATGAAATGAGTGGGGATGGTGATTTTAATGGAATATTTCGAGCGTTGAATGCTAATTGAGGTATTTGAAGGATGATGGTTCGAGGGATTTTGCTTGAAAGCATTGTATAGAGTGGGTGATGTGCGAAAAAGTATAGAGATCGTATTAAAATCTGGTTCCGGAATTTCTTTGCGATAGGGTTAAGAAAAACATTGTAATATGGATCTTTATGTTCTCCATTTTTAAAATAACATGTAATAGGACATTGTTAACTCAATTTAGATATTGAATTTATGTATTTATTTCACTAATTAAATTTACATAGGTGAATCCTATAGAAGTATACAAAGATACTTGTACATAGGTTGGCACAATACTTACAGATAAATACTTAAAACTAAAAAAAATACAAAAATCTTTAATTTCGCAGTAAAAAGCATTCGTATAAAAATGTGAACTCGCAAGTATCTACAATTAGATTATTTTTTATATACATTACAACGCCATCGTTTTGATTTATTTTACTTTCGTTATAATAAATGCTATATCCTGGTATTATTGGTAGTATTGATAATACTCCAAATTCCAGGTTTCTGAACATATTATGGCACTTGGTTTTGTAACAAGATTTTCAATAAGCATGTCAATTTTGGAAAAGTTTGCATGTAAGCTTCTAATATTTACAGATAATATAAGATTGCGGCTATTTTTAATTTTCTTATTAAAACTCTGTGTATCACTTACGCTAATTTCGTTCAGAATAAGTAATTAACTATCAAATACTTATCAACTCGCAAGAGGTATAAAAAATCAAGCCTATTTCGTAATCGCCAAATTAATTTCCCTTCAGTTACTCAACCTACGATCAACGCCATTCCCAAAACCTATCTTAAATCCGCTCTAACAAATAGCCTTCACTCCAAACCTGCACGCGACAATACGAAAAACGTCAACCACTGTAGACCCCATAGTTATTAGCACCCCATCCTAATCCTCCACTTCTTCCACACATATTAAACCCGATGAATTACAAAATCCAATACTCATATCCCATTACAAATCATCGTCGTATAAATCAAGCCCGCGCGCTCATAATCATCATCATCGGAATTCCCAAGCCCCGATACTATATAACAAACGATCGCGCGAATTAATCCACCTACATAGTGCACACGTTACACTGAAAGGGCCCGTACGGCATCCAGCGACCATCACTAGCCATCAGCCCCCGTCGTTACGAGCGCGCGCTCGGCCACAATGATGACCCTCGACTCCCCGCCCCCGCGGAACTGTCTCGCTGCATTTCTCACGGGGATCCAGGCGAGGTGCATGTGTCACACGCGCGTTATATATATAGGCTGCGCTCATTTTTCACGGGCGTGAGGAGAAAAGTCGCGAGATCACCGCAGTAGCTAGTTACAGAGTAATCCAATTGACAATACGCGCGCGCGGCCAATATTCTCATCTCGAAGGCGCGTGCGTGGTTTATAGGATGCCTGAATTATGAGGAGAAAGGGGGCACAATGGGTTAATAATACGGCGGGTACAAAAGCTTTTTTGTTTCCGCAGAATCGGACAATCTTCCCGCATTCTGTATATATATATCGTCGCGCGTATTATTATCTCCTCTGGTCAGCAGCCTTTAAGTCTCTCACACACGTACTCGCGTACATACTTACGTACACGTAGTATGTGTACATATGTATATATATGTGATACTACGTGAGCGGGCCGCGTGACATTATTAGCCCCTGGGCCGCGTTTACGTAACGACCCGTGAATGCGAGATAGACGTCCGTGATAGATATGCCGCAATTAATCGTCCGATGACGACGATGGCGACGGTGCGGAGGCGACGTCTACGTAGGAGAGAGCGAGAGCGAGAGAGAGAGAAATCGTCGGGGAATGACGTGATGAATATCCATCTTATCTGCGCCAACGCGAGCGCTGGTCTTCTTCCTCGTTCATTTTTTTTTTTGGGAGAGGAAGAGGAGTAGGGTAACGAGGTTGTAGAATTTGTGTACGCACGCGAGAGAAGTGATAAATTTGCGGAAGGCGAAGTGGGAGGGGTTTGATTCGCTAGTTAGTTAAGATTGAGTTGTAATTATAATAATCGACACGAAATTAGGTATTTGGTATCGTATTCATTTTCAGAATTTTAATATTCTACACTTTTTTATGTAAGCACTCATGCTTTCATGTGTAAAGAATAAATTTTATGTCCTAAATAATAAGTAAAAGAAATAACAACAATTGTAAATTACAACAACATTATTAACTACTCTAATCAATCTTATATATATATATATATATATTTAATTTGAAGTCAAAGTTTTAAGTTTTATGGCTATATATTGGTTCGAATCCAAGCAATATTTCATTCTTCCTTCAAAGTAATCCCATCTCCAGCTCGAAACTACCCCAAAATTATACAATCTAAAGTAAAATTAATGAAAACCTAATGAAAATGTATATACATTTTTATTAGCATTATTTATCCATAACCATACCACCTCCTTTCATTAATTATAATCGCACCGAAAATCCGGTACATCCAACGCGCGGCCTGTCCCGCTGCATTTCCACGAGAAAACACTTTAAACCACATTATCTCTCTCTCGCTCTCTCTCTCGCTCTCGTCAACCTACTTTTTCCCCTTTCAGCGCCGAAAACGCGCGTCTATTGAGCCTCTCTCTCACACACTTACCCCTCCGTTTCTTATTCAAAGTAGCGAGATTTCCATTTTTTTCTCCTTTTCTCGCCTCCTCCGCGTTCTCTGCCCCCACCTTGCTTTTTACCCGTCGCCGGACGGATCGTCCATCACGATAGCCTTCGGCGGCGTCGTCGTCGTCGTCGACTTTCGATGTCGTGCGCGCGCGCGCCGAGCGTCGATGATAAATAACGCGACGGAACATTATCCGCGTCGCTCGTCATTATCTGAAGATTCCAGCGCGACACCGTCTTTTTAGTGGAGGGGAGCTAGGAGAAGGTCGTGTTCTAGGGCACGCGGACGGGGAATGATGAGAAAATGTAATGTTTTTTTTTTCGTGATGGGCTCGGATTTATTGAGCGTTGAGCGAATAATATATGTTTTCATATTGAATAATTATTGATAATAATTATAAGTATTTCGACGTTCTTTTTTTCGAAATTTGATACGCTATTCTACAAAGTATTGTTTTAAGGGTGCCTTTCACTCCAAAACTCAACTTTTACCCATATTTTAATAGATAATATTAATTTATAGATTATATTAATAAAGCCTACCTAAAATAGTGTGTATTTTAAATGTTTATTATTTTTTTATTTATTTAAAAAAAGGAAAAACAATTTTCTAATTTTAGCTTCATTATTAAATCACAACATTTTCATTATTTTATATTAAAGAAAAAGTATGTGCAGTGGTTCACCGTAAACTTTTATTTTTCATCGCCTGGAAGAATTTGAGAGAATTCTATTTTTTAAGACTTTTGTACAGTATTTGTAAGCTAAGTAGGACTAATATAAAAATTTTATCCATATGAATCTATCATTTTGTTTGATATTACATGTATTATAATGATGAGAGATTTTATGTAGGCTATATCCCGTGTAGAAATCTCCCCGAGTCCTCCCTACATTTGACGGGATCCCGGTAAGTTTTCCATGATTCGTCCCTAAATGCGTAAAACTTACTGGTATCCGACCAGATCCCTGTTTGTTATCCTCGAATCTACATAACCTCAAACGAACATTAGTTTTCCTCGACAGAATCCGGTCAGAACTCCCCAAAATTTACAGAAGTCAGCAGGTGGCGCTGCTCTTAAATAGAAAAACGGATAGGAATCCTACGTGTATTCCCTTCTTAGGAAAATTAAGGAAATTAACCAGAAAAACGAAACAGATTCTAATGGGTATTACTAAGAATAAGATATATTTAAGAAAAATTGAATAATTATTAAATTATTATTATTATTAATAATGATAATTAGTAATTAATAATTTTTTAACAGCCATATTATTCTAGTCATAATAATCAATTAATCATTAATTATATTAGTTAATACTTTTAGTTATTAGTTTTTATTTAATTATTAATTACTAATATAAAAGTATTATTATATTAATAATAATAATTGATAAATATTTAATAGTTATTAAATAATTTAATAACTATTATTAACTGTTTAAAAATGCTACAGTTATAAATAATTAGTAACGCCCAAAATCCTACATTTTATAACTATTTTTAACAGTTTATAACTCTTATTAATAGTTTCAAACTTTTCTGAACAAAAATATTTCCGCTAGGGTTTTACTAAAATTTTCAAATTAGATTTCCTAGGCAGTATCGGGTCTGATTTACGAAGTTGTCAGCAGATTTCTGTTTTATCCACAGAGAGCTCGGGAAACCGAACCCGATTCTAATAGGGAAATCTTGTAAAAGCCATATTTAACATGTAAGAATAATAAATAATAATTTTTCAATAGATTGGCCCATTTGTTTAAAACATTTGATTAATGATAGGAATATTTAAGTCCTATTAAAATTTATTTTTTGTTATTTATAATAATTATTATATAATAAAAGTAAAGAAGGTTGAACTATGCAAGTGTCGTAATCAGAACTGTGTATACCAATACCCATCTTAGAGTAATGGTTAAGGCGTTGGACTAGTAGCTGAAAGGACCAAGGTTCAAATCCCGGTGACATAAAAATTTTTTTAATTTCTTTATTTACAATTTCAGACTTTCTATAATTTAATATGCATATAAATAACGTTATAAATTAAAAATAATTAATTTCAATAACAATATTCAATTTAATAAACATTTAAATAAACATTAACTTGTGCATAACGTGTAAAATATATTAAATAATTAATAATAAGCGCGAAAATGAAGATAAAAGTTTTTTTTTTAATATCCGTGTTATTATTTATATTTTATTTATTAACAATCGCTTTTATTTACTATTTTTTATTAATAAATGATCGTTATTAATATAAATTAATTTAAATTTAATTTAAACAAATAACGATTTTTTTGTTTGGTAAGAAATTAATTATACAACATTAAATAAATATTCGTTAATTAATAATATATAGATATTTCATCGTAGAATAATTAAAATCACGATCGAATTATACCCGAGAAGTAGTCCCGATTCTTATCGGATTTCCTCATCCGAATCCCAGAAAAAAGTGGGACACCACCCGATCGGGATCCAAAAGGATTCCCTACAAGATTCCTACTAGTTGCAGGGAATCCCTAGCAGATTCCTGCCTGAATCCTTTTTGAATTTCTACACGGGATATTAATATTTGGAGTGAATGACACCCTTAAAAGCTTTACGCAGGGTACAAATTATGGTTAACTATTCCCTATTCTAACAGTGACACCAAATAATTCTTCAAACCAGTCAATAGTGCCATTTTCATATACTTACCAACTAACTTCAAAAAAAACAGAAAAACTGCCACCCATTCACATCCACCTCCGAAAAGGCAAACCACATTTTCCCCTACGAAAATTACTCCCTCGCAAACGGCGACAAACTCCGCGACACGAAAGAACACACCAACAGCGATATATCCTTTCTCTTCTATGTACCTCTCTCCTCCCTCAAGTCTCATCGCAAACCCACACCGCACCCGCGTGTAAAAATCTCTCGCAGCAGTCGCTCAGACGGCGGATAACGTCCGCGCGTTCCTCTCGACGACGCGTATATTATATATAAATCACGTCGCCCCGTGCGCGCTTTAAAAAAACTCGAAAGACTGTAGGTATATGTTATACAAGCGCGTGAGTAAAAAAAGAAAGGGAAAAGTCGCGGGTGACGAGCGGCGCGACAAACCGCTTCGGAGATCCTCCTTTGTGCGGGTCTTTGCGTTTTTCTCCTACCCCAGCCTTTATATTTTAGGCGTGTAAGCGCGCCCGCGCGCTTGTTTAAATTCACTCCTCTTCGCTGCCGCGCCAGGCTCTGAATGGACGTCGCGTGCGAGCTTGTTTTTTTTTTTTGCAGGAATGTTGCGATATGGTAAGAGAGAGGGAGAGGGGCTACGTTTTCCGAGCGGCGCAGACAACTTGACACTGTCGCGACTGTCAAGTGGAGGATGATTTTCTTTCTGCGATGTCGACGGGGTGGTCGTGGGTTTTCTATGTTAACGGTTCTGGGTTGTAATTTTGTCTAGGGATGTGATGAAAAATTATATATTTGATAATGTGTACCAGGAAAATCGAAATAAACCCAAGCTAAAAACTAATTTCACATCCTTAATATTGAATTTATAAGAAGAAAGTATGTAGTATCGTACTTACCTTATGGTTGGACATATACTTTACTATAAAAATGGTATTTTTAAGTTGTTTCTTTTATCAAGAATCTCGGATCTTGAAATGAATAAACTGTACGGAATGGAAATCATAAATTTTAGGTTCTAGTAAATATATTACGATAATAAAAGTGCTATCTACATCTTGGTCCTATTCCACAGTTGATTGCGAATACTATGTAATTGCTCCTAATCGTTTTTATTCGTTCACAAATACCTCATCTAAATATTCAAAACCTCCACATGAAAACTCCACTCCCACATCCATACAAATCCCCGCTTCTCACTCCCGCGCACCGCAGTACCTCCTCCGAGACCGAGAAAATCAGCGACGCGACGAAATTCCTCGCGTGCGTGTCCCATTATTTCGCTTATGCGGGCAATAAAATGCGTCTCCCTCCCTTCCGTCATTGCGAATACCCTCACGAACCCGGCCGCCTCGTCCTTAATGGTCAAGAACACATTTTGGAGGGTCTAGCGCCGGCGTTGTAGTCGTAAAAGACTACGAGAGAGTGAGGGAAAATCCCGGCGGCGCGTAAAAAAACGTCGCGCTGATAGCCGCGCAGATATGCACACAGGGAGAGAGAGAAAGCGATATCTCGAGGAGACCCTTTTTGGCGCGGTCCTTTCGCACGCGATTATTTACCTACAAAGGAGGCCGGAAGAAGGCCCGAATCAAACTCCGTCGCGACTCTGTATGTGTGTATCTTAATGGGATCCATAAAGGCGAGCTATGCTGCTTTTTCATCTTCAGTCCCCTTCTTTTTTCTCGGGAGAGAGGAGAAGAAGAGAAATAACGCGATGTTTTTGTGATGTGATGTAAAGCGTGTGTGATGCGCGAAATATTGGCGCGATTGTGCTGTGGATGTTTCTGCGGAGGAGAGGATAAAAAGCGTGGAGGATGTCGTTTAGTGGCCGGAGTGAAGTCGAGTGGCGAGAGGCTCGTTACGTTTGGGTGTAGTTACTTTTTTCGAGATTGTACGGTGGATATAGTACCAAAGGAAAGTATAACAAGTAAAATGTATTCCTGGCTATAGATATACGTATAATCGTACTCAATCTGTTAGAATGTAAATACATTTGTTTTTTTTCTGTACTAAAGAAATATTGAAAAATGTCTGGTAAGATTAAATTTCGGAGAAAAATTGAATTTTTCTGCTTGTTAAAAATATCAAATCTATTATATTCCACAGAATTTACTTAACGTAAGTATAAAACTTAACTTAACAAACAATTTCACACGAAACTACATCCAGTAATTAATTCGCCTCTACCAATTACACTTCTACACCCGCACGATTTACCTTATAACCGAGCCTCGGCGCGCCTCAAAGACAGCGCTCGAATGAATTTCTTCGCCTTATTAAAACTTGCAATTTTTCATCGATGACCGAACCTCGGCATACTCCAACTCGACTCGACTCCACGATGAAAAAAAAAAAAAAGAAAAAACGAACGAACCAAAAGCTGTCCGTTTCCTCAATTAACGAATATCAATTTAAGTTTCTCGATTAATTAAGAAATTGATCTGGTCGACGACGCTGCGGCTCCTTTCGCCTCTCGCTCCGTGATTAAAATTTTAATTCCCATCGACGCGCTCCTGCTACTTACATTCGGCGGCGGCCTCCGCGGAAGGAGTAATCGAACGAGCGAGAGCGGCAAATTCGATTTGCCCGGCAAGTCTCTCTCTCTCTCTCTCGCTTTCAAAGCGAACACCACCGGAGTGAGATGGAGAGGCGCAAAAGTCGAACGCCGCTGCGGTCGCGAGAGAAAGAAAAAAGAAAGAAGGAGGCGAAAAGAAGTAGTAGTAGCTCGAGGGAGAGGGAGAAAAAATTGGACTCGCGCGGATTTCCCGAAAAAATTCTCTCCCCTCATCCCTGACGTAATTTCCGAATGCCGGAGGGGTCGCGCCGCACCACTGCCGCCGCATAATTAGCATGAGAATAATGCCGCGCGCGAGCTCTTAATCAAAACTTTTAAATAAGATTTTTCAGCCTCGGCCTCGGCTTTTTTGCGCCGACGCCCGAGAAAAATGCTAATCGGCTAACGCGCGCGCACGCCCGCGCCCGGATAAGACGACGACGTTCGGCCGCCACACAGCCCCTCGAGCGATGCTTTAACGAACGGCTGTAAATGAAAACTCGGGGATGAATTAATGTCGGACGGATCGCGGTTATGGCGGTCACGACGGGCCGCGCAGTGTTGACACGGTGGTGGTGTGGGTGAAAAGTGTATAAGTGGGTGGTTATTGGGGAGCGGGATTTTCGGTTGGATTTGAAAGTGTGGTGTGTTCTTAATTATTTTAAGGTTTTCGGGGTCTGATTGTGAATGATATGTTTTGTGTTGTGTTATTGTTTTAGAAAATTACATTAAAGACTTATTCCTGGTGTATATTGTATAAGGGTTTGCTCATAAAATAATGTGATCAAAATTAGCTAATTTCAAGTTAAGAATTAATTGTCTAATTCTTCGCAGCCTTTATCAGGAATCCGCTTTAGAAATAGTCAAATAATGTTTGAAGGAAAACAAGGAAGATTTTCAGCCCAATATATTAAATAAAAGTATTTTATATATTAAATCACCATATTTTACGATCTCCAATACTTACTTACTTTACATCATATTTTGTGGTAGACTTCACAACAGCAGAACCAAAATAATTGATTTTCAATCATATGACAATACGATTTATATTTCTTAAAAAATGAATTCGACGTCACAAGTTTAATAATTTAATATTTATAATCACCTACAGCAAAAGCACGAAACTGCATAAATTCAAATTATTTGTACACTCATATATCGACGGCCCGGACACACTACGTACAGCTCTCTTATCATTGCGCACGTGAGTCACATTTGCGTGGGGCTTCTTTGCTTTCATAATACTGATGACGAAATCAGCGAGAAGTCTCGAAGGTTTTCCTAAGAATCGACCTCGTTCATTATCTACTAGCATTAGGTCATCAACACTCCACACGCTCCTTTCAATTCTCGTCACTTCGGCGACTTTTACGCAAATCCCGACGTCGGCCGCGCTTTCTCCACATTTGCGTAAAACAGAATCAGACACTTTTCCCCGTTACAATTTTTTTTTTCATTACTCGTAGGAATGTTTTATACCAAAAATGGGTTACCCCTATTGCTCGATTACGCAAGGTAGCATATATATGCATTATGCACTATTACGTCACTATAAGAACATATACCATTATTATCACATGCTAACCCATTTTCTACACTCATACATTATATACAAATTTTCCCATTCACTCGAGCGTTATACATCTAGCGCGTACAAAAATCAATGATTACGCAGTCTATTTTCAAGATCCCTGCCTCTCAAAAACATCTTAATTCATCACCTCGTAAACAACATTCGCGTATATACGCACACGCAGACGCGCGCGCGCGTATCCATTACGCTACGCGCGGATGCGAAAAAAGTGAGAGATCGCCCGGCGAGAGTGGCCGACGATACATCACGGCGACATTTATTAGCTCACTTCGCCCCTGTCACGCGCGTTAATTCACGCAACACCCGAGGAGTAGACACTTTATACATGTGCGCGTGTATGTATGTATATCGACGACACGAGAGTCCGATGCGAATCGTCAGGGTGTCACGCTTTAATTCGAGCGTCATTTGATTCTTCACGCTCTCGCGCGGCGGCCTACGCGCGTGTGTTTTGCCTGTATATATACGATGATGCGCGGGGGGGAGACACACCCGGCGAGAATCGTGTAGTGTACTTTGCGGCTGAATTATTCATCTGCGGGACGGGGATGCGTATACATGCGTGATGGTTATGATTTTCGTTGTTTTGGGTGGCTGGGTTTCTTATTGATTGTGGATTTGATTGAAAAGTAAGCGAGACAAGTGATTTTTCGTTTAATGGATTTTTATTCTACTTTTTAAACTAGATTTATGCGCATCTCGATATCAAGCCCAGTCAACAATCATTGCAGCTATAACCTTGCTACAAACTTTCCGGGCAGCAAATTTTTCGTCCTGTTACTACTCCACATCGCCCCGCTGGTAAACTAAAAAAAAAGGAAAGAGAGGAAAGCCCAGAATAGAAGAGCCCGAGGAAATCAATGTGTGTGTGTGTGTGCGGATTTGTGTCCTGAATTGGTGGCGCTCTGAGCTCTCTCTCTCTCTCTCTCCTCTCAACCACGTGCCCATACACGTCGATTTTCAGATCGGAAACTCTTTCGGCACGGCGCAGCTCTGGGACGGCGCTCTAAAAGATTGCCTTTTCTGCTATTGACAGCGCTACTCCACTTTTACTTCATATAATGATTTTATTCTATTACCAAGTGGACTTTATGTCTATACATAGATACGTGAACGTATGTATGTATGCTGTGAGTTTGTTTGCGTGGTCGCTGGGATCATGGACTGGGATGGCACTTAAATTTAATGCGTTATATATTTATCAATTTGTTGTATTTCTAATTCGAGTATCGACGTATAAAGTACAATGTTGTTTTATTAAAATGATGTTCAATAATATACTGCGTACGAGGCAAACATGAAACTCTAGACTAAAGATACAAGGTCGCAGACTAAACGACAAATTTATTTAACACGTTCCCAACGAATTTTTCTCAGGAGAACCGAGAAAAGGAAAACTGCCACATATATAGCCCTTATAAATCATACTAGATCGAGCACAAGGACTCTTTAACAATACGTGCACCTTAGCACCCATAAACGCCTTCACGCACGTTCGCTTTCATTCTTATTAATAAGTTGCACACACACACACACACTCACCCACACCTATTCCCAGCGACTTTCCGAAAAGCGCGAAAGAAAAGAGCGCATTATCATACGCTTATGCATTATATTATGTATTTCGAGAGAAATGGAAAGTGACTCCGACTCTCCCTGCACCGTAGCGCAGGTGTGTGTGCCTCCGCCGCCGCCCAGAAATTATCCTAAGAAAAGAGAAGACGACGAGGACGGAGACGAGTGTATCGGGGGGAGGATGTGACTGCGCGACGGTGAAATTTGTCCTCGTTAAAGGAGCGCAAGTGGCAACCGTGTCGCCTAAATTATCGAGGCGAAAGTCGTGAAAGGTTCTCTCTCTCTCCCATCTCGTTCGCCACACGTATATAATATATATAAGGCGCAAGGACGCGGCGAACGCGGTGTTTTCGAGCGAGATAAATTAATTTTTTGTTTTCGCCGCTTTGTTGCGGCTGCGAGATATGTCTCTTGGCGCAAGGCGGAGGATTCTCGAGATGAAAATTTGAATTTCGATTGTTGCTGTGTGGTGTTGGCGATATACTTCGTTGTAAGTCAATTCCAGATCTAACGCTATTAGTCTCAGTGGCTGTCTCTCATTATGATGGTAATTGTGTTAGTTCAGGGGTCCGATAAATATATAAATATTTGGAGTCTATTCTTAACGTGAAAGCAAGGACACGGCAGCGAATGTTTATCGTGTCAAAATACTTCCTTCGACTAGAATTTCAACTTCGCGCGTCATATTGTTAACGTTTGTTATGACTAGCGATGTAATACTTGTTAATTACTCTTCAAATCAGATTAGATCGCACACGCTTTATACATTTCAAAACAGTCTGTCTAGTCCCATATATTTGAAAATTTATTTTAAACTTTCCACAAGAACACTCAACTTCTTCACCTTATTCCCCAACTTCTTCTCCCATCATATCTCGAAAATTAAAGCGCCTCGACAATCGACTCTCCCTGAACAGCGCATGACTCACGTTCCCCGTTGCTTATCTTATCTTATCCTCCCTCCCGAATCCGTCGAACAATATCGCTGACACCCATATACGCGCGATCCTTACGACTCCATCCCGCGTGTCTTATCACTCGCACCTCGCGTGGGCGTGAGAGTTACACATTCACCTGACCCCGAGCGCCCGCTCATTAGCATTTTTTTCGGCTGAGGGGACGACGACGACACAATGGCCGACTACTTATTTATTTAAACGTGGCATCCTGTCCTTTCACACACGCGCACACATACGCATGAAGATTTATGCCGCCCAGCGACGGTTAATTGCCCCGGCGGGTCTCCCATTATGCCTCGATAATGATATTCCACGGCGGACGCGCGGAATACTTTATCGCGCCATTAGGAATGCGCGACGCGACGCCGCCGCGGTTTCCTCGCGAGGGAGAGGAGAGAAGATATCTCCGAGACGCAAGAGAGCGAACGCGCGAGTACGTGGAAGGTGCGATGTTGATGAGGGGGAGAGAGATATGTCTGTGTGTGTATGGAGGGGAATCGAGAGAGAGAGAGAGAGAGAGAGGGAGAGAAGTGCTACTTGCGTAATGGCGATTTCTACGCACTATTAGCTGCGCGAGGAGGTGTGGTGTCTGATATAGCTGAGTTTTTGCGTGTCTTGTTGCGCAGATTGACAACGTTTTTGTCTTAGAAAGATAGCGATGAAATGACATGGAAGGTGTGTCTAGAGTTTGATGAGTTGAGTATTTATAATTCAGAAATTTCAACTTTTGTTATCAAATTTAAGGTTTACAAACAAATAAAACTAGTGAGATTCTAGAGTTGAAGCAGAACTAGTAACGTTAGCAAATAATTGACTATTCTACAACGATCTTATGATGCTTTTTTTTCGAGTTCTTCAAGAAAATATAGCACGGAATTAATTACGCATATTATTTAGTCTAAAATTCGTACATCTCCAAAATAAAATGAACACTCTAATTCCTCCAGCATTACCTTACGTAATAAATGATCCACAATGTAAGTAACATCCCATATTTATTTGGTTCTCCTCTTATTAATTAATCATAACATTTCACACACCACTGCCGCCGCACCATCAATACAATACCCCACCCACCCTAGCTTCACCTTCGTCATCATTACAAATCAAATCAACATCGCCGCCCATCACTTCTCTCTCTCTCTCTCTCTCTCTCTCTCTCTCTCTCTCTCTCTCTGTCTCTCTCTCTCTCTCTCTCTCTCTCTCTCTCTCTCGCTCTCTCTCTCTCTCTCTCTCAACCAAACTTAAAACAACGACTCGTCCTCAAAAAAAAAGAGAAAAACAAACTCCCTCTCTCACCCTCAAAATCCATCAAACCCACTACTTCCTCCACGCTCGTCATCTCTCCCTCGCGAGCGTCGAAGCGTGTATATACACGAGAAACTCTCTCTCTCTCTCTCTCTCTCTCTCTCTCTCTCTCTCTCTCTCTCTCTCTCTCTCTCTCTCTCTCTCTCGCAAAAAGTTAACCGCACGGACGCGTGGCCGCGCGCGCTCTGGCGCACCCCAGCCGAGGCATGTGCAATCTATCGAAAGATATTCATGGGGCTGGACGCGAGTCGCCGCCATCGTCGTCCCCAGGGCGCGACTAGACGAGCGTCGCGAATGTCTTATTGATTGCACACCCCTGTGAACATACACTGGCAGAGAGCGGGAGGAAACTCGGCATTCTATCCCCCTACTGCTGCTGCTACTCTCTTTTTTTGACGCGCGTGTGGATGTGTGTTGGTATATGTGTGAGCGAGCACCCCCTTAATATGGCTTTCCGATATAGTGAGAGAGAGAGAGAAGAGAGTGGAAGTCGTATCGCCGGAAGCGGGGGAATGTACGCTTTTCTCTCCTTTTTTCGGGGAAGAGTATATGTGAAGGGTGGTGGTGGTGGTGATGCTGGCTTTATGAAAATTTGAAACTAAAAGTGTTGGGTATGTTGTGTGCAGGATTTTTATCGGTGATTGGATGGATAAGAGGGATTTTATTGTAGATTGAAAAAGGCGTTTACTGGATGGTGAATTAATTTTTTTTTTAGATAGTAAAAAATTCACGTCGCAAATATAAAATTTGGTGAAACGTAAAAATTATGTAATAGAAATATTAAGTGTTTTTTTGTTAAACATTGGCTTTTCTGCAGAAATAACTATAGTATTCTATGATGACTTTCCCCTTAAAATTCTACCTTTACAAATATAATGTAATGTAGTCTAAATAAGCACCGGATATATACATTTTAATAAAAAAAAAAGCGTTAAAACAGAATCGAAGCTCTGCGAGCCGACGAAACAACATCACTCATCACGGCGTCATCGTCGTCGAACCCCATCTTATCCCCGTCCCCGTGAAGAAAAGGAAAACTACTCAATCACGTCTCCGCAATCCATTATTTGAATTTCTCTCTCTCTCTCTCTCCGAGATAAAACGATTTTGAAAAAAAGGAAAAGGAGAACGATCGAAGGCAACGAGGCGAGCGGCCTGGTCAAGTCAGAACCTCCTCGGGAAATCCTGATAAATGAAAAAGGCAAATGCACCAAAAACTGTGAGTGAAGAATGAAAAGGGGAAAGAGGGTTAGAGGGAGAGGAAAGAGACGGAGATGCGTGGAAATGGCCGAGGGAACGAATCTCGGAATGTGAATCTTTGAGTAAATAAAGAGAGGAGAGAAGGGATTGAGATGATAACGGAAGAGTTTCGGAAAAGTCCTTCTGCTGGGGTGCGATGAAGGGTGCGCGGGTTATTAATCTGGATTTAATTGTCGTGGCTGTTCTCTATCATTAATTTTGAAGATGATACTTGAGGGGATATCGCATCCTATAAGCTGTTTCTGAAATTATTCCGTATAACTTATTAAAGTCTGCAACAAAAGCTGAAAATTCAAAAGCCGTGTCTTATGAATAACCTAAATTCATGCACCATTCTATCTCTAAACCAAAAAATACTCTACAGACACAATTTACAAACAAAGACTTCTATTAAACCAAAATTAAGCCCGTCAATCGAGAATAACAAAATATTCAAAAATCATAACTCACAATGACCTTCCCCTCATTAACACATTAAATCCCGCCAGGAATTCAGAGCCGCGGCGCGTCCATGAGCGAGCAATTTATGGGGCGATCGCAAAATTTATACAGGGCCATAAAGCCATCCCGGCCTGCGTTGTCGCCATTCGCATCGATCCACGATATAACGCGTCCAGCGCGCGCGCGTATAAATATATATATACGCACGAGGGACGACGAGCGTATGTCGGTGGGGTTCGACCCGTCCCCTCCATAAACCGGTGTAATTATTTTTACATACGGGCGTCTTCAATGATAATCGATGCCAATTCGGCGCAATTATTTTCGTACGTGTATGCGCACACGGCGGATCGCTTCTGCTCGGCCGGTTGGACTGATGATCGGAGGTTTTTTCTTCTCCAGGGTATGGGGGAGGGGGAGGAAGAGGCTGTGCGTTAGTTCCACGTTATTAAACAAAGCCGGGATAAGGAAAAATAGAGGATGACGCGTATGATTTACTTAAATATAACGTTGAATAATGTTTCTTGGTAGTAGGGATCCTGCGTAAAAAAAAAAATTACGTTTGGAAGAAGTTTGGTAAAAGTTTTGTTTGACGCAAGTTTGGGAAAACGTATGCAATGAGACGATACCAAACTTCAATAGAATGTTTTGAAAAGTTTGGCTAAAGTTTGAAAAATTTTCGTAAATAAATTGGTCAAGTGCTAGCGACTACCGATAGGTGGCGTATGACAATACTTGAGTAAAAACGTCTGGTCCGGGCTACAAATCAAAGTTCGGGATTAAGGGAGGGTGGGTGGCGAATCACTCAAAATTTCTTTTGAATTGAACAATTCTTCTTAACTTTTAAAAAGTCTGGCCAACGTTTTGGAAAACATCTCTTAAACTCCATCACTTAAAAAACTATTTGATGAAAAGTTCAGGAAATGTTTACTAAACTTTTCAAAAAAGTTCTATCATAAATTGGAACGTTTGTCATTGTCTCATTGCATAAGTTTTCCCAAACTTCTTTCAAATGTAATTTTTTTACGTGGGATATTATAAATTAAAACAACTATTTGTTGCATAATATACAGCTTTGAAAGGTATACTCGTAAAATAGCTGAGAAATTTTTTACGAGTGCTCACTTTTAATTCTCGATATCACGAGAACCATTCACAAAATAAAGAATCTATCCGTTCGTTTTTTCGCATGGCTGCGCCCAGAAGTTTGTCGAAAAAAAATTTTCGAGCTCCGGTCTCGAAAACTCGATATAGATCCGTATACAGCCAAGTGTGGATCTTTTTACGCTCGCGTAGAGAGCGAGAGAGAGAGTATCGTTTCAGAAGTGCTGTCGTTGAATTGGGAAACTCGAATGACTCCATTGTTTTCGGAGAACGAACTTTACTGTTGCCGCGCGCGCGCTGTGTGAAATACACTTTTCTGTTTCTGTTATATTCGTACATGTTTTTCTTCGAATTTTTTTCGTTCTCTCTCATTCTCTCACACACGCGCTGAATGATTTTCGCGGTATCGCTGTGTATGTCTCCGAATGCTAATTTTGTCGAGCGCGAAGTGTGTCTTCCGAACCAAAAAAGTGAACTTTAACACGAGCCACCTACGAATTTCCCACACGTATATCACAGTATCACTCACCCGTAGTTATACAGCCATTATCGAGGGCCTAATCCTCCCCAACGACGCAAGAATAAAAAGCAAGTAGTTGATATTAATGACAAGCGGAAAACCGCAGGCGTAATCCAGAAGCGGGCATCGTCTCCCTTTCCCTTTCCCACTCCTATATCCATTCATCGAAACGCTCTTCGGATTCCGCCGATCCCGAGGCGCGCGACAATGCCCGCGCCGAAATTCAAGGCGTTTAACGAGGAAACAAAAAGGAGAGAGAGAGGGAGAGAAAGTGCCACAATAATAATCCAATGTGCGCGCAGGCCGGATCGAGAAATCTCTCGCGACAAAAACCGAATAATTAACCGGACAAAGAGCAGCAGCAGTAGCGGCGGTGGTAGCGAGAGGCCGAAAAAATTCGGCGCACAAAGGAAGGAGAGAACGTCAAGTGGGCCACAATGAGGCGTAAGAGAGAGTGCAAGAGCTGAATGCACGAGCCTCGGTCGTCGATTCCGAGTGTGTCGAGAGTCAACGTACGAAGGCGATTTTTCGGGGGGAGTCGGCCCAAGTTGAAACAGAGCTGAGGAGGCTGCTCGTCGAGGTTAAATGGTTGCCAAACTCTTAGACTTTTGCGAGTACTAGGTTTCGAAAACGATTACAATTTACCCCTACAATAATAAAACAATAATTTTTAAAGCCTCTGGATCTGTACAAACTTGATTAGCATCGAATCCGTTAGTCAACGAAATTAAACGGGCGCCTATATAGCTTACCTAACCACCGTAAAACTATCGAAAAAAAAGCTCGAACGATACCGCATCGACCCACATAATTCAATAAAGCTACCTTTCAATCAAACCCCCCATCCGCACTTATTAAATCACAGGATCATCGACCTCCCCCCTGTAAAAAAAACCAAAACTTTTTATCAAATTCATCGCTCGCGTCGACGCATACGCGGACATCATCCCCTATGTACCTAATACCCTCGCAACACAGCAAGAAGCTCGCTAGCCGGCGTTTAATCTCGATTTCTCTGGCCGACCCTCGTCGTCGTCGTCGTCGTCATATCTCGCGGCGCGGGGATGATTCGACGTGACAGCTTTCGCCTGCAGGGGGGTGGCACGCGCGACGATGATGATGGGCAAGTGCGCACGCGCGCCGAGGGCAATATGCGGCCGTAACGCGCGCGGATTCCACACGAGTGCGTTATTGCGGTCGTTAGGGGTGGGGATAGTAGGATATGGTGCAGGTTTGGGGACGTGGAGGTGGTTTTTTAAATAGTTGGGGTTGTTAGGGATGTTTTGTTTTTTACGGCAGTGAAGAGCGATGAAAAGTCTAAGGTCTTTTAATATTAAGTCATGATTCGGTTGATTTAACGCACGTATAGCTTCTCTTTCATATTTGAACATTAATTTATTTGAAAAGGATCTAGAATATTGTACATATATTCACGTATAATTACTACCGAATATGACGTACATTTACACAGTCATGAATCACAATTTTGGTTATGATTGGACATCGCAGTGACAGTAGTCATATAGGAGACTGTCCATTCTGCCATCAATTACAGGTTTTTGGGAAAATCGTGCGGCGGCAGTTGATTCACAGGGCCCCGGAATGGTCATTGAATCTATTGTCAGTGCATCAGCTCATCCCCGTCATACAGAAAAGATGACCAGCATGGAGGCATATTATATTCGACCTTCGATTGCCGCCTGTGTGCTCTGTTCACAACATTTTAGCAAGCCGTTTATGAAAAACGAAATTATTACATTCAATTCAGAACAAACCACATTCTTCGTACCGCGTAGTCACGCCAAAATCTTATTTACTCAACGCCTCCACTCCACTTTTTCTCAGTTTAGAGCTCCCTCTCTCTCTTGCCACCCCCGTCCAGCGCTTCACCCTCCCACGCTCCAGCTCTCTCTCTCTCTTTCCCCTTTGTCGCCGGCCGGGCCGAGTTTAATGACGTATAAACTATGCGCCGGATTAGCGCCGCCGGCCCCCGGGGCTTATTTCTTCGACGCGTATATATATATACGCGACCCCATATCGCGTTATGCGACGAAGAGAGAGCGCCCCGGGGGCGACGACGGCGGCGAGAGGTTGACTGTCGCGCGCGTGCATGATGCTTGATGGTGACGGTGGTGTTGGGATTCATTTTTTTTTTATGGAGGGTGGAGATGGGTGAGCGATAAATAGTTTATTTGGATAAAATATCAAGTAATATAGGTTTGTTTGTGTTGATTGGTATGTGTAGAGATGGTAGATATAGTGTGTTCGTTAATGCTGATGATAATAACAGGGGCATAGCAGGTTGCTCAGCAGCTGTGAATGTAGTGTGTAGAATTATTATTACAATACAAAAGAAAGAATGTTTGAGGTAATTTAGTGTTTAGTATAAAGTGAAATTCTTCATTTTTCATTATTAGCGAATACAAGTGGTTCTTGTTAAGTAAGAGGAAGCCTGACGAATCGTGTCAACGAATTTTAGCCTTATGCAAACCATAAGATATCATTAGGTAAATGGTGCGTAATCTCACTGTTACGCAATTTATTTTTTAGGTTGTGAAATCGTCTATATAGTTGATAACGAGATTACAAGTTTTCGTTATTAAAATGTTACTTTAATTATGCATGTGGTGATTGTCTATGATAAGTCAAACTGTTACAAAGTCATTCGACATTATCAACGTGGATGTTATGCAGTGACATATTTAAGAATTCCAAAACGACGTGGACGTAATTGAACTCAACTCATCCCCTTCTATTCCACGTATAACCCAATCCACTCACTTTTCTCCCCTAAACTTCTTCAACTTACCATCATTCCTCACCATAACTCGCACTTAAAACTGAACGACACCCCTTATGAGCTACGTCGAAGCCTCAAACCCTCACACCTTCGCCCTCTCTTCCCCTCCCTTTTCCTTCTTTCTTCCTCTTCTTCTTCTTCCGTCAGACTGCAACCGAGTCTTTCCTCACGCGCGCGCACCTCGCGCGACTTCAGAGAGAAAAACGCGCAGCGTCGCGCCACACCTGGCTTCCCCTCTCTCTCTCTCTCTCTCTCTAAAAGCTCGCGCGCCGTTGAAAGCAAGACGACGACGACGACGACGACCGGGTCCCCATCGTCGGAGGGCATCATTCTAATTGCCCCGGACTTCCTTTCATCCCCTTTGTGCGCGACCCCCGCGCTTCCTCGGCCACCCCTTTTCGCGACGACGACGACGACGACGGCAGGGCTCTAAGTCATTTCTGCGATTAATTTTTCCTTCCAATTTGCACGCGGCAGTAATTAAGGGACCGAGGGCGCAGTACATCATTCGGAGAGGAGGAGAGCCGCCGGAGGAGAGAAAGACTCTGTCTTGCTTTATCGCGAGGGATGAGGGGGTGGGGGAAGGAGTCGGCAGTGGTAGTGGGAGCTAAGTGGGTGGCCTTTTTTTGTTGACCTAAAGTAAGCAGGGTATATCGGAATTTAGATCGAATTATATTTGGTTTGGTGATGAGGAATTATTTGTATGAGGATGGTGTTATGATGCGGTGATGGAAGGTAATTTATTATTATTATAATTATGATTATGTTACGAATAAAAAATGTTTTAAGTATTTTTTACATTGCGGATATGTATATTTGCTATTTTACACGCTACATAGCATTCTACAGGTACTACAAACTGAACAACCATAATCAACAATAGAAAATCAAAATTTTAATCCAGAATACACAAAATTCCAACCCACACTGAACTTCAAAACTCAAATCGCGCCATATTTTCCTGCACGTGGCGTCGCGGTTTCACCAGCGCAGAAGTAACGCGCGTGCGGGGGGCCGCGACTATATATCCGCGTTGCCGAGTTACACTCCCTGCGTTATATGCGTGTGTCTGCGTATCTGTGCGCCTCTGAAACAATGGCGCGAGCCTCCGCGATGTCGGGGGAGGTGAAATTGAAGCGTTTTGCTGCTAGAGAGGCTCGAGCGCGTTGGAATGGTTCAAAGGTTTTAAGTTGCTGGAAAGAAGGTTAGTGAAATTATTTTTGATGATTTTGAGATTTTCGATGTGGCAAGAATGTGCTTGTGTGCAGTTGGATTTGGTTTGGCGAATTTTATGATTTTTCTTATCTTTTATACAAAATATCTACTCGAGTATACATTTAAACGTTTATTTCAATTCTTTTACTACAGGATGAAAGGCTAAAAATATTAAGCTTTATAGGTGAGAAGCAATAAATTTTCATCATTCCCGAATGGGTGCAGTATACGACTAATGAGAAGAAAATCTGTACAGTTACCATGGTATTGTAACTGTTAACATAATATCTTAACTATTAAGACGTTATGTTAATAGTTACAATGCCATATGTTAACATTAAAGATTTTTTAAGCCTTTTTTTCTCTCAGTAAGTAACTGTATTTACTTTACATTTACAAAAAAGCAATTTTTCAATACCTTAACCCATCTCCAATCCAATCCCATTAATAAAATCAACCTCGACCCCCCACGCAGAGAGAAGAAAATCTTAACTATTAACGAACGGACGTTTGGATATTGACTTAATGAATGTTCATTTATAGTTAGACAAATTCGTTAACAGTTAAGTTTGAATTATTTACTCAAACGATTCGTGACTTAACTGTCAACGAATTTATCTAACTATAAATGAACATTCATTAAGTCAATATCCAAACATCCGTTCGTTAATAGTTAAGATTTTCTTCTCTCTGTACACGCGCGCACGTCATGCACTCCAAAAGCACGTCACTCCGCGTTATCACGATGCGGAATTAATTTCGCACGCGCGAGCGTCTCACATTCAAACGGCGCGAAATCGCCGCTCTGAAAACGGGCAATTTCATAGAGTCCGCGATAAAAAAAAAAAAAAAGACGTAGCAGGCAGCCCGGCAGACAGAGCCGCCCTTCGAGGTGTTTAATAAAGATAATGCCCTAGATAGGGTGGTTCGGAACTCTCTCCCTCTCTCCATTTCTCCGCCTCCATTCAACTCGCTCTCTCGCGCGCGAGAGAGTTCTCCGCCGCTGAATGCACTGAATGCTTTTTCTCTCCCGCTCGCGCAAGCTCGACTCGCGCTGTGTATAAATATATATATACTTTCGCTAGTTCTACTCTTCCACTCTCTTATTTTTTGTTCTCCTCTCTCTCTCTCTCTCTCGTTTTTTTTCGAGCTCCGACGAGTCTCTTCCTCTGCCGCCGCCGCTTTCGCGCATTTTTCCGGCTTAACCCTAGTCGCTTGTAATTTCGCAGATAAACTCGACCTTTCCTCCGCGATGTATTTTCTGTCGAGAGAGAGAGGGACAGGAGCTAGGCGTCCTGTATTTTTGCGACGCGGCCCAGACAACGCTTATCGCGTGGTGTATCTGCGCGGCCGACGTGTGTTCGTGGCTCCATGTACAAGAGTTCATGCTCTAAATATAAATCGTCGTTCAAAAATCGTTGAAAAAATGGTAATTTTTCGTGAATAATCAAAATACTATGCATATGTTTTGTCATCACTGTAACTAACGTTAGTGTGCGAAATATCAATATCAGCATACACGCAATTTAATCTCAAATTTATACTTTTGATTCACGCCGTTTGCCCCTAATAAACTTCTTTTCCAATAAAAAAATATGTACAAAGTATACACTTATGTAAGCTCAATAACCTAACTTCAACTGCACACACCCCATTTACCTATCCATTAATCACTCCGCAAACCCTACGATACATTTTCCCAGCCATCAGCAAACCCCTCACCCCTACCGTCCGTACACATCAGAGACCAGTCCAAAAAAAGCTCCGCTGCATTTAAAAATTACCTCCCCGGTCACGCATTTTTCCACCGACACCCCTTTTTGCGCATCTTCACACGAAATTCATAAAACGTGCATAGCCCGACCTTATCACTCTCCATCCCTCCTCTCCCCCTCTATACACTTCCTTCCAGCCAATGAAAAGGTTAATTACTATATTCATCGCAAATTTATCCCCCTCTCTTGCCCTCAAAGCTCCGTCGCGGCAGTAAAGCCCTACTCCCACCCTCCCTCTCACGCATAAATAAACATTTTTAATCATCCGGAAATCGGACCGGCCACAACTCTCCCTCCTATATATACACATAACCTGGGGAAATATCCCAGACAGAGGATGATGAGGAAGCAGCCGCAGCCGGCGGTAAAAAGCCTCCCTTCCTTCCTCCTTCTCTCTGTGTATGCATCGTATAACCTCAAAAATCGCCGGGCAGAGATACTCCCGCGCGGGTGCGCGAGAACGCGAAAAAGAACGTAGCCGAAGGTTCGGCGAAACCGCGGTGCAGCTAATGAAAAGGCCGCCGCTGCTACCTTGCGCGATAAAGACACCCCGCCGCGGCGTGTACGCGCCTTGTATACAACCGCCGAGAGTCGATGAGTGAATGGCTGCATCGCGGGGGGAGGGCAATAATAGCCGGCCACAATGCCCACCCCGACGGCTTTTCAACCGATTCCGACGTCGACGCTGCTGTACCTACTCGCGTTTATATGTATATATAGATAGATAGATATAGATGGATATATAGATATATATATATGTATGTATATGTATGGAAGAGAGTGGAGAATTCGTACATGATGTGCAGCAGCGGCGGCAGCAGCTTCTAACCGAGGCTCCGCGCACGGGAATGAAATGACGAGGTAAGGGGAAGGCGGCGGTGTAGCTCATCAACTAATGGTCCGCGCGCGCCGGAACTGAACTCCCGCTCGCGCTCTATATATATATCTAGCGCCACGCTGCTTTTTCCGTCGACGCGCAGCAGCAGTGTGTGTGTGTGTGTGTATGTGTACGTGTGAGACATATTAATGTTGCGCGCGAGCGCGCTTCGTTGTAACCCAGTGCACAAGTGTGGGAGTGAGACTTTGGAATTTTGCAGTTTGTAGGTATAGAGCGGGGTTGGAAGTTGCGAGTAATCTGGGTTACAGCGGGCCGCTTCATTTCGCCGCGAGCTCGATGTTTAGTGTTATTCCGGTGTGCAGCCTCGTCGTCGTCGTCTCTCCTTGTTTCATTAGTACGTGTTTCTGTTTCGAAGAGGGAGGGAGAGAGTGCTGCACTTACGGAGCGCTCAATTTTTGTAACTACTTGCGCAATTTTCAGATGCAGTATATGTAGCTGGGTTGTAATGACTGCTTGTCGCGGATTTTTCCCTTTTGAATGATTGTTAAAGGTGAAAATATTATTTGCGACAGAAATTTCAATGTGAACGTCTTTATAATTAAATCGGAGAAATTCTTATAAGTATAAGAACTGTAACGTATACTATAATGATAGAACGTATCGAAAACATTGTTAAGCTAATATTAAGTTCCAAAGCTGTCGGTGTAATATGATTCTTTCTTCTATCATATCATAATATAATAAGACCATTACTATAACATAATATGCCACCAGAAAGATTCTCTTTCAAATCGTAACCTTTCTACAAAGCAACCCCATTACAACACACTTCTAAAACCTACTATACACAACAAACCCCACAACTTTTCAAAATTCACACCCTCCACCTATACCCAAACCCAAGCACAAATCACAGCTCCCATAACCGTCAGTCGACAGGAACCACCAGAAATATTCTTCTACACAAGGCATTACACACATCATCCTCCGAGTGCACAGATTTTTACGCGGCCAATGCGTGATTAGACACGCGCATCCCTCCTCGCATGTATCCACCCACACACGTATATTCCCCGCGCTACGGAGTGTGTAGCAGGCAGCAGCAGCAGCAGCTCGCAGGGTCGGAGAGGGTGCGCGGAATCGGAAGGAAGGATTCGCATAAATCCCAGCCTCTCTCGCTCGCCCCCTCGCGCGCGCGCGCTCACGTCCCACGCGCGGACCATGAATATTGATCATTCCCTATTCTACCCCGAGCTCTCTCTCTCGCGCCGAGCGTACTCCGGCCGCCTCGTCTTCGTTCCGCAGGTTGATCTGGGCGTGTGTACGCTTTTCCAGCGTAGTAGTATAGTAGTAGTAGTAGGAGTCCTTCTTTCGGCGGAGGGAGCGCGTGCGTTCTCTCGGATTTTAGCGTTCTTGAGCCCCCCCCCCCTTACCGAGTCATATTGTCGCTCGACGTTTTCATTATCCTTTCTTGGGATTTCGTCTTGAGAGGGAAAGGGAGGATGGATGGATGGATGGCGGTTGTGTTCCGACCGTTTGTTCTTGGCTTATTACTGTCGGATTCTCGATGTTTATACGGATTTTTTATGGTTTATGTTATTGATTGTTCTCTTCTTTTTTTATAAAGAATAAAGATTTTTTATTAGGAAAATATTGGGTAAGTGTGTGTTGGATAACTGGATATTTGTATTAACAGTTTAACTGATTAAAGTTTGTTGTAATTGCAAGTTTTATGATTGCGATGTGTAAGAGATAACAAGAGCTAGACAAATACGGTACATTATTCATATACGAAATGATCTATCCCTTAAATCAATGTACATTTACACACGAATAATTTACGACTACTTTCAATGACTTGCAATGATATTTATCATGCGCGTATAGTTTATTATTAGATTTTATGGCTTTGAATCATTCAGTCCCGTAGTATGCAGTCTAGAATTTTCGTCTTTGTCAATGGCATCTAGAGTTCAATGAGACAAAGAGACATTTATATCGTTACCCTGACATTTATTGCGACATTTTTGGCATATACTTCGAATCCTTCAAGCGTTACTGTATAACAGATGACAAAGAAATACTTTCCATGCCTCAATGATCTAATGACATTTATATCACAATTAAATAATAACCTATCATTATTTCGTCGTCATCTTATAATAAATAGCAAATATCACGCGTTACACGACAACTTTCCAATAGTAAAAACGCGACGATCCACTAACGAGATACATCTTTTCAAACTTTTCCTCCACCCACTAAAAAATTGATTTCCCGCCGCATTATATAAAACTAACTTTTTTTTCCCGAAGAGGAGAAAAACACGAGAACGAAAGAGAGAGAAAAAAAGACGCATTGATATAGCGAGAGCGCGCATAGGAATTTTCCACAACAATCGCGCACTTTTAATGTAAGCTCGGCCCGATACATCGCACGTGTAAGTACACAGAGACAGGAAGAGAGAGAGAGAGATAGAGAAAAAAGAGCGCGCAAAGTTGTGTGCGCACGTGTCGTTTTTTCGCTCGATGGAAAAACTCAGAAAAAAGTTGAAGGTACGCGCGCGCGCGCGGCTCGTTATTTATCGAGTTTTAGTCGACTCCCACACGCGATGTAGAGAGAGTGGGTGAGAGAGCTGTCAAAGACTACACTGTTATTTACCGCTCCCCTAACGAAATGCTACGTAGCGCGCAAAGAAACGTGCAAAAAATCGCGCGCTGCTGCTGCTGCTGTGTGCTTTTGTGTGCTGTACCTACGGCGCGCGTGTTTGTCGATTCGCGGTGGCGGCGGCGAAGGCAGCAACGTTTTTTTCCAAGTTCTGCGCTGGAATCAAAGCGTATGCAAATGGGGCTGTTATTGTTTTCTGCGGATAGTAATTTTTGTAATTCTGGCTTAGCGGTATAACGGTTTATACTTCGTATCGAGTTTATGAAATAGTACGTGGGTGTTTATTTTTCATTTGAATGTTTTATAAAGGGAGATTTTTTAAAAAGTATCGTAACGATAGGATAGACAAATTTGTATTTGTGGTTCAAATTTAAATATTAGCAACCAAATATTACTACTGTCCTGGTAGAAATGTTATAACCAGAAGCTAGCTATTTTTCAGTTAACTTTATGGCTAAGAACGAACATTGCTTGTATTTCATAATTATGTACCAATCCGAAATAAATTACGACATTTACACTTCATAAAATATGTATTTTATGTAATAGTAGAACTTATGATTTTTGCTCAAAATGCTTCAATTTAATTAACACGTTAACTATAAAATATGCTTAATTTTCTACCAAGGTGAGTTAAGTAAACAAACCCACCTTAAATAATTATTTTTACTGTAAGTCTCGTATCTATAAAATAATTCGAATAGATCTTTACCTGAAACGTATACACGAAATATTTTTAACAAGATTAGAGAGCTTTATTATAGCGCGTGCATAAATTCACCTATAATATTATAACGAATTCTAATACTAAATTATTCAGCTTTCACTAAACATTTTCACGCTATTTACACATTATAATTCCCCGCAGAAACGTGTACTATACACGTCCCCGAACCGACCTAAGCTCCGCCCGTCGTAAATCCGCGCCCTCCCACGACAAAAAAAAGAATATCCCGGAAGACAGAGCGGCAAACTTTTAACCCTTTTAACGCCCGCGAGCAAGTTTAATCGTTATGCGCGCGGCGCGCGTGTTTCAAGACGCGCGCGGGCTCTCGGGGGGCAATAAAACTTTCATTCATAAATTTCTGCGCGCCCTCGCGCTAGCTAGTGCGCATCATTCGGGTCAACTTGCGCGGCTAAAAGGGACATTAAACGGCCGATCGGCTCCTCGTCGTCGTCGTATATACCTACGCTTTTTGCGCGAGCGAGGCTTCCGCGGTTGCCATGGCGACAACGGCATAGGCCGTTATTAATCCCCGCCGAGACTGGAGCGGAGAATGGCGAGAGGGGGCGAGAGAGAGAGAGAGAGGAAGGTCCACCCTACTCGGTTTATGCCGGATCTGCTATGCGCTGCGTGAGAGTCTTCCTCGCCTGGGGTTGTGTCTTTGGCGCGTATTATAGTGAAATTTTTGCTGATGTGTTGGGTACTAAGATGAATGTAATGAAAGTGGATGATTTGGTGATAGGAGGATTTAAATGTCGTTTAAAAATATGTGAAGGGTCTTTGATTCGGATGAGAAAAGTTTAGAAAATAATAAAGTATTCTTTAAAATGCTAAAAAAAAAATTAGTTTATCTTTCATTTAATGATAAATAGTTATTTTTCGAAGAACCGATATACCTTTCCTTATATACAAAGATGCTAAAAAAGCAGAGTTTTATAAATTTAAATCCCCATATCTTACGTACAAAAGACGTGCCAAAGAAATGCATAATTCAGAAAGCTATCAAACATTATTAGCATATTCTCTCTCTCACTCTCTCACTCACTCACTCACTCTCAGCGCGGCTCGGATTACGCCGAGCGAATTAACATTGCATCAGCGCATTACTTCGTTAAAACGTGGAAAGCGGAACGGCGGAGCGAAGGCGAATGAATGTACGGAAAAAGGCTGGCGGGAGAGCTGTAGATGAGGGAAGCAGGGGGGAGGGGGAGAAGCGAAAGAGGAAGAGATAAACATAATGATGCGGTAATGCGAGAAAGAGAAAAACGATAGGGGGGAATTAGCGGAGGCTTCGTCATTATATTCCCATCATTCATTCCCCTCTCTCTCTCTCTCCCTCCCTCTGACCTTTCTTTTCTTTTTCGCGCGCGCGCGTTGAGAGCAGTTCGGAATGAATCTCGCTCTCTTTTCATTCCGCTCCTCCTACTCCCATTTTATATCTCTCCGTCTCTCTCTCTCTCTCTCTCTCTCTCGCTCGTTCGTCGGTGTATTTATTACCTGCCTCTTTATCTTATTTTACGTATATTATATCGCATCGTTTCGTGAGAGCGAGTTAAATGATAGTTATTTACGTGTGTATTTGGCCGCTTTAATGCGATAATTATACATGGGGATCGCGCGGGAATCGAGAACGAATCGCACGCACACGTGTCTGACCGATTTTTACGGTAACTACTGGAACTCTCCGAAATTGATGAACAATAATTCGTTACATTTATCACGCTCGAATCATTCTAACACTATATTCGCGCCAAATTCTTTAAATATATACAGCCTCAACGTTATACTTTTAAATTTTAACAAACGTAATCACTCGCACGTTTCGCTTTTAAAACATAAACTCTAACCATTCCCAGCTCTTGCTAATTAAAACACAGCATAAAGACCCGCCACGATTATACTTACCCCACTACCTCTATACATTTAAAAAAAATCTCGCCCGAGCGCGAGCGTAGTAGCAAAGAACATCAGTGGAAGAACGACGACGAGGACGAGACAACGCGCGAGCCGAGAGTGAATGGATCGTGCCTGGCATAACTAGATCACGTCAAGATAAAGTCGAGCATAAATAGAGTGCGCGCGCGCCTTCCTTTTTTTCGCTGCTGTCGCGGGAAATCGTACGCCACGAGGGCTGCCGCCGACGACGTGCGGAGATCAGAGAGAGATGGAAAAGAGCTGGAGCAGCAGCAGACAGACACACAGAGAAGAACGCGAGGATGAGAGAATACGAGGATGGGTTGAAACGCGGGAGTAGCGAAAAATTTGTATAAGAGTATGTGGGTAGTTGAGTTTTGTATATATAGTTTGGTGTGCGTGTGGGCGAGTGTTTTAATATTTTTTAAAGTGTAGTTTGAAATTGTTGTTTGGAAGTTTTCAAGTGGGTAGCTTGGAAATTTTTTTTATCTTTTAAAGTGTATGTTTTTACTTAATAATAAATTTTTTTTTTAAGATTTTTGGCAACGAAGTTACAAGAAAATTGTTTTTTGAGTTTTGATTTTGAAGTGTGTGTGTGTGTGTGTGTGTGTGTGTGTGTAATATACTCTTAAAAGAATTCCTAATTTCAAAAATAGAAATTTTTTTCTTTTGCTGTACGAATTCCAACTTTAAAAACAAGTAACTAAAATAACAATATCAGTCACGTTTCGACACAACAATAATAGCATACTTTACATGTTACATAGAACATGCATGACGAATAAAAATTCAAGTCATAGTTAATTAATCAAAAGTAACAAACTCAGTTCACCCCATAAAAAACTCTAAAATCACTTTACTCGCTTTCATAAATAATTTTCCGTAATCAATATTTTTAATTGAAAATGTTCTTAATATCACTTCGCTAGTGAGAGAAAGAGAGCAAGCGTGTACACGAGTCTCGCGCTTGTACTACACGGCACCGCCGCTGTAGCTGCTGCGCTCAGCAAAAAACATTTTCGTGTTGATTTTCTAAAACAGCAGAAAAACATTCGCGCGAGAGCAAGCGGGAAAGCAAGACACGCGGCTGCGTGTGTGCGCGCGAAAGGGCAAAAAGAGGGGAGAGAGAGAGAGAGAGTAATTGTACGTGCACTGGAGAAAGACAGGAAACAGGGGGCGGCGGCCAGTGCGGACGCGAAAAAAGAGAATTATATTGGAAAATCGAGGAAAAAAGCGCGCACGAAAGTGACGGAGGATAAAACAAACAGGAACCCGAAAGCAAGCACAAGCGAGTGAGAGAGAGAGAAAAACACGGGCGATCGGTCCGCAGAGGAAAGGCGAGCAAGCGGGCGCACGAGAGGGAGAGAGAGAGAAAAGAGCATAAAGAACGAGGTGGAGCGAAAATCGGGATAAAGGAGCGTGGGAGGGCACGCGCGCATATATACGTATATATACCTACGCGCACACGGGCTTCATGAATATTTGAGGCGATATTCCGTGCTGGCTTCCCCCCGCGCTCATGCGGGCTCGAGTTTTTTGCGGGAATCGCCGTTTTCGCGATTTATCGCTGACCTGAGAGAAAGAGAGAGAGAGGGAGAGAGCTGCAAGCGCGTGTACATTCGTAAAAGCGAGCGCGCGACTTTTTTGCCCTTTCCACCTCGCGAAAATTGACTGAGCACTTTTATTTACCGTTTGATTTGCTGCTGCGCTGCTGCTTATTTCAGCTTTTCTCTCGCAGCGTTGGAATTATTTGCGCGGAAGTTGTGTACATGTTTGTGCGCGGGTGATGTGTTATTGTCGTATGGGTGTTATTATGTGGTGGGGATGTGTGTGATTTAATTGTAGGGGAAGTAGAGCTAGATAAATATTAAACAAAATGATTAAGGTGTTTTTTGATCCGACAGCGTTATTCGTTGATTATATAAGTTTCTTGAGAATACTTGTCGCACTGTACAATAACTATCACAAATTATATGTTATTCAACGTTTCGGTCACCTCACAGTGATCCTCTTCAAAAAAAATAAAAGAAATTTTGTCTACCATGTTTTTAAGTACCAGGTAGCATAACTTGCACATTAAACAAAATGAGATGATTGGCTCCTCTCAACCTTCACGAATACTCGGTCGCCAATAAAAGTGCTAATAATACTCCACGAGACGTACCCGAGCACTACTACAAAACGCCCGCGAATTTCTCGCGGCAAACAAATACACGTCACTTTGTCACTATGGCACACACACAGCAGGAGCAGGAGCAGCCTCTTTGCTTAGGCGTAATGCGCAAGATATTGACATTCCGGCGTCCCCGCGACTCGCCAGGTGAGACGCGTATATACGTACTATATCGATTCGGCCCCTTTCAGGTTTCTTGAGGCGGAGGCAGAAGGAAATGAAATCTCGCCGAGGTGCGGGAGAGAGGATTCGCGGGACGATATTAGATCGGGATAACGGAGGCGGAGGTTTTGTAAGAGTAGGGACTGCGTATTTTTTTTAGGAAAATTGGATTAGTATTATTAAAATTATGCTTCTTATAACTGTACACTGAGAGAAGAATATTGTTACTATTAACATATTTATCTATTTGAAATATAACTATTTGATATGTTTAAGGATAAAATGTGATATTGTAATAGTTACAATATCTATATTAACTAATAGACATATTCAGATTTGAAAGTAGCTGATGGTAGAAGTTCTTGTAAATTGTAGTTTTTGAATCTATCCCCTACAGCACCCAATATTGGAGCAACATTGCTCCAATACTGCTTTGTCATATTCCCCATATTCGCCAATATTCCCTCAACACTTTTATATATGGATGCTATATTGGAGCAATGTGCTGCAATCCGTGATTTCCGTTTCACCATTGCTTTTTTAAAATGATGAGTCAGGCTCTCTGTCACAGCAATATTGTAGCAATATTGAGCCAATATTTCTCAACACGAAAGGAATATTATTTTTAAAATTATATTTTTATGCTGGGTTTTCTAATGACTTTGCAATATTGCAAGAATATTTTTACAATATATATGAACACTGGAAGAATGTTCCCGTTTGGCCACCGATTGTTGGAGCAATATTGCCTCAATGTTGCTTTGACATATTCGCGACATTCCCCTTAAGGGGAAATTCACTAATGTATTTTGGAAATTGAGGCAATATTGCTCCAACAATCAGTGGCCAAACGGGAACATTCTTCCAGTGTTCATATATATTGTACAAATATTCTTGCTAAATTGCAAAGTCATTAGAAAAACCAGCATAAAAATATAATTTTAAAAATAATATTCCTTTCGTGTTGAGAAATATTGGCTCAATATTGCTGCAATATTGCTATGACAGAGAGCCTGACTCATCATTTTAAAAAAGCAATAGTGAAACGGAAATCACGGATTGCAGCAACATTGCTCCAATATAGCCTCAATATATAAAAGTGTTGAGGGAATATTGGCGAATATGGGGAATATGACAAAGCAATATTGGAGCAATGTTGCTCCAATATTGGATACTATAGGGGTAATAGCCAATTTTCTGCCAGGATGATGTTGTTATATAACAAAAGGTTTGAAATAAAAACTCCATTTAGTTTTTTACTCCAACGTTTCGGACATTTTTATTGTTTATGTCCCTCATCAGGATAAACAATAAAAATGTCCGAAACGATGGAGTAAAAAAATTAATGATGTTTTTATTTCAAACGTTTTTGTTATAAAACAACATCACCCTGGTAAAAAATTGGCCATTAGATTAAAATACTACTATAATAAGCATATTGTAATTATTACAATATCAATGTTCTCAGGTAACATATTGAAACTGTTTATGAGAACATGGTAACTTAACTGTTAACAAGACATTATAACTGTAACAGTGCCTATATTTGGTGATATTTAAACATACGTATGTTAACAGTTACAATGCCATGTTAACAGTAAACAAATCCTTTTCTCAGTGTATCAATAGTATATTTTAGGCGATTTTATTATGATTTTAATAATGTTATAGCTTGAGCTACTTTCCGATGGGAAAAGTTTTTTATTCACATTTTCTACGGACGTATATTAGTAAAAATCAAATTCATACATTATTAATGTGTAATGGATCGATCTGACGGAGGCAGGTAAAAGAAAAAGAAAAACAAAGTTTTTTCTTTATATTTTTTTTATATTTTTGCAACGTTTCTCTTTATATTTTTATACGATTCTTGTAACCAAAGTGATAGTGTATTTTTTTTTCATAATGTTTAAAAAAATTATTTTTGTTATTAATAAATTACAGCCTGAAGAGGTTGACGGATCATGCCAACGAAACGTTGCAAAAATATAAAGAAAATATAAAGAAAAAACTTTGTTTTTCTTTTTCTTTTACCTGCCTCCGTCAGATCGATCCATTACACATTAATAAACAATTGGAGTGCAATATTTATACTACTCTCAACAAATTCATACATTGTTCATTATAGTTAACCAATCTATCCCTTCTTAAAAAGTTATGCCCGGAAGAAGTGGAGCCTCTATATAGATTTGATTGATCTGTAATTGACTCTTGGATAAAAGGCACGAGAATTTAAAATTAAATATGCATTTTTATTAGATAATTATTATTTATTGGAATGAAAATGATTAAAGTGAAAAGTATTAAATAAATAATAATCAAATGAATGGTGGTTGTAACTTAAAAAACTAAATAACATGTTTTAATTATTTGTTAAAGTGATGGCCAGAAGTAGTAAAGCATTTCAAAACACAATACGATTAGTTATTGAATTGCACGGTATAATTCAAAACAATTAGCAATATTTTAATCTTAGAAGAATTAGTTATGTTAATTTTAGAATAAATTATGTCAATATTATGTTTAGATTTTATTCTTTATTTAATACTTCATGAAAAAAAAAGATCGAATAAGCTTATAATTTCTAGCCTCAAAATTTAGTATTCATGAAGAGTAAATGTACTAAAGTATTATATCAATTATTAAAGATGCATTAAAATTAAAAGAAAAAGATTTCCAGCGTATAAGGAATAAATTATTCTTAGTATGGTTAATAAAAAAAAGTACATAGAGCGCGCGTAGCGCGCATGAATTTAGCTAGTATATTTAAATTTCAAACGTAAACAAATTTTTTTTCATAGAATCTAAAAACGAGACACCGTAAAAATTTCTAAGTCAGAGCATATCTACCTTATGCAAAAAGTACACTTTCACGCACGCACATTCATCATTTCAATCCACCATGCAATTTTCCTAGCTCCAAAAAACGCTCCCCTATATATCCGCCGCTCCTAAACGCGTGTCCGCGCTCGGCGAATTACCAATCGTCCGAACGAGAGAGGGGGCGATAATTCGCCGAAGCGCCAATTAAATTTTCGTTCTCGAGCGACTCTCTCTCACCAGGCCGATGACGATCATTAAATCTATCGACGAGCCGGCGCGCGACGGCATCGAAATTGGCGCAGACCAGGCGCTCGCTTCCGGCCGGTTTGCTCTCTCTCTCTCTCTCTCTCTCGCTCCGCGATTGGCAAATGGGCGGCGGCGAGGACGGGCGAGAAGAGGAGGAGGTGGAGGCGGCCGTCGCTCCGCCGGAAGTGCGTCTAATGCATCCGTCTGGGGTCACACACGCGTCGTCGTCGCTTCCGGCGGGGCCATTACCGAGCGAGCGAGCGAGCGAGCGAGCTGGAGAGAAAGACACTGTGAGAGAGGGAGCAGAGTATGACGAGCTTGGGAGAGAGAAAGAGAAAGACAGAGAGAGAGAGAGAGGCAAGCGAGAGATGCGTGATGTGCGTCGATACGTCGGACATAAAAGGCAAATTCGACACGGTTTAGACGTGTGCGGTGTTTTAAGGACGGCGAGCTGTTGCCTGTTGAATAACATAATTATGTGATGTTGATGTTTAAATAATAAAAGAAGAAGAAGAAGAAAGAAGGGATGGTGGGGGCCCCCTCCGTCGCCCCTACCAGTGAGGTACAGCCTACCCGGATCACCGTCCAGGAGCCCCTTACGTAGAAATGAATCCACGTAGGAGGAGCCTGGGCGATTCCAGTTACCTCTCCTTAAAGAAGGAAATCAAAAAGAGGAAGTTGTGCGTTACCCTGTGAGGGCATTTCCACACTATCAGAAGTTATAGAGCAAAAACGGTTGTATGGCTGGACTACTATGTGGAGTGTAGAATGGGGAAAAACCTCGCTAGGAGTAAAAACCCATAAATAATAAATGAATTTGGCTTTCGAGAAATATGAAATTTTTTAAAGGTTTTATAAGAATTGTTATTTCTGTGAGCTATATCTGTTATATTGTCATCTGTGAGCTATATTTTAATAACAAACAGAAATTAATGTTAAACCTTACTTTTAACAAACAAAGTAATATTAAGAGTGTACATAAAATTCTTATTTAGATTTATTATTAAAGTTCTCCTAAAATAATTCTCTCGTCGACAAAAGAAATATTTATAGTAAAAGTGAAATGTCATAAACAACCATCCAAACCACTACACTAAGAAAAAAGTTTGGTAACAATTATTAATAATTTTGTAAAAATTACTATACTTTCTGGAAAAGCCATGACAAACTGTAAAAACTAAAAAGATTGCCATACTTTATAAGAAATTTTGCTAGAAAGGTAAGAAAATTTACTATAAGTACTGTAAAATTTACTGTAAAGTATAGTAATTTTTTGGATTTTTTACAATTTGTGGTATCTTTATTAGACAGTACAGTAATTTTTACAAAACTTTTTTCTCACTAAACCCAGCCAAATTACCGTACTTCCCAACATCGAAGCACCCAATCAATACACTGAATCAATTTTCTCGGGCCCTACAGCTATACATCCACCATCTCGCGTCTTCCCCGTACCCCATATACACTGTCACTATACCAATGTCTTACATATACGCTCTCGGGTCTCTGCGCGCGCGCGCACGAAGATTGGCGGGGGCCAATCGGCCGGCCGGCCCTTTGTCTCCGGAGATTGGTCGGCGCATTGTTTCAAGGGAGGCGCTCACTCTCCTCGCGCGCATGCGCGCTCCCCCACCGCGTGTACCCGCGTTATATATACGCACGGCGTGTGGGAGGTCACACCACGAGAAAAAAGAGAGAGAGAGGCTAGTCGCTCGCACTTATTTCCCTCGAGGTGTGTGTCGTCGCCGCAACCAACCCACTACGCGACTTTTCTCCGTCATTTTCGCGGAAGAGAAGATTTCGCGATTTTATTGTATTTCGAAAGAGAGAGATAGAAGACCTGCAATCTGCCTGCGGTGTTTAATCACTCTCGTACTGAGTTTGTATATGGGTAAAGGATACGGAGGGGGATTGTATGTGGTTTTGGAGTAATTTTTGAAATGCGCGCGCGCGATGAAATTCTCTAAGGTTTAATTTAGAAATGCGCGCGAGCTTTAATTCGCGAGACGGAGCAAATGTAGCGTGAGCTCGGCTGCTTCGCAATTTTTAATATGGTGCGCGCGTCATTAGACGCGCCGTGGGTGTACATACTTGCCTGCTTAAATTTAGAAATGGAATAATTTTCGAGGGAGTGTGTCTGTGAGTTCGAGCGTGCAGCTGCGCTCTCTGAATAATTATATTTTTAATATTTTAACGCGTTCCACGCGCGGAGTTTGTCTCGTAGATATTATTAGCTAGTTTCTTACTTCACAAGGGTCTTTACTGTTTTAAACAAAGCATAGTACAAATCACAGCCATTGTCCTTATACCCTAATAAAATTAAGTAGCCCACTCTACACGACTTTTCCGTCATCCATTCGTTCACCCTGCTTAACCCCAAAAAAATACAAACTTCCCATCGAATCAGGCCGCTCGCAGAGAAAAAGGAAGAAAAAAAAGACAATGCACACGCGCAGCCACGGCTCTGCGCTCACGCCCGTCAATTTCGCAAAGCCCAATTTGAAAAACCGGATTTCGCGCTGCAAATCCTCCCCCTCCCCCATACAACTTCCTCTCGCAGCCGGTGGCCATCTATATGTATATATGTATACACTCGCTCGCGCTCTGCTGGTACTCTATAGGCCCGACACTGGAGCGAGCCGAGGTCGTGCGTCCGCAGGTAATTTTTCCGGTAATCCGGTCACGTCTTGCGCGCACGCGATCAGCCAGCGGATAAATCGATAATCGGTCCCGGAAAAAGCTTAGCCGGCGCGCTTATTAGCGAAAATCCCCGCGGCGCGCCACCTGCGCGCGCGCGCGCATGCGCGGTTCTTCAAAAAGACCGCGCGAGCGAGCACCAGCTTTTTCCTCTCTCTCGCTCTCTTTTTGCTGGGTGGGTAGGTCTGTCCGTCTTTTTCTATAATCGCTATTGTGCGGCTGGTGCGCGAAACAAATGCTGCGCATTTCGGGGGACCGGAGGTGTATAGAGTGTGGCTGTCAGCATTTTTTTTTTCTCGAGAGATGGTTGGTTGCGGCCTGGAAGATTTTCCGTGAATTGGTGCGGTGATGATGATGATGATGGTAGTACGTGGTCGAATTGGTTTCGAGCGGCAGAGAGAGTGGATAATCGATGATGACGGGATCCGCCACACACGGCGAGGAAATTTAATTGATTCCGTAATTGGTTTGCTGTTGTGTTTGAGCAATTGGTTTCGGGACTTTTTTCGGCCGCAAAGTGGGGTTTTTTTGCTTCGCGAAGAAAGATATTACTGACGATTGGAGAGCTATATACGGTCAATTAATTAAGGATCTATAAATGAAAAAGAGGAATTAGAAATTATCACTACGTGTCCGTTCGGAATATAATGATTCATTATAAAAGTGATGTCTTTGATGGTTCAGTTTTAATGAAAATATATATTTTATGATGTACTGTCGAATGATGAAAATTTGAATGTTTAACATTCCGATACTGCCCTGGTAGAAATTGAAATAATGTTTTAGGTAGTAAATGACTAGTGTGAACCATGATGGCAAAAAAATGGGCTCTAGTTTTCCACCACAAGTGTAACGATTCAACCTATTTTTCACATTTATTCATTGCAAAAATGGTCAAAATATTGTACTATCTATTAATTTGGCATTTTAATACTAGTTAAAATCACTAGCCGACGAAGCCATTAAAAATCTAGTAACAAGCGATTTATTATGGCGATGAGTGAGAGAGATAGAGTCACGTGGCAAAATAACAATTTTGGTTTATATCTTATAGAATAAAGCTGTAAATAGTAAAAAGACTGCTACATTTTGTTTATATTCCGGTAAAATATCTCTTAAGAGTATAAGTTTACAATATGTGATTAAATTGTTATGAAATTTTAATGTGAAAAAAGCGTTACACTTGTGTCTAATAACTAGCCATTTCCAATGGCCAGTTTCTATTTTCCTGACCATTTTTAATGGACTAATTTCTACCAGGGTGTGTACTTTCATTATTTTGCAATAAATTAGGAAGAATAATACCATATACGTAAATTCGAACGTTCAGTACGTAAGCTTAAGCTAACTTTAATACAAATTCAGAATCACATTAACATTGCACCCTTCTATAACAAACCCATCCATCTCACTCAACATGACCATTGTTTTTCCACAAGCCGATTGAAAACATAATCATCTAACAATACCCATTAGCTACACACATCTTCAAACTAAAAACCGATTCAAACGAATCCCGAACTCTTTTTACATTTACCCCTCCCCTTATTCGCAGATTCATAATCTCTCGAGGCATTGTCCAAGGCGGCGGCACTGGTCATGACACACGTAGTTGTCGCCGACACTTTAGGGGCGATAATACGATGGATGGTTTTAACGGTTTCGCGCGGCCGAACTGCGGCGCCCGCGCAGCGCATTTTACGATTGCTCCATCTGGCGCGCGCGATGTAGTCCCTGCTTATACCCTCGCATTATCGCCGCGTTCCGTGTGTATTATTCCGAGGGTTAAGTGCGCGCGCGCGCGCGCGTATGCGTAAATATAAGGGAGCTATGTTTTATGGAACCGCGGATGTTATGTTATTAATTGAGGAGGTGGACGTTTTGAAAATTTTTTTTAAATAATGTGGATGTGTTGTTTGATAATATTTACAGCCTCTACTATATAGAATATATAACTAGTGTACGTATAGGAAATATGAATGGGGAAAAACGATTTGATAAATATTAACCATCTATTTGATAGAATATAATATATGACTCGTGAAATCACTTAAAAATTTCGAAATTAACATACTAAATACAAAAGAATGAAAACTATCTGAACAAAACGAAATAAAAAATTACCCTCAAATATAGACAAAACCAACACACCATACACTTCCCGCGCCTCGTTTCCATACACACTCACACACACACACCTCTACCCATACTCTCTCTCTGCCTTCTACTCTCCACTTTTACGTCTCTATCTCCCTCTCTCATTCTCTCCCTGGCCGTGCGCGCGCGCGCTTTGTCGTTTCCCGCGAGCCGACGACGCCTCCCACGAGTTTCATTTCGTTTCGGCGTGACGTGCGCGCCGCCGCGTTGAAAGACGAACTGACAAAGGAGTCCCTAATATATTACGCTTATTAATACCTTCTCCTTCCATTTCCTCTCTCCGTCCGTCGCTCCTCCCGCCGTAGTCTCTTTCGGCCGTGCACGCGCGCGCGAGAGGAACGGATTTTCTACGAGATTGAGAGATTCGGATTGTGCGGAACGAACGGACGAGGTGGTGTGGGTTTTCGAAACGGGGGAGGTTAATCGTTTTGTGGTGTCGGCCGGTGGTAGATGGCGAACAATTTTTTCATTAATTAAGAGAAATGTGTGCAAGATTATTTGCGCCATTAACTATTGTCATTTTAATTTATTATTTATATGCACTGAGAGAAGAATATTGTTACTGTTAACATATTTATCTATTTGAAATACAACTATTTGACATGTTTAAGAATAAAATGTGATATTGTAATAGTTACAATATCTATATTAACTAATAGACATATTCAGATTTGAAAGTAGCTGATGGTAGAAGTTTTTGTAAATTTTAGTTTTTGAATCTAATAGCCAATTTTCTACCAGGATGATGTTGTTATATAAAAAAAGGTTTGAAATAAAAACTCCATTTAGTTTTTTACTTCAACGTTTCGGACATTTTTATTGTTTATGTCCCTCATAAGGATAAACAATAAAAATGTCCGAAACGTTGGAGTAAAAAAATTAATGATGTTTTTATTTCAAACGTTTTTGTTACACTGAGAGAAATGTTGTAGTAAAATTTATTATGGAGACTTTATTCGTTCGACTTTGCTAATAAAGTCATCTTTTATTAGCATAGATTTTTTTTTTTTTTTTTTTTTTTTTTTTGTACCTCAAGAGGTCAGTAATCAAGCTGACAAAACGTCGCACAAGCTACAATTGTGTTTTCTTTCTACGTTTGGCCCTCACAGGATCCCATATATATTACTATTTTTCAAAATTTATTATAAACATAAGAAAAATTACTATATTTTGTAGGAACGGAGGGAGAAATCGAAATTATAACAATTTTTGCTATGCAACATAGTAATTTTTATAAATGACCTTAAAATTCAAAAAATTAAATTTTTTCTCGTTCTTCCTGTTTTCAGAACTATTTTCAAACTCTAATCATACAATATTTAATGTGAAAATAAATTAAAATGAGAAATAAAAATATTTTTTTCACGAGCGTTGGGATCGAACCAGCAACCTTCACCGCGGCAATCGGACGCGCTAACCACTTACCCAAATAGGATTCTTGAGTGTAAAATTTTGGAACTTGTACATGTCAAACCATCGATTTCAAGAAAATTTCAAATAATATTAAATAATGACAATAAATAACTTTGATAACACAAAGAAACTTATCATTAATGTGCATAATATAAAAATAAAATAATTGAAGTAAGGTTTTGAATGTTTTGTAAACTTAAAAGCAAGACAAAGTGAAATTCCCGTAGAAACCTCAATCAGACACGTGGGCGCCTTGATCTGCGTAGAAAGTACTAATGTTGTAGCAATTTTTACTATGTTTATAGTAATTTTTAACACGCTACAAAATAAAATTTATACGCTACAAAATAAAATTTAAACGCTACAAAATAAAATTTATATTCTATTCTAATAAAAATTAAAAGCATATATTTTAAATTTTATTATATCACAGTTTTTGCTATGTGTATAACAATTTTTCTTTTATTTCGTAATACTTTCTAATCAACAACTGCCATAAAAATTACAAGAAATTTTGTAATTATTCATACAATTATAATAAAAATGCAGCATAAAGTTTATTTGTCTCACCCTTCCTATACTTTATAGTAATTTTTATTACAGTTATAATAAAATTTACTACAACATTTTTCTCAGTGTATAAAACAACATCATCCTGGTAAAAAATTGTCCATTAGATTCAAAAACTACTATAATAAGTATATTATAACTATTACAATATCAATGTTCTCAGGTAACATATTGAAATTGTTTATGAGAACATGGTAGCTTAACTGTTAACAGGGCATTATAACTGTTACCATGCCTATAGTTGGTCATATTTAAACATATGCATGTTAACAGTAAACAAATCCGTTTCTGAGTGTGTAAAAAAGAATGCATCATATAATTACATCCAATTTTAAGTAAATATAATATTGCATTGTTTGAAATTTCTAACTCTTAAGGTAGTTCTTACCCAAGAAAACGATCGTTAAAAAAGTATTGTGTATAAGCTATTGCTCAAATATTATATTACAAGTGATAGTAAAATCCAAAAGTAGGTTGCTTTAAGTAACAGAAAAATTTTTCAAATATAAATTATATACATTAAAGCCTAAAAGTTGGTAAATAAGGAAAAATATCACAAAAAGTCATGAATTGTTTTTGTTTTTTATTCGATTTTTTTATTCAAAACACTATTTTGTTTCTGATACATTCCTCGATAAATTCACCGCATGAAATTGTCAACAAATCATTTTACACAAAGTTAGAGCTATTAGTTGCTAAGTTTTTGTAATTTTTTTTTAAATAAATTTCTCTAACTTTGTATAAAATGATTTGTTGATAATTTCATGCGGTGAATTTATCGAGGAACGCTTGAGAAACAAAATAGCGTTTTTAATAAAAAAATCGAATAAAAAACAAAAATAATTCATGACTTTTTGTGATATTTTTCCTTATTTAGCAAATTTTAGGCTTTAATGTATATAATTTATATTTGAAAAATTTTTTCTGTTACTTAAAGCAACCTACTTTTGGATTTTACTATCACTTGTAATATAATATATGAGCAATAGATTATATAGAATACTTTTTTAACGATCGTTTTCTTGGGTAAGAACTACCTTAACTATATATCTTATTACTCGTAAGTTCTTCAAGGATCCTTAAAATAAACAACAAAATTCAAAACATCGCTGCGGCTACGTTTCATCGGTTGCAAAATCCTCTCAACTTTTCACACCTATATCTCTGCCTAATTTATTCACCTCATTTTTCATAATTTCTTCAACTCCACCTTGACGTCCATTCATTACACGCCTCTCCCTTTTTTTTCTAATCAGTCATTACCATAAAAGTCTCTCTCCCGTCTCATTAAATCTCCTCAAACGCACACGCGTGTACGCGCGCTCATTAATAAACCTCGCGCCGTTGCCGAATCAATTAATATCCCCCCCAAAAAAAAAAATTCATTCACACACACACGAAAAATATGACGAATGCTCTCATCGTAAAATCCTAATATGACTTTATTCAAGACACGAATTTCTCTCTAATCCCTACCACGGATAATTCAGACATAGTTACATCCACACACACATACATCAAAACTCCGGAATCTCGTTCCCTGCGCGCGCACCAACGGCGCGCGGCGCGATCTGTCCTCCAAAGTCCAAAGATACTCTTGACAAAAGACTCCGTAATATATTACCCTTATTAATGCTTCTCTCTCTCCTTCTTGCCTCCTCCTTCTCCGTTCGCTTGTTTTCATCGCCCTCTAAAGGCGAACGCTCGCCCGCCCGCCCGCCCGCTCGCGAGAAATATTAGTTATGCCAATGCTAAAAAGCCGTCGGAAGGGTGAAGCAGCCGAGGAGAATTTTGACGAGAGGAATGCGACGGTTTCGGCGTACAAATGGGCATGAAAACGCGGCCTGACTCACAAGATCCTTCCCTCTCTCTCTCTCTCTTACTCTTTCTCTCGCTCGCTCACTTGGCCCGGGTGGTCCATTCAGCGGAAATTCGAACCAATAGGCACGACTGCGTCTCGCTCGCTCTCTCAGTGTGTGTGTGTGTATGTACAGCTTTTCGATTCGATTCGATTTGCTCTCTCTCTCTCTCCTTCCACTCTCTATTTTCTCAATTTCAATTGATTCTCCCCTTTTTTCCTCTCTGTATATCCCGCGTTTTCTCATTTTCGCCCACTCGCGCGTGTACACCGCCGAATTTCTTCCCTCTCTCTCTCCTTCCTCTTCTTTTTTTTCGGGCGCGCGCGTACATATAACCCCCTTCATCGGCTTTTTTCAATATATGTATAACGCGGTTTTTAACCTCTCAATTCGCATTCGCATTACACATTCCGGGCGCGTGTGTATATATACGCCGGGGGCACAATGCCTCTCGCGAATTTCGCGGCTCTTTGTTTCTTCCGGCCGCCTTGTTTTTTTCTTTCCCGGTTATTTTTCTTTTTTTTCGGCATTGACTCGCCCGCGTATAATTAGACCCGGGCGCGACATTTATATCGCCCGTCGATTTCGGCTTTCTTATATCACCTCTGTTCGCATTGTTTTCCCGCTCGCGTGCGGGGTGTGCAGAAAATTTCGCCGAAACTTCCGTCCCAGACGCTCTTCTTCTCGAGGGCTCACTTGTATTATACATACTCGCGGTTCTATAATGCGCATGTATATATATGCTGGTGGGAAGAATGACGAAAGGACGATTTTCGGGGCCACGTGGGTGCGCACAAAGCTCGATAAAGTATAATGTGCATGGCTCGTTAGCGGAGGCGCGCGGCTATGTCGGTGCTGCGGGGTATGGGCCATAGTAAACAAACGCCGTGTATGTACAAGCGAAGGCGCTTTTATCGAGCGATATTTATCACTTTTGCACCGATGCCTTTAAGCTCGCGCTGAGCCTTTCTGAGCGCAAGTGCCTATAGGCGATTTGATTTTGAGCAAAGCGCGGTTCGAGGGGGTTATTGTTTGGTTGCGGTGGCGCGCTCTTGAAATTATGAGATTATTCAAGGTGAAGTGTGATTTTGAAATTATTGTTCCTTAACGCTGCTGTTGATGAGGATTGTATTTCTGGTATGCTTTGAATTATTTGCATTTTATGTATAGTTTCGCGTTATAATTATGATCGTGGAATTCTCATGGTTTTGGATTTTCGAGGTCAAAATAAATGTTTAGATGTTGCAATCCAAATCAAAGTAGCGTTCGTATTCTTCAAATAAAAAAACTTTGTAACTTTATGCTCCTGGACCATACATACATGATATATTTTGCTCTACCATTTTGTGAACTTCCTTAATTTAAAAATTCACAATTAACATGCACGCTCTTTACTATATAAGCGCGTTCTGTCATTTGTACAAAAATCCATTCTCCTAATAACATTATGTATTCAAACATATTGCATCCTCTTTCTCACACTTGAACAAAATCCATCCATCCATCCATCCATTCCTACACCACGCCACATTCAAATCAGCCTCACGCCTCTCGTCGTCGTCGTCCATTCTCCGCAACCATCTCTCCCTCCCTCTCACTCTCACAGAAACAAATTGGCATTCTACCTCGCGGGCGTTTTAATAAGTCCCCATCGCGCAGAAGCAGCAGCAGCAGCAGCAGCAGCAGCAGCAGCCGGTGGTTCGCGCGAGATACCGGCCGGAATGCCGAATGAAAGAGCGCGCGCGACGTTGAAGGAGGAGGAGGATGAGGAGGAATACGTGCGCTCGCGCGATGTGTCGACATTCCGGGCGTCCATTACTCTTCTTGCGGAACTTTTCAGTTGACGCAAGATTATCCCACTCTCATATTTCATTCCACGTCGCGCGTACGTGCTCGTCTCGCTTGACCTTCTTTTTTCTCTCTCTCGCTCGCTTGCGCACGCTCGACGGTTCTTGAATGTGTGCGTGTGAGAGAGGCACCCCTAGTCGACGCGACTCATTACGCTAATTTGGGAATCATTTCGGGCTTTGATGATATATCCGAGGTCTCGATCGACGCGCGATTGCGCGATGATTTTTCTGAGAAGATTGATAGCAGCAGCAGCAGCAACGCGAGACGTTTGAATTCTTCGACGCCGGTGAAAAAGTTCCTTAATCGCCGCTCGTTATGATTATGTCATATATGATGTGTGTATGAAATGTGCCGGGATTGCGGAGAGAGAGGGAGAGAGGTGTTCTGTCGTGACTGATGTTGGCGTAAAAATTTAATGAGTTTAATGATGCTCGGTTGCGAGAGTCCTGTTCGTGTGCGATCAATAGCGATCGGAGAGACGTGTACGAAAGAAAGTTGAATTTTCGATGTGATCAATGGCATTTTTGAGGAAAGACTGAGTATATATTGCCTGTTGGATTCTGTACTTATTGTAGTAATAGATATTTCAACATTTACATGTCAATGTTTTGCCTTTCGTCTGTGATAGACAAGCGAAAAGAAAAGCAGAATCTAATGGGACTCATGGATTTTAACTGAAAAAACAAAAATTATTTTCATGCAATTTATTTATAATTTTTCTTGGAAACAATACCAATAACAATGCATATCAATAACACACACATAATGTACTTGACATATGACATGAACAATTTTAATTGGACTTATTCACAAAAAATTCAAAATAAATTCCATAATTGTAGAATCTTTTTTAACAATACCTTTAAATCATTTTTCAAACTTAACCAGATTTTGCGCAAGAATATAATTGAGAACTACTTAATTAAATATACTGTAACTACGGAGCCTGACGGAACTTTTGGATCAGACGCTCATATTTTCAACATGGCACAAGTACTTCAATCTCACTCAAAAACCTACCGAAATCATTCGACATTGCTTATCGATTCACCACCAACCCTCACCTCCCGCATCATCAAAAACATCACAGAACTTCACCCCTCCAAAAAGAAAAAATCCTACCGCGCAATTCAGACACACAGCCTACACGCGTACCCGCGATCGATGATACCCAATGATCCTCTTTCGCTCCGGGGGGATTATTAATCGCTCATCCTCTCTTCCTCTACCACCCACGCACCGACAAGACTACCCACACGTTCACGCATCTCTCTCTTCATCCCCCCGCGCGGTAGTAGTACGAAGAAGACCCACCACACGGCCCCGCTGCCAGCAAATTAATAGTAATGAAAATTGGTTATCAGTGCGCGCAGCGAGCTCGCCCGCCGGAGCGCGTAATATCTCGGTCGGATGATGGAAGCTACATATATATATATATGTATAGGAGGAGCTCTCGCCGAATTCGCGCGGGCGCACGCGCCGGAGGGAAGCCGGATCCGCGTTGACACAAAGCGCGCGCGCCCGTAATCCGTTTATCTTCTCCGCGCGGCAGCAAGGAGACAGAAAGAGATGAGCGTGCACGTGTGTGTGTGTGTGGGGGGGTTGGTGTGGAGCGTTTAGATGATTCGCTAGTGGATCAGTCTTGGCCCGAGAGAGAGACAGGAGAAATTGTTTTCAATTCGCGATGATGGCCGAATTTTGTAATTTATACCGGGGAGTATAATGGGACGAGGATGGGACTACACGAGAGAGTTGTGCGGTTTAATGACGGAGTAGCGTGTAAGTGCCTGTGGGGACAGAGTCGTCGGATGGGGTATTATCTCGTTTAGATTTTATAATTGATGACGGTGCGCGCGCACGTGAATTCGTTCTGGGAAGGGATTTTGGAGGAATGTCCTTTGGCTCTTTAAATGCATGGCTGGGTCGAGATTGATTCGGGTAATGCAGGATGCGCGTGTTTTAAATTTATTTTAATGTTATAAACAAAATAGCTGAAAATTAAACGTATCGATAAAATGATAATGAACAATGCTGCAAGAGATATGAATGACAAAGCAAAATGAGTATATATAATACATGTAATGTGTTATATAATAGAATCAAATTAAATAAAAAATCGCTTTTGATCGTTCTCAATAAACCGAAAGGGTTACACTCCCGTTTCACACTCCGCCAAACCGACAGAATTTTTATTCAAACATGCATCTCAATTCGCTCAAAACAATCTTACAAACAACGACAACAGCAGCAGGTCTCTCCCTCGCCGGAATTCCGGGCAAAGTTCAAGCCGCCGCGTGCGCGCGCTTGTCCCTCATTGCGCAGCCTGCCATTGTCTCTTTCTCTCACTTTCACTTTTCATCCCTGCACGTATATATGTATATTAATAGGCATCAGCTTACTCGTCCCAGTGTTTCCGCAAAAAACCGCCCTATCGATATAAAACGAAATTTTCTCTCGCCAATGAGCTTAATGAACGAGGTAATTCATTTATTCGGCCCTGATGTAATCTCGTCAAAGACAAAAACACGCAACTATCGAGTCGAGTCGTATATAATATAACTGGCGTAACACTGTCCGAGCAAGAGAGAGAGAGAGAGAGAGAGAGAGAGAGAGAGAGAGAGAGAGAGCGAATTCAATCCTTTGGCGATGATGAAGATGTAATCCATTGTGAGTGATAAGCTCTCTCTCTTCTCTCTCTTGCTCTAGGATACTCTTCGTGAAATCGTCCTTACGGACTGGAGCGCCCGGCAGCAACCCTCGTTAGTGATGGTTTGCAGGTATTCCGTTCTTAGTCCGAGAGCTCTAGCTGCTCTCTGGTCCTCTCTCCATTGTGTGCCCGCCTACCGCCCTATAATCAATAGCCTCGGTGTTACCATATTCCATTCTCCCCTTCTCTCTCTCTACTCAGGCGTGTGTGTGTGTGCATGTCTCTGATTTTAAATTTCGACCCGGGAATTCCGGGCTCGATTCCGCCTGTTAATTTGAGAGAGATCAACGGCGTAATTCAATGCGAGAATTCTTAGGGTGGATTTTGCGACGCTTTGAAAGAGGTTGCGAGTCTCGGTGTGCAGCGGATTTAACCCTTTATTGGTATTGTTTTGGAGAAACCAGATTTTTTTCCTCGAGTTCTATACTAATCCCGTGACAATGTATGGTTGTAGTGTAAGGATTGCACGATACAGAGAAGACGAATGGCAATAAATACGAGATAGAAATATTTTTAAATGTATAATAGCTGGTGAAAATCGATTCCATTATTTACCTAATAAATAGCTAGTTTCTCCAATAATCGTCAAAAACTAGACATCGATGAAACGATTTTTCCGATCATATTCACCATTTAATACACAGAGTAATAGATTAAGTTTTCTCACAGATTTACATTAGCTTATTTATGAGTATTTAAAAGATATTCAAGTTGGCCAGTTTTTTTAGTGAGGAAGTGGCTAATAAGAGGCTTGCTATTATGGCGAGGAGTGAGAGAGACAGAATCAAACGAAAAATCATTGTTTTCGTTTGTTTTCCCTGAAACAGTACTATGGACGAATTAAATACCAATAATTCGTGTTTACATTTTCGTTAGCTATTTTTTTAATATTTATTTTTAAATACATGATCAAATTACAGAGAAAATTTAGTAAAAACATTTTAAGGTTGTGTTATCTCCATTAAATAGAAAATATGACTGGAAAAATCGTTTCATCGCTATCCAGCAATTAGCTATTTTTACTAGCTATTTATTATTTTCCTGGCCATTTCCGATAAAGAAATTTCTACCAGGGAACTCCACAAGTTATTTAGTATGAAAGTAAAGTTTTTTTATTGGTTGATACGACTATTTATGACACACGCAATTGACTTGCAATTATCTTAGTTATTTAATAAGACGAATGAAGTAAATTTCTTTCAATGTCTACCTACAGATTTTTTACTTTTTTATATAGGGGAACCCTTGTCCTGGGGATCCACACTGCCTGGGCAAGCCATAATCCGGAATACTCCCTTACCTTGTCAGGGCATGATCCGGGGCAAGGAGCTACAATTTTCAAACAATATTAATATTTTACAAATTTTTTAGTCACTTATGATTTTGGCTATAGATTTCTGTTGAGATGAGCTGCAATTTTTAGTAAGGTATAGAAACAGATAATCTGTTGAAATTTTAAAAAATTGTATAGTAAAGTATTGTTTAGTACCATTTCGGAACCGTCACGGGCTACATATTCTAGTGTTCTTTGACAACTAGTTTTCTTATCTATTATATATTTTTCAATTTATATATGGCACGTAATGCATATAGCTCTTTTTATTTTGAAGCTTTATAATTTGATGTAATAGAATAATACCAAAGCGCTGAACACTTCGAAATCTCATGAAGATTATAAAAGACTTCTAATAACCTCCATCACTCTACATAAGATTTTTTAATGCGTAGAAATTAATTTCGAAGCCGGGACTTTAAAAACTTCCGAAAAACTTCCTCGATTTTTTAGGGATTTTCCAAACTTATTAAATACTTTCAAAGTCTTCCAAAGACTTCCAAGACAAAGATTTTGGAAATCTTTGCGAAGTCTTGAAATTAATTTAAAAATCATAAAATCCGTTTGAAAATTTTTGTTTTCTTCAGTACGATTAGACTATTTCAGATTCGTTATAACTTCCCAAGATTTCTTTTGACCTTTAAAGCATTCCATTTGTTATGACAATAATTAATGGTATCAAACCAAAATATATGAAAATATATAACAGTTCAAAATTTGAAGATGATAATTTTTACAATCGCTATCGTGCGACAACTAAAACACTATTTTTTCCAAAATAATTTGTTTGTCAAAAACAAATTATTTTTAATAGTATATTATGCAACAACAAGGGCGTAAAATAAGATATTACGTGAGTAAAAATAAGATTTTACATCCGTTTTAATAGCTTGTAATGCTACTTTATATGTAAACTGCAAAAAATCACGTTTCAGCAATGACATAAAATTCTATACCCCAGTTGCAAAAACATGATTTTTTTCAAGTGTACTATAAAGTAGCATTTTACGCACTCAAATAGGTGTGTAAAGTCGCGTTTTAGGCACAGTGTTGCAAACAGAATTATAAGCTCATTTTCCTTATTAACAAATGACAGACTAAAGATAATTTAAAAATTAAAATAATAAAATGTAGATAATTCAAAGAACTTTCAACCCTGGTAGAAAATTAATCATAAGTTGGCCAGAATATGGCTAAGCCATATGCTGGTTAAGCATATTCTGGCCAACTTATGGTTAATTTTCTACCAGGGAAGAAAAGTTTATTATGTTAAGTAATATTTGCTATATCATATAAAAAAATTAAAAAAATAACGAAAAATTCAAAATCGTGTTATGGTTATAAGACAAAAGAAAGTCAATAAAAACTTAAATTAGTCAAACATATTTCAACATATATCGCACTAAAACTTCTTTTTGAACATTTATTGTCTCGAAAATTTTGTTCACCGTTCCAAAGCCTCCTCAATGAGAAAGCAATAAATTCAAAGAATAACCTACTCTTTACCAATCAAGCAGAAAATTGGTAACGTATTTCACTTATACTAACTATTTTCTCATGTCAATAATAATAATTTAAAATTGAATCTCGAAATATAGCAAACCAAACGAAATCAGAACAACGTGTTACAATAAAATCTAACCGGTCCTCCACATGGCGAATAATAATTATCGCTGCGATTCATATAGATGCAAGATACATATCTATACACAATACACCTTAGGGGTGTCGGACTGTTCGAAATTCGAACTATTCAGTCCAAATTCTCGACTCGACGGACTCGAGTCGAGTCGAACCGATTACTCGAATGTATCGAACTACTCGAACTCAATCGAATAGTTCGAAATGATCGGACAGTTCGATCGACTTCGAACTGTTCGACATGAGCGAATAGTTCAAAATGATCGGACAGTTCGAAATGATTGGACAGTTCGATCGACTTCGAACTGTTCGACATGATCGAACAGTTCAAAATGATCGGACAGTTCGATCGACTTCGAACTGTCCGAAATAATCGAACTGTTCGATCGTGTCGAACTGTTCGAAGTTAAATCGAACAGTTTGATATGATCGAATTGTTCAATATATTTAAACTGTTGCAAATGACCAAACTATGCGATATAATTAAACTATATTCGAAGTCCGATTGAATAGTTCAATGACGGTTGAAAAGTGGTTTCTAGCATTTCTACCACTCTATTTTTTCCTGAATTTTTTACCGAATCTCCTTGGCCGTGAGAAGTAGCAGCATGCCGTGTGCAATGTATGAAGCCGCCTCACTTTTTCTACAGAGCGCTGACAATCTCTATATTCATATCTGATACAATAAAATATTATCTGTTATAGCTACTTAGTGCGTTAAGCACGCCTATCGGTCTATGTTTATCTTTTTTTGTTACTCCTTTTGAGATTCGAGACTCTAGGGTTCGCATTCGACGTGATTCGAATAATTGGACATAAATTGAATAGTCCGACCTGATTCGAACAGTTTGACGAAATCGAATAGTCCGATCTGGTCCGAACAGTTCGATAAAATCGAATAGTCCGACTTGGTTCGAACAGTTCGATGAAACCGAATAGTTCGATCTCGTTCGAACAGTTCGATCACGTCCGAGTAGTTCGGTTATGTCCGAGTAGTTCATTTGGTTCGAACAGTTTGATTGTGTTCGAGTAGTTCGGATGATATTGAACAGTTCGAAGTATCGAGTATTCGACTCGAGTTCGAAAAAATAGTTCGATACTGTTCAAACACGTCGAGTCGAGTATTCGTGCATCCCTAATACACCTACACAACCACTTTCGCCTACAACTCAAGCGCATCTCGTCTAGTCTCCACGAGTTGGTCCTCACTATGTATGCCCACGCTCCGAGTATTTGCATGACAACGGTAGCCCGCGTCGTCGCTAATTAGCTGACGCGCACATACCGATCAGGATCAACGAGGATATTGCATTTTTAATACGTGCACCATCGCCACCGCAGCATAGAACAGCTGTCCATATACCCCGCGTGCACTTTGATGTGCTTTCTTCGCCGCGGGGGTGCGAGCAAGCACGCGCGCAAGTGCGCGAACCGGCCATTGTCCGCGTTTTCGGCTGGAATTCTTCATCGATTCGATGCTGCGCGATCATTGTCGTTCGACGTATGTATATATATGCATGTGTATTTTGTCGATGATGCGTGAGAGGTGGTGGGAGATTCTTTTAATTAAAATTGTGCGTATAGGTGTATAGGTTGCAGCTGGCTTGGCGTGGAATTTTTTGTATAGGGTACAATGCGTAATGACTGTTTTGTCGAATGAGCCGAGGAAACAAAGAGGATGGGGTGTAGCGTGAGCTGGTTATAATTTAGTGACTCGACTAAATACCAAAAGTGACTGTAATTTAAATAAAATCGTAATTGTAAAAGTGAACACTAATAGTTTACATTCTCAGGATATTAAGAACATATGGCACATTGTCTCATTCTGAGAATAGTCATTAAAGAAAGAAAAAAATATTAAAACGATGTAGAAATAATTTTGCTTCCTCCTAGAGGATGCTTTGTAATAGTAAAATTTTAAGTTTCGTTAAATCGCTCTAGAAACACGAATAGAGATGACAGAAGTTTGAATCAAATGATTTTAGAAAATGTTTGTATGGATCTGTGTGTGTGTGTGTGTGTGTGTGTGTGTGTGTGTGGGTGTGCGTGTGCGTGGGTGTGCGTGTGCATGTGCGTGCGTGCGTGTGTGTGTGTGTACGTATACTGTTTTATCTCAGGATCTATTCGATCGATTTTAACCGGACAGGTCTCATTTTTTTTGTTTTTCTTGTGTGAATGAGGGAAGAAAATCCTCTTTTTGATTCGTCGATACGTTTTTGTTTTATTTCGAATTTTCGATTTTCGTAAAATTCATTTTTGCGCTTTTTAATGATAACATAGAGATATTTGAATCGATTAGATACCATTCGAAAGAGCATAAAAAACCTATATTTTCAAAAAAATAAAAATTACATTAGCAATTGCAGTTCTTTTTTTATTAACAAAAACGTGTTTTTTTTCAAGCTTATAACTCCAAAAATAAACGGTCAATTTTTTTGAAAAAAATCATGATAATGCAGAATATAAATAGCTATAATCTGTAAATTTGAATCCATTTTGTCGACCAGTTTTCGAGAAAAAAATTGAAATATGAAAAAAACTAGTTTTCTACGTCTAACGATTACGGGTAAAATTGACATCACTTCGGAATTCCTTATAGAGGTAGATTTTGGATAACCTTTTTTTTCAAATCGTAATTTCTCGGGAATGGCTTCATGTATCAGCTCCAAATTTATAGACAATTTTGTATGTTATATAGATAATATATGGGCGAACTTTCATCAAGATCGTTCGATTACTTTTTGAGATATTTGGTATTTAAAATTTTCGTATTTTGCAAAGTCATTTTCTTTGTCGCATGATAACTAGAGTAAAAAAAATTGGTTTAATCATGTTGAAATATTGTAGAGATGTAAAGTTTATATGTTTATCGTATAAGTCCTTTAGGTAAAAGAATTGTCTGATAATTTTTAGAGATATTTAAGGTTAAATTTTTATACGTATTTTTCAAAATCGTAATTTCTCAATGACGACTTAATGTATCAGTTTAAAATTTATGGACTATTTTGTATGCGATATAGGCAATACCTATCTAAAATTGCATCCAGATTATATGGTAATTTTTTGCGATATTTGATATTTAAAATTTTAGTATTTCTGGAAATGACTTTCTATGTCACACAATAACTATAGAGTAAAATTTAATTACTTTGAAATTTGATGGAGATTTAGATTTGATGGAGGTGTAGAGTTTGCATATTATTTATTACATGAATTGTTAGGGTAAAAGAATTTGTTTATAAATTTCAGAGATATTTGAGGTTAAAACTGTTAAAACTGTTTTAGTCCTCTTCTCAAATCGTAATTTTTCGGGAACGGTTTTATGTATATGTTACTAGAAAATGAAAATGGTGCGCGATATGCGCGCGTGTTGTTTACTTGCCTTTGTTTTTTATCGAGGTTAATTTACAGCAAACTCTGCAGAAACATGAAATTAGTCAGATACGCTGGCCAATTATTTTGAGTTTGAACTAATTTTTCGAATAATCGATTTGAAGTGAATATGTTAAGAATTACCCTCTCTCAATTTTGAGATAAAAATTTTAAAGTTGAAACGTTTATGGTTCATGGACATATAATTTTATATACACTCATTTTGCCTTTAGAAATTTATGTAACTGTTTTTATTAGCTGCCACTGATATTTGTGTTTACATAATATTTTATTTGCCTTTGTTATTTATAAAGATGGTGTAATACTCATACTTTATCATTAATCCTGCTTTATCGGCTGAACATCTCAAAATAATTAATATTAAAATTAATTATTTGTGTCTTAAACAAATTAAATAAAATAAGTGTGAAATAACAAATAATATCAATAATAAGAAAAAAATATGCAAAAAAAAATATATAATGAATAAACATATTTTATATTTAAAATGTATACTATACATGTAGGAACGATACATTAATTTGGAGGAAGCTACGTGCCAATGAATTGGCAGCAGTTTTTTAATCTTATACTATAAGTTTTTTAAATTTCAGCATTTATTAATGATTTCAACGACGTGCTAGTTTACAGAGTACCATCAGTTAAAAACCTTGATTAATTCAAAATTCAATTACATCCAATTTCCAAAATCAGAAATCATCTGTGACAAATCCTTCCCAACAACGTCCAAAAATCACAAGACAAAAGCCCATTTGGCTAATGACCACGAACCTCGCAACTCATCACAAAAATCTCCACCTGCATAATTCGCGCGCATCGTACTTTAAAGATTGCTTCTCTGGCTCATTTTTTTTTTGCCGCGCGGCACATACATCGCTCGCGCGCGGCGCGTACACATACATGTCGCTTTGTCCACGGCGCGCATATATCTGCTTTCGCTCTCGCACTCTCTCTTAATTTTTCTGCCACTTTTTTCTCCCTCCCCACCTACACTACAACCAGCCAATGTTTCATACGCGACGTGATGCTTGATTTAGACATTCAAAGAATTCGCGCACACCGTCGCTATATACCCCTACACGTATATACGTGTGCAGAGTAAGAGAGATGATAGAGAGAGAGAGTTGGCTGAGCCACTCGCTGACTAGCTCCGCTGATTGCTGCTGCATCTTTGATGACCTCGTCCAGACAGAAAAGCGAGAGAGGGTCGCTCGTACACCGGGGCTCGGTGCGCCGATGGCCTTGCGCGCCCTCGCGCGCAAAGAAATGGAGCGAATGAAAAAGGACACGCGCGCGCGCGCGCACGGATGAAATGCTGCTGGTCTCTCTCTCTCTGCAAAGAGCAGAAACGTCGAGATTGATATTTTAACAGACGGATTACGTAAGGAGAGTAGGGGGTGGGGAGTTTGTTTTTTCACTACGCGCTGCCGGCGACGCGGAAGGTCGTCGTTCGCTCGCTCGAACATAAAAGAAGAGCGACTCTGTGGGTGTGTTTGCCGCGGCGCTCGCTCGGCTCATCGATTGTGCGGCGTCGTTCGATGGGAAGCTTTTTTTTCGCGAGTACCAGCGCTTTTTTTCGCCTTCGATACTCCCTGGCGCTGGGCTTTCCGGCGAATTTCCCAGTCAGCGGTCCTGTGCCGGCAGACGCGAGTCGATTTTGTTTGGAGCAGCGGCGGTGTGGTCTCCGTTTTTTTTTTCTCCCTTTTTTTTTGACGATTTCGACAGAGCGAGCGTTTAGAGGTGAGATTTTTTTTTCTTAGTTTGGTGTGAAAGGTTTGTATGTGTGTGTGTGTGTATGGCGGTTCTTCGGCGATGTCTATTGTGGAAAAGTGCGGGGTACATGGGTTTTGGGATACGGTGAGAGCTTGGTTTGCAAAATTAGGAGCTTTATCGTGAGGGTATAGTTTTGTAGGTGTTGTGGAGAAGTTAAATCTTTTGTAGAATACAATAACTTCTTCGTTAAAATATTATTGGGTTAATTAGATTCCGACATAGAATACTTTATTATTAATACTTTATCCAGTTAATTTAAGAAACCGGGCATACCTAATGGCTGGATATTATCAAAATGATTATTTTGCTTATTGAAACATCCTGTCTCCTGTTACTTATACACCCTTGGCATAAAAATTGCCTCCGCCTCCCGTGAAAATTCAAATTATCTTTTATTGACGTTTCCTCGTCCAAACAGCATACATTAAACGACTTCTCCTTTCTTCTTGCAGGGCCGGAAGCACGGTAGCGCCACACCTCTCCGCAGCTACGGCACGAAAATCGGTGAGTAATATACACTTATTACCATACTCCCGGGCACTTCACCCGTTCATTATTCCACCTCCAAGGTCAAAGAAACTCATCCGCGCGACAGCTCTCTCACGTCGCCTAAAATATGAAAGCGTCGCGCGTGTATGTGTGTAACGGACTCGCTTCCGCCGCGTTCGCCATCCTCCTCCTCCTCCTTTCTTTCTTTCAACTTTTCTGTATCTTTTTCCTCGTATACTCGGGGCTGCAGGCAAATTGTCGCAACGCGAGGCGCGCGAAATAAGAGGAAAAGTGTGAGCGAGCGAGCGGAATTAGCGGATTTTGAAGGAAGGGAGCGACACGACGATGACGACGAAAGCTGCTGCGCTGAGGAGGAACGACGAAGGCGAGAAAGAAAAGCGGCTTATAACGTGGAATGGAAAAAGAACGACGCGTGTATGTATGTGTGGCGGATTAAAAGAGATTGGAGAATTCGCGCGAGCGTGTGTGAGATTCAATTGGATGAGAAGCTTCGAGCTTTGGTGTAATATATCTATATACATGTTATGGCGAAACGTTTTTGCAAAAATGCAAATAAAATATCTATTAACCTTAAATTATAATAATTGCTCACTGGTTCCCAAAAACTATTAAAAGACGAAACACGCGCGTCATATAATGCATACTATACCCACCTCGCAACAGGCATATAATATATATGCGCTCTCACGCGCCATCGACATTTGCGCGCTCTGGTTACTGTCGGCAACGCCGGTGACGACGACGGCGACCGGGGGAGCGTATCAAATTATCGGTTATTAATAAAGCGCCTCGGTGCCTCGACCTCTCGCATCGGCACCTGCGCACCTTCGGCCCGCCCGTCGGCCCCGCGCGCACTTGCGGATCGCTGATACAGTGGGTTGCAAAAGTTTGGAAGATCGAGTGGGAGTTCGGAGTCAGGAATTATAGATTATTTTTCGAGCAATTTAAGTATATTAAATAAAAGCTTTTCGAAAAGGACCAAGAAGGCGCTGTATAATTTCGTAGCCAATTTGATTAAATTTATCGTACATGCCGTTATTTTCGACAATGATATTTTTGATATAAAATACATAAAATGGAAAATAGAGCCATATAAGTACAAGTATATTTATCTACATCTAAAGATAGCAAGTTCAATAGCAATTAGTTTATCGCAATTAGCCAATTTATCACATCACTCAATGCCACAATCGGCCCGTTCCTATCGCGCTCTCTTTTTATCCGCGCCACAATATTCCCATTCTACCTTCCACACCGATCCACAACAACAACAACGTCAACCCAACAAAAAAAAACCACCGTTCCCGTCCCGATTCTGCAGCATGACTCGAAACTTTTGAGCCCCACTGTATCACCGGCGTAAGACGTATACCCGCGTGATGCGTACATACACCTTCACGCGTACACAGACACAGAGCTGGCAGGCTGGCAGGCAGGTCGCGCATCTTCGACTTTGACGTATATACACACGCTCAGCCGTCTCTCTCTCTCTCTCTCCCTCCCTCGATCGCTCGGCTTGGCAGCAATGACTTGATTAATAACGCCTCGACGCTGCGGCAGCGCCTAATACGCATTTCCGCGCCTCTCTCCTCCTTCCCTGTGCGCGCACGTATATATATATATCTATATACGTATACGCGCGTGCGTGTGATTCTCCCAGGGAGCGCGCTTTGATTTTCGCCGCCTTGGGGGTCTCTGTCTTCAAAGACTCGCGCGTGTGCACGAGAGAGGAGGAGGAGGATAGCTTCTCTTTCTTCTTCCGCCTCGCGCGCGGTCTTTGACTGTCTGTGTGTGTCTCGCTCGCGCGCTTAATGATATTCGCCGTCGCGCTGAGGAGCTTTGGCGGAGGTATGGTAGGTAGCTACTCGCGCCCTGCAGTGCGAGGGAAGAGAAAGATCGCGAAGTGGGAGGGCGTGGGGAGGGGAGACTGAGAGCGTGTTCAATTTACGTGAAATTACTTGTTACTTCGATTGCCGCGGGATTTGCCTGTTAGGGGCTAATGGTGATCTGAGGATAATTATTTAGTATTCTTTTTTTGGTAGGTACACGGAGAGAAAAATTTCAGTAAAAATTACAAAAAGTTCCGCAATTTTTACTGAACTTTTCGGTACTGTGGTAACAGACTGCCAAAATGAGCGGATTTACTTGACTTTCTATACTTTTTATAGAATTTTCAGTAAAAATTACCGAACTGTTCAGTAACTTTTAAATGAATTCTCTTAAAAGTTACTGAATAGTTCGGTAATTTTTACTGAAAATTCTATAAAAAGTATAGAAAGTCAAGTAAATCCGCTTATTTTGGCAGTCTGTTACCACAGTACCGAAAAGTTCAGTAAAAATTGCGGAACTTTTTGTAATTTTTACTGAAATTTTTCTCTCCGTGTATAGGGGGCAGTGACTTTTGTAGATTTGGAAATTGCTTCCGATTGGTAACGCAATTTTGTGGAAACGATATTACGATTTGAAGTTTTGTTTTAATTGATTACTTGGGCTACGTTTGCAGAAATGAACAAAGAATTATAGAAGAGCAGTAATTAACGTGTTTATAAGCAGTTAATAATTTTCAAAAATTATCAAGGTTTAAAATATGAAAACTATAAAATAAGCACTTTGGAAAGAAATAAGTGAATCAAAATTTGTAAGAAAACAACGATGTGACTTGGTGAATCAATTAAGCTCCTTACAATTAAGAATCATCCAATTTATTTCTAAAGTAGTAGTCAGAATTGTCGTCATAGTAGTCGTAAAGTTTCATTGTAACAATCATAGCAAAATAATATGTGTTCAATTAATAAGTGTTAAAGTGATATAGAGATTATTTACTTATTCAGGATCGCTTCTTTTAAAATCCTAAATTGTTAACTTTTACTATTATAAATCTTACTGTAATTCTCAACTTTTAAATCATATCTTCTTTTTCCCATCTTTCATTCGACAATTATTTTGTACCAATATATCATAATTCTAATACTCATTTTTCATACTCATCATTTTCATACTATCCTCAACCTCTTCTACAGATTATTCAAATATTATTCAGCACAACTATACAAATTAAGCACTGAATTTACCTCATCTCCAAAACCGAAAATCGTTTGAAATCTCATCACCCCAATCGCCGGCAACTCTGCCCCCTTAAAATTAGTCATTCCCGACGCAATCTTCAAAAGTCTTCAAACTACCTTACGTACACCCATAGACTAAAACTACACCGCCGGTGTGTCCCAGCAGCGACGCCGTCGTCGGTCGTTTAAATATTTCACGATCTCATTAAGGCTCTCGTCGGTCTCGTCGCGCGCGCACGAGACAGGACAAAAAGCTAACAGAGAGAGTGAGAGAGAGAGGATAACCTTCCCCTCACGTCGACGTCGTTGTCTCCTATAAAGGGGATCAGCGACGTGTCATCGGCGCTCGTCACACGGAGATAAGGGAGATACAAAGCGATGGCGATTCGTCGCGAGCGTCACTCGGACGTCTTATCTTTTTGGTTAGCGAGAGTTGATATAACGTGTGTTCGTACAGGGCTGCGATGGGGAATCGAGAGATGATAGTCGATAGATGCAAAATAAACAACGATGATTCACGAAATTGTTGTAAAAATACGTTACATCAGAATATATATGTCTCTGACCACAGACTTTATAAAAAAAATGTTATTTATAGTTATCTTACGGTTGGTCACCCATTTCGGTCGCTATTAGATCCTGATTTTTTGCATATTAAAATACTTCGATGAACCTTCTCTAAAGAAGATTGATTAAACACACCGGACATCATTTCGACCTGAGAATCATTAATTTTGTCTACCAAACACCCTAACCGTTTCGTGCGCCGTTGAATGCCAAATTCACGAGTAAAAAGGTAATCGAAACTATAATTCGGCATTGAAAACATTCAAAATTAACACCTCACGCGTCTACGGCCGCGCGCTCTCGTGACTCACGTTATACACAATATCACCCGTCGCCAAAAATCCGCGAACCATTAGCCACATCATCCGGATTTTTCTAATAAATCTCTCCCCGAGTAATAAATTAAGAAGCCCTCTCTCAGAAAAAGAAACGGGCAAAGGTGACGCGCCACACGCGCGCGCGTGTATATATCGGCACGATAAAACGATCCTCCTGCTCACGCGCGCCTACTTAGAATCATCATCGTTCTTCTCGCTCGCTCTTTTGAATAAGAGCGCGTGCGCGCACTCGCACCGTTATGAATGTGTGTCTGCGTGTGATGTACACGCGGTCGCGCGGTGAGGAATCATTAGGAAGGATCCATCACTCGCGCCTTGAGCTCGCGCTGATCTCTCTAATGACTGATCCGCGAGAGAGGGAGAGAGCAAGTGGCTGCCGCCGCGGCTATATCTCGAAAATTTATTAATCCGTCTTCTTCGCCGCAACCGCCTGTGTGCCGTCTTCTCCTTCGTCTTCTCCGCTTCGTTCTTCCGCGTCGAGTCATTCGTCATGTTCGCGTCTTTGGAGGTCGGCAAGCGCGAGATCGACTCGATGCGATGGCTTTTTGTGTGTGGAAGGGAGTGCCGATCGAGCCGTTTAGGGAGATTCTCGAGGTTTTAGGCCCGTGGGCTATGTTTCTTTTTTTTTAGTGGGTTTTGGTGATGAGGTTGATTGTTTGTTTGACTACGTGCCGCTTAGCAACTGCGAATGCTTAGCGAGTACTTTTCCGCAAGTTTTTTGAAAGATTTCGCAAAGTTTACTACATGTTTTTATTTAGCATAACTTTAAAATATATACGAGCAAGTTCAGCTGCGTTGCGCGCGCTCTTTCTTTGCTTTGTATACCTATACAATTAATATCGAAATATTATGAATTTAAAATTTATTTTACTTCTTAATATCGGCAAATTTATCCAATATTTTTTATTGAAACTTTGATTGTATTTATTTTAGTTTATTCCTACAATACAAAAATTTGGAGGTTAGAAATTGAACTGTTATCAGAACAGATAAAATTTTAATACTTTTTTATTATAAAAATCCAAATTTTAAGTCATTAATACTATTTATGACTTATACTTTTAGTATAATATTTCATAATTCCAAACTTTGTGGGTTTTATTTGGACCAATCAGCTAAGACCTTAAGTAAAAAGCGTCCTGGCATCACATTTCCGTCATCATTCTTTTAACAGACGATACTGCGCCCCTGTAGAAATTGAAAAACACTAGCCAGTCCATATAGCCTAATTTTAACAAAGATCTGGTCAATCGGTTTTCAATTTCTACCAAAGTATTTTTGTACTGTATTATTAAACAGACTTCGAACTTTTATCAACCAACAGAATGATTGCTGAACGTTGTGCACGACATTGTGTACGATATTTTATACACATGAACTTTTATTAGTTATAAGAGACTATTTGTAAATAATATGTCTTATATTTTTTCAACCCATATGCAGGAAATACATGTATTTGGCCGACATTTTAATTTTAATTCCTAAAACTAAATTTCATATAATTAATGTATGCAAAAAATGAAAACAAACATAAACCAATCGCTACTTACTTACCAATAAACCTCTCCATCACCCGACCTCCAAAAAAAAAACCTTCCCCCACAAGTCTCTCAAATAAATCACCATAATTCCAGGTTTTCCACGCGAGCAAAGAAACGCACGATCGACGCGCGTCGTAGCGCGGAAAATTCGCAGCGCTTGAAATATGCTTCCGCGGGGGCCGGGTTGGGGGCGGATCCTCGAGATTGAAGGTCTCTGGGATCGATGAACGAGAAAATAATTCGGGGGAACCTCCGCGCGCTCGCATTTTCGTGACGGTAACCTCCTCCCACTCGCCGGTAATGCGTTTCTGATTGCCGCGGCGGCGGCGGGCGGGCTATATTTCGTGCGCCAATATTACGGTCGCGCGCGCGACTCGGCTCTTCCGCGCGATTATCGTGGCTTATGCGCTTATGCTATACCGAGCTGGACGCTGCGGAATGGGGCTGGGAACGCGTCTTGCGGAATTTTCGGGGCGGGGGTGAATTATTGAATTAGACGGAAAAGCAATTTAGATAAACTGAATTTAATGTTATTGTGGAACGGTTTTGCGCGGCATAGTGGGGATTCTTTAGAGGGGTTGGGAACTGATTGCGGTTCTTTATACGTCGAGTTTGACGTTATTAGGATTTTATTTTTCAATTTCAATGATATTAGTAGCTGGAACAATTAGCAAAAGTGGATTAATCAAATATAGCTTCGTAAGAGTATCATCACACGGAGAAAAATAACATAGGAAAAATTACCATATTTGATTGTAAGTCGAGGACAGACTGAAATCCTCCACAAAATTGCCATAATTTATGGTAAAAATTGCCATAAATTTATGGCAACTTTCTTACATTGTAAAAATTACTATAAATTTATGGCAATTTTTACCATAAATTATGGCAATTTTGTGGAGGATTTCAGTCTGTCCTCGACTTACAATCAAATATGGCAATTTTTCCTATGTTATTTTTCTCCGTGCATAAGCATTTCCTTAATGTACTCATGTTGATAAACTTTATCTTATTAAATTTGATTCTGGAAATAAATGCGTTTCAAATTTAAGTTATTACTCGATGAAATATTTTGGGTTTGATAATAGACTTCGGTATCTCTTATGAGCTGATTAATTATAAAATTAATATCTTTAGTTTTTTATAATAATACAACTTTATATATACCAATTGACTTGGAGTGAACTGCAATTTCACTAGCTATTACACCTTCAGTTTTCAATTCTGTGTTTTTCCTTTTTTAATCAAAACGATTGATCGAGAATCAATCAATGTATATATTATTACACCATGAATCATAAAAAACGCATTTATTCAGCCCTGGTAGAAAAAGCCATAAGTTGACCAGAACATGGTTAACCATATTCTGGCCAACTTATGGTTAATTTTCTACCAGGGGTACAACATGATGTATTAAAAAACTTTATACAACTTTCATCAACGCTCTCATTAGTTCGATTACCTTCTATCCAAACCTCCATCAAACGAACCACCGCCCCACCACTACACAGGTGTGCAAAATTTCACCTCGCTCGTTTTCGCAAACCTTCTCTCTCTCTCACTTTGCGTTACAAAAAACGAGGCGCAAAAGCTGAAGAAGAAGACGACTCCGAAGCATGGAAAAAAAAGAGCGACTCGGCTCGATCCGCAGCGCGCGTTTTGCGCTTGTGAACTCCTTCAAAGCCTCGCGCGCATTCTCATCCACACGGCCGCGAGTCGGGAGGAAAAACCCGCGCGATGTTTCTCAACTCGCTCGTGCATCTCAAGTGCACGCGTGTGTCCCCGCGTTGCTGTCGTTCACACCCAATGCTCGTCCAACTCTTTCATCCGCGCGCTTATACCCACTCTCGTCTTTCTCTCTCTCTTTCTCGCGCGTTCCTTTTTTCCTCTCTCTCTCTCTCCCTTTGCCGTGAGTTTCTCTCTCCCGCTCGCTCGCCCGCTCGCTCGTCGTCACTCCCTCGTAATTAATCATTCCCCTCTCTTCTTCGCCGTCGTCTCTCTCTCCTCCTCCTCCTCCTCGGGGCTTCTCCTCCTCTGGGCGTCAAACAGCAGCAGCAGCTCAGCATCATGGCCGCGGAGAGCCTCCAGCCAAGTCGCCTGCTTCTCTCTCTCTCTTGCTCGCGCGCGCGCGCTCATGTATGTAGTTCACCTTCGTTGGATGTCCCTCTGTGTGAAGCGAGAAGCTGCAGAGGCATGAGCTCCTCTCTGATCGTTTTTCTTCGCCGTCGTCGTTGCCGCCTTCTCTATACCTGTCTTTTTTTTAGTCGCTCGCGGAGCTTTTTAGATGTGTACATGCTTAGGAAGTCGAGCGCGCGAGGAGACGCGGGACGAGGGAAGGGAGGAGAGAAGCTGACCTTTGATGATGCGAAATGGCTACTGATCGCTTGAAAAATGTTCTTTGATGGCAGGCCTCTCGCTTCGTTGGAGATAAGAACGAATATTAGTGGAGTTCGCGGAGTAACTAGTTTTCCTTCGCCGTTGTCCGCGATGATCGTCGCTTTTTAAGTTGAAAATTATCTTTTTTAAAGTTAGTTGTTAAAGGTATATTACTTTTGAGAGCATGTGGTTTGTAAAATTAACTTTTTAATTAGAAATGATAATAAGTTGTTATTAAACTTCGATTCAATTATTCTACAAAGAATGAATCAATTTAGTATCTCTATAAGTTACTTACCATATTGTCTTTATATTCTCAATATATACTCGATAATACATAGACTAATGTAAGTAATCAAAATTATAATTCACTCATTTCCTTTATTTTTAACGTCCGAATGACGAAAAATTTTAATAAGAACGATCCTCGAGAATATTTTAAAAAAGTGAAGAAACCTCGAGACAAAATAACCATCAACGTCTTTAAAGCTTTAATAACCATGAATAAATTAAACGCGCAGCCCGAGCGCAATTCTTCAATCCAGTCCGCGCGTACTCGCCAAGAATGACACATTTTCCCGTCCTCCCACTCACTCGCTCTCTCTCGCGGACGCGCATCCTCCACTTTTAATTTTCTACTTCTCGCGTAATCATGGCCCTATTTCAGCCGAAGCTTTTTAATGAGTCCCGTCAACGTCTTGCGTCTCGGTTTCTTCTTCGTCGTCGTCGTCGTCGTCTCTCCCTGCCGCCGGAAGAAGAAAAAGCAACTCTCCTACGCGAAAAATTCGCGCGTCTTAATACGAGGGCCCCGGGGCGAGACATTGCGCGAAACGGAAATAAGAAGTCGAAAAACTGGCGCGAAAATCCCCGAGGATTATAAATATATATGACGGGTGTGAGAGAGAGAGAGAGAGAGAGAGAGAGAGAGAGAGAGAGAGAGGTTGAGTGCGGACGCTTGGTCGTTTTTTTTCGCGCTCGCGTTGGTTTCTTCGTCGTTTTCTTCTCATTCCTCGGAGCTGTTTTCTCTGTCCGCGGGGAGGAAGAATGAAAGGAAGAAAAGTTTTATAACGCGCGGGTGAAACGCGAGCGCGAGCGCGGCAAAATGAGGAATATTCGAGAATGCATATAGTTTCGGTCGAGAGATAACTTTCGCGCTCGCTGCAGATTTCCTTCGTTCCTTGATAATTAAATGTTTAGTTTTTTGTTTTGCGGGTGGGTTGAAAAAATTTTTTCAATTAAATTTTCGTTATGACCGTTTTATATTTCGTCGTCAGATATTATACGTTACTTTTTTAATATTAAAAACAAGTTCGCTTTTCGAATATTATAAGATCTTTTTCATTTTATAAAAATGTTTTTGACATGATACAAATGAAAAAGTTTTCCAAGGCAACGCAATTTTAAAAATTTTAATTTGACCTAATTATAGTATTTTTGTTATCTGAATGAATTTTTCGTAGAAAGTTTTACCAGATTTTTTATTAGTTTTCAGTTATACATTATTAGAACAATACAACAATTACTACTTAAATAGAATATACGTTACAAAATTGATTTATCTTGTAACAAATTTTTCATACCTTTCATACGACGAAAAATGTAAAAAAACGTTAGATAAAATTATCCGAACTCGCGTAAGGCCGTTCATCAAAGTACTACATATCGATATCATCGCTTAGCAAGTCAAGTTCTCAAGTGAGACTTTCTTCATCGGCTTTTCAATGTCGCGCGATCACACGCTCGTGGCTCTCTGACGATCGAGCGAGCTGAAAATTATGCTACTTCGAGGTCAAACGTCTCGGCTTATAAGTTATATACGCTTGGGTATAAGTCGATTTCCTTTGACGTCTCGCAGAAGCACGCTAACGAGAGTCTGCCCTCTCTCTCTCCCTCTCTTCGCGACTTGCCTAATTAAAATTAATGGAGAGCAAACCTTCAAGCTCGAGTTTTCGCAGTATATGTGGAGTGTGAATATGCTGTTCGAAGTAGGGTTAAAGAATGAATTTTTGGTGGTATAAATTTTTACGGTTGTCCTATAGAGATAAGGGGAGTTCAGAGGGTGCAGGCGTTTGAATACAAGTGATTTAGAATTAGTATAAAACTTTTCTAATATCAAGATTCAAACTAACAGCTAATTTTATTACATTATTGACGCATGAAATATAACAATTATACCCTGGTAGAAATTTGTCTATTACGAAGTGATCAGAAAGTCAGTAAATAGCTAGAATAAATGGCTAGTTAATTGCCACGTTGAAACGCCTTTTCCTCTATTATTCGCCCATTTAATAGATTAGAAATAGAATGGAATAACCTCAAAATATTAAATTTAAATTTACTCATAGACTTGACGTTAAGAGCGTTCAATTGTAATAGATTGCTTACAAAAATGTAAACAATAAATACAGACTGAAACATCATTTACAGTACCATATTTTTCTATTAGATTCTGTCTCTCTCACTCCTCGTCATAAGAAAAAGCCTTCTACTACCCATTTTCTAATTAAAAAAAATGACCAACAGTTTCTTTTTGTCTCGAATTTTAATACCCCTGAAATAGTTAAGAACAAGCTTCTGTAAATCTTTAAAAAAGTCTTTCTATTTTCAATCTATTAAATGGTCGAATAATTGTGGAAAAATCTTTTCATTGATAGACAGAAATATCCAAGAAAAGTGGCTAGTTTTTGGCTATACCTCACTAAAACTAGCTATTTATTAGGCAAATAATGAAGTCAGCTTCCACCAGGGTAGCAATACTTGTAATAAAATAGTGCTTTAGGGAATCTATAATTAGTTTATGATAATGACAACAATGTAGGTGAAATATAAATTATATCTAATAAGAGTACCATATATAATTAGACAAAATTACATAACTATTGTACATATCAAACACAAAAATATTATCAAAATAATATTTTCTCAAGCTCATTATCAAAAGTTCATACGTAACATGTCGCGTCCCCATTATCAATTTTCACGACCACGCATACTCACGCCTTCGAAATCGCCATCTTAAAACTTAAACTTACACCAAACACGGGCTCACGACTCGCGCTCACGACCGCACACAGCTATGCACGGGCGACGAATTTTTCCTCGTTAACGCGCGCCGGTAATTCCCGGCAATCGCGCCGGGGATCATCGCGACGATCATCATCATCATCATCATCTATATGATCACTATCATCCTCCATCCATCCACACGCAGATACACATGTACATATGCATAGGCGCACGTATGCCCGCGCTCATTCGCCAATCCAAACGAATTGGATAATTTGATCAGCTCGTTGGCCGGGCCTTTGTTCGGCCTCCTGGGAACCTTCAATGGCCCCCGCGCGCGTCTTCGCTCTCCTCCTCCTCGAAGACGACGAAGACGGGAAGGAGAGAGAGAGAGATCATAGCTCGGCTCGCTAAATAAAGAATGCACGGCGTTTCCTCTCCGGTCGCTGGTACACGTATATATACGTGTATGGTGTGGAGAGGAGAGAGGCCAATGAGAGCGGCCAGACGTGCCGGCGCGCAGTCGGCATGGCGGCGAAGACGTGTGTGAAGACTCCTCTCGCCGGATGTAGAAGAGGCCAATCGCCTTATCCCTTCTGTGCTCTGGTGCGGCTAAACGGAAGTGTTGGCGAGTGTCGCGGGTTCGTGACTGCGCGTTCCGTCGCCGCGTTCAATTTCGTAATGGCATATCGATTTCGAGGTGTATTATAATCGGGGTAGCGTGATTCGACGGGTTGGCCAGTGGTATTGATTGGCTTGAGGGGTAATGAAAATTACGAGGGCGATGGGATATGTTGCGCGGATGGTGATTATTGCTAAATCTTATGATTAATATGTATATGAATTATGTGAATCTGCGATAATAAATTTTATTATTTATATCGATATCTGAATTTGTTTTTCATAAAGAATATATTAAGTTATTTAATCAATAATTTATCGTTGTGTATGCAGTATCAGAAATTGAATAATTATAATAAATTGTCAGTAATAGTTTTGATGGTAGTAATGTTACGAATAACGCGGCTAGAAAATCTTTTGCAAAATTTACATTAAAATTACCGTATACTTTTCGTGCACAATAGGGCCGCCATGAAATATTTGCAGTGGAAAAAAAATTTGCAAAAAGTTTGACTGATATTTGGAAAACTTAATTTTTGTTAACTTAAAAAACTTAACAGAAGGAATTTAATTTTAGAATTTTTTTTCATTACACAAGTTTTCCAAAAGGGTAGCTACTTTTTTCACACTTTTTATAAACAGACCATTTTTACGCAACTTTATTTTGCCATGCATTCTAAAAATAATTAAATGCTATTTCATAACGAAAAATAATGAAGCATAACTTTTTAATAGTTAGAACAAAAGAATTATTTCCTAATTGGAAGCCTAAAACCATAAAGCATTGGTATTTTAACGTTTGTCAAACGATTAAAGGTAACAATTTCAATATCATCCCTTCAAACCTTCATACATATTTGCAATAGGTAAAAATATAAAGGTAGACAATAAGACACTTAATTTTAGCAAATAAAAACATAGATCAAAATTAAAAGAATGAAGAGTACTAGATACGAAGCTGTCTAAAGGGCTATAGGGAGGAAAAAACTTGGAGAGTCCACAGCTCGTATAAATTGCTACCCGAACCGAAGGCGATAATTGTTCAAAAATATCATTGCCAAGTTTACAGAAACACCGATACTCCTTTAATACCCATATAAAATATTTTCAGAAATTCGTTAAACTAAACAAACCCAAAAACAATTGCGACTACAGGAATCCGCTGAATAGCAAATTAATCGCCACCTGAAATATTTTCGCCCCAAACCAGAACAAAGCCCAACAAATTCCTCGAACCTGTGACACTCATCGCGTCGCGTAACCTCAATCGCATCTGCGACTACGCAAGTGATGTACGCCTGCGTCTGAAGTACAACATCTCGCACTCGTGGAAAAGCCGCGTGCCTTTTAAGCGCGTGGACGTCGGCGGTGGCGCGCTTTTTGTCTTCGACATAAATGCGTCTAATGAGCGGCACGACGACGCGTCTCGCGCTCTGACGCGCGCAAACGCTAATTTCGCTTCGTTTCTCACGCTTCGACGCGGCTGCGTGTTCTTTTGAGGACAGGGATAAAGTGGTGTATCGCGGTTGGGATTGTTGGCGTTGGCGCGGTTGTCAGGTGTGCATTGTTTTAAGGCTGGATGGGCCGTGATTGTTGGAGGTGAAAATTGTTGAAGAGTGGTAGGTATAGAGGGGATTCGTGGTGGTTGTACTAGATTTCAGTAGGATATGGGGAACTTTGGTCCGTGATATTCAGATATAAGAGCATTCTTTAACATTTTCATTATCATACCACATCCACATGGAAAGAAATTTGGTCCTTATGCACATTTCACAGTTTTCGTAATGTAAAAGTTGAAAAAGTATTTGAACTACAAAATTACCAAATATGTACTTAAGTAATCTGATTCTGGTATTGCTATAGTTCACTAGAGCGTCGAACTGTTACGTGTCAATGTTGGGACTGTGAGAGGTCTCCTTCAACGTGTCTTATTAACTCGATTTTGGGCGTCTGAGACGTCGATGGTTGGGATTGCACCAATTTGTACTTCATTCATTTCGGTTGTTGAATTTTGTTATATTAAAAGTTTTTGAACTCCTGTAGGACCAAATTTCTTTCCGTGCAAAACATATTTAAATCAAACAAATTTCAGGCCTGTTAATTGAAATCTTTTTTAGCAGCTCACACCGTTTCTTCTTAATTAAGATACCCGTATCTTCGGAAACCCTGGCCTATCGCCGTCATTACCAACATTAGAAAGCACCTTACCACAAAATCCGTTCACATCACATCTGCAAGGATGATGAGACTCCACTATACCTACACCGATCGCATGTACGCACGTCCTTCGCTTGTTTAACTTACATCACGCGACCACACGCACGCGTAATAACCCACGGTCACCTCTCCGGCCAATTTCTCCGTCCTCTCTTTTCCAGTCCTTCTCTCTCGCTTGCGCGCTGAGGATTACGTTGGGGGCAAGCGAGCGAACGGTTCGTTACGTACAATGCACCGCTGATTGACCAACGCCGGAGTCAAGTATAGGATCCTCATGCGTCGCGCTGAGTTGCGAGACAGTGCGGCGCGAAGATCAGTCGCTGTAATGGAATATGTGTAAGGTTTGGTTTTTGCGTGTTTGTTTCGGCGATTATTGTTAGGGCGGAGGTTCTTGTTTGCGCAAGCATGTTGGGCCTTATGGTAGTTTAATGGCATTTTGTAAATTTTGTGAAGATGCGAATTAGTGACGATTTGAATCGTTGAAGAAATGTCGCTTTTAGGTATAATGAGAAGCTGAATGTATACGTTTGAATTTCATTCTTTAGTCAAAGGACCGAATTGGAAGATTACAGGAAGACTTGCGTCGATGCATTTAGAAATAAGAGATGATAATGTGAGAGAAAAGGTGTATTTCAAGAACAACGTCAAGACTGATTTTAATGTAGAATGGATTTCAATATTCAGACGGACACTGGATCAGAAAACAGTGTTTCTCACCAATATCTCAATACAAACTCGTAACGAATAACCTGTCTACTTATCTGAATACTAAAAATGTTCTTCCTTGCAAAGCAAATAAATAAAATCCAAAAAGACACCAAACCTTCCCCAAAACAACGAATTTCCGGCACACATCTCTCCACCCCGCCCAAAATTTCATCGCGATCGTCCACATACGTAATATATTCGCGGAAACCTCGTGATGTGTATATTTACACTCACATACTCCCTAACGCACACGCAGTGGAGAAGAAGAGACATCACCGCCCCTGCGCGCGCGGCTGCACAGAGACGTCAGCTTCACGCTTATTCGCGTTCATAAATATTTACCAGAAAACGAGCGCGCAGAGATATATATATATATATATACACGCGCGGCGCGCACGTCGTAACCACGGCTCACACCCGCGCGCAGCCTCCATTCTCTCGGATTTAATGAAGCGCGCTGACTTTTTTCCGGGCTTCCTCTGCAGCCGCGTGCGTGTAAGGGAGTGTGCGTACTTCACCTCTCCCGAACTCGCCGTTTTTAGGTACTTTTATGGCTATAACTTGCGGGGGTTGGCGTTGTTTGTTTTTCCCGTTGATGTTGTTTTGTAAGTTGGTGATTTTTTGGGTATAATTGTGGTGATTTTGAATGAGTTATTGGTAGAAGTAATGAGGTTTTAGTAAAGTTTTGTGTTCCGTATGTTCTTTATGAAAAAAAAAACGTCTTTACTGGCTAAATTTTGGCGGAAAAGTCATTATTTCACTAAATTTCTGTTTAAGGATAACTTGTCATGACTTTTCTTCAAAAGAAATTTTACATTGAATGTAAAATTTTTGCAATAAAATTCGTAAAAGAAAATCCTGAATCATACGAGACAGTGATCTTTATATACCCTTCAATTTTTGGACTAAAACTTTCAAGAACCCGAAAATTCGCTTATAACTTTTCCATTATCATAATTCATAACAATTTAATCATAAACATTACAAACTACCAGCGAAGATCCAGCACTAAACCCCACACACATCGACAACCCACGGACACATACCAAGCGAGAGCGCGCTTTGCAGGATCAAGCGAGGTGTCAGTCGGCCCCGCGAAGACGAATTACAGCGAAGTGACGCGTGCTTTATTTATGATTACAGTCCGCCCCCCCCTTCTCCTCCCGTCGTTCGATATATACATTTTTCTCCTCGTACCACGCCATGCGGGCTTTCACGGGTTTCGTTTTTGCGTCGTCGCCGTCGCTGTTGCCGCGATATTGCCTTCTCGCGTATTTCTGCTGACTTACTTCTGTCATCGCGCGCGTGGGCTCGCGCGATCGATGAATCCCGTCCCTCGGAATGATTATTCACGAATTTCACGTGTCTGTGTGTATATGTATGTATGTATATACGGGGGCGAGCTAGCAAGCGAGGATGTTTGCTGGAGATGATGAATTTCCGTTGACGAAGGAGTTTTATTAAAAATTATTCGTTTGGTGTACGGTAAATGTTGTCGAAGTATATTGCATAATATTTTATTTTATAATAATAGTAGTAATAATAAAATATTTAATCATATTATTTTTGTAATTTGGTATCTATACAAGGTGTCCCATTTTAATCGCCCCAGGCAAATATCTTGAAAAGTATGAGAGATGGAAAAAAACTTTAAAAACAAAAGTTGTAGGGTGCAAAGGGGGTCAGCTAATGGTAACAACGACTTTGACCTTGAACTCTATTTTCAAGGTTATTTCAAGGTCAAAGTGATTTTTTTAAATGAGAATCCCTACTTTTGACCCCGGAAATGGAAAGATCAGAAAATTTTACGTTCAGAAAGGTCTGATATGTTGGGGTTTCAAGGTCAACCAGCTAATTTAATGAGGTCGACCTGGGAATACCTCTAGGAAGGACAAAATTGACCTTGACGTTCAAGGTCATTTTAAGGTAAGTTGATTTTATAAAATGGAACCCCTTATTTTTGACCCTGGAAATGGAAAGAGCGGAAGAATTTACGTCCGAATATGACCTTGACCTCGACCTTGACTTTAACCGTGATCTGGAAGGTTAATTTAAGGTCAAGTCGATTTTTTTAAAATCCCCTTATTTTTGACCTCGGAAATGGAAAGAGAAGAAAATTTTACGTTCAGATATGTACCTTCATATGGTGTCAAAGTTGGCCCTCTGGGGTCAATTAAGGGTCAAATCGTGCTTGAGGTCTTTATTGATCTACCTATCTTTTACAATCAAAATTTGAATGGACAATTGTATTTGGATATTTTGCAAAACCAGCTACCTCCTCTATTAGAAGATATCCCACTTATCTTACGGCGGGATATGTGGTTTCATCAAGATGGAGCTCCTGCACATTGCGTTCGATCAGTCAAGAATTTTCTCAATGATATGTATCGTAATCGTTGGATTGGCATCGGCAGTTAAGTACACGAGTGGCCGCCTAGATCCCCAGACCTCACACCTCTTGACTTTTTTTTGTGGGGAGTAGTTAAAGGCAAAGTTTTTGCACATGCTCCAACAACCTTAGAGAACATGAGAGGAAGAATTATGGAAGCTTTCCAATCCATTTCAGTGGAAACATTGAGGAATGTTCAAGCAAGCTTCCGAAGAAGGATGCAAATGTGTTTCAGAGAGAACGGACACTTGATCGAGCATTTGCTGCCTTAGATCTTCAAATGACAGTCCGTTAATCAATCGGCCCTTTTCAGGGCCAATGATGTGCGAAATCCTTTCGGCAACCTCCACGCGGTGCACATTGGGTAATGCTAATGTCGAGGGTAGTCTTTCTAATTTTCGATTCATTTGAGGGAGAAAAAATACTTTTATATTCCTAAGTAACTCATAAAAACAGTGAAATCCACTTCAAAAAAATTAATTTATTTATTATTACCCTTAATTGACCTCAGAGGGCCAACTTTGCCACCATATGACGGTACATATCTGAACGTAAAATTTTCTTCTCTTTCCATTTCCGAGGTCAAAAATAAGGGGATTTTAAAAAAATCGACTTGACCTTAAAATAACCTTCCAGATCACGGTTAAAGTCAAGGTCGAGGTCAAGGTCATATTCGGACGTAAATTCTTCCGCTCTTTCCGTTTCCGGGGTCAAAAATAAGGGGTTTCATTTTATAAAATCAACTTACCTTAAAATGACCTTGAACGTCAAGGTCAATTTTGTCCTTCCTAGAGGTATTCCCAGGTCGACCTCATTAAATTAGCTGGTTGACCTTGAAACCCCAACATATCAGACCTTTCTGAACGTAAAATTTTCTGCTCTTTCCATTTCCGGGGTCGAAAGTAGGGGTCCTCATTAAAAAAATCACTTTGACCTTGAAATAACCTTGAAAATAAAGTTCAAGGTCAAAGTCATTGTTACCATTAGCTGACCCCCTTTGCACCCTACAACTTTTGTATTTAAAGTTTTTTTCCATCTCCCATACTTTTCAAGATATTTGCCTGGGGCGATTAAAATGGGACACCTTGTATGTGAATTTTGCTCTTGCCTATTAGAAGTAATACCGTTGTTTTAAATATATTATTCGACTTTATATGAACCCTGGCAGGTCATTATTAAAGTTAATACCATTAATATTTAGAAGAATGCAAAATTTTGTTTTGCTTAAAATTCAAATGGCAATGTAAATCAAAAGATGTTCTAACAAGTTCCCATGAAAGAGTGAAAATATTCGAGGTACTTTGGAGTAGGTAATTTAAAACCTTATGTCATATTATATGAACGTCCAAGGTCACAGAGTTTTATTCAAGGCAAGATAAATGCCTTTTAAAACTTACGATTTCGATGATACTTTGTCAAATTAAAGAAACTATATATTTGATATACTTCAGCCATTAAAACACTCGTACAACAAGTTCTTCAAAGTCACCCCATCATTTCTTCACCTACAAACCCACCCTTCCCCCGAAATCCACCATAAAATCCAAACCCCATCATTATAGCCCATAATTACAGCCCTCTCTCATGACCTCTCTCATTCCCTCCCTCCTCTCCCTCCTCATCGAAATCTCCATAAACTAATCAAACCAAACAAAAGGGGGCCCACATCCTCTTGAGTGTCTCTCTGTGCCTGCTGGCCTGGGCTCTGCGCGGTGCGCACACACCCCCCCGGAGTCAGCAACGTCATCAATTGCAGAAACATCAGTTCCCAATCAGTGTTTGCGCGATACGGCGCGGCCTGCGCCCTATAAGCAGTCATCCAAGGGGGTGGGGGAGGAGGGTAGGCCCTCGGGCCGAGAGTCTATATAAGCCGGCCGCCGACCAGCAGCTCGCACATAACCCATATATATACATAAACTCCGTTGGCGTGCTCTCTCAGTGTGTACCCGCTTCACCGTATACGTGTGTATGTGTGTGCCGATGACGAGGGAAGAAACAACCGAAGGGGGGTGGGGGGTTTGGGTAACCAACTTGTGAAATTCAATTACCGAGTCTGAGGGGACGCGCGTAGGCCCGGGAGAGAGAGAGACGTTGCGATGGATGACGATAGGCAAAAGGGGTTCGCCAGGGCTCGAGGAGGGGGTGGCGGGTAGTATCCCGAAATTTGAGTGACGGGTTGCGAACGCGCAAGAGAGATACACGTAACAAAGTGCCGGTGTAACGAGCGTCTAAACTCCTGCCGGTGAAGCTCTTCGTCTCTCTAATGTCTTATCTTGATGCTCCTTTCTTAGAGGCTTCTGTGTGTATAAGTTGGAAGATGCCGCCGCCGCCACAGCGATGACGATTGTTTCTTTGCCACTGTCGGACGGTTGATATATATATATATATATATATATATATATATATATATATATATATATATATATATATATATATATATATATATATATATATATATCCTTTTAGTTGAATACACTTGGTCCAGCGGTGTTCCAATTTTTTTAACCCCGTTGAAAAAAATGTTTTCTCTTGGTTTGCAAAATAGGCCTCCGTGGCGGCGATTATTTCGTTATTGGAGTGGAATCTCTTCCCGGCGAGCGAATTTTTTAGGTTCGGAAACAATAAAAAGTCGCACGGAGCCAAATCTGGAGAATACGGTGGATGGGGCAGCAGTTCGTAGCGTAATTCGACCAATTTAGCCGTGGCGAGTGCAGAAGTGTGAGCCGGTGCATTATCGTGGTGGAAAAGCACTTTCTTTTTAGACAAATGGGGCCGTTTTTCTTCTAACACGGCGTCAATCGGCGTAGTACTGTCCTGTGACCGTTTTGCCCTTCTCCAGATAGTCAATAAAAATCACAGCTTGAGAATCCCAGAAAACAGTGGCCATCACCTTTCCGGCCGACGGGACCGTCTTCGCCTTCTTCGGAGCAGGTTCACCGGGTAAGGTCCACTGTTTTGACTGCTCCTTGGTCTCTGGAGTGTAGTAGTGAATCCATGTTTCGTCGACGGTCACATAACGACGCAAAAACTCTTTTGGATTGCGATTAAACAGCTCCAAACACTGCTCTAAACTGGTCACACGGATGCGCTTGTTGTCTGCAGTCAGCAAACGCGGCACCCACCTTGCTGACAGCTTCCTCATGCCTAAAATCTCATGTAGGATATGCCACACGCGTTCTTCTGAGATGCCTACTATCGCAGCTATCTCGTGCACCTTTAATCGGCGGTCTGACAAAACGATATCGTGTATTTTTGTCACATTCTCCTCCGTAGTGGCTGTTTTCGGAGCACCTGGGCGTGGATCATCAAAAACCGACGTACGACCACGTTGAAACTCGTTATACCAAAATTTAACGGTCGCCATCGAAGGAGAAGCATCCCCATACACTGCATCCAAGCGTTCTTTAATTTCACTGCGCGATTTCCCTTCCAAAAACAAGAATCGAATCACCGACCGATATTGTTCTTTCTCCATTTTTCAAAAATCAACGGACACATTTGCTTTCACACGCTCTCAAAAATAAACTACAACTCCGATCCGGCTGAAATTTCGTCTGTAACCGTTTACAGGAAGATACTGCACTGTAGTGTATTTCTGGTGCGATAGTGGCACCATCTGGCGGTGAGGCTAGGTACTTATCAAATGACCCTCGTATGTATAACTGCCAATCAGTGAATATTCACTAATTATCAGTGGATTTTCACTGATTATCAGTTATAAGTATACTACTGATTTAATTTCAGTGCATATGCACTGATTTCAATTTATACGGAGTAAGTCCCCCTATTAAACAGTAGCAAACATTATAACACAGTTATTATCAGATCATTAGATACTCCTAGCACACCACTATTACCTACCAATTAACAGAATTACAACAATCTTATATAAAATCCAACCTTAAGTACACTCTCTTTCGATTATACACTCCCTTCTCCATTTTTCCATCATTCTCTTTGGCCAAACGACGGTTGATATACCTCTCTTCATCGGCGGTCTGTCCGGCGCACGCCACTCCTCGTCGTCAAAGAATTTTCTCCTTCTCTCTTTCTCTTTCTCGTCCTTGGACCAGCAGGAGCAGCAGCAGTAGCAGCATCTCGAGGGCTTTCCTCCATTCTTCGCGTCTCTCGAACGGGGCCACGCGCAACAACCAGAGAGAGAGACAGGGAAGATAGCGAAATTGAAATTGTAACTACGAGATCGCGCGCACGTTTCGTTCTTTGAATGGACCGAGGGAGTAGTCCCTTCTTTCTCTTTTACCACCGCTCTCTTCTCTCGCTCGTTTGCGTCGAGTGGCTCGCTGTTTGCCGCATGACTCCTTCACCCCCGAAATTTGATCGCGAGAGCCTTTTTTCGCCTCCTCCTCGTCATATTCCATTAGGGCTACGGGGCTTCCGTGAGCGTATATTTCGCGGAACGCTTTCGCGAGCGAATTTCACTTTGGGAATTAATGGAGCACGCGCTATAATAGCTCACGGCGATCGAAGAATTAGCAGAAAGTGTGCGCGATAATGTCGGCCGCGTTAATCTCGATTCGCAACGTCCGCTTTGGGAATTTCTCTACATGTGTATATATGTAATATATTGACCTGGTCCCGCGGAGATTAGAACCTTTGATGGATGATGTGCCTGCACGTATCGACGCGGATTATGGTTTATATATCGCAGCGGCGGGCGACGCACAGAGAGCTGCAGAGGCCGGCTGCCCGCGAGCGCGCGCTGTCTAATTCCGATGCTGTTATAATGATTCAAATGATTAATTGTGCCGAATTTTCGAGCATTTAGCGTTTCCTCGTCGACTGCGTATCAATTGAATGAGTTTCTACATCTGTATGTGGGATTGCGTTAAACTTTTTTTTTTAATCCTTCGTAATACTTGAGTGAATTTCGCGTATATAGTATCATAGATCAAAAGTTTGGCAAGTTTTGATGTGAAAATAATTGGACAAACAACGTCTTCCGTCTCGAAAATATTCCCTCGGATCAATTCCCTTCAATCTCTGAAGAGCTCCAGAGCTCGAAACTCTGTCACTTTCTCATCTCCCACATTAAATTGTTTTCTCTCCAAGCCCTACGCCCTCTTCTCTCTCTCACATCCCTTACACGCATCTATCTACATACGTACTCTCTCCCTCTCTTTCTCTCGAGCACCTCTCCTCTTTATTAATTCAAGTAGTGATCCTGACGGGCGGAAGGCCATCGCTTGCGCTGCCCTTTTTTCCGCCTCCATCATCGGATACCCAAGAGTAAGAGGCCGCCTGTGCGTATACACGTATATATACCTATAGACATCACTCCTCGAAGGATTATTGTCCGCGTGCGCCGGCGGTCGGACGGTACGTACGTACGTACGTAGGAGAGTAGTAGTGGCCGCGTACTGACAGGTCCGGGCGTTCATTAGCCGCTATTCAGGGAAGACATAGAGAGAGAGAGAGCCTCGAGATTCTGGACGACGTGATGTCCAGCTGGCTCTACGAACTTGTTACTCTTGCAGCTCGCGCTCGCGCGCGTACGCATAATTACATCCGTCGTCGGCCTCTGGACGATCGCGGAGAGCTGCGAGCCTTTGGTAAGCGTGGATAGGGTGAATTTTGTGATGGGGTATATATGGGGGGTGTTGGGTTGCGAAGTATATAGGGAGGAAGAAGAAGTTTTGGCGTGTCTGCATTGTTGATAAGCGCCGGTGATTGACTTTGTAGGGTCGTAGCGTTAGATGAAACGGTGCATGGTTTGGAAGCTGAGAGGGAAAGCCGCGTAGAGTGTATATACTGTGATTATTTATGCAATGGTTTCGCAAGTGATTGATATGCTCAGCAGTCATGGTTTATAATCTTCATGCGAATTGTAATGAAATTCTTCTTCATCTGACATTTTCGTTAATAACCCATACGTATGAGGGTTTTTTAATTTAATCCTGAAACAGAAATTGATATGGTTAATTCAAATGCATGTATCACAAGTTGGTTTACAGGTCTATTAGAGATATATAGAGTATTATGGAGTAAAATGGTTTATCAAAAAAATTTGTAATCATAGTATTTCCTTTGAAACACAAATTACAATTTCGAAGAATTACTTTCCACTCAAATTTCGAATGTTATTTTCCAAAATTATAGCATTATTCCAATAGTGATAATAATCGATTGATTATTTTCAGATATTTACGAAAGGTCAAAGACTACATAAAAAAATTACATAGTTACCAACACATCCCTATTTTTCATTATTCTTTTTCAATTTTAAACTTTCTATAATATTACGCATCGAGGGAGGACAAGGGAAGTCTAGAGCTGCTCTAGCAGGGGTGGTCTTCCGATCTCCCATACATACTTGGCGGGCCCGACGCACAGTGGGCTATAAAATGCAAAAAAGTATCAAAATTCTCGATACACTAGAAAAATGAATATTTCTTGATTATTTTTGTGCAAATCGACAGTTTCAAACATTATCTTTAATATTTTTTTGATCGTTTACAGGATTATTTCATTTTACTGTAACTGTGGAATGCGTACAGCTGAAACAATTGAAGAATCATTATTTTCGCTTTTAAAATTCGAGCTTTACTCGGAAAGTGGATAAATAATTTTTTTTTGCGTGAATTAAACTTTGGGACATTACATGGGACAGGTGCGAATAATAAATAATAATAAATAATAAATAAATATCCATATTTATTTAATTTTCAACACACTCGTACACACACACGCACACACACACTTAGACACACACACACACACACACACACACACACACACACACACACACACACACACACACACACACACACACACACAGACACGCACGCATTAATGTATATATGTATACATTACTATAATTTCATAATGATTTGATAAAAATAATAGTTTCATAATGTCAAAATTCTAATTGAATAATGTTTTTATCCACTTTTCGAGTAAAGCTCGAATTTTAAAAGCGAAAATAATGATTCTTCAATTGTTTCAGCTTGTATGCATTCCACAGTTACAGTAAAATGAAATAATCCTGTAAACGATCAAAAAAATATTAAAGATAATGTTTGAAACTGTCGATTTGAACAAAAATAATCAAGAAATATTCATTTTTCTAGTGTATCGAGAATTTTGATACTTTTTTGCATTTTATAGCCCACTGTGCGACGGTTTGGAGTTTACCGGTGAGCTATTTAAATGTAGAATGCTAAATCTTTTCATAAATTCATTAACAATGTTTAAATCTAAAGTCCACTATAAATAATTACATGGGCTGTAAGTTTTAATTGATACCGTTGAAGTACAATATCCCTATACATGTGCAGAATCATCATGATTTACTTTCATCACCCGAAACATTTTTCCTTGTGCCTGTCTTTTTTTAAACGGGAATAAAATAAAAAGTTCATATAAATTTATAATGTACTCAAAAATGCTTTACATTTTACTAATCATTTTATAAGCAACCTATTTTGCATCCTTCACTTTATATTTAAAAACAGTGTGATAGATTCACGGATCAGTATTTAATATGTAGAAGCCACCCATTTATACATTTTAAATGACCATGTCTACACCTTGACCTGCAAACCGTCGGGCCCGCCAAGCATGTATGGGAGATCGGAGGACCACCTCTGCTAGAGCAGCTCTAGACTTCTCTTGTCCTCCCAAGATGCGTAATATTATAGAAAGTTCAAATTTCAGAAAGAATAATGAAAAATAAGGATGTGTTGGTAACTATGTAATTTTTGTATATGGTCTTTTACCTTTCGTAAATATTTATACAAAGTTTATGCTAAGATTGTGTATAATTATCTTTATACATAAATTATGTATAAATTATACATAGATTATGCTATTCCAATCCTATGCGTAATCATCTATGCATAATTTATGCAAAATCTATACAAAATTTTTTTACATGGGTAATGTAATCACGATGCAACGCTCCCTGCCAGGTTTCATTCTCATGACATCCACACATTGATACGGGAATAAAATGTCGGAGTTCGAAATTAACGCATTATCCCCGTCGGTCGCCTTTCATTACACACACGCACACCCACACACACACACGCACACGCACATGTACGCGCATACTCACACCCACACCCACAGCCACACCCACACCCCCCACACACACACACACACATATATATACACACACATGCATATATCGCACTCGCCCGCTCGCGACACGTTTGCAAAATCAAAGGCCGCAGGTAATTCATTCTCGGATTAGCTTTGACTCGCGGCACCAAATTAGCTAATTATCCAATTGACTCAATGCGCGCCGTTTGACGTGTAACGGCTGCGCTCCGCTAATATAAGATTAAGCCCCTACGATCGCCTTAACGACTTAATGCGCGCGCGAGCGCAGAGAGTAGGAGAGATAGAGATAGAGAGAAGGCTCAGCGAGCCGATGCACCACGGCTATTAAGGTTTTTTAATTGCTGACTAAGCGGCGCTGCTTTCCTGTTTTTCTGCGATATTGTGATTGTGAATGTATAAATGGAGTTTAAGGGGTTTTGTGTATGTGTGTATGGGGTGATTATATGAGTTGATCTTGTTTTAGATGCTGATAGATCGAAGTAATTTTTGCTTCCTCCTAGAGGAAGCTTTGTAATAGTAACATTTTAAGTTTCGTTTAATCTCTCTAGAAACATGATTAGAGATGTTAGAAGTTTGAATCACATGATTTTAGAAAATGTCTGTATGGATGTGTGTGCGTGCGTGTGTGTGTGTGTGTGTGTGTGTGTGTGTGTGTGTGTGTGTGTGTGTGTGTGTGTGTGTGTGTGTGTGTGTGTTTGTACGTATACCGCTTTATCTCCGTATCTACGCGGTCGATTTTAACCGGGTGGATCTTATTTTTTTGTTTTTTTATTCCAAATTCGAGGAGAAAATAATTTTTCTTCATCCTATGCCCGAAAGTACGCATTTCCCGGCTTAATATCCGTCCGGGAAGAACGGCTTTTGCGGCCGGCTGTAACTAACGCACGCTCTGATTGGCTGCGAATTTTTTGTGGCTCGCTCGCTCGCTAAAAGCCTGGCGTTAGTTCATCGCGCCACCACGAGGGTCTCATGACCGATGTATGATCCATGCTTAACCTATAAAAATGTCACGTGCATCACTTCGTGCTGTAATACAACCTCATTACAACATACGTTGTGTTATATGGTATTGTTGTGCTATGTGATTGTAAAAAAACCAGTTTATATATTATATAGGTTAGATAGTATATAGTGCACAGATTTAATAGCTACATAGTACATAAACATGGATCAGTTTTCTTCATCTGATGATTCCACAGACGAGGAGGAAGTCTTCCGAAATTTTGATGAAGAAGCAAACATAATTGTGCAATCAGATACACTACCAAAGAAATCTAGTAATAGGTATCTACTCATTTATGATACTTACAAAAAGTGGCAATTGAAGCACACAAATGCTCTGTCAAGTTCACATGAAAAAAACTTAGTTGTTTATTTTAAGGAACTTGCAGAAAAATTGAAACCTCCAACTCTGTGGAGTATGTGGAGTATGTTAAGAAAAACTTTATACGTTAAAGAAAATATTAACATCAGTAATTTTTTGGATTTAAAAAGTTTAATTAAAAATAATGCTAAAGGTTACAAGCCTACTAAATCTCTTGTTTTAACATGGGATCAAATAAACAAATTTATGGGAGAAGCATCAGACTACGTATACTTAGCTGCAAAGGTATTAAATATATTATTATTATTTCTATACAAGTTTTCTAATGAATTCACTATTACGCTTAGTTCTACTGGATTCTTACATTTTTTGCAGGTCATACTTATATTTGGTATATGTGGTTGTCTTCGCTGCGATGAGATTACAAGACTGAAATTTAATGATGTTGAAGACTTAAACAATAAGTTTCTTGTATCCATCCAGGACAATAAAAATGATTATGCTGGCCAGTTTATTATTGGTAACCTTTTTTATGATAAAGTGAAGAAATACATTTTATTAAGACCAACTGATGAATTCAGCGACAGATTTTTATACAATACCAAAAGGGTAAATGTATTCGAATGGCTATTGGAAGACATAAAATAGGTGAAGTGCCTGGAAATATTGCATCCTACTTAGACTTACCTAATACTAAAAAATACACTGGTCACTGCTTTCGCAGGACATCAACTACACTTCTAGCTGAATCTGGTGCAAACATGCAAATGATCAAGCAGCTTGGAAGGTGGCGATCAGATATTATTGCACAAGGTTACATAGAAAATTCTATGAACAACAGAGAATTGATTTTCAACAAAATTATTAAAGGAGGGACAAAGACCAGTATTAATCCATTGGCTATCACAGAGACTGTAAATACTAATTTCTCAAGACCATCTACGAGCAAAGATGTATCAACTGCATATCTAGAAACTGAAACAGCAACTTATAATTTGGATTGGTCAGATTTTTCTGAAGACTTTGATATAAACAAACGAGATTCAACTTCAAGTAAGTATAAAAAGTACTAGTTTTACTACTAAAAGAAAAAAAAATTCTTGAGTCAAATACACTTACTTTTTTATTAATCACAAACTTTTTTCAGATAAAGTTGAAGAAACTGATTCTGTCACTGCAAATAACAAGAATGTACTCATACCTACATCCAGAAGTAACATTGTAACGTCCAATAAAAGTGAACTTTTTACTTCAAAACCACCAATTCAACTAAATTTCATTAAACAAGTTCCTCAAGCATCTCCTTCTGCTCAACCTCCATACAAAAAAAGAAAAAGTGATTCAAGAATAGTACAAGATGAAAATGTATATGAAATGAATGAAAATTTATCAAGTCCACAGCCAAAATTTGAAAATTGTACTTATAATAACTGTACTTTTAATATAACTTATTGTAAGTGTATTTCTAATAAAGAAGATAGTTAATTTACATTTAATTATTTGAAAAATTAAATTTTAATGTTAAAAAAATAAAATATACATTATAATTGATTTTAATTAACTATGTTATAATTTGATATTAAACATTAATATAAATTAAAAATTTTATGATTAATTAGTGTGTACTTGTGTTTTTGACGGCCGCCTCGGTTTTATAAAAGTCGGGCGGGCATATGATTTACGATTTTCTCCATTAAATTTTCGCCATACCCTGGCCGAAAGTGCCACATTCCCGCCTGGCTCAAAAATGAGAATGTGGCGTTTTCGGCCCGGGTATGGCGAAAAATAGTATACGCACCACGGGAATAAAATTGGTCAGCCCACAGCTTGTGTTTGCCACCCTCGTCTTCGGTTTGGGTGGCAATTCACACGAGCTGTAGACTGTCCCAGTTTCTTCCTCCCTAGGTGCGTAATATGCAATACTATTAAATAAGCTGACACTGATAACAATGTAAATTAGAAAATTCACAACGCATCGTAGATCGTACCCAGGCCACAAAAGTAATAACCTTAAGAGTAGCCACGAGGGCGCGCTGGTGCAAGCCACCAAAGTTGAAGCGGTGTATACATGTAGCCGAGCGATAGCTAGCAGCCGCTAACGTTATTTATTTAATTAAATATTTCTTATTGAGCGTACTTTCGGTCTAGGATGGAGAAAAATAGTATACAACACACGGCCAGACAGTTGAATACCCTGGCCTGCTTGATATGATGGCCTCGGCTTCGCCTCGGCCATCATATCAGCAGGCCCGGAAATTCAACTTTCTGGCCTTGTGTTGTAATATACTATTTTATAATTCACTGATGCGTTTTTGTTTTATGTCGAATTTTTGATTTTTAAAAAATTTGTTTTTAAAATTTTTTAATGATCGGATTTAAATTTTTTAGTCAAATGGGTAGCATTCGAAAGAGCATAAAAAAACCTGTATTAAAAAAAATAATTTCTCCAGCTATCACGATTCTTTGTTATTAACAAAATTGTGTTTGTTTTTAAAAAGCTTATAACTTCCAAACTAAACGGTCAATTTTTTCGAGAAAAATCATGAAAATGCAGAATATAAATAGCTATAATCTGTGAAAATTTGAATTGATTCTGTTAGTTTTTGAGAAAAAAATTGAAAAATGAAAAAAATGAGTTTTGTATGTCCAACGATTACTGGAGTAAAATTTACTTAATTGTTTCAAAATTCCTTGTAGAGGTAGATTTTGGATAGTTTTCGGCTGAGTTCTTTGGGCAAAATGATTGGTCCATAAATTTCAGAGATATTTGAGATTAAGATTTTTTGAAATTTTTTTCCAAATCGTAATTTCTCGAGAACGGCTCGATGAATCAGGTACATATTCATAGACAATTTTGTGTGTGATGTAGATATTATGTATGTGAATTTTTATCAAGATCGTACGATTACTTTTTGAGATATTTGATTTTGAAAATTTTCGAATTTTACAAAGTCATTTTCTTTGCTGCATGATAACTAGAGAAAACAAAAATTGGTTTATGTTGAAATTTTGTGGAGATGTAGAGTTTATATATTATTGTATAAATCCTTTAGGTAAAAGAATTGTCTCATGATTTTTAGAAATATTTAAGGTTAAATTTTTTTTACGGTTTTTCTCAAAATCGTAATTTCTCAATGACGACTTCATGTATCAGCTTGAAATTTATAGACTATTTTGTATGCGATATAGGCAATACCTGTGTAAAATTTCATCCACATTATATGGTTATTTTTTGAGATGTTTGATATTTAAAATTTTAGTATGTTTGAAAATGAATTTCTTTGTTGTCGCACAATATAACTTAAAATTGTTTTAATTTCTTTGAAATCTGGTGGAGATGTAGAGTTTGTATATTATTTATTAGAAGAATTCTTAGGGTAAAGAATTCTTTTATGAATTTCAGAAATATTTGAGGTTAAAACTATTTTAGCCGTCCTTTAAAATCGTAATTATTCGGGAGCGCATTTATGCATACTAGAAAATGGAAATGACCTGCGCTATGCGCTATGCACGCGTGTTGTGTACCTGCTTTTGTTTTGTAATAGCCATTTATTATTTTTAAGGTTAGAACCTTTTTCTTACATCGGAAATTCCAAAAAGAGCACACAAATATGGACAGGCATACTACTAGAGGCAAGTACCCTACGTGTGAAATTTCACAAAGAAAATATAATTTGAAGACGATAATATTACAATCAATTATTTTATGTATTTTTCACACATAATTTAAAAAAAATCATACCTATTATTTTATTCATATTGTATGAATAATTTAAAAATTAATACTTTTTATTCTTCATAAACGAATTTAATTATAATTATGTCATAAATTGTTGCAAAAATTATAAATTTTGTTATTAAAAATTAATTAAAGGAAGAAGCAAATTAAGTTTGAGGAAGCCATGGGCCAATGAATTGGCAGCGGTTTTTTCTCGGGTAATGGTATATTATACGTGTTCATATTACACGAACGAGGAAAGTAGTAATGGAAATTATAAAACTGGCTAAAATAAACGGAGAAACATTGAATATTCGCATTTAGGAATAACTTTCAACGATGCCTAGTTTTATGCAATAATCAGTTACTTTCGTTTGAGTCCAGAAGTTTCAATCAAAATGCAGAGGGAAACTGCCTCGCAAAGAAAAGTATTACTGAGACTAATAGTGTCCGAAGTCCATAATTTTTGTTTTCCTCGTAGACAAAAGCCCACTAATATCCTCACGCTAAACATGGATATATTCACGTGTACATATGGATATCCATCATTGACAGTCAAGCGGGGAAAGTCAAATTCTTTTACTCACTTTGTAGAGTCGAATTTATTCACTGATTCTTGAAATACGCCGCTCGGAGTCTAGTCTGCGCAAGTGCAGCGACTCGATTACTGTGCCTTCAACAAGGAACGAAAGAACGAGCGTTATTTTATGGTGTCGCGCTTCGAATCGCTATGGTTCTATTATCGCGGCAGGAACGGTCACGCCATCGTCGTATTTACTGATTCTTCCTGCTTTCTCGAAGCTTTTGAAATGTGAAAGAATGTGAAATATAGGGTCTTGAAACTGTTTTCTCAGTAGGAGATTGTTGGTGCAGGAATTTAGATACTTTTATTAATAATCCAGTATAAAAGTGCGTATTTTATGCATACTTCGTAAAAATATAGCTGAATTACTATTTTGTATAGTTGTATTAATTAAACAATGATATTACTGCACAGCTTAGTCGTACGTAAACTAGATCTATCTACATAATTAATCACAACATGTATCAATAATAACATTTTTAATAAAAAGTAATTTATAATTTTTCTTCATCCTTTTCCGCCATCCCCCAGGCAGCCCGCGAATATCATCAAACAGCATAAAAATCCTTCCCTTCACCACCACCGCCCATCCCAAATATATCATCGCAAAACGAGCCTTGTACGCCCCACGTAGCTAAAAGAACAAAACCGCATCCTCGACCTTCTAACAACCATCTCTCACACTTTTCGATACCCCCCGTCCCCTTCGCTCCTCGAAGTCACACTCGAATTTATATACCGTCATCTCGCGCGCGCGCGCGCTCACGTGCCGGGACAACGTGCGACGGCGAATGACGCGCGAGTGGAGGTCCTTTAAACCGCGAAGATGGCGACAACGACGCGCGCGACGGGACGAAACAAAAACGGGAACGATTATTTCCGGGGGGGAGGGGGACTTTGTTCCCCCATCGTCTTCGAGAGAGAGAGAGAGAGAGAGAACCCCACGCGCGCGCGCGCGCCCGATTCTAAAGAGTTGAAAGCGTGAAAGGTACAGCGTATATATTATATATACGTGCTTACCGTGACCGCGCGTGATACCATAAATTTGATTCATCGACCGTGTACACGCGATATTTTTCACCTTTTTTTCTGGAAAAACTTTGTAATCGATGTGTGTGTGTCTGTGTCTGCCCCGGTTTTTATTTATTATTTCAGGAGATCCGGGGAGTTTCACACCTTTGTCGGAGACATTTGGATGAAGGGGGATTTCGAGAGCGAGTGTATTGTGTGCGTCGTGGAAGGAGAAAACCGCCGAACGTTTTGTGTGTGCCTTCCTTAAGCGGCTGAGTAATTGGTCAACCCTTTGAGAGTGAGAGAGAGAGACAACGGGGAGTGCGCGCACGCGTGTGTCGCGCGCACCTTTTCTCGTTAACTTTTTTATTTGCTCGGTATATTTTTTTTGGAGGAGAAACGGGGTTTTGCGATGATCCGATGTGAAAGGAAGTGTATTGGAATGTTCCTATTGTGGAAGGATTTTGTGTGATTTTTTCTTTTTGGGAATGAATGGTGTGTGTTTTTGGTTAGCTGTAGTGTTGTGGTTGGGCGTATTGTAACCTAATCTGCGAAGAATTTTTCGAAAAATGTATAAGATTTTTAGGGTTGAATTGTAAAAATATCTAGATTTATTGTTAATGCTTTTTAAAAACAAAACTAAAATGGTAAATAATTACAAGGAAAAACGTAAACATTTATGGGAGACGTTACATACTGAAAGAGTCGCAAATAAATTCAACTAGAAGTCTACTCGTTTTATAAACAAATGTACGCAAACCAAATATGTAGTAGTTTCTCATTGTATATGATATTTAAATAAAAAATTCATCAAGTATTTCATAATCCCATATTTCCAAACAAATTTCCAGATATTCCACGCAAATTCACAGACCTCCCAAACCTCCCGCATTTCGAAATCATCAAGCCCAACGCGCTCCTCATCTTCGCCCCAAAAAAATCAATTAAGAGCAAACAAAGAGCGGCTCCTATATACATAGACATACACTCACACAAGACGCATCTAGAATTCGCCGACTAGCGTAGAAGAAAACCAGCAGCAGCAGCAGCAGCAGCAACGGCGAGCAGACGGCCACGAGCGAGAAGGACCGAGAAGAGAAGGAGGAGGAGGAGGAACGCCGAGCCACATTGTCTGGCGATTCCTCGGGGATGACTGGTTGCATTCAGAGAGCCGGTGTATATCCTTCTCTCTCTCTTCCTCGTGCCGGTACTAATGTGGCATAACTCGAAGCGCTCGCTGTGTCTAAGCCGTTCCTAGAAAACGCATGCGCGCGCGCGCGCGCCGGCCGATCTTTTCTTCCAGGGCTCTTACTACCTTTTCTCTCGTTTCTTTTATTCTCGCTCGCTCTAGGTCTTTTTTCCCTCTCCCTCTCTCTACTCAGCGTGGACGATGGTTACGATGCGTGTTGCTTTTCGGGGGTGGGATGTATATATATACCGTTGGGAGCGCGCCGGCGCGTGGGCAGCGCGTTGCACCGGAAACGGGGATGCAAATTTTCAATTTCCGCGTTTTGACGGTTGGATGATGGGACGAAAAGTAGTTTTTGGGCATGAGTGAACAGTTTTTTTTGGGTTTAGTGGGAAAGTAGACTGCTGTTTTTGTTTTTTTTCTTTTTTAGATTTTTTAATATGATGCGTTGTTGATGGGCATGTAAAAGAAGGTTATTATTATGTCATCAGAGAAATTTAGTCGAGAATAATATAGGAATAAAATCATGTTTTATGCAGAATTTTTACATATATTTTTGTTAATCGATTTTTTTGGTCAGAACACTTTTGAATTAATATAAACATATTAAGCACAATCGTGATCTAAAACTTTAATATTATTTCCTCATAATCTATAAATAACAACATATATTCCTCTATAAAATCTCTTCACAGAATCTCTTTAAAATTATTTTATTTTTCAGATATGATCGTGCCGAATAAATTTGAGAAATTACTTATGGTACGTATACAAAAAATATAACTGAATAATGCACATTCATTTTCACGCATTTCTGCCCTGTAGGAACATTAATCAATAGTTTACAATCGGTTGGCGAAATCGGAACGAGTTCGTTAATAGTTTAACCAATTCTTGCTTTAAAATGCTACTAATTTTATCACAAAATGATGGTTCGCTTAGCCAACAGTTGAACCAATCGTTGGTTTAAAAATTCTATAAATTTATGTAGTGAGCTAATGAGCCGTTGGCCTACAGATCCTTAATTTTCAAAATTACTAAAATAATAAATTATTCATTTGGTATACAATAAAAATAATCAAATTAATAATAATAATGCTATACTGGCAGTGTGAAAAAAAAAATATTTTTATTGTATGTGAATGTTTTATACATATTAAGAGTTTAAACATTTTGTGGTTAAATATATTTTTGTAAAAATTTGTATATTATAAATGATACTTCTTTTGTTTTTGAAATGTTATATTTGCTCTTTTGCCGAACCGTTGGTTAACTATTGGCTTACACTTGTTGTAACCGATGGCTAAAAAGATTACCGTACAATTACTTTACTAGCCATTTTCGTTAGCTTATTTTCTACCAGGGTGTATTTTTAAAATATTGCGGTTAACTAGAACCTTTTCACACCGCTCGCAACACCTTACAATCTAATCGCTACTCTACTATTAATACAAAAAATGTATCTCTAAAATAATCAGGTACAAATAACAAGTAACTCCCTCTTCATCAACTCAACATTCCCAAGACCGACATTTCTCACTCATCGCACTCGTAATCGCGCGATTACTTGATCAATCACTCGCACTAGTCCTTAGTGACGATGTCCTGCATAGGCGTGGCCACACACATACACACACACACACACACACACACACACACACACACACACACACACACACACACACACACACACACACACACACACACACACACACACACACACATACACACACCGCTCGGTAATTAATTTTGCGCGCCTGTGCGTTTTATTTCAACATGAGCTTGCAACTTTCTTGCGCGTGGGGCGCGAGTTAATAACATGCCCGGCTGAATGCGAAATTGCGCGCGTGCGTATATATGGTCTTATTGTGCGCTTGCGAGAAATCGATTTTTCCACCGACGATCGGCAGTGGTAGCACGACGCAATTGAAATTTATTAATCGTAATTTATATTATATGTATTTTTCGAGTTCAGGATTGATTGATATTGGCGGCGGTGAGTTGGGGATTTTCTTTTCGGGCACACGAATAATGCGCGGTTGTTGCGGTTGTAAGTGAAATCGTACGGATTAGAATTATATCAGGTGTTGAAAGATCGGCTGGGATAAAGTAGGAGAAAGTTCCTTAACATACGCGTAATGATAATTTATCTATATTTTACGAGAATATAAAAAGAAGCTCTGCAAATCTTTGCGAATTATAACATAAATTTCAATAATGATCTAACAGAATGGCTCTTTCATATACCACTCACTAATCAGTACTTGACCAAACTACCACTGCTCGATGATTATTCAGCTCCAAAATTTTATGAACCTAATCCCAACCCGCAGCATCCACTCTCCGCTCTAATTTATAAACTCTCACCTGAACTCTCCATTGAAACCCTCCATCTCCCAAATCCCACAAAAGTCCTCAAAAATTTACGCGCAAACATTTCCGCTCTTCCCAGTATACGCACACACACGCATCCATCAACCTCGTCAACCTGAGAGAAATCCGGCACTCGAGTCCCCATATTATTCCGTCCCCCTCGCTCCCTCATTTTCGGAAACTGTCCGAATTTCCGTGAGAATCGCTCCCTCCTCCTCCACCCCTCACCGAACTTATTCCCGGTAGCACGCAGACGCAGGTATATGTAGACGGGGTGGGGGTGGACTTGCGCGTGGCCACGTGCAGCAGCGGTTCGCCGACGATGATCTCTCTCCTAGCATTCCGACAAAAGACTCGGGCTGCGCTCCATTCACGCGCTCTATAGATTTTCCCATAGGCGAAGCTGCTGCAGGTAAGACACCCCCGCGGGGCGCGCGCAGGCGGAAATCTCTACTTACTCGCGCGCTCGCGCTTGAATGGCCACGAGAGGCCCCGTGAGCTCTCGTTCTTTCTTTCTCGATCGGCCCCCGCACGCGCGCGCATGTGTGTGTCTATATATCCCGAGACTTCTTGCTCGCACTCGTTGTGCGTTTTTCCCTCGGTGTCTCTCTCTCTCTCTCTCTCTCTTGGTCTCCTTTTCTCTCCCCGCACGCAAGGATTTACCTTCGCGCATATAAGTCTAGCTAGCGTCTTGGGTTCTCGCGGTGTTTTTTTTTCCTCCCTCTCTCTCCTGTGAAGGGCCAACGGACTTTTACGGCGTTGATGCTGTTTTTCTTTTAGTATAGGTATAACCGCTCGCCTCGGAATATTTAAATAAGCTTAATTAATATATAACACGAAGCGCATTCGTCATATTATACATAATACGATTAAAATTCAAGTACCGCGCGTACTCGAGAACGTCGTTACTGCATACCTGCAGTGAAAAATGAAATTGTCATCGCGCGGGCTGCCGCGGTATTTTCTCCACAATTACATTATGGACGTACAATAAAAAAAAAAAAAAAAAAGAAACCTGCATCTCAATGACATTACGCGGCGACGTGATATTGTGTATATACCTGCAGCAGCAGTAGCAAACAGCTGAATTCACGAAGCTACGCGAAACGAGCTACTCTCATACAAAGCAAATTGTAAATGCACCCTTCTCTCTCTCTCATTCTCGTCGAGCACTCAATCTCCATTAGGTGTCCTCTCAATTCCGTCCTCATTCAGCGCGCCAACTCTCTCAAAAGGACAGCCGCCGCGCGCACATTACATTCACATATAATAATATCATATAATATGTATGTGTACATAGTTAACTCTCAAATAACTTGTATGCAACTGCACCTCGTCGCCGCGAGTGCATCATGCGGATCGAGGAATTAAAAAAAATTCGCGTAAAAACTTGTCGTCGGAATGTCTAACGTATATTCTCTCTTACTCCGTCTTTCTCTCAAGCACCGACATATATATATACCCCCAAAAAAAAAACACATAACAACCAAAGGAAGAAGATAAATCTTCGGTGCAGCGATCCTGCAGGTATATAATATCACATATCCACGCGCGCGCGCGCGCGCGAGCGCATTTCGCCCCCGGCGGTAGCTCGCATGAGAAATCCCCGGGCCTGCCGCTCTTTTTTCTCTCTCTCTCTCCCTCTTGGGCCCCATGGGAAAACGATCTCAATTCTCCGCGCGCGGCGGCGATCGCACCCTTTTTTTTCCTCATTTTTGACTGGTGCCGAGGTTTTTTTTTTCTTGATGTGGAGTGGAGATAGAGAGAGAGAGAGTAGCTACCGTTTTAGCGTCCGGTGTGAGATAGCGCGTGTAGGTAGGTAGGTGTGTTTTAGGGAGAAGTGAGATGTTTAGTGTTGAGAGGATAGAGGATGAGCGCGTGTGTTGAGAGAGGTGAGGAAGTTTTATTGGATTAAATGGGGTTGTCAGGTAGTTTTCGGAAGTAGTTATATGGATATAGTAAATAAAGGTTTAAAGGGTTTATTGATATGTTTCCAGTGTAGGCACGCACAAATACAAAATCGTCATCAAATTCTTGATTATAGAAATCAGGTCATAGAATCTTTTATTCTGCAAAACCACCTCATTATACTCACATTTGCCAAGTGCGAACAAAAATCCTACCTCCTTACACCACGCAACCTCCCATATTATAAACACTTCCAGCGATCATACTCATGTCGACCTCTTCCCGTTCTTATCTGACGCCGGATTCTCAAAAAACCTATCCACAGCACTATATAAACGTACAAAAGCGAGCACTAGTACCTCGAAAAAAAACAGGCATTATATACCTACGGAGCGTCGTATCAGATGTATCCGTGGCGCGATGATTGGGCGCGACATGCGCGCGCGCGTACAATGGCCGAAATTAAACGGATCCGTCCATCGGCACCCTTTGCGCGAAAAAAACGCCGTAGAATAAAATAACAGGAGAGAGAAAGGAGAAAAGGTGCGAGTGCCGAGCTGTTTGCGTTTTATCGGTAGATCGACGCGTGCGCTCCTTTCTTCGTGTGCATTGTCCCGTGTATGTATATAGTTGCTAATCAGGGTGAGCCTGGAAGGATACACTTGGAGCGAGGGTCACCCGTTTAGATTCTTAGGTATATGCGTATACGGCACTGGTTGATGATTGTTCTTAGATTACGCGAGCGTCGTTTGAAACTTACAACTGTATGAAAAAAGTTTTCAGTTTTATAAGGTTCAAGGTGGTTCTATGAAAATGTCATTGAATGCGGACATTTACAACAGAAATATATATTATTCTATAGATGCTGACAAATTTTTTGGTATTTTTTTCGATACAGGTTGCCACGCTCATTTTTGAGTGAAAAATTTTTGAAAATGTATACTTTCACATGTAAATACAATAGAACCATGTGTTTTGCGTATAAACTTCCAAAATTAATACCGAAATCGAATGCGAAGGAAATTCAGTAAAGAGATGGTTAAAGTTCAAGCTTTAAGCTTTGTAATGATATCATAAAAAATGTATGGAGCCACGATAATTTTCGAGATAATTAATTAATAATATATGAAAATCCGTGTAAAAGTACTAAGATAGGTTAGGATGACGTAATAGTACGTCAATATACGTCATATTTTCCGTTTTGAAAAGGTCTATGACTAACAACGTAAATCATATGCATGTACATCAAACAATTCCTTGTGTAAAATTAAATTGTTTTTTATGTAATACACTCTTTAATTGTCTTACACTTTAAAACTAAATTTCATGAATATTAATAACACACGTCCAATAAGACACTTTTAGTTTGTATTTGTGGATACTCAATTGACTTGAGAGTCTTCATAGAACCGCCTTAAGTGAATATATAATAACCGAGGAATGACTGAATATCTCGATGAATGCCGATCGATGACTTAATGAAAACATTCCTTACGACGTACAAATAACAACACCACTTCAATTTCACGCACACGTCTCACCTCCACTCTCGCGTCAAAAAGACGCTCGATGCCCGACCTTCATTCAGTCAACACTGCCCACAACACAACCTCCCAATTCAACTATAATATACATAGCACACAGTCGTCTTCATCCCCATTAACGCAGCCATTCTTCCCAGCCGCGTTTTTCACGGCCACTCGCCGCGTCCAATAGAATTCGCGATCAAAAGACCCACACACACAAACAACTCTCTCGGCCGAACTTTTCTTCCACAAAAGAAAGACAACACAGAGACTAAGGAAAGCAAAGCCCTGCGACAGTTCGTCAATCGTTTGCTGCTGTACCACCGGTTCATTCATACAGAGACCGTGCAAATCGCGCGTGTGCGTTATGGCGCCACAAACGCAACAGGTGAGATCGGTTGTGTGTACGCGCACGCGGAAAGTAGAATGAGCAGGTGAAATTCCTTTCAGCGGCACGAAGACGACGGCGGCGGTGGAAAATGGATGGCTGCTGCTGCGGGGATCCTCTCGCCGCGCGATCGAATTCATATTACACGCGCGCACAATGAGCGATTCAGCGATTCCGCGAGCGCGCGAGAGAGCGTAATGCGATAGCGAGAAAAGGATGAATAAGCGCGAACGATGAATGGACATTGAGAGAGAGAGAGTGAGGTGATCGCGCTGTCTGACTTAGTGCCGTCGACGTTTTCACTCTCAGCGATGTGTGGTGCTGTAACCTTTGTGGTTTCGAGGATCGTTAGAATGCAAAGTAATCGGTAGTACTAATGTATCGTGATTGTAAAAAAGCCGCTGACAATTCATTGGCAAACAGCTTCCTCAAACTAAAGTTATTGTTCCATTTCACTGGTATGTAAAACTAAAAAACAAAAATCCATAAAATATCTATTTTTAACATAAAACTTTATACAAAACTCTTAACCTTAAAAAAAATGTTATGTAAAATAATCATCAAAAATTACAAATCTTTTATTATATCTTGAAACTTAAATTAATCTGAAAATCATGGTAATTTGTGTGAATTTTTTTTTTTACACGATTTTGGCTTTTTTTTTACTTCAATAGTTTTTGTATTAAAAATAGATGCTCTATAGATTTTCATTTTTAAATATCACAAGCAAATATGCGTTTGAGAAATCAGAATGTTAAAGGAAAAAGATAGTTGTTGAAAAGTTATATCATTTCATTAACACTTTTAATATCTTGAAAAGTGTAAATATACACATAAAAGATTTTTTTCTTTTTTGCTTCTCAATTGAACTGCAGGTTGATAATTGACTATAGACAAGATTCCCTAAAAAAAAGAAATGTGCTATTGAACTGTGATCTTCTAGAATGTGATCTTTGTCCTACAGAAGCACCCTTCCCGGAACAAAAATGAGCTACCTTACTCGGAACCTTCAAGTACCATATCCCAAATTTTTCGTGAAATCAATTATACGTGCGACTACGCAACCACGAGAGATCACTTGCAAATAATATACTCTTGTACAAAAAAGAAAAGATGTACCACCACACTTCAGACAAAAAAACCTCGCGCAACACATACAACCCCCGTGATCCTCGACATATACCTTCCACTACGTAAAGCGATACTTCACGAAATAGGCCGTAACCGCATTAACCGCAATCCGACCGCAGCGCATAAAGCGATCGCTGGAGACCTCCCGAAAGAAGGAATCCGTGCGTATACAACGTCTTGATCAATCGCGAGTGCGCTTCTCTTTGTCTATGCCCCTGCGTACGTAGGGAGAAGGCAAACAGAGAGTATACGCCCGCCTTTTTTCCCATACGCTCTCTCCTCCTCTGGACCGCCTACGCGCGTCTGGATTATCCACTCCGAGGGCACACTTCATCATTGTGTGATATAGTGTACGAAGGTGCGTACGAGGATATAGTTTTTCAACGAAGAAAGTCAATTCCTCTCGGCGCGAATTTAAGCCAAGCACAATATATCGCATTGTTGCATTATGTGTGTACACTTACGGTGTAGGGCGCGCTTTTCTATACGAATTCTCGCTCTTGTATGTTAGCTCCCGAGTACTCCTCGATCATTGTGTGTCTCATGTGTGTGAGAGATGGCGCGAGAAGGTGAATGATTTTCGGTTCCTTTCGGGCGCGAGAGGCGACTCGGCAGTAATTGGGTATTTATGGGCTGTTTTGATCGGCATTGTTGACCGGTGGTAGCTGGGAGTTGATTTTTCGTTATAACATACGAAAGTCCCGTGTTATATGCCGTGAGTTGGGATTATTGTGATCAAATTTTCGGGGCCTCCGAGCCTTTTCATCGATTATTGCCTTTCATTGGCTTTTTTACGAGTACACTAAAGACTTATAAAGTATCACGATTAGCTAATAGTAATAAATTCCATCAGAAACAAATCATTCTTCCACTCCGTACTTCAACACCTCTATTTATCTTCCCTCTCCGAATCAATCGCGGCGCGCATACACTTATCTCCTTCATTACCCGAGCCAGCGACACGAAAACAATAAATTCACTCGCTTTCTCTCGATTCCCCGTCGTCGAAGCTGCTCTCTTCTCGCCCGATCATCGGAAGGGGGGGGGGGGGGGGGGGGCCCGATCGAGAGGCGGAGGGAGGGAGAGCAGAGCAATCGTTCCTCTTTTCGCTGTTTGCTTAACTAAGTGTAAAACCCGAGAAGGTAATCACGAAAGAGGAGGTGGAGGAAGAGGAGGGAGTTTGCGCTCTCCTTACTTCTTTCCCTCGTTTGGTTAAATAGTGGATAAATAAGGTTGGCAATGGGTTAGCGTGAACAATGTTTGCGGATCTGAGCAAAATGTTTGAGCGATTTTAGAATTCACGTTTTCTTATTTTGAGATTAAAAGTCGAAATTGTCAAGTGTTTCGTAATAATTATAAAAAAAGCACACGCACGCACAAAATATTAATAAATATAGAAAAGTATTCTTAATATAGCTCGGCAGCCCGCAATACAAAGCCAATATCCCGCTAAACTGTCAGTCATCCTCAAGAAACAATACGCACCGACCGCGTCTTCACACCCCGTCAATGACAGCCGAAAATCCGTGATTAATGAGCCCGGAGACCCCAAAATTAGCAACACCAGCCGAACTCGCACCTCGGCCCGCATAAACACATCACCGTATATACCCGTGTGCACGCAAAATTTCGCAAGCAGGCACCTTACCCGATTTCCTCTCAAAAATCCGGGAAACCATACGGGTCGCATTTCACGCGTATAAAATCCCCATCCATTAGCCGGCCGAATTCCCAAAAAAAGAGAGAGAGAGAGAGAAGGGAGCGAACGAGAGAAGACCGAATCTCCATAAAACCAGGGAGAAGAATGCGCGCAGTTTCCGGTGCTGTGTGCTCTCGAGCAGCCGAAGAAAGAGAACGAACTAACGCTCGGCGCAATGCAGTCTGGAGAGTATAGGAGCCGCCGCGCGCAGGTATACCAGGTGTACGTGCGTGTGTGTGTGTGCGTGTGGGTTCTCCTCGGTCTCGCTCGAAAAATATAAATTACCTTCCGCAGTTCCACGAACGCGAGCAAGGCTCCCCCCCCCCCTCTCCGACGAAAATTTACGAGCAAATTAATCGTAATATCGACAGCGCGCCGCGCGGCGTCGTTGCGTCTGCTCGGGTGAAACCGAGATGCGTTCCTTTTTTGTAGAGGAGAGGAGGAAGAGAGAGTGAAGCTAATTTGTAGCGCGCTAGAGGTGACGCGTTTTTTTGGATGTTTTTCGCGAAGGTGCGAGTTGAGGGGTAGAGTGTGCTATGTGGGTCAGGGACAAGTGGAGGAGGAGAGAGAGAGATAGAGAGGAAGATGTAGGTTATTAGTGGAAATGAAAATAGATGAGGAGCAGAGGATTATTTATTTTTTCAATTTTAAGATTAGGAGGGTGTTGTGAGAAGGTGAAAGTAATAGTGTTACGTAAAATATAATGAGTTCCATTACGTAAAGATTTTACATTTAATTTTGAATGATTAATGGTTAAATGCGTTCAGAGCTTCTGTAAATTGTTTGTTTTACTTAAATGTTGCCTTTTTGAGATACATCAACCCCCCGCTGTTTATATAAAAACTTCGATTTTACATATGAGGTTATGAGGTACGACCGCTACTATTCAGCAGAACCTCTTCGACATTGCAAAAACTGTAACATCTCAAATACTAATTATATTATATTTTGACGAAAACTGTAACGCATTCATGAAAACTTAATAGTTTTCTATAATGGCCAAAACTTAACTATTTTGATTGAATTTAAGCGTTTTTAATCGTTCTTTCGGGTTTAACTTATTAGAAATTGTTTTACGCAAAAATTTTCAAATCAAATCCCATTAAATGATAAGCGAAAATCGACTATTTCAGTTACAATAATTATAGTTGAAACTACTATATTATAGTATATTTTACTAAAAAACATAGTAAATATAACTATAATTCACAACTAAACCACATAGTTGTAATGACTAAGCATATTTTTCTCAGTGACAGCAGTTGTGTTTTTACGGTGAAATTATAAGGCTCTCCCGAGCAGCGATCGTGTGTAAAAAGTAAAACTTCGACGTTGTACATCTCTTTCACAGCTTTAATCTATCGTAAAAATTCGAGAAAAAACACAGCAATCGTTCGGATTCCTTTGACATTGAATCTTTTCTGCGCTTTTTATCTCCGCTTTTCCCGTTCCTTTACATTTTTCACCCCTTCCAAGTGGAAATTACGTTATGCGTTTAATAGATGAAGCGAGAGCGCACGCGTATAGCGTTTTACGAGGCCGCAAAAAGAAGGCGTAACTTTACGCGCGAGCGCCTATGGATCGCTTTGTTAGGGCTACGCGCTCTTCGGTTTTAATGATTTTGGCTTTTTTTTCGAATAAAGAAGTTATATCGCCAAGTGGACGTACCACTCATCGTTACCATTTTTGTCTAATAAATTGCAAGTAGTTAAATGATGTCAGCGACGTTGATTTATGGTTTTACATATTATCATAAATCATACAGATGTTTAGTTAAAAATAAAGCTTCCCCTGTATATACATGGAACCTTTTCCATCAAAAAATTAATTTTACCTATTACTTACTACCAAAACTTAATCCCGTGCAAGAAAAACATTGACCCTCCATTACTCACGTCACCTAAAAATGAAAAACCTTCCAAAAATCCATCCCCCAAAACAAAACGTCCATCTTCTCCCTTATCCCCAGCCCATCCACACGTATATACGCAGACACAGAAGCTATCGCCCCACCCCCGCACACTCCAAACCCGGCTTACCTCGCTGACTTCTAATTAAAATCCAATCTATATTTACAATAAAAGTCACGATCGCATTGTCGCCCCTCGTGACAAAAGCCCAAAGCGACACCTCAAAGTCACTTCCTAATCCTGATCCCTGTCCACTTTGTCCCTCAACGAGCTCCTCCTTGACTTTACCTCCACTCCTCAGCCATAAATAATATCGGGCCCGCAAAAACAACGGGGCGAGGCGTCAGGTGTATAAATCTCTTCGCTCTCTCGCGAGCGCAAACATCTCACCGCAGCGACAAGTGTGCGCATATACGCGTCCTCCGATCGTCGAAGACACACCTGCATGGATGATTTATGCCTCTAGCAGGTGGACGAGGCGCGGCTATGACGCGTCCCCTGGGCGCGCGCGCACGAGAGAGAGCGTACGAACGCTTTGTCACCTGAGATTTCGCGCGATGCGAAGGACACGGACAGGCAGGTACCTTTAACGGGCTTTTCAATGCTGATTTTCTCTTTTGCTATGTAGCGCTTGCTTGCTCACCTCTTGCTCGCGCGCCGTGGGACTTCATTTGTTACGATGGTCGCTGGCACTGTAGAGCCACCAGCTTTTTTCGTGTCGCTTGCACGGCTGGGTGCTGCTGGCGACTCTTGTTTTCCTCGTTTATACACACAGGCAGAGTTCGAAAGTCGAGTTGTCCAATTGTCTTTAACCTAGTGACCGGTTTAAGGTCAACTATAACTCTTTTTTTTTAATTTGTTTTTTTGATCGGTACCTTTAACGGTAAAAGTAAAGGGAAAATATACCATTTTCAGTGTAGAGTTTTTTCCTCCCACACTTTTCTCAAATACCTGCTCTGCACGTGGTCTGTTGATTTTCGTCGTCTTGCGTTGTAAGTATACTCGATTCGGCTTACGCGAGACTGGAAAAACATTTTCTGCAGCCCCGCTCGTCGGGCTAATAACGTTAGACCTACCCTACATCAACATTAATGATCTCTATTGGTATAATCCCCTTCTTGAACCTTCTTGTATCAAATTTGCAGCGCACGAGGACCCGGGCAATCCGAACACGATTATTCTCACGATTTTCGAAGATCGGTAGATTATTGATGGTACCGCGGGGGAAATTAAGCCTGCCTGTTTGAGGGTAAAAAAATCGAGCGTGTGTGTGGTCTCCGTCGTTACTATACTATTTTCAAGGAAACAAAATAAAAAAAAAACTGCCACAAAGGACAACGTTACTCGTTGACCGTGTTTTTTCTTCTGTAGCACACACAGCTGTGTATGAAACCACAAAAATAACGCGTAGCTCTTCTCTAATTACCAAAATACCTATATAAACGACAGGCCGCGGGATTTGCATAAGTCTCTCTCCTCTGACAGAAAGTCGCCGGGCAGTTGGCCCATCTTTATTCGCGACACTTGGACCGCAAAAACTCGGGAGTAATCTCATTCATTAGCGTTCGATTTATCCGCGTGGAAAACAATGCGCGGGCAGGTGCGATTCATTTTCGAGTGAATGAGCGAGTTAACGAGGTTAATCCTGCGGTCTGGCGAGTGCGGAGGATTAGCTTTTGCTACGTGGTCCAGTAGCATAGGAGCGAAGTGACAGTTGCGTATAGAGGATGAAAGAAAAGAGCGATTTGAATTTAGGTCCTGCGCGCGTCGTCGTTAACGGTGGCGGTAGCGTGGAGTTATTAAGATGTTTGTGTAGTAACTCATTAAGGCGGGTAGTTTTTACTGGATTTTTGCTAGTGACTTCGATGCTTTATAATTCAACATATCTTATACGTTGCCTTCAGTTTTTCTAAAAGAAATTCGTCTGATACACTTCAGAGTTTTTATATACTTAAGAGAAATCATTATCGTTTAACAGCAGATTCCATCTCACCGACCTTTTCTACCCGCTACAACCGCGATATCTCCACCAGCAATCTTCCCCAAAACTACCCGTAAAAACATAACCACCGACATACACGCGGACACACGCCAGCGCGGTAATTAGTTCCGAAAAATCGTCAAAATCCTCTGCGGTCAGCTCACCAGGCGAGGAAAAAAAAATTACCCAAATTAGGGGAACTCTCTCTCTCTCTCTCCTCGTCCACGGCCAGCAGCCATGCCACCTGTGTGTGCCACCGCCGTTGCCGTCGTCGTCGTCGTCGTAGCTGCTCGCCGGAGGATCCCCGCGGCGCGTCATTCAGAAAACTCTCTCTCTCTCTCCTCTCTCTTTCTCCGCGCGCGAGAACGAGAAAGCTCAAGGGCTCGGAGGGGCAGGCATCGCTAGCAGCAGACAGCGAGGAGCCCGCGCGTCGCGTCGCCGCGCTGTCTGGAAAGTAGTATAGCTCGCGGAACAATGGATCCGCGTGCGCTGCAGAGTGAGAGAGAGAAAGCGTATATGTACACTCGATAACGAACCTGTCGCCGGCACCGGTAAAACTCGTCTCTTCCGCCGGCGGCGGCTAGAGAGAGAAAAAATCATTAACTCCTGCGCGAGTGTGGAAGTTGTGTTATTTTTTTTTCCTCTCTCTCGAACGCCGCAAGTCGGCCGGCGTCGATCGTCGTGGGCAACGAGGCCGCGCGTGCGCACGCGCATAAAGTGCAGTCTAGACCTGATACTGTTTATTCAGGGAGCGCGGTTGTCGTTTTTTTTTTTGTTGTTTTTATAATGCGCGTAGTTGTCGATCGGGAGCGGAAGGGATGTATATGTGGAGTGCGCGCACGTGTGACGCGGTGTATTATTATGCGCCGATGTCGGGATGACGCCGGTTCGCGTTGGAGAACAAAATGTCGTTGGTGGGTTGGACGATGGTCTTGGAGGAATCAGTCGCCGATGGGCCGATGGTTTATTGTTCGCCTGGATTGTTGTTACGTCGGTGGGTGTAAGCGTATATTGAGGAGGAAAGAATGATTGTTTACGTTGCGCTGAAACGTTATAATAGGAAGCAACGTGAAATTTACTATAATGGAGTCAATTTCGCAGGGGGGAAAAATCGGCCATTTTGTGCCACGCAATAATGGAGTTTCGATGAATGCTCGTTCTGCAAGCGACCCCGTAGTTTATTATTTTATGTACTTGTTTCGTACTCGGACAATCATAGTATGCTATTCATTATTCGCCGTTGAGTTATTCCATAAATATCAAATATGTATACACATGGCATAGATTTCACGCAATAGCCGTCAAAATCCAATCCCAGCGGCCACGTTAATTAAATTAAATTAAATTAATTTACCAAAACAGCAGCACTCCCTCTCTATTTACACTCAACACCATGCACTATCTCGCAGCGAATCGCAGCCGCGCGCGCGCGCGCGTGTGCACCAGTCGCGCCCATTAAAGGAACCGCACCGACACACCGCCGAGCCGTGTTTTCCGGCTTAGGCCCTCACCTCGTCGATCATCTCCCAAGATTTTCGCACTATCCTGCTCTCCTCTTTCACCCAAAAATCGCCGGCATCGATCTACATCGATCATCATCAGCATCAGCGCAGCGGCCGCCTCCTCGGAACTCTCTCCCTTCTCGAAACACACCCCGAGTGCCGCGCAGGAAACTCGACCACTTCGTTCTCGATTATTCCCTCGTCCGAGACAAATCGTCGCTCTCTCTCTCTCTCTCTCTCCCTCTCTCTCTCGGTAAGGAAAGAGAGCTAGAGAGACAGAGAGAGAGAGAGAGAGAGAGAGAGAGAGAGAGAGAGAGAGGAGCGAAAAAAGGAGAGAGAGATGTCCTCCCGAGATAGTGCGGTGAATGAAGTCCTCGGTTCATTCACTCTCGGTAACGCGCGCGTGCGATGGCTATTAAAGATAAGGCGGCCATTTATATTTGCACCACCCACTTCCTCTTTAGCTCTCCTCGCGCGCACCTTCCACGAACGAGACTGCACGCATACACCAAGTTCATTCGGGGGATCGATTCGGCCGTGAAAAAAAAAGCGAACCTTTACACCGTGCGTGTGTGTGTGTGTGTGTATATATACGGGCATTTAACGTGTTTCAAGCGACACGCGGGAGAGGAAGCGATCCTTTCCGGTGCGTCTCTCGCGGAGAGGACACGAGGTATAACGCGCGAGTGGTTTGATGCGAGAGGATTGACGCGTTTGATGTAAATGGCGCGCGGGGATACCCCTTTGTGAGGGCGAGATGTGGATCTGTATGAATATTTTCGTTGGTGTATATTATCCTTTCTTAAAAAAACGATGGCCGGATGTTGTGAAGCACTTTAAGATTGTTTTTGATTGGTCTATAAGGAATAGGCGCGAAAATTCGCTACATTTGAATTTTTGAAATTGAATTTTTATTCTTAATTATTTAAAACTAATTAAAACTAAATAATTAAATCAAATTAGAATAAAAACATTAATTTTGTCGTGCTTTGAAAAATGATCTAATTATATCCTATCATTTAAACCAATTAAAATGAAATCATAATGAAAAATTATATATTCATAACCTGAAAAACAAAATGGTACGCGCGCAGCGCGTTTGGATTTTGCTGGTAAGTGTAAAATGCATATGCAATGTGTCAGCCATACGGCAGAGTATTTAATCGAACTAAAATCATAGGTGAAACTTGGAAAATTAATTTTCTAAATAATGCTACATGACAGAAAATATATCGTAATGAATATTGTGAGTGTTTTGAAGTAAAGTTATTGAAAAACTTTCACTTTTTCAAAGAGAAAGTTTAGTATATACCAGTGTTTTCCAATAATTTTTTGCTTCCTCATAGAGGAAGCTTTGTAACGGTGAAACAAAGTTTCGAGACAAAAAATATTTAAAAACATGTTTTAAGATTTTTGGCACTAAACTTCGTCGCTTTTGAGCAATAAATTTGTGTGTGCGTGTGGGTATGCGTGCGTGTGTGTGTGTGTGTATGTACTGGCGACAACTTTTGAACCATTTGACCGATTTTCATCGGACAAAGCTTATTCTCTTCTTTTCGGAGAATATTTTGAAGGACGCAACCTATTTTTTGATTTTATCGATGTTCTTTTATTTTATAACCAAAAAACAATTTAAAATTTTTCGTTTTTTTTTTTTAATTTTTTTTTTTAATGTTACAGCCAGTATTACTTAACATAATAAAATTTTATTGGAAGGCCTTTATAAGTATAAGAAGTGAGATAATCTTTTTCCTTGCGCATCAACGATCATCCTGCTTAGAATGCTATGCGAGGAAAATTGTCGGCTACCTCGACGTCTTCTTCAGAGGATCCTTGCGTGCTTTCCTGAGAGATGTGTTCTCCTGACTGTCGTCGTCGTCGTCCAATAGCTGGAAGTCCTGCTCGAGCACTGAGTTATAATATCCTGAGTTTGCTTGTATTGTCTACGCTGTTAGGGGGGCACTCACAATTCACTATCAAAAATGATTATTTTATTACTAGCGTAGACTATTACTTAGCGTATTTATATGCCTCCGTCAGCAGTCAGCACTACGAATTTGTGCGATACGATATAATTTTATTAAAATTTATCATATTGTGTCGAGGAGAGTTGAACCAACAGGAAAGTTGGAATGTATCAACCGATACATTTCTGATTCGAGTACTGATTTTTTAGAATTAAAAAAGTATACACTCAGTAAAACGATCCTCCGGTACCAAAATAAAATTCCTCCCGAAAAAATCTTCCTGCAATAAAAAGGACTTCCTCCCGCGCGGTAGAATTGTAATTCGATTACAGGAACCGGGGTCTCCTATTCCCGTGTAGAAATTTTGGAGGTCATCCCCGTGATTAACTCCGATTCGGACGCGATTTCCTGCAGTTGTACCTATCAGTGGATAACAGTTAAGACTCGGATATGAGATTTCCCTACTTTATCCCTTCTTTATTAAGGTAGTTCACCCGGTCGAAACAGCAGTTTTAGGTTTTGTATTTTTTAAATAATGTTTTATTAAGTTGATAATCCAAGAGAAAGTACATGTAACAAATATATACTAGAAGGAACATAAGACAATTTTTTTCAGACAAATTCAGGTAATAATCACTATGCTATTGTTACAATTAAAGACAAAAACTTCAATAAGTTTCTCTAATTTTTTTATTTTTTATCCGATCTTAACGAAATAACGCTTATTTTGTTCGTTAAGAAATTTCAGGGGGAGTATCGGTGGGAAAATTTATGATACGAGTTACCAGTACGGCGCAACATCAATTTGTTCATCTTAAACACTCTAAAACTTGACTTGCTTTTCTTAAACAACTTCTTCTTTACCATGTACCACCATAAGACACACTGCTATTTCAAATAGATTGTTACTTGACATAGGAGCGCGTGCTTCATGTACAGCTTGACAAACACTCTGGAGTATATTATCCTTGAGGGCATGGCTTTTTTATGCAGCGCTTTCAACTGGAATTGAAATGCAGATTTATACAAATACTGTATGTTCATTTTACACAAACTCTCTCTAGGGCACCAAAACCAATAGAACTTATGTTATCTAGCATTCTTTGGTTTATTAAATAAGGAGAGCGATGCTTGGATTTTGTACAAGGACTTGAATGATTCTCTCCAACTACCCAGCCACAAGCCCTAGATTTAAAAAAAATTTTGGAGGAGAGTTGCATTGATTCAGAAATAACTGCACTAAGTTCTCACTACACTGAATGATACAAAAATATTTTGGTAACACTGCTGAATATACTAGAAATAATTCTCCTATATTGTTATCAACAGGTATGTGGCTGTTCTTGATTTATCAAGTTGGAGTCTTCCACTTTTCTTTCTGTCTTTTCATGAATCACAGACAAATTAGCTTGCATCTTATTTGGCCATGCTTTTTCTGGACACCAACTTACACTGTTAACATGCATTTTTACTTTAATTTCATGTCTAAAAATGCTTCAAAAGACAATTAACGAAAAGCCAGTATTTCAGCTGATCTTTTCTTTACTGTACACTAAATTGGGTTAGGGGGCCAGAGGTGGGTAAAACAATGAATAGATATCGTTAGTAGTAGTCAGTGCTGCTCTCTAATAGCCAAAATATAAAATGGTTCAAGAAATGGGCGGCAAAATGTCTACACAAAAGCTATGCAAAAAAATCAAGTAATGTAGGCTAACAATTAGTAAATACAATTTTGTAAAAATACAAAATAAAATATTATATCATTAAATTTACATATGGAACGTGTTTTTTCTTAAAGTTAAATAATTCTAGATTGCACTTCTACAATAAAAAAAAAATCGATTTTTTGGTCATTTTCAAGTGATCTCTACGCTTAAATATTTTACCCTTTATTTGTGAGAGAGAGGGGAGGGGGGCACCATGGCTGCCATTCATGCACCAGACCGTGGAAAAGCGGATAGACTTGGCGCGAAACAATTAGGTGTACTTTATATTTAATTATAATTGACAATTTAAGGTGGTCAGACACCTTTAAAATGACGAAAAATCAATTCTTTTTTATTACATATTTCACTAAAGAAACACTTGTAGAATATGTCCCAATTAGTTTTAAAGCATTATCTATTTTTGTTTTAAGAATATATAAAACACTGATAAAGCTTTTCATTTGTTTTTTGTTCAAATTACATTTTCCCCTTGTATACATATTTATATAATCGTATTATTTATGGACGGTATTTTTGACAAAAATAAAAACTTTAATTTAAAACTTATAGCAGTTAATTTGGCACCGTAACAACCTGACTTATCGCCGACAGCCTCTCACAGCTCACTCCTTTATTGTAACAGAGATGATTTTAACCTATATAAAAGTCCGCAAGCAATGTAAACATGCACAGTTGTCATTTCATATAACACCGTGATATCAGCATCAGCACCTTTTTTATACAAAGTTTTGTCCTTAGCTTTCATTGTTTTCAACGGATTTGATCGTTTTCTGAATGTCGTTAACAAAAAAGTGTGTGTGTGTGTGTGTGTGTATATATATATACATATACACACAAGCGAAGCACTGTTCCCGCCCACCCTCCTCAGTATCTCATACTTCGTTATAACCCGCACGGTTCCTATTTATCTATGTGCGATCAGGCGTGCGCCGCCTAGTGGCGGCTTCGAAACTACATTATACATGCACTCAGAAAAACGATCCTCCGGTCGTGAAATAAAATTCCTCCCCAGAAAATCTTCGTGCGACAAAAAAGGATTCCTCCTGCGCGAAAAATCATCATCCCTCTACAGGAAGCTTGACTTCCTGTTGTAAGATAATTCCTGCTTCCATAGGAAGATATCCTATTGGTCGTATTTTTAGCGGAAATCCTCTTCCGACAGGCAGATTCTCATTGATACAGGAAGATAGTTTTCTGAGTGTGTAGAAGTCCCCAAAAGTACCCCCATATATGAGAAAAGGGTACGGAGAGCAATCTGGAGAAATTTCGGCCATGTATGGGAAGTGACATATCCCATATATTGCCCACATTCCGAGCAATATGTTGGCCAGTCTTAATTTTTTTGCGCGGGTATTTATTATCGTTTCGACACCACCTTGCGGTAGATACCATGGCGCGTTTTTAATAAGTGGTTTCCCCGTGTATTTCTAGTAGACATGCTAAAATTGAAAATATACGTGAAAATCTCATACCATTAAAACATTCATCAATACTCTTCATGGGAACCTCAAGAGTCAATTCGACACAGCGCTTCGATGAACTCCGGTTAATTACAAGTTTCCAATCGGCCAAGAAAACGAGCCACCGCCGTGCACGCTCTCCTAACCTCGTTTACGAGCCTATCACTTCGATTACCTTAATTGAATCTCTCGCCTCTGCCTCCGCTTTTTCCCAACGACTTCATACACTTTTCCCCAACTGTACACCTAACGCATCAGCCTCACCTGAAAAGTATATAACCTCGCCTCGAGCGTCGGATAAGTCCGGATGAAAAACGAGCGCACACGCGAAGAAGACTCTCCTCTCGTTCTCATTCCCGCATCATCTCTCGTATCATTTGTCACTAATCACGGGTGCATCGCCGTAATATTTCACAGTTCGAGCGTGCGTGCAGCGGAGGAAGAAAAAACGAGCGAGCGAGAGAAAGGTATAAGTATATGAGCTCGAATTCCACGCCGACGCGACGCTCCGCCCACTGCTCAAGCTCGCCCTTCTTCTTTGCGCGACGACTGCGCGTTTCGTCTCGTTTCTCTCTGTGTGTAATTTCTGCGGCTCGAGCATCTTAACGCGACACAATGCAAATCTGATCCTATGTTGGTGGAGAGCGGCCGTCGGAATGCAAATCGTATTTACGCGCTTCGAGGGGTTTTCCGAACTGGAAAATCCGTTGGAATGGGTTCGGCTTGCTCGAGTGACATGTAAGAGACCTTTTTTCAAACTTTGATGGGCTTACAGTGTTTTTATAATAAATGTGTTGCTTATTACAGTAAGAGCTCTGCAAATAGTTAAAAAATTGTTTTAGACAGAGCTTATTCTGACCGATGTCTCGAGCGGTCAGCCTCTGTACATAAAAAATCAAAATATAATACGTCCACGACCACGTTGAAAATTTTAAATTCGTCGCCTTTTCTGAGGTCGTCTCAATTTATAATTTTTGTTAGTGCAAGCGATATTCAAACGCGCTTCGCGCGTACTTTTCTGTTTTTGAGGTTATGTATGCTATCTTCATTACGTTTTACTTTTAACTTATTTAAGTATTTTTTCAAAGTCAGAACTTAATCATTTTGATACCACTCTAAATGTAAAAATTCCATTAAAAAATTCAAACATTAAATTCCAAACAGTAAATTTCTCGCACCTTCTTCTTATCGACCAATCAAAATCAAGCCTTTAGATGCTTTAATATGGCTGCTCATCACTTTTTTAAGAAGGGATCACCATGTGGCCGTGATGGTGGATCTGTATTTGATATTTTTTCGAAACCAAAAAAAGAAATATTATTTCAATTCTTTTATTTGTGAGAGAGAAAGAGAGAGAATTTATTGTAAACAATTTATGCAATACATTATTTAAACAACATTTATGTTTAGTGTTAGGGTCTTAAAGTACAGCACTGAGATATTCATGGTGCCGTGTATACTCGATTTAACAATGCCGTTTCTCACAGTACCGTGACACACACAATACGTTCTTTTAATTATAAAGGTAGAGTTTATTACACAGCAACATATCCATTCTAATAATAAATTGAAACTACATTCCGGCCTATAATAAATTCAACATTCACAATATATATTCAAGTTTAAAACAAACATCAATTCCATTCCAACAAACAAATTATAATTTCTCAATCACCTAACCAATGTTTTCCCGTATTATTACAACCCCCACACTCTACGAACAATGTCGTATTTGTTTGTCTACACACCGAGCCGCTCGTCCGCACCTCTACCAGCGAGAAAACTCCATAATCCCCTCTCCTCCGTTGAAAAAGAGACCTCAAGGAGGAAACGGAAGATTATTCAGTGTCACCTCTCTCCCTCACTACTACTGCTACCCCCTACGTCCCGTTATTCTTTCACGCTTCTGAAAACGCGCGAGAAAATTGTGTCTATCATCCCCTCGTCACGAGAGCATATACACACACACGTGGCCACCCCTTTTTTCCGGAAAAACCTCGACACTCGCGCACACGCCGTGGAAAAATCTCAGGTAGACGCTCGCTCGCTACCTCGGTCCATTCACACGAACATTGGAATGCGCCGTAAATTCGGGGAGGAAAAGAGCCTTCGTAGAATCGTACGAGAGCGCGAGCGAGCGCGCGCGAAGCTACAAACCGCACGGGGGAAGGGAAAAAGACGACTGGCTAGTACTTGGGGAGGACAACACTCATGCGGGGGGAGAGAGAGAGAGAAAAAAAAGAATCTCGTCCTTCGGTGTAGGAGTATATACTGCGCGACGCAGGAGAAGCGGCCCGGATTCGAATCGCTCGGCTCTCTCCTCCGCCCTTGTCCATTCACAGGATTTTTCGCCGCTGTAGCTTGTAGCTCTTGATGGTTGCGAGAGAGGCGCGCTTTTGTGCGCGCGCTGCTGAGAGGATTTCACGGTGCAAGTGCCAATTATGGCATTAATTAAATTATACTTAGCGACTGCGGGGTATTCGAGATTGTTAGGAGAGGGCGCGGCGTTCGGGTCTGGAGAAATTAAGGTTTTAAGGGTTGAGGATTGTTGGGAGAAATATGTGTATATGGATTTAGTGGAATAAGATAATGGTAAAGGTAGTTTATTTATCGGTCAATACAATTATTCGGTATTTAAGAGAAGGAGGGTACACGAAAGCGTTAATGAAACAGTGTATCTTAACACCCTCAGCCCGTAACATAAATTTTTTCTTCAACGAGTTGAGAAAGAACTTGAAAGGAAAACTGGACCGACGCAATTCATTATGAAAAATATTTACTGCTTCGAATAAAATTTTTATTTGACATTTATTAGAAAATCACCTGAACTCGCCTCAGTCCCACAGGACTCTCGGACCTTCTCGGAACCTCTTCCCTCCGCCCCTGTGCACCTTCCGAAAAACGCTCTCTCTCATCCCCCACGCTTTTTCCCGCACGCGCGCGCGCGGCGCAAGATCAGAGAAAATCGAGACAAGATCGAGATTACGCAACGCGCGCACTTCCATTCTCTTATGAATTAAAAGCGTCACGTTACGAGCGCGCGCGCTTTTTTTTTTGTTTTCTCGGTTTGTGTAGTAGGTGGAAAAAACACGAGATCCGTCAGCTACCGACGACAGCTACCGAGGACGCGACGCGCGCGGCGAGATTAAACGTGTGGATGATGCCGGAGGAGTGTAGAGGTAACGTGAGGAGCGCGAAACTCGAGAGATGTACATGTGTGAGAGATATATACAAGTGTAAAGTAGGGTGAGACGACGTAGTCTAGGGTGGACGATGAATAAATATAACATGGGTGGATAGGTTTGCGTCTAAATATATGTTCGTCCCTGGTAGAAAATTAATCATAAGTTGGCCAGAATATGGCTAAGCCATATGCTGGTTAAGCATATTCTGGCCAACTTATGGTTAATTTTCTACCAGGGGTGTAAAAATGTTTTATGGTTGTTAGATATGTACATGTGAACGTAAGCCAAAAATGCAAAAGCTTTGGTTTGTAATTATATATGAAAACTTTATAATAGAAAACAAGTTCCTTAAAAAAATATACTTTCATAAAACATTTGAAAAGATTTCTATTACGGGGAAAAGTTATATTTATGGATTAAGTATTTTTTTCCATATAAAGCAGGAAAACAGATGATTAAAATTTGTAAAAATTACCTAACTGTCAAGTAACCCGGAGGCAAATCTCAAAACATAAATTTTTTACCAAACTTTATGGCACGTTTTACTAAATTTTTTTGAGTTTTACTAAATATTTATGAGAAAGTTTGGTAAAACAGTCGGGTTATGAGGTCTGGCTCCAGGTTACTTGATATTTTGGTAAAAATTACCAAACTTTTAGTAATTTTTACTAATTTCTTTCTCTCCGCGTACATTTAGATTATAATCTTTAAAACAAAATAAATAAAAATATATACACGTATATACACACATGCAGCTGTGGCCAGCAAACGGGGTGAAAAAAAAACTCCTTGCACCGCAGTCATCTGCGACGATGGCCCCAGTTATAATCGAACTACCAAAATTTATGTATCCCTCTCCACCCGAGACTTGGACGTGTGTGACTTCAAAAGGTTGAGATCAAATTCGCCTTTTTCCCTCTAAAATAAAAATAAAAAGAAATACTATCGAAGAAAAGAGTGCCCACAATGGTAGATGTTGTTTTCATTTCGCGCGAGACGACCGTTAGTATTTCTGAAATTGATACCGCCGCGCCTTTTTTTTTATTCACATAACGGAACAAAAGGTTTGGGAACCACGAAATATTATTTTCGTCAGCGCCCGGGTGCCGCGATCTTCGAAAAGTGATTTTAGAGGATTCTGTGGACATAACCGAAAAATCTGTCTCCGACGGGTTTTGATATTCTAATTTTTATTGTGCCAGAGGCGGGCACATTTTTTAATTAGCATGTGAATATTGGGGGATGTGCGAAAATTTTCGAAAGGAACTCGAATTTCTCAGAAATTTGATATTCTAGCGATTACTGCAATACAGTAAAATATCAATGATTTTTTAATTTATATATAATATAATTTGTTAATGTTTTGTACAAAAAATACAGTAATTTTAATTCTGATGTAAACAAATTTTTCATGTTTAATATATATACGTGAATCTATATTTCTTGCATTTTACACGTAAAAATAACGTAGCTTATTATCTCGTCACACCATCATAAACTTACACGAAGGCTCATTTGTTATCTTCTACTGGAATTCGCGTTATTTTGCTACTCCGCTAAAAACCAAGGTGCGGATCCGCTATCTGTAATGGTGACGCATAGATAACACCGATATGCCACGATAGCAAAACGTATAAACACTATCGCCATTTCACCATAAATCACGTAATCATTGCACTCAAGGGACATCGATAAAAAGATACATACATAAGTTGCTTATTCCTTTGACCATTTTTTCCTTTATTCTTTACTCCTCACAACAAACCCTACAATTTAAACACAGCGGCATGCAGCCACCACATTCTCACCTCGGTAACACGACAGTCGCATCAGTCGTCATCGCTCTCGTGCGCGCGTTTCCGATCGCGCGCTACATATCGCCGATTTCCTCGTCCACGTCCCGCGTGCTATATCTTGTGCCTCGTTTATCGCCCGCCCGCGCGCGCAACGGATGCGACGCGGATACGCGCGCGAGATTACGCGATTAATTCGTGTAATTGATGTAAACCGCCGTGTCGATGCGGTATTGTAGCGCGAGTCGTGCGGAATATATCACGAGGATAAATGTTTTCCTATTATATACTAAAGAAATTTTTCGAAAAACGGCGCGTTTAGATTTTTTATTTTTTTTAAATGCAATTGCATAAAGTATATATGTATTTCTTATAATAAAGATAATTATAACAACAAAAGCCACAATTTATATTCATCAACTTCACAACCAGTTTCTCATTTTGCAAATTAAATGAAGCTTTATCAAGTGCTCGCAGTACATCATTTTTTTTTCTTCGTGCCCCCGGAGGCAGATGGAAAGAGAGCGAATTATTGACCGTTAAAAGTTAATCTAAATCCCGGTTAATCCGCAACTGCACTGGGCGAGATATAATACAATTTTGATCCTACCCCTATTTCTCAGGGTGATCCTGATCAGGACTCAGGCTAATCCTGATCTCTCGCATAGGGGTTGCGCTCACTCTCTTTTATTCAACATTTTTTTTTTGCCTCAAGAACGACGCGACTGCTGCTCGCTTTCACATGCGTCGAAATATTTTCTCACATTATTGCCATAATCATGCGAGCATATGTGTAAATTTTTTTTTTTTCAACAACTATCGCGGTTCTTTTTTCTCAGAAATTGTCTTAAAAAAACGTGTATTATTTAATACGAGGAAGACTTTTAAAATAGTACAAGATACCTTATACATAATACAGACACTTTAAAAATGTATCTCTTCCATCACAAAAGGATGACGATTCTCATTATACCCTATTCAATTACAAGAGCGCGTATACTACACAACTCGACAAAGAAATTAAAATCACAGCCCCCTACAATTTTTCAATCACTCGTCCGCAACCCCTTACTCCTCCATCAGAATAACCCAAATAAAAAGGGAAAGCCCTCGAGATAGAGAGGGCATCGTCTCGATATCGAATGATCGCGCGCGGCTCTCTCTCTCTCTCTCTCTCTCTCCTTCAGGGAAAATTGGAGCACAATGGATTGGAAGAAAGGGCGCATTGTGAAAAAAAGGAGTTAAACCACGAGAGAGACGTGTATCAATCGTCGTCGTCGTCGTCTCCCGAAGGCGTAACCCCGCTCCCGTCTTAAATCGCCGGTACCTACGCGGTTTCAATTAAATAAGCACAAAGGCCGAGACGCGCATCGTGTTCCCGCGGGGAAAAAACCGTAGCTACATATATATAGCGAAGGGCTCGAAAGGCATCGATTACCGTTTCTTTCCCAGTGGCAAAAACTCGCCTCGCAGCGGCATTGTGCGAGAGACGCGGGATATCCAATTGAGCGGCGCTGTGATTCTCTTTTTTATTGTATAAATAGTGTATAGCGTTCTTGCGTAACCTTGATCGCGAGTGGGTAAGGAGGGCAGCAGCAGCAGCAGCGTCTTCGCGATGTATGTGTGCGCGTGTGTGTGTGTATGTGTAATTTAAGCGAAAGTATATGGCGGGGCGGTGCCGCGGGTCGAAGGGTATACATTATATACTGTTGAGGGACAATGGTGTCTTATTGACTACTTGGTATCTTTTTTTCTGGAGGGTGTGTATAAAATCGAATGCGTTTTTAATTTGTGCCGATCAGAAAGAATTTGTTGGTCGTATCCATTACACGCGCGAGATTCTGTGTATTTTTGTAACTACAGAGGCTCTGGAATATTATCAAAATTACATTTAAATTGGACAATAATCTTATTTATCTTCAACGTATCTTTTTTACGTTATAGTTACAAGATTTGCCGTACAAGTTTAGTCCTCTAAATTATTTTGACGTTCATATTTCAAAAATTGTACAACCACACTTTCTAACGTCCGTATATGAAACATTGTCAACGTCAAAACCACCATCGAACCAGCCTTAATCACTTAGAATCATCGAAACCCAGACGACCAGCCGCCGAACCTCCTCATCGCCACAACGCAACAACTGGAGCGCGCGCCGCGGCGAATAATTATACACTCCTCGTCTCTCTCTCTCTCTCTCCCCCTCATCATCCATCCTTATGCTCTCTTTCTGGCTCTCTCTCACCCTCGCCTAACCTTTCTCTCTCTCTCTCCGCACGCAAGGACCTCGCGGGCAGCCCCGTGTGTGTGTCGCCCTGACAGCCGTACGCGCGCCGACATCACTCGAGGGGGCACTCGAAAAAAGGCCCGAGAGAGAGAGAGAGCGAGAGAGGGGGAGGACGAGCGTACGCGCGAACTACATGTGCGTAAAATAAAACGAGCGTGTACGCATTTCTCTCTCTTTCTCTCTCCGCCGACGCTGTGCTCTGGGATATCGCGTTCTTGCGCGCGAGCAGCTGCCGCTCCGAGGACTCCGACTCTCTCTCTCTCTCTCTCTCTCTCTCGCCGGTTGACTGACAGCTCAATGGCAGAGGGAGAGAGAGAGTGCGTAAGGATACCCGTGTGCGCATAAGCCGTGGACGTTACGTACCAGGGAGAGAGAGAGGCAGCAGCACAGCTCGGATTTGTCAGATCGAGTCGCCAGACATATAATATATATTATACGTTATGAGCGAGGAGCTTGCGGTGCGTCACTTCAGGTGTATTTGCGTACTTCGGACGCGGGAGAGGGAGAGAGATTTATTTTTGAAAGGTCAGAGAGGGAAGGACCGACGGTATATATATTATATATGGGAAGAGTTAATTTCGCGATTTGCGCGTGCGTAGGTTATAAGGGTTATGCGCGCGCAGAGACGCGCAGGAGTTATTATGAGGATATGGGCGTGTAATGACGCAAACGGCGCGGAGATATATATGGTGCGCGCGCAAGGCTACGGTAGAGAGACAAAGAATGTATTTAGTATAATATATATTATATGTAATAATAATAATAATAATAATAAGTTTATTTCAGTAAGTCAAAAAACATAGACTACAAGATCATTACATAGTATATATAAATACAAGATACATGTGCGCAGTACAAAAATAGAATACGATCAAAGATATATAAAAAGAAATAAATAAATAAATAAAATAGCTCTCAGTTTTAGAGATTCTAATTATCACAGCATTTAGTTACTAATTACTACATATTAAAATAATAAATGTCACAGATTTTCTCAAATAAGTATATAGTACTTCGTCAGAATAAGTAGACAATGTCAAGTCCGCAGAATGACTATAGATGTCAGTCTAATTAATCGAAAATAAGTAAATGGTTTTTAAGAGCGCTTTTAAAACGAGACAACGTCGGAAGGTACCTAATTTCTGCTGGAAGGGAATTCCACAGATGGACTTCTTGGGTCAGGAAGGACCTGCTACTAAACTTGGTGTACATAGTTATATAGGAGGCTGCGAGGCTAATGATGGTTGCCGAAATTAGACGAACGCGGAGTTTATGTAACGTACGAAGGATACGTCGTATTTGTTAATGTGGTATCATGTATGGAGATTGTTATTGGGCATGGGTCTATAAGTAGATGCAGTAATATTATTATCTTGACATGGGTGAGATTTTCCTGGATGCTGGGCATGTATACATATGTTTATAAAAAACAAAAAAAAAATTAAACTTCATAAAGCTTAGATTTTTCTTGAACCTACCCACCGGAATCCCTCCACGATAACACCCACAACCGAAAAAAATTAACACGAAACTCAATCCACCTTCGACCTCTCCGACCTACAGAACCAGGTCCTCTCTGCCGCGCTACCGAACCGGTAGGCCGGTCCTCTCTTTCTCTCTCCTGCTCTCCTCCTTCGCATCCGTACCTCCATTTTCGGGAGCCCGCGCGCGCAGATATAGGCGTATGTGTAACTCGAGATACGTTCCTGCGGCTCCCGTCAGGAAACGCAGCCCCCGCGTACACGGGGGGATAAATATCGCGGGCGGCGCGGTTCTTTCATTCTCTCTTGCTCGCTCACTCGCTCGTCGCGAGTTTTCAGTTACCGGATTTCACATTCTCTCTCTCTCTCTCTCTCTCTCTCTCTCTCTCTCTCTCTCTCTCTCTCTTTCTCTCTCTCTCTCACCTTCGTCGCCGTTCCTTTCTTCGGATACTTTGTGCGATATGCCGCGTGTAGGCGTGTGGGGGTTGTCGATTTGTGGGAGAGAGAGAGGGAGGTGTGCGTGTGGTTACGGTCTTGAGTTCTTATGAGAAAGTTCGGTTTTCGGGGTCGCGGGTTCGAGGAGTGAATCAAGGAGGGATTTTGTTGGAAATCGTGATTAATTACGTTTTAATCGAAGGCTGCGTTGAAAATCGTTGCACGTGTAGTTCATTAAATTCAACATTTTCAAGTAAAATTATTTTTCATAGCAAAAGCTACGTGCATTTTCAACTAACAAGTTTGATTCTAAACATCTTCACGACCGCCACCACCTCCGAAATTGCATTTCTAATCTACATACCCCGCACCGATATACACCTCGCCAAGCGTCTTAAAACCGTACCCTAAAAAGAGCCTCGCACGCGACAAAAAGGAGTCGTAAACGCCGCTCTCTCCCTCCTCCGCCAGCAGCCACAGGAAGATCAAACCCCGCAGATAAACAAGGAAGCGGCGCGCCGTCGCCTCCATACATTCTCCCGAGCTGAATAGAAGATTGGAACTCTTTCTGCGCGTCGTCCTTCCGCGCGCGTGGAAGGGGGGGCCGATACCAGGGCAGAGCAGCGGGGGCTATTTCCGCCGCTGGCCGCGCGACATTGCTATCGCGCTGTCCTCCCACTTCCTCCGCGTGTATCGTCGCCACTACTACCACCACGACGACGACGACCTTTAAATCGAGAGGAGAGAGAGAGGCGCAGAAGCATCACCGCCCACTTCCGCCCGTTTAATCCTGCCATTATGCTCGGCGATCTTCGCTCGCTCTCTTCCCTCAGGTGAAAATGTCGCGCGCGCGAGGTGTTTTGTTTGTTTTCCGCGTGTTTTTTATTTCCCCGCGTCTAGCTGGCTTTCATTCGGGTTTGTCTCGGTGTTTCGTCATGCGTATGAAAAAAAAAAAAAAAAAAGAAGAAGAAAAAAAAGTAACGTCGCGCTTTATTTCAAGCGGAGGCGCGGCGAGTGACGTGCGCGGTTCTCTCGTGGCGCCGAGGTGTATTGTTGCTGCGGGTTCTTGCGCGCGGATATCAGCGCGGATGCGCAGGCCTTTTCTTCGGAAGTGGGAGGGAAAAATAAATGAGGCGGTGGTGGCTGGAGTTGCAGTGCGCTGTGATGGTTTTTTCATGGGGTGTTGACGAGGTTTATGATGGGGATTCTCTCGACGAATCATTTGGAAATAGATATTTTCTGATTGAAGAAAATTTCATCGCAAAAATCTTTTATTCGCCACGTTCTGTCATCTCCACTCAGCGCGTCATCTATCGCGTTACAGGCCGCGCGGAATGTTTAATTAACATAATGTATTCAACGACACACATATTCACGAACGCAGCCAAAAAAGAAAGATGATAAAGCATCTAATTTCAAACTTCCCGTAACAAAAGCTCCTCCAAATCCTCGCGGCAAAAAAAAAGAAAGAACAACGATGAAATCGAAGAAACTCCTTCTCACCGACGATTCAAGCTTTACGCCGCGTGCGCGTAAAAAATCCGTGTAACCCGGCACTACTTATACTTTTCTGTCCTGTCGCGGTGACCCGCGCCAGAAAAAAAAGGCACGTCGCGCGGGCACGGGATTACAAAGGTTCGCGGCGCGAATTCTCGAAAAAAAAAAGAGTGAAGAAAGAGAGGGAGGACGCGAAACATTCCGAAGTCCGTGCCTGTGTTGCAACGTTTCAAAACTTATATATATGTGGAATGAAAAAGGAGGCGCGAGGAGCTAAAAAAACTGGCGCGAGTTTAAGTGAACGACAATGCGTCGCGCGCACACGGCTCCACTAATTCGAGTGTAAGTGTATATGCGCGAAGCGTGGAATGTCGGGTTTGACAAAGGAACGCTTTTTTGGCTCGCGGATCAAGTGAGCCGCGGTATGTGTGTAATTGTGTAGAAAATAGAGCTGTTTGCTCTCTGGCACGCGATGAGTGGAGTACTTATATTTTAAATTAACTTCAGCTGTTTTCTTCCTTCATTAAATTATCGGCACACAGGACTTTAAAAAACATGTTCTATCATCGACACACTTTTTACACACAATTTTATATATTATAGGTGTACCCAATCGTACAGAATATATCGATCATATGGAGTTGCATAGACGTTGCATTCCAAATGTTTCTCTTAACACATATTGATTTAAAATAAATGTTACTCCAACCTCCTCGGTCCCTTTAACGACGTTGTTTACAAATCCCACGCGCCCTCACGTAAAACTCATCCAATTCCCGTTCCTTCACACTCCAGCTATTACGCTGTCCGAGTACCGCCTAGATTCCTCCACAATTTTCGGCCCCTCTCTCTCTCCCTCCCTCGTATATAATCTCGCATCCATCAAGTCTCCTCACCGAGGAGGGCCAACTGATCGATGTGTCCCCTTACGCGCGCGCGCAAGACACCCACGTAGTGTAGTCGCGTCGCATGCCGATGTATAAACACACGTGCACGTGCGAGATCAATCGCTATGTGCGCGCGCGCGCGCGATGAGGAATATGGGGCCATTTGTTTCTTACGCGCGCGTGTCTGCGTACGATTTTTCAGGGGCAGTGTGTGCTGCAAGGTGGATTTTTTTCGGATGGAAAAATGCTTGGATTTTTCGGAGTAGGAAATCTGTAATGTGCGTACCTTTTACAGTGTATTACACTTGTCTCATAAAAACATTTGATAATCAAGAAGATCCTATGTACGTTTTCTTTCCTACAACCTCCTCCTAATTCCTTCCCTTCCAAAATTAATAAAGAAAATATTCATTCGTTAGATTGAGTTCTCACCACCGGAGACTCACTTCTAAAAGCCGTAAGCATCTTACAAGCTATTCCGCGTGAGAAAATCCTCCCTTCGAGCGCGCGCGGTAGGCGCGTGGGCGTACCGAGGAATCTCCACGCTTAATCTCGCCGGCGTCCCTAATTTCTCGAACGCGCAGGCATCAGGTTCGCCGAACGATCATCGCGCGTATAGATTGATCGATCGTAAATATATAATGTATATACACGCGCGCGTATCCCTTCGTATATATACGCTACACCCTCCCCCCGCCGAGAGGATATTAATGGTTTCCGAGGACGCGATTGAATCTTATCTGATTACTTGTGTTTACCTTTAGCCTTCGCGAGTGCAGAGTAGATTGATTCCTCACTAAGGACAGGGTTGGTGGATGTTTTACATGGCGCGTAAGATGTTGACCTTTTTGGGGGGTAAACGGGGGAACAATGATCTGGGTTTGCGGATAATGACTTACGCGTAAGTTGACAAAAGGTCGTTTCTTCTTGTAAAAATATTTTTATTACAATAAATAATTTAAATTGTAAGTTATTTTGTTATTAAAATACACAGTGAATACACAAACGAAACATGCAAGGTTTAAAAAGTAGGCTATTACAATATAGCTTTGATTTCATATAATTAATATAGTGCCACCTAAGTAGCCGACCACCAGCCTGTAATAACCTATCTTCCTATATTCACGGTTATTAGTACTTTTCACACATCTCTATTTACTGATGCAATCGGCAACGCTCTGGTCTATCAACACCACACCGCATCACCCTTAACAATGCGTCTTTATGAGATTACACACTTTTGCCAGCAGCATATAGCCTTAGGATCAGAATACACAGTGGCGAAGAAGACAAGGTTAGGTCAAAACCCATAGCCTCGGCAGTCTGCTAATTACTGCCTGATCCTGCACTGTGTGAGCCTCTCTCTCTCTCTCTCTCTCTCTCTCTCTCTCTCTCTCTCTCTCTCTCTCTCTCTCTCTCTCTCTCTCTCTCTCTCTCTCTCTCTCTCTCTCTCTCTCTCTCTCTCTCTCTCTCTCTCTCTCTCTCTCTCTCTCTCTCTCTCTCTCTCTCTCTCTCTCTCTCTTTCTCGGATTAAGTGCCAGCACAGACGGGGCTTATAACGAGGCAGTTCTAGAGCGTGTGCAGTAGCATGGGTGATGATCTCAAATGCGACCTTTTACTTGGACTGCTCGTGCGGAGTTTGTGGTTTGATTCATTATGAGTGCAATGATATTTAGTTTATAATAAAGTATTCTTTGTAGTGGATAAGATCCTTCTCGAGAGTTAGGTGACTGCTTAGATTGCATATTATAACAATAGTAACATTGGCAAGCGATGTAACAGTTATATACAAAAATTCGTTTCATTAGTATTACTTGTCATTATATTACTTGTCAAAGCTAGAAAAACCAAGTATTCTTTAACCTTATTAATTATATAGGCCTATAAGATTGAATTGTAAAATGTTACTTTTTTATACCAAACCGCTAAAAAGTACATTCCAACATCAAATAGTATATTTTTCGTGACTAGGGCGTAAAGTCAGACAATAATAATGTACTCTATTTGTACAATATAAATCAAATTATTTAATGATAAATAACAAAAATTAAAGGAATGAAATTAAAAAGAAAAATTAGTATGAAAAACTGCACATCCGCAAAAACTGCATATAGGCATCGACCAACCACCCGCGAATCCATCCCCCATTCCCACGTACAACAATGGCGCGACGTAGCCGTGTAGTAGCAGTAACGCGCCGGAGGCTCATCGCAGCGGCGGCGGCGGCCGCTTGACCCTGAATTATTCAGCGGCTCGAAGACCCGCCGAGGACTTCATAAAAATTGCACGCGCCGTGATTGCCGTGCGCGCGCGTTCCCTTTTCAAATTCGTCCGCCCGCCCTGCCCCCGCGCAAAAACATATTCCGCGGCGCAACTCTCTCGCTCGGTTTCTCCTTCTAATTTTAGTCGCCGGGCTCTCTACCCCCCGCTCCCGAACAAACATATCCGTGATCCAGATTTTTCCTTTTTCATGGAGGAAAGAGTGAGCGAGAGAGAGAGAGCTTTGATGAAATGCAAGTAGGAGGAGTGGAAGTTTTGTGCAGTGTTTGAAAATTCGAATTAAAAATTGATCGTCGTTCGTTTGGACTGTGGAACGAAGGGATAAAGTTTGAATGTTTAAAGGAGCCAGGCTCGGGCGTTTTCGCATTTAAAAATGAACATTTTTGCAGAAAAGTTTGCGTGTTCGCCGAAGAGTTTCTGTTAGTGTTTGTTTAACTATTATATAACTAGCGAATGTTAATATTGAAAATATCAATTTGCAGCTTTACAAAGAATTTACAAATCTGGTGCCAAACGCAATTTTCCACAAATAGGTCGACTCCCGCCAATCCAACACACACAAACCGCAACCTCGTTTAAACTTCACTATTTTCTCGCCCTCCCGCAACCCTCCGCGGCCGATAAGCATTCGCATTTCGCGGCTCGGCCATCAGTCCTTCACGCTCGACCCGTGCAATAAAGGATTTCGTTGTTCCCCGCCATCTCTCTATATATATATGCACATATACACGCGCTCCGCGTCGAATTCGAAAAAGGCCCGTGTGCATAATCGATCAGGCCGATGGGCGATTCGTAACAGTCGCATATAATGCGGAAATCGTGTCGCGCGCGCGGGGTTCCTTTAGCCGGAAACCGCGCGTCGTCCGACACACGGTGAGCGACTTTTGGTTTTTCTTTTTTGGGCGAAGGTGAAGGTTTGTGTAGGTGAGGGAGTGATTTTAGGCGGCTGACTTTGAGGGATGCGAAGTGTGTTAAGCGCATGGGAGTTGATGTATTGAGATCAAGTTATTTATTTTTAACATTTGGTTAAGTCGAATCGAGTAGCGGTGGTAAAGATGGAAAACAAAAATGAAAATCTTTCAGTAAAAAAATATTAATTTATGTAGAATAATTTTTAACATCAAAATATTTATTAATTATTGCCAATAAATATCGCCCAGTCCGGTAAGATAATACGAAAAATGTTCTATTCATTATATAATCTTAATATGAATTATATCATCGCATAAAAATACAGAACGAATTTACGAAGCATATATTCTTCCACCCATCAAATCCACATCCCTATCGAACTCGCCAATAACGCGCCAGAGGCAAGCAGAAAAAAAAGTACCCACACTCACATCATCGAAATACGCATTCCCCAATTACTCCATTGAATTTTTGAAAACGCCACTCAAATCGCATTCGGCATCAGCGAAGAATTCACATACTCATGTACACACGCACTTACACGTGCGTATATGCTTATATATACGTACACGCTTGTGCGGGGTATATATGGTTTTCCTTCGTCCCCCAGGGGTAATAAAACGGCAATTTAATTCATACACTTGATAAACGCTAGGAGCCCGCCGCGGCAGGCGGGGCATTATATGCGCGGCGAATGGAGAAGGGCTTATTTCGCAAATCATCGCCTCCGCCGCCGCGGTAATATATATTACGGGCCTCTGCGGTTTTTGCTCTCTCAAGAGAGAGAAGGAGAAAGAGTAAAACAACCCTTCGATTAAGCGTATGTGAGTGTAGATATAGAGCTGCGCCTGATTAACCGTGACTGCTGATGGCTTTTTTTTCTTCTTCTCCTTCGCGTATATTTTCAGTCCCGGGTGTGTGTGTGTGCGTGCGCCGCGTGTATATCGAATCGAGGTCAGATTCGATTTTAATTGTTCGGAAAATGAATAGCTCGCGCGAATATGGCGAATTGTGAAGATACGTTGTTGTGATATCTTTTTGCGTCAAATATTTAATTTAGTATCAATTTTCGTGCCGCAAGCCAATCGGATTGATTTTTCAACAATTATTTCTGTCAGTGTAATTGTTAATATATTTTAGCATTATTATATACAATCTGTGAAGTGTAATTGATACAAAAATAATCATATATAAGAACCATTGTATTAAACTAGCAAAAATACCTCACGAAAACACTCGCTCGGATTGATTATGTTTCTTAAAAAATGATTATTTGCTGAAGAAGTTAACTTTTAAATATGCATTTGGTAGAACGAGTTATTCATACATAATATATTATAACGCATTTTGGTACTAATTGCTTATTCTAATACAATTTTAAAGAGAAAATATTGGCGATAATTAAGGAGCAAAAATTATATTATTTGTATTCAATAAATCTGTATTATTATATAAAGCGCCTATAACTGATAATGAATTCGTCAAGCCAAAACTATATTAGTAAACTTAAGTAAATATAGCTATATTATTAATTTATTTTCATTAAATATATTTGTACCTTTGAATGTATCGAAATAATAGACAATTATCATATTAATCATATCTGGAATAATCATGAAACTTTTGTATGTAATATCAATTTAGCGAACAGTGATAAGTCTAAATTAATGGGGTCTTACACCTAGTTGCTTTTGAGGCCAAAATCAGCTGAAAAAAAAAGAAAAATGTAGTTTAAACAATATATAATATACATACTATAAATATACACTATTTCTGATAAGATGGCCCAAAATATAATGTGTAGCCCTATTTCACTCAGAGATATAGCCTTTTCAATTTTTTTTGCATCGATTAATAAAATTATTTATATATATATACTAATTATATACTAAAAGTATGCATGATTTCTGATAAAATCACTCAAGACATAAGCTCTAGGCTTATTTTACTCAGAGATTGCATTTCTGAAATTTTGGCTTTGTTGTAACTTTCAGCCAATATTTCATAGATTTTCATGGGACGGGGCCTAAATTACTTGAAATCCATGCAGTTATATAGGCCGAAGAGTTGGAAATGAAAAATTTTTTGAGTAACCAATTTTAAAATTTATCAATTGAAAGTGGTTTTTCAATTTAAAAAATTATCTTCTGTTTTTTTTTGTGTTGAAATTAATGGTTTCATTATTGATTCTTCTGTAGAAAAAATCATCTTCAAGGTCCGATTTTAACCTAGAGAAAAACGCACTGAAGAAATAACTATTTGACATAGTAAATAGAAATCTTGTTAAATTTACAGTGTTTTTCGGAAACCTACACTATAAGATTTAAACGTTAACTATTCGATTTTAGTTATGAATGTGATTTGTTATAGTAAGTCTTTAATACTTAAATGAACAAGATTTTTTAGTAATTTTTACAGAAAATTTATGGTATTTGTATTCTAATTTATAAATATAATTAAAAATATGTCATAACGTTCTATTTTTCAAAGTAAAATTAGTTATATTTTGACTTACAACCGTTAGTATATATCATGTTTGTGCCATTATTATTATTGCACCGTAAAGTGTGGTACTTTTATAGTAACGGTTACGAAAAAAAATCATATTACCAAACAAATTACAACCAGCCAATCGTTCTCTTTCGCCATCCATCTTTCCCTCTCTCTGTCGCTCTCCCGTGCGTATACGCGAATTGCAAAAGTAGGCCGGCCGCGCGCGTAGCACTCCGATAAGCCCCTTCTCTCTCCCTCTCGCTATCTGCTCCTTATCACTCGCTCGCCTGGCACGCGCGCCAGTTGCACACGCGAGCGATAGCTGATCTGGCGACCCCGCGATGAAACAGGGTTGACGACGCGACGCCGTATGTTTATACTTATATAAATATATTTGATTTTGAAATCAGTGAGGTCATCCCGATCGACTAATGGGCTCTTCCGAATTTCCAAATCTACTGTTGGCACACGTGTTTTTTTTTGCGTGTCATTTTTCGAAAACGTGATCGTCGGCATAAGTGTCTAATAATACGCCCGGTGACCTGGATTGGGTATATGCTTTTGGTAGTAGCCTTGATTTCAGTTGGTCTATGCATAATCAAATAATCATTAGTATCATTTTTGTCACAGTATCGGTGTCTGGGGAAGTTACCGAAGGTTGAAAAATCGTTATTAGACTGATAAATAATAAAATTGACTTCGTGTCCATGTGGTTCTGTAAATAAAGCTTTGTATTTTTCCACTGAAATTACTACGTTACAGCATGACATTGAACCTCTAAATACTTATCTATCAGTTTTTAAAAAACATTTTACTCACAATATCTGATATAACAGATATATAATTAATAACACATATAATTAAAACGAAAAATTATAGTTTAAAGTCCACAAAAAATTAAAGAATAAGCCAATAAGCACGCATATCTCTAAACAATCTCTACCATCTAACCAAAACTCAACGAAAATAATTACCGTAACCTCCCCGCCTAACCCGACTGAGAACCCCTGTACCTCCGTTTTCGTGCGTCCGGCAGCCCCCCTCCGCCCCTCATCGCCAGGGGCTTTTTTTCAACGAGCGAGCGAGTAGTCGGCGGCGGCGGCAACGTAGCAGCAGCAGCCGCCTGGTGGCATTCATTGCGATGCAGATGGCTTTGCCTCTCTCACTCCACCCTTCGCTCCCTTTTTTTTTCATCCGCGTCGCGATGCACCCTTTTCCGATTTCGTAGGCGAGCGCACGATGACTCGCTGATTCGGGGAGGAAGAGGAGACGTCATTTCACGGTGGCTTGTGCCCACGGATTGAGTCGTTTATGCCCGCTGCCAGTGAGAGACTGGCCTGTACGTGTGTTGTAATTGCGCGTGTAGTATGGTATTAAGGAGGAGTGGTCATTTGGTGGTTTTTAATTGATTTTGGGATTGGGTTTGGGCTGGCAGTTTGAGATTGTTGCTGGGGTGATGGTTTTTGTCGATGTTGTTGGGATAATTTTATACATGTTGAGAAAATACTTAAATTTTTTATGATTATATTAGTGTGAAGGTACCCTGGTAGAAATTCATGTATATGAAATGACCAAGAAGTTAGGAAATAGCTAGAAAAATTGGCTAATTAATCGCTATGATGAAACGACTTTTCGACCATTATTTGCCTATTTCTTAGATTGAAGTAACAACAAAATATTCGTATTTGATTTACTTACGAATTTTATGTTTGATGAAAGATCATTAAAATGCATTGGATGGCTTAACAAAATATAAATAAATAACATTAACTAATAAATCATTTGTTGTACTCTTTTTATGAATAATTCAGCAAACTTTTATTTCTCCATCTGAGTGTCTCTCTCACTCATTGTCATAACAGCAAGCCTTCTGCTAGTCATTTCCAAGCTAAAGAAACTGATCAGTTTTAATACCTTTAAAATACTCAAGAACAAGCTTGTGCTTGTCTTCGAAAAACTCATTCTATTTTTCAATCTATTAAATGGCCAAATAATAGGAAAAAAGCGTTTTATCGGGAGCTAGAAACTGGACAAGAGTAATTCCCATTTTATAGCAAGTTTCTAATATAAATGGTCAGTTATTAGTTATAAAATATTATGGATTTCCACCAGGGTAGTATAGGTGTGTGTGTGTGTGTGTGTGTGTGTGTATATATATAAATTATTATAAAGCATCCTGCATAAAATTACTTGAATTAAAGTGTATTATATTCATTGATTTCAATACAAAACCTGTAAACATTAATTAAAATATTCATAATTAATTATATAATGGTTTTAATAACTTTATGTTGTTTATTATATATGTTACGTAAAATTATACGAAAAAGTGTTGGATAAATCTTTCTTTTTTTATCCTAGCATTATAAAACGCGAGGTACTATTCGATTAATAATCCATTCGAACCGATCCAAGCGACAATCATTTTTCGCAATCCTTTTTTTCCATCCTCGTCATCGCGTAAATTTTATCAACCGAACAACGCACTCTTCTCCCCCGCTGGGACTCGAAAATAGTCGACGCACTCTGGTCATATATGCACCATGTACATATGCGTGCTACGAATGCACACGCGCGTGCGCGAGAAAATTAGCGGAGTCCCGTCGATATATACACGGAGAGAAATTTTAGAGTAAAAATTACCAAGGTGCCTTGGTAGCGCATGGATAGATTGTCAAAAGCCGTGATATTCCCAGGTTTCTAATACAATTTATAAGTTTCCCAGGAAAAACTACCATAACCACTTAAAAAAAATACCAAATTATCGGAATAAAAATTACCAGACACACTGGTAAAAATTGAGATCTAGTCATTTTTACAGGGTAACCTATGAATTTTTACTAAGAAAACTGATAAATTTTGCCAAATAACCTGGTATTTGTGTATTCGCGCATGCGCACTGCGCATTATTGTGTTTCAGAAGATTGATACTAGAGGCGTGCGCGACATTAAAATGAAAACAATACACATATTTTCAGTAAGTAATAACGGCGATTCAAATGACTGTTGGTAACAGCTTCCGTGGCGCAGTCGGTAGAACGTCGGACTCTCAACCCAAAGATCGTCGGATCGAATCCCGCTTCCGTAAAAATTTTTTTTCAGTTTAATGTTTTTTCATCCTTGTTTCTGTTTCTATTTCTATATTAAAATACTATATATCCATCAATATGGATAAAAAAAGTTAATTTTTTTAATTTAAATTAACTAAAAAAAAATTTTACCAAGGCACTTTGGTAAAAAGTTTGAAATTGTCAGTCTGTCCATCCATTACCATAGAAACTGGTAATTTTGCCTCGAATATTTGTAATTTTCACTACAAAATTTCTCTCCGTGTATATAACGAGAACGAGCGTCGAAAAATTGCACGCTACGGGAAAGACCGATATAGCCGATTGGGCGAATTTCACCGAGGCATTTCACCGCGGGCAAGCTGGCGAGTTGCGAGCTTGATAATTTCGTTATATTTTTTTTTAATTTTTGAGCGTAGCTCGACGGGACGGTACAACGCGCGCGGTGCGAAACTGGGTGGGTCGATCGATAGAACAGCGGGATATAGTGTTTAAATGCAATATCGAGGTGAAATGATGATATCGGAGAACGGATAAAATAAAAAAGTATATATATTAAATTACGGTAATGAATTCGCGAGAAAGTGTATACATGTTGCATAAATTTGAACAACATGAAAAACCGCGATTTCGGAAAAATTCGTAAATACGTGAAAAACTGAGAGGAAAAGTGACGAAAAAAAAAAACTTGGCTCCCGACTACTCGACCGCGCCGTTCATAAATTTCCATAAATTTGAAAGAAATTATATAACCACCGAGAGACTCGCGCTCTCGAACACACATACGGGGGCATACATATAGACAAAAATAAAACGGCGGGGATTAAAATAATCCGACAGCGTGAAATCAAAGTTACACAGTGCTAATGTAAACAATTCTTCGCGTTCTCTCTCTCGCACTCACTCTCACTTATACGTATATACACACACGTATATATATATACCGGCACAATGGCGATTCGTCCAGCGTGCGAAAAAAAGTCCGCGCAGTCCATAATCCCCCGGACTCTCTTTCATCCGGGCGCGCGCGCGCAGTTGTTTTTCGAACTCCGCCGAGTGAGGAGCCGGCCGAAGTCGTCGGCGCAACACGCGCAGAAGAGAAAACGAGTATATATAGATATATATATATAACCTCGCTCGCTCACTCACTCGCGGGCACGGCTCCAATAAAGCGAAAAAAGTGTTCTAATTAAAATATGAATCGTCGAAAAAAATTTTTTCTCGAGAAGGAACAGCAGCTAGATCTCGTTTTCTCGCGGCGCGCAAGATGCACATTTCTCTCTCTCTCTCTCTCTCTCACTCACTCGAGAGACGTCTCACTCACTCGCTCTCGCGCGTAGAAACCGAAGGAGGAGGGGTCGGGTTATATACCCTTGTCAGGGATCGTCACCGAGGTGACAGGTAAAACGCGGGGGGAGAGGGCCGCAACAGCAGCAGCAGCCCCTTAATATATACCTCGCAAAGTGTACACACAATACTGCTGCTCTCTCTCATACATTCAATCTCCGCGAGAGACGCGCGCGTCACTTTCCCGTTTGTTGCTGACCTCGAGCAGTATAGCAGCGGCTCAGCAGCACACGCGCGTTTTAAACTTTACCAGAGCGGAGGCTGTCGGAAGTATGTGCATTTAATTTCCTGTCGCAGGGAGAGAGCCGATGCAGCGCGGGGATGACACACGCGGTGTGTGTACGATGTTTGTTACCGAAGGATTTAGCGGTAGCGACGAACGGGGACTATGCAGTTGGACCGAAGGTTAAGACGGATTTTGCGGCTTTCTTTGTCTTGTTTATACATGGTCCGCGGCGTATGTTGCAGCGGGAGATGCAAGTGTGTGCTAATGATACCGGGGACGCATGTACTTTGTCGCGCCGGTTAATTTGATGGTTGTTAGGGGGCTTTGTGGCAAGGGCAAGTGGTGGTTCGGTGATTGTTGGGTTTACAGAGGTTTCGAGCGCAGAGTATTCGAGAGCCGCTTGCGGCTGAAAAATTTGAAGATTATGTTCAAATGCGGAAAAATAGTATGAAAATAACAGACATTATCAAAAAGAAAATATTTGTATAATTTTTATACGATCCTATTAATTGTATACGTAATAACCCTGGTAGAAATCGTCCATTTTTCTCCCATTTGTGAAACGATTTTTCTCCCATTTTCTAGCCATTTTCTAGCGATTTTGGTCAACTCGCCATTAAATGGCTAGAAAATGGGATAAAAATCGTTTCACAAATGAGCGAAAAATAGACGATTTCCAGCAGGGAAATTAAAATATATATAAGCCATTAAGTTTTATTTCTGGATCACTTTATCCAAATCCAAAATCTCCGCAAATCATAACCATAGACACATTGTATCTCTACAATACCATTTCCTCTCATATATGTCTGACAAAAACAAGAAAAACAAATTATCTAACCTTTATCACCAACAAACAATCCTGTACCCAGATAAGAAGCCCCGTTCTCGTTACTAAACCTTGGGTCTCGATCGCCGTGTGCAAACACGCACCCGATAAGCAGACCTACCGCAGCGTGTATATATATATATATACGCTCACAAAAAATTCCTCCCAATTATTTTCTCATCATCTGCAAATAGAGACATACATCATCACGCCGTGCTAACGTGGAGTATGAGCTGCAGGTGTACATCTCGCCTCGCCTCTAAACGTCAAGACCACTTAGCACTTACCTACATATATATGTATGTGTGTGTCCTCGCGTTTGGATTAGTCGTCGCTATCAGGCGAGAAAACGGGCGCGACACACATACACACACACGTAGAGGCCGTGTCAAACCCGACAATTTGCATATCCACGTATATATACTACTTGCGCTCGCCGACACGTACAAATACGAGGCTCGTCGTGGAGAGGCACCCTTGGCCGATTGTCATGAAAATTCAACGAAACGTGTGTCTCCGACACGACACAAAGCCTCATAACTCCAGAGGCGAAAACGTGGGGAGAGAGGGAGAGAGAGAGAGAGAGCCTCGACGGGGACTCGAAATTGGCATAAATGAGATTGATATGACTTTAACTTACTCCCTGCCTACGTATGGCACATATATGCGTGCGGACGAGGGAGAGTGACGAGGGCCGAAAGGATGATCTTCGGACGGATGGACCTCGAAGTAGCCGTCACGCCACTTTCGCGTCTGTCATCGGGGGAGACTTGTCGCCCTTGTCAACTCTCCCTCCCTCCCTCTCCGTTTTTACGCGGCGGCGGCGGCGGCACGAGCTGTAAATTAATTCGCTTAGGAGTTAACGGGTGTCTCCGGGGTTTCACGCTTGTAGAGTACCTTATATATATACATAACGCGCGCGCGCGCGCGACATATAGCGAGCGAGTGAGAGGTGGTTGCGCCGGATTAACAGCCATCAGAAATGCATACTTCATACGCTCGACGTCACCGGCGACTCGGGAGGAATGCGCTGGGCTGCTAAAAAGCTTTTGATTAAGAGAGGACGTTCCCACCGGCGTTTAGAAACCGTTCTCTCTTTTTTTTCCTCTCTTTTTTCGAGGAGGAGATGAAAGCTTTGCTTTTTCGGGGGGGATTTATTGTCATGCATATAATATATATATATATGGCATGAGAGCGTTTATCATAAATTTAATTGATTCCAATTTAGTATGTATGGAGGTATGAAGCTCGTTCTGAAATGGCCTTTCTTGTTGTCGTCAAGGATCGTTAGTGAACAGTTGAGTAATAAAATACATTATGGAATGTATTTTTTTTTATAACCATCTACGATTGAATTATATTTCTATTAAGATAACATTTACACTTTCTATGCACAATCATTCGATTTTCCGAATATACGTGCAGAACTAATCATTATCCAACTCCACAGCGTCGCGTGGGTGCCGCATCCATGCTCTGAACCTTTTCTTAACCGACCGCAAGCGAATTATGAAATCATTATCAGCCGCACGCGAGCGAATTATCATAGCTCGCGGATCTAATGTGTACAATATTACATCGATTTCATCGACGTGCGCAGGCGCCATAGCTAACGACGGGACACGTATACTCTCTCTCTCTCTCTCTCTCTCCATTGCAAAATAAACCGTATATATATACGCACGTGAATGAAATTAAAATGTCGCAATAATCGCGCGCGATACAAAAGTGCAGCTTGGGCCGCGCTCGCACATTATATCGATTAACTCCCGGCGGCGAAACTTGCCGATTCATTTTGCAAAATTAGAGCCTGACATTCGCGGAGGCGCAGAGCCGCTGTTCGCTCGCTCTCACCGCGCCCGCGCGCGAACGCGGCTTTATAAATAAACCGCGAGTGAGAGAGAGAGAGAGAGAGCCTGTCCCGATTATCGACGTCTCGTTCGCTCTTTCGCTCTCGAGTGACCTTGTTTGCGAGTCGAGTTGAACATTTGAGCGAGAGGGCGTTTTGCGAAATATTATGCGTTTAAAATATAATGACATATAGGTCGTTCTTTTTTCAAGAGATGTTATTTTAAGGTGATGTATGAAAAATATGGTTTAAATATTAAGAACGTATATTTGTTATTAAAATTTCTTAATTTTCGTAAAATTTCATTGTTTAAGAATTTATTCGAGGGTGTAATTGGAGTTTGTAATATTAATAATTAATAAAACTTTATTTTATTATATGTAGGAGAAATAATTTATGAACTCTAGATATTCCATTTCGATTCCTTTGATTAAGTTTGTTACATATATGATTATTTACTATCTCTTTTAGAATAAAACGTGTCTTTTATTAGGAAAACCGAATTTATTATGTAAAACATCAAAAAACCTCTATACACGCATCCAAACGATGCCATTTTAAATACCTCCTAGAGCTTTCACCTTTATATACTGAAATTAACCAATAAAAAAGCCCAGAAAATATACACATCCAAAAACAAAGTTTAACCCTCACTCAAACAAAAGCCACAAATAGGAAGAAAATGTGTGTGTGTGTGTATATATATTTATATAATCCCACTCTTCAAAGCGAAAAGCGGAGGCGCAAAAAGGAGCCGTTTAATGGCAAAAGCCACACACGCGGCACACACGGCACATACACAAAACCCACTCACCCGCGCGTCTCCTCTTCGAAAAGTCTCTCTCTCTCTCTCTGACACCCACACTAACGCAAAAAAGGTGCGAAAAGCCACGGGCGCAGCCGCGTACTAATTACGGCGCGCACGCACGCATAATACGCGCGCGGTGGCGGCGGCCGCGGAGAAAAGGCCTCCCGCGCGCGACAAAAAGCGAGAGACTCGCGCGCGCACAAAGAAAAAGGGCATTCGGGATCGACGAGGTGTGAGGTTAATTAAAAAGAGAGAGAGAGAGGGAGGAGCGCGAGAATCTCTGTGGTAACGAGGGACAATTAATGCGATGTGTCTGATGGCACACGCGCGGCGACGTCGGCGCAACCCGTTAATTGTCAGGCCTTTGGATAATTATAGCGCGAGTATATAGCTCTGTATGTGTGTGCTAGTGCCGGACGAGTGGCTGACGGCTGCAGTGGCTGAAAGGTGATATATATATATATATATGTACGTATATAGCGACGAGGCTCGAATCGTTCGTGCGCGGAAAATCGAGGGGGTTAATGAGCTATCGTCGAAATTGCGTTTTTTCAGAGATTATATATATTTTAATAGAGGAGGAGTGGCACCCGCATTCAGCTAGTGAAAGAACGTGAAGTGAACTACAGAAGGGAAACAAAATGCTGCGGTTTCTTTTTTTTTTGGAGAGCGCGCGTGGAAGCGTACGCTTGTAAGGAATGTAATAAGCATTTAAATATGTGTGTATATGATAGTTGTTTAGATTTCGAATTTTTATATTTTGAAGGTTTTAATATAGTGGAGATTGAGTTATGGGAAGAAAATAATATGGTTTTTTTCACAGATGATTGGGGATTGAATTCTTGAGGAATAGCGAAATGTTTATTTACTCATAAGATAACATGGACAATGGCTTATTCTTTAAAAAGTTTCACTTTTGTAAAAACTTTAAAATTTTTTAAAGTGTATTTCTGATGTTATTGTACGTTCAAAAATATGTATTTATAAACCATAAAATTCAAAGTATGAAAAAAAAACATTACAATGAAAACCTTAATTCTTATTCTTCCGGATCACCAACATTCACATCACCATTATGCTGTTCAAATGACTTACGAATCATTGCTCTCACCACCCCGGAAACACACCCAATCGCCATATATACCTGTCGACAACTGTACATCGTATACCCACCATCGAGTATCCCGTAATAAACTAGAAAAAGCGAAAGCGTAAAGCGGCCGCTCAGATAACGATACGCGCAGGTACTTGCGATACACATTCGCATACATATACGTGAGAGAGAGAGAGAGAGAGAGAGAGAGAGAGAGAGAGAGACCCGATCGAGGTCACACGGCTCCGCGCGCCTCGCAGCTATAGCGTCGGTACAGATCTGTCACACAGGGCGCACGTGTGTATATAGGTATGTACGAGAGAGCGAGAGAGCAAGAGCGAACAAGTAATAAAATAATTCCGAACGACCCATTTGAATTATGTGCGGTACAAATAATAATACGCGTCGCGCAAGCGCACCCCGCAATAAATATCGGGACGCGGATGCGTGCGCGCTTTTTCTCAGGGGGGCGCGATGAAAATTTTACGAGAGCTCATAGTATATAACGTTGATGTATGTGTAATGAATCTTCTGAGAACAATTTTACTGGTGTTAGTAGTAATGTTTTACTTATTTTCAGAAAGAATATTTCATAAAACTATAAAAAACAGTTTTTGTATGTAGAATAAATTTAAATTTTAATGCAATACGTATCTTAAATACATGAATTCTGATAAATAGGAAAATTTTCAATCCGTTATTTTAAAATACTATTATTTTAATGACGCTTTTAGAAACAACTGCAAGTCTACGGAAATATACTTTTTATTAAATCAATTATTACTTCTGAGTTTTAGATTAAATCATTGACAAACAATCACAATCAACAATTTGATATTTTATTTGGAGGACACTAATTTGCCCGGATCTGAAATACTCCAAACCTAAATACACACGCTCGATTTGCCAATGATAAATAAATAAAAAGTCAAACGAAAACATACCTCAAAAATTTCAAAACAATTTTCTTTTCACTTCCAAACCATTGTAAAACCCAGCGCGCAAGTTCCCCGCGCGCCTATATAGTATCTCCCGTTATTTTCCCATTGCTTTCCGCGTCCCTCGGTACACTATATACACCGCTGCAGCAGCAGCAACAGGGTACAAAGTGGGTCCCCCCCGATTTTTATCGGGATGTACCCGCGCACATCGCGCGTGCGTGAGAGCCGGGGGCCCGCGATGCGCCGCTATTTCAGAGGTTCTCATCGCTGGTGCTCACTGCTCACGCGCGATTATTGGTAAATTGGATGCATTATGTTGGCGATGATAACCGAGTGAAATATGGATAAGTTTGGGGAGAGTGAATTTTTTAATTTTCAGTGCTGTTCAGTGTATAATTGATTAATAGGTAGGTAAGGGGAAAATCGTCCGCTTGGTTTTAATGTGTTTGAGGATCTTTGGAATATTGAGAAGACTTTTGTTGAAGTACGGCCACTAAATTGGGCAACGGAAGCATACACGAGATTTAAACGATAACCGCGTAAATAACGAGAAACTTTTCCATAACAAATTTTTCGAGACGAAATACTCAAAGGTGCTATTTTTAGCGTAGTTTTAATGCTAACTAGGTAAATATTTGAATTTCAAATACCTACGCTTACCCGCAGAATAATTCAGAAAAAAAGGTTTTCTATTTCCATCTCACCGCTGCATAAAAATTGTTTAAAAATAATAATAAAAGCTCGTATAATACCACTCAGGAATCCCATCCGCTTGTTTGAACAACGAATAAATAAAAAAAAAAAGAGAAAGAAGACCCCTCAAACACGTTAAAAATCCAACCCATATATCGACGCGTACATATACGTGTATACGCTCAACTCGACTCGTCGCGTCTATAGTGACAGCTCTCTCTCGTCGGCACGAATTATATAGTTCGGTGGTATTACGCGCCGCTGCTCGTTTAGCAATCACAGAGGATGATGCGGTCGAAATCGCGACTCTGCATCTCTCTCACGCGCGCGCGCGCAAAAGTGATTTATTATTATAATATTTCGGAGCGAGCGCGCGCGCGCACGCGTGGCAGTTAATTTAATTATAATATTTCGCGCGATTTATCTGCGAGCGACGAGCGCTGCGTATGTATATCGTGCAATTTCTACCGCACAAAAGTCCGCGGCTTTTTAATGAGGGACGAGCCGCACCAGCAGCAGCAGCGGGCCGTTATCGCTCGCGATGATTAAACTGTCAATTACTCGGGCTGCGAATGGCTAATAAAAAAGCGCGGTTATTTGTTATCGCGAGAGAGAGAGAGAGAGAGAGAGAGAGAGAGAGATGCGCGATGACGACAAATTTTCATGCAGACCGCGCGGGTAGTTATTTCCCAGTCGCTCGATGATGTGAAAATGGGAGATCGCTTGATTGGACATTTTGATTTTTAAAATTTATAATTAATAATGCGCCGTGATGGCCATTCGCCTCATTTATTTCATTTGATAATTATTTATTTTATTATAGTGATAATGAAATTCTTGAAATCATATTTGATTATAGATAAAAATTCAAAATCTAGTTTTGTTATAAAGTAAATTTAAAAAGCTGCTCAATAAGGCCTTTATACGTACTATCAGAAGAACTACAACCTACCTCAACTTGAAGAAGCGACGCACCTGTGATTGCAATGAGTTCAGTGAGAAAACAGTTGGAGACGTCGTGCCGTTAAAGGTCACCGAACACGCGAGTACTCCACGTATACGCGCATGTTGGAAAAATACTTTTGGGTAATCCATCACATGTGATATGTATGTCAAGAACATGGAAACACCGTGTATAATTGTTTTGAAATAAAAGTTTCAGACAATTAGAGAGAGCAGTTGAAGTTTAAAAAAAATTTTCAATGTATTCTTTAACTTAGAGTTTGATTAACGTAGTCATCACCTAAAATGAATTTATTCGATTTCTTTTTAAAATTTTCAGCAAAATTAATTTAGATAGTAATCAGTATAACTTTCAAATTTGAGAGCGATTTACCGTTTACTTTCTGAGATATACTCGTTCAAATTTCGGCCTTTTTCGCATAATTAGCATTGCGGTTAATGGCTTTAAAATCCATCGCTGTAAATAAATTAGATTAAAAAAAAATATTAAAACTTGGAGCTAAACTAGTTCAAATATTGAAAACTCAAATATTTTAAATTGGAAAAGATTTATCATTTAGTTCAAAAGTTATAACCCTGGTAGAAAATTAACTATAAGTTGGCCAGAATATGGTTAATCATATTATGGTTAATTTTCTACCAGGGAAGCATTAAATGTTTAAGGTTAGCCGAAATTTTGAAATCATTGTAATTTTATTTTTAAACAAATAGGTCTGATGGTTTTAACTAAACCAATTATATATATTACTACTACTAAATAATACTAAACATACATTTATTTAGATAAAAAACTTTGTTATACATTTATACCACGTTGGTCAAATGTCGAACATTGATGTTTTAACTTCTGTAGTTGGGATATAACTACCTGAAGATAACGTGTGAATATAAGAAATTCAAAATAAAACTATGAAAAGAATCAATGAGTTTTCTGCAAATCATATTTGCGTGAACGTGCCTAATTCGCAGAACCAACTATTTTATTATTATACATATTTTCTGTTTGTTCAATTTCACCTTCTATACTAATGAATAATTAATCATCGAATCACATTTAAACACACCATTTTTGTGTTAATCAACTCTGAGCATATATCTGTGGCTTCCACACTGAAAAAAAAGTATAGGAAAAAGTACTACACGTTCAATAAAAATTACCATCTTGTGCAGGGAACGCGACCACAGACTGTAAAAACCCAAAAAATTACCATACTTTATAAGAAATTTTACCAGAAATATGAGAAAATTTACTATACTCTATTGTAAAATTTACTGTAAAGTATGGTAATTTTTCGGGTCTTTACAGTCTGTGGTAGCTTTACGAGACAGTATAGTAATTTTTCCAAAACTTTTCTCTCAGTGGCAGGAATAACGACCTAACCCACTTGAGGGTCAAAATTGAGTTAACACCCGAATGTATACCGTCTAACTACCCTTTTTCATGTAGACTTGGTCCGCAAATCTGAAACGCGTTCAAAGAGCAAATATCAGCTAAGTGCATAACCAGTTAACTGCTCTTGTGCCCGGAAAAGCCACTTAACTGAATTTTTATATTTAATTAAAAGCACCGTTTTGAAGTTAATACTACGCAATAAAGAGATTATGATATACCTATTTTTATAGCAACAAATAACAAAGGCAATAGATAATAGAAGGTAACACAACAGCTTTAATTGCCGGGCGATGGGCCGAGTGTGCATAAACAGTAACCGAATAACGTTCGGTATTCGATTTACCGAATTCCGTTGACTTCCCGCATATTCCGTTGGGTGGCGCATGCGTGGGAATGAATATTTAAAAAAGAATTCGTATTCTATGTTTTAAATGTAGAAATAACTATGTTATTTTCTTATTTGAACAATTTCTCTAAACCGCTTAACTGGACAGTTACCGGAATAACGACTTAACTGCATTGTTTTGTTTGTTTATACAAAGAATAAAAATGTATTCTAACAGCTGATAGTGGGATTCGAAAGATATTCGATATACTTTTGTAAATGTCTACATTGTTATGACTCATCACGCGCATTTCGATCTTACATATAAAGTGTCATGACAGAAATTTTATAACGGCAATTTCTCGAAAACACGTACAAGTGGGTTAGGTCTTATTCTTATAAGCCACAGATATAAGTACCGCTTTTAACTGCAATAAACCAAAATAAAACGAGAAAGCCGTAAAAATATTTTCAAATACTTATTTGCGAAAATGGAAATTTTGATCCAGACCTCTGCATTTGTGCAAATGACTAACAATTGTTAAAACCCACACGTGTCCATTATACAATATCCATTACGCGTTATAAAATAAAAACATTTCTCAAAAGAAAAAAAAAACCATACGTTATCATTTAACCACTCAGTCACAGCAGTCCCTTGAGATCTAGATACCGCGCAGATATTTTTCCCTATACCCATACAGATATACACATATTTTCGGATCCCTTTCAGCCACGCGCGCGTACACGCCAACTTATCACAATCATCTCACTGTCACCTATATCTCGTCGAGCTTGCTCGTTGCTTGTTTGTCGCACAATGGCACGCGTGTGTCTCTCGGGTTACCGGTGACGCCGCCGTATAGCCGCGCTAAGTACGCAAACAGGCCAACACACGTTACACAATTCCCCGAGAATGTTTTTTCCTTCCCTCGAAGACACGTGCGAGAAAGCCATCCAAAAATGTTCACCTACGTAAACACATACTAGCTACTTCATTCATAAAGAGGATGCTCATTAATTATGAATCCGTCGAAGTTACGCGAGCTGGAAAGACGCGCGTGGATTCCGCGAACGAGAGAAGCTTCTCTCAAATTGGCATCTGTTTCGATCGGGTATGTATATAATGTGTATTGTCAAGTGTTCCGTTATCGATGCTTATCGAATGGAATAACAGATGTTTTACCAAGATTTTACTATATATTTAAATGCTGGCAATTCGGCTCTGGCTCGCGGTTATCGTAGGCGGCAATAGAGAGGACTCATTTCAATTTGTCTCATTATTTTCCGCAAACATTCACTCTCATGCTCCTCTGCTATTAGTTATTAATTAATGGCGTAGGTATAGAAAGTCACATTTATTTGATTACCAAATTACTTCCGTCTTTATGAGATTTAATAGTTTTTCTTATATATATTATATTATTAATAATATTAATTATAGACTTGATCAAACATTTTCCAACGAAAATCCAAACATTTTCTCGGTAATCATCACGCTTTTTTTTCATACAAGCCGTAAACCTTACAAACTGCGCAAAATACGCTTGTCCCAAATTTCCTTCAACTCTACTTCCACCCATAAAGCACGAAAACACCGTTATACCCTCGATCTCACCCAAAATATTTGCACCCTGGTAAATAACACGCTGTCACGCGTTCGTATCTCGCTGAGAATCGGAAGATCGGCGACGGCGTACCGCTCTATAACGTACACGCTTGCACCACGCTCATCGTAAATTCGCCGACCCTCTATTACTTATATATACTCGCGTACACCTCCCGTAATTCCCGGGGGAGCAGGTAATTTCGGAACGGGAAATTGTCATATCGTCCCCTGCGCTTTCACGAAACTGCACCGTAGTCTCCCCCTCCCTTTTCTTCAACCCCTTGTGTGTTCCCCCGCTCGGCACACCGTATCGAATGACCATTGCCGTGAACTTTTCCGCATCAGAGACATATATACCTGTCTGTCTGCCTATGGTATAGAGGCAAATATTTTCTCTCTGGTCTCGAGACCCGCGCTGTCTGACCTGCTCCGTTCACCGTGAACATAGTGCTACAGAGAGAAAGAGAGTATAATATAAATGCTTTAATCTCTTCCATGTGGCGGGCGCGCGCGCGCGCTGAGAAGAGAGTATAGTGCGAGGACAATTATACATGCAATGGCGATCCGAAATGGATCTGTGTGCGCTTGGGCTTAGGGCCTTTGCTGTGGCTCGCCATATACACACGTATACACTTTCTCGTAACAATGTATTTACGGTTCTGACGTTTTGATACGCTCGGGGACGACTTTGACTTTGGGGGTCTTCTTTGTGAATGAGAGAGAGAGAGAGAGAGAGAGAGAGAGAAAGAAAGAGAGCAAGCGCGCTATTGATGTTTATAATGAAACGGCGACTATTGATTTGTGCCCTCGGATGAATGAAAACGCGTGTAGGCTCGCTCGCTTTCCTCTGTGGTCTTAAACGGCAATTAGCTGCTGGTAGGTCGTGTGATTAGGGCTCGTGAACAATGCCGGTCTTACTAATTGCGGAGAAAGTTTTGTACAGGTGTGTTTCTTTTGTTTCTAACTTGCTGCGATTTCGGCAAGAAAAATAAACTTCACATCGACGGGTGCTTTGACGTTGCACCATTGTTTAGGAATTTGGAGTGTAACGACCTCATTCGCGATGTCTATAATAAAACGATCCATTATTACTCTTAATAATATTGGAACTGCAGAATACTGTTATAAAATTTTTTAAATTCTAAACGCGAACGATACATCCGCAGTGCCATTTTAAAACCTAAACAAGAAAAATAGTACAGATATAGAAAATAAACCTCAGGGCCCTAATAAACTACCGATTCCTTCATTTCCCCCCAAAAAAAAGCCTCATCAATCAAACCGCGCAGCTCAATTTCTGTACTCACCTGCAGTACACATCACGCGTACTGCACCACCCCTAAACCATATCCTACATGCACACACTAGCGAAAGAGAAAGAGATACAGGTCCACGTATACCTCTCGTACGCGCGCGTACGTATACATATATCGGGACAATGGCGCATCATTGTTGGCCGACAATGCGCATTGAGCATTGAACTTCTCTCGGGCCGCGAGTGTAATCCGGTTACACACACGCACTTTACGCGCGCGAGCGCCAGCGCGCTATGAAAAAGGAGGCCTGTCGTGACTAATAATCGTGATACGATTACAAAGTCTTCCTCTTTCTTTCTCGAGCGCGCGAACGCGAGAGAGAGGGAATGCGAGAGTATAACGCGAGAAAAGTCTGCGCGCGAGAGGAGCTCGTCTTTGTGTCGAGTGCGCGAGAGGTGCGGCGCCTTGTGACTTTGACATTGCATGGTTCTATATCTTAAGGGGATGCCTTATACCGACAGAGTTCTCTGCCGTACCGACCCCAACGTTTTTAATTAAATATTGTTAAAAGATTTTTCTTTAATTCCAAGAGTTGACGCACAAAGGCAAACTTATTACCTAATTCCCGGTCAAATTTCAGATAAATCTATTGAAAAATAAAGACGAAATTTGAAAAATCGCAAGATGTCATATTTTGAGGTTAATATAGTAATATGCGACGTTGTGATTTTTCAAATTTCGTCTTTATTTTCCAATAGATTTATCTAAAATTTGACCAGGAATTATAAGATAATAAGTTTGCCTTTGTGCGCCGACTCTCAGAATTCAAGGAAAAACTTATAACAATTAATATTTAATTAAAAACATTGTGGTCGGTACGGCAGAGAACTCTGCTGGTATAAGCCATACCCTTAAATAGTCGGTTTAAGAGTAATATATAGGCGTAAGTGTATAGTTTTTGGTGGAATGTGGATTTGGTTAAAGAATGAGATCAATATATCCCTGGTGGAAGTTGAAATCATTTTTTAGGTGGTAAATGGCTAGTTTGAACCAAGATGGCAAAAAAATGAACTCCCGTTTTCTACCATAAGTGTAACGCTCTTTTTAACCTATTTTTCACATTTATTGGTTGCAGAAATGGTCAAAATGTTGTACTGTCTATTAATTTGGCATTTTAATACTAGTTAAAATAGCTAGCCGACAAAGCCGTTAAAAATCTAGTAACAAGCGATTTGTTATGGCGATGAGTGAGAGAGATAGAGTCACGTGGGCAAAATAATGATTTTGGTTTGAATCTTATAATAAAGCTGTGAATAGTACAAAGACTACTAAATTTTGTTTATATCCCGGTAAACTACCTCTTAAGAGTATAAGTTTTACAATATGTGATTAAATTGTTATGAAATTTTAATGTAAAGATTTTGGGGTTAAGGCCATTCCATAAAATGGAAGACTAAAAGTTGATGGAGAAAAGCGTTACACTTGTGTCTAATAACTAGCCATTTCCAATGGCCAGCTTCTATTTTCCTGCCCATTTTTAATGGACTAATTTTTATCAGGGATATGCCGCGATTAATATACAATGTAAAATATATTTTTTAGATTATAATAAGTTATTTAAATTTTTTATTCATCTCGTACCTGATAATTTCTATCGCGATTCTTTGAGATAATGAACACACGACTTATCTACGGAATTCCCAAAAAAAAAATACACAATTCTTATCAGATCACTCGATGATATATACCCAGCGACGCAACTCGGCGATGATGACCGCGGCATACGTAAAAACTTTGGCAACTAGTTGCCCCGCTGCGCGTCTTGTCTCATCTCTCGCTCTTGGCGGTCGTCGAGATTATTAACCTTTCGTCCGCTCCTACAAAGACGCGATGAGCGGCGACGCGCAAACAAGTACGCGGCACCGCGATATCTTTCGCCGATAAAAACTCGGAACTATTTTTCCCTTTCCGTGAGCTCATCTTTGTTTCAAGCTCTCTTTCCCTATACACAATGTACTACTTTCGCTTTTCTTCGGCTGCGCAATGTCTGGGTTTCGATTTTCCTCCGAGAGTCGACTTCTCCCTCCCTCTTCTCCATTTCTATATATTATTTGTCCTTCTCCCAGTCGCGCCTCTTTGTACGCGGTTATATTCAGTGCGCGCTCGCTCTCGGTCTTTATTATTCCAAGCGCCCTACGAAAGTGAGCGAGTGAGTGAGAGAGAGAGAAGTACAATGGAGGATCACCTGTTGACTATGCACTCGTCGATCACTTGCACGCCGATTTATTAATATTGTCGGTCAAAGGAACGAATTCACCCCTCGCCTCGCGCTCTCTTTCCGCACTTTTTCCTTCTTATAGAAATCGTGGCGCGCGCGTCATGCTCCGTAATCCGGTTTGTTTATCAATATTAAGGCGCATTAAACATTTGCGTGCGCGTAATTGGGTCAAGCCGTAGCGCAATTTTCTAATTATAATTTATGGTAATCGGTGTACCTCATTATTTTCATCATCATAGGGTGACTTCACCAGGGAATGAACGAATAAAGAAATTTCAATTTTTGTTATTTAGTTAAGAGAATTAAAAATGGATTAAAAGCAAGAGCCTTTTTTAATTAGTATTTTAAAATCTTCAAACTTTACGTCAGTGATCAAATTTTAGATAAAGAATAAAAGTAGAATTTTTGTTTAAAAGAAATCTGTAAAAATCTCCTAAAAACCAGTAAATAAACACGCGATCTTAGTATCTAAATACGTTTCGTCAGTGAATGAATACTTCGCCAGTGAATAAAAATTCAATAGCGGCGATTTTATGATTTTATTCTTCACAAGATAATTTCTTTTATGCAGAATCTTTATGTAAAATGAAATAAAAATTTTAAAAGATTCGAAAATTATCGTCATGTTAGATAAACAATACATAGAAAGCTTGATATTTGCATATATTTAAAGAAAATGTTCGTTAACTGGTGACTGTTCGGATATTGGTGAAGTCACCCTAACTATGATTATTATTCAATAAATAAAAATAATAATAAATCGTGATTTCTAATTCAATTTTAGTTTCCAATCGCGAGCGCACCAGTACATAAAAATAAAATCCCCTTATTTTATTGCATTTCACGCATACCTTCGCAAGCTTCAGAATCCAACTAAATATTCAATCGACCCTACACGCACGTCATACTTTCACAGCGGCCGCGCGCTCCGCTATTTTGCAGCAACTTAGAAATAACTCCGAGTCACGACAAATAACAGTAATATAGCCCAGGCACGCAGATGTCCGCGGATGCATGTATGTGATACACAGCGAGAAAAGAGAGAGAGAGAGAGAAGGCGGACAATGAAAGGCCGACATGAGAGCACACACATCGCTCGCATATAGTGGCCTGGAAGCGCTCGCACACACGTCTAGCTTTTCCGAGTCGAAGCGATACTCGACGTATCTATTTCCGCGATTCGTCCACACTTGCATGGGACGACGGTATTTTGCGTGATATTAGTCCGAGTGATGCGAGATATTCGGTGTGTAATACGGAGTCGTGTTACGTGGATTATATATTTAACGTCTATTTTATGAATGGATGTTTTGTTACAACCTTTTACAATATATATCTTACGAATAATTTTATTATAATAAATGATATAGTGGTTCGTTTGTATCTGCTGATTGATAACAAAAAGTTATCTGTAAAATATTACTTACTGAATATACCTACTCAAGATAAAATTAAAAATAACATGGTAAGAAAACCACCTTAGTATTCTTCAAATCAACGAGAATAAACGACATCACACGCGTACTAATATAGTCAAAACGTCATAACTTCCGACATATTCATTTACAAATTTAAATTCCCCCGCCCACCCCGCATATATACACATTCTATAAATATACCTCATCCCCCACATCCCATATATATACAATATGCATGCGCGGCGTATATAACCCCGTGACCTCCGAAACGGCGCATATCCGCGCGCGCATCGCCTCCATTAACATAAATAAATATTTCAAATTTTCGTCGTCTTCCTCGAAAAATATATATCCACACGCTTCTGCTCTTATCTCTCCTCTCGGACGGTTCCGCATATACATACACACATACACTGACACAACGTCCATCATCTACAGGGCATGCCACGCGCGATACATCGATCTATACATACCGACGTATACGTACATACACACGGCCCATCGAGTATCACAAACATCGATTTGAATCACAATGGCGCACGCGCGTGACTTATTGTACGCGTCGTTTTTTCTCTCTCGCTCGCTCTATATCCTTCTTCGCCTGTATAACACGCGCGAGTTCTTGCTCTTTTTTTCTTCTTCTTTCCGCGCTCGCGCGCGTGTATATTGAGGTACTTTCGCGACGCGGCCTATCAATCCACTTACTTAGAGCGGCGCCCGCTTATGTGCCACTTGTGGCGCGCGAAAAACCGCGAACCCCCGTCTGTGTGTGTGTGTATATGCGGGTATAGTAGAGTGAAGCGATATTGTACGTGTAGAGCTTTGATTTTCATTCAAATTTTTCCCCTCTCTGTCTGTTGTAGATATATGGGTAGCCTTGAAGCGAGAGCGGAAGGTCGCCGAGGCTGCGGATGAAGTTCAAAGATCACGTCGAAATTGGGAGGTGAGTGATAAGCTTGCACCGAATAATCGATTATGATTTTTAGTGGTAGTTTAAAAATGTTGATAGCTAGTCATAGTCATATCCCCAGTCAGCTGATTTATCAACAACCACAATTTTTATGTAATAAACTTGTTTACTATTTAAGCAAATTACTGTGTATATACAACTTTGCAATACTATACCTGTAGGTATGTGAAGTGGTAGTAGGTCGCTATATACCAAACGAACTAATTACTATTTACGGTTCCTTCTATACCTGAATTAAATCCCCAGACAGCGGTCATTATATTATTTCTTCTTAATACCTGGTAGAAATTGAAATCATTTTTGGGTAGTAAATGACTAGTTTGAACCAAGATGGCGAAAAATTGACTCCAGTTTTCTACCGTAAGTATAATGCTTTTTTCAACCTATTTTTCACAATGATTGGCCGCAAAAATGGTCAAAATATTGTACTATCTATTAATTTGGCATTTTAATGCTAGTTAAAATAGCTAACCTACGAAGCCATTAAAAATCTATAGTAACAAGAGATAGTCACGTTGTAAAATAACGATTTTGGTTTATATCTTATAGAATCAAGTTGTAAATAGTACAAAGACTGCTAAATTTTGTTTGTATCCTGGTAAACTATCTCTTAAGAGTATAAGTGTTACAATATATGATTAAATTGTTGTGAAATTTTAATGTGACGATTTTGAGGTTAGGGCCATTCCATAGAATGGGAGAAGTTGATGGATGGGTTACCCTTGTGTCTAATAACTAGCCATTTTCAATGGCCAGTTTCTGTTTTCTTGCCCATTTTTAATAGATTAATTTCTATCAGGGACACCACTGAATTTTACTGGGGGGTCGGCTCAAATTCTAATATACCTAGATATTTTATAACGGAATTTATCACAGACTCTGTACACTCGAGCTTGCAAATCTACTTTCACAACATCCATATTTCAAGAAACAGTGTACAGATATACCTGAAACAGTTTTCGGCCTTTCCCTATGCGTATTATTTGTTATTCTCTATACGCATAAAAAATCTCGCAACACTACAATTATACAATCATATATCGCTCTTATATAAATCACGTAACACACCCGGACAATACAAGGCAACTTTAACCGACGCCTCAAATCCATTAACTCGCCCGTCGTCCGGAAAAAAATGCTGTCACCCGCGCGCGCGCGACAACAAAAGAAACCCCCGGTAATTATACAACAATCCCACCGCTAACGAAGTGGTAAATTTCTCGATTAAGCGCGAGTGCGCGAGTGGGGCTACAAAAAAAAAAGAGAACGAGCTGCTGCGCCGCGGTGTAAAGAAAGGAGTCGAGGCATTCAAAGTAAAACTCTGTACCGAATCGCGGACACAAAACGCGTCACGATTGATCGGCCGTCGCACAGTCACTCTCTTGCGCTCACTCTTCTCTCTCATACACTGAGCGAGAAAGATGTATGCAGTTTTAAAGGTATCTTTATAATGAGTTTAGATACAGAGTAATTAAACAAGGTGGCGTGAATCAACGCCGAAGTTGTACGGTTGTTAAGTGAATTAAACTCTAATTTTTTGTGAGCTCTGCTTGCAAGCATATTGTTGATTTGATTAAGTTCTGAGCGCTTTAAAAAATTGATGTGAAATGACAATCTTTAATAATTTGGTATAAAAAGTTTTTTAATGATAATTGTTAAAGTGTTTAAACGGAGAAAAATGGTATGAAAAAAAAAAACATGTAATTCTTTGTGCTTTAGAAGTATTAAAAATTATTGAAAATACAGTATTTATATTGTTCTGCAGTAAAAACTACTGTACTACTGATTGTATTTCAAGTCGTAAGTTTTTCAAAATGGTGAGTTTAAGTCCCATCTACAAAGAAAATAGTCATTCTTTTCACGCTATTTCCCTTCACATAATACTTACGATATTTTAAGATTTAAGATGTTTATTTTATTCAAAAAACATCGAAACCAAATTCAATGCATTATTTTTAATATTAATACAATATTATTTATTCATTTTATAACTTTGTCAGGCAAACAACAGCAAGTATATAAAATACTTCACATTAAAGTTAATATCGACCGTACTAAACAGATTTTTCAACTCAAACCAAATGAAAACCCAAAACCACAAGCCAAACATATCAAAAACATCCACGAGAGACCTCGAATTGTCCTACAAAGAATCGCAAAGAACCAGCCGACGCCTTAGCTCCGACGCAAGTAGCCATCATTCCCTCCTCACCTTCCTCCTGGCATTCTCAGATGGCGCTCCAGTCCACCGAGCACGGCGTCTCCTTGTCTCTCTCCGCACGCTACCGCTTCCCTATATATACCACACGTAGGCCCCTCCCTATACATACACACAAACGCACAAGTTTTATTGTCGCCGAATCGCTCTTTTTCTCCTCTCTCTCTCTCTCTCTCTATGATTATCTATGACGCATTCTTCCATTATTGCACGCGCGCTCGCCGCAACAGGTCCTACTACAGCACACCACGCGCGCGTAGAAAGCGAGAGTCTATAATATGTTCTCTCTCTCTCTCGGCCTCTTTTTTCCTCCCTTTTCGAAAGAAGAGAAAAGCTGCACACGCGCGCGGATTTCGGGGCCGCGCAAGAATGGATTCGACCGCGCGCGCGCGCGCCCGCCGCTAAATGGATCAAACTGAGCGTGATAATGGCGCAAAGGAGACTTTAAGTGACGTTTGCCATTCACTCGCCGTCTCTCTTTCTTGCCCCCCACGCGCAAAGAAGGGGGTGTGTATGTCTCTCTCTCTTTCTCTCTCTCTCTCTCTGTCTCTCTCTCTTGCTCGTGCTCTTGAAAATTCGCTCTGGATAAATAGCGAAGGAGTAGAGCGACTTTGATCTCCCGTACATAATGGCGCTCACGGCGCGGTTTTTTTTTCGAATACGCGTGCCCGCACATACTGCACACAATGTCTCATCTTCTTCTTCTTTCTGCGATTCGGAGGAATATTATGTACTGGCATTAAGGGTTAAAAGTTCGGAAGATTCCTTTGGGGGCGATTTTATCGGGCTCGCGGGTCTCTTTGTCGATCGCAATGTTTATAACGTGCACGCAGAGGAGTAGGTACTTGTTGATCCGCTTCTATCTCTTTGCTTTCTCTGTATGTGATGCCATTGTGCTGTGCGCCCGCGCGTCTTTTCTTCCATTCAGCGCGCGGAAAAGCCGGCGATTTGCTTTGATGCGCGCACGCGCGCGAAACCGCGATTGTGATTGATAACGAGATCGTAGTCGGTCGGTTTTAATTATTCGGGACAAGTCGTGTGTAATGATTAACTGGATCAAAAATAATAATAATAACGTGAGAAACATTTTTCTGACGTCGTCCAAACGTCCAGGTAACGTATAAATTATTCCACGCGTCTATTTTTAAAATCCGGTTCATTCCGCATATCCGCTCGTAAAGTATGTACACCCGCCTAGATAACCGTTATCTCATCACGTACGCACTTTTGACGAGTCGTATGCGTAAAACGTGCCCGCCCATAATATTCGCGACTCTCGTCTATATACGGCAAGATCTCGAAAACATTGCTTAAGACAGCCACAATTAATCAAACTCATAAATCAACGATTTTCCAAATTTTCCTCCTACCGGATTAGGTAATAATTTTTAAACTCGTGCGCGCGCTATATTTGACAACTTTATAGCATACGCGCGTGTGTGTTTACGCAAAAGCAATCAAACGGCGCTAGACCAGGAAATTTATTTTATATTACATGTTATATATGTGGAGCGGCGGGGCCCGGGCAAATCGCGTGTGCGTGCGCGATCTTTGTTTGCCTATGAGCTACCTGTGGAACATGTGTCAAACACAAGTGTCGGATGCACGTGTCGTGGATGAGCCGCGAGAACGCGAGGAAGTCGGGCGTTGGTATAGAGAGAGTGGGAGGCGATTGTTGAACATCTGCGCGAAATTAAGTGCCGGCGCGTGGTTTGGCAATGAATTATGATCAAATCAGCTGTAATTGGTATACTTTTGCATGTTTTGTTTGTCGATTATGATGATTGTAGTTGAATTCGGAGTAAGTATATTAATTGTTTTTATACCACTCTAACCTTAAAATCACAACTTTGATATGATTTTTCGGCGCTCGTGGTATAAAATACCGTTCGAAACTAGTGCGTAAGTCGATTATTTAGGTGGTGTAACTTTTTCGCTCTCGCTTCGCTCGTGCAAAAAGTCACACCAGCTAAATAATCGACTTCCCCACCCGTGTCGAAATGTACTATATTAATATACTTTATTAATTAACATAATGGTTCCATTAACAAAAAAAGAAATTCAGATACTGGAGTGCACTGCCAAATCACTTAATTGAGTGTACAAATATAAATACAAGTAATCATATCTCCATAGAAAATATATAAATAAGTGCGATATATAAGTACACTCGTATTTCAACAGAATATACATATAGGCACTTTTTGTTTGAACGTACTTTAAATGTACAGCACAATTTATGTCACGGTCGCCGCGCACGTTATCTTGTACCTATTCTCAAACTTCGAAATACATTAAACTCAAAGTGGTAGATAAAATTTTATGAGTATAAGTTGTTTTCATAGGCCAACATTGATGTAAGAAACGTATATAAATTTGATTTAAATTCTACTATCTATAACAACGATTAATGCTGACATTGCCACCAAATGTATAATCAACCTCGTATATCATTATAAATTACGACTAATAAAACGACACTCATGATAAAGACCACACAACATTAAACTATAATCAAACAAATCATTAACATTCGATGACAGACCAATTTGCTCCGAAACATCGTCCACCCGAAAGTTCCTCTACTTTCCTCACTCACCAACAATCACCAGGAAAAATCGCACGTGCGCGCACGTTCACCACGTATATCCGCGAAAGCTCGCCTCCTAGCCTAATCGCGTCTAGCACATATAGAGTTTATATCTATCAACCTACCAGCAAGTCGTAGTCTCGTAAAATACGCGCGGCGTGTCGACCGGGTGGCCGGCGTTTCGGGCGCTTGCTTCTCTCTTTCTCTCTCTCTCTCTCACAGCTTCTCCCACCACGGCCAGCAGAGGTCGCCCTTGTCGTCGTCTCTGGCATCGGAGCAGCCAGAACTGACGTCAGAGGGCTGGCCCCGCCCTCGGAGCCGTGGGCCGTGCCCGGCCATTGGCCCGCGGGAATGATGGCAGGCGCGCGCGTCCAATCGATCGCCGCGCGCGCGACCGTCTGCGCATTCGCAGCGTGTGTACATACACACATACGGAGAAAGAGGGGGGAGAGAGAGAGTCTCCCAGGCTCTGCTTCGCGGTAGGAGGGGAACCGGAGCGGAACGTGCGCGTGTATTTAGATATATATGTATGTATATACGGGAGGGGGGCAGGAAGAGAGAGAGAGCGAGAGAGAGAGAGAAGCGGAGCACGCGGCGACGTGCGGGAGCGAGAGAGAAAGAGAGAAAGAGTTGGAGCAAGAGAGAGACCAGCGTGTGGAGGACTGTTATTATACACCTCGAGCTCCGAGGTGAACCTACGAACGATCAGACGAGTCCGTTCTTCCGTGGAGAGTGGAGGTGTCGCTCGGCGAGCTTCTTCTTCTTGTTCTTCGTCGTCGTTGACGAGAGTTCAATAGACGCCAGTCTATACCAAAAACACATACACACAGTGCGATAACGAACAAAAAAAATCACACACACAGTGCAACTCTATATAACAATTTATACATTTTTCTTCGTTTATATATTAAACGAAAAGAAAAAAAAAACAACAACACGCGGGTGTGTTCTTATCGCCGTTATATATCACTTTCGTTAAAGAAATATCTATAATAACGTTGAGTGCGTGTGCGTGCGTGCGCGAATTCGAATTCGAGTTCGAGCGCCGCTGCAGCAGCAGCATCATCACATCACACACGCAGCGAGGGAAAAGAGAACGAACGAGCCCGCGCGCTAGCCATCACAGGGGGCACACGGGATTCGTCGAGCCGCGCGGCACGAGGCAGCCAGTCACGCAGCGCCGAGGGGCCAGGCTTATAGAGCGAGAGAGAGCAAGCGAGAGAGAGAGAGAGAGAGAGAGAGAGAGAGTGAGAGAGCGGAGCCAGAGAGCGGATAGGAAGGGGCAAAAGTGACAGTGTGCTTGCTTTCAGTTCTCGCTCGGACTTGGTGTCGAACGGTCGTGCTGCGTTCTCCCCACCGCTTATATTCGTTCTATAGTAGAAGCAGTATCAGCCCACTCACGACGCTGAAGTAATTATCATCGAGCAGTAGGAACATTATCAATACTGTGCGCGATTCATAAAAACCCAGTGAAAAATATATAAATATATATATTTGGAGAGTGACGATCATCGAACAATAAGCGTTGCTCGAATGACTCTTGTGGTGTTTGACGTGCCAGCGAACAGGAGTAGCAGCAGTAGCATCAGCAACAACAGTAGTAGCAAGATCTCGGCGGTTCTTGATGTGTCGATGCAAGCAGGACTCTACGGTCGTCGGTTCGCGTGACGGACGAGGTCGGTTCTTGTAATCGTCTTTTATACGTCGCCAAGGTGCGCATCCAAGCGGCAGGAGAAGCAGCGTTCCGATAAGGACTCGGTAGCGTGAATCACGCTATCGGCCGATCGGAGGCAAGAGAAGCAAGGAGGAGAGTAGAGGAGGAAAGGAGAGGGGAGGAGTATTTGTCGTGGCGTAGGTTGGTAAAAAAGTCAGTCAAACTGTACGGGCACAGGGAAGAAGACATGCTCACGATGGAGACGGATCTGAAGGGTGGCAGCCTGCACGGGCAGATGCCGCCGCATCCGCACCAGGGTGTCTCGCCAATGGGCCATCACGCGATGTCGCCCTACGGCACCCTCGGCTCCCTCGTACACAGTCCCGCGCTCTCGGGCAGTCCGCCCAGCAGCGGCCTGGGCACGCTCACTCTGGCCCATCATCACCAGGCGAGCCAGCATCACTACGCGTCGATGCAGGCCGCCGCCGCCGCTGCTCAGCAGCAGCAGCAGCAGCAGCAGCAGCAGCAGCAGCAACAGCAACAGCAGCAGCAGAGCCAACAACAGGCCCAACAGGCCCACTCGCAGCAGCATTCCCAGAGCATGCACTCGCTGGCCCAGCAGCAGCAGAGCGCCGTGCAGCAACAGCAGCACCACGCGCATCAGCAGCAGTCCCAGCAGCAGCAGCACCAGCCGCCCAACAACAACAACAACACGAGCAAGAACAACAACATCGACCGGGTGAAGAGGCCGATGAACGCGTTCATGGTGTGGTCGCGCGGCCAGCGCAGGAAGATGGCCCAGGAGAACCCGAAGATGCACAACAGCGAGATCTCCAAGAGGCTCGGCGCCGAGTGGAAGCTGCTGAGCGAGACCGAGAAGCGGCCGTTCATCGACGAGGCCAAGCGACTGCGCGCCGTGCACATGAAGGAGCACCCGGACTACAAGTACAGGCCGCGACGCAAGACCAAGACCCTGCTGAAGAAGGACAAGTTCCCGATGGCCGGCGGCGTGCCCGGCGTCGGCGGTATGCTCGGCGTTGACCAGCGCCAGGTAGCCGGCGCCACGGGCGCGGCCCAACAGTCCCAGCTGCCCCGCGAGGTCTACCAGATGCCCAACGGCTACATGCCCAACGGCTACATGATGCACGACCCTACCGCTGCCGCGTACCAGCAGCACTACACCGGCCACATGAACGCCGCGGCGGCCGCCGGCTACCCGAGGTACGACATGGGCCATCACCTGGGCGGCGGCTCGCCCTCGCCCATCAATAGCTACATGAACGGCTACGGTGGCTACGGGCCCACAACCGTGCCCGGTGGCTCGCCCTCGCCCTATCACCAGGCCCAGCCGGGCTCCCAAATGTCGAGTCACAGCCCGTCGGGCAGCAGCATAAAGAGCGAGCCCACGAGCCCGGCGTCCGCGGGCATACACACGCCCACGCCCAGCGGGCCCAACTCGTCGACCGGTGCCCCAGTCAAACGCGAATATATGACCCAGTCGCAGCAGCAGCAGCAACAGCAACAGCAGCAGCAGCAGGGCGCCGATCTGCAGCAGATGATCAATATGTACATGGGCGACGGACAGACCATCATGCAGCACAGCGTCTACTCGCCCGGACCATCGCCGGATTCACTCGGACAGCATCAGTCGGTCATACCGCCTCTCACCCACATGTAAGTATGGCACTTTCTTGATCCTTTATTAACATCTGTCATGGTTTATTTATTGCTAGAGGTTTTGAGTTGTTCAAATTATGAGAGAGAGAGGGAGAGAGTACTTGTCGCTGGATATAGGATTTGGTCCTTGGCGTGACATTGGGAATGAGGGCTGAAAATGCTTTTGAGGGCTGAATTTTTTCCGTAATCAGGCGTTGTTGAACGTTGTTTATTGGGGATGTAACGAGTCTGAAAGCGTTTTCATCCTTCGTTTTCGTGTTGGACGCTGCCAATAACGAATAAGACGAAATAACCGCCTCTAAAATTACACGGTTGTGGCTTATGTTACCCATTTGCATAATTTCACGCTAAAAGATTCTTCTAATACTATGGGTTTTGATGTAAACGTATGTATTTATACTTGACTGCTATAAGAGATTTGAGATGTGGCCCCTCTATTAGAGGATTTGATTTGACATAATCCATTACTGTCTTCTTCACGCCTCGCGCGGCGCGCTGTATTTCGTCTTATTCGTCTGCATGGAAAGTCTTAGAACATCAGACACATTAGCCAGGACTTATGGGATGAGTAATCCCATTTTTTTTAAACGAATAACATCTTAATGCAATGAGATTGGAGGTTGTATAACTTGTAAAGATTCACAACTATTAAAGTAAAGATTTTCAACTTTTGATTATGCAAATGCTTCATTGGCAAATCTGACTAGCAGCAAATGTAGTCTCCAATCACATTGCAACGTCCGACGGCGACCAAAACCAGCCGCGTGTATATCGGTGTCAGCTCTCCGTCACCAGGGATTATTGTTTTTTTTATTTTATTTTCACCGTAAGATAAACAAAACGATAATTACACACCACGCGCCTCTCAACTCTACAAATATAATCATAATGAACATCAATAAAAACAAAAATAAATAAATTCGTGAACCGAAGCACATGAAAGAAACAAAACCTAACGCAAACTATCACTGACCTCCCGTAGGATTGCTTAAACACGATGGATGGCTGAGAGACCGAGGCGAGCACGAGAAAGAGAGAGAACCCCCGGGAGAGAAAGTGACTCACGGCACGGCGAGAGAAAGAGAGAGAAAATAAAAAGCGAAATTTTTGACACGGAACAAAGCTGCCGAGACGGATAAGAGAAACAATCGCTCGGGTGCGATATGAAATGATTTTTGCACGCACACGTGTTGTGGGGGCCTCGCGCGATCCACGTCGCCGCCGCCGCTACAGTAGCTGCCGTTGCTTCGGGACACGGTTTTTGCGCGCGCCACCAGCCGTAAAAGCCGTGATTCTCGGACGCGGTCGCATCACACGCATTAAGAATGACCACGAGCCAGCGAGGAGAGATAATGTTGCTCACAAGGAGAGAATTGAGATGAGAGAAAGACACACACACATGAGAGAAAGAGAGAGAAAGAGAAACGCCTGAATAATCGGACACGAATCGGACACAATGGGGGAGGCATCACCATCACCACCACAGACCACAACTACAGGGCATCCACATCACCGAGTAACAAAAAAAAAAAAACATGAATAATAATATTTGAAAAACTTTTTAAAGTCAACAATGAAAGACATTTATTATTATTTTTGACGCTAAATTTTGTTCGAAGCGTGTTGTGTGTGTGCTATGCATCACGTTTGATTCGCTTTTGTTTGTAATACACGAATTCGTTATTATACTTTTTTTCTTCATACTTTGACTGTGCGAGCGCCTCTTGTACTGTGCTACAATAACGCTCACGAGAAAAAAAAAATTTTACTTATCATATATATATATATATTATAAATATATACCTATCGCGTCGATCGTTGTCAGATGAAAAGTCTCTTAAACGCCTCTTATAAGTAATGCTGCGCGCGGAAGAAACGCGTCGCGTCTCGTTGCCCCGGCAAAGTTCCTCGTTCGTCTGTAATATGCTTCTTGCCGGGGCAGCGACACTCATCGCTTCGACTCCTTTTTTCCGCGCGTGCCTACCGCTCCGTAACGAAAGCGTTAAAGGAAATAAATCGGCTGCATCGTTCGTTTTTATATATTATTATATATCTATATATAATTTTCCTCTCAATCACACAATTATACTAACAGACAGAGAGTTCCTTAAGAGATTTTTCACCTTCGACTATATTATAAATATATATACGGAGCAAAGTATGAGTGAGAGAGAGAGTGATAGATAAGTGTTGTGCGCATTATGCTTCGCGCGCTCGTGGCTTCTTATATTGCTGTGTCGCGGCGGCCGATCGGCGACGACGTAGCCGACGCCCCCCCCCCCCCCAGCGTTACATATAATGTTGTATAGTATAATAGTTTTCTTTCTGCTTCTCGGCCGCGCGCACGACGACGCGCCTGGGCGTTTGTCCCCTATTTTGTTTTCTCGATTCGTTCGTCGCGAAATAGATTCGCGCAGGGTGCGATATATTGAGTCGATGAATTTGAGATTCGAGGAAGGCGCGAGTGAAGAAAGTCTGTGCGTATTTTTTTTTATTTTTATTATATATAATGTGTATATATATATATGAAGGTACATACATCTTATAGACGTGTATATTTTGTAAATTATTTGCTTTTGTATATGTAGTTACCAGATTTACGATTATCGAGATATAGATAGAGAGATGTTTTATTTATGTCGAGGAAGAAACAAAGTTGAATAAAATTTTTTAGTCTTTCGACAAACTCGTTGTTTTAATTTCTTTTTTTCTGCAACACTGCACCGACGGATGAGTTCGATGGGGGCTCTTATTATTATTATTATTTTCTTTTTCTTTTTCTTAAATAATCCGATGATAATCAAAAAATGGCAAAAATCGCTCGCGCGTTTCTTCACGAGTGCGCTAAAATCGGTGGAACGGTTCTTTCTTTTTCTTTCTCCGTTCTTTCTCTTTTTTTTCGCGTTTGTTTTCCACGTCTCGAGGAAAGATAGAACACGACCTGCCTGCCATCAGCAGGGTGCAGTGAAACAGAAAGAGAGAGAGAGAAGAAAAAGAAAGAACGCTCAGTGATTCGTTGACGAGTATACGGGTAGACTCGTTCTCCTCAAATAACCACTGTGATAAAAAAAAAAGAGAAACGAGAGGATAAAAAACACACATACATACACGTGCGAGGATTATAAGAGAGTGTTTAGATTTTGTGTACCCGAAACATGAAATAAAAAAGAAAAATTTACACCGGCGCGCAGTTGGGAGGGAGGACGTTTTTTCTGTCGGAAATTCGTTTTGAGAGCGCAGAAAGAATCGTACACGAATTTTCGTCGCACCTAGTGTGCCCCTCCCCAGCTCACAGACACGCACACGCGCACACACACACACACACACATACACACACTCACACCCACACTCACACATAGAGTATACGATTGTAAATAATATTTATATATATAAATATAACGAAGACAACTGTGTAAACTTAATAGATGTGTATTATATTTCCGAGTGTATATATAATTCAGCCCTAGGTTATATAGAGCGAGAAAGAGAGAGAATAAGAAGTAATCAGGTATTCGCCATTCCTTTTTCTCGTCTCTTCGTCTGCCTCTCTTCTGGACTCCCGTGCGCGAGGGAGAGAGAGAAAAAGAGGTAGCGAGCGGCGAACAACAATTTTCCCGCGAGAGCTTCGAGAAAGTATTATTGCGACGAGCGAGAATACCGCGATATACAGTGAGAGTGAGCGAGTGTGCGATGAAAAAAAGGGTATATATAGTATACGTGCGCGCGAGTGGGCGAGAATTTTTTTGTGCGTGAGAAAGAAACTGTGCGACTGTGTGTACTCGTAGTATTTATTTTGTAAAACAGACGCGCGTGTATGACACACACGCACATGAGACGTAGAGACGAAGTTTCGAACGCGTTTATACGCGGGCTTTTCCTTCGCTTCCCGCGCAGGGTCAGATATATATATTAGGCGTGTGTTGAGTGTTCACGAATACGCACACGCACACACGTTATAATATTTACGCCGATGCGAGTCTATATATGTGTATGTATGCATACATCCTTCGAGCCGATCTTCTGAATTATATAAAAATAAAAAGAAACGAAAGATTATATATATTATAGGTAACGATCGAATTTGTTAAGAAAAGAATCCGCGTCATTTGATGGAGTGACTTTAGATTACATGTCGAATATGTATACATATATATGTGTATGGTGCACGTAAACGTCCGATTATTATTATTTGGTCGCGGGTGGACGCTTCAAAGTGAGAGGATCGAGCGGCGAGGTGGAATCAGGGAGAAGAAAATTTTGTACATATATAGTTGAAAGAAAGAGAAAAAAACGCAGAAACCTCTTCGATAGACGATTATTATAATATTTGAAGCCAAAGCGGGGAAGGAGAGAGATAGAGAGAGAGGAAGTAAAGGAAAAAGAAAACGAATAAATGAAAATCATCATGTAAAATCCGTTCTCCGTCTACGATTTTATTATACATATATATATATATATTTTATTTTTACGATTAACTACTATTATTATTATTCATTATACGTCTTATATTTTATTATTGTCATTTATTATCACTCCAGTGCTCTTATGCAGAAAATTAAATAATTAGTATCATTACAATTAATCACCTCGTCTTTTTTATTACTCCACACATACACACACACACACGTCATGTTCTCGACAATACCCACCGCCGCCTACCCCTATCCTCCCTTTATGTTACACCCCGTCACTTAATTTTCGCCCGAGCGCATAACTCATCGCCTTGCGCTTAATTTTTCCGCGCCTTTGTCCTCTGCGAAAAAGACAGCGGGAGAGTTAAAGAGATGCGCGGGCACGTATATATACCACTACGACTGAAAAAGGCCGCGCCTAAATTCTCGGCCGCAAGTGCGAATGAAGTGATTCGCGGCGAAGTGACGCTCGGATGTCGAAATTGATGATCGGAGTATAGGGCGCCCTTTGTTCGAGGGTGCCAAGTTCGGCTATTAATTCACGCGGTCGCTTCGTTTGATTTTTTCTTTTTTTTTTTATTAGTGCAAGTTTGCGGCTCTGCGTGGTATACAATTTTGAATGCGCATTCGATTATTGAATAAAAGTAAAGTGCGAATATAGTAAACTTTGGAAACCTCGCGCGCGCCGTATAAACATCCTATAGCGTAAAAGCAACGTTCTTCGCTCCTTTCGCCATTGGAAAATAACAAACGGCGATTTTCGAAATGCCAGCTTCGGAATTTAATATCGGCATACGAATTCGCGCCAAATACCCGTACTCACTGCACGAAACCACGTTATATACAAACGGCGATACCGAATCTTCTCGTCCGTGTCAATTACATATACCAGCGCGTAACTCCTCCTCCTCCTCCTCTCCTACGCGAGATTGTATAATGACCGTTCTCCTTCTTCGTTATCATCGTCTGTCGTATATTGTAACGTAGGCTGAATTGCTTCTTTCGCGACGCGAGATATACAGTGAGTGAGAGAGAGGAAAAAGAATACACGTATACGTCGTCGTAGCGCACATAGACAGTCACACAGAAACAAACGTGTACGCACGTATATAAGGCACGAGTGCACATAACAATCGTAAAATACGCTCCTTTTTGCGCGTGTGAAGAGAAGAAGAAGAAGAAAAAAAGAGAGAGGGAATAAATGAAGAATCAAAGCGAGGGACGTGACGCGTCGTCTCTATAACGTAAATATACGTTTAACGCTTTTCTCTGTACAAAAATATAAGTGAAAAATCTTCCGGCGATGCGTGTGTGGACGCCGAAGGTGAAGGAGAGAGAGAGAGAGAGAGAGAGAGAGAGAGAGAGAGAGAGAGAGAGAGAGAGAGAGAGAGAGAGAGAGAGAGAGAGAGAGAGAGAGAGAGAGAGAGAGAGAGAGTGGACGCGGCGCACATATGCGTATGAATGAAAATTAAGAGTGAGAGTGAACGCGGGTGAAAGAGAGAAATCTTGTAAGCCGTGAATATACATTGTACATAATATGCATATGTTTTCTGCCCTTTGCACGGCAATGACGCCCGTGACAATTTCGAATATATATACATATATATTAAACTTACACACTGTGTTGCTGTTTTTTCTTTTCTCAACGTCAATATTCACACGTCTTTTATACCTTACTACGATATCCCTTATCAAATTTATTTTATATGGCTTTTTATACTTTCCTTCATTTTTATATACATATACTTTTGGTTCAGTAAAAATAATACAACAAAATTTTCCAATACTTTTTTGGTTTTTACAATTATCATTTATATAAAATATTTGTAATAAATTATTACGAAGTAGATTATTTTATTCAATTCGCATTCTTTTATTTCATTATCGACGAGCAACCATAACAAATGCAAACATAACTCGATCGCATTAAGACAAAAGGCAATAGAAACGACAATCGATCGAACGCAAGCGCAAAATCAGGTACGTAACAGCAAATTTTTTTTTATTTTTCTTTTACTTTTCCACTCTCCAGCTATTATTACTATATACATCACCACTGCCACATCTGCATGAAAATCCATCGAAAAGCGGCTGCCTCAACCCGCGCACAATATACATACTCTCGCGAAATAAAGCGAAAAAGAAAGCTGCTGCCGCCGCCGCCGCGTAACAGCATTAAAACGGGCCGTGTGCCGCGGGAGTAGCAGCAGCAGCAGCGCCGCTCGAGCTGTCGCCATTTTTGCGGCTCGTTTCGAAACGTACAGCACTCGCTCGCTCGCTCTCCCGCCGCCGCCGCTGCCGCTGTGCACAATAAATATGTATACACACGAAGAGAGTAGCTCTCGACCGAGAGCCCATTCATTTGAGCCAATAAATATTCCATAGTTCCGCGCATAAACGCGGTGTTTGTCACACACACACACGTACACGTACGTGCGGGAGTCGTATTTTCGATTTAAAAGGCTTCCCTCGTCACGCGCCGCCCGATGCAAATGAGAGGGTGGGTTGGCTGGCTGCGAGAGAGCTAAAAGGCTAAATATTTTCATAAATATCGCGCGCTTTTATTTCGGGCGTCGCGCTGCCGAGCGAATTCCGAATGTTGATCCTTTTTTTTTTGGAGCGACGTCGATTGCGGTTAATGGCAATTTTCGGAAATTTCGACAACGCGCGCTGGGAGATGCGTTAAATATTTGAAGTTTCGAAAAATGTTCGTGGAAATTGATTTGAAAAAAGGCCGGTCGCGCGGGTGTTTTGTATATATAAAAATGGAAGAGAGGTTGAGGTAATTGTAACATTTTTGTGGCAAGCTACGAGAATTATTTTACAATATTTCGGTGATTTAATTTTTTCGAATTTATATGGAGTCATTTTTGCTGATGGAAAAATTTTCCAATAAAAAGTTTGAAAAGAATTTCATCGAGTATAATAGAGGTTCTCTACCGTATGAGTGTAAAATAAATGTTCTTTCATAACCTTTCATAAAACATTATAGATATATTGTTGATTGTATTTTGATTATGAAAGGGTTTCTCAAACATTTTATTTATTAGATAACTCACTAATAAAATTTCTATTTTAATTATTCTATGTAAACGAGGTGATGGTAAAACAAGAAACAACGATTAACAACACAAAATTCGCCTACAAATTCTCCTATCCTCGTCCTCCTGATCTAGGGGAATTTTCACCAATGATAATCACAATCGAATATAGATAATACGCACATGCTAGTCACGTCGGGGCAGGGGGGGTGTCCAAAGCTTAGACGATCCACTTTAGAATAGAATTCAACTCTAGACGTTCTCCATTCCGACATAAACTACTGTAGATTGTGCAAAATTTCGAAATTCTAAAATACGAAAATCATATTTTCGAATGTAACAATTCACCTACTGTCCAAAACATCGAATTATTTAATCAATAATACTATTTTAAAACGAATATAACTTGTTTTTAATGATTTATTTCGAAATATCTTTATCGTATCCCTATTAAAATTCTATTAATGAAATTCGATGTTTTGGAGAGTGGGTGAATTGTTACATTCGAAAATATGATTTTCGTAATTTAGAATTTCGAAATTTTGCACAATCTGCAGTAGCTTATGTCGGAATGGGATCGTCTAAACTTTGGACCCCCCCCCTACTCGTACGACACCTACTCGTTTACACATACGCTGAGATAAACGATTATATCAGGGCAAACATAGCGCCTTTCGGCAATTCTCTATTTTACCGTCACGCGTTGGCAAGGCAAATAAATGATAATGTTAATGACGGTAAATGTAGTAATATCGTCAGCAGATCTATGGCGCCCTACTAGCACAACATCCGCGCACAGGTGTAGTATTCCATATATATCTGCTCATTGCAAACATAATCTGGAGTAGAGCGCACGCGCAGGTACATACATGATCGTTCTATTTGATCTGCGTAATCTAATGTAAATTCGCCGGTCGAATTTCGGAGAAGAAGACGCAACGAGCGGTGAATTTTTAAAATTATATCGTCAATGGATTATTCAAAGGCAAATTATCGATTACCGCTGCGCAAATATGGGGTGAGGTGAGGGAGAGCGGGAGGATGCCATTAATCATGAGCTCGCCGGGTGAAATTAATTTATTTGAGCATATAGACGCCGGCTATTTTTAACCGCGCCGCTGCGCAAATGAAATATTTAACGATCAATTTATAGATTATTCCACGCGCGCGTGGCGATGATCGGCACTGAATATATTTCGAGCAAATTTTTTCTGCGAATTTTCATTTTTTTTTGCACATTACGGGTTATGTAACACAAAATAAGCGTATATATTTTGACTTGATTATCGTATCGACTGGCTCTTTAAAATTCCCTTCCCAAGACGTCTATAGATCATTCAAATTTCAATTAACATACTATTTATTTTCCTTATATTATATCCTTATCTACTACGCTCTATTATCGCATATTTATTTTTAATATAACTTTAATACACATTCAACACACAGTCTACGGACTTCCAAATTCATCCTCCACCCCGATGACCAATCACAAAATATTTTCAAAAAACCTTGACGCAACCGTGACATTCAAAAGCAGGTTGCGATAAAAATTGTCAAGTCTCTCGCGTCGCGTGTATTCTCATTACACGTATATACTATGTGCACGCGCCGGCTTCGGAATTAGCTGAAACTCAGGGGCGCTTAGCATAATTTTCACGCGCGCGAGATAACAACTGCGCGGCGTCGGGTGGCCGTGCCGTCGGCGCCTGCGCGCACGCGCCGCCGCCGAAAGGCTTCGCCGCGCGAATACTGATGAGACTTTGTCTTCGTTCTTTTATTCATTGAGTTTTTGAGTTTTTTTTTTTAATGTTGCTTGGAGGACGGCAATTTTATAAGTAGATACGAGTGTATTTGTATTAGCGTGAGATCGAGCGGAATATCGTAGATGAACGCATCACATTCCACACAGATATATGCTTTTGTATCGAATTACTGTAATGCAAGTGCACCAATCATTGGCCATCTGAAGAGCTTAGGGTTAGGTAGTATAAGAATGCGACGTATAGAAACACAACTAAATCGTAAATAACGACTATATGCAATGGTGAATCGTTCTTCAAATTATAGGAAAAAAGCATTTAAAACGCATATTTTATAATGGTATCGTAATAAATTAATCAAATAACGACGAGTATCAATGCACCAGTAATTGACGACTATAGGAAAAAATTGATCCTAGTGTCCACAAATTTCGCGCCAATACTTGGCTCCCTTACATACAATACAGTACAGTACACAATCTTTCTTGATCTAAAATATGTGATAATTTTTAATTGTCAACTTACATATAAACTGTTGTTTGTAATATCTACTTAAACATGCAATGCAACAATGTTTCCTAAAATATATGCGAAAAAATGTATTCCTTGAATAAATAGTTGCTAACTTATCTTTTTGTGTACATGTGGCCACTTTTTGTGCTGAAATTATATTTAATCTTATGTGAAAGTACCAGTAGGTGACTGCCGAAACACAGATATAATCACAAATTTTAATTTAGCTTCATGGAAATATAAACCAGACATCGCAACTCGTTGTTCGTTACAAGAATCTATATATGTAGATTAGATTCGAAAAAGAAACTGATGTATTTGTATTAATATAACTTCAAAAACTTACTATTAAGAGCATGCGGACACTTATTGGTACCCGATTTTCGATGGCCAAGTATTAGTACTTTTACCTTACTATAAAAGAGTATTAATAAAAATTTTCACAACAAAGAATAAGATAATTTTAACATAACTTTTTGTTATTTGGTAGTTAGTTAAATTTGTTAAAATTATATCACAAAATTCATAAATTACCTATCACATGATGAGGGGGAATATAAGGAGAAATACAGGATACTAGCAATAATTTGAAATATTAAAATTTTCTATAGTTTTTTTCGCAACAGAAGACACATTTTTAATCCAAACTATAATATAATTCACTTCTGGTCGACACGTGCAATTCGATGTAGTCTACCTGATAAGAGCCTTATTTAAGTATTGTAATTAAAAAATTTGCACGAGATTTGTTGATCATTAGCTAACGGCAGGTGCTCGCGGTGTAAACAAAGATCGCGCGTTCTTCACTCTGCGCAAACTTTTTTTCCCCTCTCTTTCAAAGTTTTTCCAAATTCGACCAAAAAAAACTTTCACAGACGATTTATCAGCGACGTTCAAACAGTGATTATCTGTCTTTCTTTCTTCTCGAATGGTAATTAGTACAATTGGGTGATGCCAGAGCCTCGCCCTTGTTGCTATTATACAGTTTTGCGCGACAATATTTTCCGAACGAATTTCTTCGTAAACATAGGTGTTTAAATGTGGGTTTCGGTGAAGAAGATGAATTTACAGTTGTTAAAATAGACGGATAATAGAGGAGTACGTTATGCTACTGAAAGTGTAGTCAAAATATTGGTAAGAATACGTTTTATTGAGGTAAACAGAATAGGTTTCGTTCAGGAATATTTGGTTTAACATTGTGAAATGGGTTGCGTAGGACTATTTTAAGAAAAATAATATGAATAATTTGAGGCAACACCAGCTACGAGCAATAAATCCCGAAAAATAAATGAGGTGAAAAAAATTTAACTGCATACCGTGTACTTGTGTATGTATAATTATTCATGAACATTACTTGCAAAGTAATGTTAATCTACTATTCATTAATCTGTGTACCGGTTAAAAAAGATATTGCATTTAAAACCACACTTATTCAAAAAGCAGAGCCATTTTTAAATAAAGCGAGTTAACATTTTTGTATATTTAATAAAATTCTTATCTTATATAGTCTAATTATTCTCAATATAGTAGATCTGTATAAAATTAATGCGTAATATTATGATTTACATAAATATAAGTTTTTTATACAGCAACTGCTTACACTTCAAATTAATTAAGTTATTATTTATCGACTTACTTTTGGAACAACAATTTCTAGTGGAACCATAGCGACCAACCACCACCAGAACTTTGTGTTAACTTTCTTTGCTTTACCACCGAAATTCTCATCCTAAACCTGCAAAAGCAAACGCACGCCAGTGCACCAGCATCAGCAATTCCACTATCCAGCCCTCAAAATAAGCAAATCAGCCATGAAAATCCCTGCTATTACCCCCGAAAATCTTCAAAAGCCTTTGGCCCCTCCAATAAAAAGCCAATGCCCACACACATACATCTGCCGAATTCCATTTACACGCTCTCCCGCTAAAAGAACTGCAAAGAGCAGCAGCAGCAGCATTCTCGAGTGGCCCGTGGCCGAACTTCAAAAATCCGCAGCCGAATTTTTTATTTTTCGGGGCCAAATGAGCCAACTCGCGCTCGTTAAGCTTCCCCTGTATCAAATTCGCGCTCTCTCTGCCCGCTAATTGGCCGTTTGTCGGACGTCAAAAGTGTGCGTACGGCTTTGTGCGCGATGCGAGCACTCGATGATTTTTCGGATTTTTCCGCGCGCTTTATTAGAGCCGCGCTATTGGTCGCTTTTCGAGGATTCTCTCTTTTTTAGCGCGGCGTATTGTTCTCGCGCGGGACTGTGTAATTAGAAAGAAGCGCGCGAGAAGTCAAAGGTTTATATATATGTAGGTATGTATGTTCATTTTTTTTTTTCGGGGGGAAGCGTGAATGGAGCGATCGAGTGCGCGCCAATCAAAACGCTTTTTCGAAATGTATTTAGAAAGGTCAGTGGGAGGAACTCGCGCAGGCTTTTATCGCGCTATAGTGGGTCTGTGTGATGTATGGGTATTCGCTATATTTCCGATTTTTTAACGAGATGTTTATTTAAAGGCTCTTGGAAGTTTGATTTAATTTGATAATCTTTCAGATAGTGTAGTGCGACTAGAAGTGCGTCGATGAGAATTCGCTGATTCGTGTAATGCTTTTCAGAGGAGCAATCGTTATACTTTGATACACTCAGAGAAAAAGGTTTCTAAAAATTACTGTACTATCTGATAAAGCTGTCACATACTGTAAAAACCCAAAAAATTACTGACTTTATAAGAAATTTAATACTGTAAAGTACAGTAATTTTTTCGATTTTTACAGTCTGTGACAGCTTTATCAGACATAATAGTATAGTAATTTTTACAAACTTTTTTCTCTCAGTGTAGCAACCACTCTATTATAAATTGCCTTTCAATATCTGCATATAAACTAAAAATAAACTTAACATTTAGTACCTACCATGGAATGTTAAATTTTAAACAAAAACATAATATTCTTTTGCCATTAATACCGAAATTAAAAACCCTGCAGCTACCATCACCCATCAGCAACCACCATAATTCACCTCAAAAATAAATCCATCACCTTCTCCTTCCTCAGCGTTATTTTTTCTCCCTCGCGTTATATAGGCGGCGACGCGCTCGCGCCTCGCGTTTCATGGCCAATTACCTGAAACGGCGCGCTCCTTATGGAAACGATCGAGGCTCCCGCCCGCTCGGCCGATATATCCTGGCGACTTGCCAATCGCCTGCCTCCGTGCGTCGGAATTTCGCCCGCCCATCGATCACTTTCACGTCTGCGCGCGCGCGCGGACATTTTTCCTCCTCCGATGCGGCGCGCAATCGGCCGAATGTGCGCGATCCTGCGGGTTATCGGGGCTCTGAAATTGCGGGGAGGGAATTATGTTTCGGGTTATATTGGTGGGTAAGTAATAAGGGTGCAGGTGGTGTAGAGGAGTAGCGAGGTGATCTTGTTTTAATGTTTTTGTATGGCTTCAAATGTTGTTATCATGTTTTCAGCATAATGACTTTGAAAATGCAAAAATTTAATTAAAATTAACCCGCGCATTTTGCGATACTGTATACATCGTTCCTTGTAAAATCCTTTATTCCTACGTATATTTTCATGTTAAGAAAAAATAAGAATTTATAATACTTTTTAAACGCCATGCCACGTTGTAATCCACTTACCAAAATCCTAAATTAAACCTTCAATTTGCCACCCCCGAACACTCCTTAATCACCTCCCCATCTTTTCACCCACCTAATCCTTCATTTCCAATAGCCCAAAACCCCTTCGCTTCTTATCGAATCTCCGAAATCGCCCAATACAATAACAGCACCTAACTATATACTACTCCTATACCGAAAAATCCACTATACACGCTTACACGCATGACAAGCGAGCCCCAAAACCGCAACCCCATACACACTCGTCCACCCCTAACCGTGATTTTCAATCTCTCTCCCCGTGCGCCTAATCAGCGCACCAACTCTCACCCATTCTCGTCGCGCGCGTAATTACCGTACTTACCCCGCGCGCTCGCCGCGTCTAGGTGGGCGACGTATACGCTGCACACGGCACGTCTGGCATCCTCTCTCTCTCTCTCTCTCTCTCTCTCTCTCTCTCTCTCTCTCTCTCTCTCTCTCTCTCTCTCCCCCTTCGGCTTTTTTTCCAACCCGTTTTACGAGGCTCGAGAGCGAGCACCTGGCCACCCCTGTTTCCGCTGATATATGTCGCGCGATTTGGGGAAGGCCCGTGCGCGCGCACAGGGGGGGCGAACCTGAAATGCTCTCTCTCTCGCTCTTTTTTTCATTCCGCGCTCGTCTCTCTTGTCTTTATCGCGCGGACCTGACGTTTATGACGACAAACGGCTGAGGCGAATAAGGAGAGAGAGAGAGAAGGATACTACTCTCGGTGAGCCCAATTTCTTAATAGACACTAGAAGCACGCGGCGGCTTCCCCTTCGGAATGGCCCTTTATTGCTAATAATGCCGGCGATCTCTGTGTATGTACGCGCGCATTTAGCCGTGGAAGAAGAAGAAGAAGTAACCAGACCGCACGCGTGTAATATTATGTATACTACTGTCATTAAAATCAATTCCCGAGGTGTGTGTCTGTCTCGTTCTCGCCGCGCCATTGTATAGTCGCCGCGCGAGATACTACGTTTAATTAGTCGCGGTGTGCGCGTGACATACCCGCGGGGCCGCACCACCATCGCACCCCTTGCGTGTAAGCGCGTGTATTATTATTATATGGTCATGTATTTCGAGTTTGCGGAGTTATAAGCGGTCGTTTGTTCTTACGGTTTGCTGGGTTTTATTGGCTATTAGATCGCCGCAGCGTGCGAGTAAGTGCTCGCCTTTTCAACGTCTAACTCTATGTTGAGTGCGATGTAATACGATAATAGGTCTTATTAGTCGATTCAGGTGATGATTTCAAATGGATTTTGGAAAATAGTAAATGTTAAGATATATTGGAAAATTATTATTTGTTCTGTAATATGGGGTGTAGCCTATATATGAAGGTATTTATAGATAAATTGATTATGGGTGTCATTTTATTTAACAATTTAATTTGCAGACCTTTACAAAAACCCTAATTTTACGCTAATATACGAGGTATCGCTCGCATCGAGAATTTCACCTCGAAACTTTCTCCATCCTCTTTTTTCCCATCCACAGCGCAAAATTGTCCTCTCTTACTTACGCGAGCCCCTCGCCTCCTCCTCACCTCCCTCCTCATATATACACGCTACTCTCTATAGCGATACCGCAAAAACCAGCGTGGCAGTATCGCACGCTGACAGGCGCTAACGAGAATCAAATTTTCACGGCGCGCTGGCTGTTTCACTCCCTCACCTGAAAAAAAAAGAACAGCTCGTGCGCGCGTAGGCCTTTTACGAGCGAATCGGCGAATCGAGAGAACCTCCGCCTCCGATGCGGGTTAAAGCCTAGAGACGCGCGCTTTTTTGTCGCGTGCATTTACCTCGGCGAGAGAGAGAGAGAGAGAGGGACGACGCTGCAGCAGCGCTGCAGAGAACTCGAGAACGCGGGCCTGATTTATGCGCCTCGTTACCAACACGGGTAGCTTCGAGGCGGTTAGAATTAGCGATGCAGTGAGAGAGAGAGACAGGGCAAAGTGAGTGGGAAAGAGAGGGAGAGGGAGAGATATAGGTGCGCCGTGATGATATGCAAAAGCAGAGAGAGGGAGATGCGCCCGCGGTGGGCGCAGAGCGCGACTGTGGTATATGGGTCGCTGCGGAAATTCTTAGCGGTAGGTGTAGAGGTGGAGGAGGGGGTTTTCCCAAGCTGGGTGGAAAAGTTTTCAGGCACGCGTTTTGAAATTTTCATCAACAGTTTAGGGTAATCGGAATTAATGTATGCATTGTGGATGGATGGTGATCGTGCTGGATGGGATTTAATAGTATTCTTTATTGAAGAGATATAGTCAATAGAAATTTGTTCTTAACGTGATTAATAGAAATGACAAGGGAATGGTCGTTCTCGCTGATATGATTTTCGTACAAATATCTTTATTCACGCATCATCAGTATCAGCATAGGAACATATAGTAATATAGTAATAGTAATTTATTGAAAAAAGTGTAGATTTTACAAATGTTTTATAAAAGTGTAGAAATATTCTCAGTAATAAACATTATAAGTCGGTGTATAAATCAGGTAAAGATATTCGCATTAATAATACATTATAATAGAATGATTTTCATTTCGAGAAAAAATACATAGATGCTTCAGACGGTCACCCGTTTTAATCCGTTTAAAATACCATTTTAAAGACTGATTTGCAATATCACAGTCATCCTTAGGAACTAAAATAATACCGAATTGTAAGTCAAAAATAATTAATGATATCACAGTTAAGAAGGATTTTAAAATGACTAGAAATCTGGTGGACTAGAGAAATTACACGTATAATAGTACATGAATATTACTCGTCGATGTATCACAGAAAAACACTTAAGACTAAAATTAAAAACTATTTGACGTTCACACTTACCACTCGCGCTAATAAATTACATTCATACTATTAAAAACTATGTATATGAGACGACACTGCAGTTTATAAATTAACATACAGATATCGCCTATTTTGCGGGTAGTTTAATCGAGATCAAGAAAATACGCTTTAAGAGCTGTTTTGAACCTTCTGGGGGAGAAAAATTTCTAATCTCAGCAAGCAGAGAGTTCCATAGGTGCACACCTCTTACCTGGAATGATTTGATCCCGGCGTCAGTGCGCATATTGAACAAGATATATATTTTTGCAAGATCACTAAAATACGTTGAAAAATTGATTTTGCCATCAGCTTCAACAGTGTTTTTCTAATCCAAAACAATAATTTTACAAATTCCAGAATCTTTCTGCTACCAAAAAATAGCACTTTATATACATACCGGAGCAGCTCAGAAATTTTCCGGGTCGACCAACCTCCGTCTTCTAGACTCCTGAGTAGCCAGATCGCCGAGCGAGAAAAACGAAGACGACTATATATAGTTAGAAAGATAAACCAGGCGAAAAAAGAAGGAACTGAAAGAACGAACGAAAGAGAGAGGGGTGAACCGTGTCGGACGCGCGCGCAGACTCGTTGCCATACAGACTGGTCGGACTAGCTTCGGGGTCAGTTTATCGCAAATAAATGGGTTACGCTTGTTCGGCGCCGTATTTCACCGGAATTTATTGTTTATTATTCGGCCTCTCTCTCTCTCTCTCTCTCTCTCTCTCTCTCTCTCTCTCTCGCTCACTCGCGGGAGAGAGAGAGAGATGATATAGAGCCGTGTTTGCCCGGAGAGTAGCGTTAATGTCGTTAATAGCCCCCCGCACCGGTTCGACCTTACGCGCATGCCCATTTTGCTTTTGTTTCACGCTCGTTGTTCTTTTTCGCTTTCTCTGTGTGTGTGTGTGTGTGTGTTTTCTGCTCTCTCTTGGCGAGTTTTCGGGTGAGCTCGGCTCGTTGTCGCTGACCGAGGTGTATATATGAGTTGACCGGGTAATGGGCTTTCTTGGGGTTTACCGAGAGACAGCGGCACGGGTTTCGGACTTGATTGATTTTAGTGACTTGGGGTGGATCGGTATGTGTCGAATTGGCGTTATTGTCCTTTTTTGTTCTCGGCGTAATGGCCCGGTTATGACAGTTGAGGAAGAGGATTTAGAGAGGTATGACGATTTGTCGGCTGCGAGTGAAGCCTGTGAATTTTACCTGCGCGTCAATTCGGTATAGTGCTTTGCTCGTCCCAATTCTACGTGCTGAATGAAAAATTTAGAAACTTAAATCATACGCGTAATGCAAATGACAAATTAACAATTGTTACAACGTAATCGCAAATATAGTTGAACTAACGTATTATACTCGATAGTGTAAAATTTCGTAAGCCCATAGTTATCTTCCACGGTGAAGCATCAACATTTTGCTTCTTTTTTCAATGGCATCTCGGCATTAATATATACACTTACCAAATTATTATCCGCATAATTAATCAACCGCTCGTAACTGGAACTTCTTATTCAACTCGCACTTTTCGTTTGCGCACACGCTCGCGGATTCTTTTATCCGATCACCCTTGCACATTTTTTCCATTGATGTTCGGAACCGTTGCTTGTGAGCCAGCTCTCCCTCTCTATCTCTACAAATATAGGAGAGCAAATTTTCCTCGCGAAAAATTCGAGGAATAACTCCTCGCGCGACGGCGTAAATTCCCCGTACACACCCGCTGATAAAGAAAACGGAATAACATCGGGGAGAGGGCATTCCTACATATAAATAATAATAAAATCGACGTGTAAAATTCGAATATGAATATATATATATATATATTTATCGTCGACTCGTAAAGTTACATTTATTTAGACGCGCATTAGCTGGGCTCGCGTGCGAGCTCGCGCGCCAACTTATTAATATGCAAATAAATAGTATTCGAGGGCGCGCGTGCTTAAAGCGCGCAATTTATCGGCACTTACTTTATTATTGCTGATTAAACAATATTAGAGCTCGTCGCGCCGCGTATATACGCCGCGCGGCGTTAACAAACTCAATCTTTTTTTTTTCAGCGGACCGGTGCGAGGAGAGAGAAACGTCTGCGCTCGGTCTGATAAACAAGCCGTATATAAAATTCATTGCGCGCGAGCGAGCGCCGAAGAAAGAGAAAGAGGAGAGATGTGTCGATAGGCGCGCGCGCGAGTTTAATTAGACGTCAATCCTGCGTCAAGGCTGCGAGACGCGGGGTGCGCGCGCGCTTGCCTGTGTTATATATATAGGTGTTGCACATACACATCGGTAGTTTTGTGTAGAGAGGGAATTTGTTGGTGGAGAATGTGTTTGCTGGAAAGAATGTTTCGATTAATTGCGAGGGAATGCCGACTGTTGCAGTAAGTGTTATTTATTTTGTATTTAATTTCGTGACAAAATTGTTGGAGGCCGAGGATGCTTGAAGATAACGCACTGTTCATAAGAAATCATTCGTAAACGTATTTTTTTTTTTTTCAAAAGTAAACATTTTTCAATAAGTAAAAAAATTTAATAATAAGGTACGTGGTGTCGATATATAGTCGATCATGCACTAAAATATTTTATTAATTTGCTCTCATAACACTCTATTCATTAACAATACAGAAACTTCTTAGCCAACAACGAATCCAAACAATTTAAACTAAACCCCCACTACCAAACGCCGTATCACACCTATATATCCCCCGTCGTAGCAAAGTACTGAACCTGACGCTAATGCGCTCTTAATGCGACAGACAACCACCCAGTCGGTAAACAGTATTACACACATCCCAACCCACTACGAATACGCAGACACACACATACACCACTGCAGCAGCGACGCCTCATCCCTTTTTCCCTCAAGAGACACATTACATATATAGAGCGCTTTGCACACGCGCGCGCCCACCGCTTGTTTATCCAGTCCGGCTGCGGGCATCGCGCAGAAACAGATCCGCCGTACGTGTAAGTATAAGTATTGTATATAGAGTCGCGTGACGCTGACAGTATGCGGCAACTGTCACCGGCATAAGGGATGGTTTCTGTTTGCCCATGCAAAGCTTTGATTTGAGATTTGAGATTTGTGTGTGTGGGTCTCGTGTCTTTTGTGCTGGCGGTGTTAAAAAGCGGCCGTGATTGTGACGGGGATCTCGGGACGATTGGAAAGTTTAAGGTTGATTAGATGGAAATTGCGTTTCTGTGTTGTTTTAAAGGTGTTTAGAATAATGGTTGAAGGTGATGGAGGTGTCGGTATTGAGTTCTTCTGTTTTAATTGAGTTTCTAATAAATGTCTTTAGTTATTTTTCTTTAATATATTAGACTATGCATAAAATTTTCCACCACCCTTTATATATTATTATTTATTATTATTTATTACCAGAATAATTGTCGTTACATCAAGTATACAGATATATTTCTGACCAACTGACATCCTACAGAGACGCATAATAGTGTCTGTATGTAGGTCTGGTCGTATAGCTTACTTACTAACTAACTTATATATAAAAAATTGACTAAGTACTATAATTTTGAGGTTCAATGTATACAATATAGTGTGTTGACAATAGAAGTTTAGTTTTGGTATGGCACATTAATTAACAATTGATAAAAGTGTTCCTTGTAACACGTGATAAAATATTTATATAAACTTAATACCCGATGTGTGTGTGTGTGTGTGTGTGTGTGTGTGTGTGTGTGTGTGTGTGTGTGTGTGTGTGTGTGTGTGTGTGTGTGTGTGTGTGTGTGTGTGTGTATTAATTAGATTTTTCTTAAATGTTTTTGGTAATCCACTCATTCAATATTTTTAGATCATTTGGTAGATTATTGTATGTAGTGATAGTTGTTAAATAGCTATCTTCACTATTTCTTGTTATACTTGCTGTGTTTAAGTATTTATTTCTTAGTGTACTATAGTGATATATTAAGGCTTCATATATTATATGTATACAATTAATATTTCCTCTTGTACGAGTTTTAGATGATACTTTATCTTAAAAATTCTATATAAACCATTCACAGCTGTTTATATCTAAAACAATGCTCTCCTACATTAACAATTTAATAAACCTTAATCAAAACCGTCACCTCCTTTTCTCCCAAACTCAATCACAACTAAACTCACCGCCCAAAGACAAACCCCTGTACCCGTACACAAAAAAGAAATTGCCGAGATGACGGTTTAAATTGAAAAATTACAGGTTGCGCCGCGCGTTCGCGCGATAAGCCGCTGCACCGCGCGAGGTATATGTCCCGTATAAGGACTTTGGGCACGTGAGCTCTCTCTCCCCCCGAAATTAAGACAAATCGTACGCGATTGCGATCGCGTTGAATTAATCGGCCGCCATCACACACCGCCGCGGGACACCGCATGCGACCTCGACATTAGGACTGCGCGCGGACTCTCGAAAAAGCAACTCCGTCGTTCTATGCGTGACTCCGAAATCCAATGACGTTCGTTATTCGGTCGCGATGAAAATCGGGTGGTCGTCGAGGGGCGAGCGTCGCGGTGTAAGCGTTCGAATTAGCGATTTGTCTTGTGAGCGGGTGGAGATTTAGTGGTGGTTTTCGATGAAGCCGTTTGATTAGAGTGGGATAGGTGTTTAGTATAATTTAGAGTGGCGCAGATTTATGTGCGGGAGGAAGGGAAATGTCTTATTTATGAAATTAGAGGGAATACTTGCATTTTGTATGGGTGTATAAGATGTAAGTTTCTATACAGCCAAAAATCAAAATGTTCCAGTGTTGACGATGCGAGGTGCTGATTGTTCAGACGACCTCGAGCAAATGATTTTGCTGTATAGAAGTGACCGTGCACTGACAGAAAAACTCTCATAAAAATTCCTATGTTTAAAAGTAAAAATTCCTATTTTTCTCTGGCAACTCGACCATAAGGTCGGATTTTAGCAGAAATTGCCATACAACATAGGAAAAATTTCAAGTCTAACATGGGAATTTTGTAACTGCGATTCAAAGAGCGAAAAAATTATTTTACCTTTATTATAGAATTTGGGAGGGAGTGGTAACCGCATTATTTTTATTTTTAAATATTTTAGAAATTATTTTTGTATTAAACATGATTAAATAAAATTAAATAAATAAATTAAAAAATTTTGATGACATCGGGAATCGAACCTTGGGCCCTTGACACGGCAGTCGGACGCGCTAACCACTCACCTATAAGGACATATGTGTTATTTAAATTTGGAACTTGTATATCCACAACCATAAGTTATACGTGTTAATTTTACAACAAATTGTATTTTAACTCGAATAATTTTATACTCTTTTAATATAATTTATTATTAAAAATGTTCTATACACACAAAAATAAAAAATAAAAAAATACTTAAAAAGTATATTGGATTAGAACGCACATTCAGTTGTTGCATTTAGCATAGCGCTTCTGTTTTGTTTTGACATTGCCAAGGTGGATTGAGTTTGTTGACATGTATCAGTCTGAATTTTTCCTATGCTGACATTGGAGGGGTCGATTTTTCGTGCACTCGCCGACTGTTTACGATAGATCGTGTGAATTCTTACTCTAAAACTCTCACAATTTTTACCATGTTGACTAGGAAAAATGCACGAATAGCAAGCCCCAGTAGCCGCGTGTAAATTTTTACCATGTTAACATAGGAATTTTTACTTTTGACATTGGACTTTTTCATATTAAAAATAGTAAATATTTGGGTTTTGAGCAGTTGTGGTCGAGTTCCAAGAGCAACATAGGAATTTTTCCCCGCGTTTTTCTGTCAGTGTGCAATCATCGTAACACGTTGTCAGTTGATAAAGTTAGTCTTATCAACAGTAACAATGCAAGAGACTTGAAAATATCATCTTCTTTGATAAGAATTTTTCTTTCATTATATGTTAAAACGTGTGCCAAAAGTCGAAATCACTATAATGCTAAAAGATGGTAAACACGAAATTGTTTTTCAACTTTTGTGCAAAATTCTTAGTTAACCCGACTAACGGGTTCTAAGAATTTTTCTCTTATCAGAGCATTGATTGAAAACGATATTATTCTGAGAAAAGTGAGGTGAACAGGATCGCACTGATAATATCCCGAAAGTACTTATAATTTGGCACGCATCGAACTGTAATACGGCATCGCCACAAATATAACTGTTATACCTCCATTTTTTATACTTTTTCACCTTCAAAACATCTTAATCCGACGCAGTTACTTTCGTAACACGTTTCTATATATTTTCCCATTTTTACCGAACAAACAATTAACACGCGCACGCGGTGTGTCGTTTCAATTCGGGCATCTCACACATACATCCCCACTTCCACAAACACGCACACACATAGACGTTTACTATCGGCCTCGAGTCGGAGGATGTCATTTGTGATGTAGATTCGTTTAGCGCTCGCTCGCTCACGGCGACTTTTTTCCGCGGCTTTTAAACGCAGCGGCGATCAACGTACAGTTGCGGGGGGGGGGGGGGAGGAGAGGACGCGCGCTCCACAGTGTTAGCGTATAGCTAATGGCGCTGATAATATTGACAGAATGCACAAGGCTTTTGCACCTGCTGCTAATCTGGCCGTTCACCCTCGCGTTTGCGCGCGCGCGAGCGAGCGCTGAAGGCAAATATTGTTCGACGAGCGGCGGAAACAGTAGCCGCGCGCGTGCGTATAGGTGGCGAGTATATAGATATAATATGCGCGTGTGGACACGTGTAGAAAAAGCCGACGGCGGAGGCGGAGCTGGCTTTGCCTTGGCTGCGCGCGCGCGTTGCGGATGACCGGGAGCTGGCAAATATTAGACGAGAGAGCGAGAGAGGCAGGATGTACGGGATTCCGATGAAATATGCGTGGGCGGAAAAGTTGGTGGGAAGTTTTTTTTTTGGTGGGATGTGCGTATTTGATGTTTTTTAAATTGATATTTTTAGTGTGTGTTCAATTTCTGATTTGGTATAGTAAAAGTGTGTCCGCTTTTAAAGTTAAAAGTAACAAGTTTTATACCTGCGGAGATGTATATATTTCAGGCGAATAGATGATATTCCGTAAGCAATCTTTTTGATCTGTATATAAATGTATGATTACAGGAAACTCGTCAATTTCAATATAATCCCCTATCAATAACAAGATTATGATATACGTCTAGCACACATGTTATTTAATCCCGCAAAAGATACCTTATACCTAATTTACAATCGACATTATACCTCCAGCTCTATTTTCCAAAAACAGCCAATCGACTCCACCACCACCACCACGAAATCGTTACACTTTTCAATCAGACCTAACGGCCCCGCCAACTACGCAGCATTTTCCTCAACGAGGCGTGACAAGTCGCGGCAGCAGCAGCGATCGCTGCGAAGGCTAATTATCGTGCATTGTCATCGTCGCGCGTAGGCGGCGGCAGCAGCGGTCGCGAATAAGAAAAAACGCCGCGCTGTTCCAGGCACGACAACGTGCGTATATATATATGTATGGTTTTGTTATACGTTGAAGGGACGCGATGTAATTAGGTAAAAGGTTGACTGTGTGGAATGAGTTTGTTATTTTAATGAAATGAAATTGGAAGTAAATTTTTTTTTATTGGAAGGACAAATGTTTGCTGAACGATAAGTGTTTAATGTTACCTATATACTTTATTTGCTTTCATTATATTTTGCTGTTATAGGTGTTTTTACTCTGATTTCACTTACGTGCAGAACTTGTCTGCAAAATCTATACGATATAAGTGCTTGGTATCCAGCGAAATTAGTGTAGCTGATGATTAAATTATAGCATTCCCTAAACCCTACTACAAGAATCTATACGAAACGGAGTTGATTTATTCAACGAACCGTTTTACGGTCACGGAAATATTAATTAACACGCTGAAATGAACGACAGCAAATTAAACCCGCACATCGTTGTATAAAAGTTTTTCGAAAAAACTCAAGCAACCTCGGTGGCCGCGCTGACATTTTGAAATCCATCAAAATCCGATGCCTGCCCCCGAAAGAGCTTTCACCTCCGAATAGCTTTCTCTTTAGGAAAGTAAATTTTGTTTGCACCTTAGCGGATGATTTTTACGAAAACATTCCGCGCGCAATATTTATGCAGCATAAACCCGCGTATATAAATTATTCAAACGTATATATACATATATGTCACCTTCGAAAAACGATGTCGTGATATGAATAATTTTTGTTTTTAATTTTCAATTTTCAAAACGACTGAGACATTTACGAGGGGTGCTCTGAAAAAGTATCTCTTATATTACAACCAACTAATGACGAATCTTCGATTTAATATCACTAGCAAAATCCAAATGCGCTGCGCACGTACTGTTTTGTTTTTTTAGGTTATGAATATACAATTTTTCATTATGATTTCATTTGAATTGGTTTAAATGATAGGATAATCAGATTATGTTTCAAAGCATGACAAAATTAATCTTTTTATTCTAATTTGATTCAATTATTTAGTTTTAAATAGTTAAGAATAAAAATTCAATTTAAAAAATTCAAATGTAGCGGAAGTAGCGAATTTTCGCACCTATTCCTTACAGACCAATCAAAATCACTCTTTACGTATTTCACAACATCCGACCATCGTTTTTTTAAGAGAGGATTATACGCTACATACACTCCACTTTTTCGCATTACGCCATATATCTAACCACCGGTCATCGCACACTTGCTAAATCCCCCGTCAACGACGCACGCGCATATTATAAATATCCGCGCCTTATAATTACACTGTGAATCGTCTAATTTAATAACTCAGTGCCCCCTGCGTCGCACACTATATACATATATAATACGGGACACGCGCGCGATCCGAGACAAACTGCGCGGGGATATATTAAAATCACATAATACCGTTTGCGCAACGCCGAATCAATTATTATTGCGTGCTAATGCACGCATCGTGTAATACACTTTTGCCGTGATACGTGCGCGCGATATAGTGGGAGAGGAAAGCGCCGTAATCTATATATACCTACGCCGCAGCGGCTGCTGCTTCGATTCCTGATGAATGACGCTGCAATTACGCTCTCATCGACGCGAGCGGCTCGTTCCTTTTTTCCAATGTTATTTATGACCGCGATGTCGATATATATCGCTTGCTTGCCCGCGCGTATATACATGTAGCTTCGATTCTCTTCCTCTCTCTCTTTAGCTTATCGCGTGTACAATATAATTAAAGCGTATCGCGAAGGCGTAATAACCGATCGGGAGTATCGGTTTCCCAGTTCCTGTTGATTTTCTAATTACACGATTTTTCGAGTGCAGAGTCATTTGTTCGGAGGCCTCGATATTGACGGAAATTCAATTCCTAGGATAGCTGTTTTACATGTTCACGCAGATTTTGAGTTCTGTAACGCATTCTCTTATAGCTGACTTTCTCTTCTGGGATAAAATTGATTTTTATCAAATATTTCCTTTAATAATTTAGGATGAAATTCATATACCAAGCATTATACGGCATTCCGACGGCACTAATTAATACAGAAATATCTCCACGATACATCTAAGACCTTCAATGGATCCCGCCATTTCTCTTATCACAACCTTTCTCGAACCCCTCGCGCACTAATTATACTCGCCGCGCGTATTCCTCATTCTTGAAGACATACACTCGCGCGTGCTCCGCACGCCCGCGATGAAAAATATACAAAACCTCCGCGCGTTTCGCACCTACACACGGTTTTCTCGCCTCCGTGAGCATCTTCGCCCGCGACTTTTTCGCAATTAATTAACGCGTAGAGCTAAAAACCCAAACATTTGCCTTTCATCTCGCACGTTAGCGCGTACGCGACTTTGCTTTTACGACGCGCTCGCGCGCTTGGAAGCCGCGGTTTTTATAGTTTGCGGGTGTTGTGTGTATATGTGTGTGAGAAAGAAGAAAGAGAGAGAGAGACAGAGGGAGTGACGTGGGCGGCGGGTTGCTGTGCCGTATTAATACGAGAATGCAAATTTTTGCGGAAGCTCGATTTTTTTTATATAAATTCGAGAGATTTTGGTCAAAGCTATAACTGTTTTAACCATTATAGCAAGGTTTATAAAATATTCGTGCATAATAATATAGTCATAGTGTATAAATTTTTGTATGATTTTATCATCGAATTACGCCTTACTGTTGCGCGTTTGGACAATAAACAATTAAGAAACTTGTTGTTCTTAATTGGTTTGTAAAGACATTCGCACATTACTTCTGGCATTGTGTGGCGTCATCCTTGCACGAGTTATAAATCGCTATATCATATTTTTAATTTTAAAAATAATCTCTGCAGGGATACGCACTTTTATACTTTAAAATGAGGACATTACTTAATAATATTGCAGATAAAATAGTCGTATAAAAGCATAAACTTTATTTATCAATATCCAGAATTACGCATATATTTATGCAAATCAGTTTAATCGCTGAATTTACGAATGGCGCGCCGGGTTTCACGACCCCGCAGCTTTTCTACACCAAATCGCCACATTAAAATAAATTAATACAAAATCTCGCAAGAAACATATAACAATTTCATTAGAAAACCCAACCGAATTCCATACCATTCGAATTAACCAATCAATCATCCTTAGCCCTCATCAATCTTGATTACACCAATCCAAATATCCTCAGCCCAACATCTCCGTACCGAATCGCGCTCCGAACCTACATATATATACTAGAACAATCAGGCGATTTTCGCGAGCGTATAATGTACATGTACACAAAAGGAACGTGGCGCGGGGCAACTTTCGCGTGTCCTGCGAGCCTCATACAACGTATACCGTTAACAGATCACGCGCGCGAGCGCAAGAAAAAGCGAGTCCCGTTTGCGCACGCGCGCGCGAGTTAACGCGGCCCTCGATTTATCGACGGCGATCCGTTGTGCGCGAGAGGCTCCCGGATATTTGCGCGGAAAAAATTCGCGTAACACTTGTAGCGGCGGAGTGTGTGTGATATATTTTGTCGTCGGTATATAATCGAGTGCATGTGTGGATGGCGCATTGTGGGTTGAGGATGTTATAGAAAGGGTTTTTTCGTATTGAGATTAATTTTTTCGTGAGATAAGGTAGCTTTGATATTTGATTTTTTGTTCAGTTAGAATTTAATAAAAAAGTGTAAAATAACATAGTTTTACTAAATTTGGTTAATATAGCCATCATTAAGGTAAAATAACCATTACATCTAACTCTTATATAATACATATATGATTTATAAGAATAGTGAATTGTTGTTTTTTTATGAAATAAAAATTGCAACAGATAGTTTATACTTCATTTAATTGATTTCAAGTATAAAATAATGATGTTAAAATGTTATAAAATAAGTTAAATACATTTAATAGGTATAGGCTATTATTTACCCTTGAGTGGGATAGGATTTTTTAGATAAATCCTAAAATGGAACAAAGAAAAGCGCTATGTTGGGACAATATTAACCTTATGGGTTAATCGAACTTCGTCTTAAAGTGAAAGAGACTGCCAATAGTGGGACAATTTAAGGTTCTATTAGATACACTCTTTTCGAAGAGCACTGTTTATTATTTTTTCTTTTAAGTTCATAACTTTTTAAATCAAAATAAATCATGTAATTGAATAAATTAGAACTTCAAAATGATTAAGGAATTTTTAACTTTTATGATTTAAGTATTAGATATGTATTAGATTATTAATAGTATTTAAGTTGTCCCAGTAATGGATATTTTACCTTATTCCTGTTTACTTTGATATTTAAAAATAAAATATTACATGACACGATAAACGATTCAATTTTATTTTGATTTGAGTAATTACTACCTTTCGTAATATTAAATAATTACCATACATGTACAACCTCGTAATTAACTTGTTCCATATCTCTGTGGCTACGTTACAGAACGATTAATATAATAAAACAAAAAAAACTTAGCAAATCACCAAGCCATTTAAACCCATATATTTCATATTATCCCTCAAATACCCCACGATTTACCGTCCAGCTACCGATCGCTACACAAAGATGTATACGCGCCACTTATATGTGATCACAGAAATTCTTGAAAAGCCCATTTATGAAAATTTCATGTCTTACTATACTCTCAAACATTGTATAAAGAACGCACTCTCTCTCTCTCTCTCTCTCGACAAAGGAAAAACTATCTATTATTCGATTTACACCTCACGCTCTCTCCGGCCCGTAAAATTCTCCGCCCAATATTTTCCGAGACACATACACACATAGACACCGTCCGATCCAATTGAAAAGTCGCTGCACCCCACAGACTCGCGCGCATATCCCAGTCTCAAGTACCCATACCCACTTTTTTCCATACACACACTCGCCCAGAAAGTCGAGCCCGTCTCTCATTTCCCCGAATTAACGCGCGTAAAAGGCCTAAAAGCGCCGACATAAAAATGACGTACGGCGGGAAATGGGAAAAGATCGCTCGCTCGCAAGGGCGGCTTTCCAAGTGACCTCATTGTCCGTATACATATACACTGCGACAATGGCGCGAGGGGAGCGACTGTCTCTCTCTCTCTCTCTTTTATTGGCCTCGTCGTCTCGTCCTGATGCGCGCGCTCGCGAGTGGGCGTCGGAAATACGCAGTGTACGTATATATAAGATCCTCGAGAAGACCGGTTTTTTGCGCTTCCCTTTTTTCAGTAGCCGCACCGCGAGTCGTGTCGCGATAATAACTACATTTATAGCCGCGCCGCCTGGCGTTTATTGATTCCGAGCATTAATCTCGCCCGAGAGAGGTGCGTGTGTATATATATATACACGTATAGTTGAGAGATTGTTCGCGATCGCCTGAATTGATTTATTCAGTGCGTTATTGTTTCTTTGCGGTGTGCACTGACGTTAATTTTTCATGGTAAAGTGGCGCGCGCCGCGGGTGGTTTATTAAGTTCGCATACTGCGTATTAATGTTTACAAAAATTGTTTAATTTTTGTTATAATTACGTAAAATTTATCCGAAAATAGACATTGATTTACATTCAATATTCGTGACCGGTACACTCATTCGCACATGTTATCTAAAAAGAACGATAAGATCACTTACAAAAAGGATAATCTTCCCTATTATAAAGGTAGGTTATCACGCTTTCGATTCACCACACATCGATGCGTATCTCTATATGGCATCAAATTAAATCCGCATGACTGTTGTGTGTGCATCCGATCGCATTAAAACTGTAACGAAAGGCGCGTTTGTAATTTCCCGCTCTCGCGGGCGACTTATATGCAATTATACACTTCTAGCGCGTCATTAGCACGCAACAATATAACACATTGCGCGCGTAATGATTCTTGACGCCTGGCGCGTTAATTGATTGCATTATCGGTGGGATTGCTCGCGATCTTGGAGCGACTCAGGAGATTGCTTAAAAAACCATTACACCATTAGCGCGGCGGGAAAGTGTGATGTTTTTCTTTTTCAACGTAATTTTTGCGTGATATATAGCGTGAGTTATTTTATTGACGAGTAATGCCGCGTGTAAACTTATACGTCCTTATACTTGTCGGTGAGATTTACGAGTAACACGAACTTTTTCGGATTTTCATGGGGGACTATAAATGTGAGAATGATAGTCGTGTATATAGGTTGTGCGCCTAAAATTATAGCCTCTGTATCATAACTAACAAGTATTCAAATTTTATTGCTATATTGACGAGAAACCATTGCTGCGAAAATCAAACTACAGAACACGCGAGGCAAACACGTTATAAATAATATATAGTGTATCTCGCGAATTTATGCGTCGAGCCAATACCGAGCATTTAATTACGGAAAATTTCTCCCGCATGGAAAATCGTCTCGCGCCAATGAAGCCGAATGTAAACTGCATTAACCTGAAATTATCGCATAAATATAACACCTCGACTCCTCTCGTTCTCTACATACTAAAATTAATAAGGCCTACCAACGCATATAACTCAAAAACTGCGTGTCACACCGCGCTGCGAATATCCTCCGATACACATTCGAATTCCCATTAATACACTATAATATACATTCAGCCATTCTCTCCTCTCTCCGCTTCGCACTATATAATACGCATTCCACCGGCGCGTGAAATATATACACGCCACTTCTCCACTGCGCGCGCGTCTCCTATCCCTAATTCGCTCCTAAAATTCTCTCTTTCTCTCGTGCGACACCGAACTGGTTTCCCTAGCCACAAATCATCATCCAACTCCAGCAGCAGCAGCAACAACGAAAAAACTAATTTACGAGGGCAGAGAGAATCCGCGCTGTAGCGTATACGCGAGAAGTTGAAAAATGCGCGCCGCGCGACGGCGACTTTCACTTTTTTTTTCTCTTTCTTGAGAGAGCGAGTGGAGAGTGAGAGAGAGGAGAGGATTTTTCAGCTTCCAGGAGTTTCGCGCGCGCGCGCGAGGGGGTCTCGAGTGAAAAATTGGGGCATAGTGTGGGATGATTCGTGTTTGTGGTGCGCGTGTGTGTACGGGGAAAAGTGGGCTTTTCGCACCTGCGAGGTGACGTTTTCTCGGGAAAGCCGTGGGATATGCGCGCGTGGTTGGGAAAGTTGTGACGGGAGTTAAGTGGCCTCCCGGTATTGTCCAGATCGGGGAATCGCATGAATATGCATTGTGGTTTTATAGGCTGCGGGATACTCCGCGCTGTGTATTGTTTGTTTAAGAAAATGTGCTCTTTTCAATTTTCCAGTTGTAATTGATTTTAATGGGATGGTATAACTTTTCTCCGTAATAGAAATTGTGGTGAGAGCATTAGTTTCTTTTTAATGAATTAATAACAGTCTTTAATGTATAAGAGGATTATATTTCCATTTTATAACTATATATATCATATCTTTGTTCGTTCTTTTGAGATAGTTCTATATATATGTATATAGTTATACTAAATGTATAATGACGTCGGGTGTAAAGATAAATAAGTCTAATAATTTAGTTTCTGCTAGTTCGAACAAATTTCACGCTTTGAACGTGAAATGAAATATGAGAGCGTCAGGGTAACATTTTGAGTGACCAGCAATTTGGAAAACAACTGTTTTTGACACCCCTAGCGAGAGAAATTCGGAAACAAAGGCATAGAATTATGCAAATTAGAAGGACCCGAGGACAACGTTTAGGAAAACACACACCATGTAATGACTAAAGAGATAGGAGCAGCAATGCATCATATAGACGGGCAGATTTTATCATAATCGTTTATTTCTATATTTATGTATAACACAACTTTTATAAACACATGATAAGTCGATAAGATCGGGATTATCGTTTGTTTGCATACTAAATGATTTATATTCTTTATTTTTGCGTACTAATGAGCAGCTTGGTCAAGTGGAAAATTTGGGCGTGGAAAAATTATGTATTTCTCACCCGAAACTCATTTTCGGAGTGTTGAAAATGAATGCAAAACAAACAATGCATAAATGCATATCAATTAAAGTCAATGTCAGATAGGGCAGACTAGAAATATTTTTATTTTATTCAGAAAAATAATGTCCAGCCATAAATATATTCACAGTGATGATAATATGAGGATTTCAGAATGAATTATTCTTATGGGAATCTTATGGGGTAATTTAGCTTCACTAATAAATAATACGAAGACAATTTATTTCAAGATATATATTCTTTCTTTGGTAAATTTTAATTATATACATTATACAAAATTCATAAACTAACCGTCAATATACCCTACCCACCTTCAATCTACACTCCCACATTTTTTCGAAACTCCTTCCATCATTACACCCGAAAAATTTCCACCTATAAACCGAAACGCAGCCTCTCTCTTTCTCTCTCTCTCTCTCTCGTAACGCACACGCGCCGCTGATTTATCGTTCTGTCTCGCTATTAAAACCATATTCCGGCCGATCGCGGACAATAAAATCGCGTCTGCTCGCATAAAAGGCACCGTCTCTCCTCCCCCCCTCTCCCTCCTATAAATTTTGATATACGCTCGGCCGGCTTATAATACCGCGCTGCCACACACGCGCGTAATTGAATTACGTAAGTTACGCGGACGTAACGAACTCTCGAAGAAAATGCACTTAGGCTTAACGAGCGCGATGATGCGGGAGAGGAAAAAAAAAACGAGCCGCGCGCGGTACAATATCGCCGCGGGGAGAGATTGACGGGTAACGACTGCGAAATTCCGACGAGGCCAGGCGCGAGCGACGAGCTTGAGGTATGATGACACGTTATCAGTGTTTATCTATCACTTTGATGCCGCGCTGTATTTTCCGCGAGCACGAGCGAACGCTTTTTTACTTTTTCGCAAGGCTGTGCTTGTGTTATAGAACAATGCGGTTTTTGCATACGAGTTGGAAAGGAAGTGTTTGGACATGTTTGAACATATTTTAAAGAAATCATGGGCGTGTGAGTGATGAACATATATTTAAGATGCTATAGTATGACAAATATTGAATCGAATTGTGATTTGTTTTAGCGGATAATTTGTAAATAAATGAGTTTTTGAAATAGTTGGTAAAGACTATGTGTATTGCGATTTTGCACGCGATCGCTTCATGCAAGTGACACTAATTATATAATTTTACATAATAATCTGTGTTATACTTAATGCTTCGTTAATCACAGAGTATACACTGAACACCCAATTTGAATTCAATCTCTGAATTATAACGCTTAAAAATAGAACTTTCCTATAATTTATTTACAGTTTCGAGCCAATCGCATTTGCTTTTTGCACTTATCAGCGACACAAGCAGCTGTATACAGAAATATAAGGCACGGCTAGATATGATGTCACGGTACACATATCATAGCTTGTACACCGCGCTGCAAATTAAATATTAAATAATTCATGACGGTTATAATTTTAGATGAAAAACTGCTATCTCGATGTGTATCGGCGACCGCGGTTATTTAATTCGCGTAATCACGGTTCTTCGAGGAAATATTATCCTTTTGTTGAATCAAGTACATTAAAATCGACGCTGCTAAAATATTGGCCTGCGCGTTATCGCGCGAGCATAAATATAAGAGTTTTGGAAACCTACCGAAACTTATCATTTTCGCAATGCTAATTCAGGGGGGTGTGACAGATCCGCCTTTATTGCCGTAATATTTTGCCTATCTAATAATGCATATAATGAATTATAATGAAAATCCACTCATTATATTCATGAAGAATACGAGCCGATATTTTGCAGTTTTTTTTATTAGATGAACATGCAAATAATTTATTGAAACAAAGTCTGCACCGTATACGTATGTTACCAAAATGTATCCGCTATCGATATCTTTATTCTCGAAAAATAATGTTCTTCCCAAGATTTTTAAATGGGTTAGCCCCAACACTGCGGCCAAACAATCAAACCAATGCACGAAAAATCCCCGAAATCAATTTACCTCACACTATATACGCGCGCACCAGCAGCAGCGTAACCCAAATATTTTGAATTCTCCACGAAAAATCCCTCCTCTCTCTCTCTCTCTCTATCTCTCAACTCTAACGTCAAAACAGGAGCGCGCTTGAATCCAGCATCCACAGCAGCACCGCTGGAAATTTATACACATTTTTCGAAAAATCTTGCGTAAACCGCAGCATTCCTGGGCGGGGCAGCAGCAGCAGCAACAGCCACCGCGGCAGTAAATCACCGGCTCCACTGCTGCTGCTGCTGTGGGTGTCTCTCTCTCTCTCTCTCTCTCTCTCTCTCTCTCTCTCTCTCTCTCTCTCAGGCTCCCGGTGTAGTAGTAGCCACCGGCGCGTCGGTATAAACCGACCTCGCCGGCCATAACTTGCCCCGACGCGCACGGTTTATTGCGAATGTGTATATATATATATATACGCGAGAGCGAGAGGCTCGCGCTCTCTGGGCTAATAAATTCCTTTTAGGAGTGAGAGGGAGAGAGGCGCGGAGATTGTCATCGTGCGCGGGGGGGGGGGGGGATATATAGAGGTGTTGGTGACCGAGCGATCGAGTTTTCGGGTTCTTGATAACGATTTCGGTGTTGTTTGCTATAGCCGCGCGCGTGAATTTTCTGCGCGCAGTGCACGCGGTCGTCTGTGATGATAATTAATATATATTACGCGCTGAGTTTTTTAGTGCGGCTTGGATTTGAATTTGAAAAGAATTCATTAAAACTGTAAAGAAGTTTTCAGTCACCGTGGAATCGCGACATTGGAATCATCAATATACGATGTAATTACGGTTCTCACGGAGAGAGTTACTGACCCGCGTGAGCGCCAAATCAATGTCTTTGTAATTTAATTAAATTATCGCTGATTCTCAATTACGCCTTCACGTGAGAGGAAAAAAAAATAATGGACCCCGCCGTACAACAAACGCGCCTATAAATCAAATTGATAGAATCGAATGAGCAAATTACCGGCAATTTATCAATTTCCAGATGTATAGGAGCGGGGCGATATAATTTCCCAGGTGAAAACAAAAATTATACGGACCGTTTCATTATGTACCTCCGAGCTGTTATATTTATAGTTGCGCGAGTGAGTTTACGGGAGTAAATCGCTTCAAGTGCACATACACACACACACGTGCCGCGCGCGGTGTGATTCACATTCGTATCATCTTCTCTCTCAACACTTTATCTCGCAGCCGCGCGGACTCGCGTTGCGCGATGCTGCTGCTCTCGATCAAATTTCAGCGAGGCGTAGGTGTGGTTCGCGCGCGGATGAAACGGCGTCGTCGGATTTGCTTTTGAGACGAGGCGTGTAAACGTTGCTATCTGGTTTTCTATAATTATGTCGGACTATGCTCGGTGGAGTGAATATAATAATTTTATCGATGTAACTTGAGGAACTTACAACGCATTTTAAATATATTTTTATAATTATAAAGTCGTTGTACTATAAATTTCGCGGAACTTCGATAGGCCAACTTTTTAAATCAACCAGTTTTTGAACACACACATACGCGCGCGCACGCGTAAAAACTCCATCTTTTATTTTTTCTCGAAGGAATAACTCATCTCTCGAAAAAACATTACCCGCATCCTCCTCGGAAATTAAAAATTTCTCGGCCGATGCTCTTTTATCGGCGCGGCCTGTCGGTCGAACATTTTTTACCATCACAGGTATCCGCGCGCACGACAGATAAATTTCGCCCGCTCGCAATCAAAATATCAATCATAAATTTCGAGACTTCGAACGCTCGCGCGCGCGCGCCTCTCACCTCTTTTTCATCCTTTTTCGTCGCACTTAACGCCGCGGAGGTCAGACGCACGCCGTGTATACGATTCGTCACTCGAGGAGGACGACCTTGGGGGCCCGCGACTGAGCGAGTCTCGTTCTCGCGCGGCGTATTATAGTCGTCGAACTCTCCTCCGCTTGTGGAGGCGCGCGGCGAGTGATTTGCCGAGAAAGGCGGGAAAGAAGCGAGTGCGTGTTTGTTTGGCGAGGTGGAGGTTAAATGGCTGGGAGGCTGAGGGAAGGTGTACAGGGTATTTGGTTTGTTGTAATTATAATGTAAGTTGTAAGTAAAAATATTCGGTTGGTGAAGGAGCGAGCTGCTTTTCATACTGGACAGGTTTTGTTTAAGTTTACTACAAACTTTCTTCTGTTACATTTTACTGTCTATTGAAATCATTCGAAAATCACTATGGTTTTAGATACATTTTAATTTTGTAGCTATATATAGGTGAGAATTGTGATCGACGTGAAGTATGAAGAGTGACTCATTAATAGCCTTGAACAAGAATGAGAAGTCATCGGAATATCCCTGAAAAAAGTATCTTGACTGTATTTTACACTTTGTCATAACATAACGATTGATTATAGGCATAACATAATACTATGTTAAAAAACACTTACCGGAACTCAATTTTTATAACAATGAAAGTATAAGATTAAAAAATTAATTTTGAAATCTTTTGAGATTTTTACAAAATTACTGAACCTTTCTTCACAAAAGAAAAAAGAAATTACCAAAACACGCACATTTACTCGCTCAAAAAAGCCCCATTAAAGAGAAATTTATTATAAACACATACACACACACACCCAACCAAATAAATCTCGAGACCGCTCAAACAGTCACATTAGCCGCAGCTTAAAACCCCGGCAAACATTTCCAGCTTGGTGCGCTCGCAAAAACGACGCAAAAAGAGAAAAACGCACGAGAACGAGGAAAGTCCACGAGAGAGAGAGAGAGAGAGAGAGAGAGAGAGAGAGAGAGGCAGCAGACGCGGACTCTATATACCTTGTTTTCCGTGCTAACAGCAAACACTCGCGCGCAAAACTCAGCGTGTATACTTACGCACAGTGCGCCTAATTACGCGCCGCGCGCGAATCTATTTGCGCGGGTCGCGCGGCGAGTAGACGGTTTTCGGACGCGCACGTCGTTCGCGGAATTTTTTGGCTCGCTGATTCGCGCGCACGAAGGAACGCGAGTGTGTTATGATTATTCATGATTCGGCATGTTTGAGATGAGAAATTTCAGTTGGGATAAAGTGCGCAGAGGTTGGGTGTAATTGACTTAAAGATGTTTCTCGCGCTCGGTTACGGTTAGCATAGTTGACTGGAGATAGATAAAGTAGTTTTGGGAGTATGTTGTTTTGTTACGAAGTGGCACTACTGATGTTTTTCGTATTAAAAGATTTAAGTGAACAATATTTCATCAGTAAAACCATTGTAATAATAAACTCAGATTTTCATTATTCTCTTTACAGACTGCTAAGAATAACTGATGTTGTCGATCGACTAAATTTGTATTCAGCCTTAAGCAATATTTGACTTCAACAATCATTTTCACGGAAACCACTCCCTAAATTTATATAAAACTTCAACCAATTTTCCACTTCATCTGCCACTACTACATTTAAACCTTCAAGTCATACATTAAGCGCCACATCGAACCTCCACAGCCGACTTCCGCGTCCTAATCCCGCCCGCTCGTACCCCCAACAGCCTCGAAAGTACCCGCCGCGCACGTGTGCATACATAAAAATGCATCGCCCGCGCGGCGAACAGGTCCCTAACGTTTACCTATTTACAATGACAATGGGCGCACGTATAGAGGAGAGACGCGCGCCGAAATTCGTTAGCCGGATTGTCTCTCTCTCTCTCTCGTTTAATTGAAATTCTTTCGACGTGCGCACGCGCGCACCGGCTGACGACGACGACGATCCGTTTTATTGGCGATTATGCAAAGGCGGGTTTAATTGACTTCTGGAGGTGGGAGAGGGGAGGGACGAGTGTAGTTGTTTGGTGCGCGCGCGCCGGTGGATGTATGTATGATATATAAGCGATCTGTCGGCTGTGCGGGACGAGGATTGATTGGCGAATTATGCGGCGTGGGTGTCAAAAAGTTAAGAGGGGGCGGACGATATGGGGAGCTTGTGGTCTGCGGTAAGGGACCTTTTTTTTTATTTTTATTGTTAAACGGGACTGGAAGTGAGTAAAATGTAGCGAAATTTCTGCAATACTTTTTAAGAATAGCATCGTAGCTCTATTGATATACATTCTTTTTGATGAATAGAAGGTGTAAATATATGAGGAAATCCATAATTTGTGCACACTTGGAGGATTCAAAAAATTAAAAAAAAAAATTTGGAGGCACACCTCTAAAAAAAATTTTTTTTCTCATTCTTTATGTTATAAAATAGACGAGAAAACTTTTGAACACTCGAAAATGGCCTTGTGACACGGCTTTAAAAAATACTGCAAAATGGACAAAAAGCAGTCCTGATAATTAGCGAATAGCGAACTCTTAAGGTGATAACAAATATTTCACAACAAAAAAGTGGTTAAAGTATAGAAGAATAGAGCTTTAATTTAAGCTAAAGATCGTTAAAATTCGTCGGTTCTGTGCAAAGTTACGTGCATTTGAAAATAGCCAAAAATGATAAAAAATGAGCGATTTTTCAAGAATTAAGTGGATTCTAAGTGTGGACAAACTATGGATTTCCTCATATACACGGTACATTGGCATAAATTACTTATATTATAAAGTAGGTGCAAATATAATCATCATGGTAATTAACATCTATTTGTTTATCGATACAATTGAAAATTATATTTTCACCCGATTCGTGCTCGTCCGCGTATTTGATATCCATCGTGCCAATAAGGGTAATTAAATTTACATAATTCCATGAAATCTCGTTTCTAATCTACATTTCCACTCGATAGTAACAGAGGAGACGATATGGTATTTGAACAGTTTGTGTCACTATAAATATTAAAGCCTTTCGGCGAAAAAAAATTCTAGGTAAAACGTCTATATTAACATATAAACGAGAGTTTTTCTCATCATATATTCGCACTCGCTGACGAAACTTTTTACCCATGTTTGTTTGAAGAAACGCCTTACAACATTTACGCTATATAGAAGAAAACCTATAAAATTTATCGTAAAAAGCTCGTAAAAAATTTATACACCGGTACCAAGATTCCTCGCAAACAAATCCCTATAAGAACCGCATTAACGAGTCACGATTAAATTATACACCCCACGCGTTCGGAGCAATAAAAAAAAGGCCGTACCGCAAGAGTGGGGCAGGTGGATTCGGGCGTAAAAGAGAAGAATTTCATAGACAACAGCACGTGCCGCTCGCAAGTAGTAGTAGTAGGGGGCCGATTTGAATTCGTAATTCGGATGCTTTTGTCACGCACTCGCTCTCTATATCCCGGTGGTAAAAATTGAATAAGACCGTTTAACGGCAGATTCATCGCCGCCGGTTTTTCCCTCTCTCTCTCCCATTGTATATCCGCGCGCGATTCCCCATTCATTAAATTCAAATGCGCCCGCTCTTGAACGGGTTCCGCCTCTGGATAAAGAGCGCACACTAGTAGTAGTGGTGTTGTTGCCGGGAAACACGCGCTCGCACTTGCCAATATAGTGTCTCACCCCCTCTTCCCCCCTTATAGCCAATGATTGTACTCTGTTATACGGTATTATCGCAAAGTGGCGCGCGTGACGCGTGTCGCGTGCGCCTTACGCGAGATTCCAAATATTTGAGCGTATTAATAGGCCGTTTCCTCTCTCTCTCTCTGTGTATCTTTTCTTTTCTTTGGAGGGAAAATTGTCACCAGATAAGTAGCGCGAGTTTTGTTTCGTGTTCTGAGAAATTAGGCGGGGCTGGAAAGAAAAGACATATCTGATTTGGTCTATCCGCGGGGCAGGTGTTTAAATTCGAAATTTTCATTTGAATGGAGGGACGAAATAAATTATTACTTCATTAATAAGGTGCGCGCGGCATTGTGCTGAAATTTTCTATTGTCAGGTGCGATGAAGAAGGAAACATCTGCTCGGCGTTGTGGAGTTCATCAACGTCATCGCGGGAGTTCGATGGAAGTTTCAGATGAATAAACAGTGTTTGTAAATAGTAATAAACGTCATAAGTTTAATGGACTTGAATAATTTGTAGTATTATGAGATGTGTAACGATTGATAAGCTGTGGTGAGCAAATGGTTCGGTAAGAATTAGACTTTAACCGTTGGTTTAAGGAGGTGTGGAATACCGACCCCTATTACGCGACCTACCGTACCGGCTGGACATCAGTAATTCGTTATAACTCGATTGTTACTACGATTAACGACTTATCCAAATTCGCTTACCCTCCGTAATGTAATTATCTATTATTCTTCAAAGTTTTGAGTAAAAATTTCAAGGACACCTTTTAAAATTTCTGGAACAAAAAATTACGAAATTTCCCCACCCCCCTAACACCAAAATAAACATTTTTTAAAGTAAATTGACTTACAAAATATAAACTTTATTACAACAGTTTTTAAAGAGTTAGTTATAATTAGTTTTAGAATTAGTTTTAATCTGATGAGATTAGATTATTATAGAGCTAATTAATAAAATAACATGATTCATAAAAATTATTCAGTTTGAAATCTGTTATACCTTCAACGATTTAAATGGAAACGCTTGCTATTTCACAAGCCATGCATTAATCGTAACTATCTTTTATTATGTGCAGTACAACTTACCGTTTTAGATTCAGTAAGTTAATATATCTCTGATACATTGCGATAAATCAAGTGTGAAATACAGTAGGTACTCATACGAGCATTAATATAAAAACGAAAAGTGGATAACGAGGTCAGGCGAGTATTTATGCTATATATTATTAAACAAAGTAGGGTTACTGCATAAATAATATTTTTTTTTTTTACTCGCAAACTACTATTTCTTTTCTACTATAATTCTAAACTGTATACGTTTTATTAATTTTTTTCAACTTATAACTGGGGGGGGGGGGTACCCCCTACTTGTTAATCTGGTGAACCCTCATTTAAAATACTTATGTAAAATAATTTATGAAAGAAATCAATTTTCCATTAACTTTCTTATACTATAGTATGAGGAAAATTCGCCTTCACAAACAAACTTAAATATAAGTGTAATACCCTCCCTTTACCCCCCCCCCCCTCCTTTTCTGACTGAAACGGCAGGGCGTCGGCGGCAGCGAAGTTTTTTTACACTGAGAGAAACTTTTTCTCAAAATGTTGATATTTAACATGGCATTGTAACTATTAAAATATAGTTACAATGCCATGTTAATAGTTAAAATACCATGTTAAATATAAACATATTCTTCTCTCAGTGTAAGAATATAGAAAGATAACATTTATAAAAGTGCATCACTCTTCCATCCCCTTAATTAAATAAATTATCCTATTTTTTTTGTACCTATTATAAAAATTCATTAATTTAACTCGAATATCCCTTTTAATCGCACATCTGCCCCCTAAAGAATCAAACCAAAACCAACAGAACTCTTCAATCCCCACACGTAACATATATTTCGTTTAAAAAAAGCGGCATACCGTACCTAACTTCAAGTACCACGAGTACCGTCACCTGCTTAAATTTATCAGCCCACGCGCGCGGCTCTCGAAACTCCGCGCATCCGCAACACCAGTAGGCAAAAAAGAAACATCCTCGACACTCGCGTCCTCTCCCTCCGCAACTTGGCGAGTACTCGCTTGCTCTCTCGAGTCATCGGAGCGTTAATTAGTGGAGCACACGCGGCGCATCCGCAACACGATAATTAATTGGACGCGCGCGCGCCTAGCGATTAACCCGTTCACTTGGAAAAGCGTCTCTCTCTCTCTCTCTCTCTCTCACTCTCTCGTCGTCAATTGAGCGACGATGTCGACTACGACGCTTTTCCAGCTGATTTCCACCGCGATCATCTGAACTTTTCTTTCTCTCTCTGTAACCGCGCGCGTGGGTTTTTCTGCGACAAAAGGGAGAGAGAGCAGCAGTTTCAATTGGAGGGACGATTGTAAATGCAGGGTCGGATGTAAGAATGCAACGCGAGGAGAGATGCAGCCCCTTTTTTGAAAACGAGGGATTATAAAATTACGTTGGCATATACAACGCACAATAATTGGATGCTACGCTTTTTTCTCGATGATTCTGAGCGCAAGAGCTTGAGTATATATACACGGTGGGTACATTCTCGTAAATGCGCGCGTTTTGTCTGGAGGACGTTTGGGCTATGGTGATTCTTGTACCGCTGCTGCTGTTGCTTTTCAAATTGTACTTTTTATTAATGCACTCTTTCCGAGCAATTTGCGTGGCTCTATTCATAGAGTTTGCTCGGGGAAAAATGTACAGAGAAACATTTTTAGATAAATGGATCATCGTATATACAAAAAAAAGTGCATTTATAAATGGCCACTAGAGGTCTTTATCATTGTCAACAAGCTACGATTATGAAAAGAAAATTAGCTTTTCTCTGTGTAAAAGAAAATCTTTTTTAAAACCATTATTTTGCTCTACCGTCCTTGGTGGAAATCCAAAAAATTTTATAACTATTAACTGACCATTTGTATTAGAAACTTGTTATAAAATGGGAATTTCTCTTGTCCAGTTTCTAGCTCCCGATGAAACGCTTTTTCTCCTATTATTTGGCCATTTAATAGATTGAAAAATAGAATGAGTTTTTCGAAGACAAGCACAAGCTTGTTCTTGAATATTTTAAAGGTATTAAAACTGATCAGTTCCTTTAGTCTGGAAATGGCAAGATGAAGGCTTGCTGTTATGACAAGGAGTGAGAGAGATAAAATCAGATGGAGAAATAAAAGTTTTGCTGAATTATTCATAGAATGAGTACAACAAATGATTTATTAGTTAATGTTATTTATTTATATTTTGGTAAGCCATCCAATGCACTTGAATGCTCTTTCATCAAAGATCAAATTAGTAAGTAAATCAAATGCGAATATTTTGTTGTTACGTCAATCTAATAAATACACTCAGAAAAACGATCCTCCTGTCTTGAAATAGAATTCCTCCCCAGAAAATCTTCGTGCGACAAAAAAGGATTCGTCCTGTGCGAAAAAATTTTCTCCTGCGCGAAAAATCATCATCCCTCTACAGAAAGCTTGACTTCCTGTTGTAAGATAATTCCTCCTGCCATAGGAAGATATTCTCTTGGCCCTATTTTTAGCGGAAATCGTCTTCCGGCAGGCAGATTCTCGTTGATACAGGAAGATCGTTTTCTGGGTGTAGGCAAATTGTCGAAAAATCGTTTCATCATAGTGAGTAATTAGCCAGTTTTACTAGCTATTTTCTAACTTCTTGGCCATTTCATATAGATCAATTTCCACCAGGGGTACTTTCTATAAAATAAATATTTAATTTGTTACATAAAAAACAAAATATCGGACACTAGGCACCATATAGGCGAAACCTCGCCGTCTGCCGGCGCGTATAGACGACGAAGAAGGACGAAAACGGGCGCGGGGAAAAACGAAGCGCACGAAGAGCAGGCAAGAAGCAGAAGGCAGAAGGAACATAAAGAAACGAGTACTCCGGTTTAAGTGCGCGTACAGCCAAAGCCAAATCGCTCGAGAGCCGCCGCCGCCTACGCGCGGGGCAGCATCTATCTACGTGCAGGAATTGCCGGGCTCTGGCTGCGGGCCAATTGCAAAATGTAAATAGCGAGGACGGGAGGAAATCGGAGGTGGAGAAGGAGGAGCGGGCGAGAAAGAAGAAGAAGGAGAGAAAAAGCAGAAGAGTCTCGTCTGCCTCCGCTGTTTGCATTTAATTTATGACGTTGCATAATTAGCCGGACGATAGGCGAAACTTCACTTTCGCGCGCGCGCGCGCGCTCTGCTGTTTACACAGTGCCGAGACGACGAGGATGAGGACTGCTACGACGATTTGCTCACTTTTACCTCGTCCTCTAGCTCTTTCCTCCGTTAAGGGAGCGCGAGCGACTGATTCCAATGAATAATGGATTTCGCTGCCACCGCCGCTGTCTCTTTCGCTTTGATTTGGATGTTTGTCGAGCTGTTAGGGGGATACGAACGCGCGAGAGAGAGGGAAAGAGTCAAGGAGGTGTATGTGTGCAGTGGTTGATTTTTAGCGGGTTAGAGACAGTTGGGCGCGGAGAAGGTTCGATGCGTCGTTAGGTGGAAGAGAGGTTGGAAGAGTAGAAAGTTCTTCGTACATTATAGGCTCACCGAGTATTTTTGCTTTAAGGTAAAGTACCCAATACTGGGACAAAGCCAATTTTGGAACCAGTTGTGGGACAACAGTAAAAAAACTACAATAAACGGTTAAGACGATAGCAGCATTAATTCATTAGTATTCTTTATGATGTTAACTATATAATCACTTCGTTATTGTGTTGATTTACTTCTTAAATTAGCGTATACAAGATACAAAATTTTCAGGGTTAGGTTTCAGAAGCGCGCATAGCGAAAACTTTGTCCCACTTTAGGTGCCTCTTAATTTCCATATCACAGTAGTGAGGCACGTTTAAAAGTATTGTATAAAAGTATCCCACTACTGGGTTCGAACGGACGTCCCACTACTGGTTCCAAATAAGTTACTGTGTTCCACTACACCAGTCGATAGATATTTTATTTAATGCGATTATTTTAATACACCAGCAACGAAAGAAGGCATTTTTTTCTTAAAATAAACCTTGAGGTACGAGTTATCTGCTGAGGTAATTAGTTTTTATATATAATATTATAAAAAAAGTATGGTCAAAACTATCCCCGTACTGGGTACTTTACCGTTAGTGCTTGATTCGAACATCTGCCTTACCTCTCATTATGTTTATTACAAATTACTTTATAGAGCAAACCAGTACTTTTTATGTCAGAACATCACCTACTGTTTTGCTAGATATTGCTAGATATAATCTAACAGTGTCACAAATCCACGATGCAAGAAAATAAATGCTTGATCGAGTAAAGAACGCCTGAAAAATGAAATCAAATCCATCTTGGTAAACTTACCAAAATACACCGCTTAACAAGACGCCCCGACAGCCATAAAAACGACCACCCCCCGATAATTAGCGTACACATACACACTTCCTCCGTAATCACAGCAACCCAAACTTTAAAACTCACTCCCGACCCGCCTCCTGCCAAAAAAGAAGAACACCACAACCCGCACCGCATACTATTTTTAATTAAACCGCTGCGACCCGCTGATTTACCGATCCGCGAGGGCGATGATCCGCGGGCATTATTACCGCTATATACAAACGGCGACGACGTCCGCACGCACGAGAGAGGCGTTGCACGGGCCGGCCTGACTAATTGGGTACGCGCGCTAACGATCGCCCGGCTAAAACAATGGCCGGCCCATAAATCCTAAGAGAGAGGGAGATGCAGCCAGGCGGCGTCCTGGTCCTGGCTCGCGTCGGCCGCGGTTAACTAATAGCGATAGGTGCGATGCCGTAGACAAGACGCGGAGGGAGAGAGAGATATTCTGCAAACTCGGGATATCTGGGAGGATTGGTGAGGGAAAAGTCGAGGATTCGGCATTTTCATTGTAATTAGGTGGAGTGAAAGATTTTATAGTTTCTTTTTGTATAAATAGGTGCTAAAGTGTATATATACATTATATGTTATGATTGATCGGATTGTTAGAACAGTTATTGAGCATCGTTATTATTAATATTTTTCGATTTTCGTTGCCACATCGGTTTATGATTCACATTTCAGGAATCCGCATAGATACGATAGACACTACTCTATACGAGAGAGGAAAAAAATCGAATAAATTACAATCATTATGTCAATCCAATTAATTACCTAACTACGTATAATTAAGTTAACTAATTTGATGAAAAACTCGTTTCGAGATTCGTAAAGATATGTCTCTCTTTCTTATGGGTATTAACGTGTATTTGTTTTCGGTCGGCGTCGGCCTTTCCTCCGCGCGTCTTCGCCGCGTAATTATAGGCTCCTCGCAACTTATAATTTCCGATTGCGCCGTATATGAAGTTTCACGATTATTCACGTAATGGATTTGAATAATTGGCGCAAACACTCCCTCTCGCGATTGTTCTCATCCGCGCTCCTCGTGTGTGTATATATATACGTACAATAATATACGTGTTTATTAATTCTGTTTTGTTAATTGACGTTAATTTTTCATCGGATAAAATCGCGATGAGCGGTGATTAATTGGTTCTCGATATTTTTCAAACGTTAATAGTTATACTTATTTCGGTAACTCATACACAATTATAACCAAGTGATTATAAACATAACAAATTAGTTTCTGAAATGAAACACTTTGATAATACTTTTACGAAGGTAATAAGTATTATTTCCGCGATAAATATTTATAATACCATTTCATCGAATGGTCACAAAAACAGTATATAACCGCACAATGACGCGCGCGTCTATTTACATATTATATTACATAATCGCTTTTTCCCCGGCGCATTGATCGCGTCGTAATTCACATCGCATCTCGTGGCTTAGTCACGAGAGTAATATCTGGTCACGGTATGGAGCGCTGTGCGCTCTCGGGGATACACTACTTTCGAGTATCCCTTAGGGGAGGCGCGGAATATAATTGATTAAGGAATAGCGTGCAAATGGATTCAATTTTTCACACACACACACACACACAGAGGCACACGTATAGACGCGCGCTGACCCGGGCTTAATATTTTAGGCAACGTTGTCAAATTGATCGCGCATCTTGGGGTGATTAATGATCCGGCGTTTAATTTGTTTTGGTAAAAACAGAGGAAGGATCATTAGGGTTATTGCTGCGCGTGTGTATGGATTTAATATAAACTGCGTCAATTAAGGAAAATTTCGGTAATCAATAGGTTGGTAAATGTCTGGATATGTATAATTTATGGAATTTATATGTATACAATGTGACAATGTTAAGTAATAATCAATTCGTTGAAAGGGTTTTGAAAGAGAAATTGCTAAGAGAACGCTGGGTCTTATTGCACATTTTCAAATAGAAATTCTCTTTATTGTTACTGAATGGAATGTTCCTCTCTTAAAAAAATGATGGCCGGAAGATAGTGGCTCATTTAAAGAATCGATGCGATTGGTTGTTAAACTGAACGGTAAAATTCAAAACTAGCAAATTTTTTAATCTTAATATTGAGAATTGGAATAGAAAGTAAAAGAGATTCTTTAGAATAGATTATGTCAATATTATGTTCAGATTTTATTTTTTATTTAATTATTTAATACTTTATGAAAAAAAAAATTCCAATAAGCTTATAATTTCTAACCTCAAAATTTAGTATTAATTAAGGGTAAATGTCCTACAGTATTATATCAATTATTAAAGATGCAATAAAATTAAAAGAAAAAGACTTCTGCCTACTAACAAATCAGTTATTCTTAACATTTTTAATAAGAAATGAATACAAAGCGCGCGTAGCGCGCATGGATTTAGCTAGTATCATTAAAGAAAACGGTAATATGAATGTTTAATAACACAGCCCCACAAAAAAAAGAAAAGGTTCTGTACTTTAGATCGAACTATCATATCTCGGTGTATTTTGGCTTCCTAAGTATGATTCCAAGATCAGAATTCGTCCACCACGTCCATTTTAAGAGATTTGTGCGAGTTTACAAAATTCAGGTATTTAGATCTCCGAGAAAAAACATTGTAGAGGGATGGTGTAAAGTTGGTCTTGAAGGACGCAAACAATGATACATTGTTTTGCAGAAAAGATTAACAAAAAAATTGTTTTACTTTGTTTTTTAAAATATCTCAAAAATCTTATACCTAATGATATCTCCAAATTCAGACGTAGTGAACGAATTCTGACCTTGGAATCGTACTTGGGGGGCCAAAATACACCGAGATATGATAGTCCGATCTAAAGTACAGAACCTTTTCTTTTTTTTGTAGGGCTGTATAATCTGAAAATTCTCCCATCCTTTTGATAGTTTAATTCGAAGTTTTCTACTGTTTCAAAGTCGCTAAAACACTAACAATCAAATGTCTCCGACACTCAAAACAACCAATCCACCTGTACGCTCTACCTCCCCCTCTAAAAAAAACAAGGCCACATCAGCGCCACACACATCCGAGCGTAAAGACCAACCCGACGCCGCAGAGGAAGTGTGCAGCGCCCAGTGCAGGTGAACCGTCGTCGTGTCGCTCGGTGTAAGCGACACTCCACTCCCGTGCACCGCAACCGTATATTAGCCTTCGGCCTCTCTCTCTTCGTCCACGCGCCCACACACGGGAAATCCGAAACCTCGGGGTCAACGTTCTCCCGATGCTTTTCCGAGAGTAGCATCGCGGCGGCTCCTCCGGAAACACGACGGCCCCCGCTCCGGTCCCTTCTGTCTCTCGTCTTTTTTTTTACGTGTGGCGTGTGCCGTGTGTTTGCCCTCGCGGCTGATACTTCGGGGAAGAAGTGGGTACATGTATGTATATATATATATGCACGCGGTGCGCAGCGCGATCGGAAATGTTCCGAGAGGCCACGTGCCGGTGGATGTGTGTAAGTGTGTATAGGAGAGGATGGGTGGCGATGCTTTGTCTTCGGTGTCTGCGTGTATATGATGTCGATGCGATGGACGATGCGCGCCGGGGTTTCAGGATGGAATTAATGAGGTATACGCGCGGCCGCGGTCATCGTGTAATTGTAATTTGTAAGGCGTATATGAGCGCGGAGGAGTCATTATCGATTATCCCTTTTCTTTTCTTTTTAATCTTTGGTGGGATCTGGAGAAACTTAGTCATCGGGTAGTAAATATATACACTTTGTTAATATATATTTTACTGAATCTTGACGTAATTTTCTTTTTGTATGAATTACAGTACGAAAATATATATATATATATATATATATATATATATATATATATATATATATATATATATATATATATATATATATATATATATATATATATATATATATATATATATATATATATATATATATATATATATATATATATATATATATATATATATATATATATATATATATATAACGTACAATAACACCAGCTTATTACGATTATTTTCGTCACGCTTATAATTGACCCGAAACTCCGTATCATCGATTCTCAACACACACACACACACACACACACACACACAACCAGACCGCAAAACGCCGTCAATATTTTCACACTTTTCGCCCCGAACGCCTCGCCTTAACCTCACCCTTAAACGCAATGACATCGGTACTTTAAAAATCATTCGTCAACCTCACACAACCCCAACCTCTCGCGAAAAAAATAAAAGAATAACCCTACACACACACACACTCGAAGTCATTGCATCGTTTATCATCCCGCGCCACCTCGTGCTCCTTTTTATTAACAGCCCGATCGAGAGCCGAAATTTCATAGAAGCCGAAATTAAAAACGCTCGTCTCTCTCTCCTCGTGATACGTGACTTTCCGCGGCCCCCCGTCAAAGATGACTCAGACGCCGTCGGGCGAGCAGAGAGGTGTTAACTGCCCAGTCACGATGCAAGTGTTCTGTGTTCCTCTCCTCCTCGTAGTCGTCGTCGGGCCGACAAAACGCCGCGCGCGCGCTCGTTCGAATTTTCGAACGTGCCGGGGATCTGTTATGCTCGCGCACGCGTGCCAGAGAGAGAGGATTGATGCGTGCGCCTTTTGCGCATATGCGCTACGATGGATTGTATATTGGCCACGCAGGTTATTGACGCGCACGAGCATCACGAGGTGTGGGGAAGAGAGCGCCGAGGTGGTTTTGAATATTCCGGGGGCTCTTTGTGATGAAGGCGATGATGGCGATGGGTGTGATGGGTACAGTTCGGCAGCTTTACCGTTGCGATTGTGGGTATACGTTGTATGTTAATGGCTTTGTGCGAATGTTGGCCGTTTTGGTGGCGAGGTCTATTTTTGGGGATTCCGGGTTATTGGTTCGTTACATCGGTTTCCATTGGCATCGGCAATGATTACGTTTTTATTATAGAAAAATCAAGTTAATATAAAAAGCATTTATGGCAAAGTATACATCGAGATTATGTGCAAATGCTAAAATATAAAGATACCAGCATCTGAATTTTTAATCTCTCACAGCAAAACGTACACCTTCATAATTGAAACTTAGCTATTTCACTTTGTTACTATCCACTATTAATTGCAACACAGGAAAAACTATACAGAAGTCCAAAGACAAGTCATCAATCTATCGGCTAATGGTCGCGGAAGACCAATATTAATGATTTCATGCTACCGCTCAGACATGATGCCCAGCTACTGTACCTTTCTTATCTCGTTCTATTAATTGATAAACTGGAAAAATCCCACTCCCTCGTCCTTCCTCAAAATCCACACATAACCTCCCGCACCAGCGATTTTCCAGGAACCCTGTGCCCCCTCATAAATCGCGCGCGTGCCCCCTCATAATTCCCCCTACATACGTGCCGCAAGAACTGCCGTACGGCGATCGGCCACGATCCCGTTCTCTCTTTCTCTTTCGCTGTTAAAGAGACGCGCGAACGTATAATGCGCGAACACGGAAGGTTGTCGCGTCTGAGAGAGCTAGTGCGCTTCCGGGATCTCGCGAGCGAGCGTTTTTATGCCTTTACGACCGACACGGTCCCCGAGCGCGGTAGAGAGAGAAAGAGAGAGAGAGAGGGTGACGTAATGCGCCGTCGTGAGATGTGAGGGTAAAAAAAAGCGCGGCGAGGAAAATTTTCGCCTTGGGTCTGCGGGTGGAATGATTGTGGAGGCTGCGCTTTGAAGGTTTTCTTTTGGTAAATAAATGGGGTGGGATGTGGGTTTGTGGTGTTTGGTAGTCGACGTGATGTAGGGTTTTGGAATTTAGTTTCTTTTGGTATTAATGTGATAAAGGTTACGCAAAATTGAACTGAAATTGAATTTGAGGTATTTTGCTAATTATGAATGATGAATCTGTATAGGTGAATTGATGGGTGTATATAACCAGGCGGAAATAAAACTTTGCAAATAATGATTAATAAGAATATATAATTTTTTTATAATTTAAAAAAAAAGTTTACAACTGTTAATAACTGTTTATAAATGTAGAATTTGAGACTATAATAACAGTTTATAAAAGTTATCAATAGTTTTTTTCTGTTATGAACAGCTAAAAAAAGTTTATAACAGTAATAAACTTTTATTTACTTTTTTGGGCTGCGGCGCATAACCATAAAATCAATCTATAAAAAGTTATTATCTGTGATAAATATTTTTTATTTAATAATAATAGTTATTAATAGTTTCAAAAAATTTATTAATTATTTTCACTTTTTGTAAGAAAGAAATTTTATTAATATGGATTTTCCAAAATACAAATAATTATAAATTTCAATTAGTACAAATTAGTAAACATTCGTAAAAGTTATTATCAGTTATTAACTTTTTTTGCTCATCAAAGATTCAAATTTTTACGACGGTCCAAAAACCTTATAAAAGTAAATAACTATTTATAACAGTTTAAAACTTTTATAAAACTCTCAAATTCTGGCTTTATAATCTGCTAATATCAGTTATAAACTTTTTTGAACTTTTCTTATAGAAGATCATTTCTGCCTATGGGTACTAAGAAAATCTATTTAAATCTTTAGAAATCTTTCGAAATATGATCATTTCAAACAGAAATTAAATAAATGACTCCTACACAAGAACGTAATGCTTTGACATTCAAAGATACATATTTAGGAAAAACATTTATTTAGAAAAAAATTATTTAAATATCGAAAAATAAAAAATTCTATTTCAACGATTACAACACACATATCATACTAATATCATCAATTCAAGTGATTCAAATTTTCCCAACTCAACCACATTCTCCACTAACCATGCGATAATTTCTTTGTTTCAGGTGAGTATCACGTCACTCCCACTCGTCGTCCCCCACCCCAAACCGCACCGTGTCTCACCCACGTAAGTATAATATAAAAAAACACACACAAACCCTCAATCCCTCTTAAATATAACTCCATCAAACATTCCCAGACACACAGACGCACGACCCCTCGCACCGCAAAGAATCCAAATAAATCAAACCTCAACCCGTACATACATATACACACGCATAACAGGTGCCGTCCCTATGCGTGCCCGTATAATCGAGACCCAGTAATTATGCAAGTATATACACGCGGATTCGCGCGCACCCGCACCTCGACCGCAACGCGCAACGCACCCATATATAGGGGCCCACCCGGAGACACGGTGGGTGCGCACGCGCGCGAACAAGAGTATGGGACCGTGACCGCGCGACGGGCCCTATGTACAATATATATGTAACATACTCTCCGAGTTTGCGGAAAGCACGCGGCCGCCGACTGGATGTGTCTCTTTTTCGACGTTAATTGCGACGTATAGACGTATGCGCGTGTATGTGTATGTGTGTGTAGGTTTGTGGAGGTGTATCGGGAGTTAAACGGTCTCGGGACGTTACGTTCGATTGCCGATGGCATTGGGTGCTTTGTGTTGAGCAGATGATGATGATGATGGCTTGCCGTACCGGTTGATTGGGCCGAGAGCTGGGGTCTCGGAATGTGGGTGAGGATCCGAAGGTTTTTCAGCTGTTATGCGAGCTTATAGTTTAAATAAATAATATACTACTAGGTGTACATAGTTTCTTTTTTTTTTGCCTAATAAGAATGAGCCACGGTTCCTGTCGATTTTTTCATGACTAATCCCCGCAGTTATCGATCAAACGTTACAATTCTCTTATTGACTATCCGCACATACACTTGTACACACCCACCGTCGTCCGGCACGGTGGTCGCCTGAAATTTGCGCGCGCGTGTCGAACGCGACAAAAAAAAAATGCGCCGCGCGCACTGTTGTACACACACGTATAAACATATTATACACACATATAGGTGTACGTAACTGGAACCTCCGCGCGTCGGGTTCTCCGGGAAATGGAATATGCGATTCCCCGCGCGGCCTCACGGTGGTTTCACTCGTGTGTGTATATATATATGTATGTACGTCGCGTTTCCGCGCGTCTAAGCTTTTTAGCCTCGGTCGTTCCGAGAAGAATTCGGCCGCGGATCGGGTATGAGCGAGCGATTGTGGTTGAGTTGTTGCCATTATAATGTTTGAATTTTAAAGTGGAAACTGTATGGGAGTTTGGATCCCTTTTTAAAAAAAGTGATGAGCGGCCATGTTGAAGCATCTAAAGGCTTGATTTTGATTGGTCGATAAGAAGAAGGCGCGAAAAATTTACTGTTTGGAATTTAATGTTTGAATTTTTTAATGGAATTTTTACATTTAGAGTAGTATAAAAATGATTAAGTTCTGGCTTTGAAAAAATACTTCAATAAGTTAAAAGTAAAACGTAATGAAAAGTACGCGCGAAGCGCGTTTGAATATCGCTTGTAAAAAAAAAAATATGGTAAAACAGCACTTGTTTCAGTTATTTTAGTGTTGTTGTCATCATAATAACGGATATTATTATACGCAGCGATTGCGTAAAATAAAAATATTTTCAATTTAACAAGTTGCTTGTTGGTTTCTTTAAATAACTATACATTTAAAACAGCGCGATGCATATTTTACGCAACCAACTTATAAAAAACACCAGACCATAAAAATTCTGTACACCGCGCCAACTGCATTCCCCAAAACCTAATGCAGACACAAATAAAAGCCCATCAAGCGCAACGCATTTAACGACATCACCCGTCGTCGTCGCCTATATACCTATACACACCTATATAGTCTACACAGCCTTCGGCAACCTCCAGCAGTATAGCAGCTCGAAAAGAAAATAAAACCCGCTCAATACACGCGCTCACCTCCCTCCTCCCCCTGCCACGCTAACTTCGTCGCCGGAATTTCGCCGCGGCGGAAAATCTTCGAATACGAGGCGGAATAAACGCCGCGGGGCCGTCGTTCCCCACCTCCGCCGCCACCTTTCCGCATATAACTCGCCCCCGCCGCGAGAGAGAGAGATTTTAGGCAGCGGCGGCGCTGCTCCGACTATAAATTCATAAACTACGACTTCGAAACTCCGCCGTGGCAAACTTCCTACGGTTAGCGCGCGCAGCGCCTCGAGGGCGCGTTATACAGCTTAGGCGGGACGCGAGGCGAGAGGAGTACAAGTTGGAGAGAGAGAGGAGAGAGTTGAAACCTCGATAAATTCACTAGCAGTTAGTTACAGCAAGAAACTCGCGGCTCTCCGGCGAGCCTCCCGAGTCTGAATTTCGCTCGCTCTTGTGCAGGGGTTTGGAGTTTCTTTCTTTTTTTTTCTTTTAATTTGAGGTTTTGTTTCGGTATATAACGGGGTTGAAGTTTCAGCGGACGTTAATTTTTTAAAAATATGCGTGTAGCTTTCGAGGAGTTGAGGGGTGAGGGGTGGAAAGTTTAAATTATGTTGATTGTGGGTATACAGTTGGGTTGGATTTTGCGCTTCCTTTCGCGCAGAAATATAGTCGGAATGAGAATTACTCAAGTAAGAGTTTTTATTTTAATGATAAGCATTTCTGTAGTTTATAATGCGAAAGAAGGGTTATATTTTCAAAAGGAAGAAACAAATAATCCAAAATACTCTAAAACATTTTAAACTACCACACGGAGAAAAATGGTGTAGGAAAAATAACTATATTTCTAGTAAGCGTGGGACAGACTCAAATTTTCATAAAATTTACTACAATTTATAGTAAAAATTCCTGTGAAGTAATTTTTTACTATGTATATAGCAATTTTTACTATAATTGTAGTAAATTTTATGAAAATTCAAGTCTGTCCCAAAGTTAGTATCGATCGTAATTTTTCTTACGTTTACAGTAAATTTTCCTACAACATTTCTCTCAGTGCAATACTGACGAACAATTATACCAAAATCATCAATGAGGTTCTTTACAATCTTATAACTCCTGTCCTCCATACCAAAGCATTTCTATTATTCGATTACTCAGCTTCAATTATATACCTCCCCCATCCATAGCATCTCATTATATACACCCCACCACAAAACAAATCCCCAACGCATCCTCTGAATCACCTCGTGCGACGCAATATCGTCCGCTTACATGCGCGTGTACCTGCCCCGTGTCATTAAAATTCCCTTATCGCCTCACGATTTAAGACCCACGCGTACACACGTGGCCACGCGCCGACTGTCTTGCCTACGTGCCTTCGGCGATTCCTTATCTCCAAGAATCGTCGGCTGTCGCGTGGCCCGCGCGCGTCTTCTTCGGAGAAAGTACCGACGCCGGTGGTGGTACTCGGTCATGAATATTTCATTGTCGAGTACAGAGACGAAGAAGCGCCGGTGAGGAGAAGGAACTACTTCCGGAGTTTTCCGCGGCGCGAGGCTTTCTGAATTTTCATACGACGAGAGACGCGGCGCTTTGATGGGACGGGGGTTGGTGTGGCGTGGTATGAAAATTAAAAGGGGGAAAATGCTGGGATTTATTGGATGACTTCGAGGTTTTGGGTTTCGTGTTTACGAATGTTAATTGTATTTTCAGAGATTGGAATTGTGGTGGGTTCAAGAGTTGTTCTGTAAGGTTATTGACATTTGTAAGAATGAGTTCTCAGTTTCGGTGAAATATTATAAACTCTTAATTTAAATATAATCAAATAAAAGAATCAGATACGCGATTCCATTGTTGAGCGCCGTAATCAGAAAAGGAGAAAGGTTTGATATCGTAAATAGAACGGTTATAGGTTCGTTATAAATAGGGCGACTACATAACCGATATAGGAAACCATATCGACAATTAAAGTGTGGCGAGAATCGTTTTCTCCGCCTCTCTTTTTAATCTCGAAAAGAAAGGGTCAATTACGTCGTTAGAAGTCTTCGACTGTCTTATCCAATTGGAATCAATTAGTAAAAAGAAAGCAACAATATAACTTAAATATCACAGTGTTACACGATAGGTACAGTGCGAGAAAAAATATTGACTCGTATATAGCAATAGGTCGATTAAAATCGTAAAAGAAGCCCTCCAATTACCCTCTCTATAAAAATGAATCTTCGGTTACTCATGTTAAATTCACCTTCTTCGCGGCCATGTAATTAATTTTTACACTCGATACTAGAAATCCATCACTACGCCACCCTCGCCTCCCACATTTCCCGTTACTCTTTCTCTCGCGTATATTTCAACAACCCGCACGCCGCTCGTCGCCATTCTTTTCCCGCTCGCGCAATTACCATTTCAATAAAGCACACGCGAATACGATACACACATACGCACACACACGCTCGCTCGCGAAAGGGCAGTCATAGCGGCCTCGACGGCTTACTTTGCGACGACGAACCGTTCCTCGTCGCCTCTCTCTCTCTCTCTCTTGCTCGCTCGTCGTAGGTGTTGACTTACCTGCGCCTCGGGACTGGGGACCAGTTGCATTGCTCGCTTCTCGAGTGAGAGAGGGAGAGAGATTCTCATTTTAGACGCCTTAGCCACGGTCGTAATGAACGACGAAATCTTTTTTCTCTCTGCTTTTTTTCTCGCGCGCGAGCGAGAGACCGAGCTAACTGTTTTTCGCGGAAGCGAGATGGCGAAATGGTTCCCGGTAGAATTATGCATCCGAGATTGACGGATCGTGATTGATGCAATTTTCAGTGTGTATACGCGGCTGGTGCGTTAAAAAAAATGTTTGCCGTAGTAATACAGTTGTGGTCGGTCGTTGTCGTTGTCGCGTTATAGTGATATTAATTAATTAAAATCTCGTAAGGATATTTAGATGGGAAGTTTTTGACCTATTTGACAACTTTCTATTTTTAGAAGTTAGATCGCTAAAATTTCGCTCTCAAGTGTGTGAAAATTTCGCTCTTGCGACTTTTTGAAAAATTTTTGCGACACTATCCACAAGCCTTGAAGAAGGAGCTTATAATGCTCCGAAATGTCGACTAAATAAATGTTTAAAACAATGTCGAACACCTCGGTTCGTTCATGATCATTTCACCAACAGCTAACAGTGAATAATAAGTTGTACAAAAGTTTTGTCCTGAATATTTGACAAATTTCCTTCGGATTAATCGTTAACCTTTACTTGTCAGTTTCTATTGTAATAAAAACCACGAGGAAGCCTCAAGTCAGCTGATCCCACTCCACCCACGCCACCTTTTCGCGAGATCGACGCGTTTATAAACGTCTCGATCGACTCTCGTCTCTCTCACTCCGCAAACTCTCCGCGCGGTCCGCTCAGTCTCATCGTCAGCCTCGAGAATTGAGTTCACGATCCTATCGGCGTTAATAATGCCCTGCCTCCCGTGTTTCCCTTTCTCCTCTTTCTCTCTCTCTCTCTCTCCACATATATATACACAAGATACACGCGGACGCTGACGAACGTCGCGCTGCCTGGGAGCAAAATGTAATTTCCCTAGAACAGGAGCGCGTTTTCATTCTCTCCCTCTCTCTTTAGCGATAATTTTCCCCGAGCTCTTTCCACTCGCGAAAGACGTTAAAGTGGCGCATCGGAGCTGGAGCTCGTATATAGAGCCGTACCGTGGCGCGTGTGTATATATACACATACACACACACACACACCGGAGAGGGGAAGAGATACGCGAGTCGTCGAGTAGTAATTTCCAGGCTGTCACTGCCACAGCCTTCGCGTATATATATGTGTGTGTGGAAGAGAGAGAATTATTATAGCGCAGATTGCGATATCGTATACCTGATTTTGCTCCCGTGCACTTTTGTGTCGTCGAGGCACTCTCTCGGCTGTGTATATGTGTGTATATATACGTAGTGTGTGTGTGTGTGTGTGTGTTTATTCCGGGCAGGAAGCTGCCGGCACGCTTTTCAGGAAACCAAGTAGAATGCGGATTGAAAAATGACATTTTTCTGCGCAGTGTTGTTGCTGCTTGGGTGTCTGATCGTCGAGCTTTCAAGATCAATAATCTTTACGATATAACGATGCCTCTTTGCTATATTAATAAGGAAATTAACACAGATTTTTTTATTTTCTGTTTACTATGCTCACCTCTTGGCTTAGCGTTTCGGAAAAAGATGTAATAACTTTTACGAGCGCACTACCGGGTAAAAGCCGTAGTGGGTTACGATTTTATCTAGAAAGTCACTGATACCGGAAAAAAAAGGAAAACCAGGTATATTGCCGCCGGATTGCTCGCGTGCATTAACTCATCAAATATTCCTGCTGTGTTGCCAACCGTGTTTTGCGGGTACACGGGGCACCTCGCGTTCGGGTAAGACGGTAGCGAGATAATCGTGCGGGCTCTCAGGTATCGTAGCGTCCGACTTCGGTGAGGTTTCGGGTTTTGAATCTGAATAAGAGTAAATAAATTTATCGCCGATCTCCGAGGTCTCTAATATTTTAACTATCATGTTCGGGAGTACAACATTTGATCGTCCTAATTTTTAATATGAGGAGAAAAATTTCCCGCTGTAAAAGTTCGTATTATAAGTCGTGGGTAATTTTGACTGTGTCTCATAAATTACGATGAATTGGTATGATTTGTACCACATAGATTGTTATCTATGTGATCAACAAAATAGTGGTACATTTGCTGCTTATAAAAATTATTTCCATGTACGATTCCTGTTAACTCAATTACAACTATACGCGAAATTTAAATAATTAATTTATTTTCTTTTTTCTTTGTTTCAATAAAATATACGGAACATTCACTCGCATCTTCATCACGAATCTGTCAACAGCTCACATACCGGCCGCCACGCAGGAAATCCACCATTACCAACATCCTAATCACCTACTCCCCTCAAAAATTCCCCGTAAAAGTTCAAACGACGGGCCCGAAAAATCCACCTTTGCTTCCCCACCGAATCACGGAGCTTCCAGAATTCCCGAAATCTCGGTCGTTTGCGCGCGATGCCCCCGGAAAACAAAAACGCGGCTGGACGTGCGCACGCACGGCTACCGGATTTCACCCCTGACTAGGCTCTTCTTGGTCGATCTGCCGCTACCATCTCTTTCGATTTTCGTCTTCCTACTATGTGATGTGTAGCCGCGCGCCGGCAGTGCGCCACTCGGCTTCGATCTTGTATTCCGCTCTCGGTTCATGCGGAAAATTAAGGGACGCGCGTGCACGTGGAGCCTTTTTGGTTTTCCGTATATAGAGATGAGCGTATATATAGGCTATGGTTTCGAAGAATATTCGTTGAAATGTTTAGTGGCTGAAAATGATTATAGATTTTGTTAGCAAGTTGTATTTAGAAGGATTTTAAAGCAGAAGATTTATTTTATATACTTGAATGTGTAATCAGAAATGGTATGTGCAATACCCTGATGGAAATCGATTCCATTATTTATCTAATAAATAGCTAGTTACCCCAATAATCGTCAAAAATTATATAGACACTTTTCTTGGCCATTTCTATCCATCGAGGAAACGATTTTTCCGATCATATTCGCCATTTAATAGACAGAATAATAATATAAGTTTATTCACAAATTAACATTAGCTTATTTATGAGTATATTTAAAAAAATATTAAAGTTTGCCAGTTTTTTTTAGTTAGGAAATGACTAATAAGAGGCTTGCTGTTATGGCGAGGAGTGAGAGAGACAGAATCAAACGGAAAAATCATTGTTTTCATTTGTATCCCCTGAAACAGTACTATAAAAGAATTAAATACCAATAATTCGTGTTTACGTTTTGGTTAGCTATCCTTTTTTTTTAATATTTGGCTTTAAATACATGATCAGAGAAAATTACAGAGAAAATTTAGTACAAACATTTTAAGGTTGTGTTATCTCCATTAAATTATAGAGAATGTGACCGGAAAAATCGTTTCATCACTACCCAGAAATTAGCTATTTTTACTAGCTATTTATTATTTTCCTGGCCATTTTCGATAGAGACAATTTCTACCAGGGTAGATGAAATGTTTATCAATGTATATAATAAGAATAATTTTTCAGAGCGAATCGTAATATTTATGTGATTCGATTCATTCAATTAAAAGTAGGTATTCGAATGTGAACTATTCTCAAGTGAATATTAAACCTTCTGCCATCTAATCATCTATTATTATCGAACAGTTATGCCTATCCTATCCAGTAACAAAAATAATTAAAATAAGTCGCACACATTGCGATTCCCCGTAACTCACCTTCTCTCTACTTCTCGCCCGATTTCTCCGATTTCCATCCTTCGTCCCAATCACAGCCCCACAACGTTAGCCATAGCCGATCTGGATCGCGATACAAGCATCGGTGCGGCACCATCGCAACTCAACCGGAATACACATCCACCCGGAATCTCCTCTATATCCTCCGCCACGAGCGGCTTACATAAGAGAAAGACCGCGAGCACAAACAAAAAAAAAAGCAGCAGCCCAGCTAGAAGACAGGAATAAGGGAGTGGAAGAGGATATATCCCTTCTGTTAGACCGTAAGAGAGAGGATGAGGTGGCTGGCTTTCCGATCATCTCTTGCCGCCACTGCCGCGGTGTTATTTACATATACATATACATGCGGAGCTGGCGTGCGCGCGAGTTTGGTAGTCGGGGAATTAATTTACGTTGCTCCGCGTTCGGGAGAGGGGGAAAGAAAAAAAAAGTGTACTATCACGACGCGTCAGCGGGAGGCTTAAAAGGCCGACTTCCTCGTTTAGATTGAAACCTCAGCGGGTTCGTTAAATGGCGGGGAAAAAAGGCGGAGAGTGATGAATCGTGTTGTACTCCGGCCGCGGTCGTTGCTTTCTCGGATAGGACGAAGAAAAATCGTTGTTTTGGGAAAGTGCATTCTATCTATTTTTTTAAATTATTACGTAGCGGATTATAGCTCTAGTCTTCGTCCAGTAACCGAACCAGTAGCCAGAATACTAAATTACGGTTCTTTTTCATATACTCGGAAAATCAGTCGTCAGCGTAACGGCGCGGAATCCGCGAAAAGAACCGTCAAAATCAAGACCACCTCCACACCTCACTCACTCCCATCCATTCGCCGTCGCAGCGTCTGCGGTCTCGTCTACGCGGAACAATCGCCATTCACTTGTCATGCTAATCGCCTACGCGCACGCGCGCCTATACTCGGTCTTTCAATTGCGCGCGCCGGCCAAGTTCAAGCACTCGCGAATATATCGATGTGCATGCGTCGCTGGTGCTGCTGCTCCCCGTCGAGAAACTAATGTTCCGTCACTCTCGACGGTGCTTGCGCATAAGTATATGCTCATGGCTTCTTTTTCAGGAGGGAGAAAGAAGTGAGGGATTTTGTGCCGGGAGTGACAGGTTAGGGGTTCGGGGAAGGGTTCTCATTAGGGCCCTGCTTGTGGTTTTGTGATTTTTGATTGGGTGTAGTGGCCGGTTGTGTTTGGAGGGCGATGAGATTAGCGTTATTCCTGATGTATATTAAGTACATCCGTCCTTTGGACCGTTGCAAACATCTATTTCAGAAAGATCCAAGACTATACTTCCTAGATTACATCAAACATCTTAAATCAAAGGAAAACAGTATAATATCTCCTCTCATTACTGTCGTTCACTGTGGTACGCCGTACCAAAACCACCAACCTTACCTATACACCCTGACCCCACGATGATATCCCACCTCACATCTCACTATACATACACGACCGCTAAAAGAAAACCATCATCCATCCTCCGAACGGATAGCCTTACACCCATCTCGGACTTCCTCGCTCTCGCTTGATATAATTGTTATATCCCCGCGGCAAGGAAGAAGCTCCCGATATTTTTCTCTTTCCGCTCGCAGCTCCTTCGAAAACCCAACACCGCAGCGCCTCGAAGATCTTCTCTCGCAGCCTCCCCCCCGGGTAGGTACATGTAATATTGGCGCGGTCGCGGGATATAGCCTAGATTTGATTTCATCCCAAGATTATCGGAAGAGAGCGAGCAGCAGCAGCGGACCAGTAGCTCTCTTTCTTATTTATATACGTATGTGCGCACACGTATCTATGTGTATACACACATATGCGCACGCGCGTGCACGTGTACCAGGGAGAATATCTCGCTCTCTCTCTCTCTTGGGGATCGCGCGTTGATTTCCATACAGGAAGCCCCCGTAACAAGAAACCTCCCTGGCTCCTTTCTTTCTTTCTTTCTTTCTACGCTCTGTTCGTCTTTCTCGCTCACTCTCCTGCGCCGCTCCGGTGTATACCTTTTTTTCATTCTCCTCATCATCGGGACAGCCGACGTGCGCCCCTCTCCCCTCCTCTCTCTCTCTCTCCTTCGTCGTTTCTTTTTTTTCTCTACTTCGAGAAGCGCGCGCGCGAGCTGAAAAATGACGTGGTTCGTCGCTCGACGAGTATAGTCGTCTCTTGGCTTGTGTTCTTGTATAGGTATATGTATAAGTATGCTTTCTCAAGAGCGCGCGTGAGCCTCTCTCTCTCTCTCTCTCTCTCTCTCTCTCTCTCTCTCTCTCTCTCTCTCTCTCTCTCTCTCTCTCTCTCTCTCTCTCTCTCTCTTTCCACTTGTATTACGCGTCGAATAATAAATGTTTTCTTATAGTTCGTGTGGAATCGAACGATTCCGTGTATATATCATCCAGCGGCGTTTACGACTTTTAGAGAGGCGAAGTGTAGCTTGGCGATGCGTTTGCATTTCGAATGCAAATCCATAAGATTCTTGAATAATTTATTTATCGGTAGGGTGACAGCGTTGTCTCGAGTTGTTATAAAAAAATAATAAACCGGATAAACAATATTGCCAATATATTCTGTTGACTTTTGCGATAAATTTGTTTATTAAAAAATATATTATTATGCTTAAAGAGAGAGTTGAATTATTACCAGAAATATATTTAACTGCAGGAATTAAAGAAAAAATGATGTACCAATTAACGATCACTTTGCATAAAACTATGATTTCATATATTTTATAGCGTTCTTTCACATCTGCACTTATACATCACTATCTCGTTCAGTAATTATGCCATGACTTTTCACTCTTAGATCCAATTGTCCCCGAATAACAATCATTTGTCTCACACTGAGAAAAATGATATATTAAAAATTTCTATAATATATAGGAACGTGGGGGCAAATCTCAAATACCAAAATTTTTACTATATTTTATAGTAAAAATTGATATATACATAATAAAAATTGCTATATAGTAATATTTACTATAAAATATAGTAATAATTTTAGTATTTGACATTTGTCCCCACGTTCCTATATATTATAGTAATTTTTAATACATCATTTTTCTCAGTGCACCACATCTGTTACACCTGAACCATTCATAGATGGTAGGTTCCTCAACCGCACTCCATACACGCCATACCATCAGCTCCTTTGTCTCCGCCACCCGAATCGCCACGAGAGATCACGATCTCTCTCCTTCTCCGTCTCTCCAGTACAAAACCACGAAAGAACAAACAATTATGCAAATAAAATTTCACCTGCCCCTGCGTGCACCCCGGCCATTATCCATTAACAAACAATCGATGATACCTGCTGCATTCGCATTCAGACACGCGCACAACAATTCTCTCTTATACGCACAGTTTCCACATGGGGAGAGAGCGAGAGGTAGGAAAAGTGCACGAGGGAAAAGCATACCCACACACGCGCGCGCGAGCGACTTTTGTTCGTATACCTATACACGCGCAACCCCCGAAAAACTTGTCTCACCCGAGTACCTATACATACACACTCGGTTCCGCTTTTCTTTGTGTTTGTCGCCGGCCGGATCGTTAGAAAATAGTCGAGACTCTAATCCCCCTTGGACGCGAGGGGAGAGAGGGAAAAAACGATGATGCGGAATTTCGCGTGTACGACGCGCGGGCCCGTCTCGCGTACATATAGTCGATTCGTTCGGGCGCCCCTGCACAATGACGCGCGCGCCGCGGTCATTGTCGTCGTTACTTGGCCGAGTATATATGGAGCGACAGGGTCGGTGCGTCGCGGTGCTCCGCGCGTGCGCGCACCACGCGAGGCACTTGAATGTGGATATATAGGACGTACAATACTTGTTCATCTACGAGGCGTCTCGTTTCGTATGTATAAGTAGTTTCATTCCGGGCACACTGTCTTTTATGGGGAATAATGCGCGCGATTAGTGTCTAATTGAAGTGCGACGTTTGTTAAAAAGTTTCTTTGTCGTCGTATACGTTCGGACTGTCGCTGTATAATTCAGAAAATATGTATGTGTTTTAACCCTTTCAGTCGCGTAATTCAGTTGTGAAGACACGTTTTTTTGGCATATATTTGATTATAACAATTATAAACAATTATGGATTGACAAAAAACCATATTCGATTTAAAGTTTGTCTTTTACTACCTGAAAAAAAGATTTTCCATGGAATATAACAAAAAATGATAAAAAAACAAAAAACAACAAAAAAAACATGTTGCTGAAATATTGGCTCCTGTGACTGAAAGGATTTAAGATTAAAACAGTAAAGTATGTTTTGTATATGTACACGTTAAATTAGTTAATGATGATTCCAAATTAATAACTCATCATTGTAAAATCCAAAACTTAATTTTCCATCATTAATTGTCATTTTTAACGGAGCATTATTAAATTGCTTAAAAACCGCACGGCTTTTCAATTCTTAATCTCCCCCTTGTCGGAACAAGGCTCATTAACACAATGCTGCGGCTGGCAGAACTTCTCTCTTATATATATATATATATAGACCTGAAGCCGGCTTTTCAAAATCACGAGAAAAATAACCAATTGCACACTTGAAGTAATAAACCTAGTTCCCCGAGACCTTTTTTTCCATATTTTATCGTGCTACATGACGTGGAATACACATACACATACACGTGCAAATCCGGGACAGGAAAAAAAAAGAGAGCGCACGTCTGGTTTCTCTCTGTCTCTCTCTCTCTCTCTCTCTTTTCCTACTACTCTCGCTCGTTCGATCCCTCATTTCGTCTACGTGAGCTTTCGAGGGTTCTCGTGTACATATATATTGCCGCGAGACTCTGCGCGGTGTGTTTCATATTTGCGCAGTTTTCTGTGATTAATGTAGTCATGCCGCCAGTTTTGCGCTGTTTTATACATGCCCGCGCGCGGAAAGGAAAAACGCTTGTAATGGCCCCCCTCCCTTCCCCACCCGGCCTAAGTGACTGCGTGGTTTTTTTTTATTATCCATATATACGAGAGGGTACTTTAGCCGATGTTTGATACGCCGATGGAGCATTAATGATGAAGTGTTATTGTTTTTTTTCGAAAGAGAGTATGTGTGTACAGTGTATATTGAATATAATTAATTCGTTATGCGTTTTTTTCGCTATAATGTACCGGTCCGAGAAATTTCCAATTTCTAATGAGGAATCTTACGCTATAACTCATACACAATCGTCGTAATTAATAAACGAAAAAAAAAACACGACAATCAACTCGTTCACGAAAAATTGAACCGATCCTGGCCCACCTCTCTCCCCTCACAAAGCCCGGAAATTAGTCGTCACACGTGCATTTACGCTCTCTCGCCGCCCGATAATAAACACATTAGACACCTCTCTTTCTCTCTCTCGTGCAATAAAACGCTCAGGGCTCTCATTACCGAACAATCGCCTATACTGCCGACTTATCGCGGGTGCGCACGCCCCGGCAACAAATGTCCCCTTACACACAGGAATAATCCTCGGCGCGGGCCGTCGCATCTGGAAAAATCAACTCGGCGCTGTAAGTGGTTATTTTTTAAAAAAATCGGGGCCAGGAGAGGAGAGAAAAGGATTTGCGCGCGTTATAGTTGCTGGCGTCGTCGTAGGGACAAAGGAAAAAAAAGAGAGCGACGCGAGGGAGGGGGCAGAGAGAGAGCAGAGAGTTACGGTGGTATCGGCAGGGTGGGACCGAGGGTCGCCCAGGTGCTCGCGAGAGAGAGAGAGAGAGTGAGCAGGGGTACGCGTGAAGAGAGAGGGGGAAGAGGCTAGAGCTAGACTATGTAGGGTGTGTCTCTCTCGTTCGCTGTCTCGCTCGTTCTTTCCTGGGTTTCCTGTCTCTCGCCTCGCACTCGCGCGTGCTCTCGTTTTCTCGCGGCGGGGTTTGTCAGAGAGCGAGCGGCGTAAGGATAGGTACAGTTTATAATCACGGGGATGGCGGTAAATTTATTTTACTTCTGTAGGTCACTCACGTTTGTTATTTTAATCGAAGTTTGATTTTCGATGCGAAGCCAATAAGAAACCTATTTCTATTTACTCTCTTGAGGAGATACATTTTTTTGTTAATTATAAATTAACACCGGAAATTAATTAACCCTAATTGTTAGTGCAAAGCTTATTTATTTTGACACGTAGACAGTACATTCTGCCGAGATTATCGTAATTGGCAAATAGGAAGCGATACAATCGTAACAACTTAATTGTACGTAATACAACATTATAATTATTGCAATACTCTCCCACATGAATTCACAATCTCACGTATTAGCAACCACCACACACCTATAATCATGCGCTACCGACAACTACACGTAAACACACACTCTCCAATTTCCTTATCGACGCACGATCTATACCTCAACCCATCCCCAAAGCTCATCCAACCGTAGCCGCAACAGCTTCGTTCCGGCGCTCTCCTCAACACCTTCGCTCCATTATCTCCTGGAAAAACATTTACGCGTCCTTATACTCCGTCACCACCATCGTCATCACGCAAACATTATACATATCCTATATCCTCCTAACCAACATGCGACAAGTGGATATAACCGCACATTTCTCGAATTCAAAACACCACACTTGCCTATAATCCAATTCGAAACTCCTCTCTCGAAATTCGTTCCGCGCGACGAAAATGCAGCTCGCGCCAGAGTATATAGGCGCAGCATCAACAACAACGACGACGACGACTACGAGGACGCCCAAAATATTCATCATTTATAAATTTGCCTGAGAGTCGCTGCTGCTGCTGTTCCCCTCGCCTCTCTCTCTCACTCCCCTACTATAACGCGTGCAGGGGCCCGCAGCAGGAGGGTGCAAACCGCGTGTCCCAGAGCGAGCGAGCGGGGGGAGGTGGGGAGCGACTACTCGCAGCGGCTAGCTACTATACCTGAGGTGGTATCCCGAGCCGGGATCCTTTCTCTCTCTCTCTCTCTCTCTCTCGGCCGCGCCCGGGCGCCCAACTGTCTACTACTGCTGCAGCAGCTTTTTCGAGAGAGAGACAGAGAGTTTCTCCATCTCTGTCTCTCTCTCGCTCGCTCTCGTCTTTTTCTCTCTAGCAGCGAGGTCGACTTTATTGCTCGCCGGATCCTCCGTCTTCTCTCTCTCTCTCTTTTTTCGGTGCGCCCGTCCCGTCGGTCCTATATAGTCTTCTCTTTGCTGGTGCGCGCGGGTTGCGTTGGCGGAGAGAAGAGAGATGAGAGAGAGAGAGAGAGAGAGAGAGAGAGAGAGAGAGAGAGAGGAAAGAGGAGAGGGAGTCGACGAAATACTGCGGAATTACTACCCTTACCTGGCTACCGTTCCGACGCAGTGGTGCTCATTCGGGAGTATAGTGCTGGAGCGTTGAGAGAGATTCTGGAGCGAGGAATCGGGCTGCAGTCTAGTGCAGAGGATTCTTCGCAGAGACGATGATATAGAACAAATTTTTGTTGTTCTTGTTGGATTGATTCTAATTGATAAAAGTATAAATGCTGCATGTGCTGTTTACGATGGATATTTCACTTGAAATAACAATGAAAAATTTGTATGGAAAATAAGTGTGAGGTGCACTATAACGTAATTGTTGTACATAATGTAAATAAGTATTTCATGATTGAAATTGAATAAATATTTTTATTTTCATAACGATGGTAAATTAACGTATTGATATTATGAGTTTAATGAAAAATTAGTATAAAAAAAATGTTTGTTCAGTTTGGCGATACAATACACACTGTTCATATACATCACTAAATCTATACGATGAGTTCATTATAACGATGAAACTTTACGCAATCGCTGTAACATTTAACAGCCCGGATACATTTTTATCGCGCCATGTCAATGTTGAATGGATATATAATTTGGCCAAATCAATTCTATTTGTTCTTCGCGGCGTAGCACACTCGTAAGAAGTAGCATTCGAGTGGGAGCGATTTTATATATGTTGCGTAATCCTCGCCTCTACTGCGGAGTTGTTTACGGCTTCGATCTCAGTTTTTTTTATATACGTCGGGAATGGTCTGTAAAAAAAAAGTTACTATTATGGCACTGCCGAAATTAACTTTTATAGCAGCTTCTATATATGTAAAATTTTCATTGAAAGTTTTCAATTTTCATAATGTTTTAGGTAAACGTTGCAACAATATTATAGTAAATAAAAACATTTTTTTATCTTATATTCAAGATTACAACAAAACGAAAGAGAAAGGAAATTCGTCGTTTAAATAAATCATATTCTTAATTTTTTAATTTTTGAAAAAGAGCAAAGAAGAAACTTTAAAAAATAGTACATTTCGATACTAGTGCGAGGATTTGATTTTCCCCTCGTGTGACTGTTTGCACCCGAGCGAAGCGAGGGTGAAAAGGTCACACGAGGAGAAAATCAACTTCTCACACAAGTGTCGAACCGTATTTTTTGACACGACGTGTGAGAAGTGAGATTTTTGCACGCATCGTTTAACGCAGCGTGCGAGAAATCGAACTTCTCGCACGGAGTTTCAAAAAAGCAATATTGCTAGTTTTCTGTAAAATAGTTTATAATGTGAAGCATATAAACAAACGTTATCCAGATAATCCCCAAACCCTATACCCCAAAATAACTCACCATCAGTCCAACTCGGCAATAGCAGTTCTGCAGGCCCCATCGCTGAAGGTTTTCCCGGGCTCGCACCTCGGTATCGCGTCGATGGTCGTGCGAGGTTTACTCAAAGGCCCGAACGGTCCGTCGTTCTGGACCGGTGGGACGCCCGGCTGGTCCGGCGGCGTGTGGACGGTCGTCGCCTCGTCCGTCTTCTTCTTGCCCAGGTGAAAGATCCCCTTGATCATCTCCCCGGCCTTCATCGTCCCGTTCTTAATCCCTTCGCCGACGGTCTTCGCCGCGTGGCCCAGGTTCTGTAGCAACAGTCCGGCCTCGCATTGCGTCACTGCCAACGCGAGGAGCAGAAACGGCACGTAGCTCTTCATTTTTCAAGATACACGCACTACATGAGACAGAGTGAAGAGTCGCGGGCGGCCGGCAAATTTATACTGAGCGAGTGCGTCAGGTCGGATAGTTGTAGTGTAGGCATGAGCTACGGGAGAGAACTGGTTTCTTCGGTTTATTGGCGATCGAATAGCGCGAGAGCGCGCGCACATCCTAGTTTTTATCTTGTCTGTTTTGTCATGAGGAAGTGTTGGGATTGTATTGTGAAAAACTGGTTCCTGAGGAGCGTAATAAACGGTGAATTTCGCGGCAGCGCCCGCGGCGGGCCGAATGGGTAATGAGGTTTTTTCACGGCTCGCACGATGAAAATGAATCATTGGTCGGTTGCGGAGTGACATTTGCAGCGTAATGCTTCCTGTAAATTTTTCCATTAGTGTGTGCCCGGTGTTAAAGAGTTAAACGAGTTTTTGTGCAGGCGTTAATTTGATTCGTGGATTCGTAGATGTATGGTATAAATATAGATTTTAATAGTTTATGTTGTAGGAGCCGAAATTTTAAAGGAAGAGGTTGAGATGTTAGTGATTTCGGGCGATTCTATTAACATTTTCAAATTTATGTCTTACGTAAGATAATTCTGGATGTTGTAGCAAACTTCTAAGTAAAGACTAAATAACGTTTTTTTTATCTACAAGTTCGTAATATCTTCAAACGATAAGCAAAAACTTACGTTACATTCGGTAGCGAATGTCCAGAGGTTTTCTTGCTCTAAAAAATGAATTGCAAAATTTACATTTTTAAATTTTGCATTCTAAATTACATTTTATGAAATTGTATACAGTTTGTAATGGGTTTTAGTGAGCAGAAAATAAATTTATTTAATCATATTTTTCTTATATGAATATTCATCTTTAGCTGCGATTAAGTTTTATTGTTGACATCATGATCTGTATGTTCTTATCAACACTTTTTTTTTCTAGTACTTGTAATTTATATTATGAAACGTGACAAAAAATTTAGTAAAAAAAAATTGCTATAATATGAACTCGTTAGGGATAGTTATCTGAGTTATTACATCAAAATAAATTCTAAGAAACTAAGAAAATCCCTCCCTGGTAGAAATCGATTCCATTATTTACCTAATAAATAGCTAGTTTCCCCAATAATCGTTAAAAACTAGACACTTTTCTTGGCCATCGGTGAAACGATTTTTCGTTTCATCGATTGCCATTTAATAGACAGAATAATGGAATAAGTTTTTTCACAAATTTACATTAGTTTATTTACGAGTATTTAAAAGATATTAAAGTTGGCCGGTTTTTTAGTCAGGAAATGGATAATAAGAGGTTTGCTATAATGGGAAGGAGCGAGAGAGACAGAATCAAAGGAAAAAATCATTGTTTTCGGTTGTGTCCCCCTGAAACAGTACTATAAACGAATTAAATACCAATAATTTGTGTTTACATTTTTGTTAGCTATCTTTTTTTAATATTTGTTTTTAAATACATGATCAAATTACGAAGAAAATTTAGTAAAAACATTTTAAGGTTGTGTTATCTCTATTAAATAGAAAATATGATCGGAATAATCGTTTCATCAATAGCCAGAAATTAGCTATTTTTACTAGCTATTTATTATTTTCCTGATCATTTCCGATAGAGACAATTTCTGCCAGGGTTTATATTAAGAAATAAAAATGCAAAATTATACGATAAATAAGTTTACAAATTATCAAAATTGACTCAAGAAACAATTCGAATTCAAACTAATGAAATTTATTGTATAATTATTATACTATATGAATAAATATGAAAATTTAAAATAATAACAAAAAAAGGTTATTTTTAAAGTCTTCATTAAAATATAGATACATTTATCTATTCTTTCAATATTGATAAACTTTTTAAAGATAATTAATCTGAATTTTAATTAATGATCACCAAAAATAAAAGCTAACTATAAATTATATTTTTAAGATGGAAAATGCCTGAAAACAAAGCTGAAGTTTGTGAATGTTATCACCTAAACGTGGTTACATCAATTTTGTATTTTTATAGCCTCTGACTAATTCTCCCGACACTCGGAATGCCTCATTGATATGCATGCCCGTGTGTTTATCTCTCCTGTAAATGAACTGAAAAATTTAAACAAACACGCATACAATTAACCATCGTTTTCACTGCTTTGGAATTTCCAAAATTTGATAATTATTGTAAAAATATTCATACCTTAAAAAATAATTGAATTCTCCAAGCATCTCATATACGACAGTCGCTTTGTATGTACACCGACCAGCGACGTGTAAAAAATTGAATTTAGTAGATTTCTATTTTCATTCCCCGTTCGAACATATATTTATATTTAACTGTCACTCGTTCTTTATGTTACAGGTGAGTTACAGAATTTATCATTATGTCGCCTCGCGGTTACATAAGTGTTCATTGAAAGTCTCCGTACAATTTTTTAAACAAAATCGCGCGAACAACTTTGCCACTCGAAACTTCTCCAAACCCAGCAAACATTAAAACTCAGTCCCCGGGCGGCGCAATCCCTATCCAAACTGCATGTACACACACACTGCGCCTCGTACATATAACCCGCGCGAGAGCATAAAGAACGCGCGAGACGAAGGAAGAAGGTCGGCTGATCCATAAGGTTAGGTGTCTCGGCAAACAGATCCATCCCGCGCATGCGCGCATCCGAGAGAGTTAGCCTCGGATATCTCCCGCCTCTCTCTCACTCTCCGCGCCCGTGTAAACGTCGCGCTACCGGTGTTACGAAACCACGCCGCGAGACAGAGACAGGCAGACAGAGAGAGAGAGAGAGAGAGAATCCTTTGTTTTCCCAGTTAATATTTGAACAGCGCGCGCACGCGCGCGTGTGTATAGGTCTGTGCGTGGTATATACCTGAGTTTCGGTAAAACGATACTCGAACGGCGCGGGAGATATACGCAGCCCTTTTTCGAGGTCGCGAGCGTGTGGATATGTGTGCTTTAACCCTTTTTTTAGCATGCGTGTGTGTGTGTGTGTGTGATGATGATTTTGGAGAAGGAATTTGTTGGCTTGTTTGCCGATTGGCTTTCTGAGCTTTCGATTTTTTACTCGCTGAATTGCTTGTGTAAACTACGAGGGGATATTTTCGGAGTTTATGCGAAGGTTTCTGCTGGCGTTGAAAAATGAACTAGCGAGATTTTTGTAGAAGACTGACGCATTGTGTTTAGTGTTTTTTATGACGAGATTTTTGATTAATGAACTGCGAGTCTTGGAACGAGGTAAAAGCAACTATACGAGTATAGAAGAATTTTATCATTAGTTTCCGTCGCGGTTATTATTTTCCATCAAGTGTACACTTTCCTTATGTAAAAACTCTGAAAAAAATAAACAAAGTATTATATAAAACTTGTACGAAAAAATCTTACAAGGCTAAAACAACGCAACGGGGGCGCCGAAACCTCCGAAAAACCACAACCGCTTAACTCCCTCGGCAAAAAGATCCGTCCCCCGTTAAACTGCAAAAACCATATCTCGGCCGAATCGTTTACCCAGCTAATAGTCTTACCGGCGGCTTTGTCGTCGTGCCCTCCGCAGGCCTCGTCTCTCTCGCGCCTCCGGATTATAACCGGACCTCCGGCAGTGCGAAAGAAAAATAATAATTTTCACGCAGAGCAGTGGCACACTATACTCTACGGCCGGATATATATATAATAATATGCTCGCGTGGCGCGGCGCGTGAATGGGCAGCAGCTTAGCCGCGTGCGCGTGCGGTCGTGTCAAGATTATATGTGACACGGTGAGAGAGGGAGAGAGATTTTCGCGAAGGTGGGCGGGATTTTTCCTTCTTTTTTGTCGGCGGAGATGTGGCCGAGATTGGCTGTGATTTTAGCGTGAAGGGTGTGAAAATCTTGATTAGGAGAGAGAGGTGTGAAGGTAGGTGGACGGTGCTGAGTTGGGGGCAGCGGTGGATTGGGAAAATATTTTTGTATGGTAACGGTTGGGTTGGAATGATTTTTTCGGAGAAATCTAGAACAGGAAGAGATTGGGTTGGTCAATTCTGTGTTACCTATATTGCTATTTACATACTAGTCTCTCAAATATAATTTTTGACTCTTATAATAAAAGCTTGACCAAATTTCAAGTTATTTAAAAAAATGCATATAAGTTTTTCTCACTTTGTTTAAAGTAAAATTTAACGAAAGATAAGAAGCTTAGTAAGAAATTCACAATCCATTCGGGACATCGTTAAAATATGCGATTTTTTGACAAAATAAAAATTGATTCGACTCGAACGATCGTATAGGTGTGGTTTAATTTACATTTATAATCGCATCGATTAAGCCATCACCGGAAATGATATTTTATCTCACACTGCAGGTTACCTCGCTACTTTATGGATGATGCATTTGTATATATTTAAATAAAATTCATGACATTCTATTTAATATATACGATGTGTATACTTGCATACAGTCATTTAATACCCATAATAGACATTGAATTTCTGTCGACTATCAATTTTTAAAAAAGTATACACGACAGCTGACATTATAGTTTTAAAAATACACCCTGCGCGCACCGTGGGAATTTAAACATTACCACGAGGAAAAAAATATTGAATCTTCGGGCAATGTGTTTTTAGAAAGGAGACGCGCTACATCGTCCGCCGAAAATTAAGAAAGTCAACGAGTCAAAATTAGGATGTCAATATTGCCTCTGAGCGTTACACACCCGTTGTGTTGGACCAAACAATTTTTCGGGCTTAGACGGCTCTAATTGTTCTCACAGTAATTAGCCGGATTATACTTTCAATAATTTCGAAATAACAGTTTTTTTTGCTTCCAAATTTAAAATACATTCGCAATTTCACGCCACCGTATAATCACCCCGAAATTACGCTTCAGTCCTAAAAACAAAAAATATACGTAGCATATTTTTCGAAACCTAATTCCCGCTCGTTCACGTAATCGCGCGGCGTTTCCTCACACACACACACACACACACACACACACACACACACACACACACACACACACACACACACACACACACACACACACACACACACACACACACACACACACACACACACACACACACACACACACACACACACACACACACACACACACACACACACACACACACACACACACACACACACACACACACACACACACACACACACACACACACACACACACACACACACACACACACACACACACACACACACACAAACTTGCCATCCTTCCGCGAACTCCAATTAACTCTGCGCGAATATCGACTCTGTGGCTGCTGCTCTCCTATATATACCCACACGCGTGTATATAGGCATTTAAAAAAGCGTCGTCCGCGCCTTCGAAAAAATCGTCCTGACAGATATAGCGTAGCGGCGAGAATATCGCGGAATGCAGTAGCCTATAAATCAGCGCTTGCTCGCTACGCGCCGCACCAATAAAACTCGAAAACTATGACCGGTGAGGCGAGGGCGGGAGGGGGGAGGAGAAAAAAAAGGAAGAAAACGACGAAGAGGGACACATCGAGAGAGAGAGAGAGAGAGAGACAGAGAGGAAAAAAAGGAACAAAGGAAAAACTGCGAGAGCGATCGGCTTCGGTTACGAGGAGACACGCTCCGAAACCGAGCGAGCGAGAGAAAAAGACAGAGACCGAGCGTGCAGTTTTGTGAGTCGTCACGCATCGGGAATCCTTCGAAATCGACGAATCGTGCGAGCGCACGAAACTACGGAATTTCGTGGCTGTGTGTGTTAATATGTATGTGCGCGCGTGCGTGTGTATGTGAGGTGAGGCGAGGCAACCGGGCGAGAGCACAAGAGAGAGAGAGAGAGAGAGAGAAATAGAAGACGCGCGCGTTCACGAAAATATTACTAATTTATGATAATTTCCTAGGCGCTGCGAAAGTGAGAGAGAGAGAGAGGGGCGGCTTTGCCGGCGAGTCTGAAATTTCTAGTTCCTCTCTCTCTCGTTCACTCTCCTTCGGCTATTTATACACGCGACTGCATATAATAATGATAATTGCGCGCGTGGACTGCAGTCTCGCGCGCGCTTATTTTTTCTCTCTCACTCGAGCGGAGAGTAGAGAATATTCGCTGCGTTTTTTATGAAATATGCAGGCGCGATGGGCGTTTGTAATTCCGGCGCTTGAAATAAACTTTTTTAAGTTATGCGCGGAGGCGCGCGCGACGATAAAGACGCGGAGTTTGTGTTGCGGTGGTTGGCGCGTGTCTCGTGATGCGAGTTGTTGCGCGCCGGCAATTAATTTCCGCTGAGGTTTCTGTACAACTGCTTCTTTAATTGGTTTTTAGCGCTGTTTTCGGTGACTTTGTATGCCGAAATTGCGCGATTACTTTTAATTAATAACGTTGCTGGAGAGCTACATCCTGCGAGAGTAAAGTGTGTTTCTTTTTTTTTGTTGTGAAATCGAAATTATTTAATTAATCGAAAGTGGTCGGCACGTTATTGTTTATTTCATTGGTGGAGTAATTACTTAAGGTAATTTGGTGATCATTTCGTCTTCTATAAAACGTGGATAACCTTATATTGAACAACTGCAGGAACGAGATTTTTCATTGACCTTTCGGTCAATTACGCTTTCATCTCACATGATAATAATTAAAAAAATAATTAATTACGATTAAAATTACTTTGTTCAATTCTCGCAATCTTATATTTATAAAAGCTCATAATCAAATTAAATTATCATTAATGTTTGTTGTGTCTTACAATAAGTCATTACTAACAAAAACATTCGTACCTGAAACCCCAATATATACACTCACCGCAGATTGATGCACACAACTGCATAAACAACGGGAAGAAGAAAAACCCACAACCACACCTGCCCGCGACGTTAATTGATTTTTCATACACGAACGCGCGCGTGCATAAATTATTTATAAACGTTAACGCGCCCGCGCGTGGCAAAAGAAACGAGAAGAAAGCACACAACTCCCATGAATATTTATCGGCGAAATTAGTTACGATTGCCCTCGACGCGCCGCGGGCGTGAAAACGACAACGACGACTCGGTATTCTCGCTTTCCTCGGGGTTTTGTTGCCCTCGTCCTCCCTCCTCGCGTCTCCCAAATGAAGCGGTTTTTATTCAGGATCCTGGATATTCGATGCGCGATTTTATAGGCGCGCGCCACGGGGAGAGCTGCGATAATACGTACCTGTTTTTTTTTTTTTTTGAAAATATTTGTATAGTATAAGATTTTGTTTGCATGTTAACTGGTGTTTTTTGGGTGGTTGTGATTGATGCTGGTGGGCTGATAAGAGTATATCGCAGTTGCGCGCGTATATTAATCACGAGTGTGTCGGAGTCATAAATATGGAAATGATTATTGACACTCGTTAATCTATCAATAATATACCGCTGTGGTGAGAGAGAGAGAGAGAGAGAGAGAGAGAGAGAGAGAGAGAGAGAGAGAGAGAGAGAGAGAGAGAGAGAGAGAGAGAGGCAGTCTGTGCACATAATTACACAATATACGAGACATTATAAACATCGGCTACCGGGGAAATGTATATACAGTTATACGGCAGTGTGTCGATCGTCTGATTATAAATTAGGTTTAGTCGCGCGGAAATTATCATAAGTATATAATTTGTTAAGTATACAGTTGTCGTATGAATTATTAATTTACCGATCGTTTATGACAAGAACGTGCGGATTCGGGCGAATTTTTATTTAGGTGTTCTTATATTATCGAATAAAGGATTATTCTGAAAATATATTTTTTTGCCCATATTATCGATTGTAAATTAAAGCCTTTATCCCGTTTTTCTGAACATAAATTGCATCGTTATTGGAGATCGATAACAATGCATTCGAATTCCGCATTTAAAATTATATAATGTTGACACTTCAAACGCATAACTAAAGATTTGACAAAACATAGCAGTTTTACATCCCCATTAAATTTATTAACTCAATATAAATTAAAAAAAAAAAGAAACCGACCGCAACACTATATCTCACCATCATCTAAACCGACTACGACGACCAACCTCACCATAATACCAATCGAAATATATCTCTCTCCGCGATCTCCGGCTTCTTTCACCCCCATCATCCCAAATAGCCCGTGTAATCGCCGCACCACCTAAAAAGAGAAGAGCCACACAACTGCGCGCGTGGCTACCGCCGCGTATAGGAATAATTCTCTTTACCTCCCCACTCTCTCCATCCCAGGCACACAAACAGGTGATTCTATTCAAATGGCGACAAGGGCCGTCGACGACTCACGCTGCTCCTCGCAGTAATAATCGACGTCGTCGTCGTCGTCGCAGCGGCCCTCTCTCCGCGCGATGTGATGTGTAATCCTTTGTGTTTCGTGCGCAGTATAGTGTCTCGAGAGCGAAGGGGGGAACCCCCGAGGCGGACAATATACACACACACACGCTATAGCGCGCGCGTGATTGACGATACTCTAATTTGTTTATAAATACCCGCGGGTGAGCTGTGTGAAATTCGACTTATTCAATTTCGCACTTGGACTCGTGAGCGCGCGACTCTTTCTTTCTATTGATGCCTAGGTCGCACCTGACTGCGGTGTATATACGCGGCTCGAGTGCGCCTCGAGGATCTGGATTCTCGAGTGGCGTCGCGATGGATTTCTTTAACCTTCACTCTGGCGGTACTGCGGTCCTCATCGCCCTCCTTTTTGACAACGCTCTGCGTGCGCAGACAGGGAATCCACGACGGTACAACCATCACAATTCGATCCATTTTACATTCTATAGTATATACGTCGCGCGGATATCCTCTGACCCACTTTTTTTTTCTCTCATCGATCCTCTTCTCGAATAAATCAGCGCGCCGCTCTCGAAATTCATCCCCCCGCGCGGCTTCTCGGGTAAGTACTCGAACGAACGTCGAACGAGCAGCAGCACGCGCCAGGAATGATTTTATTCCTCTCTCCCCGCGTGTGCGTCGTTCGCTCTCTCGCTCTCTCTCTAAATCACCGCGGACAAAGAGCACAGAGCTTCCGCCATCTTCTGCCGGTATGGCACCTTTTCGCCGCGTGGCCTTGGGCTCGCGGTGTCGGGGTGAGAGAGCGCAAAGTATTTGGGTTTGAGCTTATAGAGGAGGCACTTTTATTGCAGGATTCTCGTATAAGCGTGATTGCGGGTAAATGCGTCTGGCGCTTTTTTTTTGGTGGACCGAGGAGAAGTGAGGAAAGTTGGCCTTTGAGTTTTCTTGATCTTTCCATCAGTTATAGGGGAATACTTTAGAGCTCGATTAAGTTCAAAATTTCTTTGTTGTAAAAAAATTACGGTTTGGAAGAAGTTTGAAAAAAGTTTTGTTTGACTTATAAAGTTTGCGAAAACTTATGCAATGAGACAATGCCAAACTTCCTAATTCGTGATAGAACTTTTTTGAAAAGTTTAGCAAACTTTTCCCGAACTTTTTACCGATTAAATTTTTAAGTGTTGAAGTTTAAGAAATGTTTTCTAAAACGTTGGCCAAACTGTGTAAAAGTTAAGAACAATTGTTCAATTGAAAAGGAATTTTGAGTGTTTCCCCATCCACCCTCCCTTAGTCCCGCACTTTGACTTATAGCCCGGACCGGGCATTTTTATTCAAGTATTGTCATACGCCACCTATCGGTAGCCTCTAGCACTTGAACAATTTATTTACGAAAATTTTTCAAACTTTAGCCAATTTTTTAAAAACATTCTATCGAAGTTTGGTATTGCTTCATTTGGATAAGTTTTCACAAACTTAAGCTGAACAAAACTTTTCTCAAACTTCTTCCAAACGTAATTTTTTTTTTTTTTTTTTACGTGGGATACGATTGCTTGCTCTGGAACAAATATTTTTTGATGCAGATACAAATCAGCTATTGATAAATATAAATAAATTTAATTACACGCTCCCTTTTTCGAAACCTCAATAAAGTTAGCCATAAAAATATTTCGACAGTAGCTTCACGCTCGCCGCGCAACCGCCCCCTTTTTTTTGCAATAATAATTAATTCCTCAAGTCGCGCAGGCGCGCGCATCGAAATTAAAATAATCGTATGCGCGGTGGCATGATTAACATATGTACCTCGTCGGTCGACTCTCTCTCTCTCTGCGCGGCGCGCAACCTCTATATGCAGAAAAAAAAGGTCCGGTCTACGCTAGCACGGCGCATATGTGCGGCCAATCGATTATGCAGGCGAAACCCGATAGCTCGAAATATATGATAATCCGCGCACGCGCGTATTACTGCCGTTCGCGAAATTAACATACACATCCGCGCGCGCACGGGTGTGCGTGCGTTATACATATTATACGTACATATCGGCGCTTTGTTCTCGCGAGCGAGCGAGATGCCGCGTGTGCGCTCGTTGAAATCGTTGCGTTGGCAGCTATACAGCGTGTGACAACGTTTTCGGCGCGTGGCCCTATACGTGTGCGTGTGTACGCGTTGTATATAAAGAAAGGCTCGGTGCAAAAAGGTAACTGAAATTCCTACGACGACTGTGTATATGAGTATGTGTCTGACACCCTGTTTGAAATATGTCATCCCTCGTTCTACTTTTCTCGCTGGCCGTCTCTCGCTCCGGTTTTGCCTTTTTTTCTTTATTGCGCTATTTTATTTTTCCGGGGTATTTTTTTCTTCGAGTTTTTTTAGAACGTTTTTTTTCGTAGAGTATAGTTTTGGAATGGAATAGTCGAACACTTGCTGACGGAATAAAGAAGTTTATCAATCTCGCTCGCATATTGGTGAAGATCATCGTGTCATCAATGCGTTACATGATTGTTTCACAGCACTTGCATTGCTTCTATAAGATTTAAAATTGATTTGGTAGTTTTTTCTTACTAAAAATTTAGTTTTCTGCTTAACAAAGTGGTTTCCTTTTCGTCAGGAATCCGTTAAAAGTTTAATAATCTTTGATCGAAGAAATTAATTAGATTATACAATGTAACATTCCCGATAAAAATCCTTGACGGGTTCAACCTAAACATTTTACGAACAAATAGTCACGTATTTGAGCTCAAAATTTAGTTCAATGCTATAATTAATTATTATTCAAGGTCATACGTTATATTTGAAACTATTATTCCCTCAAAAAAAATTTATTAAAAATTGTTATCATTTGTTTCATCCCAACGTCACACCAAAAAATCATGAAACACTCCACAACAATATATATATACCTAAACTCGAATATAATGTTCAAGAAAAGCATATAAAAACCCCTCACCTAATTACCTCTCGATTTTCATTAACCGTATCGAACCCCTACTACATCCACCCCGCACCTCACCTTTCTCTTTCTCCTCTCTCTCTCTCTCTCTCTCTCTCTCTCTCTCTCTCTCTCTCTCTCTCTCTCTCTCTCTCTCTCTCTCTCTCTCTCTCTCTCTCTCTCTCTCTCTCTCTCTCTCTCTCTCTCTCTCTCTCTCTCTCTCTCTCTCTCTCTCTCTCTCTCTCTCTCTCTCTCTCTCTCTCTCTCTCTCTCTCTCTCTCTCTCTCTCTCTCTCTCTCTCTCTCTCTCTCTCTCTCTCTCTCTCTCTCTCTCTCCACCAACCCAGATCCCCGATCCAACTATATATACCTATACACAGAGCTCTCAACCAACTTTCCACCGCTATGCCTACAACTCTCCCTCTCACTCTCTTTAGTCGCGTCGTCGCGCGTCAGCTTCTAGTTCCGCTTCTCTCTCTCTCTCCCTTCATCCCCTGATACAGCGCGACGCGTCGCATCGTAGGGGTCGCGCGCGCGCAGCTGCATCGCACACGTATATATACGTATACACATACGTGCTTGATGATGGCCAGGTGTGGCCCCTTCCGACACACGCGCGCGCGTATACCACCGGGGGGAGAGCGACGACGTTGCCGCGACGATTCGCCAAACTCTCTCGCGCAGCATCCGGCGTGTCGCCCCGGCAACGTCGGACCTTCCCCCCGGGTTCGAAAGCGCGTGTGTATACGTGTGCGCGTGGAGGTATTATACGTGTGATTTGTACGCTGACGCGTAGGTAGAGAGAGGCTGGGTGACACGGCAGAGAAAAATCGAGAGAGATGGATTATGGAGTGGAGAGAGAGGGAGAGAGTTTTGGATTTTATACATGTGGGGGGTTCCGGGACGATGCGGTAATGTTTGCCAATTCCCGGATGGGGCAGGTATAGTCAGGCTGGCCACTGGAGTTTTGGGGATGATGATGATGACGTTTTTTTTCTTAGGGTTTTGGGATGTGTCTTTTTTTCGAGGTACAGAGGTTGTATGAATGTGTCCGGGAGCTAAGTAAATGTCATTTGTAATGCTAGCAAAGAGGATGATAAGATAACAAAATTTATATCGAAGTTATAGTAATGACGATATTCGTTCACCATACGCGCAGTAAAGAAAGAAAAATTTATGGAATTTTTGAATCACTCATTAAATAGAATATGTAAAAAAAAGTCTTTTCATGTCACTCTTTTACCGCAATTATATATTCTAAAATTTTGAAACTTATAAAATCTGAAATTTTCTCAAACCCGCGACAACTTTAATTGGAGCAGATTAAAAAAATTATCATCCAAAATTAAGTGTCATCAAACGGAGTAGTAACCTCGTTAACCGCAACCACCCACCACCCACAGCAACAACTCCACACGCTCGCTCCTCTCTTGAACCTACACACACCTCTGCCAGGTCAACGAACAGCCACTTCCAAATCCGTCATTCAATCAGTCCTTCTCGCAGCGGATGCGACAAAACGAGAGGCTAAGAAGAAAAAAGAAACCATGTACGCGATGCACTTGCTTGTATGCGTGCGCACACACACACGCATATACATATACACACAGCCGCGACAAAGAAACCGAATCACCGCGACAAAGACGCGGGCGACGCGCGCATACGAAAAAAGGTATAGCCGCGCATACACGGTGACGCATGCGCGCGAGAGCAGCTTTTCCAATTGGATGATACATCCCGGAGATACAATCGCGCGCGCCGGGGATAGAGTCGTTTCGAGTTAATCGGCGTTCTCTGTGTGGGTGTGCTTAGGGAGCGTTTTGATTTTCAACCCTTTGAGAGCGCGCGCGGATGGGCGATTAGATCGATGGGACGAGGGAGTGGGAAGGAGAGATATAGAGACAGCGAGAATGAAGTTCGCAGCAGCGGCGTGACGCGAGCGAGCGCGCGCGATGCCTCCTGTCTGATGTCGTTCCGGTGATTCTTATCGCGGCTTATTATGGGAGCCCGGTAATTTATCACGGCGCTGCTGCAGCGGATAGAGAGAGAGAGGGAGAGGAAATTGTTTTGAGAAAATTAAATGACAATTTGACGTGGGTGAACTTGGATATATATATATACATGCTCGTCCTGGTATTTTAGAATGTTAATGGTATCTAATTTTAGATATGTACACGTATACATTATATATATATATATATATATATATGTTAAAGTGGAAAATGTTTTGACATCTGGAATTCGAGGAAAGTTTGCGCATACATTAAACCAGTAAGTTATCAATTAGTTCGGGTATACAAAGCGCTTCTCTGCTTGGAAGAGGGAAACTATTGATTGGATTGAAAGTGCTCGGCGCGTGCGTGTATTTGCTTAGGAAAAAGGACGATGTAGATATAGCACGTGTACAGTGTAACGGGATTAAATGTTTCTTTACAAGAAGAATGCTCGTATGCTGCGCTGGTTGAAAAATATATTAAAATGTTTGTGCTATATGCAATAATTTGCTTATCTTAAATTCATAATTTAAAATTATAATTTGTGTATTAAGGTAAATTTCCAAAAAATAGTTCATAAAATTATTTTTCTTTTATTTCCAAAAAGTCTACCAGTTATAGGTACATTCGGAAACAAATATAATCCTTACCAACCATAACTGGAAAAAAAAGTTTAGTAAAAATTATTAATAGTTTTGTAAAAATTACCATATACTGTCTCATAAAGCCACCACAGACTGTAACACCCAAAAGATTACCATATACTTTACAGTAAATGTTACAATAAAATAAATTTCTTATAAAGAATGGTAATCTTTTGGGTTTTTACAGTCTGTGGTCGCTTTACGAGACAGTATGGTAATTTTTACAAAGCTATTAATAATTTTTACAAAACTGTTTTCTCAGTGTGAAAACTCAGATATTCCTGTAAAATCAACATCTACCCCTTTAACACACTCTCAAACACCTCTCCCATCCTCAAAAATCAGCCCACTTTTCCACCACCACGCGCCAAACCCTTCCTCTCCCATATATATCTGCATAATGCACGCACAGAGTGTCCGTCCGTCCACGCGCGCGCGCGCGCCCATTACCATCGGCTAGTGTAGGCGCGGACGCGGAAATCACGGCTATCTCGCGCTGTCATTGCCTCAATTTCCACTTCCACTTCCGGCACGCGCGCTTCCGTCGGCGGCGCCCAGCCTAAAAAAACACATACACACGGTCCGATCGAACGGCAATAATGAGCGAGCGAGCGAGACTCTGTCACGGGCTTATGCGTCGCGAGCGGGCGCGCCGCCGCGACGTAACTCTCCCGGGAAAACCATTCAATTTTCTCTCGGATGAGAGAGGGAGGGAGGGAGAGGTGTAGTGGATAAAAATGGGTTAGGTGGAGGTCGAGGTTTTTCTGTGGGTGGAGTCATCGTGGGAGTGAGTTTTACAGTTCGCGATCTTTTTTTTTTGTTTTTGGACGGTGCGAAAAGGTTTGGTATGTGGCATTGGTTAGTGGTCTCATGTGTGTGATGTTTTAATTTTTTGTGAATGAAAAATTTGTGATGTACAGTGATATAATTATAAATCAGTGTATATATACATTATTTCGGAGTACATATGCACTATTTCGACAGTGCTCGACTTTACACTCTACATAGTGATTTTTCACTGAATTTAATTTAGAGAGTACGTTTATGAAAAGAAGTTTTAAGGATTTTGTATCGTAATAAGCAACAATTGAAATTTGATTTTGGTAATAAAACACGCTATTGTTGCTGTTATTTTTAATGATAAAAATATACTTAGATAGTAGCTATCAACAATGTTACCTAAGCATTGCTTGTTTATAATGTACAGTCAAAATTAATAAGCCTGGCCTACGAAGCCCTGAGAAAGTCGGATCAACGTTAAAGAACAACAAAAATCCCCAACAATAGCCTTTATATATATGAATACCGATGACAACTATATCACCTTATCAAATTAAAAAATTCGTCCCGCGACGCTCCCGTGTCACAGGCATCTCGATATCCCGCAAAAGGTATGTTAATTTTTAATGGCTTTCCTATCTCCTCCCGTGTGTACAAAAAGACAAATTAATTCCAATCGATTACGCTCCCGAGAGAAAACACATAGAGACGACGAATCATCATCGCACCATATACTCGTCGCGTGCAAAAGGACGGTTATAAACATTCGCACACGGGCCGCTATATATATACATACATAAATATCAAGCTCGCATCATCGCGATTAGACTGCTACACTCTCTGCCTTTTTTGCCGCGGTGAAAGCGAGATTCGCCATATCGCGCTATCGGGCGGCCGGGATCTGAAACGGCCCGGAAGTCGTCGCGGTGGAACCGGATTCCAGGTACGGTGCAGGCCCGGGAGCGAATGTATATGAGTTATGGTAAAAAGTGATGCGAGCTAGTGAGCGAGAGAGAAGTTTTTTCGGAGGTGGTATAGTTAGGTCCTTTGTCACGTATGTATTATAGATGTGGCTGGTATTATTACGGTATCCGTGTGTGAGTGTGTATTTTAATTTTTTGTTGATAGATGTTTACGGGCGATAAGGGTGGAGTTGACGGTGGGATTAGGAGAAACTTTGTCGCGGCGGACGGATGGGAGTGGAAATATATGATACACCAGACACGCGTGAACCTTATAAATCCTGCGGATGGCACATGTATATAGGATGCAAAAAGTTTAAGCCTCGTGTAAGAATAATTTATTTATCTGTAGATTAGCGTTGTCAACTATATAGATTGCCCATTGTAAAATGCATTTGTATTATACTAAAAAACTCTCGGCTAATATTCAACACGTAATTATCGTTGAAATTTACCATCGATCCTCGCAAATCACTACTTTCACCAATCAAACCCTGTTCCCTTGTACCCTTTTCTCCATACCCCTTCCCGCCCTAAACCTCCGCTCCATCCACACCGAAAAATTTTCCCACTTTCTCTCTTCCTATATATCTCCTCTCCACGCGTACAGAAAAAAACGTCCGCGACACGGATGAAAAAAAAGGCATCGCCGCGTCGATGATAAAATCAGCGGGGGGTCGCGCGCGCGAGGCATCATGTCGCTCGGCTGAGCGTGTATCCCGCGCGTACGAGCACCTGAAGCCGGAAGCAGTAGTACGCGCGCAGAGGGGGGGCACAAGCCTACCGGAACACAGGAAGCGGAAGGGTGCGGAGGCAGCGCCCGCGGCGACGCCGGACTCGCGCGCTGATTACGTCCCTGATGATCGCGCCCGCCGGTGATTGCCGCGACGCGATTCCACGGTTCGAGAGAGTTCGGATGGCGAGACGATTGGAGGTTGTGTTGCGCTTTTTTTCCTGTTTTTGGCGTGGGTGAGGTTGAGATTTTTTGCGACAGGTTTGTGAGGTTTCGATTACAATGATGTGGTAGTTGATTACATCAATTGCAATTAATTAATTGCACAGCATTTGATAGTAGAATTATGAATGGTATTTCGATTTTGAATAAAAATATATTATTTGAATATTGTTTTTATTGATAATCGTTAGATTGGAAATAGTTTACTTTTGGATTCTGAAACGAGCTGATTCAAAGTACATAAATCTGAAAATTGCTCCACCGTAGAATTAGTGAATATTTATTAATTCTTAGTGGAAATATTCACTATTTAAAATAGTAAAATTTTACTATTTGAGTGTGAATGTTGGCAAATCACATATTCGACTCGACCCTAACCTTCAATGTCACATCTGAGAAAATCTTTTTTATTTTACAATTAAAATATAATAATAATAACAATGCGTTTATTTAGTATGCCCAAAAACAAATCTAATATTTATGATCTAATTCCAACTCCTATATTTTCATGTCCTCTGCTAATATTTCGCCTATATATAGATTATCTATATACAATATCCCCATCACACAATCAATAGTATATTACTAACGCGGGCGGAAGAGGATTATTTACCTCATGCGACGTTTTTCGGCCGAGCGAAGCGAGGTCGAAAAGTCGCATGAGGTAAAAATTCTCTTACGTCCACGTTTCAGTAACGTATTTTTCCGTCCGAGGCCGCAAAATGACATTTAAGATGGCATTTTGAGGTTAAAGGGCGGAAATATACTTTCAACCACTTTTTAATTTTTTCAAAACACAAACTAACTCATCCAAACTCATTAACTACCTTTTCTAACCTATGACCCAACGAATTTTCAAATCTCCCATAAAAAGTACCACCTCCTCGTTCGCTTTCTCGCGCGCGCAAACCCCAGCCGCCGCACATAACCAAGCCGCGGCTTCGCGCCACATATATACACTCCACGGACGAGCGAGAGGAGAGCGCGAGTGAATTTGACGGATTGAAGGTGGAACCTCGCGGCGGCGGCGGTGTATCCGGATAATAAATCGCCCTTTTAATCACGGAGGTTGTTCACGCTCGAGTCATTTGGCTTAATGGAGCCTCTTGTTTAGGCCCCGCAACGCGGTAGGTTGCGAGGCAATTTCCTCCGCGAGATTCGCACACACACACATGCACGTATATACATTTTGTTTAAAACCCCCGCGATCATTAGTCAGCGTTCGCGCGTGGAGCTCGGGTTTATTGGCGATATATATACGCGCGCGTGCGGCCATTATGCGAGCGCGTACCTATATATATATACGCGCGAAAATGAACGAGCCGCGGAGCGGGAGAGTTTTCGGTCGCCGCCGCCGCTGCCTGTGATAAACCAATCCGATTAATAATGGCGCGTATGCGCGTGTGTGTGTATGTTTGGAGTGTGAGAGTGAGAGAGAATGGAGATGTGCGGTTGAGGTATGCGAGGTGAGCTGTGATAGACTCGTTTCGAGACGAGAGTGATGAGTGAATTTGTCATAGGGATATATACATATATACATAATTCTTTATTTCCGACTGGCATTAAGAAAGGTTGGTTGGCTGGGAATCGCCGGTGAGCAAATTATCCGGGACGTGGTATTCGAATCCGGGAGTGAAAAATTTATGGGATGGGATATTTGTAATGATAAAATAAAATTAGCAGTTTGTAGCTTGGAGTAATCGTTAGTGATAATCTGCGCGAAAAGATATGAATTTCTTCTTGAAAATTATATATTCAACTATACATTAGAGCGCGCTTTCGTAACAACGCGCGCGTGCGACTCTGACTTATTCGAATTACGCAAATCCAGAGTTACCAAAACTACCGTCGGGACCGCGCGCACCGCAATCACAATTAACCCCACCCTCTCCCGGTAATGTCTTTCACAATTAATTTCATCAGCCCGGTTTAACCCACTCGAACCCGCCCAACGCGCAACTATACACATACATACACACTCTATCCACGTGAGAAAAAAATCCTCGACGCATGTACACAGCAACAAACCGCGCGAGAAATCACATAGACGTATATATATATTTCACTTCCCACTGCTATACGTGTATAACACACGTACACGCGATTGACGAGCGATCGCTTTAAATGCCACGACACACACATGTACACAGACGCGGACGTTCCATGGGAATCTCGGCGCTGGCGCTGCAGGTGAACCCGGGCCTTAATTAACGTCCAACGGCACGCTATGGGAAATCCGAGCGCGCGGCGACGACGGCACCTGCCAAAACCAAAGCTCGTGTATACGTATACGGGTTGAGATTGAATGTGTATACGAATGTAGCGGCCGTGGCGGTGTTTCCCCCTTTCGTTTAGGTTCGCGTGATTTTTTGGAGTGATATAGAGGGGAAGGTGGAAAGTGATTGCGCTTAACGGCGGAGGTGTATATCGGGGGGACGTGGATCGAAGAACGATTATAACACGGAGTTGTGCATGGGAATGAGAATTAAATTGTTACGGTGATAGTGGTAGAAGTCGTCGTTGCTTTTGCAAAGTTATAAAGGTACAACTCTATTTTCAGATTAAATAAGCTTTTTTCTTGTTTGATAATTATTCCAAAAAATACTAATTTCCACTCTAAAAACCCTAACATATACCCCTGGTAGAAAATTAACCATATTTTCTAGCTAACGTGTTAATTAAATGGAAGAATTTTGAGGAAAAATCATATAATATTTTATGAAGTGTAAATGCCATAATTTATTTCGGATTGGTATACATAATTATGAAATACAAGTAATGTTCGTTCTTAGCCATAAAATTAACTGCGAAAAATAGCTATAAGCTTCCGGTTAACATTTCTACCAGGGACTGATTAACAAATAAGATTAATATTTTTCTATATACAACACTTTAAACTATCTCCTCATTCCACCTTAAACCAAATCCCATCGCTAACAGTATATACTTCCTCCTCCAATCTGGCGACTCTCCCAAAGGATTACCCCACATATTCCCCGCATTTTTCCATCCTCTACCACGCGTACTTACATACACGCGCACTACATCTATAATTTCCCTCGCTCGTCTCTGCATGCCCGTCTGCGCCACCTCCTCACCCGCGCGCGACATTTCTCGGTCACGCAGAAGCCGGTGACGCACTCGACTCACACATACATACGTATTATACACACACATATACGCGGAGGTTATGGGAACTCGGTCCTTCTCTCTCTCGCGGCTAAATACAGTAATTACCGCGCGCGCGCGGGGACGCGGTACACTTGCGCGACCGCCGCGGGGGCGGACGACGGGGCCACGCACACGCGGACGAAAATTATAATACATGCGCGAGAGAGAGGCATATTGCGTCCCTGTTTACGCGCCGGGAAAATGTCTCTGTGCCGCGGCCCTTTATTACCTTATTACCGAGCGCGTAGCGTTTCGATGTTTCTGAACTTTGATTGTAGCCAGTGTAGTATGAATGGTGTAGTGTAGCGTGTGGTTCTTGTACATAAGTGAACTACGGGGTGGAAACTATACAGGCTAAAGCTACTGCGGGGAATATGGGTTCGACTATACGGGCAAACTACTTGTTAATAGCAGTATTTTCGCCGATCAAGTGCGCTACCGCTGCTGCAGGTATCTGCGGCCCGGTAGAGAATCCTCAGAGTACGGTCGAGAGGCTTAGATTTTTCTTGATGCTTGTTAATACGCTAAATATATTCAAATTGCATGTCAGTAGTTTATGAATAGTCGGGCGTTATGCTGTTATCCTATAGTTCGACGTTTTGTACAAGACGTATAGCGGTGGTTTTTGTCTGTAGCAGTTGAGATAATACTACTAGTTCGTGCGTGCAGTAGTTTTAACAAGTAGTTCGGCCTGTAGTTATAAGGCAGTAATTAATTATTATAACGACTGTATTCTTTTGCGGCGACCTCGCTCGTCCGGTATAAGGGTGTGGAAAAGGACAGTGGTGGTTTTGATTTTTATCGAGTGTTTGTTCTTTGCGGGTGTCCGTATAATTAATATTGAAGATACAAATTAAATATAAAAAGGTATTATTTGGTTACAATACTTATTTAAATTTGGCAATTCACTTTTCATAAAAATTTCTACATCCCTGGTGGAAATTTGTCTATTTGAAATGGCCACAATCTCAATAAATAGGTAGGCAAAATGGCTAGTTAATAGGCCCCGGTGAAACGCTTTTTCTTCCATTATTCGCACATTTAATTGATTGGACATAACCTCCAAATTTTCGTTTTAAGTTTACTTAAAGAATTGACGTTAAATTGGACAGTATTCAACTGTAACTGATAGCTTACTAAAATATAAACAATATGCAGCAGTCCTTTTGAAGATATTACGTAGAATGTATTTATTGCCATTAGATTCTGTCTCTCTCACTCCTTGTCATAACAGGCCTTCTACTAGCCATTTTCAGACTAAGAAAACTGATCAGTTTTAATACCTTTAAAATACTTAAGAACAAGCTTGTGTTTGTCTTCGGAAAACTCATTCTATTTTTCAATCTATTAAATGTTCGAATAATAGGGAAAAAAGCGTTTCACCGGGAGCTAGAAACGGGACAAGGGAAATTCCCGTTTTATAGAAAGTTTCTAATATAAATAGCCAGTTATTAGTTAGAAAATGTTTTGAATTTCCACCAGAGATTATTCTCATTCATTAAAAAACACATTATTCGTTTAGTAGGGGAGAAGCGGCATGATTGGCGCACCTAACCTTTGTCCTTGATTATTTAAATGAAAAAATAGTGAAAACATAAAATGAACTGTACGTGAAGATAGCCAAACATCTACTGTATCAAACTAAAAACCTTTTTACAACATAGCATTGGCAATTTATTGAATATAAACGATTTATTAAAAAAAAAATTGCCCTATTCAACCCGTCGCTTGCGGATTGATTGGCGCACACGTATATAGCTTTAGAGTTTTTCCGCAAACTAATGTGCTGCACTTGCCCGAATAGACTTTCCATCTTTAACATCATTTATAGCACTTTCCAATTTATCTTTATCCCACTCGCTGTCTATCCATCTAAAATAAATAAAACTCAATCATAACCTCAAAATATTTTCTCAAGGACGATATTACTTTATGCACACTTGCTGCGCGAGTAAAAATATCAAATAATGCACTTAATGCGTAAACATTATAACAAGAGAATATAAGAATCCACTCATTTTGATAAATAAAAGCTAGGCGGTGCATTTTCATGCCTGCGCCAATCAAGCCGCTTCGGACTTTTTTATTATTTCAACTTATTTCCTAATTATAAATAAATGTAATAATCGAGTTTTACTATATGAAAGTAAATAAATTAAACTATGTTACGGCGTATTGGTTTTTATTATCATAACATTTCAAATTGTCACTTGATCAATTTCGAACATGATACTAACCACATGAAAAGTGACTCAAAAATACTCTTCTTAATATTTTATCAGAATAAGCTCCAATATTAATGATTTTGTGTGTATTTATTAATTTTATATTTTTCATTAAGAAAAACTAGCTTGCATGCCGAAAATCTGAATAATAATTCTAATAATAAGGTGCGCCATAGAAACCGTCGCGCCAACCAAGCCGCTTCTCCCTACAATTAAATATCGTTCTATTGTCAGTTCAAACCTGATGATAACATAGCTCATTTTCGCCCAAATCAATTCACACAGATAAAACTTCGCATTCTTGCCATTTTTACGAAATTTAATAAAAAAAAATTATTATCCCACCCACGCACCCAAACCCCGACCTTTAAAACCCTTTTCTGAAATCCACAACCCCCACCTCCTCCCCATTCACCATTTACGCAACCTCACAACATCACCAGTAAAATCGCACACCACCTGATACACTCCCCGTATATAACACGATCGATCAGCAGCTATCGAAAGGTATACCAACGGCCTCCACCGCCGCTGCCGCTCGTCTCGAATTTCCACGTGGCGCGGGGGTGAGATTGCCCTGTCACCTTGACAAATGGTCTCTCGCGACTCTCGCTCTTTCATCGCGCCGCGCGCGCGCTCGCTCATCGCTTATACTTTCCTTTTCGCGGGCGTTTTTCATATTTCTTCCGCCGTACGCGGGCGAATGTGTCTGTATATATATTGGTATAACGAACGATTAGTCATCGCGCGAGCGCGCGGGAGGGAATCGACAGTCGCGGTGCGGAAATTAAGCGCCAGGGGATGATTCCGTACGCGTGCGTGTGTGTGTGTGGATGGGTGGAAGGTAGATGTGATAAGGTATCGAATGCTGATTTACAGGGCGGGAGTTAATGCCGGTGATATGCAGTTCCGCAGTGTATGTGTTGTCGCGCGTATTGACTTATTCGCGAGGCGCGCGGACTTCCGTGATGTAATTGGCGTATAGATGGTCGTCGCTTGTGATTGATGATGAGAAATGTTTAAAATGATTTGGTCGGTGGCAATATTTATTTTAATAGGCGGATCAATGTTGTATGGTTATTGAATTTATTGATTTTATAGATTTTTTGTTACGTGTTTAAGGAAGTAATCAAAGCTATGTTTATTTACATAGATTTATTAATCATATAGATTATTATGTGTAATTGTTGCCAAAGATATGAAAATAAAAAATTTTACTGCATAGCAATACAAACAAATAACACTAACTCACGATGCACAGGTGTTGTATTCGTTTGGAAAAATAGAGATTTAAAGTTACGGACAGTGATTCAAAAAACATATCATACCACACGTCTCATGCAAACCCTACATATTCAAAACTTCCCACTCGAATGCTCCCAAAAATGACAAAACTGCCACTTTAACCTCTACCACTATTACACGAATTAATTATCCCACATTAACTCAAAGCCACCCACTCCTCCCCTAAACAGCGATTACCCACCCCGCACTAAACAATCGCGCTATCCAATCTTCCCACCAAGCTCACCCATCCAAAACGCACTACTCTCACCTATGCATTTACGCGCGTCGCCCAAACTCCCAGGTAAACCCCTCCCACGCTGAAAAATCGCAGAGAGCGGCAGCAAAACCGACTCCCCGTGCACACCCGCCCGCATGTATATGTGGGAAAGGGAGAGAGAGAGAATACGCGAGGGCGTCGGGGAGGGTGGAAATCACTGTCCGCGCGGGCATTAGGCATTCATGCGCGCGTTGCGTGCACGCACGCGCGCGTGTGTGGGAATGTCGACGTTAATTCGAGGGGTTGGCTCTGACTTTCTCTCTCTCTCACCGCCATGACGGAATGTGATTTTTGGCAGGGGGAGAGAGCGAAGTCGATTGCGTTTTATGGCTGCGAGTATATATATATATATATATATATATATAGGTGTATAGTGGCAGACGGGGATGATGCGAGCGAAGAGAGAGAGAGAGGGAAGAGGCGAGGCTCTTTGTGCGAATTCCGAGAAGCGCGCGAGCGTGCGTTTCCCGGGAAAAAGGTGAAGGCATGTGGTGCGTGCGCGCTTTGATTTATCGCGTGCGCGGGGGTGAAAGTGAGAGAGAGGGGGATGGCTTGGTGACTATTTGTTGCGTAATAGTAATGATGAGTACTTAGGTGGCAGTCGCGATGTGCTGCTTGGGTTACGTAACTTTGATTTGTGAGGTTTCGTATAAACAAGATTTTTGAATAAATTTGATTATATTTTTTGTACTGAACTTAGTGGAGGGAAAGTTTGTCAATATTCTGTAAATAATTAAATGTGATAAGATCGCTGTTGAAAAATAATTAAATTACTTCAAGGTAAATCTCCATCAACTTTAACTTAATTGTAAAGACCACAAATACTCTGTATACATATATTTATGGAATCAAGTTTTTATTGCGCAACTTACTAACGACATACGAAACCCACTCTTATTATCCAACCAGTCCATTCTGCTCCAAATTGAATAGTCGGTTTTCCCGCGGCCGGAAAATGGGCAAAAACTTTTAATTTACCCACTAACTGTATGCACAGATGCGCGCAAAAACAGCTCGTCAATTTGAAAGTCATTATCTCCTCGGCTCTCGTTGCAAAAAGACGATACGAGCGCGCACGAAGGCGTATACATCTATCTATATCTTGATAACTGTAAAGTCTCCGAGTAGCCGTGTGTAGCGTCATCGCATGCCTAAGTAAATAGAGCACGAAGTTTCATTCTGCCGCTCACGCACACATATAGTCTCTACGTTACGCATGGAACAAATGAACTTGGGTAAAAAGTTGCTCGAAAAACTCGACGCGCATAGATGTGTGTGTGAAGGTAGCAGGTTCCAGGACGATACACTATGCTCGTAAGTGTGCTATGTAGGCGGCAGGTTCGTTTAACGCTGAATTCTTATCGTGATTGCTGGTGATTAGATAAAAAGCAATTCGTTTGATATATTTATATTGTGGATTGAAGAAATTAGTTGTCAGAGGTGTTTACATTCCGTAGGAAATAGTTTTTGTCTAACGATATGGTTAAATTTGTCATATTATTTTCTTAAATAAAGAACTATGGCACAATACTTGGAACTTTGAAAAAAATTATATCTGTCCCTAATCTGTTCACAAAATAATATAAATTATATTTAAAAGAAATAAAATTTCACGACGTACTTCTTAACAAAAAATTAATCACTCGTTCAACAAATTACATTCCTAAAGCAACCAAAATAACCATTCCATCTGCCACACAACCACGCATCATCCACAACAAACTCTTATACTTCCCAGCTCCGTCTCGCCACACTATACACCAATAATGCAACCGGAACGCAGTCAATAATAACCACGCCGCGATTCCATTACACCTTCGCCCTACACCGCATTTTACTCTCTCGCTCACCCTCTCACTTCCATTCTCTCTTCCGCGCTTTTTGTCCACCACACTCTATAAAGCAACTTTTACGCAGGCTGAGGGGGGTGTTCTCACGCACCCTCGCGCACGCGCGCACGGCGATAATGTTTTGCGGCGCTCGAGTGTCATAACACGCAAAGACATCCGTTACGCTTTACTTGCTCATTGTTATTCCCTTCGGGGGCCCGGTATATAGTTGCAGGCGCTACCTCGATTGTATCTATTTACGCTTCGCATGCTGTTAACGGATTTTTTTTCTCGGACAGAGTCGATAGTATATACGTGTATATGTGTATAGAGTAATGCGATGTGTGCGCGATAAATAAATCTGTTTTGGGGAATCTCGGTTCGAGTGGACTGGAGCGGGGGGAGGTATTATTTAGATTGTACCTGTTGGTCGTTTCATTGTCGCGATTTTTTTTGGGATTGTGTCTGCTGTATATGACCTGTGGGTTGAAAGGATTGGCCGTTGATTCGTTGCAGTTCTGCGGTTTCGGTTGGACTTTCAAGAACGTGCGAAATATGAAGGCTTGTTGTTGTATAATCAGCCAATACAATTGTTTTTTGGTTCGGTATTGGAGTAAGAAGACAATGTAGTAACCTAAGAAATCACTAAATCTATTATGCATGCGAAATTTATTAAACTATTCAATCAATGAGAATGCGCATAACAAGTACAAAACTTGAATCATATATCAACCCAAATCAAAAGAAGCAGTTTGTCAATACCACACATGCGCGCGCAGCTCGTTACATCGAGAAAACCGTCGACAGCGCACCGCATAATTACGACTGCCAATAAAATCTAATTAACCAGCCTTACATCTTTCTCCCTCTCCCTCCCTCACACAATACACACTGGCAGCGCGGAATCGCGATCTAAATAAACACCCGACGTACGCCGCGCGGAAAGAAACGGGGCGCGGAAAGCCGATAAAACACAAAAGGGCCTGCACACATAGATAATTCAGGCGCGCACACCACTGCTATATACACATGTATATGCATGCACAAAAAGGCAAGACCGCGAGAGCTGATAAATCGATCGGTACGTGTCAGCAGCGCACGTCAAGTGCCCATCGTACCTGTCATTACTACTATACACGCGCCGCGCGCCGTCTGCTCACTCTGCATGCGCGCGTACAGCCGATTTTTCCGTTTTCACGCTCGCGCGTCCCTTTGTCTACCACGGATGCGCGCCGCGCGCATATGGAACGCTCGTCTTTTCGCGCTTAATTAGCACAGTAATGAGGGTATGGTGGTTGTAGTTGTGATTTTGAGGGACAGTGGTGCGGTTACATTGGGTTATTAATATTTCAGGTGATCGATATATGTGGGGGGATAGGGAGGAAAAAGCGTGAGAATGCGTGATTCGGGTGGTTGTTGGGTGAAGGGAGTGACTTTTTTTTGGCTGTGTATTGACTAATGCGGGGATTTGTTTGGCTGTTGCAGGTCGGACAGCGATAGAAAAATGCTGAACCCCGAATCGAGCTGCTACTCGGAATCCATACGGTCATGGTGAGTACTCATTGTTTGGCTAATTTATTATTTACAAATCGTGGCTATTGACGAAATAATTGTGGCTGTAATCATCATTGTTGAAGCAGGGAACTTATTGTTCGAAATATGGATTGCTGAAAAATCAGACATTGATTATAAGGTAAAGTACCCAGTGTCGGGGCAAAAACAGCATAGAGAAAAGTTCAGATGCATATTTCAAAATGAATAAGTCAAATTTCTTAAATCTCTTCGATATAACTAATTAGTTTTGAATGTTTTTTATTATTTTATACCAAAAGAAACTCATTTTCATACTTTTTTTTTACTAAATAAGCAAGTTCAAAGTTATATTCAAGATGCTGCTATAGCGGGACAGCATAGGGTAAAATATGTTGAATGTGGACCCAATAACGGGACAAACTTAAGAACCAATGCCGGGACATATACTTTTAAATGTGTCCCGCTATCGGGATGCGGTAAAGATGGTTTAGGCAAGTCGGGACATGAGTTCGTTCATTTAAACATAACCTCCAAAACTTTCCTACTGCATTATAATAAATCAAATACTTAAATCAACATGATATCAACTGGACTAGATAGATAATAGCATAAATAATGCTAATTAACTAATTTCTTTTTCATAATTATAAGTAATGGCAGCATTTTTTGCTGTCCCGTTATGGGGCCAGATTTTTAGTTTGTCCCGGCACTGGGTACTTTATCTTATGTTAGTTTTTTTATTTGAAAAACTTAAGGCATTTTAGTATATCCCTCTTAGAACCTCATTGGGCTGGCTGCGCATCGATTCGAGGAGACACTTTTTTTTACGTACTGATGTACAAAATCGTGCGTATGAATGTATATATGGAATGGATTTATGAAACTCCGTACTGCAGCCCACTGCAAGCTTACAGTAAAGAGGCACTTATCTGACCTAGAATAAGCCACTCCTAACGGAATAGCTATATGTTTATTTTTGTTCTGTCCATTTACATAATTTCGGCACGAATGTAATTTATAAGATTCTGGAAGTGAATGTGAAGTTTCGAATGAATCTGCTAGATGTTATTTACTATTCGTTCTGTCCTCTAATTGTAGGTTAGTTGCCTGACTGTAATTTATAAGTATGACTGGACGAACGAATGTACTAGAGGAATCCATTAGTTTTAGTTTAATTATAGTTTTAGTATTTTCGACTGATAGGTATTTTAAAATGATTTTACTGTTACTATTGTGTTTTTATTATTGTATTTCGCCACTGTAACTGTGTTGGCATACTGTTTTCAGTATTCTCGAATAACACCCGACTGTGATCTCACTTTGTGACTGTGATATTACTACCGATAGCTTTAGTATTATTTTTGACTGTAATATAATCTTTTTAATAAGTATTTGATCTGCGATATCCTTGTTTTACATTTTAATTTTTGTTGGCAATTTTAATGTATATTATTTTGTATAATACTTTGTGTTCATAACATAATTAATAAATATCTATATCTATACATCTATCTTGAATTATCATCAATTACCTCACTAAGTTACTTCGCGGATTATTGCGAAAACAACAGACTTTAAATTATTAGGAAGAAAATTAAAAATTACATTAGGTCAACCAAAAATATAATATTCGAACGCAATAAAAACAAACACTACAATGAGTTTTCATAGGAATTCACATTAGACAAGTAAAATCGTCGCAAAACCATTCTACCTGCCAATTAGCTACAACCACCACCTACCACGACATCCCTCCTTCGCCAACTCCCGTACACCTTCCTCCCCTACAGAAACTCCGCCCAGCTTGTGCACGAACCAAACCGAATCCCGCTGCGACTCCCTACTACACACGCGCGTCATCTCCGTCGCACCCACACGCACTCCAGAGGAAAAAAAAATAAAGAAATATCGAGGCGACGTTAATTAAGAGACCCTGACATTCCTGACCTCGTGCGACTGCGCCGCTGCCGCCGGCGTGGAAACTCGACCAAGGACGTGTGATACGCACGCAGCAGCAGCAGCTGCTGAAAACTCGCGCAGGCTGTGAAGTGCGCATGCGAGCGAGGGTAAAGAGTGAGCAAGAGAGAGAGAAAAAAATCGCGCGACGGGATGTAGGAGAGTTCATTAGTTTAACAGGTCCTCTCTCGTTAGCTCTCGCGCCCCCGCACTCGTCTTTGACGCGCAGTGCACTGCAGGCGCGCGCCTTTTTTGCGTTTCCTTCGATCGGAGATGTATAGAAGGCAGGGAGTTGCGCCTCGACGCGGCGGTATAGGTAGGTGCGACGGCGATGTGTGTTAATTAGATCGATCGAGGATTGAAGGTACGTTGATTTTTTTTTTCTTTTTCGGGAGTAGGTGGGTGGAGGGTAAAATTGAATGTAGTGGGGATTTGAAATACGACGGTGGTGTAACAATAAGTCGTATATATGGGGATGAAATGATGATGAGGTCGAATTGGGAAATGGACGGTTTGTTGGTTTACCAATAATTAGGAAAATGACGATAACGGGAGCTCGCGAGGAGTAATGGCGACACGGACAGTCATAGATCGTTGCATAATTCACTTTCGAAGGAATATAATTTCTGCAGTCATCCGATATAATGCTTGGACTGGTCTATCGTACGCGCGGAGAACAATGCGTAATACGACGACGGACATGTATAATAGTGGGAAAACTAGTCTCGGCCGAATGTAAATACTGCGACTTCATTATCTTACACGAGCGAATCTAATGATTGCTTAACGGCAAGCGTAACTTTCCGAATGACATTCAATCGAACCTTCGACGTAATGTCACTTTTATAAAACATCCTAATTTCGACTACGCACATAGCTACCCGCGCAATATATTGCTCGGAATGTGGGCAATATATGGGATATGTCAGTTCCCATACATGGCCGATATTTTTCCAGATTGCTCTCCGTACTCTTTTTCCATATATGGGGGAACTTTTGGGGGCTTCTATATGTATAATGTAGTTCCGAAGCCGCCACTAGGCGGCGCACGCCGTAACACATGGATAAATAGGAACCGTGGGGGTATATAAGAAAGTATGAGACACTGAGGTGAGTGGGCGGGACCAGTGCTTCGCTTGTATATATATATTTACAAAATTTTTTGTTAACGAGGAACTGAAAGCAACACTTATCCAATACATGAGCACAATACATTCCAACTATGGGAAAAAGGCACGGAGCGCAACATGGAGAAATTTTGGCCATGTATGGGAAGAGACATATCCCATATATTGCCCAGATTCCGAGCAATATACTGGCCAGTCTTCATTTTTTTGCGCGGGTAATTAACGAAGAAAAAACCGCCCTCCTTACATCACACCTCCCTCTGGAAAAAAAAAGAAAACCCTCGCGTCTCCCAATCTCACCTGCAGCTCGCACACCTACATGCCCCCGGTACTACACACACCCACCTAGCGCCACGAGAGGCTTGCCGCGCGGCGCAAGGCTAGAAAAGGAGAGAAGAAAGAGGACCACTTGATTCTCGCGCGCGCGCGGAGCCTCGTCGACACTTGACTTTAATAATAAAAAATGTCGCATTGTCATTTTGAGGGTCGCGCAGCAGCGGTGAGAGCTCGAGGGGCTGGGTTTTGTCGCGGGCATATTGTCGTGCGGCAGCCGCGGCGGCGGGAGCGTGTGTATATACACATGCAAACACGTATCGCGCGTGTATGTATGTGGGTGCGCTGTCGTGTACTTTTGAGCCTAAAGGACTTGCGTTGCCTTTCATGTGTTGAGGTGGCAGAGGTGGCGGTGGTAGTGGTGGTAGTAGAAGCTGCTGCTGGTGATCCCGTCCTTTGCGAGAACGCCGGTGTTGTTTTTGATTTTTGCGATGATGGATTTTATGCAATTATATGGGTTGGTAGTGATGGTTGTGTCTGTTGATTGATAGAATGTACAATATTCGTTTTTAGATTGAATACGTGTAGGAATCGACAGTATGAAGTTGTTTGCAAATTTGCCTTTTCTTTATTTGGTAGGACACAAATTAGAATGAAAAGATTAATTTTGTCATGCTTTGAAAAATGATCTGATTATCCTATTATTTAAACCAATTAAAATGAAATCATAATGAAAAATTATATATTCATAACCTAAAAAACAAAATAGTGCGCGCGAAGCGCGTTTGGATTTTGCTAGTTACCTTTAATAAAAAGCTCTGAGTTTCATTAACTGAATGATTCTTAAATTTGTTATTCGTTTTTATTTAATGACAATAATAAGACTAGACACAAATAACAATGAGTAAATGGTAGAAAAACAACAATCGACTATTATCCAAACATTACTGCGATATTCTAGAAAATTTAAAACAATCCTAATTCCAAACCCTCGCTCCGCCAATCACACCGACTATCCCACTCCGCGTATCAATACTTCCAATCCATCCATCCGCAGCCACTACCATTGAACACACCACCTCGATCCATCAACCGCGCACTTTCCCCACACTCGCGTATATATATACACCCTCACTTGACATTTTCTTCGCGCACCTCCTTTCCCCTCACCCTCTCTCTCTCCTCGCATTTTTCCTCTCATTTAGCCCCCCTTGCGCCCGTTTTTACGCGCGCGGGTAATTTATCGCCCGGCAGCCGCGCGGTTTTATAACCCCTTCGCACGCGCGACTCGCCTTTTTACGCCTCGCGCGAACGCGCCGCCGAGATTCGCACTTTTCTGTTTCGCGCGCGCGCGCGCCCACCAGGAGGTGAGAGACCCTTTCGCTGCGGGATTTCCTGTGCTGTGTGGGTGGATATGCAGAGGCGTCGCGGATGGGGATTAAAGGATGTAAGCTATGGGTTTTGTTCGGGTATTATTATTCAAAATTTTGAGGAATTTTAGGTTTGGAGAGTAGGTTGAATATTATAAAAAATTTAATCGCATGTGTGAGCAGCGGTAGAGGAAGTAGAGGATAGAAAGAACGTTTCATCGTATAACTAAAATTCATATTTAGACTTTAATCTATATTTTATGGTTTAAGTGTTAACAGAAAAAAAAATGTATTAATAGTTATAGCTTGTTTTTTGTATCATAATTGATGACAACAAAAAAAATACACTTTGCAACATCTAAATCTACTTAAAAGATCTCATATACTTGTTTTTATAAAATAATTTGTCCGAGAATATTTTATCACAAAATTCCCAAATAAAGCGCGAATCCCGGCAACATTAAAAACAATTACCACCACATCATCCGCAAATAACTAACGTAAATCACCAGCCCCAAGCAAAAATCCCATCACAGCGCGTGAAAATGGCGCAAAAACGCGAAGCCCATATACCGGAGGGAAAGCTGTCTCTCACTCTCTCTCACTCTCGTGTCGTCGGTGTTACGCGGGCGGCAGGGAAGGTGGAACGGGAAGCGGAAGTAAATCATGTTTCCTGCGCGCGCGACGACGTCACGTGATGACAAACGAGCGCAGCCAGGCCGACGTCATCGTACACGCGCTCCGGCCAGAAGTGACATCTGATAACAACTGTAATCGCGTTCCACGCGCGCGCGCCGAATCATTCGTCTTTCGCTGATTTCCCCGAACAATGTGGGGGGAAAAAATTATCCCGCGGGAACAATCTGATCTGCCGGGAGAAAAGAGAAACGAGGGGTCATTTATATATATATGTGGGGGGAGAGAGGTAATGAGTTTCGGTCGATTGAAAAAAATTATCGCGCGGTTAATAGGTCCTCGAGAGTGATGAATTTAGCACTGTGATGACAGGTTTTTTTCGGAGGTTTTCTTGGCTGGGTTGAGGAAGTTGGGGAATAATGTGGTGCCGGTAGATGTAGGGGGAGTTTATTTAGCTTTGGATTCTGGAACGTAAATCGTAAGTTAATTGAGTGTGGACGGATTCGTTGGATGTAATTATAGTTTGATGACCTTTTCGTCTCATTTTATTGAGGATTTATATAGTAGAAAATTTAAGGGTAATGTATATAGATATTCTACTTCTAGAAGATCGGGCAACATTTCTTTTTAATTTAATATACTCTTAATATTGAAAATACGATATATATTTTACATCAATACATTTTTATTTATCAATCCTCTTCTTCCACTTTGCACTCGCACATCCATCCTCTTTCCCTCCTGTATTTTCTCTTTAATGTATTTTCCACCCTCTCGGCGCGCGTTAGGAAATCTTCGCGAAAATCTTCCAACCCTAAGACATACGACCCTCCAGCGCTCCTTGACGCCGCGATTTGCTCGCGCGTCGTCGCGCGCAGAAATCATCAGGGCGATGGAAAAATTACGGCGACGTGGAAAAATGGTCTGTCATATCCTTGACTGAAGATCCTTTTTTTGAGATTCGCGCGCTACGATGCGATGTATATATGTTACGGTCTGGAACAAATTCGTGTGAACAGGAATAAGTACGATGGTTTGTAGCGAATGAAAATTATTATGAAATTAGATAAGGAAGAACATAAATGATCTCTGATTGGTTGTATCGAAATTTTTTATGACTTTGGCATTTGTTTCCTTCCTTTTTCATTTATCTTTTATTTTGTTATACCTTCTATACTTTAAATTTTACGTGACTACTGAAAAAGGAATATCGATCGTTAATTTTTTTTTTTTTTTTTAATTAAATGTTAACCTATCAATAGTAACATATTGAAGAAAGCAAAAAATAAAGTATCAATACTTTCGTTTAAAAATATTTACAACCAACATATTAAGTAAATGAAACAATAATAACAAAGAATAAAATTCTACAGACAATCCCAACATTCGACGTGACACACAAGCAAAACACACCTCGAGATATCTCCCAGAAACACAAAATCCCAAACGCCTCGCTACCTAAAAAAATCACACCGCGGCCTCAAAACATTCCTGCATCCACCCCAAAGACAGGCCCGCGGCATCTTTTAAGTAGGATTACGTCTAACGAGACGTGTACGCGGGCGGGTGTTTCGACGAAAGCGCGCCGACAAAGGAAAGATACTTATACTCGTCTTCGTCCCGCACCCCCGGGCCTGCGCTGACATTAATGCTGGGCGACGTGCGCACGCGAAGTATCGGCATCACACGACGACGAGGGGGAGACAGAGTAATGAGGGATGATTTTCGTTTATCGATTCGTCGACTACGACTGTACAGCAGGAGCTGTGATGCAATTGCGCCCGCTCGGGTTTAATGAATGATGTTTAGCGTTACGTTAAGGGGGGCGTTTGGTTAATGGGTGGGAGGAAAAGTAATTTTAGTCGGCCGAGCCGGGGTGATGGTGTTTCTGGCGAATTGGGGTATTGGGAATTGATTGAGAACGAGGAAGGATATTTAGTAAAGTTAATGAATGAGTTTTGGGAAATGGTAACTTGAAAGTTTTGTTGGTGCTCGTAGATTTGTATTATTCGTGTATTTTGATTATCGTCGTATAAGAAATATCCGTGTCTAATCTTTAAAATACATAATTGTTGTTTGGTCTTATATATTTGAAAATTTCAAAGATAATTTCACGCTCAAAATAGCATTCGATGATATAGAAACATGGCTGCCTTCTCACTTTCACGGTTGAACTTGATTAATATATATTTTTTAGAAACAAAAGTTGTTACTCTCATGATTTCATCTAAATTAATTCAATACAGTTTTATTGAGCAATTAAAACCTATCTGGTTTTTAAAACTTTTGTCTAACCTTAATTTTCAAAATTGAAAGTAATTACTCATCTGACGTATGAACTTACAAATTAATGAAGACAATGCATTATACGTACAAAACCATTGATTTAAAAAATCACACATAACTGAATAAAACGCAATTTTAAAAATTCAAAGACCTGGAACGAGCGTAAAAACCCCCACCTAATCAACCTCCTCACTATAAGAAAACCTCGAGGGTGCGCATCTCTGCAGACTCTCGCGTTCAAAGATAACCAGCGATTAGGAGTAACGCATTACTCTCTCTCTCTCTCTCCCTCTGTCCCTCGTCGTTCGCCAATATCGGAGGGGCCCTGCCGGAAAATTCATTGAGTTACTTGAGTGAGTTACTCACGCATCGCTCGGCACGGAGGAAGGAAGTCATTGCGTGCCGCCGCCGCCGTCGACGTCGTTGGCCTTTCCCTTTGATAATTTTCCTGCGTGTGCGCGATTTCGGCAATTAATCGTTCACGGTGATTTCGCGCGGTGTTTCCTTAGGTTAGAGGAGGGTTTGGGTGCGGAGTTGTTGAATGTTCGTTGGAAGAGGGAGTCTTTGAGGGTGACTGTTCGAGATGGGAGAAGAATTGTTGGATGATGGGGTTTGCAGTGAAAGGAGGAAACGAAATTAATTTGTTTAGAGGTGTTGCTTGAAAATTAGAAATATTAAACCACAATTGTTGGTAACTCACCGAGTGTTATTCTGAAATTTACGAGATCTTTAAGGATTGGAGATAATTATTTTAATAAGTGCGTTGAGATTTATTTATCAAATAATATTATTGAAAATCTTACTTATAAATACGCGGGTTTGCGATTTACCAAAAACAATTTATAAAACACAATAAATCTCATTTATTTGATCAAATTGAAGAAATAAATCACGCACGCGAAATCAAATAACTATAGCTCATCAACAGATCCATAAACGTCAAAGTTCCGAAACTATACTCCCGTGTCCCTTTGAACTAGAAAACTATTTCATCAGCGCACCACGACAGACCACCTTGCAAAAAAAAAAAAAAAACAGCGAAAATAAAATCCAATTCCCACTTTTATAGTTTTATAAACCTTTCAGGGGCTCGCACGGCGTGTATTAAGATTTTTCCCAGAAAAATCAATTCCGCAATAAATAATACGACAAGAGCGAGAAAAAAAGGAGACTACGAGTGTCCCTCGGGGGCAGCGACTCTTTCAACCCTTCTCTCTCGTTTTACGACGTAATGACCGGCCTTTTTTCCTCTTCTCTTTCTGCTGCTACGCGCGACGTCGCCCGTTTCCGTGAAACTCTGTTACGAGATTTTAATTGAGCTCCCCGCTCGCTCGCGCAACCGATTTTTTTCTCCGCTTCTCCGCTCCCAGCGACTTTGCCCCCGCGCTCGCGCGCGAACAATAGGGGGAGAGAGAGCGTGTATAAAGCGCCTCGCAGCCGTTAAACGGTCAAATAAATAACCCTCCGAAGTTTTCTGGGGACCTCGATGACGGGAAGCGCGAGCGAGAGATGTTGCGTGCGTTCTCGTTCTCTGCGTGCGCATGTGTATATCGTAAAAAGAGGGAAGAGGAAGGTGATGGAGAGCAGGAAGGAATGCGGGGATGAGAGAAAATGCGGGGATGGAGTTTGAGTTGAAAATAGCTTTTTCGAGATTGTAAAATGAATGTTATGAGCCTCGGATACCGTTTAGTTATATCCTACATGTCTGATTTGGCTTACATTTCTAATAACGTTATATATATATATATATATCTCTTATTTTCTTGTTGGCATTATTAACGAACTAGCTCTAATTAACACACAATAACAACAATATATTTCAACATTATATTTAAAACATTCCACCACACTGCGACATTTGCTACATCATTTCGGCACGCCCATTCCTCCCTCCTCTCTCTCTCTCTCCGGCGAAAAATATTTTTCTGAAATGAGAAAGGACGCAATAATCCCTGAAAATGGAAGATTTACTGCGAGAAACAATTTAGCGGAGTAAAACCAGCGGCTCGGAAAAAAACGTGCGCACTCTCTCTCTCTTTCTCCGGTGCTGCGCGCGCGGCTGTCCGAAAAAACTATTTCGCTGACAGTCGGAGGGGAAAATGCTCGAAAAAATGCTCGCGTTTTTACGACACCGGCGGCCCCGGGTCTGCGAAGCGGATACGCGCGGATAAAACGTAGGTTATATTATAGGAATGCCAAGAATGTAGGCAGCGGTGGGGGAGAGAGAGGGAGAGAGAGAGATTAAAAGTTTTATTTGTATAATGGAAAAATGTATACTTTCGCGTCGCGTAAAACACTGGTTTTATTAAAAAAATGTGGCAGTGGCGAGGTAGGTGGATATAGCAGTTCTATAGCGGGGAGGAGAAACTTTGGAGATGAATGTGATATATTGTTGAAAAAACAAATAATATTTAATCTTAAATTCAATTACTCCTCGTTTATTCACTCTAAGAACGAACCGTTCTTCATTGTAAACCAACGGAACAACAACAATTTCACCGGTATCTGACCTACACAAATGACTAAAACTCATTAAAAGTTAATATTTTCGAAAAATCCACTTCATCCTCGACCCAACCCAACTTTTAATAGAAACGCAACAACCATCAACCGAAATATCCAGCACCGCCCAGAGACCTCGGGAAAAAAAATGACACCTTAAAAGCCGACTAAAACATCCATTACTCGCAGATGTCCAAACGCGCCTAACAATATCCCCGCGCGCGCTTGCTTGCTTTTTTTTCCCTCCTTTCACACTAATACTGGTCTCTCCAAATATTTTTTCAAATGCAACAAGTTCCCTACTCCGCGAGAGCGCAGCGAGACGAAAGGAATGAGACGCGCGCGCGTGAAAATAATTCGCTTAATTTTCCGCTCGACTTGCGCCCGTCAGCAGCATAGTACGTATATATAGCGCGAGCGCGCGTGTAAGTTCGCGCCTCCGGCGATGAGCGGAATTGATGTCGCGGGACGGGTCTGACGAGAGAGCCTCGTAAGACAAATTCGAGCGCCTGTGTATGGTAGTAGTATACATCGAAGGGAAGGTATAACACAGTGAGAGAGAAAGATACAGATGTAGAGGCACGTGAAGGACTGTCAGTCATACTGCACTGCCCCCGGGGGTCGCTCGCACTTTTTCACCCTCTTATCGCTGTCTTTATTCTTTCTCTCTCTGCTTTCGTTTCGTTCGGCCCCCGTTTTTTTGTGTACGCGCGCGCGCGCGCGAGCGCTTATGTACATAATCTTGTTACGACTTTGCTTTGAGGGCTTGTGTGTATACGCGCGCCTGTCTGTCTTTCTGTCTGTCCGTCTCGCTTGTTCTGTGTCTTTTGCTCTTCTCTCTATGTGCGTGTGTCGCGATTTTGTGGCTCGGTCGCATCAGCGCCGGGTACACACACGCACACTCGCTTCACGAACTGCAGCGTGAAATTGCTTTTTAATTATTTCTCTTTCGAATTGAGAGCTTGATTTAATTATTTTTTTTTTTTTCAGGGGTCGCGAGCTGTGTAAATAAAGCTGCGGGTACCGGGATTGGTTGTTAAAATTATTATGTCAAATTTAGGGAACTTGTTCTTTTAACTGATGCTTAATAATGTGAAATTGTGTAAATATATTTCGGTGATTAAACGAAGTTGAAATGTAATTTGTATGAAATTACGAGCTTATTCGATTTTAAATAAAATTTATTCATGTTAAAATATCTATTTGAGAAATGTTTTTACTGCCTTTCAATGATAATTGAATCTTATAATATCTTAATATAGAAATCGACTATATAAATTGATATATTACGCTTACATTACCTGAATTTATCTCATGCTTGAAAGAAACTTTAATTTTTTAGATTAGTAAATATGAGAGATAAACCCATAAAAAGATTTTACTTATTGTATTAGGTTCGAAACATGACCTAGCCACTTTAATTAATCAATCCATCTTTGCCCTACACGGAAAGAAATGATTGGTTACGGTTACCAACTGATTGGTTAAAAACGTCTCATCTAGATGTGTGGGTCAGAATGAGAGTGGCGTAAGTCACATATTTATCGTTTTGAAATATTCAATGTCAAAGTTTCAATAGTCAACACATTACTGGTAGGTGTTATTTTTAGGATGACTTATCATTGAAAAAAAGAGCAGTAGGGGTCCCGTTTTAGGGCGTTAGTAATAGTTTCAGTTGTGAGGAATCCAAATATACCCATACATATCTCATTTTATTTTTGCAAATGTAACTTACGCCACTCTCATTCTGACCCTCACATATGGAAGCAGTAGTAAGACAAACCAATAAAATGATTAACACAACCAATTATTGGTTTCTGTAACTATTTTTATCGGTTTACCTTACTAATATGCCGAATGGATACATTTTCAACGGATCAGTTGGTTCGCTTATCTTTAATAAACCTCCCACACCATCTAATAAACTCGCCTTTTTCTGAAAAATCGAAACCAAAATCATTATTTCCCTCGCAAAAGAACCAATCACGATAAAAAAAGCATCCTCTCTCCCGCGCGAAGGAGGGGCTGGCGCTCGCGGGCAGTCGCCGCGGCGTGTATATACACGCGGAGCAATCATTCGTCCTCAGCTCGGTCGCGCCTCGCGCGCGACAGATTCTACGAAACGACTTCGGTTTCCAGTTTTTAAAGGCCGCGCGTTGGCGCGCTGAGGATTTGCATAAATTAGGGTTTATCGTTCCGAGAACCTCACACACGCACACACATATACCTGTACACAGGCGAATGCATTCCCTCCTTGGAGCGTCCGTATATGTATATATACATGCGCAGGATTTATGGGAATAGTCTTTCGCGAACGAACGGGAGAGAGAGAGAGAGAGAGAAATGTCGGGGCACGTTTTTAATTAAAAAAAATCATTTCGATTTCACGCGTTTCGAAAAATAGCGCGATATTGGTGTGTTGTCGGAGTAGTGCGTCGTGTTATAATTAATGCGCGCGCCGCGGCGGGGTTTTGAAGCGAGCGCTGCAGCCTGGGTTGTATGTGTATATATATGTACTTTTTGGAGACTAGAGGTGGGTGACGTTGAATCCTATTTATTGGTATTGGCGGATATTGTTGCTGCGGGTTAAAAATTGCTCGGGAGGTTGATTTATTCCTATATACGGGGCGAAGATTGTTTTTGCGCTTTTTCTACGGGGACTCCATAGATATATACTTTGCGTGGCTTGAAATTCATCTTTATTTTCTTTTTTTAACGTTTTGCAGAGTCAACTGAACTATGAAGGACTGCGTCTAACTTATTTTGTATTGACTTTTTGGGTGAGGAAATAGCTCCGCATTATAATTATATGCTCTCTCTAGAGATTTATGCGTTATTAAAATTAAAAAATTGAACGTTAACAGATACAGGGATTTTACAAATCGTTTTTCTTCTCTTCTGAGCGATAAAATAATAGATAAATAATTCGAATTTAATAGCACATAAATTCGTCATCTCGCACAAAAGATACTTTTCGGACCCGAAAATCAAAGTCGCGCCGTATAACTGCCCTTTGATACAGCCCCATCGCCCAAAATTACAAAACCCTGCGTAACATCCTTCATTGTCCCTTCCCAACCTGTAGGTTTCCAAATTCACAAACCCTCGAAAGCTCGCGCACTTCAGGCTTTCCCCGTGCACTCAACTGCTCTCTTTCTCTCTCTCTCTCTCTCTCTCTCCTACTATGATGCAGCGAATCTCACCGCTGAAGTGCGTGAAAAGCGAACGAGCTTTTGATTCACTCTTTCTTCCTTCCTTCCCAGTACATATAATATATACTCGCTGCGTGGCGAATCGAGATCGACAATCGAGAAAGGATTAGGCTTCACGGAGATATAGAGGAGGGCGCGCCAATTTTATTTATACCATGCGATGCCCCTCGTGTGTGTCTATGTGTGCGTGTCCTTTATTCTCGCACCCTAGAGTTGCGCACGCGCAGTTCGCCCGCTATTGTCGCTCAACTTTTAGGTTTTAAATACATTAGACGGAGAGAGAGAGAGTCGTGGAGAGGCGTCGAGGCTGAGAGCAGATACGTCGACGGTGGATTGAATTTCGCTGTCGTGTTGGCGTTATTGATGAGACTTTAACATTCTTACTGCGGTTACTTTACGCGTGAGCGAGAAAATAGTGCGTTCTGTAGTGCGGTGACATCGTTTTTGACATTATGTTGTATAGCGAGAAAAGCGTGACCTTGATAAATGCTCGTAATAGACATGTAATTTAATCTATATCCAAAACATGAAAATTCGTAAAAGATGTAATAGTGTTGCGTAATTTATCGTCATACAAAAATTGTTCTTAAAATTAATGGTCGCATATATTTTTTAACAGAAAACGATGTAGAACATTGGTTATTTATGTTGGGACTAAACAAAAATAAAACATTATCACTTAAATAATTAATTTTCATAACAAGTTATAATACACTATAGACAATGGCCAAACGATCTCTCAATACACGCAAAAATACACTTACCAATTCCCACCCATCGTTCACAAACCTCGCACGCTCTCCCTCAAAAACAAAAAAAATTGCCCATCGCACCCCCGAAACACACACGCGTATACACATCCACCAGCCTAAACACAACACCCCTCGAAAAGTCCGAAAAATTCACACAAAAACCCCCGATTCCACCGATCCATACCTCCACGCGCATCGAGATTTCCTCTCTCTCCGTTCTCGCGGTCTTGTCACGGGGTCCTACATATATATATACCTCCATCTCTGTCTCTCACCCCACGTGCAACTGCCCGAGGCAGCTGTGCAAAAACGGGGGCTCCAGCTGCGCGCACCTTTGGCATTAGAGGAGAAGGGGGGGAGCCGAGCGACGACGCGACGAAGAAGAAGTGGAGCGTTACTGCGTATACGCGTGTCGGTTGGAGAGGGGCCCGCGATTGGCCGATATTAGATCCGGTTCATTACTCGCGAGGCTGGCGTGCCCGATGCTGCTGCGCGTATGGGGAAAATTTTTCGGGTCTACGTATAGTAGTGTAGTTGCACTTGTGCGCGGGATGGAAAAAAGGTGTACGTGAATTTCTGGATGATGGGAATGAGGATGCGATGAGGGGTCTCGGAGTGATATGGGGTGGAGGTCGATCGGACCTTGACATGAATTTTTTTTTTTTAGGATATAGTTAGTATTTATACCCTTGGGGTGTGCATATAGCGGAATTCTAGTTTCGCTTTGTGATTAATCGAGTCGCATTCGAATCGACGTCCCGTGATGGTCCCCGACAATTTTCGTATTCCACTTGCGATGTTTAGTATATAGAGAAAAGCTAAAAAAAAGCGTGATGAATCGAATAGTAATAATCTCGCGCCATTTTATTATTATCTACTGACCAAGCAATCGTCGTAGCCGCTAAGCAACCTCAAAACACGCTCAACTGCGTTAACCTCTCCCAACCTTAAACAATCAATCAACCTTGAACCTCACGTATAAGCTAATCCAACCCCATCGTCATCATACATCCACACGACACTCGACACGCGTGCATATAATTCAGCCACTCGGGGGCGATTGAATCATATAAAAGTCGATCTGAATTTCCTTCTTCTTTTTCTTCTAATCCCACCGCGCGGCATATGCATATATACGCGTCGCTCATGAATAAACGACGAGAGGATTCTCTCTCTCCTGCGGGAGCAAGATTAATGGTCTAATCGACGGGCCAATTGATTTTTCGCATTAGGCCCAAGAGCGAGCAGCACAGCATGGCAGCAGCACGGCTCGTCGACGATCTTTTCGTATATAAGCTGCGATAAGGAGAGGGGCGTGATTCACAAGGCGCGATGGCGTGGCGTGTATAGGGTGTGGGGAGAGCGATATATATGCGTTTCGACGGGTCTAGTGTATTATGTGAATGTTCAAGGTTGCTGGAGAGATACAGTAAAATCCATTTTATTTAAGGTTTCTCGCGAAATTAGGGTGTATGAAACAGCTGTACATCAACTATATTATGCTGTAGTCAAATTGGATATAATACACTGTTTGAATAGTTAAAATTATCATTACACCTCACTCGATATGACTTACACCAACAATAATTCTTCGTAAATAATAATGATCAATTAAATTCATTATACCAAACTCGTTAAATTAACCAACACCTAATCAACCTTCACATCTCAATCCCCAGCGTTTGATTTCAATCAAAACACCCAATTACCATCACTCCCGCTCCCTCATCAAAAATTCTCCACCAGCATATATCCCTCGAAAAAAAAACCTTCCTCGCGAAGGCAAACAAAATCGCGCGCATGAATGTTTAAAACCACTGCAGCAGCAGCTTCGCTCCCGTTTAATCGCGCGTCATCGTCATCATCGCGCGCGCACTGGGGGTGCAAGCACGTACGCGAGGGTAAACAGCGCGTAACCACTGGGGACTTGCGTGCGCGAAAGACGAGAGATCGCGCGCATAAACGATTCTATAAATATTTTATTGGCTCGTCGGCGGCGAGGCTTTATTGTGTACCCGCGTGCTGGGGCTAATCCAATGATACGGTGGGTTGAACGCGCGCGCGCGGGGGACGGAGAGAATGTTTTTTCGCTGGTGCCTTTTGGGATGGGTGGCGCGAGCTGACGCTGGTGTTGCTGATTGATTGTGATGGGATATGTAGTAATTAAAGTTGCTTGGTATTTATTTATTTCGTGGGTGAGGGTGCGTTGTTTGTGGTGAAGTGTACGTGCTTATATTAATTGTTTGTGTGCATTAGAAGTAATTTAGAAGCAACGTATTTTTTAATCGATATGTAGCTTATTAAACATTTTGTCATCAACCTTGAATACTCACGTAACCGCAAAAATTGCAGAAAAAATCCTACTCCCAATCGCCCGCTTAAGGCGATGTGAACCTCAAAATCAACCCAATTTCATCATTTAATTAATAAACATTCGAACGTTTATTTGGAAAAGCAATTCTTTCAGGCGCTCCGTGTATGTAAATACTATGCTCAGGTTTTTTTTTGTGCGATTCTATCAGCATTTCCATGAGATAAACACTTTTTAAAACTGGCAAAATTCGAAATATACAGATCCCTACTTATCGGCATTGCGGCTTTTATTTAATTAAATAAATTTTGAGTAAATTTTTGGAAAAACGGCTCTTTCAGGCGCTCCGTATATGTAAATACTATACTCAATTTTTTTTGTTAGTAATTCTATTATTATTTGCAAAAGAAATATACATTCTAAAATTTGTCGGTAAGTACACATTACCTTAATTTAAAACTCGGCACGTGCCCGTTTCCCCATGGAATTCCATCAACTTCACCTACTTTGCCAAATAAAACAGCGTAACTCATAGGGCGGCAAAGACAAACTCTCCGTGCCGAAAAAGGAGGGGAGAAAGAGCATTCGCGAACTCTCGATTCGGCCAAAGTAAAAGGCGCGGAGAGGTCCTCTCTCGTTCGATTCGTCTGCGCAAAGTACTCGAGCGCTTAATTAAAGCTCCAGCGTCGCGCGCCGGCTACCTTTTTCGCTTGCTTTGCCCCGCTCGCGGCGGCCTTGATTGGTGCACTGCAGCGTTAGGTGTGTATGTGTGCTGCTTCTGAGGGGGGCCCCGTTTATCGGCCGACAGAAAGAGAGTGAGAGAGTCTGCCTCTCGGCGGACGAAGCGAAGGTGGGTACTCGTTTGAATTGGGATAAGTAGGGATCTAATTGGTGGTTCTGAAAGATTTTGGTAACGTGGTGAAGAAAAATTTTTCTAGGATCAAAAATGATGAATGCATTGTTGACTTGTAATTAGTATTATTTGTATACTTATGGAAATGTGTTTGTCCAGTAAAAGATATGATTATTATTACTAATATTTAGCTATAACTATATTATAGTAATAATAAAACATTGCAACTATAAGGAAGAACACAGTAAAATAATATTTTTTTGAAGCTAAGAGTCTTTTAATTTTTTATTTTCATTAAGGCGCAAGAACCATTTTACCGAAAATCTTTGCTAAAAAAATTTTTTAAATTCACTATTTGCAAGAATTTGACATAATTCTAAAATATTTTTTTCATCCACACGATTAATCCACCTTAATCTCTTCATTACCATAATTATCATTCTTCTAGTACGACAAACCCGAATCTGAACTTAAAAAGCAAAAGAAGTACAATCCAAATCTATCTCACAAAAAACCTTCCTAAAGCAGCAGCAGCAGCAGACCATAAAACATCTCCACCCAAGATTACTCTCAAACCTCTTTACGTAACGATCCTTTCGACACCTGGACCATCTCTCTCAGAAGCTCCCGACTCTTCTTCCCCCTCCCCCGGCCCTCTCCCGTCCAAATTAAGTGCTTCAGTTTCTCACTTTTCAGCCTCGCGATCATTAGAAAACCGCTTCCCGCTCACTTTCTCACTCTCCCGAGATTCGGAACAGTTCAAACGCGCGTTACATTTGCCGGCCGCTGGTCGTTAAAGTGCGAGACGGGGGACGAAGAAGGTGTGGAGGTAAGAAAAAGAGAGAGAGAGAGGCGGAGAGTGGCCGAGTCATCGGACAAACGAGCCGATTCGCACCTACGCTGCAGGTACGCGGCGCACCGGGAGATGAATTTCGCGCGCGCCTGCGTGAGAGGAATAGGCGTATGGTGACCTGTAGCGCGAGGTCGGTGCAGTGTATAGGCCATTTGTCAGGGCGACGAGGAGCGTGGAAATGCGAACTAACTGCGCGTGCGGCTGTGATTTTGTGCGCGAGTGAAACGGCAGGTTCTTTTTGAGAAATGTATATATTCTGCTAGGTAGACGGTGCTTTTAGCGTGAAAAGGGGAATTTATTGAGAATATTGGCCTACTTTGGCGTGTACGATTTACTTTTTGGTTTCCTTTCTTTGCTGTTAATAATTTTCGTTTGAAGGAATCGGGAGGTAATTAAAATAGTGGCAAATCCGAATTTTTATCACATTTTACTTTATGTTGATCATCAAACAGGTTATTAATTTTATTTTCAAATTTCAATAAACAAACAACGGCACCCGTTAATTCTCGACCTCATCATTAATCCGACATTTATTGACGTACCCGTACAATCATTTAACAATTGTTCCAATCAACATCTAATCGCAGTTACCCCTAATCCCATCACAGATAACAACCTCTACCCCCTTCCAAAAACAATCGAACCCCCCCACCTTCCATCTCTCCGACATTCCTCCGCGACCGCTACCTCCGCCATATTCTTCACCCATTACATTACGCATCCGCTCCATCTACACCCACCGCGGAATCTCGCGCGTTAACGCATCACAACAGGCCAGCGTCAGCGCCTCATGGTACAGCAATCGAATGCCATCGCAGGCGTGTACACCCGCACCGATTAATAATTACGGCGGCGGCACCGACGACGACGGCGACGACGACGCTAAACGCTTTAATCAATGTCATCGGGCCAATTTCCGATGGCCGCTGCTCTCGGCCTTCCACTCGCCCTCTCCCCTCGCTTATCGGCGACTCTGCGGCTACTGCTCTGCTCCTAGCAGGAAATTGCGCGGGACGCGAAACGCAGGCGGCGCGCGCGGAACTCCAGGAAGTCGCAATTTATCAATTTCCACGCTCGAACGCCCAATCGAGAGGGAGAGGGTGGGAGAGGTATCGATGCGAGGATAGGAGGAGAGTGGAAGTCTGAGGATGATCGGATTGTGCGCTGACGAGTGATGAGTGTGGGTGGGATCGTAAATTGTTGACATGGTTTGTTGCGGATAGATTTTTGATGATCTGAATAAAATGTTCTTAACGTTTCGTTATTGACACAAAATTATGGATAAAAAGTATAGGATAGGTTCATTTCATTAAATTATGGGTTATTTGTAAAGAGTTAGCATGGATTACATTTACATTAATTATAAATTTATGTTATAATTACGTTCATTATTTACTTACGTTCATTTATTTAGTTCATAATCGAAAACTTAACAACGGGTTAAGAAAAAGGATGTCTCACAAATATGATAGGATAAATCTGACCGTAACTAGCTGCTCAATCAAGCTAATAAAAATGGGCTGTGCAGATAAAAAAGCATTATGCCGAAGGGACATTCGACGTGCGCCAGTTCCAAACTATTATCAAGGAAAAAGTCTACCAAAAAATACGGGACTCTACTTAACAAACATCCGGTTTACGCAGGTTATGCAATTCCGAACTTTGCATAATTTACCCATTCACCGTCGCACAATCATCCGTAATTCACTGCAATACATTTCGAACTTTATATTAAAACAACTAATTTACTTTTAACAAGGCCATTAACATATAAGGAGCACGAACCGCATACGCGCTACCTGACTTCTGAAAGTATATATAATGTGCGTTATACGCAGCGGAGAGAGAAAAGAAAAATTCTCGCCTTGCAATAAACATCTTTGACGAAAAATAAAGAGGCGAAATTGTATTACGGAAATATCACGTACATGAGGGAGAGAGAAAGAGAGTACATATTTTCGGTTCTCACGGGAGCGAATTCCACCTCGAGCGCGTCGCTAATGAACGGAGCTCTGCAAATTTTTTCGGTCCACGAGGCGCGCACGCGTGTGTGTGTCGCGTTTCTTTTTAAAGGAACGAGAGAGAGAGAAAGAGAGAGAGAGAGAGAGAGAGGCGTAATGTTCGTAATTGATGAATAATATGCTGGGAGGTGAGCAAGAGGGAGAGTCTCGTTATCCGAAAATCGGCAAAAATTTTTGCGCGTGATAATGACGCCGAGGTGCGTGCACATCACGCGTCGTGATCGTGCGCGTCTTTCATCCGCAATTAACGTGTCGGCTTGGCTGTTTAGCGGTGATTATTCGGGATAGCTATTAGTGTCCGGAGGGATTCAGTAATATTCCAGGAACTTATTTAGCTATGATAAAAATAGCGGTTATTTGTTTATGTTATGTTTACCAAGTGTAATTAGGAAATTGAAACAAAAAAAATTTTAATGTAATGACTTAGTAAAAGAATACATTATAGCTAGGATATGTACGAACCACTTCAAATATAAAATAATTATTTTTAAAAGCCCGTCAAAGTCAGCATTCCTCGGTGTAACAAGATCCAGCCCAAGCGCAACGGCAGCAAACAGTGCTAGTGCCACATCGCTACAATACATAGGGTGACTTCACCAGTGAAGGAACGAATAAGGAAAGTGTAACTTTTGTTATTTAATTAAGTGGTTTAAAAATGGATTAAAAGTAAAACCCTTTTGAAATTTATTTTCTAAAATGCTCAAACTTTACGCCGGTGAGCAAATTTTGAATAAAGAATCAAAGTAAAAATTTTATTTAATGAACATCTGTAAATATCTCCTAAAAACCTGTAAAGAAACACGCAAACTTAGTATCTAAATACGTTTCACCAGTGAAGGAATACATCGCCAGTGAAGAAACACTTAATAGCGGCGATTTTATTATTTTATTCTTAACAAGATAATTTCTTTTATGTGTGTGTGCAGAGTCTTTATATAAAATGAAATAAAATTTTTCAAGGATTCGAAAATTATCGTCGCGTTAGATAAACAATACGTAGAAAGATTGATATTTTCATACATATAAAAAAAATGTTTGTTAACTGGTGACTGTTCCAATACTGGTGTAGTCACCCTCTATTCGTATCCGTAGCCAAGTAATCAACGAAATACATAATGGAACAACACATCGATATCATTGAAGAATCACAAAAATATAATGCTTTGAATAAATAACCTCACAGTTGTTAAAGTGTGGATTGGAACATCTACTTTTTTGCCCAAGATTTATAATATTAATGTTGGAATTTTAGATTTTAAGTTATAGTTTGTAAGTGTTATTAATATATACACCGGATCTATGTATACAGGTAGCTGTGACTATATAGGATGTTTGTTGCTTCAGACACATTATATGTGTCTTGAAGTTAACAATAACATGTATCACTATTGTATTACTCTGGTAAATAAATAAATAAATAAATAAGGTTATAATACGTGTCGATACTACTCAAACCACCATCTCAATCCACACAATTCCAAATCACTTTCAACTACCTCGATCCCGACATCCCGAATATTAAAACGTACCTTTTAATACTTTCATTTTCACAATTTGTCTTCACCACCCCACTGAAGAAGGGCCCAATACCCGCCGCATTAAAATTGAAAAATCAGCGATAAATCTCGGCCGGCCTTTCAACCTCCAAACTCTCTTCCACCCGTATACACACGCGTTCTCCCATACCGCACACACATATATACACTTTCTTCGCGCTCATCGTCGTCGTAGTCGTTCGCAAAAATCCTACCACCACCCAAAACGAAAAAAGAAGAATTCCACCTCCGTCGTGGCGCACTCGAGCTTCCGCGCGGGCGTGCATTGAAATATCGCAGCGGTTCCGAACACACACACACTCTCGTTGAGTCCGGAATATTGGCCAGGCAGCAGCAGCAGCAGCTCTTACCCTTTTTTTTTGCCCGGTAAGGCGCATATGTAAAATACTTGACGGGGGGGGGTCCGCTGCTGCTGCATTCCACCGGGTAGCCGGTGAAATTCATCGGCGATCGAACGACGACGCTTAATTTCGCGGGGGTCGGTATATATATTTCGGGCTTGGTGACGCGCGCGCGAACGGAGCCGGTACGTATTTTCGGGTCTCGTAAATTGGCGCAAGAGAGGTTTTTAATTTAGCCGGGGATGCTGCTGTGGGTGTATTTTTAGACTTTTGGGTTGTGTGTGCGGGTATAATTTGTTTGTTGGTATTATGAGAGGAGGGTTTTAATTTGTCGCTGCTGCGGTTAAACTTGTTTGTCAACAGTAACTTTGCTCAATTATATAGTCGAAAGGATATAAGCAAGTTACTTACGATCCAGGTATAATAACTTTGACTATACAATCTTATAGCAATATTAATATATGCTACTTTTAGTGTTATACATTCTTCATAAGCCGCGCGCACGTGTAGAACGAATTAATTTTTCAAGGGCGCATTAATTTTTTCCCGGAAACCCCGCGAACTCAAAGGCGGCCCGCGCTGCCACCAGAACGCACAGATTTCTCTCGAGAAATATCGCCAAGTAAGGGAACACGCCTATAACGCGCCGTGCAATTCCGTAAAATATCTTCGCACTTGCCTTTCACACTACATGGCAGGCATAGAGCGGAGCTGTTTCCACGAAGATTTTTCGAAATCCGTCCATTTCGTGATCATTAGCGCCGCGCGCGCGCGCGCGTACAGGTTTCCCAAATTACAGAGTTTCGGCTTCTCTTTATTTCCCCCCACGTTGAAATAAAAGGCGAGCGCGCGTGACTTTGGGCTTTTCGTGGGTTGGAAAAATCGAGGACGAAAAGGGATTCGTTTTCCAATTAAGTTGGATGATATTGGACTGTGCGTGCTGTGGTTATTATATATTCATATTTTATATTTATAGCTCGTAAATACTACTATTAATCGCGCTGAGTATTTGAAAGTAACTATAACAAGCTTCCGATCAATTCTATGCTCGGCGTTATTTTATTTATTATTATTGTATATTTAAGCGTTTGAAACGCACTTGAGGAGCTAATTACTCCGGCGCTAAATGTTACCAAAATCAGCTGGAGAAATTGCGGTTGAAAAGTAGTACCGAGCGTACGTTCGCGCTCGTGCGCGGTTTCCTCTTCTCGACCAGAAGGAATTCAAATGCTTTTCCGATTCTCGAGTGCCGTTTGAGAAAGTTTTAGATCGCGGAATCCCGTCGGAACCGCAAAACTTGGGAGAAAGTTCAATCGTCTGCACTTGAAGAGCATCGAGTGCAGCTTATATATTTATCATTTTATTTTTTTCTTCCTCTTCTTCTTCTTCTTCTTGTTTTGTAGTTCGGGGCCTCCTAAACCTCTTACCGCGAAGTTTTAGCGGGAAAACGGCGCGGGGAAAGAGTGGCTGTAAAAAAAAGTCGCCGACGTTTTGGTTTTTCTTCTTATTGGTATTTATTATGCTGTCTGTATTTCTAGACTCTACCTATATATAATTAAATGACCGTTATATTTTCATATTCAAGTTGATTATGGGATTTTTAGTATATTTCACTTATCGTATAGCATTTATAATAAGTACCTTGAAACCAAAGTTTAATAAAAAATGTAAATTTGTCCACAACAACATCTCATTTTCTATTATTTTTCCATTTCTTATCCTTTTCAGTTCGGTGGATTAACCGACGACAAGAAATAGATCTCACTGGACAAACCCTTGTTTATATAAAAAATAACCCAGGCGATCGCTACGGTCTCATCGTCACCACACCAACGCAGGTGACACCCACGTCCCCGAAACCTTCTCCTCGCCTAAGATCCGCCAATATTATTCTACCCCAGCCACAACAACAACCACCGAATTAAATCTCGCAAAACTGCAATCTCATTAATCCCGTCTATACATCCTCACCCAAACCTACAACTACTACACAACTCTCCTCTGCACCTCGCTTGCGCGAATACCTGCGCGCGAATTCCCAAAACTCTCTCTTCCTACCTGGTCCTCGGCAGCGACGGCGCAGGTGTCAAGAAACGCCTCTCCGGCCCTCCGTTTTCCCGTTAATGACGTGCTCGCTCAAGGCCGTGATGGTATATAGTAGTAGGCCGCCCGCCGATCTTCGCGCGCGGCGTTCGGGCGCGCGCACCGGGCAGCATCGGGACTACAGGTGGCTGTTAAACCGATTAGACACACAGCGCCGAGCAATTTGTTGGCGAAACTTGTAACCCCCGGGCTTGTTTTACGCCCACCGGCGACAGTCCGCCCTCGAGGATTCGCCTGCCGCGTATGTGCGTGTGATGTGGGGGGTGTATAACGTATGATGTCTTGTTGTAATCGAGAGGCTATAATAGAAGGTTCTGATGTACCTGGGTTAGATGTACTACGAGGTTGTACGGGGATACGTTCGGGATGAGGTGAGAGATTCAAGTTTAGTTTGGATTACTAAATTGTAACTGGAGGCTGATTATTGTTTACGAATGGTTTGAGATTTTGAGATACCTATAGTATTTTAATCGTGATGTGGTGACTGGTTTGGTTATTGTTGTTTCTTAGAATAATATAAGTGAGGTGCTACGAACATTCTGATATATGATTTAAAATATTCATAAAGTTTAATTATAAAAATGTATTTTATTATAAAAACCTAATTGGAAATTAGTTTTAACGAAAATTCAGCTGCCCTGGAAACAACTTTACTTACAAAATTAACAATTTCATAACGGTACAAAAAACCGCAGCCAATTCATTGGCACGTAACTTCCTCAAACTTAATTTATTGATCCCATTAATTAATGTTTACTTCTAATATTTAAAATTTAATACTTTATCTTGTACGGTTAGACTAACTAGGAGAGGGTCATGGGTCCGGATTCAGCTTAAACTGTGCGTTATATCTTTTTTCGTATTGAACCGATTTTTTTGGGCAACGAACTTGATCTGAAGATATATAAAAGCTACATCTGTGCCAAATTTCAGGACGATTGGGTAATTTCTGCTCTTGTTATTGTGCGACAACGAAAACGCAAATTTTTTCTAAAATAATTTTTTTCTAAAAAACAAATGAAGATCTCCTGAAATTTTAACCAAATATAGTCTTCTATAAATTTAATAAGTGGTTAGAATTTTAAGTCGATAAATCAAGGATTTTTTGAGAAAACGCGATTCGAAAATTTAAAAAAAAATTTTTTACCTCAAATATCTTTTTTCGTAATGGACCGATTTTTTTGGGCAACGAACTCGATCTGAAGATATATAAAAGCTACATGTGTTATATTGAATGCGTTATGTGGAAAGGCTGTTATAATGTGAGGGGATGTATTTTAAAAAATTTGATACAGATTTTTTTTTTCATTTTTCAATTTTTCAAGTTTTACATTTTTGTTAATAATAAAAAACCGTGATACTAAAAACTTTTTCTTTTTAGAAAATATAAATATTTTAATTCTCTTTCAAATGCTACCCATCCCATTCAGATACACAGAGCCATCCTCAAGAAATACATTTTAAAAATGTCTAGAAAAATTTTAACCTCAAATATCTCTGAAATTTATGAACCAATCATTTTGCCAAAAGAACTCATCCGAGAACTATCAATAATATACCTCTACAATGAATTTTGAAGCGAATAAGACACTTTTACTCTTGTAATAGTTGAACATATAAAACTCATTTTTTTCATTTTTCAATTTTTACGTTTTTGTTAATAACAAAAGAACCGTGATAGCTAGAGAATTAATTGTTTTTAGAAAATATAGGTAATTTAATTCTCTTTCGAATGCCACCCACCCCATTTAGATACATAGAACCGTTCTCGAGAAATTACGATTTAAAAAAAATTGAAAAAATTTTAACCTCAAATATCTCCGAAATTTATGGATCAATCCTTTTGCCCAAAGAACTCACTCGATTGGTATACAAAATCTACCCCTACAAAGAATTTCAAAGTGATTAAGCCAATTTTACTATAGTTATTGAACGACAAAAAAAATCACTTTTTTTTATAAATTATTTTTTTTCTCAAAAAATAATGAATAAAAAAACCTAAAAATTTAGTAAGTTATAGTAGTACTTAATATCCTTTATAACCAAAAAAATATTCATGTTAATATCTTTTTTAATTTCGAAATATAACCTATTTACAAAAAATTACGTTTTCATCAATAACTTATGACGAAATATAGCTACCGACTTTTTTTTTTTAATTGTAGATAATTTTATCCTACATACAGAGAATTCATGATATATAAACAATATTTGTTCTAAATATTAAAAAAATCGAAAATAAAAATTTTGAAAATTAAAAAATAGCTATAAAAAAAAAAAATTAAATTTTACAAAAATAGAATATTGACCCCAATTGTGGAAGCAAAATCTAAAAAAATGATCACTCTCCCGTTAAAATCGGTCGAGTAGATCATGAGATATCAGCGTATACGGACACACACACACACACACACACACACACACACACACACACACACACACACACACACACACACACACGGACATTTTCTAAAAATAGCGTTTTTCGATTCCAAATTTGCTAAATAACATTTCTAACACATTATCTCATAAACTTTTTTTTTACTATCACAAAGCTTCCTCTAGGAGGAAGCAATACAATACGTAAATATACTTTTAAACAATATCCAAAACACATGTAGAATTACCGGTACTATCGAAATCTGACTCAGCCAACTCACTAATTGAAACTTTTCATGATTTTTGACATCACTAATTACACTCATTGCGTCCTCGCCTAATCCGTCAGCTCCAACAGTTTTCTCCCCGCCCCTCTCCCGCCCTCCCCAAATCCCTCCAAACGAGTTCCAGCACCTTAATTTACCCTCTTTTCACTTCCCAGTCCAGCAGCCCGTGAAATTCGCTCCCGTAAAGATCGCCTTAGACCCATCATATACTACATACACACGTTTCGACCTCCGAAATCTCGGGAGATTTCGAACCTCGCGCCCCGCGCTTAAGATTACGCATCTGTTGGCCCCAAAGCCTTTAGCGCCGTAAGATTTCGCACGCGCGCCGAAACCGAGATATGTGCGGAAGCTGTGAAATCCAATAAGTCGGCCGGTTTATTTTTAACCTGTCGCGCGCGAGTATAGCGCCGCTGGCTATATGCCCGTGTATCGGAGGCGCCTCTTGAGAGGATCAGAGGCGGGCAGCAGCAGCTCTCCTTTCGGCTTCTTCCGTCACTTAAGATATTGCAGATTTTGGTGAGGATTGTGCGGTTATATACCTGAAATTACTCCTTTTTTCGGGGGAGGATGATTAGGACCCGGTGGGGCGCTTTTGTCGTGGAGGAAAAGAAGCTTTTTTGCGGGGCATTTGTTTTGTTGAGAATGGTGAATTTCTGCAAATCATTTGGGTAAACATCTGCTGGCGGTGAAACGATGGCGAGTTGTGACGATAATTTTGTGCAAGCGATGGGGATTGACGTGGATTTAAATTAAGGGCAACGGTGTATAACAGATTTGGAGAAAAGAGTGTAATATAACTGTTATGACTGTTTAATAATTCCCGAGCATTCTTATAGTCAACAAAGTACACTCACAAAACTGTAATCTCGCTGTTAGAAGAATCCATTAAATAGCAGTGGAAAATATATTTGGTATATAATCAAGTAGATTTATACTATAAATTAGCAGACGATCATCAAAGGTGAATTTGTTACAAAATAAAAGATTTCTTCTTCGATTAAGGGGATTGTCGTTTTAATATAAGAACAATTAATTTATAATTATTATTAATTTATATTTATAATTTATTTTTTTTTTATTTATTTTTTGTTATTTCTTTCCTTTACATAAATATAGCGTAGATATGTCAAAAATTTCAATCTAATTCAATAAAAAAATGTTTTTATTAACTTTCTTATCAACCTTTAATAACATGGTGAAAAAATCCTGTTTGAAAAATTACTTAATTAACAGAAAAATTTTATTAACTATCGCATCTCAGATATCATTTAGCAGATTCTATTTTTATGCTAAACTGATTGGGATTTATATTGTAGCAGATGTATTTTATGATTTAAAAGACTGAATATAAATTTAACGGATTTAATTTAAAATTAAGCATAAAATACTTTAGTGGATTCTTCTGCTAAGACTAAGAAACCATTTTTGTGAGTGTAGTTCTTTTTCAAAGATTATAACTTTGAAAGCTTGGCTGTTTTTATTGAACCATGTATCCCACACTCTTCATCTCAACTGTAATCACCGGACTCTTCGGGTCATATCCGTCGAAAGAATAAAAAAATCTGATGGCAATAACGATTACTTATCTTCTCTTAACAGAATGATGACGGAAATGTCAAGCCGAAATAAAACCTTCGTGGTTGGTTAAGTCCGTTTAAAAGTAGACTGTGATTGGTCGTCGCAGACGTAAACTTATTATTTAAGGTGTCATCTCATTGGTTGAGAAACTAACCTATATATGAAATAATCTGTGTTTCATATTTTGAGTCTCATCCTCTTTTAAAAAAATGATGACAGAAAAGTGAAACCGAAATAAAATGTTTGTAATTGACTTATTCGTATATTCTCTAATAGAATGGGTGAGATGAAGGTCGGTCTAAGTTCAAAACAAAAAATTTCAAACTGAGGAAGACATTTTACTCAAAACATGCCAACTATAAGTTTTTATTAAGAAAAGTAAGCACATACCATACATATCATCTATAAATCTCAACGAATGTGTTGTGATAATTTTTACTCTAAATCATTACCTATTAACTTCAGAAAGTCTTCTTTCTACCAACTTAAAATTTATGTTTTGGACTTAGATCATTTTTCAGTTCACCCATTTAATACCTAATGAGTTTGTGTTCTGCGACTTAAAAAGACATGTGATAAAATGTCTAACCTAAAGATGTGCGTACTCTCAAAATTGTAACCTCAAAAATTTTGTATGTAAAATAGTATTATATAAGAAGTAAGTAATTGCAAATGTTGCGTAATTAAAATATAATAATTCATATAAGTATTAATTAAAATATAAGAAGTTGTAACTCATCATTTGGCAAATTTAAAATTTGAAGTATGTAGCAAATAAAAATTATGCGTGCGAAGCGCGCGTGATCTTGTGGTTCTATATAACAAAATCATGCATATTACTTTTAGTGTAAGCGATGTGTGTTAGATTGCCATATTTAAAACTTGTATACATAAAAATAATTAAATCTATATACTCTAGCTAATCATATGATTTTTTTATGTTACAGGTGAGTCTCAAAGATATCTCTTACAGAAATCCAGCTCCCTTATACGTGAGTTGTAATTTACTATTGTCCCTCACTTAAAGTCCTAGGATTACCCCACAAAAACTACAATACTTTTTAAATTTTACGTCACTGAACTACCCACATTTTCATCGATTTTGACGTTTTCAATATTCATTTCAAAGCGCTAGATTCATAGTAACTTCAAAATCTTCAACAAGCCCAACAAAAAATCGCAAAAAACCTAACATACGTTACTTTCACCTTCGAAATCCAATCTCATCACCAGCGCATACTTACACTTCACCATCGCTATATATACACCGTTATACACCATACGCTCCACCCTCACCGCGCGCCCGCAGCCCACTTTTAATCATCGTACAAGCAAACTGCGCTAATGCAAGTCGATTAATACCGCCTCTCGAGATCTCCTCTCGATACACACTCAAACGTACACACATACACAGAGAAATCGACGTTTAAGACAGAGATAGATAAACTGAGCTCTCTCTCTCTCTCCCGAGCGTAGATAATAATAATAAAAAAGCGAGCGAGCGAGGCGTCTAATCTGTCGGCGGTGATCGGACCAGCTGTATCGATGATGAAGTCCCCGCGCGCTCGCGGCCCTTTGAAGTCTGCCCGGCGGGGGGCTTCTCTCTCTCCGACCTTCCGAAGCCAGCTTGCCGCCGCCGATTTTCGTCCTACTCATTCTCCAAGAGCGAGACGGAGAGAGAGAGAGAGAGAGAGAGTGGAGTATGGGAGTTTCGAGTGCCGGTCTGCTCCGTTAGTCGGATATATAGTGTAGTTGTTGCGAGGGTCCTGCTTACATGGGTTTGGTGGCTGGAGAGTGGGTGGGTTGTGGAATTGGTATGGGTATATGCATGTAAGTGATGACGTTTAATAGAGCGTTGATGGGGCTGCGGGTTACTGGATATTGAAAGGTCAGAGGGAACTGCGGTGTGTCTTTTTAACGCTGCGTGTTTGAATTTCTGGTTTTATTCTTTTATATAACAGCTAAGTGCAATGGGTTTACATGATTTGTTTCATTAATCGGTCATTTAAGATTCTAAGAACCATTTTATGTGCGGTCTTTGAAGAAACTGCACATACCGTTACAAGATGATACCGAAATCACTATAATAACTAATAATGTCATTGTGTAATTCAATATTGGGAGGAACTGAGGTAACTTTGTTGAAAACTCCACACACCTATAATTACCGTTCTGATATAAGTATAAAGCGTATATCATTAACTAATCTTACTGACAATTGAATCCAGAGTATACCCAAAGAAAATGGCATTTTTCTATATTCACCAATCGAAAACTTTTGCAAACTCAAAATACCAACATTTTCCAGCACTTCGTAAACATTCCTCGACATCTTCCTCCTTCCTAAACGCTAAACCTCATCACAGCTATACGTGGAAAGCGCTAACCGCGCGCGTTCACAGAACGCAGACCGTCGCACCGTGAACCTAACCTCTCTCTCTTCCATCTCTCATTCTCTCTTCCCACTCTCCCTGCCCCTCTCATTATTTCACTCTCGGCCGTCTCTTGATCATCCGCGTGCTCTCGCATAGCGGAGCCACTCCGTCTGTCGAGATCGGAGAGAAAACGAGCGAGAGAAACCCAAGCTCACGCGCGCTCTCGGCTCTCGTTCGTCTTACAACGTGTCTGTCAGAGGAATTAAAGTGTGCCTGCGCGCTCGCCTCTCGATACGCCCGCGAGATAAAAAAAATTATCGACGCGGCTGTCATTCCAGGTGTAGAACCTCGCGCGCGAGTCTGTCTGCCCCTTTTCTTTGTCGCAGCAGCAGCAGCAGCAGCGCGACTTATGCTGCGGTGGTTATTTTTATCCTTTGCGGCGGGGATTCGCTATGTGACTTGGATTTTCGCGACTGGCTGAGCTGGGTCTATATAGATGTGGAGGGGTTCGGCTCAAGTAATATACGCTGTTGTACGTGTTGCGTATAGTTTTGTAATAACCCGCGTAATTATTGGAAACTACTCCGTAATTTGGCTGATTCTTTCATCATAGAACTTGCAAAGAAGCCTTGAACTATTTTGCCACTAAATGATCTCTGATGCCTCCTCCAAGCATACTTCAACCGTGGGAAATACCTTCACCTTAAACTTTACTACACCCATATTCTGCCCACCATAACCGACATATAACCCACCGGAAGTATTCTCCCCGCCCGCACCCTCGTCCACTCTTCACCCTTTCCCTCCCGCAATAAATACACAAACAGGTATGCGCACTTGCCATAGCATCCTACTCTTCGTCGCGCGCGCGCAGCTACTCCTAAATCAGCCCTACTGCGCCGCTCCAACCATTTGTCACACTCCTCTGCGCTCCTCGCGCTCTCGATATTTCCCTCTACTTAGTCGGGGCTGGATTAGCGGGCAATTTGGTCCGCACGGAGACGCGCAGGCGTGGCGGTGACAGTGCGATCCCCTGCGACGCGCGTGTACCTGTCGCGCAGACTTCTCGGTCGTAAAGAGAGGATCCAAGGATGGTGGACACTTTTATGGTGGCAGCTTTGTGTATAGACCCCCGTAAGTACTGCACCTGTGCCAGAGAGCGAGAAAGCGTAGAGAGAAGCGAGGTTTTCCGGTTCGGTGGTGTGCTCTGCTGCTGGAGAGAGAGAGGAAGAGGAGAGGTTAGAGTTATAAGCGTGGTTCGGCCGACCTTGAGATTTTTGCGAGGATGTTGACCTAGTTTTGGGGAGGGATGGTGGTATGGGGATAATTGGGACGGTCGAAAGTTTTTTAGCTTTTGGGATTCCTAGGTTTAGTTTTAGGGCGTTGAATATATAAGTTTAATGAACGAACATGGAATGCTCGATATTTCACTGTAGGAGCTATTTTCAAATGGCTTGATTATCATTTGTGCGTGACGTAAAATTCAAATCTGCAATTGTGAATAAATACATTACTGCTTAACCTTAAAAGACTCGAGATGGTCATTAAAGGCAACCGCTTAAATCGTCCAGTAATTTGATCAATCAACCGTTGTAACATCTTTAATTACATTACGGCAACGCATATATATAATCACACCTGTCATTAAAGCATTTAACTTATCAATCATGAGAATGAAGATTAATTTATAAAACTAAGCCGCCGTTCATTAATCACCATAGCCCCTCTCGACCGCTGCAATCACAAATTAATAATCACACTTCGAAATAACCTCGAGCCCCGCAGCTCTTATCTATCCCTACCATCTCCCGCAGGTCATCAACACTCTCACACGCGCACCGTTAACAGGTGCGCATCTTCATTTCCCCCCGAAAACTGTCTTTCACGCCCCCGCGCGCGCGCGGAAAACCAATGGTCGCTGCGCGGAAACCCTAGAAGGCGTGGAAGCCCGCACCAAAAGCGAGAGAGATAAAACGTCAAAACAGAATTTAGGCCGGCCCTCGTCCCTCCTTTTCTTCCTTTCCTTCGTACTTACACGCGCAAGAGGCCCTGCGTAAATATTCGGCCCGTTTAATTGATTCTCAATTTTGTCGGCCTCTCGCGCGCGTGAGTTGTAGTTACGACACGCGGTGGTACGCGCGCAGGTATATTATAGTTTACTGCGCGCGGCTTGATTTATCGGATACGCGCCGTGTGCGTTGGCGATTTACGCGCGGATGTATATAATAATAATGCGCCGTTGTAAAAAGTGTCGTGCGCCGCAATCGGTACTAAAGCCGGGCTAGAGGTGAGTATTAAAAAACAAAAAAAAATTATAAGCCGGCCCTAAACAGCCAAATTTACAACTCGCTTGCGCGTGAGGCAATTTTTATGCCTACCGGGGCCCGTCTTAAAAATCCAATCTGAAGAATCACTCGTAACGAAATCAATAATCCAGTTGTTGGAAGGAGAAAGAAAAATCCTTAGGGCACATATACACATGTCATCGCGCGTATATCGGAAAGCAATAAAGCCTAGGCTATCGTCGCGATATAGCGCACACGTGCATTATTATAGCGTGTATATCGAATCGTAGGAAAATTTCGTGCCGACTCTACGCAGCGAGATAAATAGTAGAAAGAGAGAGAGAGGAGAGGGACGGCCAACTGCGCTCGTATCACGCGAGCGCGCAAAACAAACATAAACTCCGACGGTGGTGGGTAGGTGCCGGTGCGGCCAGTAGCTTCGTGCGCGCCGATAGATAACCGGAGCTAGTAAACTTCTGCGAGTACTATATTCTAGTCTCTCTCTCTCTCTCTCTCTCTCTCTCACTCGGCCGAGGTTTCTCTCTTTTCCGACGCGACTCGGGTCGTTTCTTTTTTTCCTGGTTTTGCACGTGATGTATTATGCTGCGCTGCGGCTTATATGATGTTTTTTTTCTAGCTAAAATGGAAACATAAATTTTGATTAAATTAAAAAAGAAACTTTTACCGTTATTAAATACCGTGATATTTATTTTATGTAAAAGAAACAACAATTTTTTTTTATATAGAGCCTTTTTTCATTCTAAAATATTTTTACTACTCTTATTATTCCGTTATTGCTCTGTTTATCTCTAACGTATATTATGCTTTACGATTTACCTCCGGGCGAATTTCTGCGCGATATTGCGCCTGAACACGAAAACTAGTTGCGATTTCGAGCATTAGTTTTGTTTCGCTTACACAACTCGACTATATGTGCATAATCCACGCATGCGCGAGCGCTGTGCCGTGTAGAGGTGGGTGTATATACGTTTATTTCCAATGGGTTCGGAGAGTTTGATTTATTTTACGCGCGGAAACTCTCCTGTTGCTTTAGCGCCTATTATTCTTAAACTGTTCTTATTTTCAGCTCGCGTTTGTAAAAATTTTTTGAATATTTTAAATTTTACTGCCCCTTGTTATTTTTTAATTTAAAATAGCATTTGTTCAACAAAACTTTATTTAAAAAATGTCTGCAGTTGTAGTTATTACAACGCTAATAGTACAGCGATACACGTTAATTATAACAAGTAAATGAAACATCTTCATCGAAATAATACTTTATTACCGTTAGCCAACGATTCACTTCTACTCGAAATATATACCACGTACACAACTCTCGCAGTAGTTCTCGTATTATAAAGGCTAGCGCAGCATACAAGCGCTGGATTCGTGTTTACTAAGCAGTCGCGAACACAATCCGCGCGAGCGTGCACTTGACTCGCCTTAAATTCCCGTTGTGCACCGAGAGCAATTGCCCGGTACAGTTTTTCAGAATGCAAACCGCTCGCTGTCTCTTGTATACTTATACGAACGTGTGTGTGTATACGCGACACCGCCAGTTTGTTTGGCATATTGTAACACGAGGAGTTTTACACGCGTTCGAAAATTTTTGCCAGTGTAGTGTATGCGATACATCGCGCGTTTGGAGAAAACAAAAGAGATGCGGCGGTTTTTGCGGATATATCGGAAACGAGCGTCAATGAGTGGAGGGAGTAAAAAGTGTACGGTTGTTCTAGGTCATTAACCGAGAAGGTACATCTGCTGGAATAGATGGGTTGAATTGTAGTTTTTTTTTTCTAGGAAATAAAAATATTACTCGATTGTTTAAGAAAGTGTTACTGAGCCTATCGTAATTTAAATATTGAGGAATTAGTATATGAAGAAATTCAGAAAAAATTTATTTATTTTAAGGCACACCTTCTGAACCTTTTTTTCTTCTTTCTTATGTCACAAAGTATACGGGAAAAATTGTGTACAATTAAAAACGTCTTTTTCTCTGGTTTTTAAATGATGAAATTTTTGAAGAAAATGGCAAGAAAGTTGTCTTCTTTAAACCTTAGCCATTTAACCCAGAAACGGTTTACTCAAAGTTTCAAAAAAGAAATTGAAACTAGAAAGAAAGAGCTTTCATTTTCTTATTTGAGAATTAAAAAATGTGAATTCTTTCGAAAGTTATAAAAGTTTAAAGTTGAACGTCGAAAAGGCATACAAATCCACAAATCGCAGGAATCGGCAGCCCCAACTTTGATATCATTTTTATGCCTTTTCGAGGTTTGACTTTAAACTCTTAAAACTTTTGAAAGAATCAACATTTTTTAATTTTCAAAAAACAAAATGGAAGTTCTTTCTTTCAAGTTTCCACTGCTTTTTCAAAACTTTGAGTCTGTGCTAAATAGCTGGGTTTAAAAGAAGGGCTTTATTGCCATTTTCTTCATAAATTTTAATCTTGAAAAAAAATGTGAGACAACGACGTTTTTAATTGTACATGATTTTCCCGTATACTTTGTGATATAAAAATGAAGAAAAAACGCGTCCGGAATGTGCGCCTTCAACAAAAATTTTGATCGGTTTTGAGGGCGCGAAAAGTTAAAATTTTTTCTGAATTTTCTCATGTATCAATTATCTGGTTATGAGATTGGAAATACATTCTATTGCTAATCAGTTTCAAAAGGATTGAACGTTACAGATTAAGCATAAATTTAGAGATTCAAACAAGATTATGAATATCGCTAAGTTTTTTATTTAAGGTGGCTCATGCAATTTCATATAAAAAAGTAGATACATCTTTAAACTTAATAAAAATGTTCTTTAGACATTAAACTTTCGATCTGTACTAAGAAAATTGTAGGTCAACGACCAAATTATCGAAAACACTGAGTTTATAAATAGGTACGTTCAACACATAACTTTATGTAAATGAACTTTATTGCTTCGTAATAACTTAATTAAGTTAGTTTTTAAGGATTTATCAAACGCAAGCATCCTACAATGGGAGTCCATGAGGATGTTATAACGTTTGATAAAATGTTATTCCAGCCTATGTACAGGTAACTGCGTTTACCTCTATAGGGTTTACTTTATGTAATCAATCTGGTTAAATAAATAAATAAATAAATAAATAAACTTGTAAAAAAGTAGTTTTTAATGTACTATATATGAAATTAATGATTTTTTTGTGAAGAATCTAATGATATCATCAGAATTATATAGGTTAACGACCCAACAGAAAAGATATTAACAATAAACGTTACAAATGTGCTACTGCGCATATGCACTGAGACCAGTCATATAAATGTAGCGACAAATTAGCAAAGTTTTTACTTATTTATAAAATCTTTTTTCGTTTGGACATTTAAAAGTTATTTACAATAAATTTACGTAAAATACGTTAACTTAATTTGGCAATAATAAAGAAGCTCCTTGCGGGGCCCCGACTTGATACAGCACAAAACTCATGAGCTATCTTAAAGACTTTCTTTGCATTTAATTATGGAAAAAATAAATTCCCTCACAATATAAACAAAAGAATTATGAATTATTTCAACTTTATTACTGTTTGTCGCAAAATTCACAGTTAAATTAAACCCAATTACCCACACAACATAACAACCGCGACACTCCACCATTAATAACCATACATCTACCTCGTAAAAGAGTATACGTAGAGGCATAAGCATAGGCCTCATGCCACCACCACAGCGACACATCAAAGCTGTCGCGCGCGCGCGCAACGATGCAGAGACGAAAAGAACGGGGCAATTTTGCGAAACGAAAGCTTCCAGGAAGGATCGGCCGAGGTGTAAGGCGCGCGCGCGCGAGGTAACGAGAGATCGCGCATGCATGCACACGACAGCGGAATGCAACGCTCTTTTCTCGATAAGACGAGGCCAGCGCTGCTACCGCGAAAACTGCGTCTAATTCCGTTGCCCGGCGACGCTTCGTCTACTGTGCCCAGTGTGTGTGCTACTTAATTTATCGATTTCCTCATTGCTGCAGGATCTTTGTTCTTGGCGAGTGAGTGTGTGTGTGTGTGTGTGTGTGTGTGGAAAGGGAAGTGGAGGGGACGGTTATGGCTTTTTTGAGTAGAAATATTTGATTGAGGCGTTAATTTTGAGATAATGTAAATAAGTTTCATTAAAAATATCGAACAAATATCTGAAAAATATCAGAGTACATATTTTTTTTTGTTTTAAAATATGCTCTCTAAAGTTGAATTAGTGAAAATTGCTCCACCATTTCAATTAGTAGAAAAAACTTCTAATTTATTAGTGAATATTCACTATTTCATTTAGTAGTTTATTAAAACTACTATTTTGATTAGTAGTTTTTACTAATTTAATTAGTAGTTTTTAAAAAACCACTAATGAAATAGTGAATATTCACTAATAAATTAGTAGTTTTTTCTACTAATTGAAATGGTGGAGCAATTTTCACTAATTCAACTTTAGAGAGTGATAACAAATACTGCGTGTGTGTGTGTGTGTGTGTGTGTGTGTGTGTGTGTGTGTGTGTGTGTGTGTGTGTGTGTGTGTGTGTGTGTAACGAAATTCTTTATGCTTGAAAATTTTTCCGTATACGACAATCCAACATATTTTTTATCACCGGCTTCAGCGCGTGTAACCGAAGCTTACGCAACGTTTTCGAAAAATATATAACCCCCGTTTTGCAACGAAATGTAACACAGCTCGGGTAATTGATTTCGCTGCTCGCGGGACGTGAAAAATCGTCCGCTTTCTAGAACCCGCAGGTGTCACCTAAAAAATTTCACCGAGTATTAAAACTACGCACGTGCCGACACACACGTCTCTTTGCAGCACGTGCGTGGCCAAACGCAAACGCGCGCGCGGGCACACACATATACGTCGTCGTCGACGTCGGCGGCGGCGGCGGCAGCGACTCCCGAGAAATCGTAACTTGGCGTGTTTATCGCCGGCGACGCAAGCGAGAGAGAGAGAGAGAGAGAGAGAGAGAGAGAGAGAGAGAGAGAGAGAGAGAGAGAGAGAGAGAGAGAGAGAGAGAGAGAGAGAGAAATGGCTTCTCTCGTCGAGGCGTTAAAATCCCGGCGCGCGACTACTCCTCGCCTTTTTAACCCTTTTCCTGCCTCCTCACCTCGATGGGCTCTCTTTTTTCTTCTCTCTTACTCGCTCGCTCGCTCTGGCTCACTCTATCCACCGCGTCTCGTTTCGCGCCTCTCGCGTAAAATAATAATAATAATAATAATGCAACTCTTGCCCACGCGCGCGCGCGCGCGAGCGGGTGAAATTTTATTTGCCGCGTAATTAAACGTCCGGTGGCGGAAGAAGGGTTATGCGGGCGATGGGAAAATTATGCCGAGGGAAAGAAAGAGAGAGAAAGAGTGAGAGATTGATGGAAAGGTGAGAAAATTGCGCGGAAAGAAGGAGAGGAGACTCGTAAGGGGGCGGGGGAAGGGAAATTAATTGCTGTGATTAGGATTTTCAGCGGGTGTACAGTGAAGGTGAATGAATCTTGATTATAGCCGATGACAAATCGAGAGTGGGGGGAGGAGAAGGTTGAAGAAGTTTTCTATTCATTGGCGAGTTTGGTCGATTAATTATGATGTTGTAAATTGGTATTTCATTATTATGGTAGAAAGTAAAAGTAAAATAACCGTAAAAGAGACTTTTAAAAACAATCGTTCAAACTTTCGACGTTCTACTGACAGGATCAGTAAATATTGTCCCGAGAATCTTCTGAGAGTTAAATTGTGATAATATACAAGGTAATAACCTTATCATTTCAAATGAATATATTTCTGTAGTTCAAATTATAAGAAATTATTTACTTTATTGACTTTAAAATATTCATCGTTGATAAATTTAATTTTGGATCCCAGTGAGAAGTAAACTAATCAAAACCTTCTTTAATAATACTTCCGAGAATAATCAACTATGACAAGAATCTCAATAATAAGCAAACATTGACATCAAAACACCCACGCAAACCCACACAATTTTCCGGGAACAAGCGAATCGCAGACAGCCAGCCCCCTTAATAAACCATTCAAACTCTGCCCCCCACTCCCCCTTCTTTCCCTCGCACATTTACTCATCCTCGCACGCTGAAACCCGCTACTTACGGCCCACTGAATGCCGCTCGCCCGTGTATATACGCTTACACGTGTCCGAGGCATTTAAAATGAAAATATTTCTCGTTTTTATTTCAGCCTAAACAAATTATCTCTCTCTCTTTCCGTCTCTCTCGTGCGCGAGAAACGAATTTACTCGCGGATGCTCCTCTCTCACGCGGCGGATAGTCTCTTCCCTCCGTTCCACGGATGCCAGAAAAAGATTTACTTATTCCTCGCGATTTACGATTTTAACGGACGTAAATCACCTTTTGGTTAAAGAGGCGAGGCATAAATCTCCCCCGTTAATAATTTACCTTTCAATTACCGCGCGCGCGCTCGAGCCTGTCTCTTTCGCTCTCTTGCTCCTTCTCTCGCACGCAGTCTTCCGTCTGTCTCTATACCCTCCTTTCATTAATGCGCGCGGCGATTTTTCGCGAAAGAAATTTGGAAATTCGAGAGTGAGAGAGAGAGACGTGCCACTTTACTTTTTTTTTCTCTCTTACGGCTCTCCTCTTGGATGAGGGCGAGCGAGAGAGGACGAGGGAGAGGGTCGTTCATCAGCGGGCAACTTGTCACGCCGCTGGGCATCGGACATAAATTCCGGCCGATAATGTGACGGGTCGCCGGCTCCTTATATACATGCCCTAACAGGATCCTGTCTCTCTTGCTTGCGCGCGTGAGAGAGAGAGAGAGCGCGCACCGGGTGTTCCTGAGCGCGAAAAATTTCGCCCGCGAGGTATATCGCTAGAGGAATGCGCGGTAGGATTTTAGAAGTTTTCAGGTTATTTTGTGTAAGGATAGAGCCTGTTTCATTTTTAATATACATCATATTTTTTCGTTCACTAGTGTGGACATTTTTTTAAATAAAAACAGAAAAGGCTGGTGGAACGTATACTGAATAATTAAATGAATCATATATTACTTAAAAATGACGTGATCATGCTATTTTGGGCAGTTACGTAGTAGGCAACCACAATTTAAAGTTGTATAAAAACTTAAAATTTTCAACTCTACATCTTTATGGTTTAACGTATAATAATTATTTCTCAAGTACCATACAAATTTAAAATCATCATTAATATCCACAATACCCTAATTTTTGCTTTTGTCAGAATAACCTACGAGATTTATCATAAGTTTTTTCAGCTACAGGGATCATACGTCATTTTTAAATACGAAACAAACTTTTCTTCGAAATTCTTACGTTTCTAAATTTCGTCAATACTACAACTTTCATGCAACCAATACCACAGTGCCACCCGCAGACCCATCAGCCGAGTCTTCCGTGCTCCTCGACATTTCTCAACGCCACACAGCACGCAATTACCCTTTCACCCGGTCGCCCCTCCAAAAATCAAAGCGCGCACCACCGTCACACGAACCATCACTGTCACCCATCCACCTCGTACCCAATAAATTCGCCTCGTCCACTACCGCTTTCCTTCCTTCCTTATCGCTCGCCTCCTCCGCGCGGCTGTCGTCCTCCGAAAAGCCAGCTTTAAATCGCCCGCCCAAATAAATTGAGTCGCATTCTTCGGACGAGAATGTCGCGCCGTACCCACGTATATATACACACACACATAGATATAGATATCCGAGTGGTCTCGCCGCGGCCGGGAAAGATAGATCAAGGACCCCCGGTCCGCTTCCTCCCCTTCCGGCCGGAACTCGATAGCGATCGCACGCTCCCCTGCGCCCGCGAGTCGTACTCGCGAGTGAGAGTTCAGTAGCCCGTGTAGGTGTGTACGGGTATGAAAATTCATGAGAGCGCGCGCGAGAATGGACTTTTTTCGGTTTGCGAGAGTTTGTGGAGCGCGGAGGTGGCGATGCTTCGAGCGTGAGATATGTAGTGGACACATGAGTTGTTTTTTTTTTCGTGTCCGGCGAGTGTAGTGTAGATGTCTTATGGGGAATTTAATTCTGGGGTGGAAGGGAGATGTGAGATTTATAATAATTGAGGAGACGAATCGAGGTGAAGATTCGTATATGTGGTGGCTGTTAAGGGAAAATGTAGAAATGTCGTTTTTTAGAGGAATAAGTGGATATTGTAGCTGCGGAACTAAAATGATGACGGAGAAATTTAAAATATAAAATATAATGCGTATAATAACATTTGTAATGTGTGATCAAATAAATACTGAGATGAAAAACATTGATAGAGGCAACTTTATTTTAGTCTTACTAAATTTATCCTGTATCTACTCGTAACTCTAACAAGCAATTCTGTATGGCCCTATTCTCTAAATATGAATAAGTGAAAATCTACTAATACTTTAGTGAATATTCACTTATTGAAGCAATGGAATAAAATGTTGGCTGTATAATAAGTGAATTATATTCACTAAAAAATTAATTGATTTTTTTAACTTATTTGCACCAGTGACCGTCTTTTAATTTATTCATTTTTCGAGAGTATAAAGCATCACATTATTGTTATCAAATTCTCAACACTGAAAACTATGTATACCTCGAATATTAACAACACATGAACTATAAAGTTCGTATAACAGATTTACTTCAAAATATTAACAACAGCTGTCCCCCAAACGCCATCCAGCACCTCTCCAAAACCATATCTGCCCCACTAATCGCCTCCCAGCAACCGCCATAATCTGTTTCTACCCACATACTCCACATCTTAGCCCCTTCGCACACTCCGCGCAGCCCTCAAGATCCGAATTTCAATCCCACCTACTACTACCCCTACAGACACACACACACACACACGCGTACTAACCTTTGTCACTCCCTCTCTCTTTCCCTCTCGGCATAACGTTCGGCAATTTAAATCCGGGGGAGCGAGTTAAGAGATCCAGTGAGGCGAGGGTGAATTAAGATTGCGTCCTTCCTAGGTAATTTTCGTCGTCGCAGTAGCAGTCGACTCGTCGTAGTCCCCGGGGCGGCAGGCAGCGTCGTCGTCGCCGTCGCGGCGCACAAAAGGGGTGAGATGAATCGCCTCCGGGGTGAGCCCCCGCCCGCGCGCTGGACAAATGGGGACATTAAGTCGCTTTTGCGGTTTCGTCCATTGCCACACACACTGCACTATATACGACAGTAGCAGTGGATGTAGCAGTAGTGGTAGTGCGCCCAGAGCTCCGCTATATACCGCGGGCTTCCCCATTTTTATCTTCCTCTTCCTATTTGTTTTTATCTCTCTCTCTCTCCCTCTTGCTACGGGGGTTTCCGTGGTTTTATTCGCTGGGTTTGTTTATTTGGTTAGACGATGTTGCTTGTAAATAAATAATGCATAATATAAGATAATATAGTGTAGAAAATGATGGGTCTGAAGTTTGCAACGGTGGAGTGCAACGAAATGAAAACAAAAATTAATTGTACTTTAAAGTTATATTGATTAATTTTGGTTTCCCCTGAAGATTTAGTATTTTATAACATAAAATAACTTAATGAAAAAGGTTTAGATAAAAATGTTTACTTTCTAGTCACTTTAATTAATTGTAAAAAATTATTACGTTGCATTCCAACGATGCAAACTTCAGGCCCATAGAAAATGCATATGTCTTTTTATTTTTTCTAAATCAGAAAGTTTAACATATATATAGTTAAGAAAAGAACATTATTTGAATTATAAATTATATGTAATACATAAACATAGAGTAAAACATTGCAGTTGAAACTTGACCTGAGTTATACATTGAAAGTGCTATATACGTTTGAAAAGTTCTTTTCAGAGCAAGAAATAAACAATAAGGAGTGTACTTTCAAAAAGGATCCGAAGAATCCTCTTTTGAGGATTCTTATCTCCTTTGAAATCAGAAAGTCAACTTTTTCAAATCTTAACTGCGTTTCTTGTTGTTCATATTTTCCAAAAAGCCATCTTTCGCCCTCACGATTCTCTAAAAATTGCAGAAAACACAGCTTTCAACCTCAACGTGTGTGTATATACAACCACCAAAAGTGCCCCCCCCCCCGTCCACCCAATCATCCATCTTCCCATATAGATTGCTTCATCTTCATTTCAGTGCCAACTATATACATACGCGCGCAGCCTCCGAATACCATAACTCAGTCAGCAACGACCCTAAGCCTTAACGAGATTCGCTCGCTATGTAATTTATCGAAGATAACTCGTCACGCGACGACGAAAACTTAATTTTCGACTCTCTTTCCTGAAAAATTGCGCACCCTGTGCCCGACGAAAGCTGCCCAGTCGTACGCTCTTTTGAGGAACCAAAGAGAGTGAGGGACTCTCAGCGTATAACGACCATGACACTCGCGCGAACGCACGGCATTAATCTCCGGCATAATACTCGCTCTCTCCGTTTCTTTTATTGCCTCTTTACCCGTTCTCGCCCCCCCCCCTCCCCCCACCTCCCACGCCTCTCATTTGCCGTCTACCTCCGTCTTGCACTTTGTCTCGCGCGCGCCCCGTCGTTCTCGCTCGCTCTGTCTCGCTTTTCATTTCTCACCGATAACCGTCGCTCCTTCTGCGCTCACCCGCTCGTAAAACCACTCCCACTCTCTCGCTTTCTCTCTCTTTTTCTCTTGTGCTGCAGGACCCGAGAGGAGGCCTCCGAGAGAAGAGAGAGAGAGGTGTATTGCTCAATCCGCGTGTGGGGCGAGCAATTTCATTAATAGTCGCTTTAATCTAATATATTTTTTGGATTAATTATCCGTGACATGGATTTATGGCTTTTAAATTTGTTAACCGCTCGAGTATGTGCGCACTTCGAGGTGCGAGTTATTACGCTGTCGCGGTAATTTTCGACGGTTCTTTATATTGGGCAAGGTTTACTTTTATCAGGCGAAGACGTTGTGAAAATTTTACCTCATCTATGCAATTAAGTTGTTACTGTTGGTTTTACCGACCTCTGTATACATATGATTAATATTTTAATCTTGGAAATATCCAGAGTGCGGTATAGTATATTACACAGTATATTAGATCTCTATTCTGATTTGTTAAACAATCGCGTCAACAATGAATTTTGCGTGCGTAATTAAAACGTTATACTAAATATGCCAATGCTTAAAAAATTTCAGAATCATACATCACCATCAGCTTTTGCGAAACCCAAACTACAAATACAAATTAAACACTACTGAGTTATAAAACAATCCTCGTTCGCCATGAAAACACTCAACCCGCCAATATCCATTTTTTCACACGCCCCATAAATCAACCTCACTTTTTACTTACCTCCACATCACAGATCCCTCAATCCCTCGTTTTTATACCCCAATTTTTACACTGTCGCGCCTACCCAAGTAAACTCTCTTTCTCTCTCTTGCGCGTCTTCATACGCATCCCCGGCTCATTCTCTCGCGTCATCTCCCTCCCTCTACACACCGAGACGCAACCTCCTCATCACTCCGTGAGCCCGAGCAGCCGTAACCAATCCGGAATAAATATTGCCGATTATTAACTCGGGCCCGCGAGGCACGTCGGCTAGTGATGGAGCGAGAGCGTGGAAGTCGACTCCTCTCCCTCGTACACAGGCGCGAGAAGAAGAAGAAGAAGAAGAAGAGGTCCACACCTCGGCGAAGATGATGCTTGAGATGTTAAGTGGGACCATTAGCGCGTTCCTCTAGGTCGTAGGTCCGCGCTGATGGGAGAGAGATTCCTTTCGCGCCTCTCTCTCTCGTTCTTTTCGTGAGCGCGCGCGCGCACCGCGCGCAAGCGGGAATTTCGGCGTGTGATATACACACTCGCCGCGCGGCCACCACGAGAGGGCCATATCGATGAGTTTCATTTTTATTTTTTTTTTCTTCATCTCCAGATGATATTTTTCGTGTCACTCTTTAATGACGTCGCTCGCGCGGTGATGTCGAACGCGAGAGGGACGGCCGAGAGAGAGAGGCGAGGAATTTACGGTGTGAAAAATTACGAGAGCGCGCGGCGCACGTGATGATGATAAAAAGAGCGCGCTGATGAAATTCGAGGGCTGCTGTCGAGAGCGGCCAATTAATGTCGATGATCGTGCTGTGGTGAATATGTATATATGTATAGAAGTGAGAGGGACACGAGATCCCGATTGACATTTTTTCTTAATAAATCCGTGATTTGGCGTTTGATGGCTGAAAATTAAAATTTAAAATAGCTGCATAGAGCGGGGCTATGATTGGTTCGTGCATTATTCCGTATGCGAGTGTTTTGATTTTGGTAAAAATCTCTATAGAATTGTGTCTCTTACTTAATTTTACAGTCATTCCAAAATCCATCTTTACATTTAGTGAAATAAACACAACACCACATCTCATCTTCAACCTCACCAATCGACTTACCCAACGTATACGCATCACACGTCCAACTGTAAATTGTCGAACAAATTTCCACGGCCGCGCACGCGCACCGCTCTCTATGCACATAAAGATAAAAAAAAAAGAAGCGGCACACTTGCGGGCGTCAGATGCGTCGGGGACTTCAATCGTCGCTGTGTTGACGTTAATTCGTTCTAAGCCGTCGGGCAAACACACGCGCACGCATCCTCTAACACTTCCGCGCGCTTCGGCCTGGCTCTAATCGGACACTCGAGAGAGCGTTGCGTTGCTGAAACTCGTGGTGATGGAGGGGGAGGAAGGGATTGTTAATCGGAAAGTTCTAGGGGGTTGAATTGAGAGAAGATTTTGTGGGATACGAGAGGTAAAGTATAGTATAGAGGGTAGTGTGATGTATATGATAAAAATATTCATGTGTTTGTTTTGGAGATGAGTGTATGTTTGTTTTAAAGTCGACGCAGATGCGATTAAGTATAATATTTACTAACGTTGATATTTAGTACACGGAGAGAAATTTTAGAGTAAAAATTACCAAGGTGCCTTGGTAGTGCATGGATAGACTGTCAAAAGCCGTGATATCCCCAGGTTTCTAATACAATTTATAAGTTTCCCAGGAAAAACTACCATAACCACTTAAAAAAAATACCAAATTATCGGAATAAAAATTACCAGACACACTGGTAAAAATTGAGATCTAGTCATTTTTACAAGGTAACCTAAGAATTTTTACTAAGAAAACTGATAAATTTTACCAAATAACCTGGTATTTGTGTATTCGCGCATGCGCACTGCGCATTATTGTGTTTCAGAAGATTGATACTAGAGGCGTGCGCGACGTTAAAATGAAAACAATACACATATTTTCAGTAAGTAATAACGGCGATTCAAATGACTGTTGGTAACAGCTTCCGTGGCGCAGTCGGTAGAACGTCGGACTCTCAACCCAAAGATCGTCGGATCGAATCCCGCTTCCGTAAAAATTTTTTTCAGTTTGATGTTTTTTCATCCTTGTTTCTGTTTCTATTTCTATATTAAAATACTATATATCCATCAATATGGATAAAAAAATTTCATTTTTTTAATTTAAATTAACTAAAAAAAAATTTTACCAAGGCACTTTGGTAAAAAGTTTGAAATTGTCAGTCTGTCCATCCATTACCATAGAAACTGGTAATTTAGTCTCGAATATTTGTAATTTTCACTACAAAATTTCTCTCCGTGTAATATTTATCCATTATTACAACCAGTATGCACTAATTAAATACGCTTTATACCGGTTACTAACTAATTTTGCGAAATTAATTATTTCATATTTGCAAATCACATATATTTACTTGACTGTACGTAATCCGCACACACACACTGCACACACAAATTTCTTACAACAACCTCAGCGCAAAATTAACTATTCTCTCTCTCTCTTTCACTCTCTCACCTCTGAAATTTCGCAACACACCCTCGACTCTCATAACGAGAAACACTTAAGCAAGAGAAACGTTCGGCTAATCGACCCGACCTCTCGGAACGAGAAGAAAAAAAAGAGAATCGCGAACTCGACGTCAAAAGCGGCGCATCGACCCGACAAAAGACCTTAGCAGCAGCAGCAACAGTCACGCCGACGCGGTACATATAGATGTACACTACTCCTTCTCACCCGACGATGAAGATGTCACCTCTCTCTCTCTCTCTCTCTCTCTCTCTCTCTCTCTCTCTCGAGCGCCGAGTCAGCGGATTCCATCGCGGGGCTATATCCCTTATGTAAATTGACGCGCGCATCCCTTCTCTTTTTTTCGCGCGCCGTGCGCCGCGCCTTTTGTGCGTCTATGAAAATAGACAGCTCGCGAGATAGCGAGCGGGGTTTTATTGATGTTCAGGAATGTGCGTGGAGCCGCCGCAGTGACGGTGCGCGGTTGGACGTCGCGGATTTTTGAGGTGGCAGATATAGAGGTGTGTATGGTAATGACAGGAGTTTGCTGTCTGCGTGCGTGCGTTACGGTTTTGTAGAGGTGCCATGGGTCGAGGTTCGGTACACATTCTTCCGGACTGTGGGTCAGCTAGAATGTTGGATATAGGTTGTGGGAAATGGGTGTTGCGGAGGGTTGATTGAGGTTTATTTTAAGTTGAATTAAGGGGAGGAAAAGTGTGGGTATCTTGAGTGCTGTGTAAGATTCGCGATATGATTCTAGTTTGAATAATTTTATATTTCTAGTATTAATATAGTGTAGAACTTTGCGACTTTTGTTTGCTGCAGTAAGATTATGCATTGAGAAAATTATTAAAAAAAGTAGGAATGTGAAATATTATAAAATGAAATTATTCAAACAATTTATTGTTTGTACGACAAGATAATATAATGTTATAATTCAACGTTGTTTGAACAGTGAAAAAATATTTGCTGACGCGCCTCATTGTTTAAGGAAAAAATTTCCACTCACGCGAATATATAAATTTATCGAGTGTATTCGGTTATGTAATGGTTTCATATATACAGCTGTCTCTATTCCGCCGTCTTGAAAAGAAAAAAATTGTTACGTAAAATCGTTATAACAGTGCTTTTATAGTTTATATACATGCGCAAAATATCGCTTATTGCAAAGCTTTTCTCGCCATAATAATCACACCTAAAATATATATATTCGCTAACTATTTCCCGAGAAATTTACGTCAATGTTTCTTTTTAAATGCCGCCTCGTTATTCAACGTCGTTCCGACACTCTTATCAATGATACGCGCTCTAATTGTAGGTCTATTTTCACACGTCAATTGCGCACGTGATAATGAAACTTTCTCATATAAGTTAATTTATTTCTCTCGTTCAGTCGTAATAAGAAATTTGCCACATTTAATTGAAAGCATTTTTCACTTTAGAATGCATAACGTTGAGATTTCGATGTTTTTTAGTGACAATCTGATTTAACGTAACAAAAATTAGTACGATAAAGTGTGAATAAGCTGTTATTTATGTCAATCTAAACGAATAAACGAAACGTATACGGATTGTTAAATAGGTCTGGGTACTTGAAATTTCAACTTTATCTTACTATCTGGAAAGTTGGATAATTCGTTTATTTATTATTTATTTTAATACAAGAAAACCAGGTAAAATATTTATTTATTTATTTATTTATTTAGCTAGAGTAATACATAGTAATACATGTTATTGTTTGCTAACTACCAGACTTACATAATAAATCTGGAGCAGCAAAAACATTCTATAGAGGTAGTCAATGCTACCTATACATAGGTCTGGTGTAATCACTTACAAACTAACATAAACTAACCTAAAACTAACAAGGAGAGTGCACACCCTCCGGGAAACGGATTTTCGCGGGCATTGGAGAGTCGATTTCTGATATCTAAAAATGAAGCCCAGTCGACCTAATTCCATCTCATAGGCCCTTTTTCTTGAGATATGGGCAATTTAATCTCAAATATCCTCTATTTCGTTAAAAAATGATATCTCTTCTATTGAGTGTCACATTACAAATATTTATGATACAAAAACGAGCAAAGAAGATTTTAAAAGTAGACAGTAGAATCTCAAATTTAAGCCCTGATTCATTAAAAAATATTGATTTTTCAGGAAGTTACAAGCAATCAAAGATAGGATAAGAAAATGGGTAAAAATACGATCCATTTAATCGGTTAAAATGAAAAGAAATTTTTACCCATTTTCTTACCCCTTTGATTGCTTGTAACTTCCTGAAAAATCAATATTTTTTAATGAATCAGGGATTAAATTTGAGATTCTACTGTCTACTTTTAAAATCTTCTTTGCTCGTTTTTGAATCATAAATATTTGTAATGTGACACTCAATAGAAGAGATATCATTTTTTAATGAAATAGAGGATATTTGAGATTAAATTGCCCATATCTCAAGAAAAAGGGCCTATGAGATGGAATTAGGCCGACTGGGCTTCATTTTTAGGTACCAGAAATCGACTCTCCAATGCCCGCGAAAATCCGTTTCCGGGAGGGTGTGCACTCTCCTTGTAAGATATCTCCAATGAGAAAAGAAAACAAGTATAAATATAAAATTTGATAATTTTAGTATATAAAACTAGTCCAAAACTTACGAATTTATTTATCTAGATTTATCTATTTATTTAGATTAGTATTTATCCATTTTTTAATTTTTGTTTTGTTGTAATTTTTGGTAATGTCTAAAGCTTTTAGATTTGAATCTCTTTTTGTCAATCAGTTAAATACTTGAAACGCTCTGATATAATTGTTTTTATCACCAACAGCTTTTGAACACTTAGGTGGTTTTATAATTTTATTTCTGGTTCTACAGACTGTTGATATGTACATGTCTTTAAGTTCATCGTAGTGGTGTATAACGCATTGATATGCAAAAATTTTAGTTAAATTTGGCGGGTTATCCTGTACAAATCTATTTTTGTTTACAATTTTTAATATTCTATTCTGAGTTTTTTGAAGCAAGTTTAGGGCAGTTTTATTAACAACTCCCCATGAAATATTTTCGTAGCTAATTATGCTGTGGAAAAATGCATAATATATTACTTTTAGTATATCTGATTGCACACATCTAGACATTTCACATTATATATATATATATATATATTAAATACTTTGTCCTCTTTACGATATATTCAATATGTTTTACCCATCTTAGATTGTAATAAAAAATAATACCTAGGTATTTATAATATTCTACTCTACTTATTTTAGTACCTTGTAGTAAGGACAACTTATTTAATGTTAACCAATAGCTTATTTCATCAAGGTACTCATTCATTTTGTTTTCTACTTTTTTCCAAGTATCATCAGTTGAGATAATTGCTGTATCGTCTTCTTTGTTCATTTAGTTAGTAAGTCATTGACATAAATTATGAAAAAGAGTATTCCAAGTATAGTACCTTGTGGTACTCCGGTGGTTATTGTTTCATAGGTACTTTATATCTCTGCTATTCTAACTTTTTGTTACCTGCCGGATAAGTAACTGCTTATGAGCTTATGCGCTTAATTACCCCTTATACCATAGTTATATAGTTTATTTAATAAAATTAAGTGATTGACAGTGTCAAATGCTTTCGCTAAATCTAAAAATGTAATAGCAATTGGTTTACTTTGGTCTAATTTACTGTATATTAGATTTGTTATATAACTTAAAGCATCCTTAAGTCTTTTATTTTTTATAAATCCATATTGATTGTTTGCTAGTAGATTGTGTTTGTTAAAAAAAGATTGTATTCTAACAGAGAGAATTTTTTCAAGTACTTTTGCTAGATTAAAAATTAGGGAAATTGGTCTGTAATTTGATATTTCTATTCTATTATCTGATTTGTAGAGTGATATAACTTCAGCCATTTTTAGTGCTTCAGGCCATATTGAATTCTCGAAACAGAGGTTGAATATATGTGTTAATGAATTAACAATTAGGTTTGATACACTGAGAAAAAATTTTTGGAATAATTATGGGACGATTGGTTAAAATTACTATACTGTACGCGCAATCTGACCACAGACTGGTAAAAGTGACCTATTTATTAGATTTCTAATAATTTTTGCAGTTTGACTAAGAAAAATTACAAGAAAAGTATTGTAAAATTTAACATAAAAAAGTTGGAAAAATTATTAGACAGTATAGTAAAAATCACAAGTCATAAATTTTACCAGGCAACTGGCAAATATTCTTAGACTTTATAAGAATTTTTCCTATAGAGCTGACAGAATATACAAGACAGTATAGTAATTTTTATGATATATATACAGTATATGTGCAGCGCTGCGCATGCGCGCTATAAACAAAACACGAGGGCATGCGCGCTTAACTCGTCATAACCTGCAATGATGTAGCCCTAACAACTAATTTAAAACGATATAATTTCAGTATAAATAACTTTAATTAACACTCGTATAAATAATTAATTAATTCAAATAATTCTCTATGTATTCATTACAAAATTATTTTAAAAATACGTGAAGAACGAATTCACTTTAAGAGTGTCAGTATAATGTAACATATGTAGACGATTCGAATTATAAACACGCAAGTGTACGCAGTGGCGCAGTCGGTAAGAAGTTCGCCTGTCAACTAGGAGACCCAGGTTCGATTCCCCGCCCCGGAGATTTTTTTTCATCATAATATTTATTTATAATTTATTTCTTGATATGTATATTCATATGCGTTCTCTTGTGGGAAAAGTATATAATAATTGGCTAAAAATAATTTTTTTCTGTATTTTTCGGACATTTACAAAAATTACTATACTGGCTAATAAAAATTACTAGATGGATAGTCTGTGGTCGGATTCTAAAACTAATATAGTAAAATTTCTCTAAGTTCTTTGTAAATATTCTAAAATTCTTCTCTCAGTGTAATATTTTCAAGGCTTTTGTTGTAATGTTATCTACTTCACCATTTTTCATTTTCATATTCTTAATTATACTTAAAATCTCAATATTATTGGTTGGTTTAATAAAGATAGAGTAATGTGCTATTCATTGGTAGTAGATGTAATCTTTTTCCCTTAGCATTAGTAATTTAGTACTTAGATCTTTTCCGATATTACAAAAATATGAGTTCATGTGATTATATGCAAATATATATTTGCACATTATTAATCTACAAAACAGTTGCCAGGTTACCGTTTTAAATTTGTATAAAAGTGTACAGAAGGCATCTGTCCAACCAACACGACTTTTATCTATAGTTTTTAAATCAACTAATGTGCTAAACAACATAAAACTTATACTCTTCCGACAAACGTTTTTAACATTTTCCCAATTCCCATTCAAAATACCCAACTACCTTCACTTTAATTTATTCTATTCCAGCCCGCTGATTCCATTAAAAACCCATACACATTAAACGAGCCCGCAACAACGAAAACTACCAGCAGCAACGTAGCCGAGTGTAATTTCGAAAAACGCTCTGTATATACAGTACAGTAGCACAGCGCTCCCGCCCCCGCCGGCGGCGGCGACGCGGGCCGCCATTGTACTCCCGGCGCGCGAGCACAAACATTTTTAAGGGCTCGTGAAAATTGTATCAATCTTGCTGCTGCTAGCGTTACGCAACGCGCGCCGTCTGCTACACGCGACTACTACTACTACTACTACTACTACTCGAGAGAGACCCTTCGGAGATTAAATTTACACATAGTTGCGCCGCGGAACAAAGAGCGAATTGTTTTCATGAAACGGCAAATATTTGAGAGACGGAGAGACCGAGCGCCGGTCCAAGGGAGGGAGAGAGAGAGAGGCGGCCGCCGATCGATGTTTGCCTCGGCCACTTCGCTTTAATTGCCGTCGAATCGCGGCTCCATTAGAGCGGACCACACGAGCAAGAGGGAGCGGGATGTAGGTGTGTGTATATATGTACTGTGCTACACATTGATCGAATTCTGCCGGATGATGGGTTTTTTTAGGTCTGCGAGAGAAAATGAGTAAATAGTTGTATATTTGTCGCGGAATTTATTTATTTATATAAGGAGCAAATTGGAATGTCGCGCGCGAGTGCGACTAGTATACGTGTATACGTATATGTACGCCAGCGAGCGAGCGCTAATTTGAATATGAATGAATGAGCGCGCGTAGGATATTTTATTTATTGTCCATCAAAATGTAACCAAGTAATAATTTCGTTAGAATATTGGCTGGAAATGGTTGGTTTTATAGTTGACAATTTTTCGCGCTTGTATGTGTGTAACTGGTTTATTATCATGTGAATCTCCGTTCATAAATTCAGCGCGCTATACCTGCCGTTACATAGAATCTAAGTAAATATAGATAAGGATATTCATGCGAATTAATTAGGCGTACTTTAATGACTAGACTTTTATTATGCGTGCGCGGGGTTTTTATGCATTTAAAAGTAATGGAACTCGCTGTATCCCTGCGCGCACGAAATATAACAAAGAGGTGGGTACGCGAACTATGCGTACGCGTGTAAAATTAGGTTTCTGGTAAAAAATGTGTCGGAATAATTTATACGTAAGTGGTTCTTTGTTCCTATACATTATAACAATAATAATTGGAGTCTTTATATGAATTACATCCGAATCTCTGAAAAAGATTGTTGTACTTCTTTAAAGTAAACCAGAATGCTATAATCATTCTTTGTCATATTCAATGTACACAGATTAGACCAAACATGGTTCACCTTACTTCTCCATACACGAAAACCCACAGACAAATCAAAACAACAGTACTCAAACCTGCACCTTTCCCATTCTCCCTTACAATCCCACATCCACACAAACAGTCTCTAACTCAATCTCCACTGCGCTTCCCGCACGCACAAACTACCAAAATTACACATTTAACCCGACTATAATGAAAATAAAAAAAAAACTTTCACGAAAATCATCTCATCCGTTCGCCGCGATTTCCATTGTGCAGTGTATATATAGGATGGTTGCGAAACCGCGGCGGCAATTAGAGAGGCGAGCGAGCGACACGCGCCGCTACGCGCGCGCACGCGAAATAGTCGCAGCGGCGCGGCGCCGGAAATCGCACCTCACGGGCGGTGGCTGCGTATATAGGTGCAGCGAGGCATCGCGTAGAAGTATGTGTATACACGGAGAGAAAATTTTCAGTAAAAATTACAAAAAGTTCCATAATTTTTACCGAACTTCACGGTACTACGGTAACAGATTGACATTTTTGTAAATTTTACAGAACAGTTCGGTAATTTTTCTAAGTACTTACTTTTTACTGAACCGTTCCGTAATTTTTACTCTTTTTTGAGTTATAAATTTTATAGAATATGGCGAATATGGTAATTAAAAAAAATTTATCTATTTATGGGAATAATTTATATTAATCGCACTTATCGCCATTTTAATAGTTGGGAATCCAGTGTTGCTTTCCTTGTGGTGTAAGATAAGATGTAAATATGCACGCCGCTTTTACATAGGAAATTTTTATATCTAAAGTCCTAAACATATCTAACTACTATACTAAACCTAACCTAAGTAATGCCTTAAATTTCGCAATACGCAAACGCTTACATATGAACTTTAGAAATTCAGCGGACTTATATACTAACTGAGGAAAGTCGTGGCCACTTGCGAGTTTCAATATTCGCCATCTACCGGTTGTGCACGGTAATTCTCGCTGAAATTCAAGAACGCGCATGCGCACAACAGTCAACAGCGCCACCGCGCGTTACGCCAACGAAAACTTCCAAACCTTCTCTTAAAAGTTACTGAACAGTTCGGTAATTTTTACTGAAAATTCTATAAAAAGTATAGAAAGTCAAGTAAATCCGCTCATTTTGGCAGTCTGTTACCACAGTACCGAAAAGTTCAGTAAAAATTGCGGAACTTTTTGTAATTTTTACTGAAATTTTTCTCTCCGTGTATATATATATATGTGCACGCTCGTATAAATGACCAACGCGCTGGCGTTTCGCTGATTTATTATTGGCCGGGCGTGCGTGGACGCGGAAAGAGTTGCGGGGTATGAGGGATTTTTGAGGAAGTTGGGGATGGGTGGGATTTGGAGGAGATTTTTGAGTTAGAGAAAGGAGGATACAAGTATATTATGTTTGACATGAGATTTGTAGTTACTCTGCAGATACGAATTTGGGATAATACTGATTATATTTGTACATGAGAAAACATACATTTCAATGTTGGGCGTAAAGAGTCAATTGGGAGTATAGTATAAATAAATAAAGCAGTTTTTGTCCGTTTGCTTGTCAGAAACGATGAACAATACTTGAATAAATCGTATACCTCCAAACTATATTAGTGCACATGTATCTTGCCGTACGCCACTTATTCTACTATGTATACAAAGTTTTTGGATGGGTCTGAAGTTTGCATCGTTGGAGTATTTAGTATTTAGTATTTAGTATTTAGTATTTATTGACCAGAAATATTTACAGAAGAAGTAAATCCTATAGAGGTAAACGTAGTTACCTGCATATAGGCTGGCACATAAAATGACTTAGAACTAATTTACAACTAAAATCCCAGATTACGAAATATGATTATCATAGTTATATAACAAGCATAAAATTTTTATACACTGAAAAAAAAGTACAGGAAAAAGTACTAAACGTTCCATAAAAATTATCATCTTGTGCAGGGAACGCGACCACAGACTGTAAAAACCCAAAAAATTACCATACTTTATAAGAAATTTTACCAGAAATATAGGAAAATTTACTATACTTTATTGTAAAATTTACTGTAAAGTATGGTAATTTTTCGGGTCTTTACAGTCTGTGGTAGCTTTACGAGACAGTATAGTAATTTTTCCAAAACTTTTCTCTCAGTGTACGCATAACAAAAAAGCCGCCTTAATAACAATGATATAAATTTCTCAAAACAGTTTAATAATTAATTACAGTAATATAGTTGTATTATCTGAATACAAGAACGATTTCAGCAGTCATTTTACACGTTATTTTTGACTCATTCTTTTAGTTTAGCTTTTTTCGATTTTTTATTACCTGTTAAACACTTTAAATTATTTGGTAATGTGTTGTATACTTTTATAGCTACAGTGTAACTATTTTTGTCGCTTATTGCTTTATTCATTTTTGGTAATAATAAGTTTTTATTTCTAGTTATTGATTCGCTCATTAAGTACATCTGTTTAAGTTTAACGAAATAATTTTTTACAATTAATTAAAGTTATTAAGCAATGGGCGTTTTATCTAAATCTTTGTTATAAAGTTATTTGATACTATAAAACAATACATCTACACGCAAAATTAACATTAATTATCAGAAACTAATTGAAGTAAAATCAAATATTTTTTTATTTCATTGCACTACAACGTTGCAAATTTCAGACCCATGTTTTTGGAGTGACTTATGTATACACTTACACTTCATCGTTTACGATATCTTACCTCCACATTATTGTATCCTCTTTTCTTAAGGACCACCCTTAACCTTCTCCCACCTCCCCGCGCATCCTCATCCTCTCCCTGTATCCACATCACACAAACCTCACCCCACATCCACGATAATACGGCGACTACGCAGGTATTATACGTACGTCGAGCTGCGTACACACGCGCAGAGCGCATGGGCAAACATCGGCTTACACGCGACCTCCGCACGTACACACATACACACACCCGTGCGTATATACTTACGGAAAAGGCGACTACTCTCGCGGGACAAATCACGCGCAGGAAGCGGAAGTCCATCTAGCGCGCGGGCAGGGCGCGCCCGAAGGGAGAGCGAGGACGCGGAAAAATCCGCTGCATGCGCGTACCTATATAGATGTAGCGAGGAAAAAAACGGAGGTATATGCGACCGATCGCGGGAGAATTCGTCTGGCGGAGAAGAGTGCGAAGTCGAGAAGTTTTTGATGTATGGAGGGGGAGGGATGAGGATTGGTAAGTTTGGAGTGTGGTTGGTTTAGTAATTGTTGAGTAAAGTTTAAAAATTATTCGTTTTCATTAATTTCTCAAATTCGTATTACGATCCGAAGTGTAGCAAAATTATCCTAATATTATAAACACGCAGGCGCACACAGCACTGAAAGCAAAGAGCGGCGCGCTCGCCATAACATCCGTCACGCTGTTTTTCCGCGCTCTTTGCGCAACATTTCAGCGGCGGTAATGCTCTGTTTGCGAGCGCAAGAGTGAGAGAGAGGAAGAGAGAGTCGGTACTATAAAACCCGCTCGCTCGCTCGCTCTGTCTGGTTTGGAGATGAGATCGTCCGCCGGAAGTTCCGTCGGACCGGAATCCATAAAAACTGTCGTGACCCGCGTTACGCGGTCCGCCGACTTCCTCTCTCTCTCGCTCTCTCTCTCTCTCTCTTCCGCGTGCACACTCGCTTTCGCTGTCCAGGGACCCGACGCTCTCGTAATTTCGCTCGGAGGTTCGCCCCATGGAGGACTGGACGTCGAAGAGTCGGAAGTGTGCACTGCGTGGGGAGAGAGAGACTTTTTTGGTGCGGAAGCTTTCTTGGGTGCTTTTTTGTAAGCAATAGTTTGTGCGGGGCTTGCGTTTTCGAGTAGTTTGGGATTTGGTATCGAGGGTTTTATGTTTTGGAGAATTTTTATATTTAAGCCTTTAATTATGAGGACGTTACCAATGTACAAATTATTTTCTTTCGTGTCTGTTAAAACATGATGACACAAAAATTATTGTCTTGATGCACTCGTTACACATCTACTTCGAGCAATTTTCGTGAATATAATCCTATGTTTACTTCAATATGCTAATTATTTTCAAAAATATATACACATCTTCTCGATAAGAAACGTTTTACTCACGAAACAGAACCCTCAAGCTTCTCCAATCTCATCTATTACTTTCAATCAGATCGCAAGCAAGTACCACGTGACCGAACCAAAAACACAAAGTCCATTGACCCAATGAAAGCGTACAGCCGCACTCTCTCACCTCACCTAATAAAATTCACGGACACGTATATATGTATAGCGGCACGCTCCACGCGGCGCGCATTAAAATCACAAAGATCCGCAAACGGGGAGGCAAATTAGAAATCCATTCTCTCGCTGGCAGTTTTCCCGGACCCCCTCCCACCGTCTCTCTCTCGGCTCATCCCGCCTCCCTCGCTTCCGGAATTCGGAATACGAGAGAGAGCACGAGCGGGAGCGAACGAAAAATGGCGCGGGAAGCTCTAGCGAGCGCGCGTTTATATGTATATATATATATATACACGTCTGTGTGCGTCTTTGCTAATTAGCGAAAACCGGATTTCGCTCATTTGCCAGCTCATTTTTCATTCTGGGGATTCACTCATTAGCTCGGCTCTCTTATCTCTCGCTCTCGCGCTCGCGCTCGCTGTTGCCCCCGCCCCCCCATTTTCCCGGCGCGAGGCTGTGTTTCAAAATCAATAACAGTATCGCTGTTGCTCGGCGCGGAGGATGAGTGAGTTTGGTGTGTGTGTGTGGATGTCTGTTTTTTAATGCGAGTAGATGAAGAACGGTATATTTTAATTTAAGTGTGGCAGCAAAATTGTATAGATGTAATTCGAAATTATGTATCAGACTTTATCTAAGAATCAGAAAAGGCGAGAATTTCAACTGCAAGTGTTATTTCAAGAAACGGTTCGGGCAAGAGCCATAAAAGTATAGTAGTGACGTTACTGTACGTATAAAGTATATAAATATAATCATATGTTTTATGCCCTACATTATAAACATTCAATGTGCTATTTTAACCATTTATACTAACTCTCTACAAACTGCAACCTTGAATCCTCCTATACTTATCATGCTTTATTACCCATCCAGATGGCGACACTTAACGTGCACAAAGCAAACGCCTCCAGCGATCCGCAACCCAAGACGCATCTTCTCCCAAAAAAGGCTCCAACTCGACCCTCCGAGCTCCCCAGCCCGGCCACCCTTGAAAAAACACACCAAACTCTGCACAACTAACCAAGCAACAGCTCGCAAATATCCATACCACGCGCGCGCAGCCGGGAACGAGTTAAAGCGAAACAGCGCAAGCTATATATATACATACATATACTTCGCTACTCGGCGCGCGGGGACGCCTCCGGTTGGTCGCTCGGTCTGGTTGGCCGCCGAGAGGGGGGGAGGACGAGAGACCTCTGCCTCGCCTCTCTCTCTATACCTCCTCCTCTTCCTCGTCGCTGGCTCGCTCTCCTTTTGCCGCATTCGCGAGGGACTTCCTCTCTCGCGAGTGTGCGCTGAAGCAGAGGTTCGGTCGCGACTGTATATGATGGTTTGGGATTGAGAGAGAGTGGTGAGGGGGTTATCGGGTGGACAGGTGGTAAGATGTGGAGGAAGAATGTGTGGAGTGAAATTTTTGAGTATATTTATAATGGGGGTGTTGGCGAAGGATTGATTGTCGATTTGGTAACTATAACCAACTGGAATTTTATATGGAATTGTGATGATTTGGCAAGTGAAAGAAACGATGTCTTCAATTATAATATGATTACTTGTTACTATAGTCGAGTATATTGCTACTGTTATAACCTCATCTGAACAGTATCTTGTTATCATATTATTTTGCTATCTTGCATCAATTTAGTCTGAGTTACAGAGGTACACTTTTTTTTTTATAAATCGAATTGTATCTGTAATTTAGTCAAATTTGTCAAATTTACTTCGTCAATCTTTTTAAATTGATTGAAACCAATCGACAATTGCATCCACCCTGGTAGAAACGTTAACGACATGTTGGCTAATTGTTGGTTAATTTTGGAGTTAAAAACGTCACACTAATATTATTTCGTTGTTTAAGATAAATATTCAATTTTTGAAACTCCGTGCGAGAAGTTCGATTTCTCGCACGCTGCGTTAAACGATGCGTGCAAAAATCTCACTTCTCGCACGTCGTGTCAAAAAATACGGTTCGACACTTGTGTGAGAAGTTGATTTTCTCCTCGTGTGACCTTTTCACCCTCGCTTCGCTCGGGTGCAAACAGTCACACGAGGGGAAAATCAAATCCTCGCACTAGTATCGAAATGTACTATTTCGTTGATAAGAACATGTTCTATTGTCAATATTTGAACATGATGATTATAATTTTTGATGCTTTTAATAAGGTTTCAATATTGATCTTGGTCGAAAATGCTTCCATTTGATTAACGCATTAACCAACAAAAATGGTTAATTTTCTCCCAGGGCAATAAAACGTTAAACTTGCTGCTGCAATAAAATAAACTATATAGCATTTCATTACAATTGTTGCGTATACGTATATTATACATGAATTATTCCTGAAAATTTAGCTCCATCCTCCCGAAAATCGATAAACCCATTAAAAATCCAGAAACACAAACGCGTCCGCGCGACCCAGCCTTGCGCGAGGAAAAATAAAATTCGCGCACAGTATATATAGCGCTCGCTAAAGACAAAAAAGAAAGAAAGAAACGCACGCCAGCGCTGTAGCTCGAGCAAGAGCGAGGGAAGTCGAGGGCGAGAGATAGGGATAGATTATAAGGGATGGTAAAACAGAGAGTAAAAAAATGAGAACTAATGAAAGAGCGAGAGATAGGGACGGGAAAGTCGTAGAGGATGAAAGAGAGCGAGCGAGAGAGAAAAGCGCATATTCGCCTCTCTCTTCGTTGCAACTCCTCTCGCTCTCTTTCTCGCACGTTCGCTAGCTCGCACTTCGCTCCGCCTCGGGCGCGCTTTCCTAATGAACTGTGTAATAACGTCGCGACGCCCTGCGTCTCTTCGACGAGTCTCTCTCTCTCTCCTCGTTTTTCTTTCTACTTTGCCTATCTCGCCCCGGTCTTCGCCGCCGCGACGACTTTCCCATTTTCTCTCTCTCTCTCTCTTTCTCTCTCTTTGCCTGTCTCGTTTTTCCCGAGCGCGACTGTGCGCCTCACTATACTGTTGCTGCTGCTGCTCGATACTTTGTTTTTCGCCTTTGCCAACGAACGCTAGTCGCGCGGCCGCCATGGATTTTTGACTTTTGCTTTGTGCAAGCAAGAGATAGGGAGCGAGAAGGAAGGCTTTGCCGGAAGTTCTGTGTGCGCCTTCGTTATCGGCTGTTTTGGGGTGGTACGTGGGTGGCGAGGCCTGATTAGTGTTAGGCTTATGTGGCTATATTAATCGGTTGTGAATAGAATGGTCAAAATAGTCAATGTTATTTTTTGTTGCGATATTTATCACGAACACGAATTTTTGTAAATATACACTTATGATGTAAGAATTAAATGTAGTTTCATATATGATGGATAAAATGTAGTATAGACAAATAATTATTATCTAAAAAGTTCATATCCTTTATTAAGATTCTATTCAAATCAGCGTCGAAAAATCAGAATATTATCATCACAAAGAAAACAAAATTTAATGCTGCCAGAGTATTTTTTCTTTCTTAGTGTTATACCATACATTAATATTCTACTGATTAAAACAAAGTTAATAAAAGCATAATCCAGCGAAAAAAAAATATATATGTAAACAACGGCACAAAATAAATCCAACAGCACTTAACATTTCAATTCCCTCGCGCATAAAACCCTCAACTCTTCCCAAAGAGAAGACAACAACACTCAACTCACGTATATACCCTTATTAATCCACACAACCTCGTCCGCGCGAAGCCGCAGCGTCTTACGTGCGCTCTCGCAATTACCGTTGCTCGCTCGCTCGCTGGCGCGTAATCCGCGAGAGTTAATTTTATGCACGAGACTCGGCTTATCGCGCGCGCATCCCTCCCTTTATTAAAGACGTCGAAGCGCGTGCTAATCCGCGTGAAGCTATGAAATTCACCGTCGCCGAACTACGCGCTGCGTGTATAGTTTGTACTTCGCAAATTGGTTTAAGCTCCGGGTTATATAGATGTCACGTGAATTCATGGCTGTTTTGGGCGCTGGAATAAAGTGGAGGGGCGTTGTTTTTTAGAGAGAGAAAGAGGAATGGAGGATCACGGATGGTTGCTGTTCTCGGCGCACGTATTACACGTAATCATTCAGTTTGCAGTTAACTAATCAATGTGATCGAGCCTCATTAGACGCAGTAATGACGGATAAGTGATGTTACATGCAACTAGACGTTCGCGAGCTCCTAGATAGGCATTAAGTCGTTAAGGAACGATGATGTGGCAAATACGTACGCGATGACGTGAAATCGCAAAGATTTCATTTGAATATCAATAGAATTCTTTCCTTTCAGGTATATAATATAATAATATAATACAAAAAACGCACGCGAGAGTTTATCTTATGAAATAACGAATGTTTTCCATCGTTATAGGATTACCACCGCTACAATCTCCTAAACCCACGAAATTTCACGTCAACACACTGGCCATTCATCGCCGTTATACACCCTTTGACCCAGATCACCTCTCATCCAGCGACCAAACCGCGACTGTCACCACCTCTGTAACCACCGTTTTTCCACTCTTCTCTCACTTCTCCTACTACACACTTTCCTCTTCTACACACAAAGCGCTCGCCGACGAAAAGAACCCGCAGACGCGATCACGAGAGAGCGCCTTGATGTCTCAATACATAATGCGTGTGTGAGTCACGCGTGCAGTCGCATAATACATCACACGCGCGCTCCTAAGACGGATTCTCTCGGCTTTCTCTCTCTCTCGGTCGGCGAATTGGTTACGACGCGAGCGAGGTTCTCCTTTGGGTTTTAAGCCGGAGATTACACGCGGGGTGTGAGGGCGGCGCGGTTTTTGATGTGCGTGTAAGTTTGGGGACGCGATAAGGTGACGCGAAATTGTGTTCGTGGTAAAAAAAAGTGTGGTGAAGAGGTGGGATCGTAATTGTTTGGAATTTTGCTGGATTACGAGATGCTTAAGCTTCTTTGTATTTGTTTGATTATGGTAATACGTTGAGAAAATTGTTTTTCATATGATGTTATCGATAACCATCTCTTTGTTTTTTTATTACAATCATCGCTGACAATATCAGAAAGAGATAAAGTTAATGGGAAAACAAATTGTAATTACACTACTGTTTATACAATTAATCGGTGATATTAAATGCGAACGTATTAAATTAGAAACTAATATCGCGATACACGCGAACCTTATCAGAAGAATCTTCCACTGTTTGAATACGCCATTGTCTGTACAACTTAAAAAGCCTTATTACGATATTTATCTTGATACATAGCAAGCAATCCCTATTCAGCCTTCCTTCATTTCTACAAAAGAAATATATTATTACCAGAAAATACCTTGAATACCTACATTATATCACCGAAATAATCCAATAATCTACCGATCCACCTGACCACCGCCTAATCAGACACCCACACACACACATCCGCCAGCTTATTCACACTATACACCAATCCCCATTCAACTCACCAAAGATCCAGCAAAACATTTACATTGGGCCAAAGTATATGAGAGCTCGTAACAAAGACGCGCATATTTTTCGCCACCTCTTCGCGCACGCAGATTAATTAGTCCCGCACTCGCTGGAAGGATTCCGACGCGCGGCGTGACTCACACTCCCGCGCGCCTCGCGTATATAATTAATTAGCGGCCATTAATAAAAGGAGTTTAGAGCGGCGGGCGACGACGAGTGATGTTGTCGAAAACGCGCGGGAAGGAGTAGTATGGCGACCGGCGCGTGTCATAAATAACGCTCCGAATAATCGGCTGTCGTCGGGTTCGCGCGCACGCGCGTGTAAGATGGACGGTTATTTATGCGCGAGAGGGACCGCTGGGATTCCCTCGTTTTGCAGTGTAATTTGGCCACGTTGAGTAAGGTGAATGTGAGGTTGGGTTTTTAGTGGAAATGCGTCTTGCATTTGAAGCTGAATTATAAAGAGAACATTTGAAAACGTTTAGAATTCTTGTGATTCCCTACATTTTTCAATTAAGTGATTAAAATAGACAATTTAGAATAGTACAGTTATTTTAAATTGAAAATGATTCTATCGGTGATGTTGTCAATTGTAAGGTACCGATACAAAAATTACCTTACAATCGATAATTAATTGAAAAACTATGAAGAAATCGAAACCCTCATTTAATTCCTTATTACAATAAAGTGGCATAAACTGTATCACCGATAAAACAAAGCCTTTAGCGATTCTCTCGTCTTTAACCCTCCCCAAGCATTACAATAACAATAGCGAAGGCTGGAAAACAATGACCGTCATTCACGAATTTTCCTTTGTGCCTTTTGCAGGGATTGGAATTCGACGAGCAACGTCCGCGTACAGGAATCGTGGCCAACGTGAGCGCCATTCACGATGAAAAATCCGAATTTCTTCAACGACGGCGGCTCGTGCTCCTTCGACGATTCGCGCTGCACGGTAAGAGTGAGTGAGAGAGAACAATTTTTCGTGCGCTCCTTATACTCCTCGACGTGTGCCGCATGTGTGTCCCGTGTATGCATTTTTCGTACCCTTTCTCATGCAAAGTGTGTGCGTCTTCTGTCTTTTTTTTTTCTTTCTTTTTTTTTTTGAGTAAATGGGTTTGAAAAGGTCTCGCGAAATGAGGAGATTTAAAGTTTATTCATGAAAATAATTCATTAGTTATTAATTATTTTTTAAGTTGTATTCACATGGATAGTCAATGCTATATGTGTTATTTTGACAATTGCTATTTATTATTTTCGTTTTAGAGATTTTTTTAGTTTGTATTACGAACGATATAATGAAATTACTCATCAACACAAATATTCGTCTTTCATTGAATAATAATGAAGATCTTGCCATTTTTAATTTCACTGGTATTCTAAAATAATTTACGTTTTATTCTTATAAAAAATGTATTTAAAAACAAAAATGGAAGATTTTACATTATAAAATATCCACGGAGCTTACACGAGAGAATGTGCACTTTTACAGAGAATATATAAGATGTGAGATGAGGTTCTCTTCATATATGGAATGAATTTTGAATTATATTTTAACTCGTAACTTATAAAATCATTTACAGTTTACCGTATAACGCAAATAGTTCAGTCAAAAAATAAAGACTAATAAATTACGAATAAATTTCTCTAAGGTAAAATAAATAATTCCATGCAGTTTTGTAACATAATGTCTTGCATATATTTAAAAGATCTAAAATACTAACATTCTAAAATATCACATAAGCCTCTGCAATATTACAACGTATATTCCATTAATTTACTACCACCCAACTACTTCATACAACTACCCCTTAACAAAACTTCATCCAACTCCACGTCCAAAAATACATGGGTCTGAAGTTTGCAACGTTGGAGTCCAACGAAATAAAAAAAATAATTCATTTTGCTTCACGTTTATATTAAATAATATTAATTTTGCGTGTAGATTTAGTATTTTATAGTATAAATTAACTTTAAAACGAAGGTTTAGATAAAATTTCCATTGTTTAATAACTTTAATCAATCGTAAAAAATTATTTCGTTGCATTCCAACGATGCAAACTTCAGACCCATAAAAATACAAAACCCCCACGTACAATTCCAGCCAACCTCTCTCCCCCCGCGAAATCGTCCTTTATATACAACGACACTACGCTGCGCGCGAGAAAATGCGAATTTATAGGTCCAATCGTCACCCCAGCACCGGTCCGCGTGTATAATCGCGTCGACGAGGCGCGAAGAATGAAAAGATCAACGGCGCGACGCTGCGCCGTCGCCGTCGCGGATTAAATCGCGAGGAGGGAGGCGCGCGGGCGCGATCGAATGTGTTGTCCTAGTTTCGCGACTCTCGCCCTGACAGCCGCGGCGCGATCCTGATGCGCGCGCTGCAGCCAATTCGTTACAGCCGAGTGCAAACTAGGCGATCGCGCGCGCTGTGGGTGGCTGGCTGTATGTGTGTGTGAGAGAGATACATTATTGTTAGGAGCTATAGTATTGAGGAAAGAGGAGCGAGTAATGAAAACATGCTTAAAAATTGTGTCAAGCGCGCGCGGTTTGTGGCGAAGTTCGAAGGTTTTTGTTCGTTGAAAAGGCGAGATTCTGCTTTTAGTTTGGGGTTTTTGAAGCTGTCTGTGTGATTTTCTGAAAAATGTAAATTTGAAATGTTTTTTTGAATTTTGAGGCGAATGATGTTAAATTATTTGATATTGTAACTTTGATAAGAGTAAAAATAGCTTCATTCCATGTATCTCGAACAGAAACGCTGCTCTGTTTCTCGATACTTATAATATACGCTCGCCGACCCACTAAGAATTTCACGTCACTCACCTATGCAGGAATGCCGTGACGGCGACCTCAAGACCTTTCGCCTCGGTATAATACAGCGTCACTTAAAAATAGTACGCTAGCTGTGCTTTCTCTGCTAACCCTACAACACTGTAGTGGAATTATTTGATATAAACCTATAGAGTATAACTAGATATGTTTAATAGTATTTTAATTTTTCTAATTTTATTAGCTTAAAACTTACTTTTAGCTGATATCTCATACAAGTAATTCCCGTATAATATAAAGTGTTTTGAAATTCGAAAAAAAAATGAAAGTCCGATATAGAAAACCACTATAGACAACAGCTATTATCAAGGAACTACCTTCTAAATCCAACCATTCAAATGACAGCCAAAATCGTCCACCTCGATCCCTACATCCTCGCATCCCGATGAAAACCACCAACATTTACACCAACCACCTCTTGAATTCCTCGATACACCTCTCTCCCCCTCTCTCCCCGCGCACACTACCGCATCTCTCACACCTCTTCCCTCTCGCTCTCTCCCGAAAGTATTCCCACTATCACACGTATGTACACACACACACACACACACACCTACCAACCTCAAAATCCCCCCTCCCCTGTAGCTCACCCGAGATGATATACGCGGAATGCGCGCGGTCATCGCGCGCTGAATCCCTCGGCACATCGATCGATCGCTCGCTCGCTCGCTCGCGCTCCACAACCTTGAAACGGAATCCGGCCTCCTCCATCTCTCTCTCTCTCTCTCTCTCTCTCTCTCTCTCTCTCTCTCTCTCTCTCTCTCTCTCTCTCTCTCTCTCTCTCTCTCTCTCTCTCTCTCTCTCTCTCTCTCTCTCTCTCTCTCTCTCTCTCTCTCTCTCTCTCTCTCTCTCTCTCTCTCTCTCTCTCTCTCTCTCTCTCTCTCTCTCTGACTCTACTGCTCGCGGGCGACAGCTATGAAATCGCCGGTGATTGCTCCCCGCCTTCGGGAGAAAGAGAGAGATGCTGCTGCTCCTGCTCTCGATTTTCGATGTAATCCACGTCGCGGTTGTGGTCTGCGCTGCGATCGAGAGAGTCTCTCTCTCTCTTTCTGGTCGCGAAATATTGTGTTCCCTGGAGACTGCTGGCGAGGGCATGTGGTATGTATATAGGTATAGAATGCTGCGGCTCGAGGCTTGCTGGGAGCCCGATCGATGAGGGATGAGGAGGGGGCGGCCGAGGAGGAAGATGCTCTCTCGGTCGGTGTTCTGTTTTCGGTGGAGGAGGGCGAAATGTCGTTTGATATGCTCGTATTGTAGTGAATTATTTGGAAAATATAATTGTTTCTTTATTAGTTAATGGTTATAGATTGTGATATATCTATGGTGCTAAGGAAGAAGGGAACAAGTCACTTCAGAAAGTTTTCGAGATATTGCGATTTAAATACTAACGCTTAAAGGCAGTTTCTATATAAAAGTGGACTTATTCCCTTTTTAAATTACATTGCAACTGAAAAATAAAAACTTTTTTTTTAATAAAACCTTAATAAAATAGTGTTTTGAACCTCAAAAAAGTAAAAAATTACCTTAACTCAATTTTCATAAAAATTGGACTTATTCCCTTCTTCCTTGACACCACAAATATAATATATAGATAATCTTTAATGTAAAAGTAGATACTCGAAATATCTTTTCATCCCGTGTCAAAAGAAACATATGCCTTACCTTTTTCAATACTTAAAATTATAGGTAAGATACAACCACAAAATGTGTACAGGTCCGAAAAATCGCTAAGCTGTCTATACGTATACTCTAATACCACATTTCATCAGAAACGCGCGCAACCTACATACCCACGTCGAATCGTTACATAACTGCGCTATTAACAGTAGGAGAGCCCCATTCCGGGGTGTCAACGAACGAAACTTTATTGGCACTCCTCCATATACACTGTAAACCTCTCTCTCTCTCTCTCTGATCCCGGCATCTCAAAAATCTCGCCCGTAATATTCCCACTTTATCACCCACATATCCACGTCGAAACTAAACTCTCTCGCACACATTCACCTACACCTCGTTACTCCACCTCGCCTTTTTTTGCCAAACGCCGGCGCACCTCTCGGTTTCATGTGTATATACACCTATACGATTACGCGATGACGACGACGACGCTTCTGCGGCGCTGGCGTAACGCGGGACACGACGAGGACGGTTTCGGTTACACGATCGATTATTTCGCCTCGCGTATATATACTTACCGAAGGCCGCGGCGCCGCGCGAGAGTTTGTCCTATGAGCCTGCGCTCGCACATAAAGCCTATATACGTCACTCTTTCCGGCTTCGCGTGCGAGCTGGCGATCTAATTCGAATAAGTTATGTCACTGCGGCGAGTGTGGTTTTTGCGTATAGGTGCGGAGATTTTACGGGATGGAAATGGTTGTTGATGGCGGCGTTGCCTTTTTGAGGAAATAATGGCGAGAGTAAGAGAGAGAGAGAGAGGAATTATTTTGTGGATTAAATGGTTTATATAGTATGAGTGAAACAAACTATGCGGATGGATGGGTGAAATGTACGGTTTTTATTGGTCTGCTTTATTTTCCCAGCAATTTTGGCAATAAGTAGAGAATATATATTTTAAAAATCCCGTACTATACTTTAACAGGTCTTGAAATATATACGGATACTGGCAAGTGTCCATAGCCGTTTGTATTAAACATTGTATTTCCCCGACTTTTATTTTTCTACAGTCCGCGCACTCGCGTTCGGAGCTATATACGTTAAGTGCCTCGAAAATTTCTCGCAAATTTTCAACTTATGCCGTCTCTACAAGCGCAATTGGGAGTACATTACAAATAATAAACTTTTATCATCGTGTAGTTACATAACAAAGGTTTTCAACGAGCCCGCACTATTTACGTTTACCTGAAACAAAAAAAAAGAAAAAAAACCCAACCAAGTTTCCGCATCACCGAGTCGACCTCTACATCACCGGCTAAACCTCAAAACAGCGATGGAAAAAAGGGGAACGCGGGCAACGAGAACGAAGCGTTAAACGAGTTTCTTGAAAAATCAATTAATCCCGATTATAAACGTAAAACTCTACACACACACACACACAGCTCGCCCCGGCGGCGTCGTCATCATCGCCCTAGAACCTTTCCTCTAGGCGGGGCCGCTTACATGTAGGTGTGAAGACTCTCACCGTCGCCGCTTTTCTCCCTCACCTCGCCACCACGAAATATCGCTGATTCACGAAAAACGACTCGCGCGCGCGCGTAGTAGCTTTTTTCGCCTTGCCCGCGCGAAGATTAACTCGTCAAAGAGATGACGCGCGCCCTCGTATACCTACATATATACACACGCACCTCGCGCGCGTGTGCGCGAGTAATTAGCTGTATAAAGCGAGGGCTGAGAGTTTTTGCGCGTTTGACTTTTATTTCGAGCCGCGTAAGGTTTCCAATCAGCCGGGGATTTCACGCCTGCGCGCAGGCGCGCGCCACAGCTCCTGTTTGTATAGAGGTGTGCCGATTAAACGCGTTATACACCCCGAGAAAGAGAGAGAGAGAGAGAGAGAGAGAGGTGATTTAAAGTTTGACGAGGACGCTGTGACGTATCGCAAATTCATCCGCAAGGTGCATCTCGCGCCTGTGTACGATGGGATTAGAGTGTATATAGGTGCTGTGGCAATTAGGCTGGTTTACGGATTTTTTTCGACCGCACGGTACCGAGGGAAGTCATGCGCCGCGTCATCGTCATAAATTGCCGATTTGAAATATTAAGTCTTTAAGCGAGGCGCTGCTGAGAGATGGACGATCGCTCGGATTAGGTGGATGTCTTGAGTTATGAAATTCGGTTTGCGGTCATTCAAACCTCACTTGTACGATGTAATATATAATAATTAGAGTGTAATAAGGATCAATTATTTATTTCTTGGTTAAAATTTAGCATTTAACGGTTCACGTGTGCAATAAACTTGCGCATGGTAAAAATCCTTCATGTTCAACCTTCACGCATCATTCTTTTCCATTAAAACAAAACATATCCAACCTCGCCACGAAAAATCGCCTCTCTAGGGCTTTTCCTTCTCTTTTTTTTAATAATCCCGCGGTCGGCCGTATCAATCTATAAACTCTCCTCTCTTCTCTCTTTCTCCTCTCTCTCCCGTCGTCTTCGTCGTCGACGTCTCGGCTCCCTCCTGAAAAGCGAAGCTCGTTACACGTCGTGACTTGGCGCTTCCCAAGCTCGGCCCTTTCGCGTCTCCTTCTCTCTTTCTCTCTCACTCGCTCCGTGGGTGAGGCTGCCGGGCTCCTCCTTCCGCTTCTTCGCCTCTCTTTCTCTCTCTTGCTCCTCTTCTCTCGCTCTCTTTTCTCGATCCCCCCGCGCATTTGAGCGAATCCGCGCGCGCACCCCCCCGAAAGTCGCCGCCAGCTTCTTCGAGGGTTGCGAGAAAGAGAGATAGAGAGAATGGAAGGGAAAGGGATATCGGATGGGTAAAAGAGGGAGTGTGTGTGTGTGAGACTGAAATTTTGAGATGGAGCAGAGCACTTGTTGTTTAATAGAAAAATGAAAGTGTGGTGTTTTATTGAAAGATTGTGATAAAATTGACTGTTAGCACGTATTCTTGCCTAATAGACCGTATGAGTATTATTGTTTATCTATCATTTAAGTTTCCAAATTTATGCATTGCTTATCAATTTGAAAAAGATTTTTATGTGACCTACACTTACGTTTTGTTATTTTAAAATTATGGGCCGTACAATAAAAACTCTATTTTTTCCCTATAGTTCTTAAACTAAACAATTGGAAGAAAACGCAATCGTTTATAGTTTCCTTTAATAAAAATGTTATATAGAAACTTACGTACTTATAGAATAAAACTAGAACAATACAGAGGGTAATAAACTCATTATTTCAGATAATTACGTGAAAAAGGAAGTAAAATTAAAGTTCTTCATCAGCTAAAGTTGTTTCTTCCCTCCAGTCTTCAAGTAGAAATATTATGCCCTGCCTAAGCTGCAAAAAATCAAATGAACTTTAATATGGTATATATTGAACATAAAAAATCAAATGAAACAAGCACGAGATCCATTTAAAAACTTTCATTCGACGTTCTCAAATCTTATCGAAACCCGCGGACAAAGAAAATTAAAAAAGTACTCTCTCTCTCTCTTACACTCGCCAGTGTATCGCATCGAGTGTGGCGCGCGAGCACATCCACGTGGAGAAACCCATCGGTCCGTTAATTGCTGATTTTCCTCGGTTCGCGTCACTTTTTAATTACTACTCTCCGACACATCGGGAATCGAAGCCCTGCATGCCTCCGCATGCATATATATATATATGTATACGCGAGATCGAAATGCCGCCTAAAAGTCTTTTTTACGCAGCGTCATCCACTTACTCGAGCGGCGATCGCAGTCCTCCTCACTCGAGTGAGCCGTACAACAGTCGCCAATAACGATTTCAAAGGAACGCGAATGAGTATGAGAGCCGGCCGATTCGAGCGACTCGGTGCTGTGATCGAGAAAATTTAAAGCCGAGGTCCATCCGAATGCTTTGATGGGTTAAGGGAGTTTTAAAGGGTTTAGGTGTATGTGGAACGTTCTACTTTATTTTATGCACATAATGTGTAGGATGTTTGGCTAGACTTGTAGGATAATAAATTGCATAATGGATAATTACGTTTTCGTTTATAGAGAATAAATCTAATTACATTTTTCACGCTGATTTTCAGCAGTTACAATAACATTGCGCCACTGTTCGGTCATCGCTGTTACCGAGTAGGAAAAAGTAGGAGGTCAAGTTGGGAAAAAAGATCTATACGTAATTCTGTGCGATAAAGCGTTTTAATCGGCTCGCGAGGAGTTGCGTGATAAGTTTTTTTTTCATGAGAAATGAACCTGCAAAGATTGTGTATTGCGTAGTGTGTTTTTAAATTATAATACAAAACAATTGTATTTTAGGGATGAAGTTGAATAGAAAACTTAAGTATACAAGGGAAGTGTTACCTGTGGGAAACGGATTTTCACCGGACTTAAAGAGTCAATTTCTGGTATTTGAAAATGAAGCCTGGTATCCACAATTTATTCTAATAAACCCTTTTTTCCATGTAAAATAATTTTGTATAGATTTTGCATAACTTATGCGTGGATGATTATGCATAGGATTGGAATAGCATAATCTATGTATAATGTATACATAATCTATATAAAAACTCATTTCTGCATAGTTTATGCATTATTATTATGTTAAGTAAAGTTTATACATAAATTGTCCTAAATTTATATAAGAAATAATACATAATTGATATAATGTAGTGTATTTAAATTTTTACATAAATAATATTTATTACATCATAATACATATATAGATATATTTTAACACGTGTTCAGAAGGAAGGCATAAATACAAAGTAATCAAATAAAGCATACTTTAAACAGACTAAAAAACTGAAAAATTTAGCAATTTTCTTTATACATATATACATTAAAAACAGGATTACAAATATTAAAATTGACTGCTCATTGAAGCCAAGGACGCATGTGAGAAAGAAATTAATCCCAGGATCAACACTCGCAATTAGAAGATGACAAGTATGTCCAGCTTCATCGTAACCTTACTCCAGCAACCCCTGCAAAATAAATTGTAAATAATTCATTATTAATTATTTATAATTGTCCACAAATAACCAAGTAATTGCCATTTCTTAACGAATCAAAAGTTTTAGAAAGCTTTTTTTTGTCAACTTTTTAATCTCTTTTGCTAATTTTGCAACATAAATATTTGCAACGTTATAGTCCATAGAAGTGAAATCACTTTTTTAACAAAGCTCAATATAAAGAAAAAGGTCTCGTTGGAATGAAGTATATAAGTCCTCAGCTTATTTTTTAAATACAAGAAATCGACTCTCAAAGCCTCAACAAAATCCATTTCCCAGAGATATGACGCTATTTTTGTTAGCCGAACTTATATAACAATATTTTAAATAATCATTATTGTCTAACTAAAAAAGTATTAACAAGCTTAACAAGACTTTTGAAATATGTTTAAATTTGAAAAACAATTATACTTTTATCGCAAAATTCGCCCTTACCATGCTCAGAAAGTTTTTAGGAAATTTTCAAAACAAAGCTAAAAGTATTGAAACTATTAAAGACGAAACACGTGTTACGAAGATTACTCGACCACGTACCAGTTTCTTCGAAAGAAATTAACGTGTCGTGGGATTTGGCAAAAAATTGGACGCGTAAAATTGCGTTAATGGCCCGCATTCCGCATTACATCGCAAGTCAAAACAAGAATTATGAAACGAACCTTAGTCTTATATTGATCTACAGTCTGATGTAAATGCAAAAAGTAAAATCTTATTCAACTCTTCGTAAAATAGTTGCTTACGTAATGAAATTTATAAAAGCCGAGCAAGAATAATCGCAATACCATAGTTGTACTTTTTAATTTTATCTTATCCAAATGCCCCTTTGTCTAATAAAATGAGAAAATAAATGTATAAGTAGATAGGTACGAGAAATAATTTTTACACTATATCATAAAAGCAGACTTTTCAAAAGATCAAGACATCCAAAAACTTTTGACGCCGCGCATCACGCGTAACATCCCTCCTCAAAAGCCACACGCCAACCATTCCAAATCGAGCGTGTAAATGATACAACTCGACTCTCGCTCGATGATTACACTCGCGGCAGCTCCAAAAAACCGTGCCCCACGCGAATGATTCTCGGAATGCCGGAACGCGCGCGCGCGTGTGTGTGACGAAAGGATCTCGCCCGCAGGAATCCGTCCGCACCTCTCACCCGACTAATGGACCGGCCAAATTATATTATCGTCGAATCGCCTATATCTCGTTGTTGATCCTTGGAATAAGTCGCGCCATGACAGTTACTAATATACGTCGCGGCAGGTATGCCGAGAATGCCAGGTTGCGGCCGTTTCGATGAATTAATTAGGGCTAATGATCGTGTAAAAGAGTTGGAGAGAGATTTTTTTCTCGGGGAGGTATAGCACAGCGCGATTAATGGCCAAGGCTGCTTGTTTTCGTGTGTTTTAGGCGGCGTAAACGTTTTTATCGGGCGCGGTGTGTTTGTCGGTTTTTGGCTTTCGAGCGAGGAGCAAATTGAGTAATTTTTCTTGTTGAGGCAACGCGTGTACGTATGTGTGTGTGTAAGATGATTAAGATGTGAGCTTTCTTAACGCGCGCGTTTTGGGTGTTATGGGTTCGTAATTATGCCTATTAAGGCGGTTTTATTTACATATTAGGGTGAGTCACTGAAATTTTCCTGAGTGTGTACTCAACGCTATTAATAATTGTAATTGTTCAAAGAATGTAAGGGGAATTGTAATGTTTTGTGAATTGCTCCGTTGCTGCTATCGTTTGTAAATAAACCTTCACAAATCACATGGATAATAATCATATTCTAGAACTATATCTTTTAATTTTTCTGTTCATTATGTAACGCTTTGTTACTCGACTTCCATTAAACATTTCTACACCTACCCTCCACCAACATAACCATCGGTACTCCCCATCTTGCCTGGGAAACCTCCGCTAACGATCTGCAAGACCTCGGGTTTCGAATCTTACACACACGGCTCCTCTACTACACACTCCCCCTCTCTCTATCATACACCTCTGCAGAGAGAGAGGCGAAATACACCTCGGCGGTAGCCCGCACATCTCTCGCTCTCTCGCATTAACGGCTCGACGAGCTTGTCAGTTTCCAGGAGTCTGCACTCCTGGGCCAGTGCCGATGACACGAATCTTTGTCTCTCCGTTGGACTCTCCCTCTCTCTTTTCCTCCTCGCGCGCGCGCGCGAGCGCTGACACGTCCTCTCCACCTCCGCCGTCGCAGCACTTTATCCGAGAGAGCTAGCGAGCGAGCACGAGCGCTTTTTACCCATCGACAGGGAAAAAAGACGAGAGAGAATGAGGCGAGAGAGAGAGAGAAGAGGGAGAGGAGGATGAGGGCCGAAATAGAAATGAGGATCGCGAGAGGTGGGTGGATAATACGAGGGTGGGCTGGCGAGGCTCGAGGCGGCTGAAGGTGTGTGATTTATTATGGATGTTTATTGTGGTTGCGGTCTGTGTGTAATTTATCGGATAATGTAGATTTTTGATGATAATGTAGGGGAAAATATCTTTGTCGGGGGATGGGGTAAGATATAACCAATGGGATTTTGATGAATTAATTTATTTTTATTTTTATTTTTGCGAAATCGTTTGTATTATAAATTTTCACTGTGGACTAGAGCTTTTTTCATAGTTTAATTTTACATCATTCTATCGAATTTGCATTTTTCAAATCCACATTATTTCATATTTTTGCGGCAAAATTTATTTCTATCAAATTTTTATTGATTGGTATAGTTAAAATGATACTTAAAAATGTTAAACATCACTGAAAATCACGTTCAACTGATAAAGATCCTTAAATTTACTGAAAATCCAAGCAATGGAAATATTTGTGTTCAACGCGCCCTTCGCAACCGCAAACCCTCAAACACATTACCTCAAGCAATTAACAAACATTCTTATCATTCATTCAGAAATTCTCCCTACCAAGCGTCTCCAAAAACAAGAAAAAAATGCAGATTAGCGCAGAAACGTAGAGAGAGAGAGAGAGACACACACAGCGAACTCACCCCGCGCGTCATGGCGTGCGCACGACCAACCACATCCTCTACCTCGTCGTCTCTTTACCCTGTACACGCGCTCGCTCTCGCGCGTCGTTGTGCCAAGCGACAGAGACAGAGCGAGAGACAAACACACAGAGAGGGAACTCGTAGCCGTAGTAGTCGTCGTCGTCGTCGCCGTCGTCGTCGTCGTCGGAGCTGTCACAGCCAGAACTTCTCACTCCCGCAAAAATAATTACCCGAGCGCTCGCTCCGAGAGAGAGAGAGGGAGACACGAGCAGAGCGGAGATATCCTGGAGCCGAAGGCTATTGTGCCAATCGGCCGGACGGCTCGATAAGCACGAATGCTCGACGCTAATAAAAATTCATTTGTCTCTCTCTCTCTCTCTCTCATTTCCGCGTGCTGTGTGTATATATACGGGGCCATTTTAAAGGGCGCGCGCGCTGTCTTTGCGGGAAAGGATTTTCGCGGGAAGGATTTTCCTTCGGGCTATTGTCTTTACTTGCGGGTATATAGTATAAGAAGGTAAATTGCTGGTATTGATGCATTGTGGGTATTATGGACGGTTAGTTTGCTGGTCGGTGGAAGTGTCAGGTTAAGAAGGTTTTACGGTATACAAATGGCTATTTTTGTTTGCAAGAAAGTAGAGGTGTTCGAAGAATGCGGTGAAAAGACGTCGATTTCAATCGGAGTTATTGATAAGTCGATAAATGTCTCGGAATGTGAAGCGTTTGTTGGGAGAAAGCTGAATTGATTGGGGTTCCGCTAATTATACATTTATTCGCTATTATCGTCCTTGCATAATGAGTGTACTATGAGTTCTATAATGAAGCTGATACTTTAGTCAAATGCAGCTTTCTCGACAAACATTTTATACAACTCATTCTCTGGTATACAAATCTACGACAATACCTAATATTAACTCAAAAAGTAATTCCACACACGGAGAGAAATTTTAGAGTAAAAATTACCAAGGTGCCTTGGTAGTGCATGGATAGACTGTCAAAAGCCGTGATATTCCCAGGTTTCTAATACAATTTATAAGTTTCCCAGGAAAAACTACCATAACCACTTAAAAAAAATACCAAATTATCGGAATAAAAATTACCAGACACACTGGTAAAAATTGAGATCTAGTCATTTTTACAGGGTAACCTAAGAATTTTTACTAAGAAAACTGATAAATTTTGCCAAATAACCTGGTATTTGTGTATTCGCGCATGCGCACTGCGCATTATTGTGTTTCAGAAGATTGACTAGAGGCGTGCGCGACGTTAAAATGAAAACAATACACATATTTTCAGTAAGTAATAACGGCGATTCAAATGACTGTTGGTAACAGCTTCCGTGGCGCAGTCGGTAGAACGTCGGACTCTCAACCCAAAGATCGTCGGATCGAATCCCGCTTCCGTAAAAATTTTTTTTCAGTTTAATGTTTTTTCATCCTTGTTTCTGTTTCTATTTCTATATTAAAATACTATATATCTATTAATATAGATAAAAAAAGTTAATTTTTTTAATTTAAATTAACTAAAAAAAAATTTTACCAAGGCACTTTGGTAAAAAGTTTGAAATTGTCAGTCTGTCCATCCATTACCATAGAAACTGGTAATTTTGCCTCGAATATTTGTAATTTTCACTACAAAATTTCTCTCCGTGCAAGTACGCGTAATATAACTAATTTCAGGAACAAAATGAAATATAACATAAAGCAAATAAATCCTCGACAATGCACGCACCCGCTCCCACGGGATCGAGCATATTACATTCAATATAACCCTCCTTATATAAAAAATACGCCATCGGCAATAACCCACGGGCCGCATTACCCACCTGTACACAAACCCCATCTGTAATTACCCATTGAACAAATTATCACCTGATCAGCCCCTCTCTGTCGCAAATTTATTATAAAAAGGTATCCGCACGCGCACTCCCGCGCGTATATATACGTCATTCTTCATAAAAAAAGCGCGCGCGGTTACCTCCCGCGAGATGTGCACGCAACTCTCGCGAGATATCGAGTGGGCTCGTATATATGCCTACTAATAATTATCCGGAATTAATCAGAAGCGCGGGAGGGTAGCTGCTCGCGCTCTTGTCTCGGGAGATGCGATCGATTGTCATCAGCGGCACAAAGTAGGCATCAGCCACGGCTTGACGCGCCGGAACACAAGCGCCGAGTTGTGTGCGCGTTCTCCTGTGGGAATCCCTTTTTTTTCTGTGCGTGGAAATTCGTATAACGACCTAATCGAACGCAATTTCCTTCCGGCTTTCTGCGCAATGCTTGAGGAGGACAATATATAAGAGCGCACGCGCGGTTATTGTCGATGCGGGCTGCGCGGTTTTTCAATGCGAAATTCTCGTTTTAATTATGACGCGTAGTTTAATGTTGGCATTGTCGGTGGTGTTTCTTTATTCGGGAGCTGGAAATCTCGTAGGGATGCGGATTTATCAATTATTTTTTATTTTTAGGGATGGGCTGCACTGTAATAATTTTAATTTTTATGTTTATATTTTAATTATGAATTTCATCATATTATTGATTATAATGTCTTGCGAGAATCTTGCGAACGATAGTAAATAGCGCTTTTCTTGTTTGATTCCAGAGCGAGACCACTGAGGGCTAAAGAGAACTCGACGCTGTTCCAGCCAAGAACCACTTATAAAGAAAAGGAAACAATACAATTAAGCTCGTTTTAATAAGTTTGTATGTAGTTCTCGTTTTAAGGATGTATAATAATGTAAGTGTTGAATAAACAAAAAAAAACTTCGTTAAGAGATAACACTTTATTAGCACTTTAAACCTCTTTTTAATGTAAATACAATGAATTATTATAAATAAATCTGTAATTAATCATCTACAATGTAGTTGATTATTTATTAAAATTGTCTTGAACGATAGATAAAAGCTCTTCGTTTTTTCTCAACCTTCATATACATAATCCTACTCCTATAAACTATTTCATTTAGATCAAAGGATATTTGAATAGGTTATTAAAGTAGTTAAAAAATTATTTTAAAAGAAATTGCAAAAAAATTGTTATTTATTGTTATATTATGGACTTTAAAAATTTTGTTGGTTTACTTTATTTTCAATTTTATAATTGATTTAATAGTAAAATCAAGTTATAGTTTATCTGATTCAATTTGATTTAATCTTTATAGAATATTTTGATTAATTTAAATACATGTCACTATAAACAAAAAGAACCTAGGAATATAAATGAATATTATTTATTTACTTGGATTCAAAAGAATCGCATCCAATATCAAATAAAATGTCAGCACTCCAAGAGAATAGATTATACTATCATCATGGGCGCAAGATCATTCTCAACACAAAGTACGTACAAAAACGTTCAACAACGAACATCGCCCTTAAATGTTAGTCATGTACATGTAATCCAACCCATATCCATAAATACGATAACATTTATAAACACAATCGAAAATATATTAAAACGTCCAAATAAATGCAATCTCCGACTTCAACATACTCAGTTCCGCCAGAACCACTTAATTTCCCCTTTTAGCACCACCACTTAAAAATCCACACACATAACCAAAAGCAGATATCCCACGTATCACACGCACCGCTCACACAAAGCGAGCGCACCTCCGGCCCCGATCCCGTGATAACCATCTCCTTATATACACCCTCCTTTCCCTCACTCGTCGCGTTATACACTCGGCTCAGAAGAAACTATCTTAGCTCTAATTAGTGAAGGCGGAGCGCGCACGGATATAATTCAATCCGCGCGCGAGCGCGCGACATTTGCCTTAAACCGTTACTAATTAGAGGAGTCTCTCTCACTCGCTCCCTTGCAGCGACGACGGTGGCGACAGTATATAGCAGCCGGGGAAGTTTGTTAATTAAGTGGCGCTCGTATAAGAGATCGCGCATGACCTGCGAGGCACTTTGTCAGCGCAAGAGCGAGTAGTAATCCAACGACGTTTTAATGACGAACTCTCTCGCACTCGCACATCAAAGTTGCGCACTTGCTGCGCTCTCTCTCGCGCGCGCGCTTTGGCGCGCGGTAAGCTCAGAGGCTCTTGCGACGAGGCGACCCTCAGGACCTTCTGAGGTTCGAGCCGCGACGGGCGTTGCGTGATATAGATATAGGTGAGCAGCGCGCGTTATAATATACTTTGCGACGACGCGCTTTCAGGGTGTGGGTGCCGCGCTCTTGTTTCATTGTATAAGAGCGTTTTTATATTTTGTATGCGTGTGATGTGCGCGGCGGGCGCGTGGTAAAAGGAGAGAGGCCTTTGATTGTGGGGTAATGATGAAATTATGGTTCGGGAGAAAAAGTGAATGGGGTGTAAAAGTTGCGTTGCGGATAGGATATGTGCGCGAGTTAATTAATTTGCTTTGGGTTTAGCTTTTTTGGGTCAGCAAATAGTTTACAAAGTTTCAGTTTAATAAAATTGAGGTGAGTAATTGTAATTGTTGCTTTTATGGATGAAAAGTGAAACAAAATATGTTCTTACTGAGAAAAGATTTTTTTGAACGCTTATTATCGAAATTATACGACATCGACCTATTGTAATCAATGTTACCTATTTCTGCAATAAAGCTAAAAACACTTCCATATAACCATGATTTCAAAGACACATTAAACATAAGAAACTGATAATTATTATTTTATGAATCTTGTCTTTCGAAAAAAATTTCTCATATTACTTTCTGAAGTTGAAAACCATAAATTAAGTCAAAATCCTCTAAAAAATTTTAAACTTGCTTCTTAAAAATTTCTCCTCATCTATTGAGACTTCATACTCCATTTCAAAATTACCAACCCACTTAAAAACTTTAAAATACATTCATCGCAAGCCCTCAACCATCCCTCAACCACCTCTAACCACATCCCGCCTCTACCCTCAACAATCCACCTCTGATCACTCGATTTATCAATAATCGCGCGTAATCAACCTCCGCCGTCAGCCAATCGTCGAAGCGCGCACTTCTCAAAACGACCGCCGATTATTTCGAATCCATCATACAAACACGTACACATATCTATACACACACACAGATCGAGCACATACCGGAGGCGAGCGCTGACGCAGCGCGCTGGCGCGTGGAGAAAAAAAAATTGGAGCAGGGTCCATTTTCCTCCCTTCCTCTTTCCCCACCTCCCTCCACCTTCGAGAGGGCAGTTTTCGCGTGTGGGTGGATGCGTCACCGTGGAGACGGGCGGGAATCCTCGATAGGCCTGTGCGAGGGTGAGAGAGGAGCTACTATATATTGCGCTGAGACAGAGCCGCGGGTGAATATACGGTGGTGCGAGGGCTTGAGGATTGTTTTACGAGTTGTTTGCTGGGTTTTTAGAGGGTTTTATTTTAGTGTGGGTAGTGCAGCGTAGTTGATTTATTTTGATTTTAGGTGCAAGCTGATAGTTCGTTCATCGTAAACGTTATTTTGTTCGTATAGAAGATTATATGTAATTATTGTTGCATTGTTATTATTGTTATTATTTTATATGTTAATAACGTTTCAAATGTATAATGTGGCTTGATCAGGCCAATGCTCAATACAAAACTCTTTAAGGTGGCCCTTCCCAATTTTTCCGAGTGAATTTTAAGATTTATTAATACACGGATAGAATTTTTCGCATACTGTAATATAAGTAAAGGTATAACTTGAATGAACGGAACTTCAAGTAACGAATAACATTTTTTGTAACAAAATTCAACTTCTCTTACAGTAAATACAGCCACCTAAACAAAAATTCAATAAAACACTGGATTCTTTTTCAATTATTATCCGATTTTAATTTGTAAGGTCTCATTTTGTTTATTGTTCAATTTCAGGGGGAGGTAACAATATAAAAAATAAAAAATTATCAAGACCTGCAAAGTTACGTCCTTTTGTTTGTAAAAAACACGCATATCCTTATAAACAATTGGACATAGCTTTGCAGATTTTGATAATGTTCTATTTTTTATATTGGCACCTACCTCTGAAATTGAACAAGGAACAAAATGAGACCTTACAAATTAAAATCGGATAATAATTGAGAAAGATTTCAGTGTTTTATTCAATTTTTGTTTAGGTGGTTGTATTTACTTTAAGAGAAGTTGAATTTTGTTACAAAAAATTTTATTCGTTACTTGAAGTTCCCTTCATTCAAGTTATACCTTTACTTATATTATAGTATGCGAAAAAATCATATTAATAAATTTTAAAATTTACTCGGAAAAACCAGGAAGGGCCACCTTAAGAAAGTTATATTTTTGAAAACTGCTCGTAGTAAATTAATCTCGTCGTTATGATACAACAATACCTTTATTGGAAGTTAAGCTTTGGTTAATTACTATTTAAAAGCTTCTAATTAGTGTAAAAACAAAAGTTACTTGCAATTGTCACTTCAATTGTCACGAATCATTCGTTAAAATGGCATTGATAATATTTAACTTATAAAAATTCTTTATACTTTTATCGAAACCTGCAAGTAGCTCGCATTCGAAACATAAATTTCGACCTCTTTCTCTCCTTGCAACCTCGACATTTGCAAAACGTACATTACACAGAAAACAAAAAACCCCCATGCAGCGAATAAATAATATTCCACGGCAAACAGAGCGCAAAGTGCGCAACAAAACCAGAATAAATAAAATTACGAGAGCGAAAGATATCAAGAAAAATGAGAGGAAATTAGAGGAACTCTCTTTCTCTCTCTCTCTTCCTCCCGCTCGAGAAACTGCGACAGCAGCAGCAGCAGTAGCAACGAGACCGCGCAGACTCGCGCCGTATAGAGTAGGAAAACCCGAGGGAAGCTCGCTCACTCGCTCTCTCCCTCGCCTGATTGGCGGCCGCGGACTATCGACCAACCAGCGCGCGCTCGCCTTTGTTTTAGCCCACCCCCGCCCACTCGTGCGCGCGCGCCGGAACCTAACCTCAAACCTCTCCTCCTCCGCCTCCACCTCCTCTCTCCCGTCTCGCCGCCGCCGCATGACAGCCGGGGGAGGTTTTCTCGAGGCTGCTGCTGCTGCCTCTCTCGCTCGTTTTTTTTTCGCCCACCCGCGCGCGCTCATCCGACGCTTTTTTTTACCGTCGGTTGAGTAGGGAAAAAAGACAGCGGTTATGACGGCGAGTGAATTTTTCGACGAGGGGGGTTGGAGGGAGCGAGAGAGTGACGTTGCTGCCTCTCAATGCGCCGCGCGGAGGGATGAACTTTTTGTTTATGGTAAGTTGGGCGGAGGAGGAGGAGAAGCGTGCGTTTCGATGAGCCAAAAGCGAGAGCGGAGATGCTGCTGCGCTGGATTTTCCGAAGGGCGCGTGGCAGAGATGGGGTATATAGTGGTTGGGGTGGGATATTTTTTTTGGAGGGGGGATGCAGTGAAGGCTGGCGAATGAGTCCAAAGAGTTTTTGTATTGTTGAGGTAACAGTTGAGTGTGATAACGTATATTTTGTGGAGTTAAATGATTTTTATAGTAGGGGATACGTTTGCTATTTTAGGGGGACATACTGTAGTTTCTCGAGTGTCAATTTGCAAATAAAAATCGTACATTTCAAAATATGATTAAATATTTTTTAAAGTAAAGATAGTCCCATAGGGTAAGTGAAGGTATTACTGCGGTGCAGGTATTATTGTGATATTTTAATTTCTGTAAAAACTTAATAAACTTAACGACATTTAACATTTTATTTTTATTATTATTAGCGTATAATTAAGAATATTTGCTCATTTGCTTATTTATGTGGATTTGAATTTCGAGACCTCGATTTATTGCGAAAAGATATGGGAAATCTTCATATATACTTGAAACAAAAATGTCTATTTCTTGACACAATTAAAACAAAAAAATATATTATAAATAATTTTTATACGTAAAATTACATTCATTTTTCAAAAACCAGCATGAAATTTCTTTATTATAATATTTTATGTAAATTTTTTATGATGCAGCATTACCTGCATTATTTTATGCAAATATTGGAATTACTGCGATAGACTAGGAGAAATACCTAACCTCCAAACCAGCGGTTCATGCACGTTTTTTCGAACCGAGGTTTGTATTAAATGATAATATGAATAAATCTAATTAACTGCATGTACATTTTTATTATTTAGCCAACAACCGCTTTCTATTTGAAATTTATTTATTCATTGCGGCCCGCAATAATACCTTCGCAGTAATACCTTTGGTCGCAGTAATAGCTGCGCATTAATAACTTCAATTTGCGATAAATACCAGTAATCATCACACCCGTTTATTTTTTTATGTTAAATTTATATACACATTTTTTCAAGATTCGCAAATTTTTTTATTAGATCTTTAATACAGTTTAAACGATTTGCAAAAGAAAGATTTTGGTTTAATCGTATTAAAGTTATTTTATTCTTCAGTTAAAGTACACCTTTCTCGAAAAGTCGCAGTAACACCTTCACTTAGCCTAAGTATATAATTAAAAGAATTAAAATGTTCTCGTGGTTACGTCTGACCGAATCAGTCACTTTTCTACTAGCTCAATATTTTGCTTCTCAGGATAGCCTCTTCGTGACTTCAAATAAATATGAATAAAAATAGTGAAATTCTAAATACTTGTGAAATGTTTTCTTCACCAAATATTGGAAAATAAATATTAATTTTACAAAGCAAGAAAATAAAAATATTAAAATACTGAAACGGGATTTCAGTTAAATTTAATAGAAATTTACATTTTGAATGCAAATTTAATACAAATTTCCATTCGATTTAACTCAAAAAAAAATAAATAAAAAAACTTCACATCATTTTCACAAACCTCAACCCGAATCTTAATACCTCGTTATATCAGGCGCGTGCCTCGAGCCGGCGGTAATTGCAGCTGACATCGTCGTCGTCATCGCGGCCGCGAACCGTGACCCAAAAATTCACTCTCGTATAATTCACCGCGACGCAACGCGCGGGCGCGCGAGCGCACAACAAACACAGTCGCAGTCGCATTGACCAGGCATTTGCCCACGCGCACTCCATCTTTTAATTAATAGAGCGTGCACCGAGAGAGAGAGAGAGAGAGAGAGACGCGCGCCTCCGCCTCACAGTACATATATACCTTTGTATATAGATACCACTGCAGCTGGAGAGTAAGCGAGAGGACGAGGGTGGCGCGGTAGCAGCGGCAGAAGGCTTTTAATGAGGATGAGCGAGATAAACCCTCCGCCGTGTCCTCTCTCTCTCTCCCCTTCTACGTCGCTCTCGGTTTCCGCGGTTGTATCTCTCTCTCTCTTGCTCGCGCAGCCGCGCTCTATATTTCTCTATTTTTTTTTATCGTTTTTACTTCTTTCATTATGTCTTCTTCGTTTTCCGTTTTATTTCTTTCTTCCCCGCGCGCCGTGGGTCTCTGCTCTAGGCGCGGGGAAAAATATGCTGCGAAAACGAAGCGTGCAACGCTGGAAAATAATCTCAGATGCGGTCGGAAAACTGTCGAGCCGTTGTTAATGTTAATTAGTTTTGTTTATTTTAGCGGGCGAATATTTTCAGGGAGGATTTTTCGTAGAAGTGTGTATATGTGATGAATTAAGAATTTAGTTATTTATTGAATCATCGTAATTTTTGTGAAAAAAATAATGTAGTTTTAGAAGGGAAATACGTTGTCGGAGCTTTTTGCTGTCCTGGTTATCCTACTTTCAAGTCATAGCTACACATTTTTTTAGTTTTGAATTTCATACAGAATAAGTAATTATAATTTTAGGGTGAATTGCGAATGTAACGTTGAATTTTTTAGTTTATGATTTTTTTTTTTTCAGAAATAAAATAGTTCTACATTCTTCATTTTAAATTTAAAATATATTATATTATAAAAATAAGGTTTTATATCTCTAATAATATTTATAAAATCTTTTGTAATCAACTATGAAGATTTGTGCTTTTAATATTCATTTTACTTAATTATCATAAAATACTCAATTTCAACTATAACTTAAATAAATATCTAATATTAAAAAAAGATGTTAAGAATCACTTTGTAATTAGAGACTTCAATACAGATATACTCAAAGATAACCTTATAGGTCAGGATTTTCTAAACAACTTTTTAGACAAGGGTTTTTACCCAGGTTTTATTGGAACAACTAGGCCATATGATTTAAATACAGAAAAGGGAACTTGTATTGATAATATTTTCATAAAAACAAAAACAATAACGACTAAAACTTATAAACTCGAACATCCAATAACAGATCATTATCCTTTATTTATACAGATGGATAAGAAAAATAGCCACAAGATGGATAAATCAACAGATATAACCTGTAAATATAATTACAACAAACTAAGAGATATTGCTTCATCAATAGATTGGTCAATTTATAAATCGGAGAAAAATCCAACTATAGCGATTAATTGCATGATAAAGGAGATTCAAAATTGTATAGAAAAGAGTCGATATATATACCCAAAAAGAGGCAAAAATTGGAATAACAACAAAATGCCCAGGAAAGACTGGATAACAAATGCAATTATAGTGTCTTGTAAAAAAAAGGACTCCTTATATAAAAGGATGAAAAATGAACCAAATAATTATATACTAAGAAAAGAATACAAAGACTACGTAAAATTACTAGATAAAATAATAAAAAATGCAAAAGTGAAACATGAAAAAAATCTTATAGAAAAAAACAGTAATAACCCTAGACAACTATGGTCCATAATTAATGATACTTTGGGAACAACTAAAAAAGATAAAAAGAATACAGATATCACCGAAATAAAAACTGACAAAAAAAAGATAATAAAAGACCCTAAAGAAATTGTAAAAGCTATAAATGAACACTATTGCAATATCGGTTCAAAAATGGCAGAATCCATTGAAAAACCTAAAGATAAAGAGCTAGAATTACCGAAACATAACCCTAAAACCATGTTTTTAAAACCAACTAATAAATATGAGATTCAGAAAATAATAGATAATATGAAATTAAAAAATGGAGGAGTTGATAAGATTAATGCAAAGACACTAAAAATAATATCACCATACATAACAGATACACTAGCTGACATTCTAAATCAATGTATAGAAACTGAAACATGGCCAGAAGCTTTAAAAGTTGCAGAAATAATACCAATATATAAATCTGGATTGAAAAATAAAATGGAAAACTATAGACCAATATCACTAATATCAAATATAGCAAAAATATTTGAAAAAATAATATATAACAGAATTTACGAATGGGTTACAATTAATAACTTGTTAAGTGATATTCAATACGGCTTCATAAAAAATAGAGGAACCAACGATGCTTTAAATTTCATTACAAAAAGAATCTATGAAAAACTGGATAAGAGTCTACCGATAGCAGTAACATTTTCCAGATTTAGCAAAAGCTTTTGATACGGTTAATCATAAAATATTGTTAGACAAGCTAGATAGGTATGGAATAAGAGGAAAAGCGTTTTCATTACTAGAAAGTTATCTGAAACACAGGGGACAGTTTGTAAGAATAGGCGATAATATTAGTGAACAGTTAATGGTAAACACAGGGGTTCCACAGGGAACAATACTTGGACCATTACTGTTCATTATATATATACGATCTACTAACTAGCATGCCCAAAGAGTCCACATTATCGTATGCAGATGATACAGCTATATTAGCTGCAGGACAAACGTGGAGTGAAGTTGAAGTCAAAATGAACGGGTATTTAAAAGCAGTGTCAACTTGGTTAGCCCTCAACAAACTTTCTCTGAATGCGAATAAAACAGTATATGTAACATTTGGAAATTACTATGATAGTGTACCTACAAACATGAATTTAAGAATTGGCACTGAACAACTTACGAGAGTAGAGAGCTGTAAATATCTAGGTATATACTTTGACTACAATTTGAGATGGAACATTCATGCGGAGCACATTGTAAAGAAAACAAAATATCTAAATTTTTTATTCCACAAAATAAAAAATATAATGGCATATCCTACATTGAAAATTATATATTATGCATTTTTCCATAGCATTATCAGCTATGGTATAATAGCTTGGGGAGGAGCCTGTGACAATAATATAAAAATGATACAAAAAGCACAAAAAAGAATTTTAAGAATAATAAGTAAAAATAATTTTGTTGAGAAAGTATCAATGAATTTAAATCAGCTCTTTGCATCTGAATCATTATTATACAATTACAACTCGCTGAAGATTAAATTTATAACCTCTAAAAGTACAACAAGAAATAAAACAATAATTCTGCCTAAAAATATTCTAAAAGTTAGCGATAAAAGCAGCTATAATAAGGCTATTAAAGTATTTAATAATTTACCTAATGATCTCAAAATTTTAGACATAAGGAAAGTTACTGATAAGATCAAATTGAAAAATTGGATACTTGGAAACATTTGTTAAATTTGTCAAAATTATATTCCCTGTTATCAACCTATAAATTTTATATGTTTATTTTATACTAGATCAATTATGTACATATAGTAATACAATCGAATATACTACTATTATGCATATTGCAAAAATTATATACAGAAAAATAATAAAATTTGTTAATTAGATTTTAAGATTGAAGATGTGTAAGTGTGAGTTTCTGAGTGAGTATGTGAGATGAGAGTGGGTATGAGTGAGACGTGTTGCTAGCCGCAGAAATGCATGTTCTGATGTTGCACACGTATAGTATATTTAAGAATCCGGACCTGAATGCAGGAAATACATTTTCCTTACAGGGTTACTTGTGTAATGTAATATTTTGTATCATTTGCATGTATCTACATTACTCTGGAATAAATAAATAAATAAATAAATAAATAAATAAATAAATAAAATTTACCTAATAATAGTAATATACTCCAAGTATTATAATGTTGAAATTCGTATATTATGAAAATAATTAATTATAATAATTAAGCATTGTGTATTTTGTTACCTTAATTAAATTACGTAATTTTAAAAGTAATATTCAATATTAGGATGAAATGTTTATCAGGCAATCACAATTAATTAACAGACATTATTGTTTCTAATTAGCAATATAAATTCACAACTTAATTTACAATTGGACGAATAAATTACGTAATTCATTCGAGCTGAATAATCATAGAATATTTTAGCTCAACATTGTCAATAATTTTGAAATTATCGAATATTGTAGAAGTAATTACAACCAATATTAGCGTTGATTAAATTATTAAAATGGCCCCTTCAATAATTAAACGTTTAATTAACTTTTCAAATTACCAAATACCAAAAATATCCTCTTTATACTTTTGAATCAAAATTTAAAAAATTTATCGATTACATCATTAATTAAAGCAACGCGCTCTACCTACAATTTAAAAAATATATTTCTAATTTAATGAATGCCCTCCTTCCGCAACCTCGCCCATCGTCCACACACACACGCGCGCGCAACCGTATCAATCGAATAACGCAAAATCACAAAATAAAAAGAAAAAAATCATCGGCAATTCCAATAACGCAATCAGAATTACTCGATTCGCCGCGTAATTCCGCCCAATCTCCTTGTTTTTCCCTCGTCTCTCTCTCCCTCTCTCCCTCTCTCTTTTTTCCCCATTGATTATCCCGCGGCTGCGCGCCGGTGATTAACATCCCACTGTGTGTATGTGTGTGCTATACACGCGGAATCGCAATTTCATCGAACGTTCGAAAATCGACGCTACAGCAGCGTGCGGATGTATGTAAATGCGGCTCGCAAATAATAAAGCGTAATTCGAGCACTCGGTGTATGTATTATCGATATTAATAGCGAGGCTGCTGCTGCTGCGTGGAAAGAAGCGCAGCGGGCCGTCAATCAGCGCCGGCCGAATTATCGCAGTCCGGCGCAATTATGGACGTATATATGTGCGCGATCGGGGAAAAATGCATGCGTGATGTACATGGATGATGATGGGTGTAACGATCTCAACGCCGCGGGTGACGCTGGCGCCTGCAGTGCACGAGGGAAAAGTAATACGCGGCTTGTTTTCCCTTGTTAATTATTATTACGTTTTTTATTCATTTTGTGGAAGTTGGCGCGATTGATTGATTGTCGTTTGTATGACGTAAAAATTATTCAATCACTATACTGTTCCAGTTTTTGAACAATCGGGTAGTTGACGTATGTCAGACAGTTTTATAAAAATGAATTATGATTTTAACTTTTTGGTCCATAAGATTTTCTTATTAATAAGTAAATAAAGTAACTATAAATAAAAGATAATTACTATTAAGACATGAAGGAATGCATTGGAAATAGATGAGATTTTTATCTTTTACTGTTTGAATGTTAATTATTAATTTTTTCTATAATTCAATGTGAAAATATAAAACGATGCCAACTCTCTCTAAAAATAATATTCTGTAAAATAACAAACAAGAAAAAGTAATATAAGTATCCAACTGTTACTATTTATTCCTAACGAGTAAACATTTTTAAAAAGAAACTATTACATACGTCACCAATAATTTTATTTTTAAGCGTTTCTAATCGCATAAATATTGCCCGCAACGCGCGCGCCTTCATTCCCAAAATTTCCAATTTAAATCTGTCATAACGATCAATAACTTTTTCCATAAACCGTGTCTTCGAGCTAAAATACAGCCGCAGAATAAACAGCCGCAGTCGAGAGCGCGCGCGCATAAATAATAAATAATTACCAAACAATTAATTTTAATAGCCCGCATTAAAGTGTGCCCCTAAACATCGACGACGAAACTTACACTCGTAAAAACCGGATAACCGCGAGACTCTTTTTTTTGCGCGCTCGCCCCCCTTTGGCTCAAAAAAGTCTCGCATGCCGATATATACCACTGTGCGAGAGCGCAGCAGCAGCAGCAGTAGAAGAAGAAGAAGGAGCCTCGGCACAAAGAGATCTCGCGCGCGAAAAAAGAGAGAGAGAGGGGGTCCGAAGAAGGAAAAAGTAGCGGGACGCAGAGGCAGTTAGCAGAGGCATTAGGGTGAATTATTTTGGCCACCCCGCATAAAAACTGCCATAAATCACCCGAATCACGGCGAGAGGCCATCGCGAGATCCTTGTCTCTCTCTCTCTCTCTCTCTCTCTCTCCTCTTCTTCGTTCTCCTTCTTCCTCGCGCCCTCTTCTTCGTTCTTTGCGCGCTCGCGCACCTTACGCTCGCTTTAGATCTCTATCGCGCATTCCGGCGCGTCGCTCGCGTGTCGACTCAATCTAATTTTCGCCACGGCAGGCCCAGGAGTTTCTTGCTGTGTGTGTGTGTCTCTCGGTGGTGTACTACAAATTGGTCGGCCGAGGGATCCAGGGTCTATCTCCGTGGTTCGGGAGTTATCAGATTTTTTTATTGGCTAATTGGGCGGAGGAAGAGAGTTTAAGGGGAGATGCGGGAATTTGCACGCTGTTTAAGGTCTTCATTCACTGAGTCGCTAGTGTGAGGTAGGGTGTACGCGTTGTCGCGATGCTTGAAATTTAGGATTGTTTATTATAATAGTGCAAATTATATTGCTTCCTCCTAGAGGAAGCTTTGTAATAATAAGATTTTAAGTTTCGTTAAATCGCTCTAGAAACACAAATAGAGGTGATAGAAGTTCGAATCACATGATTTTAGAAAATGTTTGAATGGATGTGTGTGTGTGTGTGTGTGTGTGTGTGTGTGTGTGTGTGTGTGTGTGTGTGTGTGTGTGTGTGTGTGTGTGTGTGTGTGTGTGTGTGTGTGTGTGTGTGTGTGTGTGTGTGTGTACATATACCGTTTTATCTCAGGATCTATTCGATCGATTTTAACCGGACAGATCTCATTTTTTTGTTTTTTTTTTTTGTGTGAATGGGGGAAGGAAATCCTCTTTTTGATTCGCCAATGCGTTTTTGTTTTATTTCGAATTTTCGATTTTCGCAAAATTCATTTTTGCGTTTTTTAATGATAACATTGAGATATTTGAATCGGACAGATAGCATTCAAAAGAGCATAAAAAACTTATATTAAAAAAAAAAAAATTACATTAGCTATTGAGGTTCTTTTGTTATTAACAAAAACGTGTTTTTTTTAAAAAGCTTATAACCCCAAAAAATAAACGGTAAATTTTTTGAAAAAAATCGTGATAATGCAGAATATAAATAGTCATAATCTGTGTTTATTATATATTTTATAAAATTTGAATCGATTCTGTTGACTAGTTTTTGAGAAATAAATTCGACATAAGTCGTTGTCGAATGTACATAATTCGAAATTTTAAATGACGAAAAACGTATTTTGGCTTTGTTATTTTGGACGTAAGAAAAATACTTCTTTAGTGTACCCAACATCAAAGTGCGACCGAATAGTTCGAAAATTTTTCATTTCTTCTTTTTTGCATTTCAAAATGCATGTAGGTGAAAATAAATTTTTTAAGCATATAAAATTGCAATCTTTGGACATATAAGAAGCTAATATAACACTTTCTGTTTTATTTTGAAGTTGTTGACAATAACTTTTGACTCATGTATTGTTACGAGTTTTTTCCGAGTAAAACCTCAAAAAAAAGTTCGATTTTATTGCATGATCCTCGTGAGTTCATTAATGTTATCTGAGCCTTTGAATCTTTTTAGTTTACTAAATTAACGTACACGGAGAGAAATTTTAGAGTAAAAATTACCAAGGTGCCTTGGTAGTGCATGGATAGACTGTCAAAAGCCGTGATATTCCCAGGTTTCTAATACAATTTATAAGTTTCCCAGGAAAAACTACCATAACCACTTAAAAAAAATACCAAATTATCGGAATAAAAATTACCAGACACACTGGTAAAAATGGAGATCTAGTCATTTTTACAGGGTAACCTAAGAATTTTTACTAAGAAAACTGATAAATTTTGCCAAATAACCTGGTATTTGTGTATTCGCGCATGCGCACTGCGCATTATTGTGTTTCAGAAGATTGATACTAGAGGCGTGCGCGACGTTAAAATGAAAACAATACATATATTTTCAGTAAGTAATAACGGCGATACAAATGACTGTTGGTAACAGCTTCCGTGGCGCAGTCGGTAGAACGTCGGACTCTCAACCCAAAGATCGTCGGATCGAATCCCGCTTGCGAAAAAATTTTTTTTCAGTTTAATGTTTTTTCATCCTTGTTTCTGTTTCTATTTCTATATTAAAATACTATATATCCATTAATATAGATAAAACAAGTTAATTTTTTAAATTTAAATTAACTAAAAAAAAATTTTACCAAGGCACTTTGGTAAAAAGTTTGAAATTGTCAGTCTGTCCATCCATTACCATAGAAACTGGTAATTTTGCCTCGAATATTTGTAATTTTCACTACAAAATTTCTCTCCGTGTACTATTTAGAAAATGTGGAACAGTTCAATATACAATTTTATCATTTACACTATTATATTCAAGTTCTTATATTCAACTACTTAGCCCACCCCTACCCAACATACACTATAACTTCATGATTTTAATTATGAAATCCCAAAAAGAGTGGCAATTTAATAAACCTCTATTTTCGGAAAAAAAATAAGGACATTCTGTCGTGTGATCTCGCTATTTACCAATCTTACCGTAATCGCTCATTAAAGCCACGGTTCTTTTTTTGTACGTATTCCATTTATTCACTGATCCAACGTCATATGAAAAAAAAGTACATAACATGATGCGACGGCACGACTTTTTTTCTCTTGCAAATCACTTCCAATTACATTCATTTTCGCGACACACTAACAATTTCACCGCTCGCTCACTCAAATTCGAACCACTCGCTCTTCCTATCGCCTAATTACGCTCCCCATCCCCGGATCAAATGCAAAAAAAACACACGCACGCGCGCGACACTGTATACCTACCCACTAATCACCGTAAAAATCAGCAAAAATTCGCCACTGCGACAAAAGGCCCCTGCGCACGCGCGCGCGCTGGAACAGATGTCGCGCAGGATTTCTCGAGTGCTCCCGCAACTGCAGCACACATGTGTGTGTGTGTGCGTGTGTATATGTCGTCGACGGAATTGCCGGTCGGTTTTTCATTACCGTAAGAGCCGATTGCATTTTTTACGTTCCCAATCCCGTCAGCTCTCTCTCTCTCTCTCTCTCTCTCTCTCTCTCTCTCTCTCTCTCTCTCTCTCTCTCTCTCTCTCTCTCTCTCTCTCTCTCTCTCTCTCTCCCCATCTAATCACCCCGACGGCGACCCCTAAAACCCCCGTGGACACAATCCCCACGTATATAGGGATATAGCTGCGAGTGGCTTCTTTCATCCCCGCGGGTCGAAGAGAGTCGACGACGACGACGACGGCGGCGAGGCTTTTCTTCTTTTTATCGGGGCGACGAGAGTCCTTTTAATTTACTTCCGTTGCCGGATTTCGTGCTGTAGGTAGCTTTTATTAGGAGAGTTCTCAGTGGATTTTCGAAATCCGCCTGGATTTGGTTAGTGGAGGAGAGGTTTAAATTTGTAAACATTGTGATGAACTTGTATCGACTTACTTTTTTCAAAAATGAAATAGCTTTAAAAATTAATTCCGATAATACTTGAAACATCAGGTACAAAATTAATTTTCTAATTGGAATTATAAGACCATAAATTTTAAAAAATTGCCTTTTCTACACAAAACATTTATTATACAGTATATAATTCACAGCCCTGGCTTAGAAACACCTCAACGCTAAAAATCTTTTTTTTCACATCAAACCCTCTTTAGTACCGCTACTTAGACGCCGCCTATTCTGGCTCAATTGAAAATTAATCACCTACTTAATTTTCCTTCCTTCCGTCCCCCTTCGACTTCTTCCTCTCTCCCCCTCTATAAGATTTATAGCGTTCTCTCTCCCTCTCGATTCGATCTAAAAACGCGGACGAGCTTGCGCGCGCGAGTCCTTTGATGTTCCAGAAGCCGCAAGCTTCTTACGCCAATTATTTCGCGGATTACTTTTTTTTTCTTATTTCGCAATTTGCGCACTCGCGGGTGCGACACGTCTTGTAACACTTCTCTCTCCTCAAACTTGTGCCACTTCTGCGGCTTAGGATAAATCCGCGCGATTTTTCCTTTTTTTTAGAATTGATTTTTTCTTCTTTGAGGGAAGAGTAATAAGTCTAAGGCGCTTTGAAAATGGCGGGATGTTCGCGGACCCTAAAGTTGCGGGAATTAGGAATATTGTTTAAAATGTGTGAAAAGTCAGTGGAAATTACAGGAATATTGCCCTGGTGGAAACTGACTTTATTATTTGCCTAATAAATAGCTAGTTTTAGTGGGGTATATAGCCAAAAACTAGCCACTTTTCTTGGATATTTCTATCTATCGATGAAACGATTTTTCCAACATTATTCGACCATTTAATCGATTGAAAATAAGAAGACTTTTTAAAGATTTACACAAGCTTATTCTTAAATATTTCAAAGGTATTAAAATTGGAGAGAAAAAAACTGTTTTTTAGTTAGAAAATGGATAGTAGAAAGCTTGTTCTTATGACGAGGAGTGAGAGAGCCAGAATCTAATAAAAAAATATGGGTTTCAGTTAATATCTAAGAATATCTTTTAGTCTGTGTTTATTGTTTACATTTTTATAAGCTATTTATTACAATTGAATGCTCTTAAATGTAACGTCAAGTCTATGAGTAAATTTAAATTGAATATTTTGAGGTTATGCCTATTCTATTTCCAATCTATTAAATGGGTGAATAATAGGGGAAAAAGCGTTTCAACATGGCCATTAACTAGATATTTATTCTAGCTATTTACTGACCATTTCGTAATAGACAAATTTCTACCAGGGTGGTTTTAAGTAACTTGATTGCATTTTATTTCCTTTTTTTTTACGAAATAGTAACCCTGGTAAAAATCTTAACCATATTCTAGCTATAAATGAACTAATTTTCAGAATATTATTAATTTTTAGCTAGAAATAAGCTAGCCCGGTAATGACATCACGTTTTAAACCTTGGTAAAAATATTAACCAGAAATTACCTAGTTTTCAGTTTATTTCATTGTTAAGTGTAAAGTAGTATACGTAAAAGTTTGCGTCTATACGTCAGAACGTATGAAATGCGTGGTCCAGGTGTTTGAAGTGGCCGATGATGGAGTCTAGGTGGTGCGTTCCGTAGTTTTTTCTTCCTCTAGGTGTCAGAACGCATCGATGGTCTAGGACTTTGGGGTAGCCGATGATGAACCCTAGGAGGTGCGCTTCATAAGTTTCTGTCTCTAGGTGTCGGAATGCATTGAATGCGTGGTCTGGGTATTCGGAGTAGCCGATGATGGACTCTATGTGGTGCGCTCCGTAGTTTGTTGCATTAAGATTTCAGGGCGCATCTAATACGTGGTTCAGGTGTTCAGAGTGGCCGATAGCGGTGTCTAGGTGGTGCGCTCCGTAGTATTTTGTTGGAACCCATCGAAAACGTGGTGGACAATGAAAACTATGGAGCGCACAACCTAGACTCCGTCATCGGCCACACTGAACACCTAAAGCACACATTCGACGAGTTCCAACACCTAACGGCAAAATCCTACGGTGCGAACCACCTAGACTCCGACATCGGCTACCCCGAACACCTAAACCACGCATTGGATGCGACACCTAAAGGCCAAAAACTATGGAGCGTATCGTATAGACTCCATCATCACCCACCTCGAACACCTAGGCCACGCATTCGATGCATTCCAAGACCTAGGCACAAAAGCTTACGAAAATTAATGACAATAATTAATTGTATCATACCCAATTTTCTCTATGAATATTTGTAATAAAACTAATATATATTTTTTGAAAATATATTTTTAAAATGTAAATACACGAATTATCTCATACCGATCTTCAATGAGTGTAACAAGTGGTTAATATTTTAAGTCAATAAATAAAATATTATCTGAGAAACAGCTTCTTGAAGATTTTAGAAAAAAATTTTTTAAATTTAAAATTTTGAAATATTAAAAAAATAATAATTAATTTAATTTTTAATATTTTTTAAAAATTTTTTATTTTTTATTTTTTATTTTTAAATGTCTGATTTTTTTGGGCAACGAACTCAGTTTGAAGATATAAAAAAGCTATATCACTGCCAAATTTCAGGATGATTGGTTGATTTTTACTCATGTTTTCGTGCGAGAACAAAAACCCTTTCTTTTTATAAAACAATTTTTTTTCTATAAAACAAATGATGATAATCTCTTGAAATTTTAACCAAATATAGTTTTCAATTAGTGTAATAAGTCGTTAAAATTTTATTTTAACACGAAATTAATTTTACACCACTCTAACCTCAAAATCATAACTTTAATATGATTATTCGGCTCTCGTGGTGTAAAATACGGTACGACACTGGTGCGTAAGGTGATTATTTACCGCAGGAGACATTTTTCGCACGAGCGAAGCGAGGTCCACACCCGTATCGTAATGTACTATTTCTTACTCGCCCACTCGAAAGTACGTACTTCCGGCCCGCATCTCCGGGCCGAAAGAGAAACTTTCGCATCCTATTTTAGACCAACCGCGCGCTCTGATTGGCTGCCGAAATTTCCTGACCCGCGGCGCTTGAGTGCCCGTACGCATGTCCGAGGAAAGATGTTTGTGCGGTGTGAAGGTTAGACACGTACGAAATAAACAGAGGAAAGTGCACGGGTGACGAGAAAAAAGAGTTAATTGAAATAAAAAGTGGTATTGTTTGATCGTGGTCATTACTTTTTTCCTTGTTTGCTACACGTACTTTCGAGTCGTGTAGAAACAATTAAGTGATACACTACACAAGTCCCAGCACTCTGACTGCACGATATCTTACAGAAAAATGAATAGCTCGACACGCGCTCTGACTGAAATTCTCTCGAGAAATGTAAAATTAAATTACTATTTTCTACAAATTCTCTCGAGAAATGTAGCAATAGATACTGCGTTCACATGCAGTGATAGTGTCCGCTTTCTAACCTAAAACGTGTTTAACCAAACAAGTGAAGATTAAAAGCAATAAAATTACATGCAATTTCTCAATTTCCATTGAGATAAAAAAATGTCTTTCAATGAAACAAACACAGATGAATCCTCATCCGATGGTTCTGAAGACGAAGAAGAAATCTTAAAAAATTTTGACCAAGAGGAAAAAATAATTATAGAGTCAGAAACATTCCCTGGTAGAAAATTAACCATAAGTTGGCCAGAATATGCTTAATCAGCATATGGCTTAGCCATATTCTGGCCAACTTATGATTAATTTTCTACGAGGGTTACCAAAGAAGTCTTCCGAACGCTACCTCCTAGTCTACAACGCTTACAAAAAATGGAAAGAAGAAAATAAAAATTCACTTTCAACAAACTCCGAAGAAAACAATTTAATTGTTTACTTTAACACCTTAAAACTAAAATTGAAACCGCCAACTCTATGGAGCATATGGAGTATGCTTCGAAATACTTTAAATACAAAAGACAATATTGATATTACTAAGTTCTTCGCTTTAAAAAGTATGATAAGAAATTGTGGTAAAGGTTACAAACCTAAAAAATCAAAAACTTTAACCTGGACTGAAATTATGAAATTTATGACAACAGCCGATGATCAAGTGTATTTAGCCACAAAGGTAATTCATTATTTATATATTCACTTCGCAATTAATACTCTTATACTTGGTTAATTTACACTATATTTTTAACATTCACAGGTAATACTTACATTTGGAATTTGTGGTGCACTCCGCTGTGACGAATTAATTAATATGAAACTTGAAGACCTAAAAGACTTGGGTGATGCCTTTCTAGTATCGATCCAACATAACAAAAACGACTACGCTGGCGAGTTTCTTATTGGAAACCTTTTCTATAACCAGGTTAAACATTACATTTCCTTAAGACCAACCGATCAGTTTACAGACAGATTTTTCATCCACTACAACAAAGGCAAATGTACTCGTCAAGTCATTGGAAAAAATAAGATACGTGAAGTACCACAGACTATTGCTTCTCATTTAAAATTACAAAATCCAAAAAAGTACACAGGTCACTGCTTTAGAAGAACAGCAGCATCGCTTCTTTCTGAATCCGGTGCAAACATGCAAATGATTAAACAACTAGGAAGGTGGCGTTCGGATGCTATAGCACAAGGCTATATAGAAAATTCACTACATAATAGACAAATGATTTTCAATGGTATTATCCGTACAGCTACGACAAACACTCATGCAAAACCATCGACAAGTACTACACCTAATGAAGCTGACTCCGACTATCATTCAAATTGGTCGCATTCCAACCAGGAATTCACTACGAACCAGTTCCATCCAATTCCAAGTAAGCATAAAAAATATTAATATACTTGATAAGTTTGCGTACTACCTTTCATTCCTAACAAACTTTATTTCAGACCAACAACTCAACTTTACCACAGCCAGCAATAAGAAAATACTTACACCGGAAAACAATGAAAATCAACCCTCGACAAACCACAACAGCAAAAAATTTCTTTCAAAAACACCAGTGAAAGTAGGATTCAAAGATAAAGTAACTACTCAACCACCTCCATGTAAAATAAGAATTCTTCAAAATTTGAATCCTCAAATTCAAGATGAAATGTCCCATTCGAAACCATTGACAAATACTACACCCGACAAAGATGAATCTGATTACAATTTAAATTGGTCAGATTTCGAAGAAGAAATCACTACGAATAACTTCAATTCAACTTCAGGTAAGCATAAAAAATACTAATGTATAGAGTCGATGCTACCTGTACTACTTTTCATTCGTAACAAACTTTATTTCAGATCAAAAACCTACTACGACAACAAGCAACACAACAACTCTTCAACCGCAAACCAGCACCAATGAATCAAAAAGAATTCTTAAAAATTTTAATCCTCAAATTCAAGGTAAAAATCAAAACCAAAATCAAAATAAATCACTGAATGGAGATAAAAATCAAAATCAAGATCAGAATAACTCATTGAATGATCAAATAAATTCAACTTTAAACAAATATATTAAAATTAAAAATTGTACTATCAACGGCAATTTCATTGTAAATATTAACAATTACAAATCTGATAAAGAAAATCATTTGTAAAGAAAAAAAAATCAAACAAATTTATTTTATGTTGAGATTAATATATTGAAAGTTAAAATTATTAAGACCAAAGCTGATTAATTTAAATGTAAATCTTGTATTAATTATTGTATTAATACTTGATGTTAATATATTGAAAAAGTTTAAATTATTAAAATCAAACTTTATTGTACTTATTTCATAACCTTATTTCTTTCTTTTTTTAATGAATGGGTTTCTGATGCTCGCCCCGACCAGCAAAACCTCGGCTTCGCCTCGGTCTTGCAAATGTCGGGCGGGCATCAAACCATCTGTGTAACAGCGAAAGTAGCAGACGGCCAAAAAACCAGCTCTCCACGCCGAGCCGAAAGAAAAAACAGTCGGTAATATCGACCGAGCTACCCAAAGCGGCCGACAGAGGCAGTACTATAGCGGGCCGAAAGAAAAACTAACACTCAAACACAGCTAGCAGACGACAACGCAATTTTATCAATTATTTAACAATTACAGAACGTACTTTCGGCCGGGGAGTAAGAAAAATAGTATACAATACTTGGACCGGAAATTGGATGCCCTGGCCGTGCGTCATGACGGCTTCGCCTCGGGCGTCATACCACACACGGCCCGGAAATCCAATTTCCGGCCCACGTATCGTAATGTACTATATAAATTACAAAAACTATATATTATAAAAATTAAAAAAAGGAAATGTAGGTAATTTAAAGTCCTTTCAAGTTTATAATATTAAGTAATATTGACTGTAACATATGAAAAAATAAAAAAAGACGAAAAATTAAACATTTTTTGATTATATAAAAAGAAAGATAAAAAACTTAAATCAGTCTGTGTGTCGAGTTTTTTTCGCGAGACAAAGAGAATAAAAATAATAGTAAGAATAATAAGCTTTATACGACGAAAATCGGTCTGGTGGTTCTCGAGATATAGAGAGTTTACACACACACACACACACACACACACACACACACACACACATTTTCTAAAATCATGTGATTCAAACTTCTAACACCCTTATTAATGTTTCTAGAACGATTTAACGAAACTTAAAATTTTACTATTACAAAGCTTCTTCTAGGAGGTAGCAAAATTGTTAGCTATAAAAATTAGTTAATTTATAGCTAACTAATATCGTTTGTCGACGGTTAAGCAAAAATTAACGATATTTTAGCTAGTTTATAGTTAACAGAGTAGCTTATTTACAGCTAAGGAATATAGCTTATTTATAGTTGCTTAGGCAGAAATTCTAGTTAATTTTCTACCAGGGGATAAGATAAAAAGTAAGGTTTGGGACGACTTTGTTATAGTTTCTAATTTGAAGACTAAAAATTAATAAAATCTTTATTGAAAAAATATATATGTGAAATTATATTAAATTTCTTTCAAAGGAGTTGATATTTTTATAATTTTATTTTGGAATTTAATTGCTACAATTTTTGGGAATAAAGTCAATCGATAAAAAATTGAAGTGCCTAAATAGTTTTTACGGACAGACTGTAGTCATAAATAATGCTTATAAATTTGTTATAAATGGGACTTGTGTAATTAAATAATCTATATATGGTGTGTACACTTCGACACTGGAATGAATCAAGAGCGCAACGTATACACCGCGACTTATCGAACGAATTTGATGTTTTTTCGTCATTTTAGTTAGTTCAAATCTATAGGAAAGGAAAGGAAAATGTAAAATGTGTTTTCATCGGTAGCTATATGCTTGTCAGTAAAGTTTTTATTTCGAGGGAAACATGTGGGCCATGTGTGTGGACTTAAAAAAAGGTCCGTAATAATTTTTTTCTCTAAGCATGTGTCATTCAGTGTTCATCACGTGATTTTTTGTCTTTCACAAAACGCATGTTTTAAAAACTCTCGCTTTATGTTGCAGATAGGACGTAACATTAGTCACTTTTGTCAAATCGATTTCTGATATCCTAACAAATAATGAAACATCATAAATTTCAGAAACATCTGTTTACAAAACAAAATTACGCTTGTTCGCAGTCCAACCGTCAACTCCAGAAAAAGCAACGCTCCAAAAGTATAATAATAGACCTCGCGCACGCGTATCACACTCCCAACGACCGCGCGTACAATTAAGGGATGACCTAGTAGTTCTTTGATGTCGCCCCGGCCAGGATTCGCGCAGTGCAACTATAGAGAGAGACGCAAGTATATACACACACGTGTCGCGGCTTACCTCAATCGCCGGCAAGCTTCACACAGAGGAGCAGGGCGGGACATGCGATGATGCCGAAACGAAATCGGGGGCGAATAAGGTGGACATATTACTATATACGTCGGTCGTGATTGCGTTATAGGGTTGTTGTCACGTGCGGCCTGCGCGTCATGGGATTAACTGTTTCAATATAATTAAGGTATATGATGGGGATGTTGGCGTGTGGTTGTGGGAAGGGTGATTTGGCTTTTTGTGGAATTATGTTTTCGGTTGTTAGGGAGTTATGGCGATAGGGATCAGGTGAGTTGTTATTAAACTGTGTCGAAATGTGTGTAAAGGATTTTTGTTTCTTTTTATATTATAGTAATAAGTATTATTAATTAAATCATAAGTGTAGGTTGTTTGCATTCATATTTATAAGAAAATTCATTATTAAGAATAAAAATTTTTTTAAATCGAGTTGACTCAAGCTACTAAAGATCAAAAAAGAATTTATCTTTCTTTTTGCTTTCGTCCACCGGATCTGGTGAATGTCCCGAGCATACAAAATAAGAACGTATTTCGTCCTGGCTACTCGATTGGACTCATGAGTGATGATCCAGTAGCCGTCATCAGACACCTGCCGCAAGGTGTTTGTGCAGCTTACTTATAAGTATAGAGTGTTATTTCTCATTTCGAGAAATAATACTCCATCTGGTGGTAAAACGACATATCTACTCAGTCGCTAATGTTTGAAAGGGCGGAATTGTTTCGCTTTGCAAATAGTTATAAGAATAAAAATTTTTTAAATCGAGTTGACGCAAGCTACTAAAAATCAAAAAAGAAAGATAAATTCTTTTTTGATTTTGGAGCACTGTTATTCTCTCCAAAGCCTTGGATCGATACAATTATCGTTTTGCGAATCAGGCATTGCTGTTGATTGCGGTTGATACATATATATATATATATATATATATATAAATTAAGTTATAACTGTATTTTCCGGGACGTTTACTCTATACGTTCATATGACTTTCGGGAATCGTTGTTTTTTCCTGGACGTCCCGGAATTGCCGACGGCCGCAGAAAAGCGGAAAAGCACTATTGGGGAAAGCCTCTTGAAAAATCGTTCGGGTCACGGAGAGTACATCTGGAACGCGCGTTTTTCGACCCAGTCTATCGATTTCAGTTGTACTCTGATGATAGGATAGCGATTATGAAAGGGCCGAAGGAAAGCGGAAAAGCCCTATTGGGCAAAGCCTCTTGAAAAATCGTTGGGGTCACGACGACTACAACTGGAACGTACGTTTTTCGATCCAGTCTATCGATTTCAGTTGTACTCTGATGATAGGATAGCGATTATGAAAGGGCCGAAGGAAAGCGGGAAAGCCCTATTGGGCAAAGCCTCTTGAAAAATCGTTGGGGTCACGACGACTACAACTGGAACGTACGTTTTTCGATCCAGTCTATCGATTTCAGATGTACTCCGATGACAGCATAGCGATTATGAAGGGGCCGCAGAAAGGCGGAAAAGCCCTATTGGGGAAAGCCTCTTGAAAAGTCGTTGGTGTCACGGCGAGTACAACTGGAACGTACATCTTTCGATTCAGTCTATCGATTTCAGTTGTACTCCGATGACAGGATAGCGATTATGAAGGGGTCGGAGAAATGCGGAAAAACACACTATTGGGGAAACCCTATTGAAAAATCGTTAGGGGGGTCACGGCGAGTATAAGTGGAACGTACGTTTTTCGATCCAATCTGTCGACTTCAGTTGTACTCCAATGTCAGGATAGCGATTATGAAGGGGTCGGAAAAAAGCGGAAAAGCACACTATTGGGGAAACCCTATTGAAAAATCGTTGGGATCACGGGGGGGATAACGGGAACGTACGTTTTTCGACCCAGTCTATCGATTTCAGTTGTACTCCAATGACAGGATATCGATTATGAAGGGGCCGGAGAAAAGCGGAAAAGCACACTATTGGGGAAACCCTATTGAAAAATGGTTGGGTCACAGGGAGTATAAGTGGAACGTACGTTTTTCGACCCAATCTGTCGACTTCAGCTATACTCCAACGTCAGGATAGCGATTATGAAGTGGTCGGAGAAAAGCGGAAAAGCACACTATTGGGGAAACCCTATTGAAAAATCGTTGGGATCACGGCGAGTACAAGTGGAACGTACGTTTTTCGACCCAGTTTATCGATTTCAGTTGTACTCCGATGACAGGATATCGATTATGAAGGGGTCGGAGAAAAGCGGAAAAGAACACTATTGGGGAAACCCTATTGAAAAATGGTTGGATCACGACGGGTATAAGTGAAACGTACGTTTTTCGACCCAATCTGTCGACTTCAGTTGTACTCCAATGTCAGGATAGCGATTATGAAGGCGTCGGAGAAAAGCGGAAAAACAGACTATTGGGAAAACCCTATTGAAAAATCGTTGGGTCTCGGCGAGTACAACTGGAACGTACTTTTGTTGACCCAGTCTATCGATTTCAGTTGTACTCCGATGTCAGGTTAGCGATTATGAAGTGGTCGGAGAAAAGCGAAAAAGCACACTATTAGGGAAACCCTATTGAAAAATCGTTGGGATCACGGCGAGTACAATTGGAACGTACGTTTTTCGACCCAGTTTATCGATTTCAGTTGTACTCCGATGACAGGATATCGATTATGAAGGGGTCGGAGAAAAGCGGAAAAGAACACTATTGGGGAAACCCTATTGAAAAATGGTTGGATCACGACGGGTATAAGTGAAACGTACGTTTTTCAACCCAATCTGTCGACTTCAGTTGTACTCCAATGTCAGGATAGCGAGTATGAAGGCGTCGGAGAAAAGCGGAAAAACAGACTATTGGGAAAACCCTATTGAAAAATCGTTGGGTCTCGGCGAGTACAACTGGAACGTACTTTTGTTGACCCAGTCTATCGATTTCCGTTGTACTCCGATGCCAGGTTAGCGATTATGAAGTGGTCGGAGAAAAGCGAAAAAGCACACTATTAGGGAAACCCTATTGAATAATCGTTGTGGTCACGGCGAGTACAAGTGGAACGTACATTTTTCGACCAAAACTATCGACTGTACTTGTCATCCGATGTCGGGATAGCGATTATGAAGAAACCATCCATCCACAACATCCTATATAAGCGAGCGCGTAGGGGAGCAGAGCTTCATTCTTGCCAGCGCCTAAGACGGCGAAGGATATATCTGTGAGCGGTGTGTGAGCGAAGTTAAAGTAAAAGAGCGCTGTACTCATTGGGTTATATTGAACATTAAAAAATGGATCTTAATGATCTGAGTGCGTACTCCATGGATGACGTGTTAGAATTCGACACGAACTATAATTTAGGCTGGTCAATAGCCGATTCCTCCTCTCTTACAGCCAGTGGTTCGACTTCTACATCTGCCGACATCGAGTCTTCAGTTACCGTCGTAGATATAGCAATCCTGCTGCGGTGGCGGAACCTGCGTCGGTGATTGAAGGCTGCCTTCATCAAAATGCTGAAGCCGAAACACTGACTGTAGTTGATAATTACAGGGTGCTTATGCGTGCAATAGACGAGATATTTCCAGATGTTAATGATCTCCAAGGTCAGATACATATAGCAGCCGTCCCCTCTTTTACAGTCCTTGGTTCGGCTCCTACATCTGCCGACACCAAACCTTCAGCAACCGCCGTAGATATAGCGATACCTGCGGCGATGGCTGAACCTGCGGCGGTGGCTGAAGGCATGGTGCATCAATATGCTGAAGCCGAAATACTGACCTTAATAGTTAATAATGACGCGCTTTTTCGTTCAGTGGATGAGATATTTCCAGATGTTGAAGATCTCCACATTCCAACAGCTGCTTTCCCCTCGTCTGTAGTCAGTATTTCGGCTCCATCATCTTCCTGGACCGAACATTCGTCCACCGCCGCAGGTATATCTGGGTAGAAGAAAAGCGAAAAGGCACACTATTGGGGAAACCCTATTGAAAAATGGTTGGGTCACGGCGAGTATAACTGGAAAGTACGTTTGTCGACCCAATCTGTCGACTTCAGTTGTACTCCAATGTCAGGATAGCGATTATGAAGGGGTCGGAGAAAAGCTGAACAGCAGACTATTGTGGAGACCCTATTGAAAAATGGTTGGGTCACGGCGAGTATAAGTGGAACGTACGTTTTTCGACCCAATCTGTCGACTTCAGTTGTACTCCAATGCTAGGATATCGATTATGAAGGGGCCAGAGAAAAGCGGAAAAGCACACTATTGGGGAAACCCTATTGAAAAATGGTTGGGTACGGGGAGTATAAGTGGAACGTACGTTTTTCGACCCAATCTGTCGACTTCAGCTATACTCCAACGTCAGGATAGCGATTATGAAGTGGTCGGAGGAAAGCGGAAAAGCACACTATTGGGGAAACCCTATTGAAAAATGGTTGGGATCACGGCGAGTACAATTGGTACGTACGTTTTTCGACCCAGTCTATCGATTTCAGTTGTACTCCGATGACAGGATATCGATTATGAAGGGGTCGGAGAAAAGCGGAAAAGCACACTATTGGGGAAACCCTATTGAAAAATGGTTGGATCACGACGGGTATAAGTGGAACGTACGTTTCTCGACCCAATCTGTCGACTTCGGTTGTACTCCAATGTCAGGATAGCGATTATGAAGGGGCCGGAGAAAAGCGGAAAAACAGACTATTGGGAAAACCCGATTGAAAAATCGTTGGGTCTCGGCGAGTACAACTGGAACGTACTTTTGTTGACCCAGTCTATCGATTTCAGTTGTACTCCGATGGCAGGTTAGCGATTATGAAGTGGTCGGAGAAAAGCGGAAAAGCACACTATTAGGGAAACCCTATTGAATAATCGTTGTGGTCACGGCGAGTACAAGTGGAACGTACATTTTTCGACCAAAACTATCGGCTGTACTTGTAATCCGATGTCGGGATAGCGATTATGAAGAAACCATCCATCCACAACATCCTATATAAGGGAGCGCGTCGGGGAGCAGAGCTTCATTCTTGCCAGCGCCTAAGACGGCGAAGGATATATCTGTGTGTGGTGTGTGAGCGAAGTTAAAGTAAAAGAGCGCTGTACTCATTGAGTTATATTGAACATTAAAAAATGGATCTTAATGATCTGAGTGCGTACTCCATGGATGACGTGTTAGAATTCGACACGGACTATAATTTAGGCTGGTCAATAGCCAATTCCTCCTCTCTTACAGCCAGTGGTTCGGCTCCTACATCTGCCGACATCGAGTCTTCAGCTACCGTCGTAGATATAGCAATCCTGCTGCGGTGGCGGAACCTGCGTCGGTGGTTGAAGGCTGCCTTCATCAAAATGCTGAAGCCAAACCACTGACTGTAATTGATAATTACGAGGTGCTTATGCGTGCAATAGACGTGATATTTCCAGATGTTAATGATCTCCAACGTCAGATACCTATAGCAGCCGTCCCCTCTTTTACAGTCCATCGTTCGGCTCCTACATCTGCCGACATGAAACCTTAAGCAACCGCCGTAGATATAGCGATACCTGCGGCGATGGCTGAACCTGCAGCGATGGCTGATGGCTTGCTGCATCAAAATGCTGAAGCCGAACCACTGACCTTAATAGTTAATAATGAGGCGCTTTTTCGTTCAATGGACGAGATATTTCCAGATGTTGATGATCTTCACATTCCAACAGCCGCTTTCCCCTCGTCTATAGTCAGTGATTCGGCTCTATCATCTTCCTGGACCGAACATTCGTCCACCGCCGCAGGTATACCTGTGTCGGAGAAAAGCGGAAAAGCACACTATTGGGGAAACCCTATTCATAATTTTCTTTCCTTTATACTGTTACAGATTTATTTTCACGATTACATGGATAGCGTTGTTGGTGTGCAAATAGAAACTCTGCCCAATAAGATGGGCGGAACAGCGAGGAGCCTTCACTATCTTGGAATAGCTCAGTGGATTCATCTAGTGCAACACAAAGATTGGTTAAATAGAAATATACCTGGGAGACAATGTAAGTCTGTATTGGCATTTAGAAGACGAGAAGACTTTTTTTAATGTCTCATTTAGATAAAAAAAATATAAAAAAATTTGAAAGGGGGGAATTGTTTGGCTTTGCAAATAGGTATAAGAATAAAAATTTTTTAAATCGAATTGACGCAAGCTACTAAAAATCAAAAAAGAAAGATAAATTCTTTTTTGATTTTGGAGCACTATTATTCTCTCCAAAGCCTTGGATCGATACAATTATTGCTTTGCAAACCAGGCATTGGTTTTGATTGCGGTGCTCGACGTTAACATATTAGAAACAGGCGCCAAGCACGGCTATACGATTATTTTCGACATGGAAGATTGGGAGGAAAGTGACTACAGAAAAATGAATTTAACGTAGAAGGTACATTTTTATGATATTCTAGACACGGCCCTGCTAGCTCAATGTACTGTCCATTACATTAATGCGTTGGCTGGCAGGGAGGAAATCCCTAGGATCCTGGCTCCGAGACTTCTAGCTATTCAAACTACAGTAAATTTGATTGAAACTTTTTCATAATTTTTTTTTTTTCATAATTTTTTCGTAATTTTCTTTCCTTTATACTGTTACAGATTTATGTTCACGATTATATGGATAGCGTTGTTGGTGTACAAATAGAAACTCAGCCCAATAAGATGGGCGGAACAGCGGGGAGCCTTCGCGATCTTGGAATAGCTCAGTGGATGCATCTAGTGCAACACAAAGATTGGCTAAATAGAAATATACCTGGGAGACAATGTAAGTGTATTGGCATTTAGAAGACGAGAAGACTTTTTTTAATGTCTCATTTAGATAAAAAATATAAAATAAATTTGAAAGGGGGGAATTGTTTCGCTTTGCAAATAGTTATAAGAATAAAAATTTTTTAAATCGAGTTGACGCAAGCTACTAGAAATCAAAAAAGAATTTATCTTTCTTTTTGCTCTCGTCCACCGGATCTGGTGAATGTCCCGAGCATACAAAATAAGAAAGTGTTTCACAAACACCTTGCGGCAGGTGTCTAATGACGGCTACTGGATCATCACGGACGAGTCCAATCCAGTAGCCAGGACGAAACACCTTCTTATTTTGTATACTCGGGACATTCACCAGATCCGGTGGACGAGAGCAAAAAGAAAGATAAATTCTTTTTTGATTTTTAGTAGCTTGCGTCAACTCGATTTAAAAAATTTTTATTCTTATAACTATTTGCAAAGCGAAACAATTCCCCCCTTTCAAAAATTCATTATTAGTTTCTTTTTTTTATTGAATAAACTTATTTCCACAAACTAAAGGATTATATTTATAAACAAATCTTATACGAAAATCTGATTCTACAATGTTTAAACTATTTTAAAGCCACTAAAATAGAGATTATCTTCTATGAACGCAAACATACTCGGACGTAAATTTCGTAGTAAAAATTACGATATATTATATTGTAAATGAGAATATTTTTATCATAAATTATAATATTTTTCATGAATAAAGTGAATCAAATAGAGTAATTTTTACTACAAAATTCACGTACTTTACCTATCCCAGTACTTATCAAAGTAAACAAAAAAAGTAATAAAAATTAAAACACCAGCAACTATCGTTCACCTCGCCTGTACTATCAACAACCCCTACAACTATACCCATACAAAACCAGTCACTCGGGTACCCTACCAACCCATAGCAAAGCCCACCGAAGCCTGCATACATACAATCTCTTCGACAACTTCTCTATATCGAGAAGGGCGTGCGCACGACATCACCAGCCGTCGCCGCTGCAACTGCTGCAGTGGACACGCGCACACTCTCACTTTGCATTTTAATCTAATCTTCAAGCTCCTCTCGCGCACATCTTACGTGCAGCCGCTAACTGTCGCGGATAATCTTCGGCCACGTGGCCCCAGAAAGATACGCGCGTCATTCTTTCTTCTTTCTGCGGGGGCCATTGTTGCGGCTCGAGAGCCCGCAAGTGAGAGCTGATTTGACTAAGCTCTATACTCCTCGAAAGAGAGTTCATCGGCAGGGAAGTACGTTTAATTTCGTATTAGGCCGATGTCGGGGTGCGTGACAGATATCGTGTGTGTCTGATGGGCGGACGCTGTGGATGGGTGGAGGATTGGTTTCGGTGCACTTACTTGTTGCAAATGATTTAAAATTTAGATAAGATATAATTAAATTTACTGGTTTCGAATATTAAACAATTGATTGTAACGAAATAGAAATATTTTTCTGAAAACCTGTAATTTTAACCGCAGGTATCATTTGAACATACCCGATATACGGTAAAATACGTAATGAAAAATTTCGCTTATTAGATATTTATAATACATTAATCACAAAAAATATTTCTACTGCATTACTATCAAGAACTTTTTTTCATTTTCAAAAAATTACGAAACAATCCTGTACAATATATCCCTGTCGAATAGTCCAAAAAAATCTCCGTGGCTGGCCATTTCTCTCAATACACTCTACACGCGCCCAAAATGGCTTCCTCTCTCTCTCTTTCTCTCCCCCAGAGAGAAGGGAAAAAGAGGAGTGGAGGGAAAAGAGGAATCAAACCTCTAGCCCTGCGGGTCGAAAGCGATTTCGTCTCATCGGGGGGAGAGAGAGAGAGAGAGGGTCGCCTCCATCGTCGCCGCTGTCGCTGCAGCCGCCACGAAATCCCGATAATCCGCGATGAGACACAGATTGAGTTCTCCTCCGGAGCCGGGGGAAAAAGAAGATTGGAATCCCGGGCGAGGCGGGGGATGATAAAATTGCGGATGCGAGCGAGCGCCGCGCCAGGTGTTAGCGTAAGCCGGATCGCGTCCGAGAGACGACGGCGGCGGCGGCGGTGGTGGTTCCGTTTCTGCGTTTATTTCTTTCCTCTCGCGTCTATGCTGCCTGCCTCCGCGCGTGTATATATGTGCTGCAGTGTGGTGTAGTGTTTTATTTTGGTTTTAGCAGGAGATGGCTTGCGTGCTGGTGCTGCTGGTGTATTGGTGTGTGTACTTGCGGGACGGACGGAGAGGGAGCTTTGCGCGGTCAGCGGTCTCGAGGAGTCGCCAAATATATGATGGGAAGGACTTATATGTTGAGGTTTTGCGTTTGTTCGGTTCATGTAGTGGTGATTTTCGAAGTAACAGAGTGTTCTTTTATTATAGTTTTTCAAAGTAGGTTGCAATTTAATTCTTCTGGGTATATTTAATTCGTTTTACTTAAATATATGAAATATATTGAAGATAAAGCTTCTAATTTTTATTATTTAAGAAAACTTAATTTGTTTTGAAAATTAAATATATTAAAAGTAATTTGACCTGAAACTTTCGCAGGATGTTATAAAACTTCTAGAATTCTATATGTACCATTTATTTCTTATGATTATTCGATGTATATTTCTTTTTATAATAAAATATAACATTTTATAATGACTTTTTATAACGTTCTTTTGTTATAAAGTGACATTTTATGCTCGTGACTTTTTATACTCGTTTATAACGTTATTAACGTTTATTATTTTCTAAAAAAATATTATTTTTTTGTTGAGTGATGAATAAAAATCGAATAATATTTATAAAAACTATGTAATAATTTAGCATTTTACATTTTTAAATCTATTTTTTGTTCAAAAAAACTCGTTAGATAATAGTCAATAGAATGCTCCTCCGTTATTCGTAAATTTTCTTGAAGCCGATGCGAGGTCCCCCTGTTACCAACGATTGCAGGGACCCATTATTCTCAATCAATTTTGAATTTTGAGGAAAAATCCCTAGTTTTCTTCAGCGTTATTTGGCCAACCATAGAATAAAATTCCCTAAAAACGTAAGAACTTGCAAACGATCTATAATCTCGGCTTCTTGTGACTCTAGAAGCTGTCGGAGGGACTATAGCTCTAAGAAAATTTATTATGTATAGCATATTTATGGAGCGTCTACATTCGGCATGTTACACCTTGCTGCATGTGCCTTGCGCTAAGCAAAAAAAATCGTTGTCCGTTATCTAGCATACTCATGACCCATAGCAGAAGTTCAATATTTTAATCTTTTGTCATGAGTAACGAGTATGCTAGATATCGGACAACGATTTTTTTTTTGGCTGGCGCAAGGCGCATGCAGCAAGGTGCAACATGCCGAATGTAGACGCTCCATTTGTGCCTCATATGATTTCGGGTGGTGTTGTTTGGCGTAAGACACATAACATGGACATATTGAGATTGTATGTTCGAAGCTATGATCCTTTCATACAATACTGATATGTCGATCTTAGCCTTATGCGTAGGATTAATTGAGAATTAGTCATGCAGGATCCTAGTTTATACAAACTGGTGAAGGATTTGATAGGAGAATTGCAAATGAAATATGACACTCTTCACAACACTAGTTTTTTTACTCGTAAAATGTTCTGGCTCGCTCACTACACACCTTTCTTACATAATCTACTAACTTATTTACTAATTTTCTTTTTTTTTGACATTTGCTAAATTTCGCAGTGGACAAAATTATGAAAATTGGGAAACGCGTGCCTCGTGCGTATCTACCGGAAACAAAACAAAAATGAAATTCAAGAGCGCTCTTCGGTGGCGCTGTCGGAAATCAAATTAGAAAATCAATTACGCGGTTCATTCAAATCCGAAACACCTAATCTAGAGTGTGACTGGCATGTAAGTTATATTATTAAACATGGTACCACTTAAATAATGCAGATAATAAATTATAAGATCATCGACCTCGTACTCTATACTATCAAATGTACTCTGCAACTTTCCGTCAGGTAAGTTGCCTAGTTTAATAAAACTATCAAAGTTTAATAAACTTCAGAGTTGTGTAAAAGGTTATAAGGGCGATTTTTTCCTTTTTTGAAAAATGATGGGTTGTAGTTACAACCAGTGAGAGCATGAAAAGCTGGCAGCGCTGCGCTTAATTTAGGGCCTGATGATTGATATAAAAGGCTTATATTAATAAAACGATTGTTATTACTAAGCCGGACTTCCATTGAAACTTCAAAATTAGCGTTACTTATGGCACTCATAACATTGCTATTAGCAAGCATTATAATGGCCACGTCAGTATCGGAGCATCTTATCGTGACATGCGCGTCGTAATCCATTTTAGAAATGTGGAAAACGATCTTCGTATCAGCTTCTTCATGTGCTGGGCAGTTTAAATGATAATCGTGCATCCTCTCTATGTGGCCATTATTCACTACATATTTGTAGCACTGATCATAATTAATTATATAAATAGTTTTATGTGTACTACCTTTTATTACCAATTAAAGATGCTATGTGATCGAGTGTCCAGTGCTGTATAAGAAAATTCACTAACGCCTCTTTAAAATGAACGTTTTTCAAGTCATTATTGAAATCAGATGAACGTATTTGATCTGGCCCCTCGATATCAAATTGAGTAACTTGCATTCCTCTCAAAAAATGTTCATTATCTTTGATGGAAGGAAAAATATTTTTTCTCCAAAAGAATGGAAGAAAAACTTTAATTTATCATTTCCTACGGATACTTAAACCAGTATTGGCTCAGTACTGGCTTGATACTGGCTCACAAATCTCATACTCAGGCCACTCTCAGCTTTTTGAATTTATCTCTCGTCAAATCATGTAATATCGATCACCAGAATTCTCATTATAACTAGCCTAATACTGGCCCAGTACTGGTCAATTATGAGTCTAGTGGCACTAGAGCTGCCAGATACCGATAGGTATCTACTGTTTAAGTTACCCTGTTTATATGAAAATAGTTGCCGTTAGTTTAAGGTCTCTTAAGGTGTCTCCGGCGCGATATATATGTATATAAATATACAAATCTTTTACGATGCTTACTTCCCATGTTATAATTTGAGAAACAATATAATATAAAACAAGGGTTTCTGAAGTAAAAAAAACATTTTTTCAAAGAAATTTTAATATTGTTAAAGAAGATATCGCCAATTGAAAAAAAAAATCAACAAAAACAATAAATCTTCTTCATTTTTCATCCGATTTTAATTTGCAAGGTCTCATTTTATTCCTTGTTCAATTTCAGGGGGAGGTAGCGATATAAAAATTGGAAAATTTTCAAAACCTGCTATGTTATAAGCAATTGTTTATGCAAAATTCAGTCACAAATCTACAAACAATTGCTTATAACTTTGCAAGTTTTGAAAATTTTCCAATTTTTATATCGCTACCTCCCCCTGAAATTGAATATGAAGGAATAAAACAAGTTTTGAAAATTTTCCAATTTTTAGATCGCTACCTCCCCCTGAAATTGAAAATGAAGGAATAAAATAAGACCTTGCAAATTAAAATCGGATGAAAAATGAAAAAGATTTATTGGTTTTGTTGGTTTTTTTTCAGTTGGCGATATCTTCTTTAACAATATTCAAATTTCTTTGAAAAAAATTTTTGTTGTTACTTCAAGAACCCTTGTTTTTTACTATATTGTTTCTCAAATTATAACATGTGAAGTAAGTATCGTAAAAAATTTGTATATACATTTATATCGCGCCGGAGTCACCTTAAACAATGCTATACTTAATTTTTTTATAATATATATAATATATAAAAAAATTGTGCATTAATATTTTTATCCAACAAATTTCACTATCGCAAAAGCTTCTATTAGAAGAAAGTCAGCAGAAAATGCAAAAAGCAATGTCTAATCAATTTTTGAAGTTATTAAATGTAGAAATATGCAATGAATAATACATAAAAAGTTAAAACATTCGAATGTATCCATTGCCCAAGTTCGCAAACAAGAAACTGTCGTCACACCTATTACGTAAGCGCAGTGTACTCGTGGAAAAGACTTCCGATTATTTTAATTCCCTCGTTACAGTGAGTACGCCAACAGCCCTCGCAAAAACAGAGAGAGAGAGAGAGAGATGTGAAGACGAAACAGAGAGCTGGAAGCTGTGTGAGGGTCGGGGAAGCAGTCGCACACGCACACATACGAGGCTCGTAATTTGTTTCAAGATCGTATCTTCAAAGTGGCTTTTCGCCGACGGACGCTCTCTCGCTCGCGAGATAGGGACAGAAAGGACACTCGACGGAAATAGGAATGGGAATAGACTGGAAATGGGAGACTGTCTGCCTCCCTGTTTTACGTGAGGAAAGAAGAAAACGCCAAAGAGAGAAAATAATAATAAAGAGGCGAGCGCAGGAAATTGGGAGGCGAAAGAGAGGACGCGATCGGGTAGAGAGGGGGAAAGAGGGAAGTTAAAAGAGAAAGGAGAGATTCGGCTCTCTCTCTCTCTCTCTCTCTCAATTTGTCCACTCCATGCCACGGATCTTCGATGCTCTTTGTGATCGTAATTGGCAGGCGTCGACTCGCACGCATTCGGAGTGTAACTATATGACTGTCACCTATACCTATCGACTCGCGTGCGAGCTTGTTAAGAGGTGCTGCACGAGGCAGGCGGCTTGCTTTGTAATGCTCGTTTGGGTATACATTTATATATATAGGCGAATGTATGATGGGTACAAAGAGGTCGTTTGAAGTGCATGATGATAAAGAATGTTAAAACGTTGACGTGGTGGGTTTTGGTAGAGATAAGAGCGCGTGAGAATTTCTTCGTTTGCTACGTGGCATGGGTTGTGCATTTTGTGTTGTATGTTGCAAAAATGCCGATGTAGCTTATGTTAGTGTGGCATGGTGTCAGATATTTTGAGTATTAAAAATTATTCTTTTTACAGTGAAAAAACACGCTTTTGGATATATAAATGAAATGCTCTCACGCAGATAAATGACCTGTTATAGTGTATTATAAGTTTTATGTTGCTATAATATCAATGACTTATTGAAACAAGTGCGTAGAACGTTCAACATTAGAAATTTCCTAATACAAATATCGCATCCATTAATAATAGAAACAACTACAGTTAATTCGAAACCGTGTTATAATATCCCGGCGTTTAATTCACGCAACCATTTGCCATTCCCATCGAATGAGTTTATCAAAGGCAAAAAGAAGTGCGTTATTTGCAATGTAAACCTGTAAAATTACATCGGCAGCGCGCAGATCTCATCTTGCACATCTCTCGCGTCTCGATTTCGCCTCGCGAGAAAGCCTTCCGTATTTCGTATGCGAAAATCAATCTCTTACCACGCGCGGCTCCTCCGCGATCGTATCCCCGTATCAGTTGCAATAGCCTATATTAAGGTTGGTGTACCCTTTTCTACAAGTTTACGATCAGAACTGTGATTAGTAAAATAAAAACTGTAAAAATTGTATGATATTCGTATGGGTTTCGTACGATTGTGAATAATGTTCTTGTTAATTTTTATTTTATGAGAGGATAGATGTTATTTTTTTTCCTATTTGCACAAAATATTAATATTTCCAAAACAGAGAAAAAAATGATTTACACAGTGATGCCTATTGTTAAATTTCAGTAGTATCAAGTTTTTGAAAGAATAAGCCATGTTAAATAAATAAAAACCAACCAACATAACAAAATTTAAAAATTCACAAAAATGAATTAGATATAGGATGGAAAAGGGTCGATATGAACACAGCACAATAGAAAAGTACAACTAAATTTACATAAATGAATATCAACAAAAAAATATTTGAAAATTATCCAAATCATTTATGTTTTACACTCATCTTTATTCAATGCTCATTATTAGCCAACCTTTATGCTACTCAAACTTCTTCAAAAAAGAAAAATAAAGAAAAAAAAACAACCGATTTTTAGGTCTGCTAGGCCACTACAATACAGTGTAAATCAACCTTAACACCTCCGACGCGTGCACTTTTTCGGCCGCGGAAGCCCGTTAGCTCCTCATCCTCTGCCCCCGCACATTCCCTCTCTCTCTCTCCCCCTCACACACTCTCCTATCCACTCTCTTAGGCTCGTTATACCTTACATTCGGGGTACGATTCGTCAGTCTCGTCGGAGGCTGCGCTCGCAATCAGTCGTGACCGGCGCAACCTGCGCGCGCCGCTGTCCCACTGACATTTTTTCTCCTCCTCCTCCTGCGAGCGCGCTTTTTCACCGCCGCGCGCGGCATATCGCGTATCGCATCGCGAGATCGGGGTAAGCCGGGTAGCCCGAGAGAGCGTTTCTCGCGCCGCGGGGAGCGAGAGAGACAGAGAGAGAGTTGCAGTTGGTAGGTGTTCCGCGTCGCGTAAATAACCCTGATTTATTTCGCCGGGGTGGTGCTCGCGGAGATACGGTTGTATCGAAGATGAGAAAGAAAGGTGGAGAGAGAGAGAGATGCTGTAGTGAGAGGGTGGGGTATTACGCAGGGTGAGGGGCATAATTGTGACGAGTAGAGGTGGAGGAATATGCGCTTCTGGTGGGATTTGCGTTTGTCTATGAATTACTTTAACTTAAGATTATGTGACTCATAAGGTCCATGCCAAAAGTTAGTGTTTATCATTAAAAATGCAATGATTAATTTTATGAAATATTTTACAAATTTAATTTTTTCGCGATTGATGCAGAAACATAAGATGAATATAATAAGATTTAATAATCACAAATCCAAGCAAAATTGTAAAATTCGTGTATTATCACTTTTTGAATTCGACATTTCATCTAAATTTGTGCATTTTGACGATTTTAGAAAGTGATACTCGAATTCTACAATTTTGCTTTGATTTCCGATTTGTAAAGCTAATAATATTATAATTGCATTTACATATAAATCGCGAGAACTGAACATTGATCAATTGCTTTACATAAATATTTATCACAGTTTTAACATTGGAAACTAACTTTTGACAGTGGCGTTACGGGTAATACAGCCTTAAGAGGAGATAAAATATAGTAGAGAAAAATATATTTAGAATAATTGAAATATTGCCAAAATAAAAGTTCGTTATTACTGTCAGTTACTTTGAAATACAATAAAATTTTGTATTATATTTTCTATAGAGAATATTAATAACTAAAAGTAACTCTACTGTAGCAAATCTAACTCATATTCCACTATTGACTATAAATTGTTAAAGAAAATGAATTTAATTCTTATAATGTAATTATGACGAACCTTTATCTAAAAAAAATAATAAAGTCATTCTGTTTTTCATAACTCCTCGTATCCTTTCCAACCATTCTTTTTTTTTCTTCAATTTTCATAAGAATGATTTCCCGGAAATTTAATATCACCAAAAGAAAACGTTCAAAATATTATATGTAACTATTGATAAATAGGCACAATTACAACCAGTAACACAGCGCACCGCGAGTAGAGCCGCCCGCGGGATTTCTCTTCCCCGTTCGCGCGGCGCAGTCACTGATTAACCGTCTCTCACGGCAACCACTAAATTTTAAGTAGGTTATTACTACATCCACTAACCCACAACTACGCTCGTATAACTAATAGCCCGCTCTTACTTCCCGCGGTAGCTTATTAATTACACCGAAAAATCGCGCGCAAGACGCAACGAAAAATCCAAGAAAACCATGAGAAATGCGCGCGGGATAAGCTTCTCTCTCTCTCCCTCTCGCTCGCTCGCGCGAGCGCAATTAATATCTCTCGCGCGCTATCTCGCCGATCTCTCATTATTGCCCGAGCGCGCGAATTTCGCGGCTACCGTTCGCGGCGGGACGTCGCTCGTGTGTGTATGCATAATGAGCGCGCGTGCGCAAAAGCAGAGACCATCGCGTGCCGATCTGTATTAAGGATTTATAAGCGCCCGGGATGAGGTGGACGCGCGAGACGCTTGTTGATTGGTCCAAGTTAGATATGGTTGCTGAGGTGGTGATTGGAGCATGGGAAAAATGTTTCGAAAATTTGGGATGATGTTATTTTTAGGGGTGAATTAGAACTATAACTTTGTAAGAGGTTGTCTACAATTTTCGAATTGTACGAAGAATTCAATTTATTTAGAGAATTAATTGTGTGGTAGAAATTACTCGATAATCTATTCATCGAGTAGATTTATTACTGTGCATTTGTATAAAATGCATAATCGTGTAAACTATCTCGCGAGCAGATTTAAGATGAAGATGTTTGCTGAACTAATGCGATTTTCGGATTAATAAAGGTAATTGAAAACGAATGATAAACGAGGAGGTTTTTTTTCTACCTACATTGAGCCTCGACACTTCACGGAATAGACGATTTGTCGATTGTCAAGCCTCACCGCAAAGCACAAGATCTTCATTAGCATCGATTATGTAATAATACGATCATAAATATGTAAAGTCAATTGCATAAATTTGGATACGCTGGAGGATGATGTATCGTCCGGTAATATCTCAGTCTCTCTTTATCCCGTTGGATTATGGACGTTCGAAGAAATACATCGGAATAAGGATCTAAGATTCTGGTTTATCGTGACACTTCGATCGTCCGAGAAACGATTTTTCTCGGCGCTTTATGACACTCGGTCTCCCCTAGGGAAATGATCTTACCATTTTTTACAGCAGTCACATTTACGTCAATAAATTGTTATTAATTACGATTGTTTTCAAATAAAAAAATTGAGTTTGCATATTTTTACTTTTCTTGCATTACTTCTCTTGCCATTATACATAGCTCTAATCAGTACATCGAAAATAAAAAATCCGTAATTCATTAAACAAGCATCACCGCATTGTTTCGAGAACGAAAATCCACCAGTGAACCGCGAAAATTGGTCTCCCCGCAATTCCGCGAGCGACGCAGCTATATACATGATGCCTGCGCTCACGACGGGAAGAAGAAGACAAATTTCACATTCACACAGAGCGCCCGACGTGAAATTAGATTCCTCGCATACCGCGGGTGCGGAGTCACCGAAATTCCGCGAAAACTTCATCTCTCAATCTCACGGCGGGAGCTTCGGGGCGAAGGAATATGTCGAAAAAGAGGATAGACAAACGGATGGGAAGAGAGAGAGAGAGAGAAAGAGAGAACCTCAACAAATTGCTCGTTGGCGTGCTGCAGGAGGCGAGGTTTATAAACACGCGCTAATTAATCGCTTGGGTGGAAATATGTGTGTGTTTCTTTTGGAATAATTTTGAAAATATTGTGTTTCAACGCAAAAACTTACCGTTGAATTTTTTCGATGATACTATTACACAAGAATTTTTTACAATAATTAATCCTGATTTGAAAATGCCAAGGAGAAATGCCATGACGGCAAAAGTTCTCAATGAACATCCAAAAATGCAAAATAACTGAATACAAATATTGAAAACTAATAACGCCAAATTTTCTTTTGTTGTTGATACGTGGACGGCAAGAAATGGAACAATAGATAGGTAGTTGTGAAATAAATCACTCAAGATCCTTCCAAGCAGACATTTTTTATTAGTGATGGGAATGTTACTTTGACGCTTGAGGGTTACCACCAGACGAAAGCGCCTTGCCTCTGTCTTGATTTTTTCAATCATGGACAGTGTGACGTATTATGGTCGGCTATTTGTTGCAATTTTGACAACGTGCAATATTTTTATGCACGAATAAAATGAGTTAATCCTTTGAGTCTCTGAAGAGGGAAACTTAAAAAATGTTTCCGAAACGTTAGGAAAAATTTCACTAATAAAAAATGTCTGCTTGGAAGGATCTTGAGTGATTTAGTTCACAATTATCTATCTATTGAATTATACGCAAGCAGTTCGAAAGAACAAGAAATCGTCGAAGAAATGGAACATCATTTTATGGAATAACTATCCATTTTATTGACAGCGGGTGGAATTATCATTCAGTTACTTTGAATCTAGTTCCGTCACATAGAAAGCACACTGGAAAGGATATCGCTGAAATATTTTTTAAAACTCTCAAGAATTTTTTAAAATTCTCAAGAATTATAACATTCAAGATAACAGCTAAGGAATTGTGCTTGATAATGCAGCAGCAAACACATCATTTATTCGAGAACTAGGTATATTAATGAAAAATGAAAATATCGAATTTGACACGAAAGATCAATATTTTCGATGCTTTTCCAACATAATGAACTTAACAGTGCAAGATGTTCTCAAACTAATTAAAGTTAACGTTGATAATAATAGCCGTAGTTCTCGATCATACTCAAATAAAGATGAAGCTGGTGGTAATGATTGTTACAGTGATGATTCTTCTGATCAGTATGATTTTGATGACAATAGCGATACTCTCCCGAAAAATATTGCGAAAGTCAGAGAAATCTACTCTTAAAAAAACGAAGGCCGAATGTGGTGAAGCATTTAAAGATTGATTATGATTGGTCTGTAAGGAATAGGCGCGATGATGCGATACTTCCGATACATTTGAATTTTTATTCTTAACTATTTAAAACTAAATAATTAAATCAAAATATAATAAAAAGATTAATTTTTTGTTTTGAAAAATTATCTGATTATCCTATCATTTAAATTAATAAAATGAAATCATAATGAAAAATATATATTCATAATGTCAAAAACAAAATAGTATGCGCGCAGGGCGTTTGAATTTTGCTAGTATCATAAAAGACGACGTTTGGGGCGATGACGAGGTGCGTTTCTAACTTTCAAATAATTACATACTTCATGCATTTTCATTTTTATATAGAATCTACTATAAGTGGCTCATTGCTTCACTTGAATTGTATATATTCTTTGTAGGATCAAGTCCTTAAAGCTACGGTTACGAAATATGGCACCAACCAATGGAGAAGAATCGCAACTTTTGTAAAACATAGATCGGTTAAAGGATGCAAACAGCGATGGCTCAAATGGTTTGAACCTGCAGCTATCCAAAAATAAGAATGGGGTAAGAAAGCAGGCAAAAGTTATTAGATTGGGCCAAGCTTTCCCTACACAATGGTCCCCAATTGCAGATATTATGGACCCGACAGCAGCTCAGTGTTCGCACCGTTATGTTTATTTGGAGTAAGTAATCTTTAGCATTACCTAATATTAATTTCTAGATAAACACACACACACACACACACACACACACGCACACACACATACGCACGCACGCACTCACGCACATACACACACACATATATATATAACCGTAAAAAATTATTTAATCAAATAAATTGGATACATACAACTCTTCAGTCGATAGTTATATAAAATACCAAAATTTTAGGACCTCTTCCATTAAAATATATGCAGTTCCTGAATCTGGAGTCGACGGCAGAGCAAAAATTTAAAAATGGCCATATATTTGGTTAAAATCGATCAAAATTTTTTTTAGGTCTCATTTTATCACAAATTGAATATATTTTTAGGATATTACTTCTACATATTTCTAATATCAAAATTTATTTTTTCAGGTCATTTCATGAAGAAAATTTTTAAGGTGTCTGACCCCCTTAATATGCCTCATATATTGTTTAATCCTGTACGAATATTCCTCTAAAATTGCTAAATTAAGGAAATAATCGGTTCATAAATGTTATAAAAAAAGAAAATATTTCTGAAGAATTATTTAACCGTGTATGAATATTGCTCTATATTATTGCTGCATTGCACCCCCTAATCTATCAGTCCGAAAAAGCAATGGAATAACAGAAATAGCGGTTGGCAGCAATATCACGGTTACATCCATATTTACTAGCATTGGGGGAATATTAGCGAATCTGCCGAATATGACAAAACAATTTTGAGGCAATATTGCTCCAACAATCAGTGCTATAGGGGTTTGTCACATTTTCCGAGATCATGTACCAATTATTAGCTACTGACTCAGTAGTTGACCACTATCCAGATGGTACTCCACACTCCTCTCTGATACTTACAAATTAAACCGTAGTTTGATTTGCCGCAAATTTACGTTATTAAGCACTATATTAATTTGTTAATTAACAAATTAATGAAATTTTATGGAGAGATAGTTTTTATACTGTGTCACTGACTGAGTTCGTTACGTAGAAATAGTCATTAATAAATTTCCGAAATATTTGAGGTTAAAAGTTCCATTCACAAACTAGTTTAAATTGAGAAAATAAGAAGCTAATGGCCAAGCTCTCAGTACACTCTAAGATGTTAATTTTTCCCTACTATTCTCAGTCCCGAGTATGTCTATATCCACGATATATCACATTCTAAACGTTTCGTCAACTCTCGGAGAATTTTTTTCGGGAGAAAAGAGTTTAAAAGAAAATTCCAATTTTAGACAATAAGAATGCTTTTACTTTAAACATTAAGTTATTGAAATGTAGATAAGTGTTTCGCCCTCGGCACTGTCTGTTGGGCTCGTCAGGAGGATGCAGACAGGCCTTGCCTCGAAACACGTGATAAATTTTTAGAAATAATACCATAAAATCTTAGTGAAATTGGAGGAGTTTTATGCCTTTGATGCTAAATTTTGATTTTGTTTTGACAGGCTTCATCTATTAGGAAATAGACAAACTCTTTTGTCCCGAAAAAAATTCTCCGAGAGTTGACGAAACGTTTAGATTGTGATATATCGTGGCTATAGACAAGAACGTGAAAAGAAATATATGGATGAAGATAAAAAATCATCGTTGTTTATACATAAAAAAGAAAATAATCATACGATAGATTTCCAACAGGTAAAAATTTTAGATACAGAATATGACATGAAAAAAAGATTATTCTCAGAAGCATTTTACATTCACAGCCAAAAAAAGTTTATGAACAAACAATTTGAAATTGCCACACTACTAAAAGAATATAGTATTTTGTTAAACAACTGTGAATTTTTATCTCCTCAATTCCACCAATATGCTGTCGTCCTGCGACTTCCCCTTAGTCAAAATTTCGCTTAGTGGCGCTACGCCCCACTCTATTTATACACATTGACTATTGCGATGCGTACATACAGTACGAAATTATATCTATAAACACGCATGTACACGTATGTACATACACATTTATAAAATGACACTATATAAAGCGTAATCATAGACGATTAAGTTATTGATGAGCGAAGTGTTCTCTCGCTATTTACATCTTAACCTCATTTATTAACGTAAGTCTCAATCGTAGTTTTGTACTTTATAAAAAAACGTTTGTAATTCATTTTTGTATTATAATTTCGATATTATATCACTAATTGTTTAAAAAAATATTGTGTTGTATTAGATGATTCCTGAAGAGGGACATGTATGAAATAAATGTCTGAAACGTTGAAAGATAAAAACGGTGTTTTTTCTAATTTCAACCTAACGAAACAACACCGAGATTGATAGAAATAGGGCAATCAGTTTCTGATAATCAATCTTGTCTTGTCTTGAAAATAACTCAACACTTTCTAAGCGAAATAATCATACTAACTATTTAAATAAAAATAATTATTCAACTCTCACACAAAAGTGACTTTATTAACTCAATAAACTTCGCTAGTTAAATAAAGCCTGGCAGGTTGTTTGATGACGAGCTTCTATATCCCCTCAAGCCGGCTTACTTAGGTACGTGAGGACACAGGTAGGGGGTGCGCCGCCTGGCGGCGGCGCACGAACTGTGCTCTGGTCGGCGGCAAGTATATGGCGGGAAAAATCAAATTTCAAATTTGGCATTTATTTATACTTGGGCCGAAATTTTATTGTTTTTATATTAAACCTAATGTATTTGTATATTAAATTACGTTCAGTTACATTTTTCTTAAAATTCAGTAAATTTGTAACTTAAAAGTTTCTTAAATTTAAGAATATTTTTATGTATGAAAATTAATATACTTTTACATTAAATTTATTCTGGTTACATTGTTATTAAATTTCAGTTACATACCTAACTTTAACGATTGTAACGAATTTCAAATAAAATATTACTCTTTACAAAATGGTAATTATTTTTTATTTATTGTCAAAAATCAATTCATTCTCACATCGAATATTAATCAATTGAAAAACCAATCAACCAACAATAGCCACAATATTTCTTAGATCAAATATATATAAATTTGAAAATATTACATTTCGATACTAGTGCGTGAAAGTGATTTTATCCTTGTTAAAACGTTTGCGCCCGAGCGAAGCGAATCCATTGAAATAAGATGTGTTAATAATAAAATTTTCATCACAATTATTTTCTATTTTTATTAAAAAAAAATATAAAATAGTACATTACGTAAAAAGTGGGAAAAATTGATGATAATACGAGTCGTACGAGTCGAGAATCATTAAACCAGAGAGCAGGTGTGCAGATTTAGTACATAATCTCATCACGTTTATTATTCTTTATTTTGTTTAACCGACTTAATAATATCCGACCGGGCCGACAAAAATATGGGTTGATAGGAAATTTCAAGACCTTTCAGAAAATCGGCCTACTTCGGACCGATATCCAAACCCAGACCCAAAAAAAATTATTTTCGATTTTTCCATATTTTTCTTTATTTTTTTAATCGACTTAATAATATCCGATCGGGCCGACAAAAATATGGGTAGATAGGAAATTTCAAGACCTTTCAGAAAATCGGCCTACTTCGGACCGATATCCAAACCCAGACCCAAAAAAAATTATTTTCGATTTTTCCATATTTTTCTTTATTTTTTTTCCTGTAACAAATTTATCCACCTTGTTGGTAGTATCAAGGCCATTAGCTGCAAACATCTCCGATAAATATATAAACTCTACATCTCCACAAAATTTAAACATGATTTTTTTTCTCTGGTTATCATGCGACAAAGAAAATGACTTTGTAAAATACGAAAATTTTAAATATCAAATATCTCAAAAAGTAATTGAACGATCTTGATGAAAATTCGCACGCATATTATTTATATCACACACAAAATTCTCGAGAAATTACGATTTGAAAAAAAGGTTACAAAAATGTTAACCTCAAACATCTTTGAAATTTATTGACCAATCATTTAGCCCAAAGAACTCAGCCGAGAGCTATACAAAATCTACCTCTACAAGAAATTTCAAAGCGATTAAGTCAATTTTACTCCAGTTATCCTGCGACATACAAAACTTATTTTTTTCGTTTTTCAATTTTTTTCTCCAAATCTAGTCAATAGAATAGATTCAAATTTGTACAGTGTGTATTTTTTTTTAAATTGACTGTTTTGTTTTGGAGTTATAAGCTTAAAAAAAAACACGTTTTTGTTAATAACAAAAGAACCGTAATAGCTAATGTAATTTTTTTTAAATATAGGTTTTTTATGCTCTTTCGAATGCTATTTGTCCGATTCAAATATCTCAATGTTATCATTAAAAAAACGCCAAAATAATTTTTGCGAAAATCGAAAATTCGAAATAAAACAAAAACGCATCGGCGAATCAAAAAGTGAATTTCCTTCCCGAATTCGCGTAAAAAAAATCACACACACACACACACACAAACACACACATCCATACAGACATTTTCTAAAATCATGTGATTCGAACTTCTAACACCTCTATTCGTGTTTCTAGAGCGATTTAACGAAGCTTGAAAATTTACTATTACAAAGCTTCCTCTAGGAGGAAGCAAACAAAAATGAGGGAGACGCAGATCAAAAATTAGAAACAGGGCCAGCGCTGGAGGAACATGAGGAGAAGAGGACTCGCAATAATAAGAAGACTGAAAAAAAGCGCGAAAGCGATCAGTGCGAGCGCGGCCCGTGCAGGGAGTAAGATTTATCGCCGCTGTGGTAGATTAGAATTGTAACTCTAGGTTATTGGTTTGTTACAAACTTATACAAAATTATCTCATATTACCTTTATACCACTCTAACCTCAAAATCACAACTTTGGTATGATTTTTCGGCGCTCGTGGTATAAAATACCGTTCGAAACGAGTGCGGAAGGTGATGATTTACTTCATGTGACGTTTTTCGCACGAGCGAAGCGAGTCGAAATGTACTATTATCTCATCCTCTCTTAAAAAGCGATGGCCGGATGTTGTGAAGCACTTAAAGAGTGATTTTTATTGGTCTGTAAGGAATGGGCGCGAAAATTCGCTAATTCCGCTACATTTGAATTTTTTAAATTGAATTTTTATTCTTACACTGAGAAAACTGTTGTAGGAAAATTTACTGAAAAGCTAATAAAAATTACTATTTTTTATAGCAACGATGGGATATCATGGAAATTTAGGTACTTTTGCTAACTAATATAGTAATTTTTGTAGCCAAGCTTAAACTTAAAAAAAATTGATTTTCATGATTTTATATCTATAGGATACCTAATATTTATACAATATTTAATATATTATTAATTAAATTTAGCTATACAAGAAATAAATAAGGAAATAAAAATTTTTTTTTACGGTGGTTGTGTATTCGAACCCTGGACCCTCCGCACGCTAGGCAGACGCGCTAACCTCTTACCCACGTGAGCTTCTTGAGTACAAAATTTTGGAACTGATACATTGGCTACCTTCGCTTACGAGAGAACTTTGATGATTATTTGATAGCAATAAATAACTATGATAATATAAAGAAATAACTCATAGCTCACCTGCACAACGTAAAAATAAAACAACTGAATCGATATTGTCGATGTTTTTGATAACTTAAAAGGAAGATAATCTCAAATTGCGGAAGAAACATAACCTCAATCAGACACGTGCTCCCGGCGTGCACGCAATAAGTACTACATGTAGAGGGCACTTTTTGCTATGTGTAGTAGTAAAAATTATTAAGATACCTTGTAAATATTCCTGAACTATAGCAAAATTTTTTATAATTTGCTTATATCCCCGCGTTGCTATCAAATATAGTAATTTTTGTTAGTTTTTCAGTAAATTTTCCTACGACAGTTTTCTCAGTGTATAACTAAATTAAGAGCTTAATTAGTTAATTAAGCTTAGTTAATTATGATAATTAACTATTTAAAACTAAATAATTAAATCAAATTAGAATAAAGAGATTAATTTTGTCATGTTTTGAAAAATGATCTGATTATCCTATCATTTAAACCAATTAAAATGAAATCATAATGAAAAATTATATATTCATAATCTAAAAAACAAAATAGTACGCGCGCATCGCGTTTCGATTTTGCTAGTAATCTAAAAACTCTGTCCCATGCATTAATCTATTCTAAATGATTCAATCGTTCTCGCAGACCGAATACCACCGAACTAAAAAATCTCGAAAATTTCCGAAGCCAAAACTGCATGAGCGATCACTTCTCGAAAAACAAGAATAAACCACACGATCGAAGCAATCAATAACGGAGGCAAAAACTTGTATTTTGAGCAGCAGCAGCAGCCTCCCTGAAAACTCGGAGCTCGCAAGCAGCAGCAGCAGCAGCCAACCTCTGAATGGCCACTTTGCGTAGCTACAGGAATGCGCGTCGATTACTCATCTCTCGAAGTCTGGCACTGCTGCTGCTGGTCTCGGGACGATAATAAGGAGAAAAAAGGGACTCGCTCGCGCAAAAGAGAGACGGAGAGCATATACGTATACACGTATATACACCGACGGAAGGGAGCTGTGTATTTCAGCGATAATCGGCGAGAATCGCGCGATTCGCAGATCGAGCATCGCTGTAGGTAAAGTAAGTAAGAGAGAGGGAGAGAGAGAGAGGTAGCCAGGGCGGACGTTTAACATATGAGCGGCTACCAGTGTTATTAATGCGCCGGGAGCGCGCACCTCGGTTTTCTCGCCTTCTCCAGAGGGAGAGAGAGCCCACCCGCCAGGGGCCCGCGGGGAATTCACCCCCAGAGAGGAGGTCTAGTAAGGCGAGAGAGAGAGACAGAGAGAGAGAGAGAGAGCTCGGACACCTTCGGTATGAAAAATGTGATAGAGGTGTGCGCGTGCGCTCGGGAGTTGCGGTTGATTAAAAATGGGTTAGATGATGGATTTACGGAAGCTCCGCGGTGTTGCCGGGATATAAACCGAAATTTAGGTATTAGAGGATTTAACGGTGAGTGTGTGGAATGTTTGTGACGAGTAGATTTTTGGGGCTATAATTTCGGATGATAAATTTTTGTATGGAAAATGCTCTATTGATATCGATATGAGAAATGTTATTAGCATTCTAAGAAATTAGATAAAATATCTTAGGACTGTAATAAAACTATTTCAAAATTACTGCATGAAATGGTTCAAAATATATTTAATGGCAATACCGGGCGATTATCAGTTTAATCAATTAATCAAAACCCTACTAAAAAATTGGAAACGATAAAACGTGTTTTTGACCCATTCTTTTTAAAGATTATAATTTTTCAAGAAATTATAAAAAAAAAACACTTTTCTTTTGAACCCAATAGCCTAAAACGTACCGCACAGAGTTTTAAAACAGAAAATGTATTTGTATTTCCTAATTGTATTTGTTTTATCATAATTGGAAATGTTAATTTTTTTATAACTTATAATAAAAGTTGTGGATTAAAATAAAGAAAATTTATTATTGCCATTACTAGTTTCAGGTTTTTTCATTGTGGAATTGTTTAATAAAAGAAAATTTACGAATAACGGAGGAGCATTTTATTATCTATTATCTAATGAGTCTTCTTGAACAGAGAAATAGATTTCGAAACGTAAAAAAAATAAATAATTACATAGTTTTTATAAAGACTATTCGATTTTTATATTCAACAAAAAAATATAATTTTTTTAGAAAATACTGAACTTTGGTATAAAAAGTCATTATAAAAAAAAATTATATTATTATAAAAAGAAATAACATCGAATCATAACAAATAAAATTCCGTGTTTATTTTACGTAAGAACCATTGATGCAAGAAGACATTTCACTGCCATTTGAACATTTATTTCAATACAATCTATAAAATTGGATAAAAATCTGTCAAATCCTTCGAAGTTCGGGCTATCATTCACGCGTCAGTAATTTCAACCGCATCGTCACAAATATTTTCATTACTCGCATCCTACATTCTCTCCCTCTATAAAATGATGACAACTATTAAAAAGCAGCGTGGCCAGGTAAACGAGGTCGACAAACCCGCTCACAAACTCCGCACGCGGCGCCCGATCCCCGGCGTAAATCAGCGCTGCGCGCGCAGTTGCGCACGATGCGAATGTAACTTGACGTAGTTTACTTTATAAACGAGTTTTATTATTTTTCGAGCCGCGATAAATCAAACGCACAGGCTGAATTTGCATGCCGTAAATCTGCGTGCGCGAGCGAGAGAGAGAGAGAGAAAGACAGAGAAATTCTCTCTCCCTCTCTCGTCGTGAATCGTGTAATGTACTGCCTGCGCACCGATAATAATTTAAATGACCCCGCGCGTACGGGAAGCGATAGTGGATAAACGGTAGATAACTTAATAAATTTCCGTCATTTTTGCCGCGCGGCCCTCCGAATCGATGACGATTTTTTAGTGCGCGTGCGCGTGTGCACTATGGGCGCGGAGTGACTCGAGCTAGGAAAAAATCGTCGACGTTATACGGGGCGTTTTTATAAATATATTTATTATGCGCGCGTCCGGGCAACCAGTTATGATTTATCGATCGATCATTTTTAACGCTTAGAGCTGCGCGAGCGCGCGCAGTTAATTTATTGAAAGATAAAGCCGAAATGGATTTTATTGGCCTTGACGTCTGCCAGGAGTTTGTTTATTTCGCGGCGATCTGCGCGCTCGCGCGAGAGAGTGGCGCATAAATTAGATGCGCTAATTGATGATTTTCGATTTGCCTGAGTTATGAAACGGCCTGTGATTAAAAGTTTTTATTTCGAAAATACTTAGCGTACCATTAATTTTTAATGTTTACCTATCTTTCCTAAATCATCTCGACTATTTTTTGCTTTTATCATATGATCGTTTTCTATTTTTATACAGTAACAAGTTTCGCTAATGCATAAAACCGATTCTATAACAGTTCTCAATTTTTCATCTTATATTAATGATAAATGGTTAATCTGTATACACAAAAAAATAATATATTCAGAAAAAAAGTTAAATATAACTTGACAAGCCCACCTAGAACTCAATTATTACTTATTATTTTCCCCATAACCCATCTCATTTGAAAAACTATAGCACCACCCATCACCAACAACAACACACGCAGACCTCCTGCTATTATCAAAAATCTCAAATCCCTTATACCTATATCCCGCTCTCGAGCTCACACCTCGGAAACCTCAAACTTCCTCCTTCCGCGCACGTGAACAAACTCCTTACATATGACACCTCGCTTTCTCCCTCTCCCTCTTACTTCTGCCTGATTACCATTCCCACCCAGAGCCACGCGCGTGCGCGTGGGTGTCCGCTGCCCCACGCAGCGCGCGAGCGCGATATATAGATCTCCCATCGTGCGCGCGCGGCACAGCGTCCGCCTTCGGAATAATTAACGCCGCTGCGCAGCGCGTGAATGGGTGCATATAAGAAGGGATAGATATGCGGAGGGAGATACGTGAAATCGGGAAACGCGCGGGATGGAAATCGAGATGAGATCGGTAAGTGAGAGAGAAAGGTTGTGCGGGATATCTTTGTGGGTGCAGCGCACGTTTTGTGGGTTGAGGTTGCGCGTGTGAGGCAAATGAGAATTAATGCTCGGAATGGATTGAGATGTATGTGCGCAGTTGATATCGTGGGGCGTGCGTCTTGGTGAGGAGAGTGGATTGTTTTGGTGAGGAGGAGTATTTTTGAGCGAGTGTCGGTGCGACAATCGTCTGATTAATCTATGTTAAATTTACTTCTGTCTGAAAGTGTAAATGCTATAAAATTTGATAAATAATTTTAAAACTTAAGAAACGTTGTGTATACTTATTCTTATACTATTTTATTGTAAGATATATTCTAGTGTGACTTTTCAAGAGTTTTTTATAAGAACTTTAATAAACAATGAAAAAAGATATTTCATAAAAGGATAAAAATGAATCCAACCATGGTCCATTAACATTTCCTTCTTACTACATTCGACATTTTAAAATCGAGAACTGAAAAATTTTCGTCTGTGCCGGACCCCAACGAAAAATGACGGTAATGTATAATAACGCATCAAAATTAATTCAATAAATACAATAATCTACAAAAACAAACCTACACCGAAAATCCAAACGAATCGTTAATCCCCAAACCCACACACGCACTTATCAACCGCGCGCCTGCTCTTGTATACCGGGAGCTGCAGAGGACGCCCACGCGCCGCCGATAAACCGGCATAATCCTCGCTCGCGCGCGGCTCTCGTCTACGTCTTCGTTACTCCTTCCCTTCTTCTTCTTCTTCTGCTTCGCGAGAGGCGAGAAAGAGAGAGAGAGAGGGGCCCGGTCGTAAATAACTAATTGTTGGTGCCCGCCGCAGTAAAGCGAGCGACGCGCGGCGACCCCCCGAGCTCCCGCGGATCGGAAGCATAAATTAGGGGGGAAACGCGTGAGAGAGAGAGGCTATGCGAATGTGGTAGCGGAGATGGGTGGAGTGTGCGCGTGTGTGAATGTCAGTGGCTGGATGGGATAGGTGAAAATAGCGAAGGATGGTGCTCTTTGAGAAGTATTGAATTGTAAGGTGTTATCTTGGTGTGAAAGAGAGACTAGACTATAATAGTTTATATAGGTATTTTGTTGTACGCGTTGTTACGTACGGTAATGTGAACTGATTTTTATTTTACGTTTTGAGGAATTTTATCAACTCTTTTCTTTTAAGCCCAACAGCCTAAAACGTACCATACAGAGTTTTAAAATTAATTTTAAAACTCTGTGTGGTACGTTTTAGGCTATTGGAAAATAAGCTATTGTTAACAGAAAATGTATTTGTATTTCCTAATTGTATTTGTTTTATCATAATTGAAAATGTTAATTTTTTCATAACTTATAATAAAAGTTGGGGATTAAAATAAAGAAAATTTATTATTGGCATTAATTAACACAAGGTACACTACTGTAAGGTTTTTCCATTGTGGAATTGTTTACTAAAAGAAAATTTACGAATAACGAAGGAGCATTTTATTATCTATTATCTAATGAGTTTTCTTGAACAGAGAAATAGATTTCGAAACGTAAAAGAAATAAATAATTACATAGTTTTTATAAAGATTATTGAAATAGCTTTACATTAATAAGTATTTAAATTAATAGTATGTCTTGTTAAATTTAACGTTTCAGTGTTAATAATCTTACGTTATTATATTAATTTAGAAAAAGGTAATATTGGTTATTAAGTAAACATCTTCTCAGAAAATTAATAAACGAAATTAATATACGACCACATTTCTTTTTCTGATACTCCATATAGTTACAGTGAATCGTTAAATTGATATTCCCCATTCCGATGACGCTTCGCGCGAAACTATTATTTCTATTTTATAAGGGGATTATCGCGCAGCGCTGAATCGTATCTTTGGATCAAAGTCAATGCCATGTTTCCTGGTAGTAAATTGCGAGCTGGGCTTGTATATCTGCAATTTATTGTACGGGCTTTGACCCGAGATACAAAGTTATGTACTTTAATAATATTTTCGGAGCATTCAATGAACGTCAATATTTATAGACTTAAGTAACTGACCCATATGTACTACACTATGTACAACAAGATGTTTCGTGTAAGAGGGAATAACGTATGCTTGTATGATTCACTTTTCACGTTTACTGTATAATTTTTTTTTAAAGGTTGCATGTTAGTTTGAATATTTGGTTATTTAATCGAGACTAATTACTTAGTAATTCGAAAGTTACATATTATGTGAAATAAGATAGGGTTCAAACTCTTTTGGTCATGTCAGCTGTAAACCTAAGTTTCTAAAATAAACTAATAAATTTTGATTAACAATTCTCATCTCTTTCTAGTAAAATACATATTGAACCATTCATAACTGAAAAAAAATATCGAGTACCATCATAATCCCTTAAGATACAACGATACTATCCCAAAGATTATTGCTTAAAAAAATTAATATTTAAAGTCGCGCATAATCTCATCCTGCAGTTAGCACACTAAAATTTATAAAATGTATCGATTATCTTAAAATTATCACACTCCGCTCCCCCTTGCGCCCAACCCGAAAAAGGCGTGTCAACCTCCAGGGACCGCATCAACCCGCAAGAAGGCCCGAAAAAAAAGGATGCACCGAACGCAGAAAATAATCCGGGCAACCGGACGTTTTCGATAACTCGGAGAGAGCCGCCACATGTATACATACATATATGTGTTCGGACTCGACCAATTAATTACACGCCTCGATTTCTTTTTACCCACTCGCTCGCGCGCACGGGAAAGCCAGCGGCAAAAACAGGTAGCCCGCAAGCATATATGCACGCCTACCTCTCCCGAGGAATTTCGGGACGTAAAATATATCGGCGCTGTTTCGTTTTTGGGCCTCTCGCGCGCGCTCCTTTTTTTCTCCTCGAGCTGATGCCCGCGCGCCTTTTTAACGACGCGAGAGGGAGAGAGAGAGGAAGCGAAATGGGAATTCGCGACGCACGCGTGCGGTGAAATTAGCCGCGCGAGAGCTTTGTTTCGCCGGTGTGTACCGTTAGCGCGGCATAAAATGACAATTTAATTGTGAAACGTGTGGCAAGGAGGGAGGAGGTATATAGGATAATATGTGATGTCGATTCCGATGGTAATGTCGAAGGAGGTGGAGAGGCAATTTATTAGGCTTGTTGTAAGGTTTCGGCCTTTTTTGGTGAAGTGGAAGTTAGGCGATGCTGTGCTGGCATTTTTAGCGGATGGTTGTGGTTCAGTGATTTGGAATGATTAATTTTTGATATTTAATCTATCTATAATCTTCTAACAATTCCAATTTGGCACGTGTATACTTTGGTGTTATCATAAAATGTATACTCTATTATCTAAATCTTATTCATTGTCTTTATTCATTATCTAGTAAAACTAAATAATATAACCAGCCAATTCCAATCAGTCAAAATGGGTGTTCTTAATATCTAATTACACTTTGTTACAAGCACAATATATAAGGGGTTCAGTTACTATTGATTAAATATTGTAGAAGTATAATATTTTGTATATAAGACTCTAAAAATGAATGATAGCATTCTCTCGATAAACAAAAAGCAAACTTTCCGACCCAGTCACATACTACAATCATACAAACACAACAATATCACCAGTCACAACCTGCACACCTTCCGCCCGGCCAACTTTCAATTCCCAGTCATTAAAAAAACCTATATCCATTCTATATCCTATCCCCGCATCTTCCTGGCTCTGGCGCCGAGCTACTGCTCGCGCATACCTATATATACACGGGAAGATGAGCCGGCCACTTCAGGGAACTCGGACCGCGCGTCGTCCTCTCGATCAAGCCGCGCCGTATAGGAGAGACTCGAGGTATGAATAATCGCGCAAATATCGTATGACCGCGCGGCGGACGCGCGCTCATCCGTTCCGACCGCGCGCGCAGTTATTAACGATATGTAATCCGGCAATGCGCGAGGTGGTGTATCGGCCGAGTATGTGTGTGTGTATGTGTACAGTTTCGAGAAAGTATGCATATATGTAAGGTGGATGCGTTTTTGCGTACGCGCGCGATTCCGTTGAGGTATGGGTAATTGTATATTTGGGATTGGAGCGGTGAGCGAAAGTTGGCGAGTGTTTTTCTCTTTGGTGTAAGTTGTGCGCGTGGTGGGGATATATCGATTTGATTTATGTAGTCGAGGGAATTACATATCGCGAGTATCGAAATTGGTGGCTGGGTTTGACTAATGAAATGATTTATTGGTTTCAATTGGGGGTCTTGCGAATTGTCGAGTTAAAATTGAAATGTTGCACTGCGTATATATACGCGTCGACGAGTTTCACCGATTATGTTTTATCTTATTCATTTTAAGACATTATTATATTTGTGAATGCTCAACGTTTTCTTAAATTTTACAACGTTAGAACTGTTATATTTGTTCAAAAATTTCAATTCCGAAGACTGACTACTGATTACTCTCAAACTGAAGTTTTTGAATTGCCTACTACGTTTTTCAAATAGTGCTTCACATAGAAAGAAAATTCCTCAGGCATACTCAGACCTACACCACTCTTAAAACGAACTTATATACTTTAATCCTCTAGCGCGGCCAATACACTCCTCGAGCAACGCAGCCTCGCACGCCAATACCGGGTATATATACACGCGGAAAGAATTTCTCCTCAAACCCCGAGCGCATATAAGTATATCCCATATACCACTTCGAGAACTCGGAAGGGAAAAAACAAGGACAAAACGTCAGCCGCCGCTACTCGCGCGCGCGAAAAAAATGCAAATATGCAAATGTTCCACTTAACCTCGTAACGCCGTTTTCGGCCTCTCTCTCTCTTTGGTCGAAAAAGCAGCATCGGCGACCGTGAGCGCTGCGCACAAGACCAAATAAAATACGAAGCAGCAGCAGCAGCAGCAGCAACGTCGAACAAATCAAACATTGTAAGTTTTGCGCGCGAGCAGAGCTCTTTCTCTCTCTCCCTCTCTCATTATAAGTAGAAAATACTCGGCGGGTAATCCGTGCAATAATGGCTATAATCAGGTGATTCGCGCTCGCTCGCTCGCTCGCTCACGCGCGTAGCAGCAGCCGTGTAATAATATTCCGGGACACGTGAGGCGGGTTCAGGGTGGAGAAAAAAAAAGATCGACGGAGAGCGAAAAAGTATAAGCGAGCTAAGCGAAAGAGAGTTTCTTCTCGTCATCGCGTGCCACGCTCTCTCTCTCTAACTCTTCTCTCCTTCTAGGTATACCCTATTTCTCGACACTTTCTTGTACTTCGCGCGCGAGAGCGCAAAAATTGCATCCAGCGACGATTTGCACAAATTATACTTTTGTCTCAAGGGGGCGAAATTTTGCGCTGCCCGAAATTTGGCTGCCGCCGCCGCGCTGCTGCAGTAGCTTTTGCTTTTCGATTTTTGGTCAGGTTAGCTGCAAGATATACTTGCGCCGGGCTGCTGCCGCGATTTTAATGACCGAAAGAGAGCGAGAGAGAGAGAGAGAGAGCAAGTGTAGGAACGGTGGAACGGGCCAGACGACTTTTGAGGAAAGTGTGTGTGTGTGTGCGCGCGGTGTGTGGGATTTTTTTTGTTTCGGGTGGAATATGTTGATCAGGTTAGTGCATAAAATATTGGATTTGAGGACCTGATTTTTATAATTGAATTTTGCTTGCAAAATATATGGCCGCAGTTTAAATTGTTATTTTATTATTTATTCGCATGTATGCATAAAGGAAAATATTATTTTAGTAGTTGACTTTTGTATTAGGGCTAATGTGATTTCAATTGGGTGAGTTTAGCTTACTAGTTTCGGTTCTAATTGCAATTTGCAATTCTATAAGCTGTAACCTAAGATGATATATTCACAACGTTCGTTTTACTCTAGCAATTCTCGGTTCGATTCAATGAACAGTAATTATTTCTAAAAAGCATTAAACACTGCTTTTAAAGCAGTCGGCATTATAAGTAGTTAGAGTTATTAGATCGTGAATGCTGTTGAAACGTAAATTGTATTTCTTTTAAGCAATAAAATCAGTAAATATTAGGTGGATAACTCCTATAATAATTATCAGTGTACATCGAGTCATGCCTATTTACGTTTCAAATTACTACATTTGTATTATAGGCATTAACTTTTTATTTATCGCAAATGAAATCATTCAACTTCATAAGCACATAATTGAATACCATAATATTTTAGTAAGCAATCAAAACTATAGTATTAAAATTATAAAAATAATATTTTACCATAATCATCATATAATCTATTCCAAAAAGTTAACGTGTCACATTATTTTAAACCTATCTCTACAGTCTCACAGCATATTATTAACTATTTTTCAACCTATCGCTATTAATTTTCTTTTCAAAACCGCATACACTCAAACCACAAAAACGCGCATTAAAAAAAAATCGATCCTCAATTTTACGCTGGTACATTTGTACTATTTGTCATACATAACCAATGCACCGCTTCTATAGCACCGAACTCCGAAAATTCTGCCCCCAGAGCGCAACGTCGCTGCAGCCTCCTAGCTGAGACCGTTTGAATTTGAATCTACACGCGGCGAACTTTGCAAAAACTGTACGAAAAAATTCGAAGTAACCCCTTCGCTGTAGCTACACCGCTCTCTCTCTCTCTCTCTCTCTCTCTCTCTCTCTCTCTCTCTCTCTGTTTCTCTCTCTCTCTACTCACACTCCACAAGACTCATCCAAAATTCCCCGTGTCGGCCAATTTTGAGCTCATTCATATTTATCTGCCGCTCGGCATCTCTTGACTCAAGAGACTTTCGTCTCTCTCTCTCTCTCTCTCTCTCTCTCTCTCTCTCTCTCTCTCTCTCTCTCTCTCTCTCTCTCTCTCTCTCTCTCTCTCTCTCTCTCTCTCTCTCTCTCTCTCTCTCTCTCTCTCTCTCTCTCTCTCTCTCTCTCTCTCTCTCTCTCTCTCTCTCTCTCTCTCTCTCTCTCTCTCTCTCTCTCTCTCTCTCAGTCTCCTCGCGTCTCGCCTATCGAACAACGAGGTCTCATTGTTCCGGGGCGAAGAAAGCCGCGTGTAGTATGTGTGTCTGTGTGTGCCTCTTTATACCCGCGAGCGTCGCGTAAATTATGACAGCGCGTGTAATGTTCTCATGTGTGTGTGTGTGTGTGTAGAGACTAGCTAGCGCGCGACTATCTTACGGTCAATTAAACAATTACCAGCGCCTCGCGTGCCGACGAGCGAATTACTTTACACGAGGGGAAGGGGTGAGCTGGAAGATATAAGCAAAAGGAGGTGTAGGTTGCCATGGGCTGCGATGTTTTAATTTTTGGTAGCTATATATAGGTGGATTGTTACACGTGTATAGTAGAGAAATTAAATTATCTGCAATCATTATAATCTGAAGGAGGTTAATAGGATTTAACCGATAAACAACAAAATTTGCTTTTTCTTCAAAAAGTGAAATCCTATAGTTATAAAGAAAGCTAATCAAATTTTTATCTTTTCCTTCCAGTCAACATGAATCAATTGTCTTCGCCGGATCGTAAATTATTAACGATAGTCCGAAATATTGATCCATAAAATCACTTACCTTACGTTATCGAGGTAAAACCAACAGAATGAGTCACCCAGACAATATCAATAATTCATTCTCACACAGAAACGTGCACAGACACGCGCTGCAAACTGCATTTTCAGAATTCAGGGACACCCCAAAGTATATTTCCTCCATTTTTACATCGCTGCACTCAGAAAACGATCTTCCTGTATCAACGAGAATCTGTCTGTCGGAAGAGGATTTCCGCTAAAAATAGGGCCAAGAGGATATCTTCCTATATGGAAGGACAAATTATCTTACAACAGGAACTCAAGCTTCCTGTAGCAGGATGATGATTTTTCGCGCAGGAGGAAATTTTTTCGCGCAGGAGGAATCCTTTTTTGTCGCACGAAGATTTTCTGGGGAGGAATTTTATTTCAAGACAAGAGGATCGTTGTTCTGAGTGTACACATCACACTCGCAGCTCAAACCGAAAAATTCAGTCTCAGCACAGTTTCCCGCTCGAAAAGAATCCAAGAAGGCTCCGATCGCTCATCTACCTATCGATCGGCGAAAAGAAAAAAAAAGCCAGCCGAGAACTCGCGTGTGGTAAAGAGCTTCGGTCGCTTGTGCCCGTCGCGCAGTTCGAAAAAGTAAAAGTGCGCGCGCGTGCGAGATAAGTTCGTGAGATATAGACAACGCGCGGCGCGGCGGCCGTCTGATCAAAGCGGCCGAAGTGTCTCTCACACACGGGCGGGCCTTTAATAAAGTTATCACATTGAATCTCTAATATCTCGATCGCGGGTGAACGTTTCTTCTTTTCTCTCTTCCTCCTTCCTCCCCTGCGCCTACAATACATACGCACGTATGTATATACATGTACGCTATCACGCAGCCCAAATATTTCCGACGATTGTGACTGCGTATTTCACGGTCTGTTAAGGATCCTCCTTTCTTCGCGACGTCGTCCTTTGTCGCTGCTCTATACGCCGGTTTGTCAATCATCACATATAGCCCGCGTGAGTCTCGATAATGATAGCTCTGTGTCAGCGTACACACGTATGTATATGTAGACTGGGTGTCTAGGATTTTTAATAATGTAATTACGGACTGTGACGGGCCGTGAGAACCGTACCCGAGTGTGATAGCTTTATTAATGGGACTTTTGGGAGTGATTCGGCACGAGAGCGAAAGAGATAGACGGTAACGCGAGCCGCCCGTGTAATTCATCCCATTATTGATTCCAAACAATGGGGATCGATTTCGACGCGGTACACCAAAGTATATAATCGCGGCGTGTATTTTCGAAAGTAATGCCGCGTTCAACGAATTCGTTTGTACAAATATACGTTATATAACGTACATGCGCGCGCGCTAACAACCCCGTGTGTGTGTGTGTGTGTGTGTGTGTATGTGTATGTGTATGTGTGTGTGTATATGTGTGTGTGTGTGTGTGTGTAATCGTAGGAACTAGAACGAGTCGATGGATGGTAAAAGTATATACATGCCTGGCTGTGGAATGCAATCAATCATCGGCAAATTTCACGCTGTTTTATTTCGGTGAGTAAAGGTGACTGTATATAAGTATATTCAGCGAGAGATCCTGTCAATCATTTTCGCGCTTCGCGCAAAATAAAACGAAATTATTATCGGGGTGCACACGATCGACAGATTATTACGGCGGATATATATATATAGATGTGCCTCCAGACGCAAAAATTTATATCTACGTGAGAGAGATCGATTCGCAGAATGAAAAGTTGTATGTGATTCGTGTATGCTGGATGATTAATTGCTAATCTATACGTATTTAATTAAAATATATAAGAGAGGAAAATTTCCGGCAGGTATACTTGAACAAGGATAAACCATGGGCCAAGATACATGTAGATTATCGTAATCATTGTTCATATATGTAAAATTTGTTGTAAATCATAAACATTGTTATATTTATGCCAAAAAATATACTAAGAATAGAAACGAAAATTTAATCGAATCAATTAGTAAAATGTTTATAGTAATTAGGAAAAAAAATAATTCTACACGAAGAAAGGAACAGATAACTAAGAAAAATCACACTCAGCCCTATACGTACTCCGTTTACTCTCCGCATACCACACCAGCTCGCACGCGCGCGGGGGTCAGCGACGTCGGGGCGCGCGAGCCGAGAAAGAAAAGGAGAGAAAGGAGGACCGACCGGTCCCCGATGAAAGATACCCGCGCGCGTCCTAGAGGTGTCGGGCCCGTCATTACACGATGACTCGGCGCCCGGGCGAGCGAGACCGAGGGACGCCGATCGGAGCTCGTCGAACACGCGGGATCCGAGCTTCTGAGACGATCGAGAATTCCGCTTTGTTGCTCGTGCTGGTGTGTTAACGAAGGCTGCTGATTGGAGAACGATGCTAAGGTGGCTTTAACATTCATTAGTATTGATAGTGTCGTTAATTATCACAGGTACAAGTTGATTTATATATACGATTGTAAACGGCTGCAAGTTTTGTGAAAAGAAGAGAACAATGTAACGTAGAACCTGGTTCTCGCGCATGTTTACCGTTTAAATTACCCTCGCTGCCAGTAATACAGCGCGGGTCTTAAATTCACAATGCCAGTTTGTTAATGAATTTCTCAAGAGCCAGGTACGATTTCTCATGACGCATGCGCGCGCGTTAAAAATTAGCTGGAAACTGGTCGTCGGCTAGCAAAAAAGCGTCCGTAAATAGCCGCTTTTTTCCCCTATCGCGACGCACTTTATCGCGACACTCGCGTCGATAAAATTCACGAATAAGACACAATAATGGCCGTGCACGGCGTGTAAATAATGCACGATCGAATATAAACTGCGCGTTAGGCACGCGCGTATGCGAGAAATTGAGAAAGCACGCGCAGAGGCCGTCGGGTAAATTAGTCGGACTAACTTCTTCGACAATGCGATGCCGGTTTATATTTGTCGTTCAGCATAATGAATGGGGAGTATCGTTCACCTTCGTATTTTTGTATAACTAATTTCTTAACGACGTCATCTACTTTGTACCACATTTTTAACCCTAAATTGTCTCGGGCGATTTCTTCGCTTACCACCTGCAGCAACTTCATACCGATCTGTAACGGCACAATTCTGCCTTACTTCTGTCCATCTTCTTCACAGCCGACATAACACTGCCACCCATATATAACTTTACTCCCCATTCTCCGGCAGCCGAGGAGAAGAAAAAATAAGATACGCTTTAACGCTGTAAACTCTCGAAGAAAAGTGCGCTGCGCAACGAGACACCACAAAAGCTGTTACTTTCTAATGCACCGATATATCGCGATCGATCGTTACAGATACCGAGGGGGTCCCGTCATGTATTATAACGTGATCCCAGATGAGGGGAGGAGAGGGGCGTATTTCTCGTTCAATATATACACCGACAGGTGACTCTGACTGGTACACGCGGGTGGCAGAAAAATCCCGACGTCGCGTAGTGTGTTATGTGACTGCAGCAGCGTTTGAGTGTACTTGAGAAAATTCGAAAACCGTTGAACAACTTGTTTATTTTTTAAAATAATTATATAGCGTGGCTGTGGATATACGGGAGAAATTTAAAGGCGCGAAGTTATTTATTACTAGGAAGTTGCGGTTTTACAAAATAAAGCCATAAAAGACAGGTTGACAATGAAAAGCTCTTTAAACTGCTAATGATGAAAAAGTCTATCAACTTTCACTGAACTTTGTGCAAAGACTGCGAGGAAAGTTTACTTTAATAATTGACGTGTTTTGCTGTGTTATTTATACACAACCATACGTTTTATTTAATATTTTACAAACAAATATAAGAATCGTAAATTTACTTAATCTGGCCAAAAAGCTATACTTTGAAAATTCATCGAGAGGCACTCGAGGGAAGTGTGAAATGGCTTACGGATATACGTTTGGTCCCGCAGCGCCGAGATAAAATCGTAGGGCGTGCATTTTCACGATACGATTATATGGCTGTTAGAGGGAACCGGTAATTTCCGAATTAGAACTGCGCCGGGGTATAGCGAATGCGAAACACAGCTGGAGGGATGCATACGGAAGAAGAATGTTTCTGTGGTGGGAAGATTTTTTTCAAATTGTGCGCAAAGAATTGTCAGAATTATGGAAATTTAATGAATTGTATATTATTATTGTTTGGTGAAATATTCCAATTAAAACTTTTACCCCTTAACAAATGTTATTCACAGAGTACACTGTCACTAAAATCGAGACTTGTTAGCCCACCAAATGAACACGTTTCACACTTTCCAAGCAAGATAAGAATCCCCGAGACACGCCGAAACGGCATAAAAAAAAACAACGCCGAATACCGAACCACCAGCCCAAGAGAGAGAGCGAACTAAAGCCATGCGAAAAGAAAAAAGACGAAAACACGCGAAAAAAATCCCAACGAGCGGCCCTGGACTCTTTACGCAAAGTCATCGGCTACCTGTGCGAAATCCGCGGGCAATTAAAGCGCCTCATTAAACCTCCGCGGCGGCGAGCGCAGTGTGTCTCGATTACTCGGCCCGCAGCACAGCATTGTTTGATTGGCGCGCGAGTATTAAAAGTCGGAAAGTGGATTCGGCTTCTCTGATTCCCTTCTTTTTTTCTTCTTCTGCTTTTTAAGCGGAGAGAGAGGGCGCGTGCACGTTGTATACAGTGAGTAAAGTGCGACGATGATCGAGGTCGGATCGCTTCCTGATGTTTTAACGACAATAATTGCAACAGCTGATGGATGACTGTTCGGTATTTTCGGGCGTGAGTGGAGGTGACGTTAAATGATGTCAAAATTTTGGATGGACGTGTCGGGTGAAGGGGATAAAGATGAAGGTAATGTGGTTGAGAGAGAAGGTGTCGGTAATTTCGTTAATGAAATTTATGAATGTATATGTTATCTGGTGAAAGGGAAATGGTATAATCTTTGTAATAATTTAATTTTGAATTTTAAAGAAGTTGAAAAAGTATGACTTTACATTTGCCGTACACCTCGTAATTAAAAGATAAATTAAAACCTAAAAAAATAAGATTTAAAAAAGGAATGTTTCTCTAACTTTTACCATCAAAGCCAATTTAAAGGAAAGCAGTAAATATCTAATAGCACCCGCCCGCAATACCTATAAACAATAATCCACTCGCAGCTAATCGTTCACCAGTACACACCATCCCGGACGCTTTCATCATCGCCCCCCTTCCTTATAAAGCCACTTCAAAAAAGAAATTGCGACATTAATAAATGTAAAACACGACGGGGCCGAAAGCCGGCGCAAAGTATATACACGTGGGAGCTCCTGCAGGACGCGAAGAAAGCAGCAGCGCCGCGTTATACATGCATAACAAACTGGCTCGAAGCAGCAGCAGCAGCGACGTCGTCCCTGGGAGCTAGGCTCCCAAAAGGGCTGGCGCCGCCCGTGGGCTACTAATTAATTACTGTGATTAATCAGAAAAGTTCGTAATTAGAAAGTTTCGCGCTGAAAATTAAAATGGCGGTGAGCGACGAGGGAGAGAGAGAGAGAGAGGAGTGTATATATACCTTGCGAAGTTGCCGCCAGGAGGGTAGCTAAGTGTATATAGGTATGGATATATATATATAGGCGGGGCTAGGTTCCGCGTTTTTCTTGCTCGATTGGTTTTTCTTTTTCCTCGCGCGGGAGGAAGGCGCCGAGAGTTTCGCGTTGATTTTTGCTGCTGCTGCTGCTGCTTTTTTCTTTCTCCTCTGGGCAGAGGAAAGTTTGTTATAAAGTTCAACTTACTTACGGCGTTTAACGGATTCTGTAATGAGTTCTGCTGTCTTGGCGTAAGTCGGGGATACGACGCGGAACGGTCTCTTATTATAGCCAATTATCGCTCAAGTCGAAGAGTAGAGCGCAATTTCAAATTTAATGTCATATTAAGGGCTAGCTTGCATAATGCGAGAGGAATTGAAGTCGCACCGCCATCAGCTAAATTAGTTTGTCTTTTTCTTTGCGTGGATTATTATCCTTTGGGGTTTCAAGGGTTTGCGAAAAAGACGCTTTTGGCGCCCCGCGAGGGAACAACGTGGGGTGGTAGGGCAATCCTTGTGAAGTTTTCCGATAAACTCGCGAGTGAATGTTGACCACTCACCATCGCCTACACTCGCGTAATTATTCTATATATAACGGGAATGTTTAGCTTTAGAAAGTATAGATATACAAGTTTGGTCCGCCAACACAGTAAACACCGCAAAGTACTTTATTTGGAACACCCGATTCATTCATAAAAAAGGCATTAAAACTTATTTTTTAAAATAGGTGAAAAATAGAAAGAAAAGTCGTTCATTTGAAAGATTTATTGAATTATAACGGCATCAACGTGCTAAATTTAAGACATTAAAAGAGAATACAAAAGAATAAATCACTATAACGACCGAACCCGAAAAAATCAATTCCAAATTAAACGGCACTTCACAAATAACACTCCGAAGCAACCAAACTGCAGAGAAGATAGACGCCGACAAGCGTATTATAGAAACCAATAGATTACCGCCTAAGACCGTTTCCACGGCCAACTGTCTTTCATACCTCGGAGATGCACGCTTAAAACGGCCAGTCTGCACCGTACCGTATGCACGCTGCGCTTATTACGATTCCGCATGTATAGAATATATACCTATACATAACCGCCTCGGCCCCGAAAATCACATTGCACCTCAGGCGATATACACGGCGCGGCATCGCGTCCGAAAAGTGTCAGCGCGCACACTCGCGTGACTTAAAACCTGACGAGAGAAAAAAAAAATGACATTCGTAAAAACGCATACAATGGTATGCCTATATACGGTCGCGTGTCCGCGGCACGAAATATATATCTCGCGCGTGCGCGCTCGCGTATTGTACAATGCCTAATTCAAAAATAAACGAGCGCACACCGTAGCTCTTTTCGAAAAGCTCTCCCCCTTCTTTCCATATTATACATATACTTTTCTAAGCACGCGCGCGCGCAAAAGCTGCATCCAAATAAACAAACATGAAGGGTGTGTGCCTCGCACGAAAGGAAGTCGCGAGCGCGCGTGCGCGGCATGTGGCGCTCTGTAATAAGCGAGAAAAAGGATTCGGTCGTGCGCCCGGACACGTGCGATGCTATAATCGTTCTATGCGAGAGCGCGATGCTCTCTAAAAAGGTGCTGTCTATTGTCCGGGGTGATATCTTCCGTTCGGCGTGGGGATTTTTTTGCTTTTTCTTTGGTTGCTTTGAGGGAGAATAAGTCAAAGAGGGCTGCGGATGGGGAGAAAGTTTCGTGATTTTTTTAAGAGGCGACTGAAGATCGAACTGGAGTATATATAATGGCGAACGGTGCATCGGTAGTTAGGGAGATTTTGTAGCTGTGCTGTGGTAAATCTGCATAAATTTGCAAAGCTAATTCGCAGTGCAGTTTTATTTAATTCGACGTGAGTTTAGAGGAACCATATAGAAGCCATAGAAAGATCTGTAGTAGCAGTCTTACATTTGAATTGCTTATTATACTCGAAATCTTTTTATCTTGTATAAGGCCGATTCCATCTCAAATCAAGTGGACCGCGTATGCCTATGTCACCGATCATTTTGGAATTAAAGTATTCATGTTCTTCTCCAAAAATTATTTGACCCGTATATTTTTATTTTTTTTGATGCATCAAAATTTCATGCGTTCAGTAATATCGAAAAATTCCGAGAAAATCCTTACTTAGATAAAAAATTTTTCAATGTAATTTTCAAACAGCTACTGCTTCACCAGTTTAAGCTTTAAGCTTTTTAGCCTGTAACACATGATTTCACTAAGGTTTGAGACCGCTTTCATGTTCTTTATGTTATTTAAAAAAAAAATAAATAAAAAAATGCACGAGTTATGAAAAACTTCTTACTGAAAAATGCAGGTTTTAGAAAAATGCATTTTTGTCGAGATAGAGGACGTAAATACTTATCTAGACGTATTTGCGAGATTGGGGGAATTTGCCCTGGGATAGCGATCACTAATGAGATAACACACAAACATATTTTTCACGCTTAACGCTTATAATATATAGTGATATAACAATGATATAACAGTCAATATAAAGATATTTATCTTTGTGCGTATATAAGCAATGCACATGTACATGTGGCTACTTGTATCAGTTTATGTACTAATACATTTGTCCGCTAGATGGCTATCGTTTGACTTAACATTTACCAAGATAAGTTCGGTTTCTGCTATATATCATACCTCTAGTCTTTTTTAAAACTATCATCTTTTTGAAAATTATTACATATTTACACCTTATTAACTTAATTACGATGTCTCAAAATTACTCAACGAAGAGAATCAAATGTACAGATTTTTTACATATAAGCACAGCAAAATCTGTTTCAAATCTAATTCCGTACGTTTCAAACAACTTGAGAATCTTGCTCATCCATTGAAGCACCTCTATCCTGATTTACCTTTAACACCCTCTACATATCTGTGTAAAGATTGCTACAATCGTGCTTTAGAATTAGTGAGTAGCATTGACAATGAATTTACAACGGATAATGAAGTTACCGACAACGTAGTCGTTAAAGATGAAGATTTTTTACCAAGTACTCCAGAATGCATCGAAGAATTTAATAATGAAATAAGTACATCTTTCTTGGGTTCGGTATCGCCTCTTAAGAGAAAAAATCTTATACGTGAAAATTCAATGGAAAATTACGTAGAAAAAAAAGAAAAAATATACTTTCAACATTGTCTAATGCCCTCGATGTGAAGTTGAACAATGTTTATGACGTTTCTATAAAGGCAAATGAATCAACTACATGCCGTTGTAAAGAATGGGTGCAAAATGTTGGTTTAGCCTTGCAAAAGTGTTCTACGGTATCAGAAAAAATAAAAATTCTGACTTTGCTACCCTCATCTTTAACAAAAAATGAAATTTCATCCTTATTTTCAAACATAACAATGTATATGATAGAAAGAGCGAAAAGTCTTGCACAAGAAAAGGGAGTTTATTCAGAACCAGAAGCGTACACAGGCCATCCAATTGACGAAAGGACCGAAACAATTGTTATGGAATATTATATAAATGACGATTTTAATTGTTCAAGACAGAGTCCTAACAAGAGTGACGTTGTAACCGTTAAAATAAATGATAAAAAAGAGAAGAAAGTTAAACGTTTTCTTACTCGAAGTCTGAAAGCAACGTATGAAGCATTTAAAAATGATTACCCCGAATTCAGAATTGGTAAATCAAAGTTTTATAGTTTGCGACCAAAATATGTCTTACTTAGCCCAATCAAAGAAGTTTGCCTCTGATCTATTGCGCAAATTATGATTTATTTCTTACGAGTTTAATTTCAGAAGGAGTAACATTACAGAGTTGGATGAAATTCGGTCAGAAATAGTAAACGCAACAATGTGTTCTGAACCATCTGATTTATGTTATTTACAAGAATTTAAAATTTGTCCAGGAATTAAGGGAATTACGTTTTATGTTTTAAAAGTGCAAGATATAGAAGGCACAGAAGAAATTACATATGCTTTGTGGGATAATGGAAACTTGATTAAAAAAACAGTCTCAATTTCTGCTTTTAAAGATGAACTTTCGGTTTGGACCATGAAGGTTAGTATTCACGTGTAAAAAATATACAATGCAAAGAGCTATAAAAGCAGAAAGAGAAAATTCTAAAAAAGACCCATATCATTTAGTTCTTCACATAGACTTCGCTGAAAACTGGAATGTGATTCATAAGAAAGCTGTTCAAGGCAATCATTGGGTTAATGATCAAATTTCTATTTTCACAGCAGTGTCTTATCAATTCGACATAAAGTTTCGCAGTCATAAGTGATGACCGAAAACATGATTCATCGTATGCTTTGCTAGCAGTAGAAAACAATTATAACCTTCTTGAAAGACAATTGTTGTGATTCAATAAAAAAAAATTACCATTTTATCAGACGGCGCCGCTAACCACTTTAAAAATCGCTTGAGCACCATTTGATATAAAATGGTTGTTCTCTGCTACTGGGCACGGCAAAGGAGCTGTAGATGGTGAGGGTGGACTTATAAAGCATTATGCTATTTCGCATAATCTTCGAGAGCCCCGTGAAAAATCCATTCAAAATGCTAATGATTTTGTAGAGCACATGAGGTTGACGTAGAAGAGTTTCGAAAAGTAAAAAATTTTGATTGGCTTGCTACTCCTAAGTATCCTGGAATTCAAAACACTCATTTATGGATTAAAGAAAAGTGTAATGATAAAGTACATTGTTTGATAGCAAAGACCACTGATCGTCCCCTTACTGAAGTAAGAACATTGAAGCAGAAGAACAAAGGTAGTTATAAAAATAAAAAATCTAAAAGACAAAAATAAAAAATAAAATATATACATATGTGTATACCTGTATATTACTTACGCACAAAGATAAACACCTTTATATTGACTGTTATATCATTGACTATATATAAGCGTTGAGCGTGAAAAATTTGTTGTGTTATCTCATTAGTGATGGCTATCCCAGGGCAAATCCCCCGAATCTCACAAATACGTCTAGATAGGTATTTACGTCCTCTATCTCGACAAAAACTGCATTTTTCAGTAAGAAGGGCATACTCGTGCATTTTTTTATTTATTTTTTTTTTTAAATAACATAAAGAACATGAAAGCGGTCTCAAACCTTAGTGAAATCATGTGTTACAGGCTAAAAAGCTTAAAGCTTAAACTGGTGAAGCAGTAGCTGTTTGAAAATTAGCGGACAAATGTATTAGTACATAAACTGATACAAGTAGCCACATGTACATGTGCATTGCTTATATACGCCCAAAGATAAATATCTTTATATTGACTGTTATATCATTGTTATATCACTATATATTATAAGCGTTAAGCGTGAAAAATATGTTTGTGTGTTATCTCATTAGTGATCGCAATCTCACAAATACGTCTAGATAAGTATTTACGTCCTCTATCTCGACAAAAATGCATTTTTCTAAAAAGTGCATAACTCGTGCATTATTATTTTTTTTTTAATAATATAAAGAACGTGAAAGAGGGCTCAAACCTTAGTGAAATTATGTGTTACACGCTAAAAAGATTAAAAAACTGGTGAAGCAGTAGCTGTTTGAAAATTACATTGAAAAAAATTTTTTCTAAGTATGGATTTTCTCGAAATTTTTCGGCATTACTGAATGCATGAAATTTTGATGCATCAAAAAAATATAAATATAGGGGTCTAATAATTTTTGGAGAAGAACGTGAATACTTTAATTCCAAAATGATCGGTGACAGGCATACGCGATCCACCTGATTTGAGATGGATTCGGCCATAAAGTACATTTGAAATAATCTTTATTATTTTTAAATTGTACGATTTTTCATGTACGTGCTCAATATTAAATTAAAAATTATATAGCCACCGAAAAAATGGGAATAAAAGCAGGAAAGCCACCTTCGCGCGTATCACAGCAGCAAAATTCAACGTTAACAAAATGTACGCTCCGCCAGTGTAAAAATGCAAATCCAGCGGGGAGCCGGGTATGCCGTGATGGCGAACAACGGCCAGTTGGCCATGCCCGATAGCTTTTATCGTGCACGGGCCAGGCCCGTTAACTTTATTCCTTTCTCCATCGCTCGCGCTGCAGCGCGCTCTGCTAAACAATTATATTCCGCTGAGAGGCAATTTTAGCGCGTCGCGGATTTCTGCGCTGTTTAAAACTACTCCGTTTGGACGTTATTTTGATATATTTAGAACGCTCAATTGTTTGTGTAAATAAGATATTTTAAATGAAATTTTTCTTTAAAAAATTTTACAGACAGTATCAATAAAATGCTCTTGACAAAGGTCGCGCGAAACTTCGGCCGCGTTCGGAACACTCCAAGGAGGAACTGGGTTATCCGCGCCAAGGCAATTAATTAAAATATAAATGTTTGAAAATCATAATTATCGCGAACAATGACGGGGGGAACCTCGATGGCGCAACATTGTCGCTCTCCCTTACTCCCTCTCTCTCCTCCTCCTTATACTCTGAGAAATAAACACCCTCGAGTTGTCGGTCGATGCTTTAATTTGCGTCTTCTCGCGTCAAAGCCGTCCGAGCTTTCTTTCAGCCAGACGAAGAAGAAAAAGACGAGGACGACGACGACGGAGAGCAGCCGTAGCAGCAGCTGGAGTAGCAGCTCCGGACTCATTTATATATTTTCTCCCTCTCTACGCGTATATATATATGTATATAGACACCCATGTAGCGAAGAGCGAAGCACTTCGCGGTATAAAATAATTCACTATAGCAGCGGAGAATATTTCAAAAGCAGGATCTTCGCTCTTTCTCTATCTCTGTCTCTCTCGCTGAGTTAATAGAAAACGAGCCAATTAAAGGAGCGTCGAGTACCCGAAATGGCGTTTGCGAATATTTCGAAAGACAAAAGGGAGGGAGAGAGAGAGTCGAGTGCGCGCGGCTGCGTTATACTACTTCAGATTGATTTTTTACCGCGCGGCGCTTTTATGTATATATATATATATATAATACGCATCACGGCCGCGGGGCCACTGCTGAAATTTCGTTTGCCACGCGGATAAAACGTTTGTTCTGGCCGGGACAATTCAGTAGGACTGGAAGAAAAAGTATATGCGCTCGAGTTTATTAATAATGGGATGTGCTCTGGGCTGTTATATTAAGATAAACGGCAAGAATCTGAAATTGCCTTCCTTAATTCGTGGGGAAATTGTGTGGAGATTATTTTCTTAAGAATGAGAAAAATAATTTTATTTGGAAATATAATGAATACTTTGCAATTTGTTATTTACATAAGAACACACTTTACAATAACGTAATTTTTGTATCAGCGAAAAAAGAACCGCTGCCAATTTATTGGCACATTGCTTCCCTGGTAGAAATTGTTTCTATCGAAAATGGTCAGGAAAATAATAAATAGCAAGTAAAAATAGCTAATTTCTGGGTAATGATAAAACGATTTTTCCGGTCATATTCTTTATTTAATGGAGATAACACATCCTTAAAATGTTTGTACTAAATTTTCTCTGTAATCTGATCATGTATTTAAAGCCGAATATTAAAAAAAGATAGCTAACCAAAACGAATTATTGGTATTTAATTTGTTTATAGTACTGTTTCAGGGGATACAAACGAAAACAATGATATTTCCGTTTGCTTCTGTCTCTCTCCACTCCTTGCCATTATAGCAAGCCACTTATTAGCCATTTCCTGACTAAAAAACCTGGCCGACTTTAATATCTTTTAAATACTCATAAATAAGCTAATGTAAATTTGTGAAAAAACTTATTCTATTATTCTGTCTATTAAATGGCGAATATGATCGGAAAAATCGTTTCATCAATGGATAGAAATGGCCAAGAAAAGTGTCTATAGTTTTTAACGATTATTGGGGAAACTAGCTATTTATTAAGTAAATAATGGAATCGATTTCCACTAGGGTTCCTCCAAATTAATTTATCGTTCCTAATATATGTATAGTATATCCCTGCTAGAAATTCATCTATATGAAATGGCCGAGAAGTTAGAAAATAGCTAGTAAAACTGGCTAATTAATAGCTATGATGAAACGATTTTTCGACGATTATTTGCCTATTTCTTAGATTGACGTAACAACAAAATATTCGTATTTGATTCATGTACTAATTTTATCTTTGATGAAAGAGCATTAAAGTGCATTGAATGGCTTACCAAAATATAAATACATAACATTAACTAATAAATCATTTGTTGTACATACGGACACATACACGCACACACACACACACACACACACACACACACATTTTCTCAAAATATATTTTTTTATTATCTCAAAGCTTCCTCTAGGAGGAAGCAAAACCAGTTCAATTTAACCGTGACGATTTAATGAAAAATCAAAAGAATCACTCAAATCCAGTAAACCACGACTGTCTAAAAAAACCTCGACTGCAGCATGCCAATCTCGCGAACATTTCCATCGCGACATAAATCCGAGCCCTGACAAAATTAATATAACAAAAAATCCCGAATCGCCGATTATAATTGCATTCCAACGCTCGCTCGCTCTCTCGCGCTTCCCGAACTCTCCATGGGCATTCCGCTTCCTAATAAAAAAGGTCCGGGCGGAGGAGGGGGAGCGAAAAAGAATTCGTCTTATCCCTCTTGCTCTCGAGGAAAAAGAACGAAAAAAAAAATCCGTCGAAGGCGTTCGCTCGATGCCAAATGCAGAAAACAATCTAGAACATCGTCGTCGTCGTCTATACGACCCTCGCGTGCGATCATTTTTTAGCTCTCGAGATCACCCCTGCGGTTTACAGGGGAGAGAGAGAGAGAGAGAGATATCTGAGGGGCCACCCCCTTTCCTCGTGACCGCAGATTGAAATTCTTAGTCCTTTAGGGCCGCCCTCAGCGCCCTATCGAACCCCGAGATTTCATTATTTCACCCGTAACTCTGCGGCGGCTGCACGCCGCTCTTCTCTCGACGAGGGCTTCGACGCACCATCTATCACGCGCCGCTCTCTGCGGCATCGCGCATTGCGGCGAATTTCACTTATTTGCTTACGGGTGCGGAAGGGCTGACCTTTGATGTGCAGTGATTATCCGAGATTCAGAGGGATAAATAGTTGGGACGGAGCTGTTTTAATTGTGTGGTATACATCCGATGCGGAGTATGTGGTATTGGGAACGTAGTTTTATTATTTGTTTTTTTTTTATATTTTTGGTAAGAATAATTGAAAAATACATATATTATTTATTTATTGTTTCAAGATACCGTTAAATACCATGATATTATAAGAAAATTTCAATAATCGCGCCAACAAACGACCACCACCTCCTCATCAAATCACCCTTAAAGACTCAACTCCCTCAAAAAAATACGCCTGCGCCATAACACCTACACCCAGGTAAACAAAAAGCCATGTTTACGATATCGCGCAATCTCGCGCTGGAGAGAGAGACACTTTTCACGAGCGCTCGCGAGTTTCTCGGCCTCGGCGCATTGTGCGCGCGAGCGAGCTTTATACCTACCCGGGGCGGTAGAGTTCGCCCGGGTGATTTGCGATATCGCTCCCCGGTGAGTTTTAATTTTGGGATATTGGCGCTGAGGCATAAATACCGCAACAACGACGTCGGTAGTGGTGGTAGTGTAGGATAGCGAAGGGTTGTTGTGAACGAAGGTTTTGGAGAAAGTGATTTTTGGGGTTTAGGATGTGATTATGTGCGAGGATGGGAGTGTAATATGTTTTATGGAATAATAGTGTAAGTAGACAGATGTTTGTTATTAACGTACTTTAAAACAATTGTGATAAAAATTTTCGGAGAACATTTTTTTGTTAAGCTATTATTATAGACGGAAAAATTGTTGGTTACGGTTATGAACTGATTGGTAAAAAATATCTCATCTATTCAAGCATTGGGAAAATAAAGCAATAAAATAGTTACCACGACCAATTATTAGTTAATGTAACTATTTTTATTGGGTTATCTTATATTACTATTTTAAAAAATTATTTGGTTACCATAACCAATCATTTTTTTTCCATGTATGACAAACTGTTGCCATCGACATTGAAAACTGAAGCCACCTTACACCTTAAATACAGTTAATAAAAAAATTGATTTAAAATAATTTATTATTTTATAAATAGTATAATAATAAACCATCAGAATAAAAAGTAAGAGGACTACCGTCGACAATCATTCCTGCATAATCAAACACATTTACCGTCACCTTAAAGCTCGACCTACGGCGCAAACAAATAATCCGCGTACGCATTACATCACGCCACACCACTGCCATAAATCACATTCACAATCCGCAAAACTTCATCCCCAAACAAATCCCTCCATACTCACCTCGCCCGCGGCGGCGACGCACTTTCGCCACGCGAAAATCCAAACATCCCCGCGTATAGTACAGCCTCGCAACAAACTCGAACGTACGCTCAAACGGCCGCCCACACAGCGAGGGTGTTTTAGAATTTAGGGGTGGAGGAAAGTGAGAGATAGACAGACAACATATCTCACTCCCCTCGAGCTGTGGCTCCCCACAAACGCGCGTGCGCGCACGCTCGAGAGGAATTTCGCCTCAAATTAAAAGATCCCCAAGTCGCTCTTTATGTCCTCCCATGCACGTGCGTCGCACGCACTCCCTTATACACACAGACGTAGACGACGACGACGACGACGACGACGTGTAACAATGTTTTGATGCTCGCGGGGACGTGTAAGTGGATTTGTAGGTGCTTGCCGAGAGGGACAGTTTGCGGGGTCGTCGTTACGGAGCTGTGGACTGGCTGGTTCGACCCCGAGCGATTGTGTGTGCGTGTGTTCTGTGATTGAATTTAAATTGTTGGCCGGGATTTGGAGTTTCTTTGAGTTGTCAATGCTAATTTGTGCGATTTTTGATAAGTGATATTTTATTTCTTTTAATATCAGTCGTTTATTTATTTATTTATTTGTTTATTTATTTATTTATTTATTTATTTATTTATTTATCTATTTATTTATTTTTTTATTTACCAGAAACGATACAAAAATGTTACATAATACAGCTAGTATCAGGATATAAAAGACTTATATCCGACCTAACTGGGATTCTATGTTCTAAATTCGAATAAGTGGAATTCACTCTCAATAAGTGAATATTCACTTATTGTAAGTCCAAAGTCGTTCACTTATTCAATGTGTGGACGGATTTGGACTTAGAATAAGCGAATATTCACTTATTGAGAGTGAATTCCAATTATTCCAATTTAGAGGGTAGAGATGCACAAAACACCTGTACACAGATCTCGTAGCTTACAAACTAACGAAACAGTTATACTAAACTCACATCCTAAAATAAAGTTAATTTTTTGCCGTAAATTATATACATTATAAATATATTATTTTTTGATTTCTTACTGTAAACATATTCTAATGCAGTTCCATGATCAAGCGTTTAAATGTAATTATTATCACAACTCATGACATTTTTTGAATGTACTTTTAAAAACTAACCCTTCACGAAAAATTATTTATGTAAAATCGTACAAAAAAATAATGCCCCCACTGGCAAGCTAATTTACACTTCGAATTTCGAACTTATAAACGGGTCTTATAATTATTTTCAACGCTGAATTTGTTCGCAAAAAAAGGTTCTCCCATATAATTCCCGAAAATCTCGAAGTTGGAAAAAATAAAAAAATTCCTCGACAGCGTCTATTTATTTCTGCAAAAAACGCTCGTTTGCTCGCTCGCTCGCTCACGAAACTTGCAAATTATCGCGAGGCGTCAAAATCGAAAACAACCCGGAGCAATGACACTTTTTCTCCCTCCCTTTCCCCTCTCTCCTGAAAAAAAACGAACGATACGAGACCCGCATACACACACACGCGCGCGCGTTCGTTCCACTCGTCGGTGCGCAAAATCACCGCGAAATACGTTCCGAGAAATGGACGCGCGAGCCAGAAAGTGCACGGAAAGAGAGAGAGAGAGGGAGAGAGCGAGTCGTCTGGGCCCTAAAGGCTTGCGCTGCATCACGAAGGTGTGCGCGCGCATAATGCGGAGTGCATTAGGTAATTTTCGGACTGGAAGAAATGATAGTTATACCCGAAAGATTTCCTTCGTCGCTATCAATCTAATCGTTTCTAAAATTTCGTCGGCACGGGGTTTAACTATACCACTGGTGCGATTTCGCGTTCTCGTAAATTGCAGCGATTATTTTTTATTTTTATTTATACGCTCTTTATTTATGCTGCTGCTGCGGCTGGCGAGTGGCGCGGGACATGGTTTGTTACCTGTGAAATTCAATGACTTCCCGTAATTCTGTTATATAATATCACTTTTGTTTGTTGTAATAAGAGATAACTCCTAATACGATGAACTTTATGAAGTGTTACTCTCTGTATAACATTATATTATTGTATTTTGTTGAGGCTAATAACATCGAATGAATATTTACTTTTAAAATTAATACATATAGAAATTTTTTTAACATTTATTCATTATGTAGATTTACAAATTAATTTTTTTATACCAGCGCATCTACTGCCAAAACAGATAAAAAAAAAACGTACTTTACTTCCCACCATCATACACGAACACCGCAAAAGAACTCATATGCGACACGTGCTCACGGCAAACTTTTCGAGGACGCTCTCGTGAAATTTTTCCCCGCGCGCGGGCGTAAGTAATTCGGTGAATAGCCCGGCGATCCTCGCGTCCTCGCTATGCCGAGAATATGATCCTCTCGAACGAGACGAGACTCGGCGCTGGGTCAATTAGGCGACGGCGGCGTCGATCTTCGCGCGCAGCGGCGCCACATAAAAGATTATCCCCCGATATTAACTTTCCGAAAATTCAGAGCGCAGACGGAGAGAGATTTATCCTGCGCGGTTTTGAAAAATTGGTGGAAAAATCTTCAGTATGGAGCCTGTAGAGTGTAAAATGTAAGCTTTGTAAATTTTAATGCAGGTAGCGTTGAAAAATATACGAGAAGAGCGTTTTTATTCCCAAAACTTATTTTACCAGCTTTACCCCGATCCGCGCACAATTCAACGTAAGAACTACAAAAGCATTCTATGTGCGGTCCTGAAAAAGAATAACCCCACGAATTGACGAACCACTTAGCGCCGCGCGACTTCGCCTGCGTGCACCATATGTGCAAGAGAAAGGTGACTCGTGCGCGTGGGCGACGGGTATACACGCCATTCATGACTCCAGCATTCCGGTTACCCGCCTCTCTCCCTCTCTCCTCTCGCGGCGTTTTGATCTCGGCCGCGGAAGCGCCTTACGTATTCATTGAATACTTCGATTTTTGGTAATAATTAATTATATGCCCGCCAGAGGGCGTAAATTTCGCGCGTCTTTTAATTATTTTCCTTTTTTTATGGGCGGGGGGAGGGCGCAGCCTCGTTTCGGTTGTTTACGACGCGTTTATATGCATGAGCGAGAGTCGTGAAATGTAACGGGACGGTTTTGCGTGTATCTGGAAATCTGTGCTGCGCGAAATTTTCTTGGGGAGGTAATTTGAGAGCTGGGATTTGTGGGGCGATAATCAGCGATAATCAATCGTTGTGGGTAAGCTGCAGAGTTCTAATGTCTGATATAATTATTTTACTATAGAAGAATTACTTACTACCTGTGGGTCAGGGATTTTGCTAAAATTTTAGGTCACGTTTTCAGAAGTGAAAATAGGCAGAAAGTCTCAATAGTAGACTGTAACAATAATCAAACAATCTAAAAAAATCGTATATACAAATAGAAAATTCATAAAAATCTTTTTCATTTTCGCTCAAATTTTAGTGCATTTTCTTTGCTCAACTTCAAACTACCATAGCTTTCGCCAAAATCAATATTTTTTCATTTTGAAAAAAGTGGATGAAAGCTCTCTTTTTCTAGTTTTATTTTCTATTTTTAAGTTGCACATATGATTTTTTTAGATTGTTTGATTATTGTTTGAAGAAGAGTCAGTTTTTTCAATATTTTTTTAAAACAAGACTCGAAATAACCATAACTTGAATTTTTTAGTGCGTTACGGTCTATTATTGTGGCTTTCTTCATATTTTCACTTCCGAAAACATGTCCTAAAATTTGAGCAAAATTCCCGATCCGCAGGTAGTACACTTTCCTAGTAAGCTAGTATAAGGATAATTACTTGTAGAGTATTCTTTGCAGTATTCTATTATGATACACTCGATTCAACATTAAAATTCCAGCCACCAAAAATTGAGTACTCGACTTTTATAATACCCAATTATATTTAATATTTTATACTTATCATAATTAATATAATGTCACATTAAAATTCAAACTTTTGTATACGTATAACTAAATGTATTGAAAAAACTAATTGAAACGCAAGTATAAGATCCAAGGCTGGCCGCCCGACCAAACGAGAATTTAATCGACGATTCCAATCGAGCCGTCGTGCGCAGGTCGAACCAATAACCTTAATCCTAATGGAAACGCAAAGATTAATTAAGTATCCCATTTGGAGACCAAGGGTGACACGCGCGCGCATTCGTCTCTCGCGGGAGACGAAAATTCGATTTTGGTGCACGCACGCGCGTGAGTCCTTTTTTATTTAGATGTTGGCGCGCTGGCACGTGGACGGGAGACAGGATGATGAAAGGGATGAGTATAGGGAGTGGGAACTGGTGGTCGTGGTGGCATAGATGCGTAATGATGTGGGCTGTAATTGCGTTGAGGAGCAACGAGTGTGAGAAAAATATGTTTTGGTGAATTTTTTATGTAATCGTAGGTGCAGAAACAATAAATACTGTCAATGTTTATAAAAAGAGCATAGACATTGCCTTCTGATGCTAAAAATCGGTGTCGTATTTCTTGATTACAATTTATAGAGAATAAAAGCTTTCAAATTTGGTATAAAGAATGTTTTAAATAACATTAAATAATATTTCATGTGAAAATAATCACTACAGCAAACATTTTTTTCAATTTAGTTACTTTTTAATTGTCTGTTTACATCGTCAACCGCTATACAATATATCTACTTAATAAATGCAAGCACCACACAATACAATTTTCCAGCCCATAAAAAAAGCACGTGTCAAACGTCAAATCGAGAAAAGCAGAGAGCGAGATAGAGAGACAGAGGAAGCGAGCGAGCGAGAGAGAGAGAGAGAGAGACTCTGAAACGCAGCTGCTGCTGGCGATAATGGGAGACATGTATAAAAACGGGAGCAGGGGTAGGAGGAAACGGAGGGCGACGTTTAAACCGATCATCCTCTCTTAAGCTCCCTTTATATACCCGCGCTTGCGCATATATGCGTATATATATATATACTTCTACGGAGATGTGCGCGCGGAGTTGCTGGTAATATCGATTGAATTAATTATAACGCGCGCGTCTCTGACGCGAGAAAACGGCTCGCAACTATATAAACGCGCGCCGCGAGCATTCGGCATTGACGTCACAGGCGAGCGGGAATAATTATTTTGCATCAATGCGCGCGAGAGAGAGAGAATATGTACGTTTATTATTATCGGCCGAATTCGATTACGAAGTCGCGAGGCGAGAGATGTAGTTTACGAGGTTGGTGGTTCCAGGTCGGGAAGATTTTTATGTGGTTTTTATGCGTTTTAATAATAAATACATTATATATATAGTGAAGTCGAATTTATTTTTTTAATTTATAAATAAAACTTCTTTCATGCATCACGCAGCTTCAACAAAATTTTCCTCAAAGCGCATGCATAACACACGAGCGCTATACGCACAAAGCTGAGCATCGTCATTAGCGCGCGAATTTATATATATCGTAATGAGAAGCGTGTCATTGGCGCTGTATGTACGAAATCTCGGCTAAGCGATTTTAATTGCTCGCCGGCAGCCGCAAAGCTGCCTCCATTAAGACACCGCACAGTGGTGCATCTTTCCTCTTTCACGTGAATCTTACGCTCTGCGCTTTCTTCGGAAAAAACCCGCCGCCTATTAAGAAAACTCACGCGCCTCGCACGTGAAACTGAGACGCGAAGGTAAAAAAGTCGTCTCACAAAAAACAAAAAAATTCAAAGCGCGACCAGATGAATCGGACAACGACGAAACGCCGTCGTCGCGTGTCCTCAAGAAGTCGCGCTTGCGCTCTCTCGCTCATTCACGCGCGAGTTTTTAAGCGAGTTTCCCAAGCTGAAAAGAGCACATAGCGACTGGCAAATTACGCGCGAATATTATAGCCGACTATCACAAAGAGGCGCGACGTCTTGCTCGTCCTCATTTGGGGCGTGTAAAAGAGCTATGCCGCGAGAGAGAAAGAGACAGAGTCGATGGATCATGTAATGAGATGTACCCGCGACGCTGTCTGTGTGCAGCATATGCGCTCCGGGAAAATTGTCGCGCGGGGTCGGAGAGAGACGCGGCTTTCACGGTTCAGCCGCCCTTTTATCGCGCGTTTCGTTTGCTGCTCGCGCCTTCAGTCTGGCGAGTGCGAGGTCTGAGCTTTCTTTTTCTAGGTGGGTTTAATTATATTCGGTTTATTTAACGACGAACGAGCTGCGCTGGGATGTACGTTTTGAAATGTTATTTTTGCACGGTTTTGAAATTTATGTCGTCTCTGGTAATTATTTGGTTGTTTATGCTAAACCAAATTTAAGTCTCTCTTTTATGCGAACCTAACGTTAATTTTGAATGGTAAATCTTTCAAGTGACGAATGAAATTTATTAATAGATCGAGAATCGTAGCTTTAATTTAACTTATACTCTATTATCTAATTTTTCCACCCACTCAAGTTGCAGATCATATTTTATATCAAATATAGGAATACGGAGAGCCATATTCTTGTTTTATTTTACATGACATATTACATACTTACGAGTGAAAAGGCAATGGAATATTCCTGTAAAAATTTAAATATTAAAAGTTCATTGTGTAATGTAGGCGCGGACACTTCACCTGATAACTTAATTTGTGAATAGAATTCCTATCTATATTTACCAAAATATACAAATAATTTATGTTACTTCAAAAACCGTTTAATATTTCCTGTTTTGTTTACATCTTTTAGAATAGAATAGAATAGTAATTTATTGTAAGTGAATTGCATTTACAAACATATAAAACACATATAAAAAACCTTCATGAATAAATCGTTATTACGAGAAAGGGCACAACAATAAATTTAATTACAATTTTAGGTCTGACTATACCCATTCTCCACTCGGAGAGAAAGAAATCAGTAAAGATGATCAAACTGTCAAGTAACCCGGAGTCAGACCTGAAAATCTAAACTTTTTACCAAACATTTTGGCACTTTTTCCTAAACTTTTTGTAAAATTTATAAAATTTTTAGTAAAAAGTGCCAAAAAGTTTGGTAAAAATTTTGAGTTTTCAGGTCTGACTCCGGGTTACTTGACAGTTGGTAATTTTTACTGATTTCTTTCTCTCCGTGCACCTGTTTCTGCTATAATGTTCCCTCGCTCTATTTTCAATATATACCTGAACATCAAAAGCTTCCTCAAAAACATAGCCAAACATTCTTCAAATCTCAACCCTCCCTCAAATTCTAAAAATCAATACACACAATCGTTCTCTCCATTCCATCACTATCCATCTTACCACCCTATCTTCCGCGCGCTTCCCGAAAAAAAGAAAAAATTCACCCCCGCCAAAACATCGACTCCCGCGAACAATCAATTAAACTCCTCTCTCGTCAGGCGCGCGTCAGGCCCCGATATCGCGATTCGCGCGTAATGAACGCTCTCTCTCTCTCTGCCGCGTGCGTCAACACACGAGAGGGCGCCCGCCCGTCTACGGACGCGCACAATGCGTGTCTCCTGGGAGACGCTTATCTGAAATTACAATGTTACCCCCGTATACCGTAGATATACGCGCATATATATACATGTATATACATATAAATACACGCGCCCCGCCGAGAGCGAGAGACGTCCCGTTGACGCGAGCGATCGGGGAAGGACGCGAAACGCGGGGAGCTTTTAATCGTTCGTTTCGTCTCTTGTTTTTCGCGCGCTCGCGCGTGTATGTGAGTTTTTTTTTATATTCGGGAGAGTTGGGTGTTATACAGTTTGGGTGTTGGGCTGATTGATAGGCCGAGGCCGCGGGGGAAAAAAGTTTTATCGGCCGCCGGTGATGTATACATGCAGTGCGACGACGAGCGTTCGCTGTTTTTTCGCGGTCTGAGAATTGCCATTTTCTGGTTTATTCGATTCTATATGGCGCTGTGGTGGTAGGCGAATAAAATGCGATTTTTAACACTTTTTTGAGGGAGGTATATAATAGGAATGTTACAGAATTTTCGCGCCAATTTGAGTTTCGAAAAATTGTTTGAAAGTGCAGGATTTCGGATAAATGAACATTTATTGTGTATGCGTTAAGTTGATTTTAATTAGATAAAACACCTATGATATTTATATACGATGATTATAATTATCTACCTATTTAATTATTATATGCACCTTTGATATTAACTGCGTGATTGATTAAAAGATTTTATTAAATAAAATTTTCCTATAGAACAATAAATTTTAAAATAACTATAAATATAATCTTACTGTAAGTTATAAAAAAAAAAAAATGAAAACACAAAAACAACAACATATTTTCAAACGCATGAAATAAATTTGAAATATTATTAGTCTGCTATTATTTACTTAGATTGGCACGATAAGCCATCATACTTCTACAATGAAAATTAAAAAAAAAAAAATACGATCAACTGAAAACAATTAACAAGTTCACAATCGTCTCCCATCTCAATCGAAATAAACAACACGTGCCAAGAACATTTAACACTTGCCTTCGCACCACCTTAACTCGCCATAAACATCTCGCGAAAAAACGCGGCGCGCTCTCGCCTCTGTATTTTACGGCCACGGTAGCCACTCGCTCGCACGCGCGCAATTAGCGGATTCCCCTCGTCTAACATCCATCGCTCGCGTATACACACGAGTGTTCCACCTCAACGCCAAAACGACGACCACAACTCTCCCAACGAAGAAGCGCAGAAGAAGAAGAAGCGGAGAAGCTGGGCGTACACGAGGGGGGGCCAAAAAAAGGCGTAAAATAAGTATACAGGTGCGAAAAAGACGGAACGCGCGCGAGCGTGCGTGATCGAGATTCATCTTGCGCGCGGATCCTCTCGCATGTCTTGTCACAGTTATACCCGCTCATTTCGGTAGCCGCCGAAAAATTTCGCGCGAGGCAGAGAAATCACGAAGGTACTGCGCTTATCTGGAGCAAGGCGAAGATGGGACACCGCAAGTGCAGCCGACGACCGTTACGGAGGAAGTACGCATGCGGCCGCGTGTGTTATGTGCAGCGCGGAGGAAGCGCGGTGCTGAGTCTCTCACGCGATTGTGTGTATGCACTGACAGAAAAAATCTGGTAAAAATTCTTATGTTGTCGTGTAAAAATTACCATGTTGGAATCGTAACTCGACCATATGTCGGATTTTTAGCAGAATTTGCAATACAGGTAGGAAAAATTCCAAGTCTAACATGGGAATTTTTTTATAACTGATTTTAAAGAGCGAAAAAAATTATTTCATCTTTTTTTTTAGGAGTGGGGGAGGAGCGAGTATCAGACACATAATTATTATATTTAGACAATACAGAAGTTATTTTTGAATTAAACATGATTAAAGAAAATTTATTAAATAAATTAAAAATTTTTGACGACATCGAGACTCGAACCTGGAACCCTTGGCACGGTAGTCGGGAGCGCTAACCACTTACCTATAAAGACATATGTCCTACAAAATTTTGGAACTTGTATATCCCCAAACGTAAGATATGTGCGCTAATTTTATAACAAATTATGCTTTAACTCGAATAATACTATTCTCTATTTTAGCGTAATTTATTACAAATGTTATATATTAAGAATATTGTTTAACATTTTATAAATATTACCAATACCTTAAATTAAACAAGCTCATTTATTTATTAATGAATTTGTATTTTCGATATAATAGTTTTTCACAACCTTCCTTAAAAATATGACAAATAAACAATTATTTTAAAAATTGTCTCATCATAAAAAATAAAAAAAAAAATAAATAAAAACAAGTATATTGGATTAGAACGGCACATTCAGTTGTTGCGTTTAGCGTTTGTGTTTTGTCTCGATGTTGCCAAGGTGGATTGAGTTTGTTGACATGTATCTGTCTGAATCTTTCCTATTTTGACATTGAAGAGGTCAACTTTTCGTGCACTCGCGGGCTGTTTACGATTGAACGTGTGAATTCTTATTCTAAAACTCTCTCAATTTTTACCATGCTAGCCTGGGAAAATGTACAAAAGATAAAGTTCCATTAGCCACGTGTTAATTTTTACTATGCTGGCATAGGAAGTTTTACTTGTGACATTGGACTTTTTCATATAAAAGATAGTAAATTTTTCGATTTTAAGCAGTTGTGGGCAACTTCCAAGAGCAACATAGGAATTTTTCCCCGGGTTTTTCTGTCAGTGTGCGAGTACGGGTACCGGATTTCCATCGATCGTTGGTGCTGCATGTGAACGATGAACAGAAGGGCGCGGCAAAAATATATAATTACCCTGGTAGAAAATAACCCAACCAAAATGGTTTAACTGCAACGGTTGGCCAATCTTTTTGGCCAACGAATAATAAAAATATTGACGAACGTTTGGCCAGTGGATAGTGAACTATCCATAATTAAAAGCATCGAATGCGTGGACTAGGTCTTCGGGGTGGCCGATGATGGACTCTAGGTGGTGCGCTCCGTAGTTTTATGCGTTAAGATCTCAGGGTGAATCTAATACGTGGCCCAGATGTTCGGGGTAGCCGATGACGATGTCTAGGTGGTGCACTCCGTAGTTTTTTGCATCTAGGTGTCGGAATGCATTCCACACGGAGAAAAATGTTATAATAAATGTTATTATAAGTATAATAAAAATTACTATATAGTATAGGAAAAGTGTGACATTTCCACTATATGCTGCATTTTTGTTATAACTATATGAATAATTACAACATTTTCAGTAATTTTTATTACAATGTTGGTTAAAAAGTATTATGACATAAAAGAAAAATTGCTATACAACATAGCAAAAACTGCGATATAGTAAAATTTGAAATATATTCTTTTAATTTTAGCCACCCGTCATAAGAAATTTTGTTATCCAATATAGTAAAAATTGCCACAACTATAGTACTTTCTGCGTACGTCAAGTCGTGCACATGGTCTAATTGAGGTTATGTACTCCATTACAATTTCACTTGGCCTTGCTTTTAAGTAAATAAAACTTTGAAAATCTCGATTCAATCATTTTATTTTTTATTATGTACATTGATTATGAGTATTTTTTATGTAATTGTAGTTATTCAATATTATCATTTAAGAGATTTTGTAACCAGGGGTTTGACATATGTCAGTTCCAAAATTTTGTACTCAAGAATCCTACTTGGGTAAGTGGTTAGCGTCCGATTACCATGCTGAGGGTCCCAGGATCGATCCCAACCGTCGTCAAAAAAAAAATTTTATTTCTAATTTTAAATTTATTTTCACATTAAGTATTCTATTAAAATGCAAAAATAGTTCAAACAATGAAAAAAAAAATTAATTTTTTGAAATTTAGTCAGCCATAAAAATTACTATGTTGTGTAGCAAAAATTATTATAATTTCGATATGTCACAGCGTTCCTATAAAATATAGTAATTTTTCTCACATTTTATAATAAAATTTATTATAACATTTTTCTCTGTGCACGTGTGGTCTAAGTGCTCTGAGTAGCCGATGACGGAGTCTAGGTGGTGCGCGCCGTAGGTTTGTGGCTGTAGGTGTTAGAACTCATAGAATGCGTCGTCTAGGTGATCGGGGTAGCCGATTACGGAGTCTAGGTGGTGCGCACCGTAGGTTTTTGGCTGTAGGTGTTGGATCTCATCGAATGCGTCGTCTAGGTATTTGGGGTAGCCGATGACGATGTCTAGGTGGTGCGTTCCGTAGTTTTTTGCAGCTAGGTGTTGGAACACATCGAATGCGTGGTCCAGGCTTTGGGAGAGCTGATCATGATGTTTAGGTGGTGCGCTTCATAGTTTTTTGGCTCCAGGAGTTGGAACGCATCGCAAACGTGGTGGACGAGGAAAACTACGGAGCGCATTACCTAGACACCGTCATCGGCTATCCCGACCACCTAGACCACGCATGGAATGCATTCCGACACATAGACGCAAAAAACTACGGAGCGCACCATCTAGACATCGTCATCGGCTATCCCGAACACCTGAGCCACGTATTCGATGAGATCCAACACCTACAGCCAAGAACCTACGGTGCGCACCACCTAGACTCCGTAATCGGCTACCCCGATCACCTAAACCACGCATGGGATGCATTTCGACACCTAGATGCAAAAAACTACGGAGCGCACCACGTAGACTCCGTAATCGGTCACCCTGAACACCTAGATCCGACGATCTTTGGGTTGAGAGTCCGACGTTCTACCGACTGCGCCACGGAAGCTGTTACCAACAGTCATTTGAATCGCCGTTATTACTTACTGAAAATATGTGTATTGTTTTCATTTTAACGTCGCGCACGCCTCTAGTATCAATCTTCTGAAACACAATAATGCGCAGTGCGCATGCGCGAATACACAAATACCAGGTTATTTGGCAAAATTTATCAGTTTTCTTAGTAAAAATTCTTAGGTTACCCTGTAAAAATGACTAGATCTCAATTTTTACCAGTGTGTCTGGTAATTTTTATTCCGATAATTTGGTATTTTTTTTAAGTGGTTATGGTAGTTTTTCCTGGGAAACTTATAAATTGTATTAGAAACCTGGGAATATCACGGCTTTTGACAGTCTATCCATGCACTACCAAGGCACCTTGGTAATTTTTACTCTAAAATTTCTCTCCGTGTAGACTCCGTAATCGGCTACTCCGATCACCTAGACCACGCTTGGGATGCATTCCGACACCTAGATGCAAAAAACTACGGAGCGCACCACGTAGACTCCGTAATCGGTCACTTGAACACCTAGACGACGCATTCTATGAGTTCTAACACCTAGAGCCACAAACCTACGGCGCGCACCACCTAGAATCCGTCATCGGCCACCATTTACGAAGCTATTGAGCCATTTATTTGTATCAAGAAATCACTTTTCTTATTACAGCATTCATTGACCAACCGCAAGGTTTATTCCGTGATGAAATAAGCGGTAATTATTACCAACCGTTGGTTAAACGGTTGGCCAAACCTTTGCGATTTGGTGAAAGGATGGTGAACGTTTGGTTACCATTTCTACCAGGGATATAATTGATGGATTTTACATTGCACTATTTTGTGGATCGAGAGGAAATTTATAAGAAATTTGTGCAAGGAACATTATAGTCTAGTTTACTTTTTTTAATTTATATAGTAAACGTTCATCACGCATAAAGTAAAAATTATTTGTGGTCTTTACTTCGTCAAATCATCAAACGGCAGCATAATAAACATTCCACAAAGTTTTGCGCCGTTCTGAAATCATGTTTACGACCCCTTTGACCGCGCCACATCTTTTCACTCGAAAAAAGACACCACCTTTCTCAAAGTTTTCACTGAACTTCTCCATCGCATCCTCACCTCGGCAACCGCTCAATCCTCTCCACACACAGAGAGAAAGAGACATCCTCGGAGCGTGCGGGCGAGACTTAACCCACAAAACGCGCGGAGATAAATTACACGCAGCCGCGCGCGTCTAGCTTCCGCGAAAACCCGCGCTATATATATATATCTCATTTATATAAACCATATACTTGAGAATCTTCGCGTGGGACGGGACAAAGATAGAAAAAAGCGCGCGTGTACGTGTACATAGGAAAAGGGCGAAGAGAGATGGAGGGAGGGAAAAAAGCGCGGAAGCGCCACGAGTGGGCTCGCGCGCAAATGAGGTGGAAAAGATAAAGGCCGCGAGGCGATCATTAACATGCGCGAGTGCACGAGTCTGAGTCGAGAGAGAGAGAGTGGAAAGAGAAAAAGGGGGAAGAGGAGGAGAGGCAAAGGGAGCAATTTGACGCGAGACCTCGTGCGTCAGATGCGCACTCACAAGGAAGGAAGGAAACGGTGACAAATTTATCGTCGCGGTTAATTAGGAGGTGGGATGAGGTATGTGCGTACGAGCGAATTATTTTGGTACAAAAAGTTTGTTTGTTGGGGTTTGGCTGTATATACGCGCGGATTGGACGAGAGGTCAGGTGTGTGCCCCGAAAGAGTAGTATGAGTGTGCGTTATTTTTGTAAGTTTTAACAAATGTTATTCATTAAATAATACTTCATACTTTTACCCAAAAACATAGGATTTGTATAAGTTCACGTTGTTTTAGTGACGTTTTGAACAGAGAACTTAGTTTGAACAAAGGCAAAGTTTTCCCAATCGTAGATTGTCGATTCTGTAATAAATTATTTGATAATTTTTCAATATTCTTTATCTTCTGTAATTGGGTTGGCTACAAAAAATAAAACTTTAATTTTTTTTTCTTATTAGGTAGAATATTAAAAAATAATAAAGTTTTCAAATTTTTTATATATGTAGATATACTACACAGGTAAATGACGTCACTTCGACATTGACGAAGTAACGTCATATGACTTTCAACTTGCTATAACTTTTGTAATTATTGTTTAAATAAAAAAAAAGAAAAAACACGACCTAAATTTTTTTACGTTCTCTATCAATATCTGAAATAAACAGAAAACTGCGGTAGCCAACCCAATTCAATCGATGTGATTCTACTTGAACGGTCTCAGAAACCGAGGTGAATTCACAGTAAATATTTTAATAATCAGAAAACGAATTCTTCAATTTATAAAGACCTATACTTTACATAAAAATATTTTTTTTAGTAAAGATATAAGCGAATAAAAATAAAAACTTGATATATTTCAAGAACATTTATCCAATACTACATAATGATAGGTAAAATAACTGTTTACTTTTACATTTGACAAAGTAACAACTACAACTATAACGCACGCATATATTTCTTAATAAAATCCTTCAACAAATTCTAACACTCACACTCACTTTTACTAAACAACGCGTAACCCAACAATATCCACTGAAAGAAAAAAAAGAATGAGAAAACCCGCAGGAAAGCAACATTTGGAGAGGGACCCCCGGCACCGCGCACCGGAGCTAAAATGAATGAGAGGAAGAGATACGCCGGGAGATGGCAACCTAATGGCGGCAGCAATTACCAACAAACACCGCTCATTAATCGCGGGAGAGTCCTTGCTTTCTCTCCTCCCTTATCTCCCAACCCCCTCCCTCTATCCTTCGCATTCTCGCGCAGCTTTGTCTATACACCCCTCTCTCCGCGTGTATATACACACACCGGCGGCCGCGCGCGTTTTTTTCTTCCCTTCAATTTCCCTCCCGCACTGCGCGGAAGTGCAGCGCTCGCCCGCGACCGGGGGAGTATTTTATTTTAATTATTATCCCGCGAGTGTATCGGGGCGACAACGCGCTGAGAGATGCCCTCGTCTTCTTCAGCCGCGTATTTTGTGCGTGCGTGGAGAGTTTCTGTAATTGACGACGCGTAATTTGCAAGTAACGAGAGAAGGCGAGGAGGGAACGAGAAAGAGCGATTTTTGAAAAAAGAGTTTGTTGCCCTTTGGGCGCGAGGGCCACTCGACGATCGAGCGATCTCGTGTGCGATGCGCGTATGTGGACTTGAAGAGGGTATATTGTTGTGTTTATATGGTGCACTGTGTTTTTTATTCTCCGTCGGGCTGAGATGCGCTTTCAGCAAAACGAGCGAGAATTAACCGCTTAGGTCGTTGGGTGAGTGGGGACTTCTGGTTTTATTGAATTTAGTTGTGAACGACGGTGTATTAAACGCGAAGTCGGTGACGTCTGTAGTATGATTGATGTTTTATTGTGTATAGCTGTGTGTAGGATGAAATTTTTGCATGCATCGTGCAAACGTAACGTACGTTTACAATAGTTTGATAGAGATAGAAAAAATACTTTATAGAGAAAAGGTAGAAATTTCTGTGCAAAAGGATATTTCGTTGGCTTGGAAAAAGAACCAACTCACGAATAGAGTTTTTTTAATCAACTTTGCGGGTTTCAAAACAAACCTTAAAATAATGATAAGAGTATCAAAAATGCATATAATGTGCAATCGAATAATCCGTATAAAAATACATCGCATAATATAAAAAAATTTCTTTTTTTGTTTGATGTGACTCATTAAAGTTGCAAAAAAGACCTTCTCGCGAGTTGGTACCTTTTCGAAGCAGATTCTGAATTGGTATACCTTTTCCAACCGAATTCTGAGGTAATATCATCTTTTACCAAGCTGACGATTTATTCGGAAAAAACATTTTGACAGAGTTTTAGTTTTTTGTTTTTTTTTTTCTATCGCAATATTTTCTTCAAGATAAACCCAAAATAAATAGAGAATGAAATATTGTACTTTAATATACTTATCTAAAAAAAACTCAGGAACATTGCGTAAGAATGAATCAACGAGGAAGCAAACAAGAAAACTAATTCCATCTAAAGACACTCACTCTCCCCTCAAAAAACCGTCATAAAAACTCGAGAATTCACGGCTCATTATCCCCGTCACCACGCAACGACAACTTCGCGCGCGCACGTCGCCCGGACGAAATTGGGTAACGAAAACTAATTGTCTCCGCGTAGCTGCCTGCCTCTTTCACTCTTACTCATTGGCATAAAGAATGAAGTCGGCGCGTAAATTACTCGCTCCCCCTCTCGTCCCGGCGAAATTATTAAAAGCTAAACTGCGTTTGATTTATAATATATAGGGGGTCAGCCTCGAGAAGCGACAGAAAGAGAAGGAGAGAGAGAGAGTGAGAAGGTAGAGTTGTAAGGCGCTTGAAAAATCGTCCCAAAATTGTTCGAGTCTTTTGAGGCTCGCATTTTGTTTTCAATGCACTGAATATTAAGAGGGACTCGCTGAATATGCGGCTTTTTAAAAGACGCCTCTGCCACACGTGTGAGATGTAATATGCTATGTAAGCGAGCGCGCGCGCGCGCTAAATTAAATTTAGCGGGAAAATTTAGTAATTAAGAAAATTCACGCCGAGCCCGCGGCACTTGCACAGCGTCGAAATAGGAGTCCCCGGTGCTTTTTTTTTCATTTCGAGTAAGCGAGAGAAAACTTTTGAAGCAAAAGTATGAGGAAGAAAAAGAAAGAGGCGGGCCGAAGAGAGAAAGAGCTAAGAAAGAGAGAGAGGAGAAAAAAGGGGAAAGAAGAGTTGGAGAGATTTATATACGCGGTAGAAGGAGCAAGCAAGCAAGAGAGAGAGAGAGAGAGAGAGAGAGAGAGAGAGAGAGAGAGAGAGGGCGAAGGAACGAGATAGAGGAAGAAACCTTTGCGCGCGGAGATTAATTTTATTACTTCCGCTCGTGTAATTATTGCATTACTTCGCGAGGAAGTTGCGCGCGGGCGCGGCGAGAAAAACCGACGGGGCCGGCGGCGAATAAAAGCGGGGAACGAAAGAAGTCGGCGGAAGGATCCTTTATTATTTTTTCGCGCGCTCTCTCTCGCTCTCTTCTATTACCTACGAGGAGAGATGAATGTTAAAGAGCTGGGTGCGCGCGCGAGAAATCCGAAAACCTTAAACGCGCGCGCGCGAAGGGTTAATCAGTCACGATAATTTTTCTTTATATCCCAGAGAAAGCGCGCCGGTGCCCATTGTTCAAGCTTTTTGTTTGCGCGCGAGGAAGAAGAAGACCCGGTTTTTGCGCTGTGCGTAAGTAGTCGGCGCGCGGCTGGTGCGAGCTTAATCCGTCTTGTTTAGCCGCGCGCTGTAATCGCGGTTTATGAGTCTTATACTCGGGATCAGCGTGGTTTTATTCACTTCGTTTTACAATGTGCGTGTGTGTGTGTGTGTGTGTTGGAGGATCGTAATAATTACGGCGTTATTTAAATGTTTTTTGTACTTATTCATGTTATCGTTGAGAGTATAAGGAATATCTTAATTATATTTGTGACTCGCCATTTATATTGCAGAAATGAGAGACCGTATAAATTTATTGTTTTATGAAGATATTAAAAGCTCTATATTAAAATATGGATGCTTTAATTTAACACAACTATACAGCTACATCTATGCGCGCTACGTGCGCTTTATGTTCTTTTTTTATTAAATATTCTAAGAATAATTTATTTGTTATAAGCCAGAAATCTTTTTGTTTTAATTTTAATAATGTATCTTTAATAATTGATATATAACACCGTAGGACATTTACCCTTAATTAATATACTAAATTTTGAGATTAGAAACTATAAGCTTATTCGAATGATTTTTTTCATAACACACATACACACATACACACACACACACCTTATGCACTAACGAAGATAGTAAAATCACGCACATCCTCGAAAAGCCCATCCGCGAAGCCCCAGAGGCCCATCGTCTCGGTGGTCACCCCATATAGCAGATGCGCGCGGTGCGCAGTCCCCGAAGCGCGCGCATCTTGGCTCTAAGTATCAGTAAATAATCGCGCCGGACGTTGCATTACCGTTCGGAATTTACGATTCGGCCGCCGGCCCGGCCTGCGCAAAAGTGACAGAGAGGGAGGTAACGAGGAATCGGAAGGAACGAGAGAAAGAGAGAGGGAATGGCGAAAAAGAAACGAGAATGGACAGTGGATAAAAATAATGGCACGGGAGAAAATATTTCTGTTTATTTTCGAAAGGTCTTTTTGGAGAGGTGCGTGCGCATATATATACATGTGTGGAGAGAAGAAGGAGGATTGAGATTTAAAGTTAAAGACGAGGAGGCGCGGGAGAAGTTAAGGCGAAAATATGTGCGCGGAAAGTGTGTGTTACAAGCGAGCGCGAGAGGTGTGTAAGTAATGACGCGCAATCATTTCCCGGTAATGTATGGATGATGATGGAGGTACGTCTTGAGATTTTCATATAACGAGCAGGATTATGTTTGTTGATGGTATATGCGGATGGGTAGGCTTAGTTATTTCATTAATCTTTTACAATTTATTTTAATAATGTAGTTATTTGAACAGGGAAAAGTGAAATGATGCCTCGAAATATCTTCGGTATGTGATTTTGAGGATTATCGGAATCAAGAATAAGGCGTGTTTTGTAGAAGAAGGGAAATAAGCGATGATTAACGCTAATTTGCTACGCCACACGTACAAGATGATGTATGGTGAATAATCTATCAAATGTAAGACTTTTCGAAAAATGAATGAAATTTAGTTAGGTAATAACCCGGTGGATCCTGAATTCACCTGCAAGAAAATGCATTTTTAATGGAATTCTTAGTGGAGATACATTCTTATTTACACATTATTATTGCAAATTATGCGCATAACTTTGTCTTAAAATTTTATAAAATTTTGTCGGGTATGGGCGAATTTTTATGCTAATATGGTGTGTATTTTAAGGCAAAAAAGTATGATTTGTAATTGCTTAATCCTCGAGCAGCCGAATGAATTCGAGAACATTAAATATTCTTTTTCCGAAAAAAATGCATTTTTTCGGTTTAATAATTTGGTTATTTTTAAAGTTTATATTCTGCCTTGCCAAAATCATAATAAATGTAACTGAGTAACGAAGTAATCGTAAATAATTTGTTTCTATTTCTACATTTAAACATCTATAATTTTAAATAAACGCTTCTTCATTGCATGTATCAGATGCAATGTATAGCATAATATAATGCAGGTGCAAGTGACTTTTCTCGACCCAATAAACATCTCTCTTAAATAGCAATTTAGGAACAATTAAGGAACAAGTTCGTCCACCAAACACCCAACTATAACTTTGAATTTATCGTCATCTAATAAAATCCCTTACCAAAGCCAGCCACACCCCACTCAAAAACCCCTTCCCAAAAATAGCCCCCAAACTAGCACACTCTCCCACGCTACACACCTCACAATCAATTCCCTCTCTCCCGCCGAAAGCAATTTCATATTTAATCAAATCGCTCGCGGGCCCGCGTCAAACATTAACCGTGGCTCGCGCGAGGAATCGGCTCGGAAACGTTAACGACCCTCTGGCACTCGAGCGCGTGTCTGAATAACCCACGAAGCGCGTGCGCAGGACTTTGCCTCGCGCGGGAGGGAATAATTGACGAAGGAACTACGTCGCCGCCCGCGTTAGCCTAGAAGAAGAAGAAACTACCGAGACGTCGACGACGACGACGTTAGAGAAGGAGGAGGAGGAGAATTAATTTAATACTCGAAGTAAAATCAATCAATGGGAATTGATGTGGCGAAGACGGCGGCAGTGTAGAGCGTCGTCGTATTTGCTTTGCGGCGGCCCCGTAATCAGTGTAAATCAGGAGACACGTAAATCACGACCGATGCGGTAACACAGGGGCCGAGAGAGAGAGATGCGTGTGCGGTGCTTACGCGCATCCGCGTAACTGCAAATTATCGCCATAAGCGGGACCCGCTTATCGATGCGGCAGAGAGGAGGGACGATGCGTTTCTCATTTGGATTTTAATGATCGGCGAGAGGAGGGGGATGACCGCGCGCGGCGACGGAGGTTTTAACAAGGTGAGAGGTTTCGCTGTGTGGGTATGTGTATATGATGGGATTTTGGGGTTTGAAGAAATCGAGTTCCTCGGATACGGTGTTTATATTATGGTTTGATTGCGAAGGGAGTGGTTATTGGTTTTTAAATGCTGTAATATGTAGCTGGGGGAAAGTGTTGCGTCAGAAGAGTATTTACAAGTTTGATGCTTGTGTAAGTGTGACATGGATTTGCGACGTTTTTCGTTTTCGTATTAAGGTTTTTTATACCACTCTAACCTCAAAATCACAACTTTGATATGATTTTTCGGCACTCGTGGTATAAAATACCGTTCGAAACTAGTGCGTAAGTCGATTATTTAGGTGGTGTGACTTTTTCGCACTCGCTTCGCTCGTGCAAAAAGTCAGACCAGCTAAATAATCGACTTCCCCACCCGTGTCGAAATGCACTATTATAGAGAAATAAACTACACGGTTGCCGTGTAATGGCTGGAATAAATTGGTGGTTTTCGTATTTAGCAACGATTTCGACGAGACAGAAACATTAATAAATCGATCATTTAGAGAATGCGGGCCAACTGGTAATCAAAAAGTTCAAGTTTGTTCACTTATTGCTCCTGTATACTGCTTCTTTTAATTAACTAGCAAGTTCAAGCGCGCTGCGCGCGCTCTTCCTTTACATTGCTTCTACCTATTTACCTATATGTACAATTAATATTAAAATATTATAAATTTAAAATTTATTTTACTTTTTAACATCCGGAAATTTATCCAATATTTTTTATTGAAACTTGGATCGTATTTAGTTAAGTTTATTCCTACAATACAAAAATTTGGAGGTTAGAAATTTAACTGTAATCAGAACAGTATTCATAGTCCTTCATGGTTAACTACAGATAAAATTTTAATACTTTTTTGTCATACAAAACCAAATTTTAAGTCATCAGTACTATTTATGACCTACATTTTTTCATAATTTCAAACTTTGTGGGTTTTATTTGGACCAATCAGCTAAGACCTTAAGCGAAACGCTAACGTCACTGTCGACCAATCACCGGGTCCTTTTAAACGGACTTGACCAATCGCATAGGTTTTATTTCGGCTTCATATTTCCGTCATCATTCTTTTAAGAGAGGATTTCAAACTTTGTGGGTTTTATTTGGACCAATCAGCTAAGACCTTAAGCGAAACGCTAACGTCACTGTCGACCAATCACGGGGTCCTTTTAAACGGACTTGACCAATCGCATAGGTTTTATTTCGGCTTCATATTTCCGTCATCATTCTTTTAAGAGAGGATAGTTTACATAAATTTTCTCTTATAGATTATCGCGAGTAGGCTTGGAATACATAAAAAAATATTTTTTTTTTCAAATAAAATAATAAAATGTGTCTTTGATTTTGTTTTAGTAATAGAATTTTCTCACCCTTGTAAATTAATAAAAATACTTATAAGAATAAAAACAACGTACAAGAGAACTAAATGCAAGGCACATACGCCCATTAAACAATCAGATGCTTATGCTTCACCAATTAACACAACAACAATTCAATTAAAAATTCAGGAAAATCAAAGAACAATATTATTAATACGTGATTAAAAAAAATGCATCTTCACAGATTCTCCGTCGTATATTAAGTACAACCAAATCTCAACCACCCCTCTCAAACTGCAATTTTCGCGAAAAACTCCTTCACCTCCGCTCCCACCGCCTCCTCCTCCACCTATCCGCTGCAATCTCCTTCACCCTGTGTGGTCGCACCGCGCCTCTCTTTCTCTTCCAACGGCACCGCCTCTCCCCACCCGCGCACTCGCGCACCCACCACCTGTTAATCACAAACTGATTAAATTATTAATATTTCGATAATTACAGGATCACCGTGTATACACGAGCACGCGGCGCCTTGCGCTGCTAGGTGTATATGTATATACAGAAGTGCACGCACGCGCGTCGCTTTATTAAATTCGCGTGCAGCGCGTACATGCGGCGGCGGCGACGACGCGCGGTGTAATTTATCGCTAATTTATTGGCGTACCAGAAATTATAACGTATTGGCATTTTTATCCCCCGCGCGCGCGCGCGCGGTTCTCGGCGATTTATAGCCGTATATATAGCGGCCCGTGTGCTGTGGCGCCGATTGTTGCTGCGCGCTCGCCGCGATCTTATTAATAATTGATGGCTAATTATTGAGGGGCCGCGTAATTAATTGTAATAATTGATGGATATCGCCGCCGCGCGCTGATGTAATGCGCGCGCACTTGTGAGGGTTACATAGTGTTGCAAGAGGGAGAGAAAGGTATTTGTGCGTGGAATGTTTTTGCATAATATAATGTTAATTATCAATTGCGCTAACGAAAAATTGAGAGAGAGAGAGAAGGCCGTGTAATTGAATTTGGCAATCTGGTATGGGCTTGTTTAGTATATTCGTTCAAACGTATTATCATTTTTCATCACATAGCGTATTGATAATCTGTGTTTTCTAGGTAAAGTGTTTTTCATTAACAAAATAATTGTTCTTAAGAGTGTGAAAAGACCCGTTCACTTTACATTGCACTTACAACAGTGTCAATATAATTCTTTCAGCCATCTTCGACGTCCACTCGAACTCGCAGCTGATGCAAACCACGCAACACCGTGGCCCGTACCTCAACAAAGTTTTCTCGAGAGCCTTAACCATCGCCGACAAGAAAAAAAAACAAAAAGAAAAAAGATGCCGCCGTCGAACGACGTGGAATGACGCGTGCGCCTATCTCCCTCTCGCTCACTCACTCTCCCTTGCCGAACGTATATACATGAGAGAGGCGACCTCCGACCCCATAGTGAGGTGTACGCGCGCCCGGCCATATAATGCCTCATTGTAATTACAATAAAGGTTATCTCTCCGCTGGATTTCGAGCGCGATCGTTCAGTCATTCCGCGTTATTGAGATGGTAAGTGAGACAAGGCATCGCTCGCCTGTGCGCGCGCAGGCATATGTCAGACACACACACATACGTGTATGTATGGATATATATAAGCGCGGTTACCCGATGACCCGATAAAGCGAATATAGAGATATGCCGGGTTATCGTATACGTGAGCGTATATAGGGCTGCGTCGTGGTTTTGCTGGAATTTTTTTGTTGAGTTTACAATGAATATTTATTTGTGCATCTATGATGAAGTGTGGAGCCGAAATTATTATTTACGAAATTGGTAATATTTCTATAAATACTACCAATTTCGTAAATAATAATTTCGGCTCCACACTTCATCATAGATTACAAATACTATGCACTATTCCTATATGAATAGTTTTTTTGGAATCTTTAGTAATAGGGGAATAGTTTCGTAAAAGAATTGGCTAATGTCACTTCTTAATTTTATTTTGAATTCCAGAATATAGTGTATCATGATACAATTAGTATCTTATAGAATTGAAGATAATCTCATGACTATACATAACGGTAAATTTGCTGTTTAATTTTTCTTTTCTTCGTTTTTTGATAAAGTATGCAAATATATCTTACCCCAAAATATACTAAAAACAGAACATAAATTTTTATTTAAAAAAAAAAAGAAGCCCATTACAATATAGTACCCAAAAACTTAACAGTCCAAATTCATTTTTAAATACACGCTCGTAACGTGCACCTCTTAACCTCGCATTACCAATCCTCCGCACACTCACGACACAGCTCTACACCCCAATTTCATCCTCGCACTCTCATTCTCCTTCCTCAGCAGCGCGTCTGACAATATTGAGTAGAAGATTACCGTTCGCTCGTTCGCTCGTGCGCCATAATGGCGACGCGCCCGGGTAGAATAATTTCGGCGCGCGGCTTCTTTGACTGTCACGCCAACGAGGCTCACGGCTGGCTGGCTGGCTGGCTGCCTCATGCGCGCGAATTTGCACCTAGGCCTCTCGCGCAATTTTCGGTAGTTGGCTCGCGCGTATCCGGTCCGAGGTTGTATACTCACACACAGACACACGATGATCAGTTTCTCTCCGCGGCGTTGTTTTTGCACCGGCGCGCTTTTTTTTTAATTTGAATTTCGAACGCAGAGCTACCGTATGCCGCGGTTCTCGTCCGCACGTGTGCATGGGTGTATAGGTATATATATATAACGTGTGGATGATTGGCGTTGCGGTGATGGTTGCCGAGAAAAACTGGGAAGTGGCGATATATATATCGTGCGTTTAATGGGCCCTTCATGCATCGCTTTGCGCGCTCGTGCGGTTGCTGCCGCTGCTGCACTGCTTGTATTTTTAGGGTAATGTTTTATTTCCGTTTTCTAAATATTATACGTTTGATTTTTTTTTTTAGTTCGAAGCGTATATGATGGACGTGTATGTGTTATAATACGCATTGTTTATCGGTTATCTGCGGTGAAAATGTAAAGATATAGTTAATTTATCGTTTAATTTTGAATGAATGTATTAAACTGTTTTTGTGGTTTCCCCAAAAAATTATTTCCAATATTAAAGTTAGCTGAAAATTAATTGGTCAAAGTTTACTTTCACGGTACAAGAATATAGACTTGCTAACAGTTTGCTAACAGAGATCATAATACATTTTTTCATGAAAACAACGGCCCTCTGAACTTATTTTCCACTAATCGCTGCAGCCTGTCCACCATCCCTCCAAATTTACATATAATAACGCTTAAGGTAATGTGTACTTACACGGAGAGAAATTTTGTAGTGAAAATTACAAATATTCGAGACAAAATTACCAGTTTCTATGGTAATGGATGGACAGACTGACAATTTCAAAGTTTTTACCAAAGTGCCTTGGTAAAATTTTTTTTTAGTTAATTTAAATTTAAAAAATTAACTTTTTTTAAACATATTGATGGATATATAGTATTTTAATATAGAAATAGAAACAGAAACAATGATGAAAAAACATTAAACTGAAAAAAAACTTTTACGGAAGCGGGATTCGATCCGACGATCTTTGGGTTGAGAGTCCGACATTCTACCGACTGCGCCACAGAAGCTGTTACCAACAGTCATTTGAATCGCCGTTATTACTTACTGAAAATATGTGTATTGTTTTCATTTTAATGTCGCGCACGCCTCTAGTATCAATCTTCTGAAACACAATAATGCGCAGTGCGCATGCGCGAGTACACAAATACCAGGTTATTTGGTAAAATTTATCAGTTTTCTTAGTAAAAATTCTTAGGTTACCTTGTAAAAATGACTAGATCTCAATTTTTACCAGTGTTTCTGGTAATTTTTATTCAGATAATTTGGTATTTTTTTTAAGTGGTTATGGTAGTTTTTCTTGGGAAACTTATAAATTGTATTAGAAACCTGGGAATAACACGGCTTTTGACAGTCTGTCCATGCGCTACCAAGGCACCTTGGTAATTTTTACTCTAAAATTTCTCTCCGTGTACCGACAAATTTTAGAATGTATATTTCTTTTGCAAATAATAATAGAATTACTAACAAAAAAAAATGAGTATAGTATTTATATATACGGAGCGCCTGAAAGAACTGTTTTTCCAAAAATTTACTCAGAATTTATGTAATTAAATAAAAGCCGCAATGCCGATAAGTAGGGATCTGTATACTTCGAATTTTGCCAGTTTTAAAAAGTGTTTATCTCATGGAAATGCTGATAGAATCGCACAAAAAAAAATCTGAGCATAGTATTTACATACACGGAGCGCCTGAAAGAATTGCTTTTTCAAATAAACGTTCGAATGTTTATTAATTAAATAATGAAATTGGGTTGATTTTGAGGTTCACATCGCCTTAACTGAATAATAACCCCTTATCACATCTCAATCCCTCCCCTGACAAAAAAAACAGCAAACCCCCGTTCTCGATCGGCCATCCTACCCACCCCCGGCACAATCGGGAGCAAAAACCACACACTACCAGTAACCGCGATGATTAATCCACTCGGGCCGCATATTTCAATCCTTATTAAATTTTTGCGCGGTCCAGCAACAAACCAATCTTCGCGCGGCCATCTCCTCGTCGCCGCGATACCTATCGCGAGCGGAGATAGAGGTAGAGGCGCGCTGCAGCGGCAGTGCCTCCTTCCTATCGTATTTCACGCGCCGTCTCTTTTTCTTCGCGGCTGTATATATGCGCATGCGCACGGCGGTAGGCGACATGTACGCCGCGGACGTGACTTATTGCCTACAAGCGCCACTGTAAATCCTCAGATGCGCGCGGGGAGAGAGAGATCCTCGCTATATAGGTGCGCGGCCTTTTTTTTCATATAAGAGAGTGCGGATGCGGATGCGGCGAGCGAAGGGGTAGGATTAGTCGCCATTTTTGAGGATGTGCTGTGCACGATGGGTGGGAGCAAGGGTTAGTTGGTAGGTTGGTTTGCTGCAGGGTGGTAAAGTGTGCTGTGTCGGTGTTCCGATTTAAAATGTTCGGGAAAAATATTTTTGATAATTTGTTCATTATATTACGGATAATGATATTTGCACAATACCCCTCATTACCATCAAAATGTTGAAAACAAAGATTCGTAAGTAAAATTTTTCATTATTAGAATTAACTGTAAATCTTCTGTTTAACGATAACATAAGGGAATGAATTGAATTTTAAAATATTATTCGGTTGTTTTCCGAAATTAATTAACGCTTTTTCATTCTTAATAAATGTACTAAATAATGTAAAAAGTGTAAATATATCTGAATCGAATTTTCAACATTTAATCACGAACAAAGCTTTTTACCGTTGATATATGTATATGACATAAAAAAATAACGAATAATGATGAAAAATGGCGCGCAAGTTATTTCAGTATTTCCCGCATCCAATATACAACCAGAAAACATCCTCAAACTGATTTCATCAACATTCAATAACCCATCCATCAGACCACCGTTTCCTGACAATATAACAACTCCCCCTTCCCCCCTCATCCACGCACACATATACGCACCTCCTCATAACGCACAACCGACAGTAATTGCATCTTGGCCGAACCCGCACACATGTACACACACGGGGTTAAAATTCTGCCGCCGCCGCCGCCCGGCGTATAACAGGTGACTTTCACATCCCTATAAAACACTGAAACCCGTCAGCGTAAATCTCTCTCTTCTTCCTCTCTCGCTCGGAGATCCTCTTTGCCCCCGCGGTAAACTTATCGGATTTATGAGTTTGCTTTCCAGTACGCGTACATATACACGTATAGTACAGACTTTTCCTCGGGTGTACATATACGCTCGCCCGTGAAATCAGCGGCGCGGGCCGATTGACCGCGGCGCCGCTCGCCGCCTTGTAATCTTCGCGGTCCGGTTGATGGCGAGGCGTTGTTGATTTTTTGTTGCGGTATGAGCAGAGGCAAAGGGTGGTTTTAGCGCTGAGGTACTTATTCGGTGGGTTTGCTTTGAGCAGGAGAATGCACCGGGTCTTGAGGTGTGAAAGCGAGATTGTATTTTTTTAAATGTGAGTGTGTGGAATAAGTATTTCTGTTTAGAGCTTGTATAACGATATTGTGGATCCATTATTAATCGATATTCTTTTATGCATAGTGCTAGACCTCGTATTATTCAACTTGAATTGTATTCCAAAATTTTCTCACTTTTTTCAACAAAAGTATTCCTGGTATAAAAAATTAACCATATTTTATAGCTAACGTGTTAACCCTTTCAGTCACAGAAGTCTATATATAGGCACCCAAAATTGTTTTATATTTCTCATCACTTTTTTTTTTTTTTTATTAATGCATATCCGTTATTTTTTTGCATTTTCTGTTAGATAAATACTTAAGCTTGAGAAATATAATAATACTTTTCGGATTTATAATTGCTTATTATTGTTATAAATAAATTTATGGAAAAAAATCATATTTTTTTTTAATTGAATTTGTGACTGAAAGGATTAATTAAATGGAAGCATTTTTAGCAAAGATCATAATGCAATAGTAATTATAATTCATCTAAAAGTTCTACTACTACTTAAAAAACATATTTTTATGAAGTGTAAATACCATAATTTATTTCGGGTTGGTGCATAATTATTAACTGAAAAATAGCTAGCGTCTGCTTAACATTTCTACCAGGGATAAAGTTTTTTTATTTAATTTTGTGGGTATTTCACATTAAACATTATTGTCTTTTGAGATTAGCTAATTTATAAATTCCCATTCATCGTCACCCAAAATTATCATTCTTATCTGTTTTTAATATCAATCCGTTTCCACCTACCTATATACCATCTACCTTAAAAATACCATCTTAAAAGTCACCTATCAAACTCTACCTAATTTTCACAAACCAAAAAATCCTGCGTGACACCTAGATTGCTTTCTTCAGTTTTCAAGCAACCCCTCTCTCATTCACTCAATATATATAGCGAAATAAGTATATCATGAGAACAGAAAACAGATAAATCGAACACCGAGACTCCGGGAAGGACAGGGGGAAGAAAGAGAGAACGCGATCACGCGCCAGTTCTGGTGCACTATATGGGCGCATCACGCGAATCCGCCACGGACCGGATGCGCTCGCTCGGGTTCTGCGACGCGGTTGCATATACCTATACCCTGCACGAGCTCAACCGGACAGAGAGGCCTGCGGGAATTCCGGCCGAAAGTTTTTCGGCACATCATACACATCCACTATATTACACGCAGACGCGCACATTCTCACGTCTGTGTTTATAAACGAACGCGTATGTATATATGCATGCATCATGCAGGAGTCGAAATTACAGGTGTCCATTCGTTTCCGGCGCACATATACGAATATATATATATATATAACGGAAGTCTCCGCAGTCTCTCACCCTTCGACAGTTCCCGAGTATATAGCTTATTGTACGTATATGTGTACGAGCGGCGATGTGTTTACTTTAGCGAGCGCCGTAGCATAGCGGCGGTACGTTCTCGCCTCGCGTTATGTATAGCATATAGTAGTGTAAGAGGGGGACATTAGCCGGTGTTTGACTTCGCCGGGGGCACGATTATTGTGCTCTCGCGCTCCGGCTTCTTTTCTCTTTTTCTTTTTCGTGTATATAAGTAATGACTCGCGGTCGATTGGCTCGGCAATGAGTATATATAGTTGCGGGGTGCGGTAAACCGTACGCGCGTGAAAGTTTAATGATGTTTGGGGAATTTCGCATTGTTGGGTGGCTGGATAAGGGAGGTAGGTGGCATAAGTTTCCGAGATTAGTTTGCAAAGTTAGCGATGAAAGTGAAAAAAAAAAAATTGGTGTGGAGAGTTGAGGGTTGGCTATGATGATGACGAATGTGAGAAGGGCAATGCGAAAAATTTAATATTATTTTATTATTTGAATTGGTTAATTGCATTGTGCGGTGATGGAAAAAAAATTGATATGCATTCTGTATACTTGTGGAGTAAATTTTGGTCAGAGGTCAATAAAGGCATACGTTAAATAAAACCAAAATTGCGCATTCAATAATGCTATTTTGTATTATCTAATAATACGGTACTACTAAATTAAAATTCTCATATAATTGAAAAACGATGAAAAAAAATATTAGATTTTTTTCTCGATCTGAGTATAGATACTATTTCATTTATCTAAGCAAGTAACGCAAATAAAATTCTGCTTTTATGCAATCTTTGATAACGATTGCGTGAGCTTTTAGTTTTTCGCTTTATAAGTTTTCCGGTTAGTCAGCATGCATTTTCACTTCGTTATTTGCTTTGCGCGTGAAAACATTACGTTAGAATGAAAACAACGGTTATAGTAGCATTAGCAATTCTGATATCAAATGTCAATTATCAGTGCAAATCTGCACCAGTGCATGTTACCGAGACAACAAAGGAAACCATTCGACCAGATCAAGTGAAACCTGATGGAAAATCCACGGTAGTTCGAAGTATTGATGAGCTGATTGCGGAGCAAAATCAGACGAAACGTAACGAAGAAAATGATCGAAATTTAACTACTAAACAATCCACTAACAACAATACCTTTTTAGAAGAAACACCAAGAATTGCATCAGTCAATATTACCGAGACAGCAAAGGAAACCATTGCATCTGATCAAGTGAAACCGGAAAAAATATCCACGGTAGTTAGGAGTATTGACGAACTGATCGGGAAGACCTTCGAGCAAAATCAGACGAAAGGTATCGAAGAAAATGATCGTAATTCAACTACGGAACAATCCACTGACAACAATGCCTTACTAGAAGAAATGCCGAGAATTGCACTGGATGCAGTCCATAGATGTGAGATTGATGAAGAATACATCGACGGTGAATGTCGGGAAATTATTGAAATAGGTAATTGACTTGATCTTTATTTTAATGACAGCAAAGTATGCGTATCGTAAAATCTAATCGAAACATAAAATAATTAAAAAAAATTAAAATGATTAGCATCTACGCTGGTGACTAGTTCAACTAGAGCAACACCTCGAGCAACTGTTTCAGTTTTTGACGAAAGTTATAATGAAGTAGGAAGTGATGAGTTATCTTTTAAATCTGATAATCCCTTTATATTCACTTCTGATCAACTATGTATTGGCGGGGCAGATTTTGCCGACAAATGTCGACGAATTCTAAAATGGTATGAGAAGAGTCATAAGAAAGAATATGGTTCTACTTTTATTGTCACGTAAATAAATTTTATTAAAAATGAAACTATTGTATACTTTTTTTAAATAGATATTTTGAAAAAATCAATTACGCAGTATAATGCAAAATTTGAATCATAAGTTTAATGAGTCTTTCTTAAATATTGAAATAATCAAAAAATTATAAAATTTGTTTGCTTTTTTTATATTTTTTCGTATTTTATAATGCCGTATATTTCAATGTGTAAATAATTCAAACATTTTAGTAAAATACACGATTTCGTTTTAATCGGTTATTTATCTACACCGATAAAACGTCTTGAATTTCTTTTATATAATCTCTGACATATTGACCTACTGAGTATTTACTAGTGAACTAGCATGCGTCGCCACTTTGTTATCTGCTCTAGGAATAAAAACATCGTGTAAGAATGAAAACATTCGTCTCAATGGTCATCGTCGTGTTAGTAATTTTTCTGTTGAACATTAAAAATCAGTGCGAATCAGCAGCAATCGATACTACTATTAAAGACAAAATATCCACAACTTCTCAATCGAATCAAACAAGTTCAAACGAAAAAAAGAACAATACAATCGAGGATGATACATTGGAAGAGATACCTAGATCTTCTGTGCATGCTGCACACAGATATCCCAGGGGCAAAAGTTTCATCGTAAGCGGATGTCGGGCAATTCCTGAACGAGGTAATTTGCATGATAACCATACTTAATAAACAAGAATTATTATTTATATACATACAAGTCAAGTACACAATATAACTAATTGTTAATTACATTATCATTTAAATAAATATGTAAAACTGACTAGAAATGACCACAGAAAATATTAACATTGGAGACATAACAATAGAAGCCTCTATATCAAATAAAACAACAATTAAAAAAGAAAAATCTGTACCTAGCATCACTGTAGATCCCGGTGCAGAAGAATTTATCACAGTAACTGCCGCTATTGGAAAGACAGCAACGGACATTATTGAATCAGATCAAATAATTATAATAGAAGAACAGGCACAATCGTTCCTTACTGAAAAACCAGTTATAGAAGAAGAATCCATCATGTCAAATACTGATGTTAAAAAGTCAACAACGGAAGTTTTTGAATTAGACCAAAGAACCATAAGAGAGGTGAAAGACCTACAATTTTTCCTAACTGAAGAGTCCGTTACAGAAGAATCTATTACAAGAAATGCTGCTATTGAAGAGGCAACACCGGAAGTTCTTGAGTCAATCAAAATAGCCACAATAGGAGAAGAAGATCTTCAATCTTTTCTTACTAAAGAACTTCTTACCGATGAGTCTATCACAACAACTGCTGCTACTGGAATAGGAGAGGAAGAGAACCAGTTACAGAAGAATCCATCACAACAAATGCTGCTATTACAGAGGCTACTACGGAAATTCTTAAATTAAACCAAGTAACCACATTAGGATATAAATATCTTCAAGCTTCCCCTATTAAAAAACTCATTGCTGACCACATACTTCCGATGTCAAATGCTGTTATTCAAGAGACAACAACAGAAATCTTTGAAACAGTTCAAGTGACTACCGATAGAGATAACGAACGCCAATATTCCCTTACAAATGGAGAAGACACGACGACGAGCGCTACCATTGGAGGGACTACGACGTTTACTTTCCAACCGGATCAAGTGACTATCAATGAAGAAGAATCAGAAAATGCTATGAGTGGAGAGACAACGAGGAAGTCTTTTAACCTAGCCCAAGAGGTTGCTAGTATATAAAAACAACTGCAAACTTCCTCTACCGTTAGACGATAGATACCTGACGCCGATGACATGGCAAGGTTTGATTTTGAAGATAACCATTATTTTATCTTGAATCCTAATCAAATATGCTCACAAGGGCTGCGCTTATTTATAGGCGCATGTCGTCGAACTGTTTTATTGAAATGATAGTAGGGGAGAGTAGGGCGATCTTGTATACTTTATTTTTAAGAATTTTTTACTCTGTCTAAATTTATGTAAAAACAATTATTCAGTGAACAGTAGTCAACTTTACGGTTTCAAGAAACTGTATAAATTTTTGTGTGGATGATTATACCATTAATTAATATTTTTACTTTGACGTTTAAAAAAAATTGCTTTGTACAACTTCGCCCCTCAGTAGGGATCAAGTTGTACACAGCTCGGGGTCAACTTGGGCATTCATTTAAAATCACTTAAATCCATTCCCTTCTTAAAAAAGTGATGACCGGAAGAAGTGAAGTCTCTATAGATTTGATTTGTGATTGACTCTTGGATAAAAGACGCGAGAATTTAAAATTAAATATGCATTTTTATTGGATAATTAGGTATTATTTATTGGAATATTTATTAGAATGAAAATAATTGAAGTGAAAAGTATTAAATAAAAAGTAATCAAATTAATGTTGATTGTAGTTTAAAAAATAAATAACATGTTTTAATTATTTGTTAAAGTGATAATGTTAATATTAGAATAAATTATGTCAATATTATGTTCAGATTTTATTCTTTATTTAATATTTCACGAAAAAAAATATTCGAATAAGCTTATAGTTTCTAGCATCAAAATTTTGTATTCGTTAAGAGTAAACTACTTCAGTATTATATCAATTATTAAAGACGCATCAAAATTAAAAGAAACAGATTTCCAGCTTATAAGGAATAAATTATTCTTAGCATGCTTAATAAAAAAAAGTACATAGAGCGCGCGCAGTGCGCATGGATTTGGCTAGTTATAAAAATAAAGCAAAGCTATGTAACCTATTTTCATTACTTATTATACTTATTTATACCTTCAATTGAGCCCGAGAATTAACATTACCCAGAATTAAAAATTTTCATGCAAAATTATAAATTTTAAAATTGACGTTATATTAGTATTGACAATGAAAATCGATTTCATGTGCAAGCGACTAGTGGTAGCATGAAATACTTCAATGCAGTAATGAATCATGACATCCGAAGCTCTGACTTTTCAGGTGGTTTACCTAGCTTAACGACAGTCGGACAAATAAATAACAACTACTAATATTATTGTTACTAGTATTTATTTAATCGATATTTTCTACATCACAGTATTTTTCTACAATCACAGCACTTTTAAAGAACAGAAAATATATATGAACTGAAGCTCTTTTTAAACTTACAAATATATGACTTTATAAACTATATGAATATAAAAACAAAAATTTTTATTCCAAAAAGAAATTTAAAGCATTAATGAAAAAATATATGTTCTGATAATCTGCTGTTATGCTTTATCTCCCTTTTAAGCCTTGTTAAATTGTTAGAAAAAACGTTTTCTTTAAAATTTTCAGTTTTTAATACTTTTTGGTTAATTCCAAGTCATTGAGACCACTGACAGCGTTCGATGACCGTCGGCGGTATTGGCGCACCATGAAGATGCTGCGAAAAATTCAAAATTGACATTTTTCAGGATGTTTAAGATCGCCCCTATTATTTTGTACAACTTGACCCCAAGGATAAAAAATCTTTAAATATAGATATTCTATTCATTGTAAAACTTACCGATCTAACTTTCGTGCCAAATTGTAAGTTTTTGTGTGTTCAAAATGGTGAAAAAGTTGTTGTGAGTCCGTTGCGTCCTTGGTAATTTTGTACGCTGTTTCTGCAGCCCACAAATTTTATAGAAACAGTCGGAAAATTCGACAAGTGGCCGTTAATAATTAAAAAAAAAGGCTGTATCCAATAAAAAAGGTTTACCAAATATGTATTGTATCGAAAAAATGATCTACCTTACCGACAGATGAAAAAACCAATTTACAAAAAAGATATTCGGTTTGTTTAAGATCGCCCCATGTACAAGCCCCACTCTCCACTACTGATGAAATGAAAAAATGTATGTAACTGCTGTTTTTGTACTAATAAATATTTACTTAATTTAATAAATAAGACTCTTAATCATACACACTATGAAAGTGTATACCATTAAATATGTATGAACTTGAACGTTTTTTACTATATAGATATACTTTTGGTATTTTTACTTAAAAAATACAAATTTATGTCGATAAATACACGAATAGTCAATTTTCTTTTGTAACGCGGGTGTGTATCTTTATTCTATAATGAAATTTTAGTACAAAAGAAAATTTAATTTATATCGCGAAAAATGGTTGCTTGAAATGACTAAATTGATTAATTCTAAATATAGCAACTAATTTGTTAAAAATATATATACATTATAAAATAGAGTTAGATAAACTATCAATAGTTATAACTATGTCCTAAAATAAATAAATTATTATTAAAGTAAATCTATTTCTGTCAATTTGGCGCATTACGTTAAATAGCACAAATATTTATAACCATTCTGGTTGAAACTGCGAGTATAAGTAACTTTTTTTGTGTAAAAGTGAAAAATCTTATTGTAATCAATTAAGATTTTTCAATCATATACTCAAGAATCATTTGAAGTAGCAACCGTGACACAAACCCCCAATCCCCCAACATTCCTTATAAAATCCTAAGCCATTTACCAGATACGCACTTACTCATATACACCTCGTTTAATATGCCACCTCATACGTAACCATTCATTTCGAGGTCGTGGGTATATGCATCACGAGTATATGCTTTGGGCGTCGTCTTCTTGACCCTTTTTTCTCTCCTTCTTTACGAAAAAGGGGAGAACATCGCCACCGACGTCTTCGTCGTCGAAACGCTTAATATCTACCCGGCAAACAACATTTAAATGACAGACTTCCGTTCTTGCGGTTCCGCCTGTGCTGCTTGACGGTGGCAATATGGACTTTTTCTTAAGACAAAGCAAGGGCAAAGATGTAGACGGTAAGTTCGAACTGTAGAAATTGAAAACTCTTCGGGATAAATAGTTATTGGTGTTTGGTAAGATCGAAAAGTCACTAGTAATTTAAATATTACAGAAATTCAGTGAATAAGAATTATAAACCTGTGCCTAATCAAAATATTCGATGCACAATTGAAAAATATAAAAAATATCATTCTTCAGTTAAAATTTATCGCTTTTAATATAAATGAAACACCTAAATAACCGATTCTCAATATAAAAAGCTTCATTGACCAGTAAATAATTAATTTCGTTCTCATTCGATGAAAATACAAGATAGTGAAAGTTAAGAATAGATAATGGATCTAAAAAAGTTTTTTAGAAATTACATTTTTTGTGTTATAAAATATCGAAAAGTACCAATTTTTTCCTTCAGTAGGTCTCTGCTGCTAAACAGCTACACACACACACACACATATATAGCCATGCTGCAGGTCTTACTAAAGGGAAAAAAATGTAACGTGCGAAAATCGCAAAGCCACAAGTCGCGTGATGGGTGAGGCTGCAGAAGCGAGACGAGTTAGGTGTACATTTCTTCAATGCCAGGATGTGCATTTACACGTAAATTAAGGTATATTTTGTCCATATGCGCATTACGTATATCACGCATGTATTTTGCTTCACGCAGGCCTCGAGGAAGAGAGAGGGGGGTGAGAGAAAAAAACACGTAATTAAGTTTTAATAAGTGCCAATTTTAATCTGATAGTTTTATTAATGAATTAAATTCGAGCTGATTCATTCGGAATCTCAGTGCGTAAGCTTTAATTACATACTATTTGATTTTTGCATAAGTGGTACTACTGACACAGATAAGGTAGTAAGTGAAATAATGATAATCATGGCTATAGTCATTAAAAACATAATTATTGGACTTTGACTTTTTCTGACAGTATGGGAGATATTGCGCGGGTTTTACCATTCCCGAAAAAATGTTTGATGTTATGTCATAAAAATTAATAAAAAATTATGTTTTATCATTCAAATGCATAAAAATGGAAGTCGCTTTCAAATTAAACGTGAAATAATTTAAGCTTTGTGTTTCAAGAAAGAATTTTAGTACTTATATATAAATCGCTTTTCGAAGAACGTGAATCTCGATATTATTTTACATCGATGCTTCAAACATTAAATATGTAGTCAAATGCTGGCGAAAACACGAATAATACCCTAATACCCAATAATTTCAACATTATTAAATTGACTCTGCATTACTTGGTAATACAAACCCGTGTACACATCGGCATATATCGTCCTCTAAAAGAGAAAAATACGGATTGCAGTGGATTACAAAACCATACAGGGACGATAATAACGAACAAACAGCCCCATTCTCTAACTCTACCTTCGAGTGCTATACACCGCGCAATTCGTTCCCATAAGTACCACACCGCAAATCATTACTCAAAACCCCACACCCATCCGCCATCGCCGCCGTCACTCCGCAAGAAAATCGAACGTCTCGCACGAAATCGGGCGCATCGCGATCGCTCGTCGTCGTCGTCGGCTCTCGCATACACATCGCGGTTCCGCGAATCCGTCCGCTCAATCGGCGGCATCCTCTCTCTCCTCGCAATTGCGTGCTCCAAAATGTGCATACACGCAGGCGCGCGCGTGTGCTCGCAGATGCGAGAGAACGGACGCGGACGAGCGGACGTGGAGAGCGCGCACACCGCAGAGAGGATACGCCCATCGCGTTACACATATGTCGCGCCGAACCCCAATTTTTATCCGCGAACGAGCGAGTGAGTACTGCAGTAGGTAGATATATGTAAGTATGTGTGTGTGTGTGTGTGGACACGCGCGTGTAGCACGGAAGAGGAGACACGGGAAGATGTTGTGGGAACGTAGAGACCGAGTCTCGCGAGGGTATATATATATATGCGCAAGGAGCATACGAGAAAGGAGTGTCTGATGCATGTATGTATATATGTACCTTTGTCTCTTTGGCTGCTCGGGGATACTCGCGTGTGCGAAGGTGGGTATGCGCACAGGCGCGATAAGCGAGATGGAAAGTTTCGTTTTGTTTCTGTCTGGAAATGGTTTGTTATTGGTATGGAAATTCCATTTTGATTTTCGTCTGTGGTGTTTCAAAACTTCAAAGATTGCTATGGTTTCGCATTTTGTCGAAAAAGTTGGTATGTAGAGAATAAAAACCAAAACGTGTAAGCAATCGAAAGAATGGTTTTTTGGTCTATCGCGTTAGAAATACACTAGAAGTATGGGGATATCTTCTTATTATGCATAAAGTTTTCTATTCTTACGTTTTATGATCATATTTGAATAAATAAGTAATGTAGATATTCGTAATTAGAAATTTTGAAAGAATAAATAGGTACCCAATAATGAAAAAATGTATTTATTTATCTTTTTGTTTTTGTTAAGGAGTAAGTAACAGCTTTAGTGGAACATGATTTATTGTAGTTGGGCATTTATATTAATGCCACCAATAAAAGAATTTTCTAATTTATTTACCCGTAATCGCAATGAATATTAGTAATTCAGTAAAAAATGTGCTCTGAAATTTTTTTTAAATTTTTTTATTTATTTATGTATTTGTACAATACAGTATATTCATATACATATTATACATATTTGTGAGAAATACTGTTGCATTTTACAGAAAAAAATTAAATTTTTAAAAATGAAAATACAACATTTTTGTATTAATTTGAAATTATTTGTTATAAATATCGGTTGTTACTTCCAAAATCCATACCTTTCGCGATATTATTTCTTTTTTAGTCGTATTGAGTTAATTATACCAGACTTTTGATTGCAATAATAATAGAAACCGGTTTTTGATTGTACCACGTAAACGCGTACGCTATGAAGTTATCTTCCTTGAAAGCTATAAATTCGCCTACGTATCTGTTGATCTGCTCATTTCGCTGTAGCATCGATTCTCTGACTATTGTCAAAATGAGCGGCCACTTAGGAAAAATCCTTATTGCTATATCGATTGTTCAACTAATAGTGCAAAGTCAGTGCATGCCACCACCAGTTATAGAAGATCTTAAAGACATATTGGAAATGGTAGAGAAAGAAAGAACAACAACGCCCAGTAATCCTGCGGAAGGTGGAATAACCACTGTTAGAGATGAAGATTACGATTCACCGCCACTGGGTGCAGTAATTGAAGCATTTCAAAGGTGTGCTGCTAATAAAGAGTTTGTTGATGGCGAGTGTCGAGAGGTAGTCGGCTTTCGCTAATGAACAATGAAAATTCAGGTACTGTTAAATTACGCTAAATTATATCGTATATTTCGTGAAAAGTGCTTCGGTAATTATATTTTCTATAATACTTGTATTATCTTTCAGGCAAATATAGGCATTTATATTATTATTACGATCAAAGAAGAATTGGGTAGTGAATTGTAGTAATAATCGTGTACTTTTTTAATAAAAAAAAACTGATATCTCTGTTAACAAATTTATATTTTTCAAAGAACCTTTAATATTATTTTTTATACTCCATGCCTTGCATATGAACAGTTCATTTGCATAGTGTTTTACGTGCTGATAAATTTAATTAAAAGTATGTCAATTGTATATAACTTAAAACTATTATTCAGAAATTTTTGCTATATTTTTTCTTTTTACTAATACAAAAATATATTATCAATTACTTGCTTTTAAACTTTGAAATTAAAAAAATACTCTTTAAAAAGTCTTATAAGAATATGCTTACTATAATAATATTTAAAAAGTGCAAATAATGAAACAGTCAATTCCATATATTTCTTTGCAAATATCCTTGTTTCTATAATATTGAAGCACAATTGCAAACTTATTAACATCCCTGAAACGAATAATGGAAATGCAAGTGCCAAACTTATTGCGGGTTAAACCCAAGATTTTGCTGAATCCTTGTGTACATTATTACCAAAGGAAAAACCGCTGCCAATTCATTAGCACGTGGCTTCCTCAGACTAATTTATTGATTCCTTGTGTTAATTTATAATGCCAATAATTAATTTTCTGGTACCAAAATTTATCTATGTACATCAGCAATAAAACATTTATGTATAAAATTCAAATAAAGAAAGAATTTATACATTAATGTCATAACTTTTTTTCACAGTTCTTTCTGTCTGTGAGGAACCAAAAAAATACGTTGAGGTTTTGTTGCCACTTTCTTCATTCACGTATAAAATGAAAATTAGTTACGATAAGTATTATTTTCGTGAATAACTAAGGACTAACTATAGCTATCTACACCATTTCTTTTAAGTACTAACACGTTTCATCTTGCTTAATTTATAATACATCCACAAAGTTCGCTTTAAAGTACAAATAATAGAAAAATAAAATATATAAAAATCGAAAAATCGCTATAAAACAATTGAAAATTATATTTGACAATAGAGATATGACAATAGAGAATATTTCTCAATTTGTTATCAAAAGTAAAAAAACTCTAATACGGTCAAAATCGGTTTAATGGGCCCTAAGATCGATCTTTCACGTGCCAATGATTTGACAAAACCAATAAAATTTGGTTTTGTATAAGAAAAAAGTATTAAAATTTTATCTGTAGTTAAGAATGAAGGACTATGCATACTGTTCTGATTACTGTTAAATTTCTAATCTCCAAATTTTTGTATTGTAGGAATAAACTAAAATAAATACAATCCACAATTCAATAAAAAAATATTCGATAAACTTGCGGATGTTAAAAAGTAAAATAAATTTAAAAATTTTAAATTCATAATATTTCAACATAAATTGTATAGGTACAATCAAGGGAAAGGAAGAGCGCGTGCAACAAGCCTGAACTTGCTAGTGTATTAAATCATTGAAAAAAACGCAAAAGACTGGATGGCCAAAATTAAAAAATCAACATAATACAAAAATGCACCAACAAATTTGTTTCATTAATTAAAATCAGTTAAGTAGAAACTGAGATCATGAGGTGTACACATAAACGTGCACACGCACATACACATACGCATCCGTACAGACATTCTTAATAATAAACATCATATTTTTATTCCTAACGTAAAACGAGAACTTTAAAATGTACATATATGTGCATACACACACACGTGTTTCAACCATTAGTCTGATTTAGAAATCTCAAATAGCGTGAAAAATACTTTTTTCTCACACCGGGCCGAAAGCGCCTCATTTCCGCCCGGCTCCGAAACGGAGATATGGTATTTTCGGCCTCGATGTGAGGAAAAATAGTATACGCATCACGGGAGTAAAATTGGCCAGCCCCCAGCTCGTGTTTGCAATTTACACGAGCTGTGGACTGTCCAAGTTTTTTCCTCCCATGGTGCGTAATATACTAATTGACATAGGAGTTTCTAATATTTTTATCGTTCAGAAGAACAAATCATCTAAGGGATTTATGAGAAAAAAGGGGAATATCCAAGTACATAATAGTCATACGTACGACACTATAATAATATCTGTACTTTTTTACTTTATATAATTACAATTTTTCTATATATCAATTACCGTTATACCATTTCTATGTATCAATTATTTAAATTTTTACGTTTCACGGGTAAACATTTTGATTTGAAAAATTCTAATGCGAATGCTTACTTTTATCGATTTATTCTCACATTTGGAAGAATTCAAACTTCTTTGCGTGTTCTATAAGCTAGTTAGGTTACTCCAGTAGGGTGACCACATATAGCTATATAGATTCTTATTCATCTACACTAATAGCACACATCAACTTTTTTTTATATAATCATGACACAATCGCCCGTCGTGCCTTCAATCTTTCGCATTATAAGTTTGCTGGCCAGTCAATCGGTGCCTTCAGTTTGCCATCTCCTCTACGAATACAGACATCGCACAAAAATGCAAACATTCTTCTCGAAAGTTATCATCGCGTTCGCGATTCTGCATTTGAGTGCAAAGTATCAATGTGAATCCGCAGCAGTTAATGTTACCGTTGAAGAAACGACAACGGAAAACTTTATGCCATACCAAGCAAGTTCTAATGGAGAAAAAAATCAATACCTGCCATCCGAAGAGAACGTAAGAAATAGCACGTTAATAGAAAAAGGCTTTTCTATACCAAAGGTATTTTATTATTCCTTTGTGTTTGCTAATCCAAAATGTCCCGATGGAAAAGAGTTTATCGATGGCGAGTGTCGCCAAACTATTCAAACAGGTAACTTTATGGGCTCATAATTAGAATTAAATAATGATTATTAACAAAACATGGAATGTCATAGAATACACTATTCATACACTATTGTCTTACTATATTATCATTTTAATTTTACTTTTCAGAAGAATAGATATATGTGTGCACTCTCTTACGTGCGGTGAACAGAATTCAATGAATACAATCATCCCCCAGTATGTAAATTTCCCATAAAAAGAAAACAATTATTTTTGTCGAGAAAAATTAAAATTTTACTTTCTTCGCAAGCAAGCTAAAAGATGTTCTTAATTCTTAAGTTCCGTGAATTATAAAGTAGCGTATTGATAATATATATAATTTAAATGTTGTATAAATATTATGTAATTATAAGTTTTATACAATAAATAGATTTTTTATATATCTAAAAATAGTTTTTATCATACACTGTCAGAAAAATTCCATGTAGATATAGATATATATTGTGTTTACATTTTGCGTTTGAAAATGTACACATTGTGTAGTTATATATATATGAAAGTTTTCTGACAGCGTATCTAAAAATAGTTTATAATGTTTTTTGTATGTGCAAAAAATTTTGCAACAATTGAAACCAGTTTGTATGTATAGAAAGAAACTTCAGCCATGCCGATAATTTTAGTTCTAAATGTTACTACTGTAAATTAATTCTTTTTCAAATTGGATCTTGTTACTTGACTAATTAAGAAAAATTGTATTTATTTTATTAGCTTATACAGCTGCTTGCGTATATTAAACTACTATTCTATTGTTACTCTCGATAATGCTGACGAATTGTATTCAAATAAAAAAATTTTAAAATTTTATAAAACGCCGAAGGATTCATAAAGAAATATCAATTTTTTTCTTACATCTATATATTTACTCTATACAATATTAAACAGGTTATCTTTGTAACTTATCCATATTTATGAACACGCTTTTATATTAAAAAAAACATTTGCTTAGCCTTCGCTTACTCAAAGTGCTGGAATCGAAACGAAAAACCCGTGTTACTTTACGAGGTGACCTCTCGCATAATCAACATGACTGAGTTTATAAATTTTCTTATTGGTCTGATGATTCTCTCAGTTTGCCTCTTCGCCTAGTTAACACGAGTTTATAAGGAGACATGAAGAAGTTTTTCGTAACGTTTTTCATTTCGTTCGCAATTCTTCAGTTGATCCTGATAAATAATAGTGAAGCTGCTCCAATTAATACCGAAATAACGGAAAAAACGAGAGCTGTTATGGATCAAGGTATTTTTAAAAATCTAAAATTTCTTACTTGATATATTGGTTGTCAGTTAATTATACTAACTTGAATTCATGTATTAAATTTAGTAAAAGAACCTACAATCACTACAATCGCTTCAATCAAAGTCACTGTGGCATCGAAAGAAAGTTCAACCCCTACAAGTAATTTGCAAACGGATATGATACATAAATACGACATTCTTCCTGTTTCCATAATAATATCAGAATCCAAATGTTCTCAAGGTCATCTGTTTGTTGACGGCGCATGTCGAGAAAATATTGAAATACCAAATACTCATTAAATTCTAGATATTTTGAGAATAAATTTGTTTTAAGGACGTTCTCCGGCTCAACTTCATCAATATCGCAAAAATTGTGATCTAAAAATATTATTTATGATGAAAACTCTTCGTGAGTCTCTATACACTACTTTAACAATAATAAAAAATGACGGTGTAAGAAAAAAGGTGCCAATACGATATTTGAAATAAATACCACTTACATGGTGTGACTATATATAAATATACAAATAACATTGTAGTTTTCCTTTATGTCGCTATGTCTCTGAAATTAATACCGCTTACCATATTGAAAATTATACCATATTATTCCTCTCGATTTCTAGTTTTATATTCCACGGTTGAAAAAAAAAATCACAAAGAAAACTTTTTTTACAGTAAATTAAAATGTATTTTTCCAACGAGCTTAGATAGGGATCCCATGTTAACGTTGAAATTTTGAAATCAAATATTTTTATTTTGAATACTGCTTTGGACGTGGGGCTTTGAAGCATGTATTAAGGACTAAAAATCAAACATTTTCTGCAAATTTCACAAAAATCACAAGAAAATCGTTTTCTCGGAGAACGTCCTTAAAATTAAAAAATTGAAATTTAAGGACTTTGCTAAAATTTTATTGAATTCCTTTACAATGTCAACAAATTTTGTAATTCTTAAAACTATACCATTGACAATGATGCTTCTTGTTGAGTCACATTGAGTCATTACACCATATCATGCTTTTTGATTGATTACAATAATCATAGGAACTGGTTTTTGATTGTACCATCCAAACGCAGACACTATAAAATTATCCTCCTTGAAAGCTATAAATTCATCTGTAAATCTGTTGGTCTGCTCATTTCGCTGTAGCATCGATTCTTTAACTATTGTCAAAATGAGCAACCACTTAGAAAAAAAAATCCTTTTTGCTGTATTGATTGTTCAACTAATAGTGCAAAGTGAGTGCATTCCTCCGCCAGTGATAGAAGATCTTGTGGACAAATTGGTAACGACAGAGAGAGAAAGTACAACATTACAAACTACAACGACCAGTAATCCTACAGAAGAGGAAATAACCACTATTCCAGATGAAGATTACTATGCAGGGGTATTGAGTAAGTCAGCAATCATAGCAGTTCCAAGATGTACTACTAATCCAGAGTTTGTTGCTGGCGAGTGCCGAGAACTAATCAAGTTTCGCTAACAAAAAATTAATATATGTTACTAAAAAAAAATTAAAATATGTTATTAAAAAAAATTAAAATGTGTTACTAAAAAAAAAAAAAAAAAAAAAAAAAACGAAAATTCAGGTACTGTCAAATTGCGCAAATTTATATTTATATACAATATATTTTGTGAACATTGCTTTCATCATTATATTCCGATTACTTGTTTTATTTTTTAGGCATATAGACATTTTTTGTATTATTACGTTAAAAAAAGAAATCATTTATAAAAAATAATTGCCGTAGATTAGCTAATCATATAGTGAATTATAGTAATGATTATGTATTTTTGTAATAAAAACAACTTATAGCTGTGTTAAAGAAATTGTATTTTTCCAAGAACCTTTAATTTTTTTTTCTCATACTCAACGACTTGTAGGTTACAAACTTTTTCACATATTGTTTTATGTATCTGATAAGGTTTATTCAGACGGTGTCAAATGTATATATAACTTAAGGTGATGTGATACCCACGTATTTGAAATTCCGAACGTTCATAATGAACGAAATATTAGCTTAAAGTTTCTAGTTATCGTTAGAATTCGTCGTAGTGGTTTTAGTGGTGACTGCTTAAGTGAGAAGTGAAGAGATACAGTTATTATCATTTTTTAAATATATTAAGTAGCCAAGTTCGGCTAAATCTGAATATGGCAAAAATCTTTCGTTCACTATGAACGTTCGAAATTTCAAGCACTTCGATACCCATGCTATTACTCAAAATTTGGTTCCCGTTTTTCTCATTCAATTTTTAATTTTAAGAAAAAAACTCTTCGATACGTTGTAGTTCTTTATTAAACTTAAAACGTGTCAAAGAGTTTTTTTCAAAAAGTTTAAGTTGAAGGAGAAAAACGGGAACCCAGAATTGAGTAATAGCGTGGGTATCACATCACCTTAATCCTATAACTCAAAAATTTTTTAAATATATTTTGAAACATTTGCTTTTAAACTTTTAAAATTAAAGAAATCCTTATAAAGTCGTAAAATACGCTTACGTTTATAGTAAAAAGTTCAAATCAAATAGTATATTCTACACAAACAGTATTTCATTTCAAATATAAGTCTGTAGTAATGAAAAACAGTTAATCATATGCAGCAGATTATATAAACAATAGTAACTTTTCTTTCAAATTTTCTTATCCACTACATGTTTACAAATCGTTTTATGTGCGAAATTAGATGCACTCTAATGTGTTTATATGCATATTTGATAAATTGACAAAAATTAATGTTGAACTATAGGTAGGCGTGTTAAGGTTAGAGATTAGGATAATATCTGCACCGTAATAGCTATCATGTAAAAATATTGCTTTCTCACAGAGGAAGCTTTGTAACGTTATTTTATAATTACTAATGATAATTTTGCAATTCTAATTACATACACATTTACATCTTCCTCCTATAATTTATAATTAGACAAATTACAAAAAAAATACATTGTAACGTTGCATCAAATAGAAAAGCTTATGACCTTTATACTTCATACAAAAAATTATGGAAAAAAATTACTAGCCTTTATTGTACAGACTCATATCGCGGATACATACTTAATGAAACCGGGTTCTCAAAAGGCTGTAATTTTTTGTTCGGGTCACGTCAAGTCAGTGTACGCGCGTATACATTCTTATTCACTTGCAACAATAAAACAAATCAGTTTTACTTAATCATTGACTCGCTTATCTTATAAACTTGTCAATCATTGCTACTATAAATATGCTTGAGCGTAAACAACGATTTTCACTTCTTCATACATTTATGAAGTATCGGTTCGTAACAAAATGAAAAAATTCAGTGCGAGCGTTTTATTTATACTTGTGACTCTTGTGTTAATTATAGAAACTTGGTGCATTGTGGTGCCTACTGATTTTAACCCTACTTATGTGCAACCTAGTTATGTCAACCCCATATATACACAACCCAATCACATCAAACCCACATGTACAGCACCTAGTTATATCAACCCCATATGTACACAACCCAATTATATCAAACCCACATATACAGCACCTAGTTATATCCAGCCCTCTTACATCCAACCTTCCATTGAAAAGACTCTCGACCAACAAATATCAGAAATATTTCAACCTAATCGACAAACTACGACTACGCAAAACAACAATGTTATTTATCTGAATACTGGAAACGATATTAAAGACTTTGGTCACTCATACGCGACTTCACCAAATATGGGAAGACTTGATCAGATAGTTTCTTATTCAGCTATAAATTCAATAATAAGGTGCCCCGATGGCCAACAATTTGTAGATGGCGAATGCAGGTTGACAATTAATTTTAACAAGTGATTAAAACAAAAAATAGAACGTTCTATGTAAGTATTCATTAACTAGTATCGTACTGTATTAAATCAAATTACTTATTGCGAATGTATTATTTTTCAGTAAGATAGAAATCAATAAATCATTATGAAATAGAAGTTTAAGAGTATTTGCCATTTTTATGTATCTATCATCTTGAGGAAATGTTCTTTTAAAATGTAAAAATATAATAAATTCGGGTTCAAAATGGAATTTACAAGATTTTGCTGCAAAAAGTTTTTTGTTGATCTTGCAGGACCACATTCTGTAATTTTCACAACATTGTGCATAAGTATTTTAAAGTAATTATATACACGACATTCTTGATTACATTAATTTCGATTTTGTGTAAATATTATATCGGTATTTAAGATAATTAATTAATGTGGTTATACCATACATCCATTAATTTCTTAAAATCCCAATAAAAGTTATTCAAAAAATTCTACTGTGTTTATCTAATTTATTTAATTAATTCTGAAAGTTGTGATAATTATTCAAACATTTTTTAGACATAGAATAAATAAATACTTACTTCATTCGTAGTTGAATTGTTGTGTTATAGAAAGATGAAGCCATTTCCCAAAATAACTATATTTTTCGATATAAGATGCCACACCAGGAAATCATGTTATGAGATGCACTAGGTACCGATCAAACCGGTTTAAATATATTTTAAGAGTTTGTATTCGACTACTTCTGATTTCCTTGCATTTTTGGCAGTATAAATTCGCCTACTGATTGCTAATTTTATTCATTCCATTGCATTTGATTCTACGACAGTTCTCGCTCTCGTTTTTAATTTACAAAAAATAATCGGTGTGAAGCACTGATCGTGTTTCGTATAAAATAAGGAATAAAAAAAATATTCAGAAAAGTCTAATATAAAAAGTAATCTGTTCAAATCTCAACATCGTACTTCGAAAAACATCATCAAATTAAAAATTGATATTGTCGATCGTACCACTAATAATAAAAATCGCACGCACGCAATTCATGTAGAACAATAATCAATACTAAAAATGAAAAATAACGTCATATTTTATGGTAAGCCCTAGTTATAGTCATTATTCGTTATATGTATGAACTATCCCATGTATAATATTAAACACAATCAATTCAAGTATTTTACATATAATTTTTCTATTTATTATTCCATCGCGTTGCTTATATGCCGCCGTGTCTCTGATAAAATCAAGGATACTTTGCAATCGATTTCTTAAAATATAAAATTCATTTCTTACATCACTTTGAGGAAAAACGAACCAACTAATGATTATTTATTTATTTAACAATTACAGGAACACGTTTTGCCCATTCGATCTTAACAGTTGCTAATCCTTGATATTAAGTATAAATTCTGCAGCCGTGAAACATTCAGTTTGTTACAGGAGGACGTACAATAAACTAGCTCCTGCAAATAAGAATCGGAGTTTTTTCAATATTACTTAAAAATGAGTAAATTTATAGTGATATTTTTTGGTGTATTTACTTTGTTTATATTTGTAAAAAATTGTCATTCTCAAATGATAAATAATGATGATGATTTATTGAGTATCTTACACAAAGTTGAAAGTTATAGTCATCCACACCAATCGCCACCAATTGAAAATTATTCGAAGGAAACACAAAAATCGGTTGAACTAGATCACCAACAATGTACGTGTACGTGCGTATCACCGGTGCAAGGGAAAAATAGTGGCAAACACCAAGAAAGTTTTGATGACAAACATCAGCAATACACACCTCCAGGAGTAGGTGGTAATTTAGTGAAAGATTTCAATTTCCTCAATAAAGAGCATCAACATTCCCCTACAGTAGCTGAACAACAATATCCCATACATGAAGGAAATTTGAGTGATAAAAGTAATTATCGACCACCGAAATTCTCTGAAAATGATTCTACAAAATGTGAACCAAATTCTCATGATAGGAATCATGAACATTTTCCTTCATCAGTAGATACTAATTTTCCAAACAGTCCAAGCAACGTAGGACATTCTTATAGTAAGGACTCTCAAGACTCAGCGACCAAAATTAGTGACTCTTCACGGGGACCAAATCATAATAATAATTTCCAGCCTCATTTGTCAGTAACAGAGAAAAATCTTTCACATCGTGAAGGAAACTCTCACTATGATATTCATCAGCCCACATTTCCAGGAATTGATTCTAGCACAATAAAAAATAAAGAATCTTCTGACAGTTATAATCAACACCATGCAAATCCAGCGATTGAACAGAATACTAAGAAAGGTGATTTTGGATATACGACAGTAAGGCCTGCGACTATGAAGAATTATAATTTTGGTGACAATAATCGAGAATCTACGATTCAACCCAATTCATGTGGACAAGGAGAAAATTGTAGAAATAATAACCATCATCAAACTACATCTCTTTTTCAACATACCACTTCTAAGCATGAAGACAGAGTTCATGTACCAAGTACCCCAAAATATGATGAAAATAAGGATTATCAGCAACATGTAAATCCAAACATTGAGAATAAAGAACATTCTGGTAACAATGGTCAGTCATACGAAAGAAACAACGCAGACAAAGAAAATAATCCTGAAAGTAACGGTGAGCAACAAGTATCTCTAGTGATTAAATTAGATGTTGCTACAAAAGAAAGAAATCCAAACTCAAATGGAAATGAACATATTGATAGATCGGGACCTATTCCGACAAATCACAAAATTATTGCTGAACATAATCAGTGCGGCCCCTGCAACGCTGCAAAAATCGAGCAGAGCACTTTGAGAACCGAAGATAGTACTACTAGTAAACCTGGAATTTGGGCAATCATTAAAAACAAGTATCGCCATAGATCTGTAGTTGCTATTTCCTCAGCTAAACGTTGCGCACCTGGTCAAATCTTCTCATCGGGTGAATGTCGGACCTTGGTAGCTACTTAAACACTACTGATTGTCAAGGTAATTAGATGTTAATTGTTGTTGAAAAAAAATCATATAATCTCATCCATAATACATATACAGAAATATTAGTGAATCAAACTTTTTCTAAAGTAACAACGACGCCTGCAAAAATTTCTTCTTAAATTCCCAGAAAATTCTTACAATCATACATCAAATCGAATATTGCCTTGCAAAAAACGCCACTTTTCCTCCACACCATTATCATGAAAACTAAAAATGACTCTTACCCGCTACATCAATTACCATAATTCCCCGTCCAAATACTTCAATGAAAATGGCATCTTAACAAGCCTAACGTCCCGGCACCAACTTCCAACAATTCCCAACTCGAATAAAAAAAAAATAACGTTACCCACACGCTTGTGTATATATGTGTCTTTTGTTGCAGAGCCACGACGCCGCATACCAGTAACCCCAAGAAAACCTCCTCTCCACAGCGACGTCGCGAAGAAGCGACGGAAGAAAAAAAGCGCAATAAAGCAAACGCACATACACACATCTCTCCTACGGCGCGAGGAATCTCTCTTCTTCCTTCTTCTCGCGCCGCTCGCATTGTGTCGTCGTCGCGAGCTGCGAGACACACGCACACAATGCGAAAGTTCACGGCGATCGGACACCGCCGGCTGCACGCGATGACCTCGGCGCTCCTGCATTAGCGGGCTAACGGAAAGCTTCGTGCCGCGCACTTACGCCGCTTATTATGTTGCGGAGGCTTATTTTCTTACGGATATATATGTATATGTGCGTGCGTATATACACCTGCGTGTATGCCGATGAAGAATCGAGGCATTATAGGGGCCTAGTTGGAGCTTACCACGCGCGAGAGGGCCTAGCGTGGAATTGAGATTGATGCGCAGCCAAGGCTTTTTTCTCTCCGTGGGTTTTGCGTTTTCGAGTCAGCGTCGCGGCTGATTGAGTCTTTGAGCGGGCTTCCGAGTGGCCGTTGGGTGCGTCGTTGTTTTCGCGTGGCAAATGTTCGATGGTGTGAGTGTGTGAGTGTGATGAACAATTACTGCAAGATAATAGATGTATGTGGGTATAATGTTGTGGCATAAGTGATGGCTAATATATTGATTATTGCATTTAGTGAGTAAGACTACGAGAAGAGTTTTTTGTAAAAGATTTTGTATTTGAATTATAAAGTGTTTCTGTTACCAAAATGAATTTAAATTTATTTCAGTTGACCTTTTAATGATCGTTGGAAAATTAGATAAGCGGTAGGTTGAAACTGTCAAACGTCAGGTTTGCAATTTTTTGGAGGCTCTGGAGGAGTATGTCAAGGAGCCTAAATGAATGAATATTTATGACTAATATCAATTTTCGACCAAATTCTTTGGAAAGAAAATAGAAACCGACTATTTAGTGGGGCAGCAGAATTGCACCTCGGTCGAACACCAAAGTTAAGCAGATGGGTGCGGGTAGTATTTGAATATGTGACCGTAAGAAATCTACACGGAGAGAAATAAATTAGTAAAAATTACCAAACTGTCAACCCGGAGTCAGACCTGAAAACCCAAACTTTTTACCAAACTTGTTGGCACTTTTTACTAAAAGTTTTGTAAATTTTACAAAACGTTCCCAAAAGGTTTGATAAAAAAAGTGGAGTTGTGAGGTCTTACTCCGGGTTACTTGACAGTTTGGTAAAAATTACCAAACTTTTCTTAGTTTTAACGAATTTCTTTCGCCCCGTGTATGTAACTTCGGCGATCGTTAGTTGATTTTATGCCCGACTTGAATATGTTTTCGGGAATAAAGCTTACGGAATGTGACATAAATACCTAAAATGTATTTGACCACCAAAAATGTATTTGATGCTCAAGCCAATGTATAGCAAACCCATAATTTTCCGCTATGTCCGAGACATAGAAATCTGACTAAAGAGATCGCTCTGAAGCTTAACCTCATCAAGAAGAAAGGCTACGGATATCGAAAGCGAGTATGGGAAAAAGGTATAGGTCACTTGCCGGGCCAAACCGGCTGCCGGTGGGTAAGTTCCACCATTTAGATTCCACCGAGATCCAAAATAAACACAGGCTCGCGTACGAAAGCTGTTTTTAATTTATAATAAGTTGATTCTTCTTCGTGCTGGAAGAACGCGCATTAACCGGATGCACATCAGACCGCGTGCACTACGAGCTTACACCGAAAGCTAAACTACCAAAACTACCGATGGCTGGAGGATCGCGTGCTACGCTGAATTCACCTTTCATCGAAATTTTATGCTGCACGCTTTCGTTCAACACGATTCACCTGAAACCTAAGTGGCTTGAAAAATTGCGAGCCCCTTCGATATAACTATTACAAGTTTTTAAATATGTTTAGACCTTGTACACTCTGGTTTCAATAAAAAAAAAAGCAACAAAAAGAATCCAAGTTGCTTTTGATTGAAATATATTTGAAAGAAATGACTTCGACGCCTCCTATTCATATAAGGCTAACTCGCGCAACAACGCTATAAAAAGCCAATTCAAAATTACATCCAATATAAGTCCAATTCAAAAATCCGTGCAACAAAATGCCAATTCACGCGCCCGTCCATACAATGCCAGTTCACACGCCAGTGCGATATGATCCCAACTGGCGCGCCAATGCAATATAATTCCCAGGCGAACGTCAATGCAGTATGATTCCAACTCCAGCGTTAATGTAATATAATTCCAGCCCAAAGAGCAAAATAATAACAAAGTTCCGATTAGGAGATTTTAAATCCAAGTAGCCGGGGGATACGATTTAAACAATTTTAACCCCAAGTAGCTGGGGGAGACGAGTTGCACGTATACAGAAAAATTACGTAGACGAGCGATAATAAGCCATACAATATTATGTAAACCATGTTAACCCCAAGTGGCTCGGGGAGACGAGGTCCACGTATGCAGGGTAATTACGCAGATGAGCGATAATGAACCATACGATCATTTAAGGACGTTCTCCGAGACAACAATTTTCTTGTGATTTTCCTGAAACTTGCAGAGAACGTTTGATTTTGTGTGCTTAGAATATGCGTGAAAGCCCCACGTCCATAGCGGTATTCAAAATAGAAATATTTAACTTCAAAGTTTTTGTGTTAACACGGGATCCCTATCTAAGCTAGTTTTAAAATTACATTTTAATATACTATAAAAAAAGTTTTCTTTGTGTTTTTTTTCAACCGTAAGCCATAAAACTAGAAATCGAGAGAAATAATATGGTATAATTTTCAATATAGCAAGCGATATTAATTTCAGAGATATAGCAACGTAAACAAAAACTCCCATGTTATTTGTATATCTATATATAGTCACCCTATGTAAGTGCTATTTATTTAAATATCATATTGACACCTTTTATCTTACACTGACATTTTTTTTTATTTTTTGAGTAATGTATAGAGACTCATGAAGGGTTTTCATTATAAATAATATTTTTAAATCACAATTTTCGAATATTATACCATATTATTTCTCTCGATTTCTAGTTTTATGGCTTACGGTTGGAAACAAAAACACAAAGAAAACTTTTTTTTATAGTAAATTAAAATGTAATTTTAAAACTATCTTAGATAGGGATCCCGTGTTAACACAAAAACTTTGAAGTTAAATATTTCTATATTTCAATTTTGAATACTGCTATGGACGTGGGGCTTTCAAGCATGTACTAAGCTCACAAAATCAAACGTTCTCTGCAAGTTTCAGGAAAATCACAAGAAAATCGTTTTCTCGGAGAACGTCCTTAAGCATTCTTCATCTTTGAGCATCATTTTTGGTCAATAATAAGCGCGAAGGTGAGCCTGAGGCTCGTTCGCTTCGAGGCTTCGAGAGCTCGTCTCCTGGAAAAATTATGCTGCTTTTACCCTGAAATCGCGTTTTCATTTCGTGAATAAAGCACGAAGACGCGTTTGAAACTGTCTACAAAGGCTCGATTCCTGGTGATATTAATCTTTCTTTACCTTGAAACCGGGATTTTCTTGTTAAAAGCGAGAATGTGCGTCTGAAACTCGTGTGTGAGGGCTCGACCTGGTGCGAGTGGGTTTTCTTTATCCGAGACGAGATTTATCTTTGGTTGAATGCCGAGAACGCACCTGGATCTTGTCTACGAGAGATCTACTATTAGCCCAGGTTAGTTTCCGTGATCCTGGACGTACATCTATTCCCTGTATACGTGGACCCCGTATCCCCAGGCTACTTGAGGTTAAAATTGTTTATATAATCGTATGGTTTATTCTTATCGGTATACGTAATTACCCTGCATACGTAGACTTCGTCTCTCTCGGCTACTTGGAGTTAACATTGTATAAATAATATTGTATGGTTTATTATCGCTCATCGTATTGTATGGTTTATTATCGCTCGTCTGCGTAATTACCCTGCATACGTGGACCTCGTCTCCCCCAACTACTTGGGGTTAACATTGTTTAAATAATATTGTATGGATTTTTATCGTTCGACGTATTGTATGGTTTATTATCGCTCGTCTACGTAATTTTTCTGTATACGTGCAACTCGTCTTCCCCAGCTACTTGGGGTTAAAATTGTTTAAATCGTATCCCCCGGCTACTTGGATTTAAAATCTCCTAATCGGAACTTTGTTATTATTTTGCTCTTTGGGCTGGAATTATATTACATTAACGCTGGAGTTGGAATCATACTGCATTGACGTTCGCCTGGGAATTATATTGCATTGGCGCGCCAGTTGGGATCATATCGCACTGGCGTGTGAACTGGCATTGTATGGACGGGCGCGTGAATTGGCATTTTGTTGCACGGATTTTTGAATTGGACTTATATTGGATGTAATTTTGAATTGGCTTTTTATAGCGTTGTTGCGCGAGTAAGCCTTATATGAATAGGAGGCGTCGACTTGCACTATGGTTAATAAACAATAATTTATTTAAAGTAACAAAAACGTTAATAATCACCGGCCACTGATAGCTAAATTATTTTAAAGTAAAAATTCACCTACCAATTCCTGCTCACCAGCGATATTGCGTAACGAGAATAATAATAATAATCGTAGTAACACGAGTCAATAATACACAAACGCAACTACTCCGATATAAAACAATACAAAAAGAATCTGACCACGCGTTATACTGCCTTTTAATATTTCCCATTCTTCCTCTGCCCACAGCTCCGGGCCAAATTAGCAGCGGGCACTCTGAATAGAATAAATCAGCGATTGCATAAGCTCCTTATAACCAGGCGCGCGCCACTTTAAATTCATCGATAAAACAACCAACAATATATTATAAAGACTCTAGCGCGCACCAGCGAGCAAAAAGAAAACAACAACCCCGTCGCTACTTGCAAGCAGAAAATAAAGAACCCAACTGACCATCACCACCCTTGCGCCTTGTAATTGGCCGCGCCATGCGGATAATCTCTCTCGTCGTCCTCCTCCTACTATGTCTATAGTATAGCATCTCCCGCACGCGCTCTCGAGCGAGAACAAGAAGAAGAAGAAGAAGAGCGAATTTTTTCGGCCTACCTATACGTTTACATAACGCGCACGCGCCGCGCGTACCTAACGAGCCCTCGAGGCTCGCTTAATTGAATTCGTTGAAACGCGGCTGCCGATCGAGAGGGGCTGCTCCCGCGCACGGTGTATTTATTGTGTTTAAGCGCAATTTCACCAGCGAAGCCGTACATGTATTATACGGGGTTTAAAAAAAGCGCGGTTCGAGCTGGATTTAGTCAAAATTTCGAGAGGGAGGACTCTGTGTGTGTTATTTTCGAATTTGAAGACTAATTTTTAAATTGCGTGTTATTTTCATTCTCGGCGTGCTTGCGTATTTCTGAAAACAGGTAGTATAGCATTTACAGAAAGCGAGCAGCTGTATAGTATGTATATATAGCACCAAGCGTATATTGTAAAATGAAAAACTTTTGAAAAACTACTTTCTAGTGTTTCCGAAATTGCCAAATAATTGAATAAAGAAAAATATTTCTAAACTTTTATACAACGAGCAACTCAATAGAGAGAGCTATTCCATAGTCAGACAAAACCCGGGTGAACTCGCGTGTATGAATGTGTACGTATTCTCCGGCAAGCCATTCCCCGCTCTCTTGATTCAATTTCCGGACACGGCAACGGACACGGCGTTTCCCAACCGAAAATTGAAAATTTCCCCTTAATTACTCCTTACGTGAGTTTTCGCGCACCCTCACGCGCGTTTACGCATTTTTCCCACCGGATTGCGGACTCAATTAAAGCGCCGGAAAATTGGACGGAGCCATAATTCCCGCGCCGCGCGCGGCCACAAAAGAAGACGCGCGGTCAGCGCGACAAATGCGAATAAGCGCTCGACGTGGAATTGCAATTTCGTGTGTGTGTGTGTGTACGGACGGACGTTGTAATTGTTTTCTGCATTAGAGAGCCGCGCCGCGGGGCTCAAAGGGACGCGTTTGTTTTGACCGCTCGCTGGACGGTTCGACGGCGTATTTTGTCGGGCGGAGAGACGGGGGTAATAGTTGCTGCGTAATTAAAGCGATGGAATATCGCGAAATTCGCTGTTTGTGTGTAAGTGATGATACGGTGGTGTATGTATGCGAAATTTTGTACGTTCGGGTGCGCTTTGCGCTCATTCGTGGGGGCATTTGTGATTGAAAATGCCCGACTGAAAAAGAGCATTGTGTTAACTTATTAGTCCTTTAGTGGTGTTTGGGAAGGATTCTGTGGTACATATGAAACGTGAGCTGTAATCGTCGTTTAGAGTGATTAGCTATACTGTTTAAAATTAAAATAAATTTTTAGAATATTTGTTGCTTTTCATTTCACGAATTTGGTATTTTACCATTCATAGGTATATTTCGGCATATCACACCGAGTAAACCTTTAAAAGTCTTATTTTTTTTGCGATCCACGCTGTTTTTATCGAAAACTGACCTCCCTTTCCCGATTATTTAATCATTTTACTATATATCCCTCAGCTAATCTCACTTTTTTCCATATAAATTCTCTCACGTCTCTTTACCTAATCTTTCTATTATTTCTAATATACCCCACAATCCTTCCACGCGGCAATACCAACTTAGACATCGAATTCTTTCAAAGCCAAAGCCTAGCCGGCGATCGAGCCCTTTCCCCAGTTAAATTTTCGAAAAAAAAGAATCCCCTCTCCCGCTGCAAAAGTCGACGCGCTCTCCAAAATTTACGCTAAAATTCTTTCACCCCGCGCTCGCGCAAATATAAAACGATAGAGGGCGAGAGAAGGCTTGCAGAGAGGGAATACACATACACACACACACACACAGAGATAGAAAGCGCTTTTGCTCTTCCGCGCAACCTAATAATTCCCTCGATGGCCTCGCTCGCTCGCGAGAGCTTCCCCATTTGCGGGCGTTTCCACTTTGTTTGACGCGCTCGCCCGCTCTTGTAACGAACTGCCCGCGCTCGGCCTCTCTCTCCGCGTCCAACCCCTTTCATTTATTTTTTCCCCTCTCTCTCTCTCTCTCTCTCTCTCTCTCTCTCTCTCTCTCTCTCTCTCTCTCTCTCTCTCTCTCTCTCTCACTCATCGCGGGCTCGACCGTCCGCGTAAAAGCAATCCCAAAATCGAGCGTCCAGAGAGAGAGAAAGAGAGAGAGAGAGAGGGAGGGAGATGGAGCTTTTAATCGAAAACCGAGCCTTCGCCATATAGCGGCTTTTCTCCGGATTTTTCGATTTTTCCGGAAAGCTTTCGCGCAGGCGGACGGGCCTTTGATGCCTCTCGCGCGTGTGCGAAGCGCGCACGGCTAATCGCTTTTGAATTGATATAGTTATAATAATGGGGAGATTTGCAGGTGCGCAGGGATTATGCGCAAACGTGGGTTCTGTTTTTCTTTTTTGGATGTGGAGTTAATTGGATTTTTTTTTGTAAGGTAGCGTTTGTGTGTGTTTTTCCGAGGAAGTGCTTTGACGTAGATTCGCGCTTTTATGGGGTGAGAGGTGATTATGAGCCGGTGGCTGGCTGCAGCTTTTGATGGGTCTGCTGATTAATGCGACCAATTTCTTTTGAGTTCTCGTGCATTTGAAAAGTTATATCGTTGCTTAAAATTGCTGATTTTTATAGAATTTTACTTTCTGGTCGTTGTTTCCACTTTGCGACGTTTCCAGAGATTATGTCAATTAATCCTGCAGTGGGAAAGTTTTTTGGTATGCGCACAGTGGTTTTCTTCGACGAAAAATATATTATAAAGTTGTTTTACCAGAATAAACCTTTACTGTTTTTGTAATCGTATTATTTTTTTTCATTACAGTGGCATTGGAAAATTAATTTTTATATCGATAAAATGTATATTAAATGTTACTTAATTTCTTCTTTTTTTTTTATTCAAGTTAAAAATATTCCTCTTTTCTTCTTTTGTTAAGTAATTTTATACTTAAATTGAAAAATTATCATATTCAAAATCCTTTATTTATTTATTTTATATATACAAAATATTTCTCTAATTAGTTTACTTATATATCTTTCATTCTACACCCATCGAATTCTAATTTTATGCGCACATTATTTTCAAAGCTCAACCCAGCACACCCATGTAACTCGTGAATAAATAGCGTCATTAAATAAATTGTTGTTGCAAACAAACAGGTATATACACTTGCGAAATCCAGGTCACATGCGTGCCCCAGCATTATACATACACAACATTTCTGAATGAAAACATTTTCCATATTCCGCGTCATAACATAGACTTCAAAAATCGAGAAAATCAAAACAATCGCACTTTCTCCATCGCGAAATATCTATATCTCTGATGGACATAACCGGCGGCGAGGAAAAAAGAAAAATTACAGAACGCAATGCACGAGCGCTTTATACGGAAGATAAGAGTATAGCAATTATCTGTTGCGTTCGAGTCGCCCCTCTCCTCACCTCTCGCGCGTCTCTCTCTCTCTCTCTCACTCGCGTGAAGTGAAAGGCTGTATTTTAATTTAGTTACATCGAAGAGTGCAGATACGAGAGGACGTTTCTCCCAAAGTGACTCGCGTCCCGTGCCGACTTTGTGTATAAGATTCGTAACGCAGCGTATTGTAAAAACGAATCGTAACGCCGGAGCATCGCAGTGCTGCAGACGCAACTATGGCGAGATTGAGGTAGGCGAAAAAATGATTTATTTTGTTGCGGGTTGTCATTGTAGTACATGCGTGTAAACAAAGGAATATTCGCAAATGTTACGTAAAATTTTGTTTACTCGTTGAATTGAAATAAAAATATTGCTATGTTCAAATTTTTTTAAATATAGATATTTTCATGGTATTTTTTGTTTTATTTGCATAAAATTTTATTGTAAACATCAGGAATCAATGTATAAAGTTATTTTTGAAAATTAAGGATATTTACAAACGCTATAAACTGATTCAAAATACAATCGAAGTGCAGAAAAAGCAATCGTACTAATTTGTTTGGATTCTGTTAACAGAATGGGTTACATCACATGCATCGCTTTAGCGATGCTAATCTGCGCAAGTGCATCGGCGATGAAAACCATAAAACTGTCATCCGGACATGAAATGCCTATAATAGGCTTGGGAACATGGCAGGTAAATTTTTCAAATCTTGAATTCACTATGTTATTGCTGTGTTGGGAATTTCATTAAAATTAAGCGACCATGACCTGCATTCCCTTTCAATAAATAAATTAAAAAAAAAAATGTCAGATGCCGCCCGAGGCCATCGACGTCGCCGTCACGAACGCTCTTAAAAGTGGCTACAAACACATCGACACGGCGTTTACTTACGGCAACGAGGAAGCGATCGGCAAGACATTGAAAAAATGGTTCGATAACGGCGGCAAGCGCGAGGATCTTTTCATAACCACCAAGGTATAATCTGCAATCAAAACTTTTTAGTATATTGAATAAAATTTATTCATTTCATATGTGTGAAATGAAGCAATAATTCTTTTTTGTACAGCTCCCACCATACGGCATGCGCGGGTCCGCTGTCGAAGGATACCTGAAGCTTTCCTTGGAGAAATTAGGCTTGGAATACGTGGACATGTACCTGATTCACAAACCCTTCGGATTCGTCAAGGACAAGTACAAGCACGGGCCGGCGTTGAACGCCGATGGAACGGTCCAATTGGATCTCGAGACCAATCACGTTGAGATTTGGAAGGTGTGTCACGCATCTGTATTGAAAGAAAAAAAAATTCACTACCTCATGAATTAATCATATCATAGAGAGTTCAATGTACCATTAATGTTTTGCAGGCTATGGAAAAACAAGTAAAAGCCGGTCGCACGCGATCCATTGGTCTTAGCAACTTCAACCAAACACAAATCTTGAATGTTTACGATAATGCGGAGATCAAGCCTAGTAACTTGCAGGTAAACGTTGATATTTTATCACGAATTTTTGGTTATGTAATGTAGAATTTTCAAAGATTTTCACATTTCAATGTGTATTTTAGGTAATATATAAAACGATGCAAAGAACTATGGTTAAATCAAAAACAAAATCATTTCGAAACATATGAGCAAATCTCAGAAACTTTTAACTTTTTGAAAACTGCAAAATTTCAGATTAAAAAGGCTGTACTTAACTCAAATTCTTTATAAAGCACATGATTGAACCAAAGCTCAAAATATTTATTTTTCAATATAGGAGTAAAAATAAATTCTTAATTACTTTAGATTAAGACTTTTTTTGTAAAAAATTATAAAAAGATCGGAAAATTGGTCATTGTTGGTGTTTTTATGTGTTTTTCGATCTAAAAAAGGGGACACTCACTATGATAGCCAAATTTTTACAGCTTTTTCTAAAAGCTTTAATTTAAGCCCTGGTGGATCGATGTGCAATGAAAACTAGCCCAGATGTGAAAGTTTTTTTTATAAATCTTCAAGGAAACTTTTTACTTCTTGAATATCAGAAAATAAAATCTCTCATATTTGGGTTATTTTTCATGGTACATCGATCTACCAGGGCTTAAATTAAAGCTTTTAATATAATGAAAAAGCTTTAAAAATTTGGCATTGATATGTAAGTGACCTTTGCTTCTATCCCTCTATTGAAAAGTGAGCATTTTGAGCTTCGGTTCACCATGCACTTTGTAAAGAACTTGAATTATATTCCTAAAAGTTAAAAAAGTTTCTAAGATTTGCTCATATAAGCATCAGATATATTCATTATTACATACAAACAAAACAAATGAATACAATAATAACTATAATTAATTTTTAAAAACAATAAGGTCGAGCTGCAAGCGTACAACCAGCAACGGCCGTTGCGCGAGTTCAGCGCGGCGCGCAACATCACCGTCACGGCGTTCAGCACACTTGGCTCGCCCGGCTCGTCTAACGACAAGCGCACCAAGTACAGCCAATCGCTGCCCCGCCTCCTGGACAACCCGGAGGTGAAGAAGATCGCCGAGGCACACAATCGCACGACGGCGCAGGTGCTGCTACGCCATGCCATTCAGAACGGCATAATCGTCCTGCCCAAGAGCACGAATCCCGGCAGGATAAAGCAGAACGTCGATATATTCGATTTCTCGCTTACCGAGGACGAGATGAAGCTGATGAATGGGTTGGATAAGGGGGAGCAGGGCAGGATCTTCCATTTCTTCATTGACAAGGGGTGAGTGCAAGTGAAGGGTTTGTAGTTTGCCTGTATTATGGGTGTGTAATGATTTTTGTTTATTGTTTGTCATTGTTTCAGAGTGGAGAAACATCCTCAGTATCCATTCGCCGGCCAGCTAATGAACGAAAATATGCTGGAACAGTGAGAGGGGATAGGTTTGGCGTATAAACGGAGGAGATTTAGTTTCAACTGTCAATAATGTTTTGTATATGAAATACACGTATAGTTAAGACCTTTTTTAATGTAAATGACTGATTTTTAGGAGATATATATCGATGTGTATACTATATTTGAATAAATTGTACAGTGTTTCAATTGGTCTATATTAAATAAGTTATCGAGAATTACGCACACCAACTGTACGAATTTACCAATATATTCAATAAAAACTTTATTTAAATCAACAGCATCATCCACATCCCAATCGACCCCAATCGACCTGTTAAGTACCACTCACCGAAACCCCTCGAGAAATCATCATCACACCTCGAGGTCCGATAACATCTCGCAACACCTCTAAGACAAAATCGGCAAATCCTCAGAGGGAGAAACGTCTCTACTCGCCTATTCCATTACCTCCCCTTCGTCATCTCCCGGCGTCATTTCGGCTGCGCGGCCTCAGGGGCCTCAGGGCTCACGGACGTGCACACATGGCAGCTCGCGTGTCTTCTTTGTAACAGGTGCCCGAAGAAGGAGAGAGTGTGGTAGCCGGTCGTTAGCCCCCTCGTCGTTGCACGATTTCCTCTCCTCTCGTTCGCCTCCTTCGCGACGTAATTATATATGCACGTATGTGTGTGTGTGTATGTGTGGGAAGGCGAGGGCTCAGTAGTTTGGTGGTAGAATTTCGTAGTTTTTGAGAACTGGGTAAGCGGTGTGAATGTGGAGAGCTATATATATATATATATGTGCGGGTAGTTCGGTCAGGTTTTGTATCCCGAAGTCATGGATAAATTGTTCCATTCTATATATCCTAGCTATTATATCAAAATAATTTCTATTAAAGTAGGAGAATTTGAAATAAAAAATAAAGAAATGTAATTTCGTCACGATATATCAAAATAAGGTGAAATAGTTTTCGAAAATGCTATACACGTGCGAACCTTGTTCATTAATGATAAGTAAATATCGATTAATATATTCTCATACAAAAGAATGGCTTTCCAACAATTATTACCTCCTCTCGTATTATATATAAAATATAAACACGCACATTATTCAAACGCAATATAATCACCCACCATTACAAAATTACAATATCCATGCATAAGCCACACACACGTAACCACATACAGCATTATAATATACATCGCGAGAAAAAAAAACACACACGTATATAACTTACTAACGCACAAATTACAATCCCCCGATATCACGAATGTTATATACTCTCCACCGCCCTATCTCAGACAATTTTCCGCCATTTGCCGGCAAATGAGCCTTGACCCTTTTCGTAATTAGACCATAGCCAGCCGCGAGTGCGCGCGGGACGGCATTCCGCTCCTCTCTCTCTCTCTCTCTCTCTCTCTCTCTCTCTCTCCTATATATACTGGAAAATAACAGGTGCCACTCGCATGCAGAGCGTCGCAGTCTGGCTCTCCATATTTCTTGCTTCTGTTTCTTTTTCTGCTGCCTTCTTTTTAAACGCGAAGGAGGAAAGTCGGGTCTTGAGACAGAAGGGGTGTGTGATGTCTGTGTATGTGTGTGTGCGCGAGTCAAGGTCGGCCCGCCGCATCGTCCTCGTCATATGTCGCTCGTACTCGCGCATATTGCTCGGGTGGACTATATACTTGTTTCTTGAAAAGTAAGGTTGATCCACGTGGATTGTAAGTATGTAAAAAACTTTTTCAAGTGCTTGTTAAAATATTGGTATACGGCGAGAAAGAATTAATTAATTAGCTGGTAGCACATTCTGGTAGCTCAATTCGATGACTCTGAGAAAAGTGTTAGTTATATTATAATACATTTTTGTAAAACTAATGTACGTTTCTATTGGTAGATGGTTTAATCAATACCTTTATAATTTATTTTATTATTTTCTACTGTTTAGGCAGATTTCTCAGACATGTACACTGAATTTTCGGCAAGAATGTGCCTACTAGGATAATTATCTTAAAATAGTTTGAAATTTGTCGTTTTTCGGTTGACTTCTCATAATTAATTTCAGCAACGACGTATTTTTAAATTCTTCTTCCTTGCAATCTCTCTCTCTCTCTCTCTCTCTCTCTCTCTCTCTCTCTCTCTCTCTCTCTCTCTCACCCCTCTCTCTTCTGGCTTATAAATAATATATATCAGACAGGCTACCGAAAGTATTATCTTCATCAGGACACACCCACACATGTCGCTACCGATCGCAACCCGATTGTCTATACATCCCAAGAAGAAAAAGCCGCAGGACAAGGAAGATTTTTTTCTCACGCGGGCGCGCAAGAGCAGCTCGTCGATGATAAATGGCGCGTGCGTCGGCGTGGTCTTCCCTTTTCTATTAATATACACGCGCGCACGCGCGCAAGATGTTCGAGAGGGAAGACGGACGCGCGGACGTGAAAAATGATCGACGGGTAGATGTGAGAGTGTATATCAAGGGCGAGCGCGGCTGGCGGTAAGGGTTTTTTTAAATTTTGACGAAATTTTTAAATAATGATTTTTGGTTTATAAATATGTAGATATAGAGATGTGAAAGGTTTGTTACTTTATAAGAATATTTAAAAATGATGTCGTACAACAATTAACTGTACTTTTCATTACTGGATTAAAATCTTTGTTTCATTTAAAGTGCTGTAAGGAATTCATTGATGAAAGATCAAATAGTATTTATTCGATATCTGGGTTGCAAAGAGTTGCAAGGATTCCCTACTGAAGAAAGTCAGATGAAAAATTAGGTGAGAAGCTGGGTGAAGAATTCAGGTGAGGTGCCAAAATCTCATTTATTGAACATACTTCCGAACATACTTGCTCCGAATGCTGCTAAAAATCTCACGTTGATTTCAAATCAGCTTTATGGTACTAAAGATTGCCCATTAGGTAGTTTCACCCCCGACATGAATTAAGAAATAAAGATTTTGAAGCTTTACAGACAATTTTTCGATTTCTTGAAATATTATACATCATTTCTCTGGTGATCGATTTCTTTGGTATCATCTCCTAACGTATAACATTTCCATAAATCGAAAAATTGTCTGTAACAAGAAAGCACAACATCTCAAAATGTGTAGTTTTGAATTCATTTGGGGATAAAAGTACCAGTGCGCAGTTCATAGTACTGAAAATTAATGTAGAATTTTTAGTATTAGTAGCATTAGAAGTATAGAATCTGAGGTGGAATTTTGACACGAGATCTCACTTGATTTCTCATCTGACTTTTCTTAGTTGGGTTGGCACGCCAATGAAAATGAGAAATGTCAAATAAAGGAAAAACTTCAAATAGTTGTTGGTCCGATATACTCATTTCTGCCAATTTTATTTTACCTATTTAGAAAAGGAACCATTTTCGTACTCACTCATTTTCTCATAAAGAATTTTTCTTTATTTATCCTTATAATACTTTAAGAAGAAATCTTCCTAACTCCTCGGGCATAAAACTACAATAATTACGATGTAAAACAAGAAGAAAAAAAAGGAAGATTTCTCGAAAACAATCGATAATAGCACACAGACACGCATCACTCAGGCTCCCGGGGAGCGCAACGAACACGCTCCCAAATGGCACGCGCCGCTGCTGCCGCGGCTAATCTCCATTTTTTTTTTCTTTTTTTTTTATATCCATCTGCGGTCGCGTGCATCGACTAGCGCCACGATGATGCAACGGAAATTTTAATTTAGAGAGTGATGATAGATTCTCTCCGGGGGTACATCGATTGTTCTAATGGCCGCGTTGGTGAACGAAATCTGGAGTTTATGGTTCAATATTAGAGAGTAAGTATATTTATCATTGAATGAAAGTTTTCTTGAAAAGTTTTAAAATATTTGCAGAGCCATATGTGTAAAAAATTTTATTTACAGATACATCCGAGATTTATGTTACGCATATATATACACAGTTGGCAAGCATCCATCCCCGGCGCGCGAGTTGAAATATACGCGAAGAAGATTTATATCTTGCGGTTTTCCACAGTAGTTTGTAATAACGACGTTGAGTTGTAAGTCAATTTTGAATGTTTGAAAATGAAATGTCACAGGAATTACAGAGAAAAATTTTAAAGACATAAATAATAGTACGTATACATATAACTTTGTCATCGCATTATTAAACAAAAAAATTTATTCACTATTTCAATTTGTATTGATTTACCTTGTCTATTCAATCTATAATAAATAACTATTCTTTCGACATGACAAGTTCCCCAATAGTCTGTAAAACAAACGACACATCCACATGATTGTCACAATTCCACTACACATGCTAAACTTGAAAATCGCTGAAATTTCGTACCGCCCTTCACCGCACTCTAACTGTGTCATTATTAATCTCCAAATTCTCTGTATAAAGAAAGAGCTTTCATTCTCCTTTTTGAAAATGAAAAAATGTCGATACCTTCAAAAGTTATACAGGTTTGAAGTTAATCGTCGAAAAGGCATAAAAATGCACAAATCGCAGGAATCGGCAGCCCCAACTTTGAGAGCGTGTTATAGAGAAAATAACAATTCAAAAAAGTTACAATCAAGAAGCGCGCGTACTCCACACGTGCCGTTTGCCAGAAGGCAGGCGCGGCGCGCGACCTCCAACCCAACACACACCAGCTCAGTATAAAAAAAGAAAAGAATAAAAGAGGGAAGAAGGAAAAAAACAATTTTCCGCCCTCCGCATGAGGTGCGAGCCGCGCCGCGACCTCCCGCCGCGGCCGCATGATGGATCATCGCGGAATCGAAGGCCATGATGCGTGGCCGACAATGAAACCCGCGGGCACACGTGGTGTGTAAGTAATGATATTAATGGAGCCGCGAATCTTGATTAAAGGCGGAACTAAAGAAAAAAAAAATCCTGCGGGAATGCGAAAAAACGGAGATTGACGATAGCGCCGATGTGATAATATGCGGTCTAAATTTCTTGCGTAGATGTATTTAGAGATGAGTTTTGAATCATATATAATTTGAATGGTAGCGTACCGTAAAGTTTGCTTCTATTTACTTTCTATTAGTTTTCTTAGTAATCAACTCAAACGATGATAATATTATCTTTATGATAATTAATAAATTGTGAAACCTTGTATACTGCTATCAAATTTTATTTTACATAGTTATTCTGACTACCCTCCATTATTTGAATCGCATTAAAAATTGAACGATAGGAAAGGGTCAATCCTCAAAATAAAGTCATTGCCACTCGTAACAGTTGTGATGACTATACATTCTAGTCAAATTTCTCCTTATTTAGTCTTTTAGTTTACATACAAAATACAATGTTACTCACTGTAGGATTGTTGACAATGTAGTTGTTATTACAATAGAAAAATATTTTTTAAGATGTCGTAGATATTATATTTCCTGAAGAGGCTGACAACATGGTTCAGCAAAACGTTGGAAGATAGAATGTGAAGTTGTTTTATTTTGAGGGTTGACCCTTTCCTATCGTTCAATTTTTAATGAAATTTTATTTTACTTATTTTTTCATATGTATTAATGATTGTAGGATAATATTATCAATCTACTAATTGTACTTCTATGCAAGATATGATGTTTCTAAAATATATCTATCAAGTATTTCATTAACCTCTAGAGGACCGGAAAGCCGATATATCGGCTCGTCCTGTGATATTAACTTTGTATATAGTTGATACGTGATACCAGACCCTAATTTGAGTTAAAGGGCGCTTTTAAATCTCAAATCCCGACCATCTAAAGGTTAACAAGGAGTATACTATTATATAATGTTTGATTGTATAACTGCACTAAATAAATAGTAAACTATCAGCTGGTTTGGATAAAAATGAAATTGAATAGCGAAATTTAAAAAATAAATAAATTGATATTAAACACAAAATAAACGGGAATATAATCTATTATTTGGATGTAGATAGCCATTACATTGAGTATTTTAAATGTTTTCAACTCGATCATAAAAAATTTCATTTAATAAACTTTTCAAAACAGTACTAAAATCAAAATATATTGTATTAGTAAATTAACAAACAATAATATTTTGCAACATTGCATGAATAGTTTAAGTTTGAACTAAAAATCTTACATATAATAATAAAAAGCGAGGGTATAAAATAGGTCAAGTATGAAAAAAATAAATCGAACGACTCAATTTGTGGAAAAACAAAATTTAAATCAATCATAAAAGACTTTTTTACATTGATATGACTTTTTTCTCACGAAAAAATCATTTTTGCGATAAAGCTATTCGTCCTTTTTTGTTAAAGTGTACATACACTACTAGAGTAATTCCTCGCCTCGTTTATTGTTAGACTGTTACGTTCAATCAACTCATTTGCTACTCTTTTGCTACCCTTTGCTACTCTTCGAAATAAAGGTAGAATATTATCATTGATTTTAATTCTTTTGTTAATGACTGTATCACTATTTCTTACTAATGTCTTACTAAGTTTAGGAATGTAAAAATGAATAGAAGTATGTTCAATGAGTTACAAACTCACTGTTGAAAACTACAATATTCCGTTCAATTTTTAAATTTTTAATAAAATGGAAATATTGATCTTTAATTTCTAGTGCATTTCTTACATTCATTAGAACGATCTACAATCTTTGAAATAAAATATTTACATGAAAAAGATCTGAATACTTTATATTTATAATAAAAGCTCAAACTTTTCCGAAAAATACGAATAAAACGTATATAGAAATAATTTATAGATTTTCAACAACAAGAATGCCCCTAAACAAAAACACTAAAAAAAGCTATTTGTAGTAAATAGCAACAGAAATCTGGCATTAAAAAAAAAAGAACATATTGATCGATAAATATATTATTATTCGACCGTCATTTTTGACGTAGCAAAAGTATAACACATTTTTACATCCATCATGTATACTGCTTCTGTTAACAAATGCATATAGACTTCCATACTAAACTAATGTAGCGTTCCGAGGCAGGAACTTCTTTAGTTTCTCCTGTTTTACTTCTTGTCAATGGCCAAAGTCCAAGACAAAACATATTAACATTGCAAAATGCACATGGTGTTCATTCTATCCATATATCCTCTTTACTGTGGCAAATTGAGCAGAGTTCCCTGTCCAGGGGGTAAGTAAATGACCTGTCGGGATCTGGCCAGTTGGTATGCAATGTCTTCAGCTGCTTCAATTCTCCTGAGCTCAACCAAACCATCACCAGCATCTCCAAGGGATTTAGCCAACAACTGGGCAGCCTGTGCGTCACCCTCAGCTGTTATAATAGCTGCTTTCTTTTGTTGCTCAGCTTTCTCGACAAGGAAACGAGCTTTCTCAGCATCCTGCTGTGCAACTTGTTTCAATTCAACAGCCTGCGTGAACTCTTTTCCAAAAGTCAAGTGTGTCTACAAAAGTTAAAACAAAAGTTATTCTAATATTATTAATAAATTAGAAATAGATCAAATAATTTAAAATGAAAAAAGCCACTTTATAGCTGCAATAATACTTTCTCTTTACAGTAAAAAAATATCACTTTATAAAGGAAATAAAGAATTTTTTAATAACGACAATTAAAAATTATTTAAAATATAATTTATACTCACAATAGAAATATCATCCAAGATAACTCCAAACTGCGAAGCTCTTTCCATCAGGTCTTCACTGACCTTTTGAGATACAAGCTCACGCTGAGTAATCAACTCACCAGCATCAAATTGTGCTACAACAGCTTTCAGAACTTCAGTAGTAATAGAAGGCAATACTCTTTCATCATAGTCAACACCAAGGATCGTGTAAATCTTTGGTAAAGATTCAGGCACTGGTCTAAAGAGAATACGTAGGGTTATATTGACATTTTGTAAATCCTTACTTCCAGTAATTACTGGTACATTTCTTGGTCGTGATCTAATGTCAAACATAATCGGCTTTTGAATCCAAGGAATGAAGAAATGTGTTCCTTCTCCAACAACATTATTTTTCACACCAACAAATCTGTCAAAAATGACAGCTCTGTGACCACCGTCAACTAAAAAATTAAGTTTATATTTCTTATGTAATATTGATCAAAATAAGCAAATAATTGGATATTGCTAAAAAATTCGCAAATGAAATTTTATATTATTGAAATGAAATAAATCATACAAAATATTTATGTATTGTGTACCAAATCAATTTATGTTTTAAGACTATAAATATTTTGTTTTACATCTAATTACATGCTTTTATGAAACAAGACTTGACATATATCAATAATGACATAATATGTCAAAATGTGTATGAAAAACACTGCGAAATATGTTGTTTACACAAAAAAATCTTATTCAAATTAATGTTTAAAACGCTGGTGCATTCAATATAATAATTTATACGATTTTTAACGGATAAGTAAAATTATAACAAACCATTGTAAAGAGCTGAGTTAACAACACCTCCAACGAGAGCAACACCAAGACCCAGCTGGCCGATTCTGTTGAAAAACTGGGCTGACATTATTCAAAAGCTGTATTCCTAAAAACGACACAAATTTTGCATTAAAAACTCTGATGAAACACCTTCCGGATACTGGGTAACACGGTGCCTATTCGGTCGACCTAACCTCGAAATTACGCGTGCTCCAAAATAACATAACCTACTTTATCTCGCAACGATAAAACAAAAAAAATAAAGTACAAATGTGAAGCGCTACCACAATATTTATGACCAAAATATTTACACTGAAAAAGGTAGATAAATAAACAAAATGGTAATTCACCGGTCGGAGTGCAAAAGAGGAGGAAACAGACTTTTTCGCTACTGTAGTGGCACTCGAGACTCGCGAACAAAGGCAGTCGAGTAAACGAGATTTCCGCAAAATCAAGATGCTTATGGGAAAATCATCGACTACTTAGTGCTCTTACGTAACACGGCAATTTTGTTGTAGGTATATGGGGTTGCGTGTGGACCTCTCTTATCGCCTCGCGCTGTCTCCTTATCTTCTCGCGGTGTGCCGTATTCTTTAAATCTCTACGTAACTGAGAAAATGGAGTCGCTGGTGTCGGCTGATGGGCAAGTTGGGCAAGGAATTTCTCAGTTTTATCATTGGTACTGTGAAGAGAGTGCGTGAGTAGATCCGAGAGAGGGAGGCACCGAATACTTCGTGATGGGCTAATGCCCTAATCACATAACCGCGTACGATCACGTACGTCTGCGTACAACCGCGTCCGACGTTAAGGAAGAATCTAGTGATTTTCGCTGTTGCCAACGCGAAGCGGCAATGTCAGTGCAATAACTAGTACTTTCGAGGAACAGACCTACGTATACGAAAGTCGGCTACTACACCAATTAACGACAACAGACATAAACAAGCAAGCGTTACTCCGATAGTCCGATCTACTGCACTTCGTGTGAGTAGGTCTGTTCCTCGAAAGTACTAGTTATTGCACTGACATTGCCGCTGTTGGCAACAGCGAAAATCACTAGATTCTTCCTTAACGTCGGACGCGGTTGTACGGAGACGTACGCGATCGTACGCGGTTATGTAATTAGGGCATAAAAGCTAATAAAAGTGGCGTTTGGCTCAGATGGTAAGCTATGCTTGCCTCCCAAGACAAACGTTGCTGGAAGGGGGTGGGTTCGATTCCCCATCACTCCGAAATTTTCGGGGGCATTTTTTTAAAAGTGTACCCAGATTTTTTGGTGATGGGAGTTGAAATCATGCCCCGAAAAATAGAGTGATACGTGTAACAGATAACAAAATAATATAATGTGGAATGGCTCGGAAGTCGAAAGCCAATAAAAAAAAATGAATAAAAAAAAAGCTAAAATTGCCTTTCTACATGGTAAAAAAAACACTGTAAGAGAATAAATTCAGTATTCCTACATATAAAGTTACTGGTAGCAAATGTGCGAACTTGGCTATGTATAATGTGATAATAATGCAATTCTAAAGTGATGGATTCGATTAAAAGTTTTATCCAAATTATGTGTTTTATATGGCATAAAAACAAACCTATATGAATGAAACTTTGATTTAAACGTAGTTCCGGAAAATCCATGAAAAATTATAGTACTCAAATAAAGTAATATAAATGTACTAGATGCAATCCCTACTGAAAAAACCCTTGTGAGAACCCAAATGTGTACCCACATGGGTTCTTACAAGAGTTCCCATAAGCGTTTCCCAATGAGATCCCACGTGGTTTCCCACATGGGAAACCATCTGGCTAATTGACTGGGGATCCCCCTGTATGGGATCCCCGGAGAGTTGATGAAAATTAGTTTGCACACAATTTATTTAAATTATGTATTGTTTAGTAATGCATTAAATATTTTATAATAAATTTTCGGATACCATTTTATGCTTTATTAGATAACAAATTTTTAGTTCCCATTGTAAGGGGATATCAAAAACAAGGCAAGCCTTGTAATTCGGACTCTTCGTAAAGTCATTTACACGTTTGAATTATACGGCTTATATACTCTCGGCCATCCCGTATATCCACAGAAAGTACTGGAGCGCAGCATAGCGGCAACAAAGGAGAACTTGTGATGGGCGGCTCTCGGTAAAGAAGCTTCGGCTATCTATCCGCTATGTGGCGCTTCGGTAGTGCTTTCTGTGGATGCACGGGATGGCCGAGAGTATATAAGCTGTGTAAGTAAAATGTGCAAATGACTTTACGAAGAGTACGAATTACAAGGCTTGCCTTGTTTTTTATATCCCCTTTACAATGGGAAGTAAAAATTTGTTATCTAATAAAGCATAAAATGGTATCCGAAAATTTATTATTATACAATATTTAATGCATGACTAAATAATACTTAATTTAAATAAATTGTGTGCAAACTAATTTTCATCAACTCTCCGGGGATCCCATACAGGTCCCCACATGGGATCCCCAGTCAATTAGCCAGATGGTTTCCCATGTGGGAAACCACGTGGGAACTCATTGGGAAACGCTTATGGGAACTCTTGTAAGAACCCATGTGGGTACACATTTGGGTTCACACAAGGGTTTTTTCAGTAGGAATGAACTCTGCTTTATATCGTATCCGTACATCTCGTGATTATTAACAATTTCAAATAGAAATTAAATTTAGAGATCCAAATTCGATTTATGTAGAAAGTATAGATGATGACGATACTCTAAATAAAATCCATGTGAGTCTTATGAAAATTAATTGTTTGGATTTATTTGACATGCTTTCCCTGTCCTAAAAGAAAATAAATTTCCTGCTCAATTCTGGGTTCCCGTTTTTCTCCTTCAATTTTAAACTTTTTGAGAAAAACTCTTTGAGACGTTTTAAGTTTAATGTTTAATAAAGAACTACAACGTATCAGAGAGTTTTTTTCTTAAAAATAAAAATTGAATGAGAAAAACGGAAACCCAATTTTGAGTAATAGCGTGGGTATCGCATCACCTTAAGGTGATAAAGAAATCTGTAAGTCTTATGAACGCTAAGATTAGCTACTTCGCCTGTAATGAGATTACCATAATAAGCGTACATAAAAATTTGCAAGGAATAAGGTAGTCAATTAGATGTACTATTTGTCCTACGTTCACGTTAGTTTTTAATCCCTTGAAAAAGTATAAGTATATATAACAACCATCAATACGTGCGATTAATTATAATACCCACATTTCTAAACAGCTAAAAAGAAAAAAGTTCTATTTCGTAAAGAAAATGCCTAATTGGATACCTCGAAGAGCTGAAGAGTAAGCGTGTAGAGAGTGATAGCTCCTGAGAGGGCAATCCAAATCACTATGAGCCTATAAAACAGGTTCTCCAGTCTGTTCTTGGATTTGATCAGTATTTGATGCCTCTGTTAACAAAATAAGACTGATTTATTGGTTGTTATATGAGGAAATCTAGAATATATTTCAACTTTTCGCGTCCCCAAAACCGGTCAAAATTTTTTTGCACACCTTCCGGACGTGGTTTTTCTTCTTTGTTATGTCACAAAATATATATGAAGAAAATCGTGTATAATTCAAAACGTCTTTATCTCACATTTTTTTAAAGGTTGAAATTTTCGAAGATAATAATGGCTAAAAAGCCCTTTTCTTTAAACATCAGTCATTTAGCTCCGAAACGATTAACTCAACGTTTCAAAAAAGAAATTGAAACTAGAAAGAAAGAGCTTTCATTTTCATTTTTGAAAATGAAAAAATGTCGATACCTTCAAAAGTTATACAGGTTTGAAGTTGAACGTCGAAAAGGCATAAAAATGCACAAATCGCAGGAATCGGCAACCCCGACTTTGAAAGCGTTATAGAGAAAATAACTTTTGCAAATAACTCCTAATAATTGCAAACAATTGTTATAAACTGTTTGGTTTGAGACAATAATAGCAGTTTTTAGCAGTTATTAGCAGTTATAAACAGTCATTAGAAGTTATAAACAGTATTTAGCAGTTATTTACAGTTATTTGCAGTTTCGTATACTTAATAACGATAAAGAAAATAGATATTCTTATTCAATAAAGCTGCGAATAACTGCAAATAACTGCAAATAACTGCAAATAACTGCAAATAATAACTGCAAATAACTGCAAATAATAACTGCAAATAACTGCGAATAATAACTGCAAATAACTGCAAATACTGTCTTAAACTAAACAGATTATAACGGTTATTTGCAGTTATTTCCAGTTATTTACAATTATTATTTCCCCTGGGGAGTGATTGAATAATGCATTATATTGAGCTATTGCCTCTATGTTCAAATTTTTTAGTATAATGTTAGAGATGTTTATTCCTTATCCTCTCGCGACGTCTGTATTCTCTACATAACTGGTAAAATGGAATCGCTGATGTCGGCGGGACGAGGAATTTATCATCGGTACTGTAAAGAGAGTGCGTCAGTAGTTCCGAGAGAGGGAGGCACCGAACGGTTCGTGGGTTGAATTTGCCTTTCTACATGGTAAAAGCGAACGCTGTAAAAGAAGGAATTCAGTATTCCTATAAAGCTACTGACTTCCAGCGCTATGAACACCATTGGTGGCAAATGTGCGAACTTGGCAATGTAATGTGTAATAATGCAATTTTAAATTGATTGATTCGGTTAAAAGTTTTATCCGAATTCTGCGTTTAATGGCACAAAACTACGTGAATGAAACTTTGATTTAAACATAATAGTTTCGTCAAATCCATTAGAAACTATAGTTCTCAAATAACGCAATAAATGTACTTACTAGATGTAATGCACTATGATTTATCGTATTTCTCGTGATTACTAACAATTTCAAATATAGTAATTTATTCTATAAAAATGTAACACAGCGCATGAACACTTGAGTCTCGGTAACAAAAACAATATCGGAAGCATTTTATTTTAAAAAAAGCAAAAAAGAACGCCCCCGGGTGGGCTCGAACCACCAACCTTTCGGTTAACAGCCGAACGCGCTAGCCAATTGCGCCACGGAGGCAAGTTGCATCAAGTAGGCTAACAGAACATGCACAATCAAAAGAATGCTGCGCTTACTTAATTCTTACATATTTTATTATAAACGTTTCTTTTTTGAAAGATATATGTGTATTTGTGTGTTCATTTGTTCGCGTTCGTGCATTAACGCGTATATATACACGTGAAAACGCTTTAAGTGAGCACACCTGCATATATATATATATGTGTGTGTGTCTGTGTGTGTGTGTGTGTGTGCAATGTGTGTGTGTGTGTGTGTGTGAGCGAGTGTGTGAAATTAATAAAATTTATAACACTATATCTAAGAATTATTCAGTAAGCGTATGAAGAATTGGAGAGATTGCTGATATCCCTACTGAAAAAGCCCACGTGGAACCCTTGAGTAAAACATATGGAGTTCATATATGGATCCCATGTGGGAACCTTGCGGGACTTTGTAGGAGCCATGCGAGGCCCATGTGAAAAATTTCTGCGGAATTACATTGGGACTCACGTAGTTGCCACATGGTTCCCACATGTCTCCTGCACGAGTCTCAAGTGGACCCCACATGAATAACTTAATAATTGTTGAAGAAACCCCCTTTTTTATTTATAATTGTGTAGTAAATTTTAGTAGTAAACATTTTAATGAATGAGTTTATTCTAATTTTTTGAAATATGATAAACACATGGGTATGAGAGTTTAGATATTTTGATTAAAACCTGTTATTCGAACTTTATTTAACAAATTATAAATAAATAAAAAGTATGTTTAAAAATTAAATTTAAAGTTACTCATGTGGGAGCTACATAGGATCCACGTGCAAAACATGTGTGAACAATGTGGGTCCGAATGGGATCCCGCAGTAAAATCTCACATGGATTCCATGTGGGCCCTACATGATTCCCACGAGGTCCCACAAGGTTCCCACATGGCTCCGATATGTTTCCCACGTGGGTCCCGTATGGGCTTTTTCAATAGGGATAGAATATTAGACAATTGGAAATTAAAAGTAAAATAATGACTGTTCTAATGTAAATTAAGTTAGCGCCATAGTTAAATCTGCCAACATTTAACGGCACATATGAGGCGTGGCTATAAGATTTTTATAATTCTTTTAAACCTTATTATACATACCAATACAAAACTACCCGACATTAAAAATATATTAAATATAAACACGAAAAAAACTCAATTCATGCAACGATTCGTTTAAGAAATAGTACTTATTCAGCAGAATTAGAATTTTTTTTTATTCAAAGGATCTATGATATGGTGCCATCAAATTACATCAATCAAAAAGTCTTGGCATTCCCAAGAACATAAAATTAGCCGATCTTCATTTGCACATATCTGTAGAGATAGACGCCCCGTTTAGGGCCGAATTATTTTATGACCGACTGAACACGATTTTACTTTTTTAATTTAAAATAATGTTATATCACAATTCAATAACCTACTTCATCAGACCTTGGATTCCTAAACTCCATAAAATATAAAACTTCGAAAAAAGAAAAATACAAATTTCCTATTCCCCAACTTTAGAATTCTTGCAACATGAACCACGGGTTACAAAACGAATTATTCCACCGCAGATTGCATCCAATATTTTATCCAATCCGTTTATTATAGTCCCTTTCATTGTAAAAGTAAAGATTTTAATACAAAGATGCAAACTGCGTTAGTTATATTATATTATATGCAATTATATTGCAGTAGTGGATAAACAATTGATTTATTAAAAACATTTATCGCGAACCGTGTGTCTAAGATTAGAAAAATTACTGATCCGAGAAAATAGAAGTACGTGTCTATCATACAAAATCCAGCAAATTTCTATAAGTAAAAGAGATTAAAATCAACCGAAGATCAACTAACGTTAAGAGTTTTTACCTTTAAAACTAGCAAAAAGACCCTGGTATAAATTCATCTATATGAAATGGCCAAGAAGTTAGAAAATAGCTAGTAAAACTGGCTAATTAGTGGCTATGATGAAACGATTTTTCGACCATTATTTGCCTATTTCTTAGATTGACGTCACAACAAAATATTCGTATTTGATTTTCTTACTAATTCTATCGTATATGAAAGAGCATTAAAGTGCATTGGATGGCTTACCAAAATATAAATAAATAACATTAACCAAAAAAAGCATTTGTATAACTCCTTCAATAAATAATTCAGCAAAACTTTTATTTGTCCATCTGATTCTGTCTCTCTCACTCCTTGTCATAACAGCAAGCCTTCTACTAGCCATTTTCAGACTAAAAAAACTGATCAGTTTTAATACCTTTAAAATTCTCAAGAACAAGTTTGTGCTTGTCTTCGAAAAACTCATTCTATTTATCAATCTATTAAATGGTCATATAATAGGGGAAAAGCGTTTCACCGGGAGTTAGAAACTGGACAAGATAAATTCCCATTTTATAGCAAGCTTCTAAAATAAATAGTCAGTTATTAGTTATAAAATATTTTGGATTTCCACCAGGAGAGGAGTATTATTTAGACGCAGAATTGTAATTTTGACTAAGAGATTTTATTATAAACCCTCATCATTGTATGCCTATAACATAGTTCATTCGTGAAATGGTTTTCATTTACCAAATTCATTAAATATTATTCTTTTGGTCTGAATCATTCATTCTTTTGAAACTCGGATTACCAATCATATGTTTTATTTCTAAATAATTTCTAATCCAACCTCATTGATTATATTAAAGTGAAGAAATTAAAAAAACTGTCAATTGAATGGAAATGGTAAGTACAAATGAGGGGCTGTGTAAAAGAACCGTATAAGTTCAAGGGGCCAACTCGAAATCGACTTATACCGTTCATTCACACAATCAACAAATTATCTTTATTAAATGTAAAGAAATTGATTTGAACCACTTTCACATCTCCTTGACACTTTAAGAAAGTTAATCATTTTTATTATCTTGGTGCGTTATTTATAACTTATCTCTCAATTTATCACATTTCATTAAAATAAATACTTTACGTGAAATAACTCAGTCCTTTTAAATACCCTTAATCTAATCAAAATTAGAATCTCCTTCTCAAGAAATAATTTAATGTATATCAATTCTAAAGTACTTGTATACGCTAAAGAAGTACCTATATTTTATACTTTGTACTTTTAGATTTATTAACAAATTTGATTGCCCAACTTTTTATACAATTTTCTACAATTTTTCAAGTTTATCTAATAATCATCTTGTCAGTTTAGATACGTAATTTCCTTCGATGTCCATGTGTTACTCAAGTAGATGATTTTATATCATCTAGCATTATTTTTGACAAAAATCGCTTTCTCCATTATTCTTGACTTAATTATCTTCACATTTTTCAACGTTCCCGAACCCAACATATTAAACTGAAAATTCGATCGCGATAAACAAAAATAACGTAATTGGGTAAATCAAAGGTATCTCCGGGATTATATCGATTGAAACTACCGCGGCTTATTTAACTTTGCGAGATTGTCTCGCGAGATAATGACTCGTCGCACGCGTATACGCGCGCTTGCTCTTCGCACCTTTTAACTTATCGATATCTCTACGAGTGATAACGTTAGGCGCAGGGCTGCCGAGTCGTAAAACGCTCACGGGCCAGTCGACGAACTACTGGCATGCGTCGCGATTCGAGGTCCCACGAAATAATATCTTATCGATGTGATCGGGAAATAGCTTAGGTCTCGCGTTGAAGAAAAGTTTCGGGGACACGATGTATTCGATTGTAAGTAAGGTTGTGGTGGATTGAAGGGTTATAGTGAGTTAATAGTTATATTGATCTTGTGTTGATTTGTGATAGGGTGAACATTTTTGGGTTAACCATGCGTCTAATGACGAGTTTGCAATACCAAGAGGCTGTAAGATCCTTCGAATTGACCAGCAGAAAGTTCAAATACAAGATGACGATAGCAAAGTAAGTGATACACGTGAATTATGAAATATAAAATTAAATTTCTGATCATTGAAAAGATCGAATATTTTTTAGAAAGAGTTTTACTCTTTTTTACGTTAAACAATTTTCCAAGAATTCATATAATTCTCATGAACGTAATAGTTATACATTAGTTATAATTATATCTTTTATTAGAAGTTTTCCTCAAAAGTATATTTTTTAGAAAATACTTTTCTCATTCATTTTTTCTTTATACCAAGAAGTCTTAGATATAATTCCAATATAATATTATATGTAATTATCTGATTAGATTATATAAATAAAACGTTCACTTAACGTAAATTAATTTGGTAATTTTAAATACTTTTAGCTAATCGTTTATATTCAATATTTTTCAATACAAAAAATTTTTTACGAGCTAAATAAGTTAAATATTTATAACTTAAAATTGAAACAATAAATTACTACTACTGGATTATTATTTTTTTCTAACGAATAAAATATCATTTAATATATTATTATCATTAAAATAAATAAAGCAGTGTAAACCATTTTATCAGATTTCAAAATTTGATAAAAATGTTGTTCTTTGGAATTATTAAGACCTTTCATTCTTTTACTTCATGCATTACTAGCGTTTTAATTATCTTATAGTATGGTATGTCAAGTTTTGAAGGAGTAATAAAAATTTCACAAGTTCTAAAACAAAGAAATATTACACACGAGATCCATTAACAAGGCCTCTCAAGCAAAAATACCTATTCTTTTTTTAAAACAAGGTATTATGATAAGTAAACATATTTATCTTCTTATTACGAATGTGAAATATTATTGTAATCTTATCTATAGGAATTAGTCATCCAATGAATTTAATATTTGGATTAATCACTAAAATCTAACGTAGAAAAATGTGTAATTCATGTAGTGTAAAAATGTTTAAGTTATAATTTTTTTTCTAGGTAGAATGGATAACAATGGAAAAAATTTTAAAACCCATTCATGCATCATCAGTTTCTCCAGTACATGACATGATCCATTTAGGAGATTTACAAGAGTACTCTATTTTACGAAATCTCCATATAAGATATAACAATCAATTGATTTATGTAGGTATAGAATTATAACAATTAATTAAACAATAATAATCTTGTTTACTCTTTTTATTAGAATAAAATTAGATCAAATATTATAATAGTACATAAGAAAAATTGCAGTATTTTACAACATTGTACATTTCAATAAAACCTGTAAAACCATGTAACATAATTAATAAATACTGTTGTAGACCTACATCGGGAATATGCTCATAGCTGTAAACCCTTATCAAGTTCTAAATATTTATTCTATGAATGAAGTGTCACTGTACTCTGAAAGGAAATCAGAAACACTACCGCCACATATATTTGCAATAAGCGACAAATGTTTTTTGACTATGAAAGATACTAAGAAAAATCAATGCATACTTATAAGGTGATAATCGCAGTTGCTTATTGTTTCGTTATAATTTGACCTGGGTCTAAAAACTTACATTTAATTTTTAGCGGAGAAAGTGGAGCGGGTAAAACGGAAAGTACGAAATTAATTTTACAGTATTTAACTACGATTAGCGCAGGAGGACATTCATGGATCAAGCATCAAATTCTCGAAGCAAATCCTTTACTAGAAGGTTTACTATTTCTTTTTTTTTTTAACAGAATAGAATTAACAGAGAAAATTCTTTTATATTATACTATACGAATATAAATTAAACATTTATGTATATTTTATTCATACATAGCTTTTGGTAATGCCAAAACACAAAGGAATGATAATTCATCAAGGTTTGGAAAATATATTAATATATTTTTCAATAATAGTGGAGAGATTGAAGGAGCTAGTATAGATTACTATTTGCTAGAAAAAAGCAGAATTGTAAGCCAATTGAAGAATGAGAGAAACTATCACATATTTTATGCCATACTTGCAGGTCTTAGCATTGAAGAAAAACAAAAATTAAACTTAGGAAATGTTGCTGATTATAAATATCTACATGAAGTATAACATTTTTTCAAATGTAACTTAATAACAAGATCTTGCAGAATCTAATTCTTTTTTTTATAAATTTTCAGTCAGGCATATGCAAGGATAGAAATGACACAAAAACGTTTACAGATATTAAAACAGCAATGCAAGTATTAAATTGTACTGAGGAAACGATTTTGAATGTTATTAGCTTACTTGCTACTATCTTGCATTTAGGTAATTTAAAGTACAAAGCAACAACAATTGGTAAGTTATTATTGTCAAAATACTTTTTTTATGAAGATAAGAGACAAAATCTAAATAATAACTTATTTGCTGACATTTTTATTTGTAGCATACGCTGACGCTACTGAAATCCATGACATTAGTTGTTTAAGAAGAATAAGTAACATACTAGCAGTCGATGAAAAGACTTTAATTCACGTTTTAACAAAAAAAAGTATTTTTGCCAAAGAAGAACAAGTAGTAAGTAAAAACCCAGTATTAAATAGTAAAAGTGATAAAGACTCTTCATTTGATTAATGTAATTATCAACTTAGGTTAGTAATTTATCAAAAGATCAAGCGTGTGAAGTACGAGATGCGTTTGCAAAACTTGTTTACGAAAAAATATTTGAAAAAATTGTTCAAGACATTAACAAAACAATATATAATTCTAAAGGTCGTGCAAAAAGCACGATAGGCATTTTGGATATTTCTGGTTTCGAAAACTTTGATACAAATAGCTTTGAGCAGCTGTGTATCAACTATGCTAACGAAAACTTACAACAATTTTTCGTTCAGCATATTTTTAAAATGGAACAGCAAAATTACATTAAAGAAGGAATTTTTTGGTCAAGTATTGAATTTATCGACAACCAAGAAATTATAGACATGATAGGAGTGAAGCCATTAAATGTTATGTCTCTAATAGACGAAGAAAGTATATTTCCTAAGGTATTTTAACTATTTTTGTTAATAGATTCAAGGACATAATACAACTGCAATATTTGTTATGGATAAAATAGCTTAATACATTTTAGGCATCTGATAACAGCATGCTATCGAAACTTTCTTTGATTCATGGAAATAACAGAAATTTTATCAAACCAAAATCTCCATTAGTGAAAGCATTTGGTATAGTACACTTCGCAGGACCTGTTAGTTATGACATCGCTGGGTTTCTCGATAAAAATCGTGACATATTTTCCGGGGATCTTAAGAAACTGGTAGCTGCATCTACCAATGACTTTTTCAAATCACTATTTACCGAAAACGAACTCCAAGTCAATCACGATAGCAACAAACGATCACAAACGCTCTCTACGAAATTCCGAGATTCGCTGGATTTACTCCTTAGCAATCTACGCAGCTGCAATCCTTTCTTCGTTAGATGCATCAAACCAAATGAGAATAAATTACCTCAGGTAACACTGTTCATTTAAAACTATCGAGTAATATAATGACAAAGGTTCATTGAATTTTTTAAGTATTAGTGTGATTTTACAAAGTAAATGTTTCTTAAGCTATAGGCTCTGCTGATCGAGTTTCAAAGGAGAGACAAATTAATTATTATCACCTTATCAGAATTCTAACTTTATAAACGCTAACCTCGTGATTCAGCTAGAATCATGTTTCTATTAAATTTTAATGCACAGGTCTTCGACAAAACGATGTGCTGCCGGCAGTTACGTTATGCAGGTTTAATGGAAACTGCACGAATTCGTAAAGCTGGATATCCGTTGCGTTACGACTATACCGAGTTCGTTCGATACTTCAATGCCTTAGCTCGTGGAATCAGTCGAAATCAATCTGGCGAAGGAAGCTATAAATCCGTGGTCGAGAAAATATGCACCATGGTTTTAGGTGAATCACAACATGACTACCGTCTAGGGAATTCGAAGGTATTCCTAAAAGAATACCAGCATGTGATTCTGGAAAAGGAAAGAACTAAAGCCTTGAACGAAAGTGCTCTACTTATCCAGCAGAACCTTAAAATGTGGATCGATCGGAAAAGGTTCGTTAAAATAAAAAGGAGGGCTTAGTGAAGAGAATGGCTACACAGTAACGTTAAGGATAAATATATCTAAGATATGTTCTTCAATTCCAGATTTTTAACAATGAGACATGCCGCAATTATGATTCAGAAGACTTGGCGAGGATATGGCCCAAGGAAAAAATTCAAAATATTACGTGAGGCAATCGTTCGCCTTCAGTCTCGCATTAAAACTAGGTATTACGTAGCTGACTTCCATAAAAAGCGTAATATTATGATCTCTCTACAGGTTAGTAGATTTTGAATTAAAATTGTTTTTGCAAGACTTTAAATATTATAAAGAAGCCAATTATTCCGTCTCTTTCAGGCGATATGCCGTCGATATCTTGTATACAAAATTGTAATAGAAAAAGTAAGTAAAATGTTAACTGTAAAGATAATACTTATTTCCCAATGATAATTACCACTGTATTGCAATAAATTTTAGCAAAAACAACTACAGATGAATAAAGTGAAAGACCAACAAAAGAAAATAACTAACGTTGTAAACGGTTCTTCCAATGAAGCTACGACGAGTTCGGAACAATTCAGTAATGAGTGTGAAAATAACATTGATACTATTTTCAATTTCTTAGATAATAACCCCAATAAAATTGTTTCTAGAAAAACATCTAATGAAATATTTGCTGTAAGAATAAAAAATTTCCAAATTTATTTATCTATTTAATAAATGAAAATAATTACAATTTTAGGATGTAATTGTAAAAGACGTTTCACGGACCAACTCTCTTAAAATATCCATTGCAGTGATCGATAGTGAAGTTCTGTCATACGATTTCTACAAATTTGCGGCTATATATTTCACAGGAAACGTTACTCCCCATTTTTCCAAAAGACCTATAAAACATTCACTTCTTGATCTACCTCATCCATCTGATCAATTGGTAATTACAAAACACAAATTCTTATCTAATAAAATTGATTTTCCAACCGTTTTAATGTTCTTAATTCTTATAATTCTTGTTAAAAGTTCATGTTGCAAGTTATGGGAAAAAATTCTGTTTATAATTTTACAGGCAGCAAGAGTTTTGTCAATTACGATTTTGCGGTTTATGGGTGACTTAGAAGAACCAGTCGAAGCAGCTCAAGACTACTATAACAGGACAGTAATGCGTACTATCTCGGAAACATTGTCAAAAAATTACTCGAACACTGATGATTTTAACAAAAGTGGAAATAAAGACAGACGTAGTTTTTTGAGATTAACGCTAAAAAAGAAAAACAAACTAGATTACCTTATTTCAAAAGGTGAAAATTTCTCTTCTACTTAAAATTTATTTTCTCGCAAGCATTAAAAATGCTCTTGAATAAATTTTGTTATAAAAAGTAAATAAATATGTATTATTTTAAAGGGATAATTAATGATGAATATGATAGTTGGTTGAGTACTGAAAGGTCAAACATAGAAAAACTACACTTTATCATTGGACACGGCATACTTCGTCCGGAATTAAAAGATGAAATTTACTGTCAAATTGTCAAACAATTGATAAATAATCCATCAAAAACGTCGCATGACAAAGGTTGGATTCTTTTAATGCTCTGCGTTGGATGTTTCGCACCATCCGAAAAATTGATAAATTACTTAAAATCATTTATTAAGAACGATCAATCTGATTACGCGCCATTTTGCGAGAAAAGACTCATGAGGACTTATGTGAATGGTTGCAGAACACAGCCACCTTGTTGGATCGAAATGCAGGTTTGCTATAAATAAATATTTTTATTAATGCGAATAGCACACCGTCAATTATCAACAGTGTATTTATATTTGCAGTCTGTAAAATATAAAGATCCAATATCATTGAAAGTTAATTTAGTGAACGGTAGTACAAATACCATTATAGCCGATTCAGCAAGCACTGCACAAGAAATTGTTGATGGCTTAGCAAAAAGCACAGGCCTGAAAGATGTCTTTGGATTTTCACTCTTTATAACAATCGACGATAAAATTTTATCGTTAGGCTCGGAAGGGTATGTTTTTTAATTATTAATTTCATATAATATATTTAATTTAAAATGTTCCTACAATTAAAATATGATGTAAAATAGGGATCACATAATGGATGCCATATCACAATGTGAACAGTATGCAAAAGAACAAGGACATTCAGAACGTGACGCTCCTTGGCAACTTCTATTTCGAAAAGAAATGTTTGCACCTTGGCATGATCCGGCGATAGATCAAATAGCTAGTGATCTCATCTATCAACAAATATGTAAAGGCATCAAATTAGGAGAATACAGATGCCATGATGTAAATCTTTTTAAGTTTATACTTATGAGGTTTTTGCATAAACATAATGGTATTTTTGTCTATAGGAAAATGACATGGCAATGATTATAGCGCAGCAATTGTTTGTTGAATGCCGCTCAAAGACGATACCGAGAAATTTGAAAAGCGTTCTACGATCATACATACCCAATCAATTAATTTTGAAAGATACTGAACAAGTTTTGATAAAATTAGAAAAACTAACAGCCGAAGCCTGTGAAAAAGTATGTCAGAATAATAACTTTTCTAACTGTAATTAATTAGTAAATAGATTCTTGTCTTCTATAGTGAGTAATTCATATAACATATTAATTATTCATGATTTATTAAATACAATTTGCAGATATCGAGGAGTGATATCATTGATTTTACGAAAATCAAAGCACAAGTTATAATGTATGCTAAAAATTCTTGGCCTCTTTTGTTTTCGAGATTTTTCGAAGCATCCAAAATTTTTGGTCCAGAATTCAATGAAAGTGAAGTGATTATAGCTGTTAATTGTACGGGGATTTACTTGGTTGATGATAAAGAACGCATACTTCAACAATTTTCCTTTCCAGAAATATCAGAAGTTAATTATCAAAAGTACGAGTTACGAAATTAGAAAGTATACATGGTTTACTTTGTAAAATACTTAACTTTATAAAAATGATATATATTTTTTAGACATAATAACACAGCTGTACCTCATTTAACTATATCTACCATTCAAAGAGAAGAATTCATATTTGAAAGTGCTTCTGCTGAAAGGTTCGTAACGCTCGTTAATCACATATTAGATAATCTGAAACAAATATCTACATATGTCATTGCAATACAAGATTGGACAGATGACGGTAAGCAAGAGCAGTTTAAAGTTGCTTTTAATGACGGTTTGGTTTAATATTTTTTATGATTAAATTTGTTAATAGATGAGTCAGAAGCTACTTTGCCCTTAAGTAAAGGAGATGTTATTAAGTTAACAAACGATTATACCGGTAGCACAGTAATGACATCGTCATGGGCGTCAGGCGAAAAAAATGGAGTTAAGGGAAAATTCCCTTGCGAATTTGTTTACGTTTTACCAATAATGAACAAACCATCGCAGAAATTAAAGGTAAATGTTAGATTAAAAGGCATTATTAATATTTTATGATGTTATCATTCCTGGTATTGTTTTGCCTTTACTTACTATATAACAGTTTATATTTTATTTATTATGTGGATTCCAAAATATTTTAGGACATTTTTAAGGCTGATTTTACATCTAGACCGTTAAACTTAATGAGTCAGAAATCAACTACAAATGTCAAAGAATCTAAACATCACACTCTTAAAAAATTCGCAAGTGAACACTTCCGACCGAGCATGAAAGCTATTCTGGCAACGAATTCTGGAATCTCAACTCCTAAAAGCTCCATATTAGAAGAATTGTGGAAGCATACTCGAGAACCAATTAAAGCACCTTTGTTAGCAAAATTAGCTAGTAAAGACGAACAGTTTAAGAAAGCAAAACAAATTTTTACAAACATATTGAGATATATGGGAGACCTTCCTAGTAATAAACAGCGAATTAGTACGGAATACACTGATAAGATTTTCGAGCAGCCGTTAAGAGATGTAAGTAATTATTATTTTTTCTAAACTAAGTGCGCAAAACTCGATTTTCTATGCCTATTTAGCGTACGTAAAGTGTAGGATTCCCGCATTCTTAACTCGCAGCGTGCAAAACACTCACTTTGCGCACAGCGAGTTCAAAATACAAGAAATCCACACTCTGCATACGCTACATAGACATTGAAAATCGATTTGCACAAACGTTTAGAAAAATGATATACGCAACGCTTGCGCGTAGGTACACTTGTTGCGTAATGTACTATTATATTTTTATAATATAAGACTCAAATATGAAGAATTTCAACAAACCAAAATTGGATTTCTAAATTTTCATTTTAAAGCATACGCAAAACTAATTATTCTCTATCCTGTTTTCTTTTCAAGGAATTGCTCCGCGATGAAGTCTACTGTCAAATAATGCGACAATTGACAGGTAATGAAGTACGTTTGAGTAGAGAGCGTGGTTGGGAACTGATGTGGTTAGCAACCGGAATTATGCCATGTAGTTCAACAGTTCGCAAAGAATTAGAACTATTTCTAAATTCTCGAGATAATGTATTAGCAAAAGATTGTCTGAATAGATTAAATAGAATTACTAAATCTGGAACAATTAGAATATATCCTCCTTATATTCTGGAAGTGGAAGCTGTAAGATTCAAAAATTTGCAAATTTTCCATAAAATTTATTTTCCGGACAGCACGGATGCTGCGTTTGAGGTAAACACATGTTCAGAAAAATTAAAATTTATTAAAAATAAATTTAATAACATATAGTATTTAACATTATCATTAGGTACATTCTTCAACTCGAGCAGCAGATATGTGTGATGATATTTCAAAAAAATTACAATTGCGTGGACGGGACGGTTTTAGTTTGTTTTTCAATGTTGCAGAACGAGCAATATCGGTACCTCAATACTATTTCTTTTTCGATTTCATTCGCGAAGTCATGGATTGGATAACTCGTGTGGCTCACAAACAATTAGATGATACAATGGATATACAATACCAAGTCCTATTCAAGAAAAAGATATGGATTGACTGTCTTCCTGGACGTGATAAAAATGCGGATTTTAAATTTCATTTTTATCAAGAAGCGATGAATTATTTAAGAGGTTATCATAAGTGTGACAAGAAAGATGCAATAGAATTGGCAGTTTTAATTTATATTAGTGGGCATGGAGAAAACAAAGAAGAATTAAATCATATCCAGTAAGGATACTAATTTATCAATCTATAATAATATTTAGAAATGTTTTGTGTAAAATTATTTAATGTACTTTAAAAAAAATTCTAAAAATAGAACGCACTTTAAAAACTTCTTTAACCAAATAACTATTTTTTGCAGTACGAAAATTCAAGAATATGTTCCTGTAGATATGATAGATAATATGACACCCAAAGAATGGAAAAAACGCATTATTGCATCCTACAGCCAGAAAAAAGGTTTGTTTACTAATCGATGCTCTTTCCTATTACAAGGCCATATAAATTAATAAAGCTAATATAATATTTAGGTTTAGGTCCAGACGAAGCCAAGGAACTATTTCTCCAACGAGTTTATCAGTTGCCGACTTTTGGTTCGGTATTCTTTGAAGTGCGTCAATCAACGGATACTAAATTTCCTGAGCAAGTAAATGTAGCCATTAACAAAAATGGTGTTAGTATTATCGATCCACGTAGCAAAGACATTCTATCCATGTATAGTTTTACTGAAATCTCGCACTGGTCATCCGGTGATACATACTTTCACATGACCATCGGTAGCTTTATGAATGGACGGAAAGTGCTATGTGAAACAGCTTTTGGATATAAAATGGATGACCTGCTCTCGTCTTACATTGCTTACCTGCAAGGGAACTTGAACAGGCCAAATAGTCATAGCCGTGCATTATACAGAAGTAGTAGCTCGGTGGAATGATTATAATAAAATAATTTTTTACTTTGAAAGAAAAATTTTAAAATGCCTACAACTACCTCTGTTAAAAAAATTAGTATTCCTTTCAAAAAGAATGAACTGTAAATATAGATACAAAAAATATGTATATATTTTATAATAAAATAATTTAAGGTATTTCATGACCCCCAGTGGTTCTGAAGCAATTTATTCGATAGTATATAAAGTATATAGTTTTCGTTTCCTCCTAGAGGAAGCTTTGTGAAACAAAATCTTCGAGAAAACATAATAGAAATGTTCTATACGTCATTTGGAACCGTATACTTTTTCTTTTTTATATTATCTTTTTCCATTTTTTAATACTGTGAAGCAGATCTCGGTTTCCATTGGACCAATTTTGACCGGGCAGGACTTATTCTTTTGGTTCTTGTTTACATATGTCATGGAATATTTTTTCTTTTTTAAAATCAATTTTCTTTTGTTTTATAGCGATTTTTTGATTTTTGATGTTTCGATTTCTGAAATACTCTGGAGTCAATATTGCTTATGCATCTTTAATTCTCTAGGAGCAGGATGAAATTTACTATAATTTAAAAAACAATGATAGTTATTATTATGGTAAATGTTTACTTATTGCTTCAAATTTGATTTTTTATAAATAGCGGTTATCTCAAAAACAAAAAACCGCTGCCAATTAATTGGCACGTAGTTTCCTGAAACTAATGCATAGATTCCTCGGTTTGATTTTCAATGCCAATAACTAATTTTCTCCCATCAAAAGTTTACACAAAAATTTAAGAAAAATGTTATCCAATCCGGCGAATCACTTGATGTGATCCAGTATATTAAGACCGAGGAGATGCCGAAACGTGTCTAGTCGATGAAAGACATACATACACCGTCTTATCACAATCTCTCTTGCATGTACATGGTTTTTATTAATTTTAAATAAGAACATTTTCTTAAATTTGATTTTTAGTTAAAACTTTAGTTTTTGAATTCAAGCTAAACTATGTATTAGTAATATGGTAAAAAATAAGTATAACAGAGAACAATAAATAAGTAATAGAACAGAAAAAATGAAAGTTTTTTAACCCATTATATTTCTTATTTTTATTTTCTTATTTTTATTAAAAATTGTGTATAAAAATTTATAAAATATATGAATATAAAAATCTATTCCGATAAATCAAAATTTGGATTCGTGATCTCCAACTTTGTATAAAGCAATACAAATAAATATACAATTGTTTGAAGTCAAAATGATTTACAGTAAAAATAGTATTGAGAATGAGCACTTAACTTTAACATCTACTTTTACCACATTAAAATACTAACATCTATTACTGACAATTTAAAATTAAAAAAGATATACAATTTTAAAATATTTTAACAATTAGATTCTCTTTAACAGCTGCTGCATACTAAAGGAACTTGAGTATAAATAGTGGAACCTGTATGTCCACAAGTACCGTCAAAATAATTAGTTAAATCTTTTTGCGGCATTATCACTACGTTATATGGAGTGTATATAACCTTCATGTTGATGAACTTATCAATATCTATGTTTAGTATATCGTACACCATTGATGCCCTTAAAATTTAATAACATAATCATTAATAATTTTTATATGACCTTTACTAATAAGTAAAACATCGATGAACCAAATTCAATATGATCTACCTTAATTCTGATCATAACAATATAGTGGGTACTTACCTTAACCACGATTTTTCCGCTAGAAGTTGCAGTTGATCATTATCAAGTATCATTCCATCAAAAGTGTAAACTGACTTTGACTTTCCTGGTTGTACTTCCAAAATATTTTCTTTTGAATATATCTTCATAGCTATTTTGTCACCTATAGTTTTGACGAAAATGGCAAATGACATATAATTATAATCACCGTACATTAAAGTCCAATCTTTGAAGATCATTGGTACAGTTTGATTTAAATCATTAATCATGTCTGTAGGATGCGCAATACAAGGCCCTTAAAAAAGTATGATTAGATTAAAATCCATAGATACGTTTAATTACATATAATTGATTAGCAAAATAATCTTACTTATGTGGCCTGAATAAAAAGAGTTCAAAAAGTGTAAATTGTATCCAGTATTATCTAGAATTAAATCTTCACTCTCTTGTTTTTTCATTGTATACTCATAAGTGTAATATGGATTTATAACCGTCATATTTGCTATGTCAGTAAGCTGTGTATATAAAATAGTAATGTTTCCTTCTTCTGTATGGTCTGCCCTGTATGAAATGGTAGGCAAAATATCATGTCGTAGAAGATCGTCCAACGCTGCAAATTCTGCTATCATTTCATGAGGAACCTAATTCAAGAAAGAATATTTTTTATTACATACACTATCTTTTCAAAAAATATTCATTAGAATTAAGTTTGTACGTATTTCCATATAAATTATTTGTATTAACTAAGATATATTACCTGTTTGTACAGCACTTCGATTGTATATTTTCTAACAGTGGTGCTTTCTACTGCGTTATATATACAGTTCCGATCAAATCGTTTTGTGGCATCCCAAACCAAAGGATTTGATGGATTCTCAAAGCAAGAACCAGAATCCACATACTTCTTCATGTTCTCCTCTTGTTCAGGTAAAATTTCCCCTTTTATCGTGGCTGTAATGGATGTACTATCCTCAATGCACTTGATGTCATCGAGGGGGGAATAGCCCATTGTAAAGGTTGCTTTCGTAAGAGTCTCTTGTTTTATCCTAGCATCATTTGCCATCAAATTTGGAAATTCCTTTTTCACATCAATACAAATCTGTTGGGAAGGTAATTTTTTAATTAAATCCTTGCAGAGATGCACAGCAATTTGTATTAATCCTTATACTTAATCTCTTGTAATGGTGCCCAATACCTTGAAATTTTGTTCTCCGAGAGTATATCTTGTAATTTGCATATTAAACGTCCTAATAAAGTCATAGATATCCGTTTTCATGTTTACTTCCCAGCGGCGCATTGTCTTATTTGTAGACGCTGAGTTTGTATGAATTGAGCTTCGAACATTTAACCGTATACCGCCCGGAAGTGTTTCGCCACTAAAAAGTGCATTAATTTCCATCTAAAATTAAACATACATAAATTTGATATTAAAAAAAAACTTTTAACAAAGCAACAAAAACAAACTGAACTTACGCGAGACGCTGGATAAACGGTAGAAGGTGATATTTTCATTATTGTCCCACAGTTACTAGTATATGGAAAATTTAGGAAATTCGTCAATACCATATCTGCTGCCATAATAAAGTCAAATCCAATATTTTTCTCTCTGATGAAAATTAGAAATTATATAAATTAAAAAGAATCTACTACTGATTTTAGATATTTAAATTATTGAATAAAGAAACATTTAATAAGCGATTTGAAGGAAAGATATTAAATTAGTTTTCTTAAATGTAAATCTTACACATATATTTACTTAAACTTTGAAGTACCTAACTTCTTATCGTTCATTTTAAATGTTTATGGAAAAAATGAGAAACATATAAAACTTACGCATTGTTTTGGATCATACTCAAAATTCTAAACCATTCTTCATTTTCAGTATTGGAAATGTAACGATCATCGCAATTAAAAACAGCATATTTATACTCCAATCCCAAATCCATAGAATTTTTAACAATTTCATATTCAGTTTTGAAAGTTTTGTCTTTCGTTATCTCTACGTAATGCTTACAAGTAGAACAGTAACTCTTTAAAGTATTTTTAAAATCTTTTCCAATTTGTGTTTGATCAACTGCGTATCTTTTCATACTAGCAGTTGACATCTTCGTTTCTGGCATTCTAGGTAAAATTATTTTCATACTTAATATTTCCCAAGTAACTGTCATATCAACTGCAGGCAAAGTCACATCGGTGGTAACGCTTCTGAAGACTGCATGCGTTACGTCAGCAAAAGGATTATAAAATTTCATTTTATAAGTACTGTGCATGTAATATCTCATGTCAAGTTGTAAATTCAACTTCATGTATGGAGAAATATTGGATTTTATTTTTATAGATGATAAGTATGGAATTTCATTGTAGAATATCGCAGGCATACCGATATCAGTGGAAACTACCATTTTATAACGATTAGTGAAATCAATGTCCAGAAAGTCTCGATTAAACTCTTGTCCTGATTCTTGCATCTTCTCAGCTGAAAAATCTCTCATGTACTGATTTATGAATTCTGCAAGACCATTTTCGAAGAAGACTTGCACATCTGTCACGTATCCCTTGTTTACTATCCAATATTCTACATGCATTTTTCCGTTAAATAATTTATAGCTGTATGTTTGGCTTATCAGATCTTGTATTTTCTTATCCGAAATTTTAACATCGTTTTTGCGCTCTGAGAAAAAGAATTCCATAATTGTACTGAAACTAATACCATCAAGATTCCAATGGAGCTGAAATTACAAAATTTTATATGTATATTATTATTAATTTTAATGTTATTTTTACTTTGGGTGTAACGAAAATCCTTAATAAATAATGTATATATATTTTTCTTTTTTCTTCATATAACCAATTGGTTTTAAATACATACACCTAATTTGTGCCTTGGTTTTCTTGCGAATGTAGAAATTACTTCATAGTATCCAAGCTGTGACATAAACTTTTCATCAATTCCATAAACTACTTTAAAAGATTTACCATGGCCATATTTAGTATCATAATAATCGTAGACGTTAGAAAGTGATATTAGTGTGTTCAAAATGTCGCGTTTTTTTGTGAGACGCAAAGTTTTTCTCATCATTTCAGAAATACTTTTCATGCATGGATTTGGCGATTCAGCCATATTTTTCATCGTAGTGTAATGATAATTAAACATGTGTTCATCTTGTTCTTCTGACATCAACCAATGAACGTTCATTAGTAAATTCATGTCCAACATCGGATTTCGCGATACTAGCAGCTCGTAAGCTGTCATTCGCATTGAAAAAGATTCGGTTTTATTCGATAAGATGGGCCAAAATAGATTAAACGTTAAGTCCTTATTGTGGCTGATAGATTCTGCGACTGCCCACATAGCTGCCATCCGATACTTTTCAGGCTTTTCTATATCCACTTTTACGAAAAATATATCTTCACCACGCACTATCGGAGCTAAGTATTTGTATATATTTCCAACTTCAATATTTTTAAGTGCCATCATATACACAATTTTGAACATATAAGTTGCCTCATCTATAAAATTATATAAATAAATTTACTCTGTTATTAAAAAAATTAAATAAAATGAAAATGTCGATGAACAATTTTAAGAAAAATGGAAATATTCAAATAAAGGATCAACTTACATTTTATACGCGTATAAAAATATTTGATCTGAGCTTCCAAGTATTCAGGAATATCTTGTCCGACATTCTTATAAGTTTTATGTAACAATATTGAATATGCTAGAATCGAAGCTTTCTTTACTGATTTTGATAAATCAAAATACTTAAAATCTGACATTTCTTCGGCAAATTTTTCTGTTGGATTATCAATATAAAGAGGAAGAACTGACAGCATCTGAACAGCAGTTGCTTCATCTATTTCTTTTTCGGAAAGAAGTTGTTTTGTGAAATTCCAAGCAGCGTGAGTACCTACATGGGGTACTATTTCAAGAAAAATTTTCCTATATTTGTAAAGGATAAATATATTTAAATAATCTTTAAGAAAACTAGTTACTGTATGAAGTCAAAATTTTAAAAAATATTACAAACCTAGTCATATTTCCCTTTGCAGAATTTTGATTGAAGTGTTTATAAATATAACTTAAGGATTCGCTGTCAAGATACTTTAAAATACGTTGTAGTTTTTCGAAAGCAAACTTTGATTGTAATTGTTCATTTTTTATGAAATCCATAGTTTGAACCAAGAATTCTTGAGTCTTTTCTTTCACAAGCTTTTGCCCCGAATCATGACGACTAAAGTCAGAGTCGGAATGTTCATAATCAAAAGTTACATCATCTACCCGTACCTTCTTAAAATCAACATTGGGAAGCTCAAATTCCGATTCATTCATGACTTGTTCAAACTTTATGGTTTGACTAAAAATTAAAACATGTTACTCTCTATAAATATATTTCAAAGTTTACCAAAAAATAATCACATACTTAGTCGTTATGTATTGAATTCCGGGACTGCGATGTTGCCAAGGCAAATAAGTCAATTTTTCATGGGTAACAATTTTTCTCACCAAAAAATCTTTATTATCAACAAATTCGAATTCATATATTCTTTCCGCCGTCGTGACCAGTTCTTGCTGTAATTTAATAAATTTAAAATGTTAGGAAATAAAAATTTACCTCGATTACTCTATTATTACGTTTATTAACAATAATTTATTATTTTTATAGATAAAAATAAAGTACCAAATCATACTATACTCAAATCATATTAAACACCTTCACTTTGAATATTTTCTTAACATTATAAAAATCAAACATTTAAAATACCTCGCTTCGGATACTTCAAAATTAATGGTAGCAATGCATTAACTTACAACATTTAAATGTCACAGTTCAATTCAATAACATCATTTTTAAAAAAGAAGGGTTTATCTTAATTTTACCTCCATATCGGTATTACAGTCCATCTTTTTGGCATCGCTCGCTTCGTGCTGCACGTATTTACTGCAACTCTTCGGTTCGTACGTCTTCCGCACGTAGTACAACTTTTGGCCGTTCTTCGTCTCCGTATAGACGCTGTACTGGACCGAACACTCGCCATGGATGGTTTTCTGTGGTAACAACCAAAGAGAACATGTTTAATTTTCATTGTCTAATGCGTTCCCATCAGTCGTTACCTACCTCACGAGTCTCGAATGCCTGCGGCTGCATGTTCTCCTGGAGCTCGAAATTCTCGAAGTCCATCTGCATTATCGAGGCAAGGGACTTCTTCATGTTGCGCGACCAGGTGGCCTCGCTATCCTGGATCTTCACGCCTTGCAACTGTAAACGTATAAAAATGCTTTAATAAAACACGATTAAGTCGAAGAAGTTTTGATTATGATGTGTCGAATGGTTGGTTAACAAAACCAATAATTTGAAATGACCAGACAATACTAACTCTGTTGTAGTCATCGTAGATGACTAGAATAGGTTCTTCAATATCCTTGATGTCCTTGTTAAGACTATGATATTCGCCGTGAAGCTCTTCAGAATTGGGACCGTTGAAGATTGAATGCTTGATGTCATCGAACTTCATATATTTGACTTCCTTGGATGTCAAATCTGGATCATCGCTGCTATCATGTTTGTGAAGCAGCTTTCCTTGAATTTGAACCTTTGATGCAAACGGAGCTGGTTCATCCTGGCCAGCTGATACTACTGCCGAGTATTTGTATACGTAGACTTTTCCATTGGGAATGTGAACTAATAAAAGTAGAGGCGTTTGTAAATTTAATACATTTAATTAATATTGTTTTATCTTTTGCGATAAATTAATAGAATATGCAGACCTGATCTCCTGATAGGTTTCTCTGTGGTAGGTTTCGCTGTGCTAGGTTCCACTGGGATAGCTACTGCTGTGAGGCACACACATGCCAGCAACGCTAAAATAAATGCGATAAAAATTTGTTATTTCAAAGAGATAATTAAAAATAGTCGCTATCTTCGCTTGTTTTGTAAATTTTTACCAAAAAGATAATATAAAATATATTTGACATTGATTAATGACTTTTGTTGCGTAATTAACTATCAATATGATAATTTACTTTTGATCATATTCATATTTAATAGATAAATATTACTTTTTTGTGAGACAGAGACTCGTTTGTATGATTAATTATAGAAAATCTTAGTAATTTATGGTAACAAATATTATGAAGAATATTGAACATAAAAAATGAAATTTATGAAATTTGAACATATGTTTGCTTTCAACATCGTTTTTGTTAAATAAATCATGGACAAAATAGTATTTGAATATTTGAATAAAAAGAGTAACATAATTACAGTTACTTAAAAGTAAGACAGACTAAAAATGTGCAAAAAATTATTTGATACATAAATAGTCTATATATATATATATATATATATATATATATATATATATATATATATATATATATATATATATATATATATATATATATATATATATATATATATATATATATATATATATATATATATATATATATATATATATAATGGTTAGTTACACTATGATAAAGTTTAAGCATTGAGTTTACTTATTTTATATGCAAAATTATATCTCGAACTAAAAAGGGGTTGATTGACATATCATTAAAAAATTAATTTTTTGTAAAATTCTTTTCGACTAAAAGTATTTTTCTTAATATTGTTGTAAGAACAAAAACAACTACATAACTGTGAGAAAAAACAATTAAAAAATAAATTTTGTACTCATTTCACTCATTGCAATAGTAAAGACTTTACAAAGTAATAAAACAAGAAAATGACTTTATATCCTTCTTCATAATATATGTATATTCGAAAATAATGCAATAATATTGTTGCAGCTTGATCCGTTAATTAACATTCTCCATGTCTAACACTGAAGATTTATCCTCGTCCATGTGAATGATTTGAAGCCTCCTCCTCACACAATGGTCACTCTTTCGAAAACACCCTCCGCCCCCCAACGAATTTCATCAGACGTTGTTCGACACACAAATATCCTCCCCCCAGAAGCACTGATCGGCCAAAATCCATATGATTATAACGCTTACCGGCGAGCGCGTATATGGCGACGGCACCCATGTTACGGCACAGACTGCTGGCGCACCGGCCCCACTGGCCCCTTTTTATAGAAAAGGCTAAAACTCCAGTGCTCGCGATAACCCTACTGCTGACTGAGCAGTGGCCAGCTTTTTCTCTCTCTTTCTCTAATCTTCTCAGAGCGATAAAGCGAGCCTCGTGCCGTGCCGGCCTGCAACGTCTTGCCCTCGACTTCGTACTTAAGCGAACGATGATTTTATTAAATAGCGCGATGACTACGGTGCCTCTTTCCTTCTTCGTGGCAGTTTTTCATTTGCGCAAAGAGCGAGCTGCCGATGATCGTTCGCCGATGCTGCTGAGAACTGGACAGTTAAACATTTCCGTAGGGGAGGGAAAGCAAGAGAGAGAGAGAGAGATTCGAGAAAATTCAGCAGGGAGAGAGAAAGAGAGAGAGAACTCATCAGCATCTGTCAATCGCTGAACTTTTTTATCTAATATTCCTGTTTGGGTTAATGAATTTTTGATAGTGCGCCAAGTTATGCAACATGTTTTTCCAAAAGTCAGATAGTAGCTTCGTTAAATAAATTATGATACTCTAGTAATAAAAATATATATTTAAGGAAATAATTCTATTCAATGCTTCACTACAACACTGCTTTTTTTTGTCCTGGCGTATTGATGTTTTTAATTGTCAAGATAAGAATTGAAAAAGTGTTTAAAATAATAAGAACGAGTCTTTTCATAAATAATTACAATAAATTTACATTGTAATTTTACAGTAAAGTGTTAAAAGTAAAACTGACGCATTAATAATTCGAAAAGAGATTCTTATTTATCTTTAACTATTTATAATAAAACATAGTGTTAAATCATCGTATCATTAATTGGATGTATCACTTTAGATACAATGGTAATATAAATTGCAGAAAGTCATTTCTTAATATGAAACGTAAATTTTCTCTTATAAATTATATACGTATAGCATAACAGACACATGTGATTATAATCACTTATTTAGTGCAATTTAAGACTCACATAATTACTCCTTTTCTCATTGTACCATGTAAACAATTAATTGATACTTATGTATAAAGCTATAAATGAACGTTATTGTAAGCCGTATCTGACAAATTTTATTTTGGTTTATCGACTACAAGAAGACTGCTGTACAATTCCACAGGTCGATGACTTTTGAGACGGATGCTATTGCTTCGGAATATTTATGCTGGTTTTGCGAGAAAATATTTATGACATAACGATAATTCTTCAACCATTTCGCATTTAATTCATTAAGTATGGGACTATTCAAAATATTTAAAGATATATGTTCTTTCAGGAACGTATTTTTGCAAAGCAAATTGAAATTGAATCTTCCTCAATTTATAGAAGCTTTCGATTAAAATGTGCAAGTGATCGCGTGAGAGCCTTTTTGAGAGTAAACAACAAAGATAATTTGGCACGCGCAGAATTATTATTCTTATCATTTAATACTCTTTTCATGTTATAGTGAGAGTTATTATATCATAAAATATTTTACTAGAAACATATTAATCATCTTCCTGAAAATAAACAGTTAACATATTGATTGACGTCAACTTAAAGAATTTTTTACAATAATTTTTACACATACCATGATACAAGCAACGACATACATTGAAGGTATAGAGGTGTTAAGATGACGAAAAATTTTTTTAACGACATTTAATTATTATTAAAACTAGTTACCGTCACCTAGAAGAAAATTCACCAAAATATGATAATCATTTTCACTTTTTATCCAATTTAGATTTCAAAACGATCGTGTTGTTCCTTGTTCAATTTCAGGGGTAGTTACCACAGGAAAAATTGGAAAATTATCTAAACCTGCAAAGTTACAATCAATTGTTTATGGGAGACTCACATGTTTATAAACAATTGATTGTAACTTTGCAGGTTTAGATAATTTTCCAATTTTTCAACACGACCGTTTTGAAATCTAAATTGGATAAAAAGTCAAAATGATTGTCATATTTTGTTGAATTTTTTTCTAGGTGACGGTAACCAGTTTTAATAATAATTAAATGTCGTTAAAAAAATGTTTCCGTCATCTTAACATCTCTACCTTCAATTTATATCGCTGCTTGTATCATGGAATGTGTAAAAATCATTATAAAAAATTCTTTAAGTTAACGTCAATCAAAACCCCCGAACCTCCTTAAATAAAACAATATGTAAAAGTCTTAAATTTCGTATGAGAAATGTAACAATTGAAGAGTGTACTTATATTGCATAAGTTTATGCAGAAATTAATGTAATAATTGATGGCTAAATACATTAAACGGATCATCAAAGTTTTATCATTTCTTTTAATAACGTTTCTTGAATAAAGTTCAAGGTGAAAGGTTATCGGTGTCATGAAGATTTCTTTTATTTTTATATGTTATATACAAAACGAGTCGGTTGTCAACTTAAGGTGGCTCCGTCGCGCTGGGCCGTATCTATGAGGGGCCCCGGGGGCACCAACATTTTTTTGTCAAATCACTAGTAAATTTTTATTTATTGTAGTACAATATCACATACTATATATGTGGATTTATTATATGTTATGATACATAAAAATAACCATAATGCATGCGATATATACAGTGCAACCCCGTAATAAGCACACCTAGGCCCGTAAGGGGAAGAATTTTTTCCATAAACGTATATTACCCCCTCCACACACTTTCCCTTCGAGTATCTAGCGCTCTCTCTCTCTCTCTCTCTCTCTCTCTCTCTCTCTCTCTCTCTCGTTCTTTGGCGCGTGACCTCTCAATAAGCGTTCTGAGGATCGTCAGTTTGTTGACAACATTGAAGTGCACGTAATACAACGTTTTGAGAGTGAATATCGTTTGCAGTATAGGAAATTGTGCTGTGCATAAAAATGTATACTTTTAAGAATATTTAAGTGTACGTGTGTTGATTAAAATGAAAATTTTCTATTAAAAAGTCTCTTCTAAACTCTGTTTTGCTTGGCGCGTTTATTGAGAGGACAGGTTGTAAAGTCTAACTCGAGATGGTAGTTTGCGTCGGAGTGGGGATACCCTGTTCTTAGAATTGAGCGAGAAACTAGGGAAACGCGCTTATTGCGAGAGCGCTTATTCCGGGGTTGCACTGTATAGTATGTATGCGTGTAAAAAGCATGATTTTCGATTTTTATGAAAGTAAATTTAAATTTTGCTAGTAACTTGATATTTTCTTTACAGAAAAAGATTTTGTAACTCAAATGCTATACTCTCTAGATGGTTTTATGAAAAAATTATCTATTTTCATGAAATGGCGAAGAAAAATGCTTTTCTCTCCATAAGAGCCTACGTTAAAAATTGAATTTTCACAAATTTCTTTCTTGGTAGCTCACTTGGTGACCCTACTTGAGAAAAATATAAAAAAACCTAGCTTTATGAGCGTGGGGGCAGATCTGGAGGACATGGTTGTTGGTTTCTTGCACCATGCACCCCACACTTAGAAAAACGATCCTCCTGTCTTGAAATAAAATTCCTCCCCAGAAAATCTTCGTGCGACAAAAAAGGATTCCTCTTGCGCGAAAAATCATCATCTCGCTACAGGAAGCTTAACTTCCTGTTGTAAGATAATTCCTCCTTCCACAGGAAGATATCCTCTTGGCCCTATTTTTAACTGAAAATCCTCCTCCGACAGGCAGATTCTCGTTGGTACAAGAAGATCGTTTTCTGAGTGCAACTAGCTACGGTATCGTAATTGTACTCCTTGACTCTTCTTATTCTGTATATTCGCACGGATATCCATCCATAACATATCTGAGGCTGCGGAAACCGACGTCCTTGTCGGTAAATCTTCTTTATCGGCACCAAATTTGCTGCACTCAGAAAACGATCTTCTTGTACCAACGAGAATCTGCCTGTCGGAAGAGGATTTTCAGTTAAAAATAGGGTCAAGAGAATATCTTCCTATGGAAGGAGGAATATCTGCTTGGCACAATGTCACATCGCGATAAGAGGAATTCCTCCCGTATATATAATAATTATTAACAAAATAATAAATAAACAATTAATGTAAAAATAAAATTGTTATACATGAATCGAATAAAAAAACTTTAGTTATTTTAAATATTTATATAGTAGTCCTAGTGTCATCTGTTATCAATAAAACTTGTCTTACATTGCAATTTAATGATATTTATAAAATAGAGTTTTGGGGGCCTAAGACCCAAAATATCATTCCTCCATTTCTGACACATAATATTCTTGTAATAAAACGTAATTCTCCTCCTGCAGGAGAATTGGCCTCCTATAACAACCCATATAGCACTGAATATTTAAGGAATATTCCCTCAAGATTTATTTGCCATTTTCGCTATTTTCGCTAATATTCCCTCAACGTTCATAAACATGGGAGAAACCTAGAGGGAATATTCCTGCAAACCAAAATGACCGTTTTTCCATTCGAAATTTTTTAATTCGAATATTTCATTTCAATATTGTAGAAATATTCCTACAATATTATTGGAAATATTCCTACAAGGTTATATAATAATGAGAAAAGTTAATTTATTTAAAAATAAAAAATGACACTTATACGCAGAGAAATGATCCCATTTGGTGTTATCATACGTATAAAAACACCCAAAGGGGTCATTTCTATGCTTATATGTGTCATTTTCTATTTTTAAATAAATTAACTTTTCTCATTATTATATAACCTTGTAGGAATATTTCCAATAATATTGTAGGAATATTTTTACAATATTGAAATGAAATATTCGAATTAAAAAATTTCGAATGGAAAAACGGTCATTTTGGTTTGCAGAAATATTCCCTCAAGGTTTCTCCCATGTTTATGAACGTTGAGGGAATATTAGCGAAAATAGCGAAAATGGCAAATAAATATTGAGGGAATATTCCTTAAATATTCAGTGCTATGTGGGAAGAGACCACGGTTCCTGTAATCGAATTACGATTCTACTGCGCGGGAGGAAGTCCTTTTTATTGCAGGAGGATTTTTTCGGGAGGAATTTTATTCTGGTACCGGAGGATCGTTTTTCTGAGTGTGAGAAAGCAAAAGTGACGGACCCTGGGCTTGAATCAGAGCCTCCGACTCGCGAGTCAGACATACTACCAACAAGCCACATATATCACCTTAAAACATCTTTTTGAACATTTTTCGTCACGAAAATCTTTTCCACCGTTACAAAGCTTCCTCTATGAGGAAGCAAAATTTGAATTTATTGCGAAAAGACCATGACGTAAGACAGAGACAAAACATCAGAGCCAGAGAGACAGCAATAGGAAGATCAAGGCAAAGGGACATAAAAGAAAAGGCAGAAACAGAGACGAGGAGAAAGAGACAGATAGAGATACAGCGACAGACGGAGAGATAGAGAGAGTGAGAGACGGAGAGAGAGTCCGAGAGATTGCAGAGCCAGAGACAGATACAGAGAAATAAAGGCAGCGGCAGGGACAGTAAAATGGAGAATGGACGATATAATTACAGTGCAACCCCGTAATAAGCGCGCCTAGGCCCGTAAGGAGAAGAATTTTTTACATAAACGTTACCCCCTCCACGCACTTTCCCCTCGAGTATCTAGCGCTTTTTGTCTCTCTCTTTCTCTTTCTTCGGCGCGTGACCTCTCAATAAGCGTTCTGACGATCGCCAGTGTGTTTACAACATTGAAGTGTACGTAATACAACGTTTTGAAAGTGAATATCGTTTGCAGTATAGGAAATTGTGCTGTGCATAAAAATTTATACTTTTAAGAATATTTAAGTGTACGTGTGTTGATTAAAATGAAATTTTTGTATTAAAAAGTCTCTTCTAAACTCTGTTTTGCTTGGTACGCTTATTGAGAGGACAATTTGTGAAGTCTAACTCGAGCTGGTAGTTTGAATCGGAGTAGGGATACACTGTTCTTATTGTTAGAATTGAGCGAGAAACTATAGGGAAACGCGCTTATTGCGAGAGCGCTTATTCCGGGGTTGCACCAGTCCGCCAGCTGCTAAAATCCCTTTAATGATAAATAGTCAGTTTCTGGGAATTAGGAGTCGCCTATTAGGTACCTCCATCCCGATAAGTTCAAAAATCTATGTTTTGAAGCGTTTTAGCCACATTTTACATTTTTAGAAATTTTATACATGAGATCTCACGTGGAATCTCATATTTCAAATTTCTCACGTGAAACCTCACCTAAGATCTCACGTGAGATTTTTCAGTAGGGCAGAGACATAAAGAGAATGATAGAAACAGAGAGATAGAGCCTGGGACACACAAATAGATACAGGGACAGACAGAGAGACACAACTAGAGCGATAGAAACCGAAGACAGAGAAAGGTAAAAAAAAGGCAGGTAGAAAGGTCGGTAGTCAGAGACATAGAGACAGAGACTTGGACGTTGAAAGAAGGTGACATAATCGAAAAGGTATAATCGCCGAGAGCGTATACAAAAAAACAGAGATAGAGAGGCAGATACAAAGAGACATAGACGGAGATAGGAAGACACAGTCAATAATCATCGATAGGGAGATAAAGGAAAAGACAGTGATATACCGCCAGAGAGACAGAAGTAAAAAGAGAGAGATAGTCAGAAATATAGAGGGATGGTGACAGATAGAATTAGTGAGACAGAGATAGAGAGATAACAACAACAAAATAGAGACAGAGACAGAATAGAGATAAAGACCGAGACAGAGTATTAGAGGTAGAAAAAGATAGATCTCAGACACAGGGGCAGAAAGACAAATTTAATCTGGAGTGGTAAAGATTTTTTTTCAACACGTGCAAGAAACGGGCCTTTTTTCATGCCTGAAAGTCGTGTAGAAAATCGCGCATTTCGAGCGTGATTTAGGAAAGAATGAAAAAAATCCATTTTTTCACACTTTAGCGGGGAAAAAAATTTTTTCACAGTTTAGCGGGAAAAGAAAAATGTTTTCACAGTTTAGCGGGGCAAAAAAATTTTTTTGCCCGCTCCGGAGCGGGGAAAATTTTTTTTTCCCGCTACAAAGAATTTTTGTGAAATTGTTCTCTTATTGTCAAATTTATATATTTTATGGCTTTTTGACCTGTTTAGAATAATATAAAATAACTTTTAAACTGGGTTGTGCACGACTCGAAGTGCACGATCCCCTACACAACTTTCATGCATATAAAAAGGCACTCTCATGCACTCGTTGAAAAAAATACGATGTGTAACACGGGAAGAAGAGCTATTTCAGACTCGGATAAGGTGTTTTCAGCACTCGCTTGAAATAGCTCATTTTCTCTAGTAATGGCACTAGAGCTGCCAGATACCGGTAATATCATCGACGTAACGTTCAGTCATTTCCGAGTTTGTATAGAGTCGGTAGCAGCCAAAAATTGCGAAAAATATTTAAAAAAAAAAATTTTTATTACAGACATTTTAGTGAAATAGAAAAATAAAACAAGATTGAAACGAGACCACCGAAGGATAATTACCATTCATTTTAAAAACAATTCATCCGAATCGATCGAGTAGTTTAGGAATAACCGTTGGACAAACGAAAAAAAAAGACAGATCGAATTGAGAACCTCCTCCTTTTTTGAAGTCAGTTAAAAAATAGATCCTTGCAATCGACGGTAATGCCTTGCAAATTAAGATAATACTTAAAAACCTGATCTTATCATTCAAGATGCAAACCACCTTTGAAATATTTGGATTGTCTTAATACATGAATAATTTTATAAAATAGAACTACTCGATTGTTAATGTATTTGTTGTTAATAATGACTGCAATATTAGGAAATTGTAAATTATGAAGGTTAACATTGTATTCTATTTTGCGAATAAATTACGAATTTACATATATAGTTTCTCATCAAAAATAAATTCTTAACTTTCGACAGCACATTCTTATTTTTTCGGTTTACTAACAGAACAATGGTCTTTAAAGAAGTCTTTACAATTTAATTTTATCTTATCTAAAAGAAAATTATAATTTTAAACAATTATTATACTTTTTGTATGTAACTCAAAGAATAAGGAACAGTCGCATGAAAGTTGTCGCTAATTTCTCTTCTTCAGCGTTTTAACAATCTTAATTTTTTTGAACTGATTTTGAGAATGACTTGGACGCCAAGGAACAACACAGAACTGTGCGCCCAGAATTCCACGCTTTCAGGATGTACTCCATCGGCTGTTGCTTTCCTATCCTTCGTAGTTCAATATTTTGGCCAATCTAATGACAATTACCCTCCAAAGGTAGGAGAAAATCGAGAAGAGTATGACTTTATTATCGTTGGTGCGGGGAGTGCTGGTTGCGTCCTGGCTAATCGACTCAGCGAAATTAAACATTGGAGGGTGAGAATTCCATATGGTATCGGTTAAAGTACATCTGAAAAGTGTTCTACATATGAAGCAAATACTTTTGATTTTTCTAAGGTGCTGTTGTTAGAAGCGGGTGGCGAAGAGCCCTTAGTTGCTGACACACCAGCCTTTGGATTATTATTACGTAATTCTAACGTTGACTGGGCATACACTACAGAGCCTGAAGAAGGTTCATGTCTTGCACAGCCAGGAGGCCGCTGTGCATGGGCGCGGGGAAAGGTGATTCGTTTTTGTATCAATATTTTTATAGTTATTTTTTGTTATTTTTATTTTATTGTTTATTTTTATACGGTCATTAACTTGAGCCGATACAATTAAGACAACGCAGGACACCACAAATCGGTTCGGCATATTATTTAATCTGGTGCCACCTCACGGTAGAGCTAGTGGCTTATATTTAGTTTTTAACTACAAAATTATAGCTTGTATAATATAAATATACATGTAAATATATATGTAATGATAGGCAATGGGTGGATCGAGTACAATAAATTACCTTATGTATATAAGAGGCCAATCTCAAGATTATGATTACTGGGCAAAGTTAGGAAATCATGGCTGGACATACCAAGACGTGCTGCCTTATTTTATAAAATCAGAAGATAATCGCAGTCCTAAGGTAGATAACATTTTATTGTCAAATTGACAACATTTTTGTAGATATGAACTTTTGTATAACAATTTGTTATCTTGACTTAAGTGGAATTGTCACGTCAGTTACTTTTTCAATGTTTCCTCCTCTAATAATTAACCGATTTGACTGAATTTTCTTTTAAAAAACTTAAAATAATTTCTAGATTATGTTGCTTGCGCAAGTTTTTCAAGGTTTTCTCGGCAAAATTGATCGTTCTAGTTGTAAAATCAATTAAAAAGAATTTTTTATTATAAGAATTTTTACAGCGCCACACTCCATTTATAATACATTGACTTCGTCGTCCTTTTAAATGCAGCCAATCTACATTCTAAAATTCTCCTAAAATTCTAAAGTTCTAAATTCATTCAAGATTGTAGCTGCAAACCCCAATTACCATGGCAAAGGAGGGTACCAAACTGTCGAGTATTTTCCTTACACCGATCCAAATTCTAAAATATTGATTGAAGCTTGGGAAGAGCTTGGCTACAAGAATATCGATCCAAATGCAGATCAGCATATTGGCTCATTAAGATATCAAACGACCACGAAAAACGGACAACGGCAGAGTACCAATGGAGCCTTTATTCGCCCGATAATCAATCGAAGATCCAATTTGTTTTTGAGAACTGAGGCATACGTTACCAAAGTCATAATAGATCCCAAGACGAAGCGTGCAACTGGCGTCGAATATGTCCTAACAAATTCTAGGTACGAACATTTTATGGACAATCAAATTAATAAATACAACAATTATCCAAGACCACTAAAAAGAAAAGTATCTGCTAGATACTAGACTACCATATTCATATGTATTTTGTCCTGTTAAACATAAATCCGGAGTTAGAATTGTTCCATAACGTCAGAATTTTGAGATATTTGAAGTACAAAACTTTAGAAGGCCAAAATACGTGAGAATATAGTATAATATCTAGTACATACCACTTTTTACCGGCCTTTGTTATTAATAGTACATTTAAAATAGCGACTCGAGTACAAGAAGAGCCTACGCGAAGAAGGAAGTAATCCTGTCTGCGGGATCACTCAACTCTCCGAAACTCTTGATGCTATCAGGAATCGGTCCTAAAAACGATTTAGAGAAACTAGGTATCAAAGTGATAAAGAACTTGTCGGTAGGCAAGAATCTTCATGACCATCCAACTATCACCGGATTGATAATCAAACTAAATAAAACAAAGACTCTAGTCGATTTAGATCAGATGAAGAAAGATTCTCTAGACTACCTAAAGTGGCACAATAACTCGATCTCAGCGATGGGCACACTTTCCAGTGGTGCTTTTGTGCAGACGTACTTGGAAAAGACGCCAAATTATTCGGACATGCAGTTTACGTTTGATGGCATCAATGTGACGGTATGTGATCTTCTTTATGCTGATCTGCAACAGGAATTGTATCTTTTACGGAATGAGTAAATACTCTATACTGTCAAGATTTCCAAATTACAGTTTAACAATCTAACATTCCAGGACTACCTGGCAGTCGTCAAAGGTACGCCAGGTACTGCTTCCCTGCCCGTATCCTACTACGATGGGGTAAACGTCCGTCCAATCCTCCTCGGACCCCTTAGCCGGGGCTACCTGACACTCAACGACACCGACCCCACCTGGGGCGCGCCGCTAATCTACCCTCGCTACTTCAGCGACCCGCAGGACCTCGACGTCATGATCGCCGGTATTCGTATAGGACGCAAACTCTTCTCCACTCAGGCGTTCAAGGACAACGGCTTTAGTCTTCTAGACCAGCCGTTACCGGCGTGTAAGCAACATGAGTTCGACAGCGACGGGTACTGGCGATGCGTCGCCCGTCATTACACCAGCACGATTTACCACTTTGTCGGTACGTGCAAAATGGGACCGAAGAATGACCCCGATGCAGTGGTGGACGCGAAGCTGAAGGTTTATGGGGTGAAGGGACTGAGGGTGGTAGACTCGTCCATCATGCCCAATGTTACGCGAGGTAATACGAATGCACCGACAATTATGATAGGAGAGAAAATCAGCCATCTGCTTAAGAGAGCTTGGTTTTATCGGAGTAATCCGTCGACGGAGTAGAAAAATAATTAATAAGTATAACAATTGATTATATATAAGGTTGAATAATATCATGTGTTTATGATGACTTAAGAAGTATAGTTTCGAGTTTGAAATTAAAAATAAAATTATGTATTCGGAGTTCTCCGATTGCCAATGGCTAGTGTAATGGACATTTAACATAAAAATTGAAATATAAAGTAAATTAACGTGAAATATAACTATATACACTTAGAGAAAACAATAATAAGTCGACTTTACTTACTCATTCTTTTAATTTAATATAAAAAGATTGTACATGATCATTAAATATTGCATAAAGACATATAGGACAGTATATTATTACAATTGGTCAAATTACGATGAAACATGAATCCGATAAAACAGTCTAAAATGTGCACAATTTTCGTAATTTAGTGTCACCAAACACATTGAAATATAACATCTATTACTTTAACCTCGTAGGTAGTCCTTTTTATAAAATCAAACACATAGAACGTACAATCAATATTATTACTGCCCTATTAACTCAAATGTTTTTGCATGGCACAAATAGTAATTTCATGCAAAACGTTTTATTCGTATATCTATGAGGTAATTAATTTAAGTATTAATTTAACTAAGGACGATTAGACAAATTTAAAAAAGTGATCTACTCATTTCAAAGTGTACAAAATTTATAAGAAAAGTGTATACGCACACAACAATCTATTTAAATACACTATAAAATTGAAAATTATTACAAAAATAAATCTGTATATGGTAAAAGCGACAAAATATTGTAAAAAGTCTATTGTTGTTTGAATGGAATATTGGTACGTACTTTTCTTACAAATATTATACCCATCTAAAATAATATATAGAAATTGAATTATTTTCAGTTACCACTACTCTGAGAACTATCATTTTTCTCAACGAGAAATCTTAAACCGCTTCATTTTTCAATTGTCAATATATCTCTATCTACTTTCCATACATTTTTGCTAGAAAAATGTAAACATGTATTTTGCGGTACCGATAAAATCAATCAATTTTACTAAACCATTCGATCGTTAAAATATAAAAATCAACGGTAAAAATGTAAAATACCTCTTCCCGTCCAGTTCTCAGTAATCAAGATGACTAAACCTATATGAATTAATCCTAATGACGACATATCAAAATCTATGTCAAGAATAAAAAATGAGAAAATTTCTCCTAAATTTCCGCGCTTATTATAAAAATCGTCAATTGAGCTAAACAAGTGAATTGTCAGTGAGCTGAGTGCATCATGCGTGACTCGCTTCGTCCTTCAAAAAGTATTCCTTCAACTTGGACAAAGCTCGGCTCCTGTGGGAAATTTCGTTCTTCACTTCCTTGGGCAGCTGTGCGTACGTCACGTCTTTGCCTTCAGGCTGGAAGATGGGATCCCAGCCAAAGTCCCTGCTGCCCCTCGGATTGACGATCGTTCCGAAAGTTGTGCCTAAAAATTTATAATTTCAATTAATGCTTGAATAATATTTTTAATCAATTATCATTTACGTTCGTTTTATAAAAACGCTTTATAATACAATACGGGAAAATATTTGCATTCAATTGAAAATTATGTTCAACGTTTATTCACATGTTATTGTATTTAAGGAATAATTATCAGTTCAAACTATTCTTATCAACGTTAACAAAAAGAACATGCATACAATATACTGTATGCATTATAATCACACACAAAATTGTGGAATATAGTAATATATATGGGATCCTGTGAGGGCCAATACGTAGAAAAAAAACACAATTGTAACTTGTGCACAAGCTACAATTTTTTTTTTTTTTTTTTTTTTTTTTTTTTTAATACGTATTGGCCCTCACAGGATCCCATATACATTACTATATTCCACATTAACAATGGCGGGTGCCTCTATCAACTTTAACACACAAAATTGATACATATTACACGGTTACACAACGCATATCATTTTTTAATTTTTTCTTTTTAAATTCATTATATTTAGAGAAAATTGTTAATAATTTCCAAGAAATAAAAAATCATTCACACTTCTTCGTCAATTCCAAAAATAAATAATTCAATGCCAAAAGAAATTAAATCACTGTGCGCACTCACCTTGAAACAGAAGCACTGGATCATCAGGCTTACCCTCGCAGTAGGCGAAGGTGCACACCGCCTGTGCGCCCTTGTCCTCGAAGCCGGCGAGCATCTGGCACAGGCCGTCAGGTCCAAGCCTGTCGAGGAACCACTTGATGTAGGGCCCGGGTAGGCCCTTGAGGGCGTCGAAGCACAAACACGTGTCCTCGATGATCACCGGCCCCTGGACGATCTTTGCTGCCGTTTTGCATTTCTTTATGCAGATCTCGTCGATCTCGCCCTGATATTCCGGCAGATCGATCTTCTTGCTCGTGATCTCCCGAGGAAAGTTCTGGCCCAGAATGGCGACGAATTCCTCCAATTTCTTCGCGTTCCCCGTCACGAATACTATTGGCTTCGCCATTCTGTGAAAAGTTTTTGTTTTAGTAAATGAGCAAATTGTTATTCGTTTTGGGTTGTAAAATTTTAGTTTACTCTTTTTTTATTTGATTAATTTATTGTATATATAATATTACTTAGAAATGCGAATTTCTTTTTTTTCGTTTCATGAAATTATGATAATTTTGATTTTTATTTAAGGCAATAATAAATTAAGAACGACGTGAATAACGACTGCTATTACAAGTTCTGCCACTGCGACTAAGTACATGGAAGGACAACTATAGTTTTAATGTTGGAGATCGCATTACATCAGATTCATCATTTTATAAGCTGCTTACGTACTCTCTTTTAGTAGACGTATTTTTCATTAACTGTACTCGAATATTCGATTAAATTAATATGTTTTATTTAAACATAAATTAGAAAAACAAAACATTATAAAACATTGGTACTTACGTAAATAAATATTGAATTTAGCTTTATAAATTAATTCATATTTTATTTAATATGACATCAACTTAATTATTTCCTGAATTCTAGTAAATAAATAAGCATTTGCAGATAAAGTATATCGAGATGGTTTCAAATATTAAACGCTAAAGCTACTGTATAACTTTAAAAGAATGAAATAATTTAACGAAAGTGATAATTACGTATCAAAAATACATAAAAGAATAAGAATATTAAGAGAAATTAATTATAAACAAAAAACCGACTATAATACATTTGAATTTCGCGGTAGATCACGTTTGATTGGCACCAATGAGAAGTAGGAAGGCGTCACGTGTCTAGCGAGAGAAGCAACACTAGCCAGTAAACAACCTTATGCAATTTATTAATTAACGGTCACTTAATAAATACAGCATTTTTATCAGAGTTGTTCGTTATACATAAAATTTTACCGGTAAACCAATAAATAAGTAAATTAATGTTTAAATACCTTAAAATTCCTCGAGAAAGGTTCATGAATGGGGAACGCACGCACACGACGGTGTGATGATTGTTACAGTGCAACCAACATAACCGTGCAAGTATTTATATTTTGAAATATGCTTGTACAAATACACATTACATAACGTTAGAAATTTCTTAATTTTGTTATCTTACTGAATGCTTGAATAAACACATTTCGAAACATTAGCATATTTCGGATATCATAATGACATGTTTTAATAGTTGATGATAGTAGTTTTCTCCAAAATATCTTTGAATATAATAATAATAATAATAATAATAATAATATAAACATACATATGTGAGCATATACATGAGAAAATTAAAAATAAAACTTCTTTAATTCTATAATATTTATATAATATAATGGTGAGATTAAGACATTAAAAATTAATATTTTATTTAACAAATAACATTAGATCTATGTAAAGGTAAACAACTATTAATGTCCTATTAAAATTGTTATAGGTATGTTGTATTGCGTAATTTTAATTATTACAATCGAATGTTCAGCACTTTTTCGCAAACATTAAAGTTTTTCAAACAACAATCGAAAAGTCGAGAATACACATTTCGATCACAACTCTCGATCTTCGACATATCGAACCTACGAAACTACGAGCGATCGGAGCGATAATAGCATCGATACGATAAGTGCACCGTCCGTGCGTCCGTTGCACGCGCAACTTCGCGTCGTCGCTGCGCTTCTCGATCATCATCATTCCCAGCATACAGCGAGGCCAGTGCCGCGCGCCACCACTACACAGTGACTGTGCTGTGCGCCGTGCTCCGGGATCATATCTGTGTGTTGTATTCAAAAATGCCGAGTCAAGAGGTCCTCACGACGAAAGTCGTGGTCCATCCGCTGGTACTGCTCAGCGTGGTGGACCACTTCAACCGGATGGGCAAGATCGGCAACCAGAAGAGGGTCGTCGGGGTCCTGCTTGGCTGCTGGCGGGCTAAGGGCGTCCTCGACGTGTCAAACAGCTTTGCAGGTTAGGTCGCGCGCTGTACTCTGCTGACTGCGCTCTTTTTCCCACGATTTCACCGCTTTATACCGTTTGTGAATGTTTTAATGATGAGAGATGGTTAAAAGATGAGGGTTAGGGTGGGAGATGGTTTGAGAGTGGAGTTCTAACTGTGCGGTTGTCTCTTTCTAGTTCCCTTCGATGAGGATGACAAAGACAAATCTGTGTGGTTCCTTGACCACGATTACCTGGAAAATATGTATGGAATGTTCAAAAAAGTCAATGGTAAGAGATATTTATAGTGACAGGGATCTAGTTGAAAATATTTATCGATGTAGTAACACTAGTGCTTTTTGTTTACCTATAATAACAAGATCTATTTGTAGTAGTTATCTCTCTTAATAATGGACAAATATATTAGTGCTTTCATTGATGATCTTTAAAATAAAGTAAAAGAAGAGATCTAGATATATTTATAAAATTGTAAATTTAGAAGATTTAATTGTTTTATTATTTGTTAATGTTGACAAATTTAGAGTAAACTTCTTAAAACATTTAGTACTTGTAAATTTTTATCATTGATTATAATATACAATATAAAAGGAAAATTATTAGTTCAATTAAAATGAATGCTATTTTTAGCTCGTGAGAAGGTAGTCGGTTGGTACCACACAGGACCTAAATTACATCAAAATGATGTTGCTATTAATGATTTGGTCAGAAGGTACTGCCCCAACTCAGTACTGATCATTATCGATGCTAAACCAAAAGATCTTGGTCTTCCAACTGAGGCTTACCAAGCAGTTGAAGAAGTTCATGATGTAAGTTGTGTCAATATGTTTTTCACATTTGAATTTGCTAATACATGACAAAAACAGAGTAAACTCTGTTTATTGTATTGTATTTAAAAAAAAAGTAATTACTATTAAATTTTACATTTATATAAATTAACTTTCAATATTTCAGGATGGTTCACCAACATCCAAAACATTTGAACATATCCCGAGTGAAATTGGTGCTGAGGAAGCAGAAGAAGTAGGTGTAGAACACTTACTAAGAGACATTAAAGACACAACTGTTGGTACATTGAGCCAAAGAATTACAAATCAACTGCTAGGTTTAAAAGGACTGCATGAACAAATTGAAGAAATTAAGAACTATTTACTCAAAGTGAGTATACAACAAATATTTCTTTGTAATATAATTTTATTTATGTTATGTACCATTGATAAAGAAGTAATTAATTGTTAATATTAACAAAAAATTTTAATTTATTAATATTTTCGATTTAAAATACAGAGTAAAAACTTACTTTGCTAAATAATTCGCGATATTTATTATAAAGTTGAATAAAGTTAGAAAATAGTAAAACACACGATTAAAATTATTATTCTGATGTGATTTAATCACTTACAGGTGGGTGATGGAAAACTACCAATCAATCATCAAATTGTCTATCAGCTGCAAGATATTTTTAATTTGCTACCAGATATGACACAAAATACGTTTGTTGATTCATTGTACATTAAAACCAATGACCAAATGCTGGTTGTTTATCTTGCTGCATTAGTCAGGTCTATCATCGCGCTCCACAATTTAATTAACAATAAATTAACGAACCGAGATGCAGAAAAGAAGGAAACGGACAAAAAAGAAACAAAGAAAGACGAAAAAAAGGATGAAGACAAAAAAGATGAGAAAGAAAAATCTAAAAAGTGAAGTGAAATGTGAGACGATATTTTATAAAATCATTTTTCATACGATTTGCACTCCTTTACGGACTACTAATAAAATCAGTTGTGCGAATTGCTTGAAAATAGGTTTAAGCCTCGTCACAATATTTGTACAGATCAACGTTGTTTTTTAAATGCTGTATTATATGCAGTGTATCCTTCGAATGCATACAAGTACGGCGTAATCAATCTCCGAGCATATTATGAAATTGAAAGATCGTGAGATTTTTTTTGCCGTATTATAAGTATTCTGCGAAACTAATATTCATTATTATATTATACTAAAAGAAAGAAAATTTGTTTTTAAGCAAAAAAAGCGTTTTTGTGCTCACACCAGTAAAAAGATTAATATGTATTTTGAAATCGCCATTTCATTTCTTCATTTTTATTTTTTATTATTTAACACATTTACAAGATAGCATTTATTCATTAAACCTTGGTTTACAATACTTTTTATTAAAATTTTATATTTTACACAGAAAAGTAAAACTTGCAGAATAATTTGATCGTTAAGATAACGATGTATAATCGTACATTGTTAAGGTAAACTTAACTAAACTTTTACAAAGCTTTACTTAAACAATAAACTTATATACTAAAGTATTTATTTGCCTAATTTGTTTTTAACATATTTAATGCAAATAAATTTTGATAAAATATATCAATTTTTATTCATTTGAAAAATCAATAATTCTCACCTATATTATACACATTTATATTCAATTTAAAGAAAATTTCTTTCAAATAAAGCTACACTAAATGTGTTAATAAGCAGATTACATGTATATGTATACTTATATCTTAGAAGCATATGATACAACTGATGAAATATTAACAAAATTTATACGTAAAATCTACATCTATATCTAGTATAAGTTGGAAAAATTATCATTCGAAATAGACTGTAAATTTTTATTCAAATACTGATAGATATTTTCGCCCAAACTTTAACAAACTGACAATACAATAATATGTATACGGAAAGCTTAAAAAAAAGATTAAAATTTTATAATTTATAAACCAACTAACTAAAATTCATTTGGTACGTTTATCTTTGGAATTGACTCCCGAAGCCTCTTGGATAATTTTTAAAATTTCGATGACTCAAAACTTTTCTAATCTGTACAATACATCTTTACACCCTTAATACTGCCTGATTCCAAAATACTTGGCTGCGAACTATAAAAACTTTTCTTTTCAACTCGACCAATTGAAAAATCGTCGTGCTCAGTTTTACGTACAAACCAACGTGTTAGTGACAATGAAGTAGTTACATCTAAACTCTACTCGTTTAAAAATCTGTAAAGCACCATGTAGAATACTCCGAACTCTCGAACGCTGTTTATACAAATCTTAAAAACCTCACGTCATCGCCGCGTCAAACGAGATACCGAATGACCGCCCAGTACGCGTACACCCCGAGGACCGTCACTCCGCAGGAGCTCGCCGATGACGCCAAGCTACCCCCGTAAACGATGCCCACGAAGGGCTCGACATCCGTGTCATTGTAATGCCGGAAGTACCAGTTGAAGTCGTTGTCCTCGATGAGCTTGACCGCCTCGTCAACGGACGAGCCGCTGAGGTGGTTGTCCTCCTTGGCGAGGAGCTTCTCGACCTTCTCACTCGGCTTGCCGTCCTCAGTATAAGGCGAGGACACTTTCGTGATGGTCGGCCGGCCGAGCGGTCGCGTGTTAGCGTTGGACACGGGAACCGCGGGTATTTGTCCGCCCGGGACTAAGAGAGCCGAGAGTGCGGACGCTTCCATGCTGCGGGAGACCTGGGGAACAGTGCTCGAGGACTCGGGCGGATGGGGCGCCGACGATCTCGTGGAGGTCGACGTGCGCACGGGTTCCAATGGGACCTCCTGCATGATGGTGATGGTTTCTGTAAAGGTAACACGCGTTGTTTTTGGTTTTTGTTTTGGATAGCACAAGATGATGTAAGAACTTTCTTATATGTAAGAATCTTATCACTGATAAAAAGAAATATTTGAGCCAAATTCCTGTAATTTAACAGTTAATGCACGAAACTAAAATTATTAAAAATAAATTGATCTTACAAATAAATAAACAAGAATTAATAGTATTCTCAAAATTGTAATAATCATACTAATACTATCAGTATTTATAATACTTTTTTGATATTTTAAATTGTTTAATACAAAATAATAACTATTGACTAGATACACAAATTAAACGTTAAATAAAATATTGAGAAATGATGAAAAGTTCATAAAATGTTTTATAAACAGTTGAAGTTTTATTATTTAATTCAATTTGACTTACTTATTAATAACATCATCATATTTTTAATAATTTTAGTTTCGTGTATTAATAGTTAAGTCACAGAAATTTGGCTCAAATATTTCTTTCTATCAGTGATAAGTGTTTTGTAATCTAGAAAGTCAAATTTATGAATAATCTGGCGATCTCGATCTAATTATAGTTTATGTTTCAAAATTTTAGAATGGTGTAACATTAATGAATCAGAGCACAGATATCCATTTTTAAAATTTTTTGCTCCTTATGCTCATAATTATTTCTTTTTCTTACGAACCCAAAATTGAATTCTTGAAGAGATACGTATATCTATAATGAAAGATTTCTCTAAATCGAATTCTTTAAAGGCTTGATACTTATACGAACAGAATAAACAATACCGCTTCAATATTGTTCAACATCAACATCAAATGATCTCTCACTCACCAGTCGGAATAATCTCCGGCACCATAGGACTCGTCGCGCCGACGGTCGTCGTGCTCGGCCTCTCCTTCGCCATTCCTGCGCCTCCTCCCTCTCTCGTCCCGCTGCTACTCATCCTCTTCGAGGGGAATACCTCGACAGCCGCGGTGACCGTCTCCTTCATCAGCGTTGTCATGCTGCTCACCTGCTTCTGGCTCACGGTGTTGTTGTCGCGCGTCCTCGGCGTCGTCCACACGATCCTGCTGGCCATCTCCGCGCTGTTCTTGTCATCGCGCTCGTCGCTCGCCTCGGCACCGGCTATCTCCAGGCTCTCGCCACCGTAAATCTCGGTCGACACGAGGGTCTCGTCCGCTTCGACTGACGCGTCGTGGGACGATGTCGAGGTCGAGGTCGAGGTGTAAGGACGTTTTTGAACGAAGGCGGGCGGAGACCGGATGGAGTTGGCTGTGGATAACTCGTCGCGCGGGGGTTGCCGGAGGCGAGTTAACTTGTGGCCTACAGGATGGGAATATAATGTTTAGGTGTTCTGAATTTTTAGTTTATTTAGAGTTTTTAGTTAAAATCAATTGTATGAATTATTTAAATATAAATTGTTTTGAACTGACAGGGGGAGCACCAGGAATGCGGGTCTTAGATTTTTATGAAACTCCGGAAAATGCTTTCATTTGTAAAATGAATAAACACGTGTCTCGGCATTTTTGTGAATAGAGATAAGGGCATTTTACAAAAAATCTTGGGAAATGGGTTTTTCCAGAAACTTCAATAGGTTTATTAAAAAGCATAAATGAAGGTAATTTATACCCTTATTTTGACGCACACAAGTTTGGAACAAATTAATGTTTTTCAACCAAACAGATTAAACTTGCTCATTTTCAACTTTCAGCTCATCTATTGCAGATCTTTTCAGCATCGCACTTTTTGGTATAAAGATGTTTAAGTTTTCAACACCCATTTCCCCTACAGATTTTGGAAAAATGCCTATATATGTCTCTGTTACTAAAGCTCATTCACAAAATGGGTTCATTTAATTTACAAATGAAAGCATTTTTCAGAGTTTCATAATAATCTAAGACCCGTGTTCCTAGCGCTCTCCTTGTAAGTAAATATAGTTATAAAAAAATTGTTTTTTCATCCCGATGACAACACTTCATGAGTCAATCAATAAATACTTTAAAATTACGCCAAATTCACAGTTTCACTTACTCTGGCCAGCACTACTGAGCGGCCCAGACGTCCTCTCGACCTTCCCCAACGTGTAATTCGTCGTCTTCACGTTCTTCCTCTCGTGCACCACGTGGCTGCCGCTCTCGTTCTCTTTGTTAAAGTTCTTCGGACCATTCGAGCTCTTCTCGGCGATGCCGTAACGCTGCTGCTCGAGCCGCGGATCGGCGATGGGCACGAAACCGCCCTGACCACGCGGAAGGGGCACGAAGCCTCCCCGATGGATCTCCGGCTCCGTCGGCGGGAAGTTGCGATAGCGGCCTCGACCCGGACGCGAAGAGGATAGGGAAGGTGAAGACGATGAGGACGAGGAGGAGGACGAAGGTGAACTCGAGCCGCTCGCGCTGTCGTCCTTGCGGTCAGCCTTTTTGCCGGCGTTGCCTGTGGAAGAAGGGCGATATGGGTATATATAGTTGTGAGAGAGGAAATGGATTTATCAACAAATTAGTTATATTAAATGCGAAAAGCTACTCTGGTAGAAATGGTAACACACCGTTCACCATCCGTCCACCAAATCGCAAAGGTTTGGCCAACCGTTTAACCAACGATTGATAATAATTACCGCTTATTTCATCACGGAATAAACCTTGCAGTTGGCCAATTAATGCTATAATAAGAAAAGTGATTTCTTGATACAAATAAATGGCTCATTAGCTTCATAAATGGTGGCCGATGACGGAGTCTAGATGGTGCCTAGATTTGTGGCTCTAGATTAACTCATCGAATACGTCGTCTGGGTGTTCAGGGTGACCGATTACGGAGTCTACGTGGTGCGCTCCGTAGTTTTTTGCATCTAGGTGTCAGAATGCATCCCATGTGTGGTCTAGGTGATCGGGGTAGCCGATTACGGAGTCTAGGTGGTGCACACCGTAGGTTTTTGGCTGTAGGTGTTGGATCTCATCGAATGCGCCGTCTAGGTATTCAGGGTGCCCGATTACAGAGTTTAGGTGGTGAGCTCCATAGTTTTTTGCATCTAGGTATCGGAATTCATTCCATGCGTCGTCTAGGTGTTCGGGGTAGCCGATGACGATGTCTAGGTGGTGCCCTCCGTAGTTTTTTGCATCTAGGTGCATCTATAGGTCTTTAGGGTTGCCGATTACGGAGTCTAGGTGGTGCGCACCGTAGTTTTCCCCGTCTACCACGTTTGCGATGCGCTCCAACACCTGGAGCCAAAAAACTATGAAGTGCACCACCTAAGCATCATGATCAGCTCTCTCAAAGACTTAGACCACGCATTCGATGTGTTCCAACACCTAGATGCAAAAAACTAAGGAGCGCACCACCTAGACATCGTTTTCGGCTACCGCGAACACCTGGGCCACGTATTCGATAAGATCCAACACCTACAGCCAAGAACCTACGGTGCGCACCACCTAGACTCCATAATCGGCTACCCCAAAGACCTAGACCACGCATTCGATGTGTTCCAATTACACCTAGATGCAAAAAACTACGGAGCGCACCACCTAGACATCGTCATCGGCTACCCCGAACATCTAGACAAGGCATTCAATGAGATCCAACACCTACAGCCAAAAACCTACGGTGCGCACCACCTAGACTCCGTAATCGGTCACCCGGAACACCTAGACGACGCATTCGATAAGTTCCAACACCTAGAGCTATAAATCTACGGCGCGCACCACCTAGACCCCGTTATCGGCTACCCAGAGCACTTAGACCAACATGGAATGCATTCCGATACCTAGATGCAAAAAACTACGGAGTGCACCACCTAGACATCGTCATCGGCTACCCCGAACACCTGGGCGACGTATTAGATTCACCCTGAGATCTTAACGCATAAAACTACGGAGCGCACCACCTAGAGTCGATCATCGGCCACCCCAAAGACCTAGTCCACGCATTCAATGCTTTTAATTATCGATAGTTCACTATCCACTGGCCAACCGTTCGTCAATATTTTTGTTATTCGTTGGCCAAAAAGATTGGCCAACCGTTGCAGTTAAGCCATTTTGGTTGGGTTAATTTTTCTACCAGGGTATAAGTCAAGTTATTGTAAAGGTAATTTGTGTTGCTTGCGTTTTATACTATTGTTTATATTTCAATATTTGTTCTCTAAATTCGAATAAAAGAAATTCACTTCAAATAAGTGAATATTCACTTATATGAAGTGAATTATTTGATTTTAGAGGGTGGGGGAAACTTACCTAGCGGCGGCACCCATAGCTTTTCCGGCCAAAACTTTTGATGGGAAGGGTTAAAATTAAAATAGCAAAAAAGGAAATAACACTTGGAAGGCCTTCTACAAAAGCGTGGAGTAGTTTTTTTCATTTACTCTAATAATAAGGAGTTACTTTAAGAAGAAAGAAAAGGTAGTTTTTCTCGGTCCCCAAAAAGGGTTCCCCAGTTCTGGTCACCCTAACTTTTCACAGAATTTGGAGTTGTAACAATCATAAATACACGAGAATGAAGGTCAAAATGTTTTCAAGTATAGTAGAACATCCATATTAATTATTATATTATTATTATAGAAGTAGAAATTATTAAAAAAAGTATTACATTAACAACAGAAAAAAGACGAGAAGATAAAATTAACTTTTAACACTGTGATTGTCGTTACAATACTAAATTCTCATGTAACTTTGTAAATTCCGTATTTAAAATATCGTGGCACGAAATATGTTAAATAAAATGATATTTTACATTTAATTATAGTTGCTCGATTCCGACACATATCGTTAGACGCGAAAAACGTGATATTATATCTATATTAGCAAAATATTTTTGTACCAAAAAATGTCAAATTCCAAAAGAAAACCGTAAAAAAACCACAACGAAAAACTCACCCCATAAACTGAAGCTCAAGCTCGGCAATGGCACCCCGAAGAACGTGAAGCCCGAGCTACTCGGCGACGGCGGTATCGCCGGGTTCCTCTTCTGTCCCACCAGGGCACTGCTATTCTTCCTGTTCAAACTCTTCGACGGATTATTATTCCCATCGACATCCTGAGGAATCGCCTGTGGTGTCACCACCACTACCGACGCCGCCGACGTCGAGGGCAGAGGCGGCGAGTGCAGTCCGCCGCTGAGGGCGTTCGAGAGGACACCGGACGAGTTGTGACTGTTCTCGTGGGGATAGTCGTCGTACTCGTCGTACATGTACTCGGCGTCCTGAGACGCGCCCGGGAAGCGCGACGGGCTCTTCACGTTCGTCCAGGCGGGCTGCTGCTGCGCTGCCACTGCTTCCGCGTTTTGCACTAAGTGGATGAAGAGGGGATGAAATGCGGTGCAGTATGGTGTGTGGAGAAAAAAGCGTTGAGATTGAAGGGTTATTATTATTGTGGCAATTGTGATTCGTTTGTAGGTCATTTTAATGCAAGCACTTTTTCTGTGTAATATTATGGGCAGAGGCGACTATAGTTTGAAAAACTGATGATGAATAACTACTATAATCAATAGAATTATGAAGATTGACACTTTACGATCTATTTTTAAGTTCTAAAAAACATTAAAAGCAATGAAAAATAACAAATAACGCAATGATATAATGCTCTTTATTTATGAACAAAAAGTCGCTCTGGAAAAAACACGAAAAAATCGCCACTATAAAATCAAAGTATCCATAATATTCCGTCGTACAAAAAACAAAACCTAAATTTCTTCTATTTCACCCAAAACTTCCTTCTTTCATACTCACTATAGGGTGAGGTTGACGACGACGAGGCCATGCCAACGGCCTCAGACTCGCAGCCGGGGTGGACGGGTTCGAGCTGCCGCTCGCGCAGGCAATCCTGCTTCGAGAGTCGGATCTCCTTGAAGAGCGAGCCATCGGCGCAGCGCGGACCCTCCGATGATGCCTGCTGCAGCCAGCCGCGGAGCCAGAGCATGCCGCATGAACAGGATAGCGGGTTGCCTGAGGACGATGGGTTTCGTTAGTTTTCGGAATCGTAAAAACTCTTTTTTTTTATTATTTATCAAATGTATGATTTTCGAAAGAGAATTAAACGAAAAGAAGCTTAACAACATGATAATAACAAACTCAGAAGTTGTGATTGAGGAAATTCTGTTTTTTTTTTTTTTTTTAAATTTTTTGAAGAGCACACCTACTGGACCAGGTTTTTTTTTTGTTCTGTGGACAATTTTGAATGTACAAAAAATCGGGAACATGATGGTCAATGGGATGGCAAGCTTGTTTGCGGACAATAACGTTATTTCGAGAAAATGCTTGGAAATAATCTGCTTCAAAATAAAACTACTAGAGAATACGAGCTTTCATTTCCTTTTTACAGGATGAAAAAATTTTGATTCCTTCAAAAGTTACATGAGTTCAAAGATGAGTGTAAAATACACAACAATGCTGTGCAAGCAGGTTTGGCCATTTTTCCATTTATTTTCAAAAACTTGTATATTTTGCATACTCACATTTGAACTCGTTTAACTTTTAAAGAAATCAACATTTTTCATCTGGTAAAAAGTAAATTAAAGCACTAATTCTCTAGTTTTATTTTCTTTGTTCAAAAGGTATGTGAGACTCTCCCTGACGAAATGATTTACGTTTCAACCCTGGTAGAAATGGTAACCAACCGTTCACCATCCGTTCACCAAATCGCAAAGGTTGGTAATAATTATTGCTTATTTCATCACGGAATAAGTCTTGTGGTTGGCCAATGAATGCTATAATAAGAACAGTGATTTCTTGATACAAATAAATGGCTCATTAGCTTCGTAAATCGTGGCCGATGACGGAGTCTAGGTGGTACGCGCCGTAGGTTTGTAGCTCTAGGTGTTAGAACTCATCGAATGCGAGGTCTAGGTCTTTGGAGTAGCCGATTACAGTGTCTAGATGGTGCGCACCGTAGGTTCTTGGCTGTAGGTGTTGGATCTCATCGAATACGTGGCCCAGGTGTTCGGGGTAGCCGATGACAATGTCTAGGTGGGACGCTCCGTAGTTTTTTGCATCTATGTGGCGGAATGCATTCCATGCGTGGTCTAGGTGGTCGGGATAGCCGATTACAGAGTCTAGATGGTGCGCACCGTAGTTCTTGGCTGTAGGTATTGGATCTCATCGAATACGTGGCCCAGGTGTTCGGGGTAGCCGATGACAATGTCTAGGTGGGGCGCTCCGTAGTTTTTTGCATCTATGTGGCGGAATGCATTCCATGCGTGGTCTAGGTGGTCGGGGTAGCCGATGACGGTATCTACTTCCTCGTCCACCACGTTTACGATGCGTTCCAACACCTGGAGTCAAAAAACTATAGAGCGCACCACCTAAACATCATGATCAGCTCTTCCAAAGACCTAGACCACGCATTCGATGTGTTCCAACATCTAGATGCAAAAAACTACGGAGCGCACCACCTAGACATCGTCATCGGCTACCCCGAACACCTAGACGACGCATTCGATGAGATTCAACACCTACAGCCAAAAACCTACGTTTTTGTCTAGGTGCCCACCACCTAGACTTCGTAACCGGTCACCCGGAACACCTAGACGACGCATTTAATAAGTTCCAACACCTAGATGCAAAAAACTACGGAGTGCACCACCTAGACATCGTCATCGGCTACCCCGAACACCTGGGCCACGTATTTGATTCACCCTGAGATCTTAACGCATAAAACTACGGAGCGCACCACCTATAGTCGATCATCGGCCACCCTAAAGACCTAGATAGTCCACGCATTCAATGCTTTTAATTATCGATAGTTCACCATCATCCACTGGCGTACCGTTCGTCAATATTTTTGTTATTTGTTGGCCAAAAAGATTGGCCAACCGTTGCAGTTAAGCCATTTTGGTTGGGTTATTTTCTACCAGGGAAGGGATCATTATTTTTAAGCATCTTAAAAAAATTAAGTTATCGTCAATAAAGTTGTTGGTAAAATATATCCTGCCACCATATTCACAACGTTCCCGATTTTTCTTATATTCAGGATGATCTAGAGAACTAGAAAAACCTGGTCTGGGATAGGTGTGTCCCACGCAAACTTTTTATCAATTTTTTCTATCCATTTATTTTTCATGTTTTCTATAGAATGTTTCATAATATATATATATACTCATTTATACTCATTTATATGTACCACTTTAAATCATGATTTCGAAAAGCTATCTAAGGTTTCAATTTAAATTTGAATACTACTATCTCAATGTACCCTCAATTTAAATAAATTTTTTTTAACAATTCGTCAAGTACAAGTAACCTCCAATAAAAATACCCACCATCGATATCCAGAACGGCAATATTGCTCCTCAGCCTCTTGAAGGCGTTCTCAGCAACGGAGGCCATCCTATTGTTCCTCAGACTCAGCACGCGTAGCCTCGGCATGTCGTCGAACGGCGAGCCCTGAATCGCGCAGATCCGATTGTTGTCCATCTACACACATACATACGCCCACAGATAAACAAACGTTAAGGCTCGCCTCATTAGCGCATCACTATACGCAAGCGAGCGCGCGGCCCAAATGGGCTCGTGTCACGCTCTGACTAGCCGCGAATGAGATGCAATACACGAGCGGGGAGACGAAGAAGAATCCTCGCCGCGTCGTGATTTCACTTTCGGCGAGAAAGTGCGCGCCCCGTGCGTGACGATCGGGAGACGATGCCCGCGCGCGGAGAGGGAGAGAGAAGTGGATTTAAGTATACGGGTGATGCAGGAAATGCAGCGTACGTTGTGTATCGATAGTTTATTTAGGTTGTCGGGACGTAGGTAATGCAACTACGAAACACCGAAATACTGAAAACTTTTTTACTTGCCGGGGGCTCGCAATACTTCGTTTTATTTCTTTATAGGTATTATGCGAATGCCTAATAATTGTTACAATCATTGTTTAGTACAGTAGCCCTATATACTAATTTGTTAATTTTCAAAACAATGTACGTGAATCAATTTATTATTAATTTATAGTAAATGTCCAAATCTATCAAATTCTATACACATCACTTGAATATCAAACGACAAATCTTTACCTTCAATTCAACCAGCCACTCCATCGTCGCGAGACTCTCGCTCGACACCCTCGTAATGCGATTGTCGCTCAGATCGAGCACCTCGAGGGAGCGCAAGCTCTCGAGGCCCATGTGCTCGAGGCTCGTTAGCAGATTGTGACTGAGGTTGAGGAACAGCAGGTGGGGCACGTTGATGAAAGCGTTGCCCGCGATCTCCTGCATGCGGTTCTCCTGCAGCTCGGCGCTCTGCAGCATCGGTAGCTCCGAGAAGGCGCCGCTCGGGATCATCTTTCGAATGATTCAGAAAAAAAAATTAATAAAGAATTATACTTAATGAATATTATTAAAAGAAGGTACTACTATACCTGAATTCTATTCTTGCCGAGCCGCAGCGCCTGTAACTCAGGCAGCGCCCTAACGGCGTTCCTCTCGACCAGCGACAGATCGTTGTTCTCCAGGTCGATCAAAGCCAGTCTTGGTAACCGATCGAACGCTCCCTCGCGCAGCTCGCGTATCCTGTTGCGCACGAGCTTCAGCTCGAGTAGGTTGACGAGGCTGCTCAGCGTGTCCGGGGCGAGGGCGGTCAGCTTGTTGAAGCTCAGGTCGAGGATCTGCAGGCTCTCGAGGCCGTGCAGGGAGCTCGGAAGCTCAGGTAGCGCGTTGTGCGATGCGTAGAGTTCACGCAGTTCTCTGGTGAGTGGGGGAGTGATTTGAAATTTGATAGGTTAAATGTTGCGGAGTGCAAGAGGATTGTTGTGAATCGATCGTGCAATTTTTAGTCGGTTGGGAAAACATTTTTATATACCTATAGGTATTTTGGAGGATGGTTGAGAAATTGAAGAATGTTTAAGTGATTGCGCAAGTGGGATTGTTATTGTACTTGTGAAGAAATGTTTCATTTTCAAACAGATAATTTTCAACATAATATACCGCACGCTAATATACGAAAAATATTTCCCAAGAATCATTTTCCCCTCAAAATCATAAAAAATAACGTTAAAAATCAATGAGCTCGTTCACCTGTATAGCTGCACTTCCACAACCTTCCACGCGTCACCATTGTATTCAACACCTCGCGTCCGTCCACTCTTTCAAAACTACTCTTTAAAAAAAAGAAAAAAGTAGCGCCGTCCAATCGCCGAGGAACCACTTATCATCGTCTACTCGACACCCACCGCGTACGTACAGAACAATGGCGGGGTTTCGCAACCGAAGGCGCCGCGCGGAGGAGAATATATCTCTCTCTCTCTCGACACGCCGGGGTGACAGCCATTAACGCGCGCGCGCGACTTTCTACCGTATTATATATATGGACGATTTTGTGGTGTTATGCAAGGCGGGAGAAATTGCGGGTATTTAGTGGAAACGAAGGTGAGAGATGGTGCGAGATTTTGCAATTGAGGAGAGCTCTCGAGGTTTTGTGAGGAAGTTGGAATGTGACGAATTACGGGAGGAAGGTCCTGAAGGTTGTGAGTGGCGGGGAGTAATGAGAATTGAGAGTCAGAAGATATGGCGTGGAATGGAATAACTATTGTAATTGTAAGTGCTTCCTGGCGGTTTTAACAAATTGTGCGTACCAATGACACGCATGCGCGTGCTTCAAGTGCGATTTTTCGTAATTCTGCTATTATTTTTAAAATTGTACGTTCCAGTGACACTGGCATGCATATCAATTAAAATTTTATCATCAACTACGGTCAATTTAATCATCCTCTCGACTCACCTCGTGTACGTGAACGTCGCATGGGGAATCTGGGCCAGATTATTCCTGCTGATATCCAACCTCTGCATCCTGACATTATCCTGGAACACATCCGGCCTGATCATCTCCAACCTGTTGCCCCTCAAGCTCAGATCCAGCAGACTCCTCAGCGGCCTGAAGCAGCGCCCGTGCAGCTGTCCAATCCTGTTGTACTTCAGATCGAACTGCTCCAGTCGTGCCAAGCCATCGAAACTGCCGTCCTCGACAGCCGTAAGTGCGTTAAAGCCCAGGTTGAGCTTGCGCAGGCTGGGTAATCCTGCCAGGGCGCCTGGTGGTATGTGCTCGATCCCATTGGCACTGAGGTCCAGCGACCGGAGAAGCGGTAGAGCTAGGGAATCAGAGCTGAGGGACGTTGGTAGAGCCACGATGCGGTTCATCGGGAGATGAAGGTGCTCGATGTTCCGTGGCAGCCCTGAATATAAGTTTTTCGTTTTAGTAGTAGGCAAAGTAGAGCACAAAAACGAATGAATGAGATTTCTATCATCTATCCTAAAAATTTGATATTTCTTATCGTGCTTTTTTGCCTCTATCCAGATTATATAATCGCCGTTCAATAAACGAGAAGCTTTAAGGTGAAAGAACCTCGCCGCAAGCGGACTGGAAGAAGAACAAACCGGGAATTATTTCGAGCAGGCGATTCCAGCCGACGTCGAGCTCGTACAAGTTGGTCAGGTGCCGGAACGTCATGGGATGAAGGACGGAGAGCGCGTTTCCTGACATGTTCACGTGCTCGAGCGCGGGCGTGTTGAGAAAGGCGTTGGGCTCGACTAGCGCGATAGCGTTCTCGCTGAGATCGAGGCGACGAAGACTCGGTAAGTTGGCTAAAAGGCGAGGCTCGATGTGACGGAAAAAGTTTCCTGATAGGTCCAGACCCTGTAAGAGGAGGTGATTAGTAAAGGTGCTGGTTTTTTGTTAGATTGTTAAAAAGGTGTTTGGTGTTTTTATTGACTGATCCGATGGTAATTTTAGTATTTGGCAAAAATTTTCTCGACTTTAGTTTAAGGTGGTGTCGCACTGTACTTTACTAAACTAACACTGTTTTATCGACGGAATTAGTCAAAATAATTAATATAAAAAAAAGAATAGTGGTTAAGCCTTGAACAAAGGACCCCGCACACAATGTATGGGAAAAAATCATTCGGTCAAATTTTGGGGGGTTTTGCCCATGAGAACTTTTGTTCAGGACCTCAAGATCTATCTTTTCCCCAAGTTTGATCCAATTTGACCGAATGATTATTTTCCATACATTGTGTGCGGGGTCCTTTAATTGCCCTTCGTAATCCTGTAATACATCGTTCTACAAAGTTTTGAGGGAGAAAAAATGACAACACCTTTATTATTTACTCTTGGAACGAAAATTAACAAAAATTAATGAAATTTCATTCCAAGAATAAACAAAGGTGTCGTCATATTTTTTTACCTAAACGTAAACAAGCAAATTATGGCAGACTTGCATTTCTTACAAACTTGACACACATTTGATATTTAAAGAGAATTAGCAATGTTGGATAAAATATAAAAAGAATAAATAAACACTTAATGTCAAAAACAAACATACCTTCAAGGCAGGCAAATTCCAGAACGGCGCATCAGGCGAGTTGGTCAACGAGTTATTCCTCAGCCTCAGCTCCCTCAACGCGGGCATACCCCCGAACACATCTCTCTGCAGGAAGCTCAGCCTATTGTAATCCAAGTGCAGCCGCTCCAGACTCGAGTGTCCTCTCAACGCTCCATACCGAATCTCCTGGATCTGGTTAAAGCTTGCCTCAAGGAACTTCAGTCTAGGTAGGGCCTCGAGGACCGATCGAATCTCAGAAACATGTGCGATGTCGTTGTCCATAAGCCACATCTCCTCGATGACATTAGCCTCGCGGCCTCTCTGCCGGTAGAACTCTGGATGGATCCGATGTATCCGGTTATGGTTGAGATTGAGGATGCGCAGCATGGGTACACGTTGGAAGGCGCCTGAAAGTATGATAAATGATAGCCAACTTGTCCATAAAAATTTCTCATCCACTCGCTCACCTGGAAAGATCTCCGTGATCCGATTGAAGCTCAAACTCAGCCTCGACAGTATCGGTAGATCGACGAAGGACCCCTCGCCTAGCCTGCCGATCTTGTTCCTATCCAGCGACAGCACGGACACAGCGGGCAGATCCATCAGAGCTCTGCCCATCATCATAGCATCTTGTATCGAGTTTCCTTGGAAGGCGATCTCGCGTAGTTCAGGTAGGTTGATCATGGCGCGAGGGTGCAGCCAGTGTAAACCGCAGTCGCTGACGTTGACGAGCTGCAGCCGTGGTAAATCTCGCAGTAGACCGGCCTCTAAGCGCGTGAGTTTCGGACTGCCGAAGACGTGGAGTTGTTCCAGAGAGGGAAGGTCGCGGAAGTTGCGTGACGTGAGCTCGATCAGGCCGGGCGAGTTGATTTGTAGGTACCGGAGTTTCGAGAGGCCTAGGGGGTGGGGAGTGAGTAGTTGTTTGGTTTAAGTTGGTCATTTCTTTGAGTTTACTAAATCTTTAGTATTTTCGTGATTCGTATATTTAACTATAATTTATTCCTCGAAAATGGAATGTATTTTAATAATAGAATAAACTACTTTGATAAAAAAAAGAGGAAAACAACAATAATAATGAAACCTCATTTCACATTCCGCAGATTTTATTACCGTCACCCCCTACCAACTCACCGGTAAAACTCGGCAACCGTTTCATAATTTTGCTCTGCAGCGTCACAGCCTCCAGTCCCTGGAGATTCTCCAGGCTGTCGATCGGGAGGGACCTCAGATCGGGTTCCACCAGGAACAACTCCAGCAGAGAATCGTGCAAACCATCGAGCCATCCTGAGGAGACGCGCTCGAGTCGATTATTGCGCAGCATGAGCCGGAGCACGCGCAGACTGGCGAACACGTGGCCGGGCAGACTTGGCAGATTGTTGTTCTCGAGGATCAGCTCGTCGACAGGGTGGCTGACGTAGCGGCTGACGGCCTTGAGGCCCTCGAGGACCCGCGGTAGCTCGCTGTGGCTGCACCTGTGTGTGGCAGGGAAAGGGTTTCGTATGAAAATTGCGAAGGTCAATTGGTTGAAAAATAGGTAGATCCTGTTGGTTTGTATTCGATAAACTCTCGTAAATTAATTATTGCCATGATCCAATATCGAAATGATTTATTCTAAGTGTGAATAATAAATATTTTCCTGTTAGTGGATAAATTAAAGTTTTGATTTACGTATATCTTCTATCAAGTGAATTTGATAAATTTACTTTCCGAAAATCTTCTCTTTTCTGAAAATCAATTATAAGAACAGTTATAAGTAACACTTTATGCTCTACAACATTACTTTGCAACTTTTCAAATAAAATCATTCATAAAAAATAGTGTGAAAATGAAATCATTATCGAGATAATGCGAGCACGTTTTTTATCTTACAGTGTAAATTCCACTATAAGATAAAGAGAATGCCTTTTTAAAAAATCTCACTCTAGAATTCACCCATCCAAAGTGGACTTGAGGGAGTAATTCAAATTCTTTTTATCTCATAGTGGAGTTCCCACTGTAAGACAAAAAACCAGCTCGCATTAGCCCGATAATGATTTCATTTTTACAATTATTATTGACGAGCAAAAAGTTCCCTTTTTAATAAAAAATAGTGGCCAACAAAATCAATGTAACCTATACATTACGTTCCAAAACCAAAACACTCGTTACATACCATATCTGAAACTCCATGTCACGGGTCGAGCACCGACACGGCAGAATCTTCTCCTGTGGTGGACACCCATACTCCTGTCCACTTACACCACCGCCCCACAGCAGCAGCAGCAGCAGCAGCGGGACCAATAGCCTGATTACCAGCGGCTTCGGCAAGCCTCCACCCTCGGGTGGTTCACCCATCGTGCATCACTCCCGCGGCTCCTATAATATCTCGTGACGCTGTGTGTGTCCTCGTCGTCGGTGTAACTCGGTCGCTCGCGTAGAAACGACTACCGCTACATTTCCTGCGCGCGGTGGGAGAACAAAAAAAAAAGGAAGATGAGCGAATTTTTCGTTACAGGTGGTGGTGATGGTTGACCTTTCCATTCGTGTGTTTATACAGTTTCCTCATTGATCATTGATGGAGGAATAAAAAGGAATAAAATGCGGTATCTGAGTATAATGGAACAGGATATTTGCGTTCCCGTGTTGTATAAGCGTGGAATTTTTATTTAGTAGTGGTTTGGTCTGAAAGTATTATTGACGGATATAGTCTATTGTTGTGTGATTTTGATTTTCAATTCTATCTCATTGACGCGTCAAAATCGTTTTAATTCGTCGCGTTTTGGCTAAATAAACGTTAGATAAGATTGAATCTCATTCATTATAGAGTTATAATGATATAATGAATTAAAAAATATTATATTTAAGTACCCTAGCAAAAATCCAAAATATAGCAAATTGTTTCGTAAGTGTAGAAAAGTGTAAAAAAGTGTAAGAAAGTGTAATAAAAATGTAGTTTGATACTGAATTTCGGACATATTTTACATCTTTTTACACTTATTTACAGTTCATAAAATTTTTATTAACCATAAAAATCTATAAATATAAAAAAATGTAAGAAAGTGTAAAAAAACATATTAAAATGTAAAAATAATATAGGCAACTGTAAGAAAGTGTAAAAAAGGTATAATAAAGTGTTAATAAATGTAAAAAAGTGTAAAAACACTATAATCAAATGTTAATAAGTATTAAAAAACTGTAAGAAAATGTTAATAAATGTGAAGAAGTGTAAAAAACTGTAAAAGAATTTTTTAATTATGAGTATCAAAGAAAGTGTTACAAAATATAAAAAAACTGTAAGATAGTCTACAAAAATGTAAAAAAAGTGTAAAGAAAGTGTAGAAAAGGGTAAAAGAATATAAAAAAACGTCCAAAATCCAGTAGTTTTTTACAATTTTTTTACACTTTTTTTTAGATTTTTTTACATTTTTTTAGATTAATCTACATTTATTTACATTTTAAAATTTTTGCTAGAATAGGCACTTATTTCAACGTTAACCCAGTCGTTCATTTCAAAATTTCACTCGCTAACTGAAAAAAAAAAGAATAGCCCTATACATACGATGACTTATTCTCACGGTTACCCTTAAACCCGTAATTTTCGTGCGCAAATTAATAGACACCTCGCATAGAGCAACACAACTTATACCTACGCTCGCGCTACACATACTGGAGAGCGTTAGAGGCGCGTCACGCAACAACGCCCACGAAGAAATCTTCGACACAGGCAGTAGGTAACTTATGGGGCGACGACGACGAGGCGATGAGGCCCCAATGCAAAATGAAATTGCAAAACGCGCGTGCGTACACCACGACCTTGGACGTCGCCGTTCTGCTCTTCAGCTCCCCCTTCGGAGGATATTGTATATACGCGTGCGTGATGATGGGGGAGTTCGAGACAGGGAAGTCGGAAGTGGGTTTTTTCTGTTCGTAAGTTTTGTATATAGTTTCGTGGTGGTGAGTGTTTTGTTGGGATGAAAATATCGTTTTTAGTATTTATTGCTCAATCCGAGTAATTGCAAAATTTATATGCAATGGCTCGCAGAGCGTTTCCTAAAATTTATAGAGGATTTTATGAAACTTGTAATATAGAGACTTCGTAAAATAATTAACTTATAAAATTTTTCAAAAACTCTTGTAGTATAATTTAGAATTTTAAAAATACATGAACAAATGTAAGAATAAGATATTTTAGAAAAAACAGTATATGAGAAAAATTATGTGTTCGAAAATTTCAAGATAATGGGTTATAAAAATTCTAAGATTGACAGTATGTCAATCTTTTTGTAATTTTTCAAACATTTTTTCTCAGTTTCAACTTATTGATAAACTCTTCAATCAGCACACTATTTAGTCAACTTTTCAAATTCAATCAGGTACTTTGGAACCTCCTTAAATAATAGCCACTCAGTCCTTCAACTACACATTTACAGTTCACCGCGCGACCAAAAACCACCGACCACTAAAAGCTATACCACCAAAAACCTACTTTGAAATTTCTCACGCACTAAAACACACACCCAAATCCAACCCACTCTCCTCACCTACTTAAAATCCCATTAAACCTCCGTAGAGCCTATAAACCATCCTCACACCAATATACAACTTACTCTATACTATACGACACTTCAGCCCAGCGACGACATCAACGAGGGCTGGTCACTCGCGCGCGTGCTCTAGACCCGTCACGGTCGCAGCCGACAAAATTGCCCGGCGCGTAACCGTAAGGCAATGATAAAGACCGCTAGGACAATCGCCGTCCGCAATAATTACCGTCGCGCCCACGACAACCATCACACATGTACACTGGGCTCGAGAGCTGACGCGCGGCGGTGCCGCGCGCCGCGACTGTGTATTGCGCGGGGAGAGACGTGGAATTTAGCTAGATAGGTGCGAAATCAAGTCGGGGTAGAGGGATTTGGGAGGAGGTGAACTTTCGTTGTGGGCTAGTGGTTGTTTGATGACCGTTGGTGTCGGCTATAATATATTGGGATTTAATTGTCTAATGAGATTAATCACTGTTTGGGTGTTGAATTTATTCATGATATCGTCCCGTGGTACGAAGAAAAACCAGTTTTGCTCAAAAAAAAAGGCAAAGAATGAGCACATTTTTGGCTTTTTCGCGCCAAACTGGCTTTTCTTCGTCTGGCTCTTTTAAGTTGGCTTTTCTTCGTACCGCGCGATGATATATATATTAATGGAAATATAAACTTTTATTAATATTGTGTGGAGCTGTATTTTTCAAGTAAAAAAAGCTTGTATCGAGAGAAAGGTAAAGTAATTTATTACAATGTTCACAAACCAACAGGATTAAATTGTCCCAAATATTCAAGTAGATCCTAATAAAAGTAATTACTGTGTTAGTGTATAATCGGAGCAGTAAACAAAATTATGTATAGTTTTGCTAATTATTATTTAAATGAAATGAAAACTATTTGAATAAATTAAATTCCTCACCATGTATAACACCTGCGCCTTAACAAGAATACAGAACAGAAGTATAGAGAGTGTGAAATCCAAGAAATAAATAGCTCGCAGTTCGAACGCGGAAGTATTCAATTAGATTAATTCATCTAGGAAAAGAATAAAATCATCAACTTTTACGATGTCTAAATTGAAAGCCTATATCCTCTGCTTTCCTTTTCATATAGCGGAAACAATTTCCAGAACATTTTTCAAATAAAGTCGTTAACAATGGCAATATTTATTCAACTCCACTCCGATTGTTTAAACGAACGCTCGAGTGGAATATTTGCATAACACTTCCTGCCCGTAATTTCATAATTCTAAATTAACGAGGCTTGCGCGGCATTGAAGACGGCTACTATATAAAAAGAATTTCTACAGGGCAATGTTTACGTATTAAAAAAGACGATTCTTCTAATGCTCGTATGCACTTGCTTCTATCAACTGCATGGAAAAACAAACATCCATTTAAGTAAAGTAAGTTTTCCATTCGGCCTATACAGAGCGCAGATCTTATCGATCTTCTCGATTCGCCGACTTCTTGCTTCAATTTCTCGATGTCGGCGAATAATCAACACGCTCTATTGTTCGGATGCTCTCCACACACCGAAGACAACGAAGCCTTGCACAACCCCCGCTGTTTTAGAAAAGTCATAAAGGGATACATGTACGCCACTCATTAAGTCGTATAACATAAGTTCGATCATCGCGCAGCTGTGTATATGTACAAAGACAATGGCGAACATCCTTTACAGACTTTTTCTCGAATATTTATGCTGCGTCTATTATTGAGGAAAATTTATTCTTATCGCTGATGAAATTATCATCGTGAGATTTTAATTAGAAGATTTTAAAAATATTTACTACTGTTATCAAATTGAATCGAGAACGATTGAGAAATCTAACGATCGAGCAAATCGACAAAACCAATTGTACTAAGTTGTTTAAAGAAGCGTTTAATTGAAGATTCGAAGTGTTCCATGTTGATAAGTTGAATTTAACATATAGAGAACACAAAAATTAGTGTTTGGCAATAATTATACTTTGATATATATTTTACATTTGTTTTCGCTATTTTTATAGGCAATGAAAAGTATCTCTCGCAAACTAAAATACTGCATTCCCTTGAACACCTGACAAATATTATAATTTAGAATATATCTTAACTCTCTTTTACACACTATCCGCCAACCATTACCATAATCCCACTCGCAATCTCCTGACCCACCATCTCGCCTCTCTTACAAAACAAACCGTAACACCCATAACCGCACCTCCTCTGCACCTCCGATCTCTTCGATCCTTCGGCACTCCGAAAACAATCGACGCGGCCCATTGTCCTCCCAAACCCTACTTTTCGCGCCCTTACGAAAGCAACGCGGCGCGCGGGCGATCAACGAATCGGATAAAACACGAATTTTCCTAGCTCCTTTCTCACTCGCGGAAGCGTTTCATAACACGCGCGCGCGTCCTCGAAAGCCGGTGGAACGTGGAGGAAAGGCGCCCGCGGGAGCAAAGCGAGCGAGTGAGTCTCGAAGGATCGCAAGCTTACGTCCTCTAATTGGTGCGCGCGGGCGTTGCGCAGGTTTATAAGGTGCGAAGGAGGTATTATAAGGATGTGGGATATATGAGTGTGATGTGACGACGCGGAGTGAGTGTATGGGTGTAGCTGTTTGGAGTTTAATAGGTTTGGGTATGATGGAGTCGTGTTGAGAATATATGTGACATCTAAAATCCATGCCATTAATGCTATGTATAACATCTGGTAGAACTATGCATTTTCTACTCTTATATATAGGATTATATATATGCATTTGGGTTAGGAGTAGAAAGAGGTAAGTCTATCTAAAATGAGAAAAATTAATTTACGAGCGAAGGAAATTCAGTTGCTCAAAGAAAAATGGAATTCATATATAGCGAGTATAAATGCGTGTGTGTTTGTATAATAGAATAATGATTCTGGATACCGATTTCTTTTACTTTTTTCGGCGTAATAGACTTTGCGCATCGTTGATACTAAAGTCAATTGCCAGCGTAGTTGGTTGAAAGAAAAATTGTTAGAAATATCAACCCTGGGAAACTTCGAAATAATATCAGCGTGAGTTTCATGAAAATGACTTCTCAAATATTTTTATGTTACGTTACTAATAGTATTATAAGAAAATTAAGATGGACATTTCTAATTTGGAATTAATATTTGGTTTCTATTTTCACCTGATCAAATTATGTGGTCTATAAAAATACAATAATTCTTCATTGTATGAGATAATTGTTAACAATAACAAAAAATGAAGAGTTATCTTATACACGGAGAGAAAGAAATTAGTAAAAATTACTAAACTGTCAAGTAACCCGGAGTCAGACATGAAAACCCAAACTTTGTGTCACTTTTTATACTAAAAGTCTTGTAAATTTAAAAAATTGTAGAAAAAGTGCCAAAAAGTTTGGTAAAGAGGTGGAGTTATGAGGTCTGACTCCGGGTTAATTGACAGTTTGGTAAAAATGACCAAACTTTTAGTAATTTTTACGAATTTCCTTCTCTCCGTGTATTAAACAACGCCTATACTGTATGAATCATACAATTTCATCAATCAAATTAAAGACAATCAGTACAATACAAAACTCTTAAAAACTGCTACCGCTGATAACCTATCCCCAGCTATTACAAACGACATAAACCCCTCACCGCCACTTTATTATACATATAGACTCTACGACACACTCGTCTCCCGCGGCCTTTATTATCGCAGATAACGAAAGCCCCGCGCGGCTCGAGAAAGGATAGCCGGCCGCCGTTGAAAAATTAGTGACTGAGACTATCGCGGGCGAATGATCTATATAATGCCGCGCACGCGCGGGGGAAGCAGTGAAAGTGATTCGCGCGCCCGCACGTTCACCCCGCGCGCGCGTGTCTTATTATTACGCGCGAAATACTACAAAAGCTAAACCGGCGATTCACCGGGGTTTTACGAACAAATTTTTTGCTTTGAGGATTGTGGATAATGAGGTGGCGAAATGATGTACGCGCGTTTTGAAATTTTGATTTCGATTTCGGCATGTAGAGTGTATAGTGACTTGGCGATTTTTCTGCGATTTTTTTTTATCTTGATATGAGATTATTGAAGTGTTTATGCAATGTCTATTGTTTTATGATGAACTAACATACATTTAATATTTAACATATAATTTGATAAAAATATTAAAATGTACTCTAGTCAACGCTTGAATCACGATTCGGGCTTTAAAATCTGGTCCGAATCAAGAAACACCATAAATAAAACGTTCTCACCAATAAAGTATAAAATCTAACTACAATCGAATTCCAAACATCATCACTGGCCTTATGCAGACACACATTATATCCAGCGCTTAAAAATCCACACGAACCCCCACCTCCTTATTAGTCCACTAACATAAATACCTGGCCAAACGTACGCCTAATCGAGAGAGTGAAACCCATCCATGCAGACCAGCCCCGCCACTACATCACCGGCGCGCACTTGCTAATCACACACCGCGGGCGCTGCACTTGCGAATTTACCTGCGCCGCCGCCGCTGCACACACTGCAGTGTCTGCGTATATATATATATATATATATATCTATCGGCTGCGCGCTCAAACCGAGCGTGAAAAGCCGGAAACGTCCTCCTCTCCTTCGCTGCAATCTCTCTCTATCCACACACTCGCGTTTATACTTGTATCTGTATATATGTATGTACTTTCGAACTAGGCACACGCGCGTATAACAGGTGTACTTTTCGCAGACGCACTGATCGCGGAGCGCATTTCGCCCGAGGGCGAGCTGGCGATGTACTGAGCGCGCGGAGACTCGTCTCTTTTGGCGCTTTTCCCGCAGCGAAAGAGAGGAGTCGGGGGGTGCAACCAGCGGAACGCGAGCGAGCGAACGAGCGCGTGTTGAAATAAACGAGGAGGCGAGTGTGCTGGGTTGTTGTAGCACAGGTGAGCGGGAATGTGGAGACGCGGAGGTATATCGGCACGGTGGTTTGGTAAATATGCGATCGGGTTGGGATGGAAATTTTCGAAAAGTATTGGAGATGTTTGGAATGATTATGTAGAAGCTCGGGAAGTTCTATAATCTTATGGTACACTCATGCGTGTATTTCTGCAGCTGCGTGGCAAAGTTTGAGCTGTAGTTTAAACAATCTTTTTATAGCGAAATGGAAAAAGATTTAACGGTAGCGGAAAATTAAATATTTTCTAAATGGTGAATCACCGTGAGAGGCGAAGCAAGCACCTGCGTGGTAACTCGAGCAGATGGTAAAGTTAAGATTTCATAAGAATGTGGAGCAAGTTGCAAACCATGTATAATAGATATAGAATTTTTTTATCTATTAATTAATGCACTTGAAAACTATACACAGGTAAAACTAAAATGTTGTTATTTTATACAGACGTTTATACGATATTGAAACATTATATATGTACTGCATAAACATAAAGCTTGCATTAATATATCGTCACGCGGTACGAAGAAAAGCCAACTTAGAAGAGCCAGACGAAGAAAAGCCAGTTTCGCGCGAAAAAACCAAAAATGTGCTCATTCTTTTTTTCGAGTGAAACTGGCTTTTCTTCGCCTGGCTCTTCAAAGTTGGCTTTTCTTCGTACCGTAGGACGATATAGCAACAGAATAACTATAAGATACATTTTTATGAACACCTTCCATAAGTCCCACCTTTGTCATAATTATGAATTTTAAATTTATTACTGTGATCATAACAACTGATATCGTTAATCAAATAATCTCGCTACTGAAACTTTCTTTTCCTGTAATACAGTCATAAACCTCTTATGAGCATACGAAAAACGAAAGTTAACAATAGAAAGCACAAATGATTTAAAAACAAATTATTTTTAATAACATCTTCTGGTTAATTAAACAACGACGAAGTTTATCTAATTGACAAAATTTTCATCTGATAAACAGTTCTCTAGTTAGCAATTAAAAATCTATCAAGTTATCTCACAGTTCATCAAAAAACTAAATCAACATATAATTTTTACAGAATAATAAAAGTGAAAAAGAAAAATGTATAAAGCAAATCGGTTTCGGCCTTCACGGGTGGTGCAGAAACTCCACAGGATCGCGACAATTATGGCGCAAAAGATGTAGACTTACAATTAAAATGTCCAAGAAATACGTGGAAAATCATCATAACAGCAAAAGCACATAATAGACAGAAAACAGTTAATTTTACAAAAATAGGTCACCTTACTATACTATATTTTAAGTTAAAAGAATAAGATCCAACCTAAACTACGTTACTTAAAAAAAATTTATTATTTTTTAATAAAATTAAAATAGCAAAAAGGAATTATGTTCGATATTGAACCATGTAATCTGAATTTAATGAAGCGTTAATAATTTTTATTTATCAATGCATTCTATTTTTCTCATCTAAAATATCAAAAAACGATTGTAATTCATACTTTCTTGCAAGAGCAAAACAGCTAAGAGAAGATCAGAAAGGTTTTCCCTTCAAAATCCACAAATCAAAAACTGTTCATATTCTACAACACCTCTTCGACCATCACACACTGCTCCTCATCAACACCTGTGTATAGCACTTACTTTACGTTTGACGATCTCGGATTGCGAAGCCCGCAAATAATGTGTGTCCAGTCAGCGTAAAGCACTACTACATTATATACACATGTTCCAAGAACTTCTCTACGGTCTTCTCTGAATCTCGCGCTTATTAAAATATTCTAGCACGTTGGATAGTGTGGCGAGACCCGCTTGTGTTGTGTGGTGATAGAGAAAGAGAGGCGGAGGCAAAAGTTTGATGCTTTTCGTACGATTTCGACTTATGAATGGCGTTGCGTCACGATGCGTGTAATGTAATCGAGAGAATTACGTGTTTCTGGCGTATAGGGAAGATGGATATCTGGAGTGAATGGGGCCTGATTCAGCGGTCGCTCTGGTTTTGGGGATTCGAAGGAAATTATATAAAAGTCATGAAGCGCAATCGCTTTGGCCGGCTGAGTAATGTTGAATTATCAGGTATAAGTACAGCCTAAGAGATTCATATTGCTATATATTAGTTTTGGATAAAAGTCAGTTAATCCATGTTTTAGATCTTATATTACTAATGAAAAACTGAAAAAAAAAACTGTCAAATGAAACTTGACGCCTGGTTTAGATCATTGCATGCGTATCTACTTTTATTTCTCAAATATGATGATTCACGCGAATAGAACAAGTTTTCAAAATTACGTTAGAAAACTGAAAATTATAGTCCAGGCTTTTTTAAGATATGAATTAATATAAACATGCAACCTTTGGCATACTAATTTTTAATAAATATACAAATTACTTACAGCAAATTATTCTTTGAATAATAATAACAAAAGTTTCATAAATTACATTGTTTAAACTTTTCCGGTCAGTTACTGAATATTATCCGACTACACTTCATTAAAATGATATAACTAATGTTTATCCTTCTCATAAAGAAGTATACTCATATATAGTGTACGTTTAAATAAACATCAATTAATATATTCTTTTATTTCTCATACATCGAAAATCAACTACCATAAAACAAAATATTAACTCTTTTATATGGCAATCAATAGAAACATAATTGTCCATTCACTTAGCTCAATAAGTATGTTACATACTTGTCACATTATCGACCGTAGCGTCCAGGAATACAGCTGCATAAGAAAGTGATTACACAATCGAATAATAATAAATGAGATAAACGCGCCTCCGTGTACGTAAACCTGTTTAATCGCCTATAGGTGTAATACATGCGGCATTGAAATCGCATATTATCCGTACTTGAACATTCAACCAGCATAAAATTATCACATGTGCATTTATAAATAAAAATTTCTAAATAAACGCTCTAATCTCTGAATAATTTATAATTGCTAAACACAATAATAATAATAATTATGCACTCATCATACACCTACCTACTCTCAAAACTTTTTTCTGTGTAAAGTCGGACACTATGTAACAAAATAGTACATATACACTATTTTTAGTATATATACACAATATTTTAGTGAAAATCCAATTTCACTATTTTGAAAGTGCTGAATAATGTATATTCACTATTTTGTACCAGTTCCCGACTTTGCACTGAATAAAATTTAGATAGTATACATTTACTTATCAAAACCCATCACATCTCACATCATTGACCCAGCATATAAAAATCCATCAAATAATCCTTGTCTTGCCATGCGAAAATAGAGCGACTACGACGGAGAACTGGTTATCTCGTACGATTTTCGGCGGACGAACAGCATTGGCCGAGCGGCCTGCCAAGCCTCCCGTGTGTCTCTACTACTTTGCACACGAGAGACGCCACGCAAGGTCGAGAACCGGTCGACCGCCGCCTCTGACGTATGTGTTATCGAGCGTATTGTGTTCGGCAAAAAAAGAGAGAGAGAGAGAGACACGCAGTGACACGTGTGTGTGTAGGAGATCCTGGTGTAGGATATCGTGATTAGGCGAATTATTATCGTTGTAGAATGGCGGTCGATTGGTATTATTGTAGTTGACAATTACGAAGTGTTTGAAACTGTGATGAGGATGATTTTTTTTTTTAATATCATTTAGGAAAAAATGTCTGTGTCAAAATTTTACAGTTTTAGGAAATGCCAAAAGCCAATTTAAATTTTTGTTTACAAGTTGTTAAAAATGGCCTCACTGTAATAAATGATAAGTATAATATTATTAAAAATGAAAGATTGAAAAGTAATATGGAAAAATACGGACATTGCGGTAAAGATTTTCTATACGTTTTGGCATACCCTTCAAATAATTAATATGTTACCTTCCATTGCGCACGATGTATTTTCTTTCCTGATGTAATCTCAGAAATTATTATACGCAGAAAATTTACCTCTATGATGGAAATCGAGGAAAATATTATTGACAATATTATTGTTTTCATAGTTTTTAATGAGTTATTAGAGTGATTCACTAAAACGCAAATTGATCACTGCGACTGTTTAATCAATGAAATCGTACTATATCCTTGTTTCATCAATAATTCTATTCGGCGAAGTTTAATAAAATTACTTCATAAACGATACACATGAAATATGTGCTCGATATCGCACTGGTAAGTGCGCTACAAGTCGTCAATAAGCCTGTCCAATTAAACTAGCCAAGTTTATAGTCTACAATTACTCTACTGTTGCACTCTCGCGTGGAGTTTCGTCGGTTCGCCGAAATTTCCCACTTCCTTGCGACGGGACCAGTTTCGCGCATTGTAATTACGTTTTTTAGGATAATGACTTGAAAAGCGAAAGGTTGCGTTCACGCAAACGTAGAATGTTACTTTCTAAATAAAAAAAATAAAACTTCAGAATTTTCCATTATTTATATATAAGACCTTAATCATCAACTCCAAAACTCTAAGAATCGAAAAATCTACGAAAAATCGGTCCAACGACGACACACATACATTTCCCAACCTCATCCATCACTCCCATCACCGAATCGTACAAAAACTCGAACTCCCGAAGTTGAAAAACAAGAAGTAAAGCTGCAGTATCAATCGGCATGCGTATAAACACACGTCTATCGACAGGTTCCCAACCGTAAACGGACCAACGCGCTGGTTTTGCTCTCTCTTTCTAGCCGTGTTACGTATACATATATATACCAACACTCGCGCGCTCTCCGCAGCAGCCCAACAGGTTTTTTCAAAATGTTCAACAGTAATCTATAATCTCGCGTAATTGCGCGCTCCGCGCGCTCGCGCTTGTTTATCGTCGGCTCTCTCGCGCGCGGAGCAAAAGGCATCGATCAGTTCAATTTGAGTGGCGGTGCGAGCACCACTGGCTCGCGGACAACCGACGCGGATATTGTTTTTCTTTTCACGCCTGCGCTGAGATTTGTGATCTTTTTTGGTTCTGGTGGTGTAAATATTGTTAGTGTAATTGCATAGATAGCATTTCTCGTTAGGAGGTCTCGAGTGAGCTGTTGACAGAGACGGTCGACAGTTGTATCGCTCCTGAGGCATAGTTTTGGTGACTGCATTGCCTTTGAATTGTCTCTCACTGGACCTACTAGTGCACTTTTCAACGCTCTTTTCAACCATTGAATCATTTTGCGCCCTAGAAGCGTATTTTTTGGAATCTTCTTGCCGTTTGTTTTGCTCGTCTCGAAAAGTTCATCGACTGCTCATTATTAGTAAACACCAGGTACATCTATCAATACTAATGTAAACATCTCGATTGTACACTCAACAATAAACGATAAAAGTACCGATAATGATAGCACTAGTTCAATTAATAAGAAAAAGAAACGTAAAAGAGGCAAGGATGGAGCCGATGTCAGCTCAAATATAGATCTATCATCGGAAAATATAGGTGCGCTTTCTCAAGAAGTAAAGATGAAGTTAGATTCCCTCATCTACCAACTTGGTAATGAAAAAAGTGCGGAGGCAAGGAACAGAACTCGTGAGTTTGCTATCTCTATCTCGCACGCGTTCAACAAAGTCACGAATGCATACTTGCATTCCCTGTCTAAATCTTCGCGGATTATCATAGGTCCCAAAGAAAGCTGCAAAGATAAATTCCCTTCGGCAAAGGAAACGAAAGATGCTCTCCAAAACACTGTTGACCCAAAGCAACTTAAATTTAACGTACATCGCGTTTTTCCGGGCCCTAATAGCACAGTAGTAGTAGTAGAAGGCGACTCGCTCACCAATCTCGAAAACTGCTTACATCTTAGTGAGGCCCGTCTCGAGATCAAGAAGAATGCAGCACTGAATCCGCGCCTTATTATATACATGATGTACTTGTCGACTTTACTAGTGATGATATTGCAACGTCTTTGATGGAGCTTAATTTAAATAATGTATCGGTAGAAAATCTTAAAGTCTTTTATCTTTATCCAGCGCGAGACAAGAAAATACGTTCATGTATTATAGAAATTAACCCCGCGGTTCGAATTCAACTCGTAAGTCGAAAAAAAATGACTCTTTGTCATACATTAATATAGGCTGGTCTTCTTGTCGCATTGCAGGCCATGTATCGGTAATTCAATGTTATCAATGCCAACGGTTTGGCCACATCGCTAAAAAATGTGTAAATAAAGTATGTTGCGCTAACTGCTCTGGCAAGCATTTAACTATAAAATGTGATTCTAAAAATATTAAGCGATGCATTAACTAATGTCTTGTTAAGTCTGGGGCTGAAAACCAGCTAACACCTAGTAAGCAAACGCGGCAACGGACAAGGCACGGCATTTGTTTGATCTCATCTTTTCTCCAAAAACGCGTACTATCAGTATCTGAGCACGACTTCTTGTCTGTCACATTAGCTTCTTTCAAAAACTTCAATGAGGAAGAGTTCGATCGAGATCTTACATCTATCGACTGGGGCCTCATCGATCGCTTCACGAACGTAGATGATAAAGTAAATTTCTTCACGTCGTCACTTCTGAACCTGTATGATAAACACGCACTCTATACCAATCCCTTCAAATACATAAAAAACACGCGCCTTGGATGAATCGGGACTTGAAGCTGTTGCTCAAGTTGCGCAATAAGACCTAGAATCGATATTATAAGACGCTTGGGAGAATTAACGACTTGCAAGAGTACAAAATTCTACGAAATAGAGTTAAAACGCAAATTAGAAATGCTGTCTCTTCCTATTCGGAGAAAACTAACCAGCTCCTCAGATTCCAAGCAAGTACGGAAGATAATCGACAGTATGGGATTAAAATTTAATTCAACGGAGTCGTCTTCACTACCAATATCTGCTGACGAACTGAACAAACACTTCGTTGGTAACGACGTCCCAGCGCTGCTCACTGACCCCCGCTCTACCTGTCGCATTTCACCGGACAATCGCTTTTACTTTCGTCACGTTGATGTAACAAGTGTAATTGATGCATCTTCACGCTCTAATGCTCGTGTGCCGAACGATCTACCGATTCAAAAGCTCTTGTGCGTCCACTTCCAAAGATTAAACAGACTTCGGATGCTAATGACTTCAGGCCTATCAGTATATTGTGTGCGGCATCGAAAATTTTGGAATCAGTGGCATATAAACAAATAAATGAATTCATTACTTCGAATAAGTTGCTGGACCTCCATCAGTCAGGCTTTCGGAAAGGACACAGCACGTACGCACATAGCACTTATCAAAATTGTCGACGATATTCGAAAAACCATTGACCTCAGTAAATTAACTCTCGCGGTAGCAATTGATTTCAAACGAGTTTTCGATTTAGTCAACGTTACGCTGCTAGCAGATAAATTACGCGCACTTGGTTTCTCTGATGCTGTTTGCAAATGGGTCTTCTCATTTTTAACTGACAGCTCACAAGTCGTGGTATCTACTACTGAAGGGACTTCTACCCGCTCACTCGAGTCTCTTGGAGTTCCTCAAGGAAGCATCTGTGGACCACCATTCTTCTGTCTCTTTGGTAACGACGCACCTACAGTCTTACGTCACTGTAGTTATCATTTTTATGCAGATAACCTCACGATCTACTATCACGGCTCTATCAAAGATGTAGATCTGATTTTACGAGCTATAAACACTGATATTGCCAACATCGCACCGTGGGCCTCTGCCAAAGAAGGAGAACATATCACACCCGTCTATCGCCAACATGATATCTTGCCGTACGCTGAGAGGAAGGAGTACATGGCCATCTGCTTGCTAGCAACCATTCTCAGAATGAACGAGTCTAATTATCTCGCAGAAAAATTTTTCTTCCCTGAACCCCCAAAAAGCAGAGCTAGCCGGAAGTCTGCTTTAGATCTATTCGTCTACTGGTCTCGCACGGATAGCTACAAACTCTCTTTTACGGTAGAAGCAGCACAGCTATGGAATAATCTTTCTGAGGCCATACGCGAAAAATTTATGCGCCTGTGTTTCAAGAAAGTACTCAGTGACTATCTTTTGCATTTTATTGTTAATATTGATGTATTGCGCTTATTGTCTTACCGAACTGTACATATTACGTAAATAATTTTTTAACTTATTTTACTTAGTTTATAACTATTTATTTTATTACTTTTTAACTATTTTTATACTATTTTTATGTAATAATGAGCGCCTTTTATGTAAGACTTATACATGTACTTTATTCTGGACATTATTGGACCGCTGAGCCCACTATCATAATAAACATTCTATTCTATTCTAAATAAAAAGGTAACGTTAGTAAAAACAAGCAGTTGAGTATTCGTAAGCGGGCGAGGTGGCTCGAACGTTAGAAAACAGTTGTAGTCGTTATTTTTAATGAGTTATTTAGTTTGAAAACATTAAAAATTGGACAGCTTTTGTTAAACAATTATACTGATTAATATTAATGTTAAAAAACTAGTAGAGATTTTGAAATTTAGTGTATATTCATGAATTCTTCAAATCGCGTGCATTTTTATTATCACCTAAATTTTCTATTTTTTATCAGACTTTAATAAATCAAAAAAGAGGTATTACAGTACATTGTACAACTAGGGGAGAAAATGAGCTATTTCAAGCGAGGGTGAGGTGTTCAGCATGAGTCTGAAATAGCTTTTCTTCCCGTGTTACACATCGTATTTTTTTCAACGAGTGCATTAGAGGGCCTTTTTATATGCATGAAAGTTATATAGGGGATCGTGCATTTCGAGTCGTGCACAACCCAGTTTAAAAATTATTTTATATTGTTCTAAACAGGTCAAAAAGCCATAAAATATATAAATTTGACAATAAGAGAACAATTTCACAAAAATTCGTTGTAGCGGGGAAAAATTTTTTTTTTCCCGCTAAAGTGTGAGAAAATGGATTTTCTACAAGGCTTTCAGGCATGAAAAAAGGCCCATTTCATGCACGTGTTGAAAAAAATTTATTACTGCATCGAACCATCGGTTAACACTATATTTTATTAGTATTCTGAGATATAAAAACTCCAGAAAGTATTGCAAAACCGTTAAAATTCAGCTATCAAAATTCAAATCTGGGTAACGTAAGATATTTGAATAAGGCATTCCTCAGAAAAAATGCAAATTATACAGATAATTGAACTATTTATATAACCGAACAATCGATAACACATTAGCACCATCTTAAATTCCACACTGTCACAATAAAATTTTTCATATTAATTTGTTAAAGATTTCCAAAAATGTCATATATAAATTTCAGCAGAAGAGAAGAAACTACATATACAACGACGCAGTCCCACACGTGGTTCAATAGATCAATCACCGCGACGGGCGAAGCTTATTATACATGTATATATTCTCTCCATGGCGAAGTGAAAGTCCATAAACCAGACACGCACGTGCTCGCGTCCGATCGCGCCTAGAGCGACGCCGATACGTCCGCGCAAGGATATCCAGGTGTCGACGCACTTTTTTCCGTCCTCGATCTGGCCTATGCGCAACGCCTGCACGTGTGTCATCATTACTGCGATTAACTAATTATAAAGCGCGATATAGGAAGGATGTTGGTGAGAGGATTGCTGAGGACGCTGAGTCGGGGCGCAGCGAGGAACTTCCGCAGGGATTTTAATGCCAGCGGAGTGCTGGGCGTCGGGGTGAGCGACGGGGTGCAGAGCCGGTTTCACGATAAGAATGTCAAGCCGCCGAGGATTCTTATCACTGGTGAGAATTCTTTAAAGACGTATACCTTCTATAATTATGATGTTATTTCAATTTGTTCATTAACGATTTCCTTTGAAAGGCGGCCTGGGACAGCTGGGCACCGAGTGCGCCAAACTGTTGAGGAAGAACTACGGCGAGGAGAACGTCATCCTGTCGGATATTATAAAGCCCTCGGAAGATCTCATGAACGGACCCTTCATCTTCGCCGACATCCTCGACTTCAAGGGCCTGCAGAAGATCGTCGTGAACAACAGGATAGACTGGCTCATACACTTCAGCGCGTTACTCAGCGCCGTCGGCGAGCAGAATGTGCCGCTGGCCATCAGAGTCAATATTGAAGGTGATTTTATACGAATTAATGATAGGTTTTTAAAAAAATGGAACCTGGTTCTTGTAAATTCAAAAGTTTGGAGATAATTTTTAAAAATGTTATATCATTAATCGAGCGTTATGAATTAAAATAAATTATCAATATCGATTTATATCGATTAGTTAAAAATGCAAGGATTGAATTTGTGAAAAATGGAAAAATTTAGACAAAATAATAATGAAATAGGAGAATGGCATGTTTCAAGTTGTTGTGTGAAAAGAAATTTTTTTTTCCCTTCTTTTGCAAATAATTGTCAGAAAATTTCCACAGAAGAAAGTGTCGCGGAGAAAGTAAATAATTGCTCCAGTATAACACCATGCACTTTTGCTTTTAATTCTCACTTTTGTCCACTTACTGCCTGCATTCCACGAGGTAGCATATTACACACTTTGATAATTTGCATTACGTGATGTGAGACAATTTTTCTTTCGGTTTCACTTTTCGGCGGACGCGCAGAGTCGTTAAACTGCAGTAAAAGCTGCAGTAGAAAACTAATAGATTCTTATCATGACAAAGTTGTCGTAAAAGCCATATTTTCACGTTGAAAAATCAACAAATATGTGGAATTGTATGATTCATTGATTTTATTATATTAATAATTTACATTCAATTTTTTAACCGCATATTTTTAGTTAGAACGATCATGGTCCATATATACTTTTCAAATAATGTCTCTCTCCAATATAAAAATGTTAATAAATTGTTCATATACCAATTAATGTTTTACTAACAATTCAAAACATCTACACTCTACATTGAAGGCGCATTCATATTTTTTAATCTAAAAAATTATAAATCATTTAATTTTTCAAAAATTAATTCTAACGCTACCTAATCACTTTTCTCCTCCACAATTCTTCGCCCTTCTCTACAAAACCAATACTGTATCGCCCAATAAACCATGCCTTCGCATTGCTCACTCGCACATAAAGGCATGCACAACGTGATGGAGCTGGCGAAGCAGTACAACCTGCGCATCTTCGTGCCATCGACGATCGGCGCCTTCGGCCCGGACTCGCCGCGCAACCCCACGCCCAACGTCACCATCCAGAGGCCGCGCACGATCTACGGCGTGAGCAAGGTGCACGCCGAGCTCCTCGGCGAGTACTACCACCACAAGTTCGGCCTCGACTTCCGGTGTCTGCGGTTCCCCGGCGTTATCAGCAGCGATCCGCCCGGCGGCGGTACCACGGGTAAATGATGTACATTTCGTTGAGTGACTTGTTTTATGGGTATAGTGATGATTTTGGATAGTCGAATCTGAAAGAAATAAAATCAGCTGAAAATATTTGAAATTCAGCAGGTCGGAAATTACCGGTTGAAATAATGATCAAAAACTAATTCAATTATGAGAACCATTTGGTTTCAATATATTTGGTTTACTAACTAATTGGTACCAGTCAATAAGGCTAATTGGAAATAGACTCGTAACTACTTTGATCTTTCTCCAATTAGTATATATGACCTGATTTTGATGACTTCTATTATTAGTAAATATAAATTTAACAAAATATTTAAGTAAAAGTTAAAAAAAAATTTTTATATATAATACATTGAAGTCTATATTGCATTCCGTACCCTGGTAGAAAATAACCCAACCAAAATGGCTTAACTGCAATGGTTAGCCAATATTTTGGCCAACGAATAACAAAAATAGTATTGACGAACGGTTGGCCAGTGGATGGTGAACTATCGATAATTAAAAGCATCAAATGTGTGGACTAGGTCTTTGGGGTGGCCGATGATGGACTCTAGGTGGTCCCCGTAGTTTTATGCGTTAAGATCTCAGGGTAAATCTAATACGTGGCTCAGGTCTTCGGGGTAGCCGATGACGATGCCTAGGTGGTGCACTCCGTAGTTTTTTACATCTAGGTGTCGGAATGCATTCCATGTGTGGTCTAAGTGGTCTGGGTAGCCGACGACGGAGTTTAGGTAGTGCGCACCGTAGATTTGTGGCTCTAGGTGCTGGAACTTATCAAATCCCTATTGAAAAAAAACATATGATCTTTTCACCTCAAAAAAATACCTGAACTTTCAGGTCTCTTTTGGCTCAATTCGACACGTGAAGAAAATGAGATATTTTTATCACGTGAAAAAATCAGGTGTTTTTTATCGGGGAAAGCAGCTGTCGTTTTAAGTGAAATAATCAGGTGATTTTTCAGGTGAAAAAATCAGGCGTTCGTTCTATATTCATTTTTTAAAATTCTTTTTTTATGTTTTCGTTTTATTTTTTTTTTTTTTTTTTGTTTTTTTTTTTCACTTAAAACGACATCTGCTTTCCTCGATAAAAAACATCTGATTTTTTCACATGATAAAAATATCTCATTTTCTTCACGTGTCGAATTGAGCCAAAAGACACCTGAAAATTCAGGTATTTCTTTTAGATGAAAAGATCATATGTTTTTTTTCAATGTAGACTCCGTAATCGGTCCATCATCGGCCGCCATTTACGAAGCTAATGACCATTTATTTGTATGAAGAAATCACTTTTCTTATTATAGCATTCATTGGCCAACCGCAAGGCTTATTCCGTGATGAAATAAGCGGTAATTATTACCAACCGTTGGTTAAACGGTTGGCCAAACCTTTGCGATTTGGTGAACGGATGGTGAACGGTTGGTTACCAGAGATATATACGAAAGAAAAAGCGAATTGGAAACGGTATGAATGCTTGATCAAATAGAATTATTAAAAAAAATCTCTTAATAAATAAACCCCTTACAAAACTCCGCTGCAGCTTGCTGTGAGTTAAAAGACTTACTTCAATTTACCGATCACCCACTACAAAACTCCCCTCCAATAAACCACTTTGTAGCTCTTTCACGAGCTCTTGGTATGCTCTCTATACTCGATCCTCTTGCCCAACGACACCATTCGCGTTGCACAAAACGTAGATGTATATACACCTACCTAACGTACAACAAATCGGCATCGCGAATCGAAGAGCTCTGCGTTTTCGCGATAAGTAGAGCGCGCGATTCGCCGCGCGGCCCAAAGTAATTGTGTAATAGCGCAATAATCCGCCGTCGTCGGTGGGGAGAGAACGCGAAATCGCTGTGTACATATATTGTATAGCTGTGTCGTTTGCTCTGCCTTCTCATCCGTAAATTCCGCGCTTTTTTTCCTGCGCAGTTCGGAATTCGAGTGAATGTTGAAAATGTGGGTATTAGGGGTTTTCCCGATGGTGAACGTTGATAGACGTTGGAGGATTTTCATTCGTTCGTATAACATTTTTTTTTTTTTTATGCAGTGTTAGTATAGTAATTTTTAACAGTATTATTGTTGAAATAGCTTGTAGAAAAGCAGGTCGGGGGAAAAACGTTGTTTTAACGCAAACCGCACTATTACGCATATATTTAGCGATTTTGCAAGGATTGAAGCGAATCTGATTGTTTTGTCGTTTCCTTTCCTGCGTGCCTTTAACATTGTATACATATATACAACTACAACTTCTGCAATATTTTTCAATCCGAATATTTTTTCCATACGCAGACTACGCGGTCGCCGTGTTCCACGAGGGCCTGCTCCAGAAGCGCTACGAGTGCTACCTGGAGCCGCACACCCGCCTGCCAATGATGTACATCGACGACTGCCTCGCGGCGCTCTTCCAGTTCCTCAATGCGCCGCCCGAGCAGCTGCACCGGCGCGTTTACAACGTCACCGCCATGAGCTTCTCGCCCGAGGAGCTCTTCGCCGAGATCAAGAAGCACATACCCGATCTGCAAGTCACATACAATCCCGACAGCAGGCAGAACATCGGTGAGTGCATTTCTTTTTTAAGGAATTTGTGTGGGTGGTTGAAAACTAAAAATGAGAAACGCTGAATTAAAATTAATTAAATATATTTATTGTTAATAATATTTACATCTCTCCATTTTCAACATGGAAATACATTTTTTACAAGTCTTGCCTTAAAATGTAAAATTAAAACTAGTTTTTTTTTTTTTAAATATTCGTTGTGCGGATTCAAACGTGGCAATGTACAGAAATAGAATTAATATCGATTTGGCTACATTTCGTGTTTCAATTACCATGTACGTACTTTAAAGAAAGTGTAAGACTAATCTTGTTTTATCATTTTTCAGCTAATACATGGCCTCAAGTTTTCGACGACAGCGAGGCTCGCCGCGACTGGGGTTGGAAGCACGAGTACGACATCGAGAAGCTTGTCATGCACATGATCCAAGACGTCAGCGAGAACTTTATTCCAAAATACCAGCGTTTATCGGAAGTCAGCAGTTACGTATAAGATGCAGCATGAACAAAATCATGTATCCTTATAAATATTCGCTTTTTTAACAGTAAACTTTTGTAAATTTATTTATTCGTGTAGAAAAAAAAAATAAAAATTCTTCGAACGAAAAAAATTCCGCATCTTTTTAAAAATAACAATTTAACTGTACATTCTCAATCGCTGTCATCGTTCAACATCGCTTCTATATTCAAAGGATTCATTTTTTCTGTCTTTCTATCCATCACCTTCGCTTTCTTCTCAATTGTCCTAGACGGCGTAACTGAGTTACTTGTATCTAGATTATTTTCAACTTTTACTTTAATAGGTTGTGAAATTCTCTCTGGAGATAATGGCGCGTACAACTCCGGTGGAATATTATTTTCTTCTATTGGAAAGCATTAAAAAAAAAAAAAACATTTTTAAAAATCTATGTAAAAGTGTTTTCATAAGAAATTGAAGTGATTGATATTTAACAATATATTTTACAAAAATGAAATTAATCTATTTTCTTGTAAATATAATAGATAATTGATTATACAATAAACAAATAAAAAATTCTTACGTTTAACTTCGTTTGCAGTTAAAATTTTTCGACTTTCATCAAAGTAATGGTTTGGATGAACAAACATTCTTTCAGGAGGTTGTTTGTGTGTAGTCTCAAAATATCTTGTACAAGCTAAAACGTAGTGGCCTTCACTGGCAAGCCTAGTAATCTCAACAATGTCTGAAAATATTAATTTTTTATTATACTATACATGTACAGAATAAACTTTATTTATATTATATAAAAGTCAATTATTAGGTTGTGGATAATGTAAAAAAAGTAATTCTTGTATTAAAAGTGAATTGAACTTGTATTGTAATTGAAGTTTAGCTTACCTGTTGGAGGTAATTTATATTCATTAAGCTTTTTTGTCAATTCATCTATATCCATATTTTTATAAGGACAACCATGAACCTCACCAGGTCCAATAGATTCTCCTATCAATTTATTGCATCCAGCAGGTCTATAATCTACTCTTCTTCCCAACTTACCATAATTAAATTGTATATGATAAAGATATTTTTTGTTAAATATATCTTCATTTATATCTTCTTTTTTTGTGAATTCATTTCTCCAAAATTGTACGGAATCATCAAGAGTTACTCCAATTCCTTTCAAAAATAGACCATATTGTAGACGTCCTGTATTTTTTAAATGATGATGATTCGTTAGATGTTCATGCATGATTCTCATACAAAGAGGATACGATGTTTTAGACAACTATAACAAAAATTAATTTTCAAAAATACAAAATATTAATTTATCTCTTTTTTCTTCTAGAATAAATTTCTTACATCATCTAATTTGTTAATTGGAGTATTTTCTGTAGACCAAACAACTTTTGCCATGCCTTCAAAGCATTGTGGAAGAGACTTAAGAAAATGATGAAGTCTTTCATCATTAAGATTCCTAACAACAAATCTTTTTGCCCTCTAGAACATCAATTTTTGTAATATTAGTTAAAAAATATACTAGTACATAATATTTATACATTCTATTGATATATAATATGAACGTACATTTAGTTCAACAGCTATATTGCTTTTGAAGTGGGCAATAAAAACTGTATTAAGATCATGTTGAGGAACATAAGCTACTCCTCTGTGTACATACACTCTCCTGTCTGCTATCAAGTCAACAACTTCATCAAATGGTAATTCATAAAAATCTATATTTTCAAAATCTGTGTCCTTTGCAGTTGAAGCATACAAGTTGTCTCTGTTTGCATCTTTGAATTCTTGTGAAATCTAAAACAAAATAAAAAGTAATATAATGAATATTTTCAAGAATGTATTACTTTAATATTTGACTTAATACTTACTGGTAAATAGTGGATCCCACTAGTGGCTAAAAATTGTGTGAGACCTTCTTTATTCATAGAAGTAAATCTTAACTTAAAAAATTCAGTTTCTTGAGTAATCAGCCAACTCTGTAAATCATCCTTCAATGAATATGCTAATCTTACAATAAAGTGTGATATATGATCTCTTCGCCTTGCTTCCACATCAGATTCCTTATGAACAAAACAACCTTGTGCATTTAAAAGTTTAGCATAATGAGTAAATCCCTCCTTTCTTAATGAACAGGTTAATGCTTGTTTGGCAGCATCAAGTGTCTTGTGTTGCTGTGCAAGCGTAGCTTCAACTAACTGGAGAACTGAAATGTAAGTTTAGTTTAATTTTAAATCAGGTAAACAGAACATACTTTATTTAAAAATATACCTTTTTGTCTTTCTATTGCTAATTCTTGAAATTCAACTAATGATATCTGACCTCTTGGCGGTACTTTATACAATTGCAAATCATGTGGATAAGCTTCTTGCAATGCACTAATTTCTGGCTTGATTGGTCGTTTTCGTGTTGGTGTAAATTCCATTTTTATCTTGGATTATTACTTTTTTCTTTTAAAATAATATCTAGAATTCCATTTTAAAAAAACATGTACATTGTAAAAAAATATAAATCAAATAATGAATAATAAAAAAATGTACCACTCATCACAGCACTTAGTTAATAGATAATGAAATCGAAACTTAAGTTTTACAAAGCACACACAACCTTACCTATCGTTTATATTTACACTTATTTCAATGACAATCAAAGTAGATTTTTCACAACAAATACATGAGCACTGTTCACTCACGTTAGTGTTTTATACCATGCAAAGCATGGCGGTTTCGCGCGCTTATTCCGTCTCCATTCGTAACTAGTCCAATTTCGCATAATTTTGATTGGTGGACTAGAGTCAGCCTGTCAGTCAGTAACCACACAGATTAGTTCGGTCATAAGAAAATGAATTGAAGAACAAACCTTATATATGCATATAAGCTTCTCTCCCTCTAATTGTAGTTTTAATTTTGGCAGCAGTGCGTATTTATCGTTTTATTTTAACTGTACAGGTACGGCGTACGCTTCACAGTGACAGTTGCAAAGTTATTCTAAAAACTAATTTATTTGTTGAAAAAAAAGAAGATAATATTGTAGATTGTGACATAAAACGGCAATTTTGTTGTTGTCGTTTTTACCTGTCAAGACATTCCATAATTTAAGGTAAATTTTAACACACAATGCAAAGTCGTGTAAATACTCCACAAACATTTAAATATACAGTACATTTGATTGTGAAAAACTTGAAAGTATTAGTATCTAAAGTGTATTTATTGTTATTTTTAATAAATTATAAGTGGAACTTATTTTTAAACAAAAGTAGAGAAGGATTTATTCATCCAAAACTGGTTTTTTATTGTTTGTACTCTAACCTCAGTTTTAGAAATATAAAATAATTTGTTTTCAATTGACAAATTGGATACACATATTTTCTAGAAGTTTAATTATAAAGATATATAAACTATTTATTATTGCATTTACCATTTTTTATGTTATTTATAAGTAATTCATTTTTTTAATTTACGTTTATTATTTCCATTCAGATACTCCTTTGTATTTGAATACAAAAAAACATTTATAAATTTGGTGCGACACCTGTCACAATGAGTATTACTGACACCAAATTTTTACAAAATATTCCTGAAAAATATGTTAAGGATGTAGAAGCTACTCTACAGGCAATGAATGAGCATATGGATGGCCGTGGAAATAGGTAAAATGCCTATCTATAAATACTTTTTATTAATAATCAGTAAAAGAAAATTAACATTATGATTCTAATCATGAACTTTTTTTGTGGCAACTTAATAGTATATTGATAAATTAAACTATATTATGCTGAGCAAACTATATTTTGTGAAAATAATATTTATTAATATTTATTTTTAAGATACCGATGGGGAACCAATGACTTTGATGTAGGAGCTCCCTTAGGAAGAGGCAAATTTGGTCGAGTATATTTAGCAAGGGAAAAAACTACTCATTACATGGTTGCCTTAAAAACACTCTTTAAAATTGAATTGGTAAAATCCAGGGTAGAAAAACAAGTCCTTAGAGAAATAGAAATTCAATCTCACTTGAGGCATCCTAACATATTGCAGTTGTTGACATATTTTCATGATGAAAAAAGAATATACCTAGTTCTTGAGTTTGCAGCAGGTGGTGAACTATACAAAGAATTAAAACGACAACCAAAAGAGAGATTTAATGAGCATTTATCTGCAAAATATACATATCAAGTTGCGGATGCATTAGACTACTGTCACAAAAATAATGTAATTCACAGAGACATCAAACCTGAAAACTTATTGCTTACACACAGTGGAGATATCAAATTAGCTGACTTTGGCTGGTCTGTTCATGCTCCTTCCACAAAACGTAACACAATGTGTGGTACATTGGATTACCTTCCTCCAGAGATGGTTAATGGACAAAAATACGATATTTATGTTGATCATTGGTGTTTGGGAATTTTATGTTATGAGTTTCTGGTAGGATGTCCACCATTTCTTAGTGATACATCAGATGAAACTTATGCAAAAATCAGAAAAGTTGAGATTCAATGGCCTCCACAAGTAACCCCAGGTGCAAGAGATCTTATATCAAAGCTAATTAAGCGTGACAGTTCCGAGAGAATACCATTGAAAAATGTCAAAACTCACTTTTGGATTGTTGAAAACAAAGATAAACCAAAATAATTTTATGAAATTGTATATTAATTAATATTTAAGTTAATCATAGCATTTATTATTTTACTAATCATATGAACGATTTTATTCACTTCCTATTTAATGTAGCTTTTATATATAGTTGATAAAATTAAAACAAACATTTTAAATTTTAATTGTAAATTGAGTGACTGGCTGAACTTGTTTTTATAATGGACGAATTGTGAGTAATAAAGATATTTTATATTTATACACCTACTAATTATTCTTCTCATTCATCAAATTACTAAACCATATTATAAAATTGTATTGTCTAAACATTCTTCACAATATTATAATATAATGCTTCAATATTTAACTCCATGATTATCTGTAGTGCTATATATTTATACCTATAATAATAATAATATAATTTTATATAATAATATAATAGTAATATAATTTTTTTAATTTATTGATTCATAATAGCAAGATAACATTTTTTACAATATACTGATTCATAATAGCAAGATAAAATGTTCATCAACAAACATTCGAATTTTAGCGCCCAGCTCGCAAAAACCATATATCACGTGACCCTACTATATATTATGCCATTATGCAATCCGCCCCAAGAACTCGTTTTTTATTTTGCTCATGAATTCCCCCTCCTTCACTCGCTAACCCCCCCACTTATAATCGCAAATCTCCGGATCTTTCCGTCGATAGCGCGCGCGCAGCAACCGCACTCAGTTTTCCTCTCACTTTTTCCCGGCTCCCCGCAGACCTTTGCGTTATTCGAGCATCGACCATGGCAGTGATACTTGGTAGGGTCTTCGTCTACGGCGGTAAGGGCGCCCTGGGCAGCGTCTGCGTCAACACCTTCAAGTCCAAGAACTGGGTTAGTATGCATCTTTATATGTGTGATTTTTTGCGTTGGCTGGTGCAACCTGTAACTGGAGTTGCCGGCTTTCTGTTTTTCTTTTAGTAGAAGGGTACCTACTTGGCGCTTTCTTGGTATACTTTTACGTGAACGGTTGCTGGGGATATGCACACTTGTTGCTGGTATTGATCGCGGAAAGTGTCTCCAACATATGTTGATACTACAGTGTTGAATTAAAAGTCGTGAGATTTGCGCGTGTTTACACTGTGCCAACTGAATTCGTTATTTGGAAACTGGTTATAATAAGAATGATTGCTATGAATTATTGAATTAATTACGTGGGTCTGTTAATTTTATTAATGCAATAAAAACAAATGGGTGTGACTTGTTTCTCTTTAAAGAAATCCAGGAAGCCAGCACTTGGCAATTATACCTAAATAGATTTCTTATTTATGTTTTATAACAATGATAATTTTTTGGACTTTTATCTTAATTATCTTTTAGAATTGTTTTGGAGCAATTTACTCCAAAAACTATTTTATTATTAATTGTGTATATAATTAAATCACTATTTAAGTGAGCTCAAAAAAATTAATTATTATATATTCTACATATGACAGTAATTAATGTTACTATTTGTAGAATACATGTTTGAAATAGATCAATGTAAACATTTTATTTATATAACAAAGTAACAAAGAATTATTTTAAAATAGTTTTACAAAAGCAGCATATATTTTACATTTCATTTAACCATATCTTTATTGCAGAATTGTTCAAATTAAATATATAATGAGTATATAAGGAATTCTTTAGAATCCTTTTAAGCTATGATTAGGTTTTAAGTTGATCCTTTTAAGTTGATCTCATAGCTGATACATTAGTTTTTCTATGACTTACTTTTTCACACACTTCTCTTTGTTAGTGTAGTTGAAGGAGATATTTCAAGGACACCTCATTTTCCACTACTTACTTTCTAAATAGTACATATTTATATATGTTCATGAAGCAATGTATTTAATAATCATTATTCATTACTCATACACCACATTTAATTCAATAAGTGAATTTTTTTCTTAAATTCTTACATTTTAAAATCTAATTTCTACAATACCAGTTAAAAGGATTTTTGGTTAATCATTAACTGATAGCCTTTCATTAAAGGTCAATTGAAAAGAAAAATATATTCTAATTAAGTGATAATATATCTCATTTCAAAGATTATATTCAATACTTATTTTATCTTTAAAAAATAAAATTTCTATAAATATTGAAATTGATAGTACATTGAGAAATATTTATAAGTAGTACTTTACTTAATTATATATTTATTTTGTAGTGGGTTGGTTCAATTGATATCAAGAAAAATGATGATGCTGATGCAAATGTTCTTGTGAATTCTGAACAAAATTGGACTGATCAGGTAAAAATCATCAATATCAAAATGCATGTGATTTTTAAATTAAATATGTAATTCTGAAACGAAATTTAATTTTAGGAGCAAAACATTCTAAGTGAAATACAAACTATTTTGGGAAATGAGAAGCTTGATGGAGTGATCTGTGTGGCTGGTGGATGGGCAGGAGGAAATGCTGCCAACAAAGATCTTGTCAAGAACAGTGATCTCATGTGGAAGCAAAGTGTTTGGAGCTCAATCATAGCTGCTAAGATTGCTTCTCAATATCTCAAGGAAGATGGTTTCTTATCTCTGACCGGTGCTAAGGCTGCTCTTGAGGGAACTTCAGGTATATTTTATTTTCTATATTTATAAATAAAAATATATATGATAATTTAGAAAAAATATAAATAGTAATCTAATTTTTGATAATAGGAATGATTGGATATGGAATGGCTAAAGCAGCAGTTCACCAACTAACCAAGTCATTGGCTGCAGAAGGAAGTGGTCTTCCAGCAAAGTCTCTAGTAGCTAGCATTTTACCAGTTACTTTGGACACACCTATGAACCGCAAATGGATGCCAAAGGCTGACACTACAACTTGGACTCCATTGGAATTTGTTGCAGGGTAAGAAAAACTAATCAAATTTGCATATTTTTTAAATAAAAAATGGATTGTTCAGGATATCTCACTATTAAAATTTTTATAGGCTGTTTTTGAAGTGGGCTGAAAAGCAAGAAAGGCCAGCAAATGGTAGTCTTTTACAGTTGGTCACAAAAGATAGTAAAACTGATGTTGTTCCAGCCTAAAATATTACTTAGTAATTAAAAAATAAGAAATCTCAAGAAAGTAAAAGTAAAAGCAAAACGTGACAATACCCACTCTTTTTATATATATTTTTTTCAAGAATTTATTCTTGCATGAATCATTACAAGTGATATATTTAACTAGAAAATTTTAAAAAAGAGTTGCATCTAATGCTATAGTTTGTAACTAGATTCATGGTAATAAGAAGCAATGTACTGTACGTGTGTACAAACGACCAATAGGATTAATGCATTTCCAGATTTTATGTTGTATAAAATGTATGTACTTAAATAAAATGTGTGCGCATTAATATAAATATTAAATGCAGATTATAAAAAATTTAATTTTAACTTTATTATTTAATCAATATAGTTTATATTAAATACGAAAATACTCTCTCTCTTACTTGCTAAAATACTAAAAATACTGTATTTTATATGCACAATCAATAAAATGTTAAATGTTACGCCCTAGATGACCGTGTACTTCTTGGAGATGGTGAGGGTGTTGCAACTTTTTTTCGTGGAGTTCGCCTTGTTGTGACTAAAACATATTTTATTTAATTGACAACATTCCGTCTATTTAAAAACATTTTATTTGTTAATAATCTTACCGGGAGTACTTTCTTCTTCTGCAATTCTGATCTTTTTCCTGGAAGACTTTCGAGGAGTTTTATTAGCTTCTTCTTCTTCTGATTCACTATTTACACTGGAATCATCTTTAGTACTAGACCTTCCTCTGCGGCCTGCAATTAAACAAAGCATTCAGAGTATTAATTTTAATACTGCGTTATCTTCTTAACGTTTAATTTTAAGAAGACATAGATTCGATTTCATTGTGTATTCTTCACATAAGTAAACAAAATAAGAAATGTAACTTACTACTTCTCGATGATATACTGTTATTTCTGCTCAATGATTGATTCTCATAATCCTCATCTTCTTCATTATCGTCTTCATCTTCATCCCTTCTGGCACGTCGCGTCTTCTTTTTCGCTTTAGCAGATTTAGGAACCGGTCTTGACGGTGGTGGCATCGCCTCGCTGTCGGACACAGGTTTTTGTTGTTGTTCTTCACCTTCTTCCGTACTCTCCAACAACTCTTTGATTTTCTCTTCAAGCTCTAAACAGGCCGTTTTTGCATCGGGACGTCGTTTCGCTTGGTCGATTATGGTGTTCAATGCCTTCTGTACGTCGTCGTTGTGGATCTTTTCTTTCAATAATGGCAGATCTTTAATGAGAATCCTAATTCCTGAAAAATAAAAGTAACTTTAATAATAAAATAAATAAAATAGTAGTTATAAATAAGAGAGTAAAATTTAAATTAATATTCATTTACCCTTTGCACCGAACTTCAGAAGTGAAAGGCAGTACGATAAGTCCCGCCATTGACGCTCAGTCACTGCCAATTTAAACCGGCTGCACAATTTTTCAATAATGCTATCCACTTGTCTGTCTTTTTGTAATAATCCCAGTATGTATCTAAACAAATTATTTATCATAAATAAGCAATTGTATTCTATTGAATGAAAATCAGTAAAATTAAATGTAGTTAAAAATCTGTCTTACTTGATGATTTCCTGGAAGTCTTTCTCAGATAACTTCAATTCGGAATCAGATAAGCAAGACAATATGTCAGGCATCACGTTATAAAGAGCATTTCCTTTTTGTGACAAATCCCTAAACAATTGCTTTGTATCCAATCGAATCGTGTCGTTTTTATCCACCATGCAAAGTGCCAGTTGTGCAACTTGTCCTTTAACGCGAATCATTTCACCTAAAATCAAGTTGGACAACATTCGGACACATGTGCTGCGAACTGTCAAGTTCTCATCTTTTAGACTGCAATTATTTAGAATGCAATATATTAATAAAATATATTAATGTGATTAATTCATTATCAGTTAAACCATAATAAAAACCTACCGTCCGTATATGTGAGATGTCCAGGGTTCAATTTGATTAGGAAATCTAGTCATTAAATCTGCTAATCCGATGAGAATATTAGCTCTGATTTGCGGTTGGGCAGAACGCTCTAGAATTGTCATAAATAACTGAAGATTGTCTTCGCAAAAGACGGAACTTATGGTCATTAATTTGCTGAGAGCTGTAACACCGTGTGCTTGAACAACTTCATCAGTATACTTTTCAGGATGTTGACAAACTTCTAAGATCAGTGGTCTAAAAATACGTTTCAAGATGAAAATAATTTATGAAATTATGTGCGAAAGTAATAACGATATAAGCTTACAATAAAATTTAATACATACATAAATTTTCTGACGAAACCACCATCAGCAAGGAGCTCCTGCTCCAAGCACATATTAATGTGCTCGGCGTCGGCATCGTCGGCAGTTGCACCCTCCATGTCCTCCTGGTCCTCGTCGTCTCTTCTACCGCGGATCGAGCGATGAGCACTGCCAGGCACGTTAGACATGTTTGACACGGTCGATATCGTCGATAAAGTGGACGCGTTCATCGATTTACGACGACGCACGTTGCTCATACGCGCACGCATCTCCTTTTTCTTTTCACGCACGGCGGTACGTCTTTTCAGCTCCTTGTAGACGGACTGGTCTAGATAGACCAATTCGCGAATGCCCATATGGCCGATCAGAAACAGGAAGCGCGACAGCATGGGCGTGGATACTTCGACGTTTAGATCGGTGCTTCCAGGTTCTCGGACGAATTTTCCTACGCTGGCTACGTAACGCATTATATCCTCGATCAATTGAGCTGGTCCATCGGCTAACTAAAATAATTATTAAAAATATTCACTATACATATTAACGGGGTGGCATAGTCCTACCCTTACCGACCGAGCAATTGACACAGTTTAAAGCTTATTAAAAATAAAATGCGTAGAATCATAAAAAATCAAGAGCACACTGCTCTGTGGTTTTGAAGGTTCTATCATCCAGTAAAAGTTTGAAGTCAAAATATCAAGTGGTTTTTGCAAAAACTTTAAACAAAACAAAATTTAGTTTCATTCAAAGTTTTTGCAAAAACCACTTGATATTTCGACTTCAAACTTTTACTGTGTGATAGAACGTTCAAAACCACAGAGCATTGTGCTCTTGATTTTTTGTGATTCTACGTATTTTGTTTTTAATAAGTTTGAAACTGTGTCAATTGCTCAGTCGGTAATGGCACGGCTATGGCACCCCCTGTGTAATTAGTGAAATAAAACTAAAGTATCGCTTATATACGTACATGATAAATAACATTTATGGCATCTGTCGCGAAAGATATGTAACCGTTCTCCTTTTCTTCGGAAAAACTTTCTTTTAAAAGGCTACTGAGTTGCGTAAATATTTCGTGATCATTAGGATACCTAGAATGAAGTAAATAGAAAATTAACGATTAGGTATATACCATTAAAATGTTTTAAATTTTACTTTATAAACTACATACTTAATAGGAGATTTATCTACGTCTTGGGAACAATCTTGCTTAATAGTCAGAAAAGCTCGACAAGTGTCACGAGCTAATAAGAGATCAGTTTGTGCCCGTGGACCTAAACCAACTTTGATAAGAACGTCTAGATTATCGGTGATTATATTTGGTTCCACCTGAGATGCCATTGTTAAAAGCATCAAAGCTGACCTGCTTTCCTCGGGAGTCGTGTTTGGCAACTTTAATGCGAACATTTCCCACATTACCTAAACAAAAACATAATTAATTATCACTTTCCTCAAATTAAAAAAATTTAATTAATCTATTCTAAATATTTTACTTTTAACGCTTCTGCATCCAGTTCATTATTAGTTCTCCATGAGACAACGAGCTTAGACAGTGCTCCACTTTGACCTGGTTCCATTCCGTCTAATAACTGTATAAGAGATTTGATGGAAGATAAAGCTTTTGCGCGAGTAGACATTTGACTTCCCGAATGATCCAGATAAATTTCCTTGTATACCGTCGCCAAATTATCTCTCACCGATTGATCACGACAGAAAATTTGAAAGAGTGCCTTTCGCACACCAGCCAAGGCTCCTGCTATTTGAAATTGATATGCTGCACCAAGGAAAGAACATGCTTCAATAGCATCGCCGGGATTTACGGAATACAATAATTTTTCCACAATAGGGATAGTCTTTTCTAATTCTAACGAAAACGTATAACTATTCTGCAATAGTAAAATGTTAACAAAAAAATTGGTTAATGCTGTTTAAATAATAATTATAATATATTATCCATATTATATTCACAATACCTGTAAATAATCCACAAGTTTCTTTTTAACTTTAATTTGATCCAATTGTTTTAATTCTTCTTGATCTGTAGCTAAACTTTTCTTTGATTTTTCTTGTGAGTTATTATCATCTTCTTTATTGTCTTGCTTAGAGCTAGAATTCATGAATATTTTATACATGAATAAAAGAAATGCTTCCTTTTTTGTTTCCTCTGATAAATTTTTCATATCTTTTGCAAAACCTGACTGGTGAAATAATTTTTGCATATACTTTACTGCTTTAAAACATTTGTCTTTTAGTATGTAAGTTTGTATTTTATCAGAACATTCCTTTATGTCGATTTCATTTTCCTTATTTTCCTGTTCTTCTTCATCTTCTTCATTTGGAGCATTAATTTCTGTATTTAATAAAATGAACATGTATTATTATATTTAAGTAATAAATAAAATTTCGTTACATACCATCTTTTTTTGCAAGTTTATCAATTGCTGCTTCAATTAATGGAAGTTGAGTCTTCCACAATTCCTCTTTTTCTTCTTCTGCACCAACAGTATGATATACTTCAGTCTGCAGCTGTTTTAATTCAGCTTTGGCTTGTTCAAGATTCTGAGCAAATTTTTCTTGATTCATCTACAATATATTTTTTCAAGTATTGAATTGTAAATTTTGAATTATTAAAGATAGATTTTCTTTTACGTGTAATTAAGTTCTACCTTAGAAGCAAAAGGATTGCTTTGAAGAATAGCACGTAACAACTGTAAAGCTTGTTTTCTGACATTTGCACTTTTATCCTGTAGTCTGAGAACAGATGCACTTAAAAGACGGTTTTGTCTTGATAAAGGAATTGCACCTTCACAACATAATTTTTGCCATGTTTGAAGAACTTTTGATCTTACATAAGCATTACTATCTAAAATATGTTCTTCTAAGTTGTCCAAACATTCATCTCTTATGGCACGCTTTTCAGGTGGTAAATCCTCACCAGTGAGAACATTAGTAACAATAAGCCCCATAACACCAACAGCACAGTTTCTCATAACATAAACCTATTAAAATAATACAGAATTAATTTCTTATTATTCAAATAAAAAAATAATTTATGTATAAACTTACATCATTGTCAAGATAATCCATTATACTATCTAAAATTGGCAGCATAATGTCTGCTTGTGTTACAGTAATAGCTTCAAGAAAGTTACAAAAATTACGAGCATCTGCTTCTCCAGGTTCACTTTCTCCTATTTCACGAGCAATTTCTTTTATCAATCCAGTGCAACCACAGTCATTCACCATAAGTACAACACCAGCACCAATTGGGGCTGCAAGTTCTTCGTGAAATTTAGCTAACTGTATAATTCGAACAACACAAGCTATACCATGGTTGTACTTTTTGACTAATGTGCCAAGAATCTAGTCATAATTAGAATTTAATTCATTTTAATGTTTCAGTTTACATCATAGTCAAGTTATGAGATAATTTTTTATAATATAATATATCTATGATGAATTTTTGAATAAAATTTAAATTATTTTACCTGGAATATTAGATTCCTGACTGTTTTTGACCTTATATCTTTTGTTCTTTCCAAAATTTTATAACAAATTTGACTCACTGTTCTAAAAACAATAACATAAAAAATAATCAGTAAAATATTTTTGTTTAATGTAATGAATATTTTATAAACATACCCTACAAATGAATCTTCAACTATAGGTGGTGTCCATAAGTTTTTTATTGGTAACTGTAACCAACGATGCACTGTTTCCATGGCTTTTTCTCTTTGTGCTTCCCATTCTTCTTCAATGTCTGACTTTTGTATAGCTTTCTTGCGCTATAAAATATAATTTATGTATATTAAAAAATGATAACTATCTACTGTTTTTAATAAAAACATACTTTGCCAATGTTTTCTGCATTATTACTGCCTTCCGCAACTTGATCTTCTATATGGCATAAAGTTATAGACATAATATATGCTAGTATTTTAGTAGTTGTTAGCAATTTGAATTTTTCATTTTGTTCAAAGTCTAATTCTTGTGATTGCTCTGCTTTCTTTTCAAGGTATGCTATCAAATTCTGTAAAACTAAAATAAAATGTAAAATTATTATAACACATGAATGTACTTCATATTACTCAAAAAATGATAAATACATACTTTTTAAGATTCTTCCAAATGCTCGAAGAAGTATTGCTAACTCTATTTTGTTTCCATGTACAACTATTGAAAGAAATAGATCTAATTTCTCCTGAATAAGTTCTACTGCTCCCTTATCTGACAGTTGTTGTTGGCTAATGCCTAAAAAAATGTTTTAATTATTAATAAATATATTTTACAATAAAAGTAAAAAAGCTAATGATCACAGTCTGAGTTACCTAATCATTCAAAACATGAGTTTGTGCATGCAATAGACAAAACTCTCAAGAACAAAAAATGTTTTAAAAACCTTAATCCTTGCACTCATCTCGAAAAACAAAACACTAATGCACTATCAAAGTGTCAATGATACTATTTAACAAGCTCACCATTGATTTCTCTGCCGATCATCTGCAGGGGTACGACATCCCGGTGTCCGTATTCCCCGAAGTGAGTTCGCACAAGTTCATCCTTGTCCAAGGGTATGGCGAAGTCCTTGATCATCATGATTACAGAAATTGGTTGTTAAAGACACGTGAACACTTATTAACAATTGTTACGTCTTGGCAACCTTGTCACGGTCTACCCTCGTAGCCAGCCGCTTCTTACGGGGGCGACAACTTCGCGTAAACAACTTGTAACCGCCAAAGCGCCCCAGCGCCACCAAATTTGAAATGGAGCAATATATGAAGGCATTCATAAAAAAAGTCAAAAGTGTGGAGGGGATGTGATATACGTCATTTATCCTTTTCTCTCCCTTGGCATCTAAGCATCTTCTGCGTCTATCCTTGTTGGATGCATGAAAACCCAAGCTGTTGTGGTTGGAAATGCACCTCAAGAAAAGTGACGGTAACGCTTGAAGTTAGTGAGAATAGTGAGTATCAAAAACAGTAAGGGACGGTCAAAATTGGTATGATTGTTGGCAAACGTGATGGTGGGGAACACCGCGAAATTTAAAAGTCAAAAAATGTGTAAGTATAGGATTTACAACTTAACATTTTTCAGATCGAGTGAATGATGAAATGATGCGGTAATTTAAGTTTATTGCTAGGTAATACTCTATTTCTTTAATCTTTTTATTTTGTTATTCATTCACTTATTTATGTAGATTTTATTGCAGTATATGTACAAGTTTTTATGTAAAATGAAATTTTATTTTTATTTTCTTAAATAGAAAGTTTTTTTTAACTTACTAAAGAAAATGAATAAAATAATGAAACTTTTATAATAATACCTATGTAACACTTGAAATTAAAACTTCATTTTATCTACTCATCAGCAAATGTTTTGCAAATTTTCATCTCAAATTGAAATATGTGTTTAAATCTGAGGGAAATAATAATTTTGTTTGAAAAATGAGTTTCTAGATTGAGGTCAGTTAAAAAAAGACCTTTACATAAATAAATAAAGGTCCTAATAAGAACTTATGGAGAAGAATCGAAATGTCGATGAAAAATTTAATTTTTTTTTTGTACAAATATTTCAATTTGAAATAAATTATAAGCAATTTAAACGCTAATATTATAAAGTACTTATAATGCTATAAAGAACGTAATAGTATATTATGTAACAAGGGCCTAAAGTCGCAGATTATTCCCGCGGGTGAGTTCACTGCCCGAGCGAGCGTAGCGAAGCTCGGGCAGTGATCACTCAAGGGAATGATCGACTTTAGTCTCGTGTTACATATAGCACTTTATTCCTATCGCCACTATGGCCACTTCATAGATTTGAAAAGTTATTTTGTATTTATTTGTTATAATTTTGTTAGTTGTAACCCAATTCACCATAAACGTAAAAAGTTAGACTATGTTACTCTATTCCCGCTAATTTACTTTATTCCCGTATAATGCGGGAATAAAGTAAAAGAGGGAATTAGACGCCACTTTTGCTCCGCTTTTCAGGCTATAAAATAGCCATTATAGTAGAGATGGGAATAAAACATTTTATTGAGTTTTCGCTAAGTTTTCAAAGTTTGCTTTCTTCATATAATTATGCAGATCTATACCTAGGCCTACTTGAGTAATGGCTTGAAGCAGTTTCGTATAAGATTGTAAAAATCGATTACATTTCACAAATATTAGCCACAAAAAGATCGATCATAATAATGTCCACTGAGTTGGACTTTTATGTTCACTACAGTACTGTATGTACCTTGCATATCAAAATAAAAATAAACTCCAAAATCTATTTTGGAGCAAAAATTCAATTCAGCAAAAAGTGATCATGACAGTAATTATAGACAGCTATTCAAAACTATAGCATAAAATGCTTTTAAAGTTCAGCGGATATTAGCTTTTGTAGAAGTGGAAAGTATAGTTCAAAATGAAAGGTTTTACTATATTGTAATGAGAGCAAAGTGATAGTAAAATTCCGATAGCCCTTCCAATGCCAGTAGTCTGTTTAGACGGTTGAAAATTTGAGACTAATTAAATATTGATATCGAGAATACACCTTAATGACAAACAAAATTTATAAAAAATCTTCTCTCTAAATTGAGAATGCAAGCTTTCTACATTTATATCTTCAGCTCATGCGTATTATCACACATTTCCAGCTCAGCGGCTCTTAATTCTTCAATGTCATCCTAAGCGCTTCCAATAGAGCTGCCTCTCCTCCAATCCCGCATCACAATCTCCACGCAGCGTCAAAAACTGGGGCACATCGTTTTCATTTTTCAAAAGTCAGCGCACGTTTTCGAAGGGAGAACCTGCAGCTCTTCTCTCTATATATATAAATGTAATTGTCTCTATACCTATATATATGTATACCCATAAATACCTACGATACACGCAGGCATAAGTACACAACCAACACGGCGCGCGAGCAATTCGTCTACGCGGCCCAATAGCTGGGGCTCGAGTCGGCGCTCGGCTCCTCCAATCCTGAATTGCCACACGAGCACATGTCTCTTTGGCACCGTGAGCGGCGCGCGCCAGTGTATACTGCTGTCGTCGTAGCGCGCGAGCTCCGCGGTCTCTACTACTTACTCTGTTCTGCTTCGACAGGTGGAAGAAAAATCAGAAGTTGACTGGACGTAGTAAGGTGCCTATATCGGATGCTGTTGCGACAACTCGCCGCGGAGACGACGACGACGACGACAGTTTTTCGGAAGAAGCGTGGGCGGCAAATGATCGTCCGACACTTGTGCTAGTCAGTGGCGGAAACTTTTTTTTTTTTTTAATTTATTGAGCAGAGTATACTTACCGCGACGACTGGAGACCTGCGGCGCGCGCGCACACAGCGGTAAGGAGAAAATAGAGAGCATACGTGTATGTCTGGCTGGCTGTCTACCTCTATATAGCCAGCTCGGCCGGTGTTCGCGTACACAGGGGCCACATAACCAAGTTTCGACGCGTGACAGTACGCGGGGGGGAAGAAGCTTTTGCGATACGCTTGCGCGAATCGCGGAGAAAGGCTTTTTTTAACCCACTTTTTGTCGGACGTACAAAGAACAGGCTCGGCTTTTTCACTCGTGGCTGTCTTACAAGCTGTTGCCGAGACGTGGAAGTCGGCGCGATACGAGCCGGAAAATTTTCGGAGAAAAAGTTTTAGCAGCGTCTGCTTGGCCATTGATAGTGAGTTGTAACTTATAAGGTGATTCGATGTAATTTTTCGTTGGTATAATTGTTCATTCGCGAGGTTTGATTGCGCTTGGAAGAATTTATCGAGGTTCTGGAATTTTGTAATGAGAAGTTGTAACTTTTAAATTGGGTTGAGCACATGATCGCGGGTTGAGTATTTTATTTGTTTAACTGTTTTTCCGTGCAATTGAAATCTTCGGAAAAAGTTAAAGATTACTCAGCTAAGTAACGTTTAAAGTTTTTAATGTCATTAGAAGTATGAGATTTTTATGTAAAAGGAAGCAGCTCGTACTGGTAAATGATTGGGAATGGACAAAAAAACTACTTTTTAGAGTTATCACTTAATAAAGATTTTTTGCAACAATCCATACTTTATAATTCACGTTTATAAAGGCAGTCCAAATTTAAATAAACAATCATGTACAGATCTTATCATATATTACTCATATTTTAAATTATCAGAAGAATAAATATTTTTTTTTTTTTATGAATAATTTATAGTGTTTTCATTAAAAATGTGTAAAAATACAAAAAATAAAACTGAAATTAAATACAAAAAATGATATTAAATTGTTTTTAAAAATGATGTTTTTGGTATATACTATATTTTAAGTATTTCCTATTTATATTAATTGCCTATGTAATAATATGATTTATTTAAAAATTCCTCTATTTACATATTGAATGTAATGTATACTTATTCATTAATTTAATGCAAAAAAATTGATACAATAAATTTAATTCTATAGATTCAAAATGGCACATTGTAAGAGGTTACCTGTTTTGCTCCTTGTGCTCCTTTCCATTGGACTTATGTCTAGTGAGACTTATGGAATTGCTGTTATGAGTGTTGATATAGGCAGTGAATGGATGAAAATTGCCATTGTTTCGGTAAGAGTTGATTTTTAATTAAAACATTTAATTTTTAAAATACCTATGTAAAATTGATATTATTAAAAAAAAATGATTATGTACAAAATTCAATAATATAAAATTAATTTACAGCCAGGAGTTCCTATGGAAATTGCTTTGAATAAGGAATCAAAGAGGAAGACACCAGTAACAATATCATTCAGAGATGGAGAACGTACATTTGGTGAAGATGCTCAAGTAGTTGGCACTCGTTTCCCAAAAAATAGCTTCTCTTACATTTTAGATTTAGTGGGGAAGCCAATTGACAATCCTATGGTTCAACTATTTATAAAACGCTTCCCTTACTATAATCTTGAGGCTGATAAAGAACGCAATACTGTAGTATTTAGAGTAGATTCAGATATCACATACACTCCAGAAGAATTACTTGCTCAACTTCTACACAAAGCAAGAGAATTCGCTCAAAATTCAGCCGGCCAAAAAATTAATGAGGCAGTTGTAACTGTTCCTGGATTCTTTAATCAAGCTGAAAGATTAGCTATACTTCAAGCAGCAGAACTGGCTGACATTAAAGTATTGCAATTATTCAATGACTACACAGCTGTTGCGCTCAATTATGGTATCTTCCATCGCAAAGAAATCAATGATACAGCACACTACATCATGTTCTATGATATGGGAGCAAGTAGTACCACTGCAACTGTGGTAGGCTATCAGAACATTAAAACGAAAGAAAGAGGCTTTGTTGAGACACATCCACAAGTTAGTATTTTAGGAGTTGGTTATGATCGTACACTTGGTGGATTGGAAATGCAATTGAGGCTACGAGATTATCTTGCCAAAGAGTTTGATGCTACGAAAAAAACTTCTAATTCAGTTTTTGACAGCCCTAGAGCATTGGCAAAGCTTTTTAAGGAAGCTGGTCGGGTGAAAAATGTTTTAAGTGCTAATGCTGATCATTATGCACAAATTGAAGGTGTTATAGATGAACAGGATTTCAGGCTTCAGGTAACAAGAGAAAAGTTTGAAGAGCTTTGTGCAGATTTATTTGATCGTGTAGCCGATCCAGTAAAAACTGCCTTAGAAACTTCAGGTACATAACAAATTTTATTTAAAACATTGAAAAATTATTTAAAATGATAATATTATATTCTTGGTGATTATTTTTTAGCTTTGACAATGGATTTGATTTCTCAAGTTGTGCTGGTAGGAGCTGGTACTCGAGTGCCAAAAGTTCAAGAAAAATTAGCTGCTTTTGTGAAAACAGATTTATCAAAAAATATTAATACTGATGAGGCTGCTGCTTTGGGAGGTGTTTACAAAGCTGCTGATCTTAGTCAAGGTTTCAAAGTAAAGAAATTCATTACCAAAGATGCTGTACTGTTTCCCATACAAATCGTTTTTGATAGAACTGTAGATGATAAAGTCAAACAAGTAAAGAGGACATTATTTAGCCGAATGAATGCTTATCCACAGAAAAAAATTATCACTTTCAATAAACATAATCAAGACTTCAGTTTTAATGTTAACTACGCGGAACTTGACTACCTGCGACCAAACGAAGTTGCGTGAGTATACATGTTCAATATGATAAAATGTTGGAATTGAATTGATTAGTGTATTTTTTATTGAGATTCATAAATTTAATACAAAATATTTACTACTATAGAGCTCTTGGTAATTTGAATATTTCTACAATAACACTATCTGGCATTGCTGACGCATTAGCTAAACACGCGAAAGAGTCAGCTGAAAGTAAGGGAATCAAGGCGCATTTTTCAATGGATGAGAGTGGCATACTAAATTTAGTTAACGTTGAATTAGTTTCGGAAAAGGCAAGCTCTGCCACTGAAGAAGAAGAAGGTGCTTTTTCAAAACTTGGTTCGACAATTAGCAAATTCTTTTCTGGTTTGTTTTCAGCATTTATGCTACTGACTAAAGATGGACACTTCTAAATTGAAATTTTTATTACGTTTTAATAATTTGAATAATAAAAGTATTATAGAGCATGTGTAGCTAGAAAGTAGTTTCTGGAATACCAAAAGATGCCCATCTTTAGTCCTGACTCGAAAGTTCAATTGATTATGATAAATATTGTTTGAAATAGGTATACTACACATAACGAAATACATAATTAGAATACGATAATAACAAATATATAGTTATTAAATTTACATTTATAACATGCAAAGTAGTATTTTCAATAAAAATGTAAGAATTTTAAAATCATATCTGTCAATTGCGATTGAATTTTCGAACCAGAAATTAATACAGAATTCCTCTTAAATTTTTTCTGAATCATTATCTCAATACTTTATTAGGATCAGATGATAAGGAGACTGCAGAAAAAGTGGAAGAACCTCCAAAAGAAGATGTCAAACCTATTCACGAAGAACCTGAATACCCTGGCTTAAAAAAGGAAGCTGAAGAGAAAGCAAAGGAGAATAATGAAACTAAGCCAACTGATGAGAAAGCAGAAAACAAAACGGAAAAGATTGATAAAGAGAAAAAACCAACTATTGTTACTTTGAAAGAACCAGTTGAAGCTAAAGAAATTAAACTTGGACCACAAATTTTGTCTGAAAATAAGTTTTTAGTTTCAAAAGAAAAGTAAGATTTCATGATATACCAAAAAATTTCATGCCATTTTTTCATACTATTTTCATATGTAATTTTCTATTTAATTTTTTTCAGATTAAAGACTTTAGATGCGTATGATAAGAAAAAAGCTCAACGTGAAAATGCTTTAAATAGTTTGGAATCTTTTGTCATTGATGCTCAACAAAAACTTGACTCTGATGAATATAAAAGAGCAATACTTCCTGAGGATGCTGACAAAATTAAGAAAGCCTGTAATGAAGTATCAGAGTGGCTTTATGAAGAAGGCTTTGAAGCAACAGCTGAAACTTATGAACAGAAATTGACAGATTTGCAGAAATTAACAAATGATCTCTACGAAAGAGTTTTTGAACATAGAGAACGTCCGGAAGCTTTGAAGGGAATGGTTTCAATGCTCAATGGAAGCAGAACATTCTTAAACAATATGCGTAATCTCAATGTGTCTGCCGAAATTTTCACCCAAATTGAGATTGAAACGTTGGAGAAAGTGATCAATGAAACACAGGTAATTATTAATGATTTTTATAAAAAAAATTAAAAAAAAAACGTATTTTCTGTTTTCTAAAAAGTTTTTAAATATAACATTTATGAGTAAATAAACTCATAAATAACACAATTTATACATAACTTTTTTTATTTCTTTTTTTTATAGGAATACTACAATACTGTAGTAAGAATAACATCAGAAACTGCAATGTTCGCACCTGTTACCCACAAAGTCCGTGATATCGCAAACAAAATGGCTATGCTCGACCGCGAAGTTAAATATTTAGTAAATAAAGCAAAAATTTGGAGGCCCAAAGAATCAACGACGACGAATAATACTGAGGAAGCAGGTGACAGCAAAACGAACAGTGGTGATAGTGAAAAGAAAGCCAAATCTAAAACTGACAAAACGGAGTCAGATGACTCAACAACGATAGAAGCTGAAGAAACTCTAGAGATACCCGAGACTGATACAACACAAACGGAAAGTAATAAGGATTCTACAGACGAACATCTTGAACTTTGAATACACGACTCGTTATAAAAAAGTCGCTTATAGGTATTTTTCAATAATGAAAAATGAAAGAGATTAAGATGTTTGTCGATCAAATCGTTATGGTCTTTCTGCAGAATGAAGTTGCTAGTGTGCATTCTTGAGTGAAAAAATTATCGGCAGAAAAGTGAGATGATAACAACCAAAGTTCTGTTATAAAGCTTTTTGCAAATTTTTACTGAAGCACATAAAAATTTCTGCAGTTAAGACTTGAAGAATTCTTGTATTTTCACGTTCTCATCATGCATAAATCAATGGCATCTTTTTAAAGCTACACAAGAAAAATATATTTTGAAATCATACTTTTTTCTTGGGTATCAACATTGGGGAACTTGATTGCATCAATTTGCCTTCCAATAATTTTTACTGCATGCCTAATTGTGTACTTGTAATTTTTATTTTCTATTTATGTGAAAAATGTGATTTTGATATAAAATGAAAAAATCTAGCAAAAAGGGTGTTTAATGTAAATTTCATCTGCTTGAATTCACATTCTATGAAAAAAAGAGTATGAGTGACCAGATTTCTAGTGTGATGAAATAAAGCATTTATTATAAATATTTTTCATCATTCAATGATGACCTATGCAACGGGAGAAAATATTGCATATGAAATAGTTAAGAATTTGCAAAAATAAAGTGGGTGCATTACTAGACTTTTTCACTAAAACTTCCTTTGAAAAGAGAATGAGAGATTCATCAATAAAATGTGTACTTAAGGCATTTTGCATCACATCTGCAAAAGAATGAATCCTAAATATCAATCAACTTAGTTAGGTAATTATTGTGTCCAATCTTTAAGTTTGCAATACACGTAGCGTATTGATTTGTTCTTCTGAGAAAAGTATATACAATTGTACGCTACAGTTAGTTTTTCATTCCAATAAATTAATTATGGCGAGAAAAATTTTGTTATTTATTGTTTGGAGTGAATAAAATTGTATTTATAAAAAAAATATAATAATTATATAAAAAATTTATTTATCAAGCTCTTATTTGAATCCTTTGTTCATTTGGATAATAAGTATATGAATTTTTAATGATATTATAAGTTTAGATCAATAATTCATAAATATTTTAAAAAGCTAAGCTCTTGCCGCTTTTTGATACGAAACGTGAATGATGTCACGTGACTGTCCTTAACCTTTAAAATAATATAATAAAACATGTCAAAAGATTAGTCTAAATTTGTCGTACCGTATTTAAAAAAACTATATATCAATCATGGCCTACAAAAATATGATACAATTATTTTTAAGGAGATTTCGCCCTATTCATCCTATTTTAATAGTAAGACTTTTTTTAAACGTTATAACACGATTGCAACATTATCGTTTTTACTTCTCATTAATAATTAAGTTTCTGAATTACTGTAATATATCATTTAATTAATACTTGTTGAATTGTTGTTAGTTCATAGATTTATGTATTTAAAATTAATTTCCCCATTGTATTTTTAAGTACAGTTTGCAACAACTCCAATGTTTACAAGTCCAGATCCTCCGAAAGAACCAACTATTGATCAAAAGCTTCAATTTGAACCTCTAAATGCAACACATTTTTCTTACAATTACCTGATTAAACAGTCAAGTGTCAATGCGGTTAACAGTGCTTCTCAAGCATTGACTGTAACGTACACAGCAATAGAAGCAACAAGTAGAGAATATAGGTAACTAATCAATAACCGTTAAACAGTATAATTTTATAAGTTTTTCGTTATAATGATAATGATGTATTATTTTTTCTAAAATAGGAATTTATTAGAAAAGCTAATAGCCCTTATGAATGAGGCCATAATGAGAGAAGTTACCGATTCGCATTGGGATGAAATTCTTGAAATAAGATCTCAAATGCAATCTAAGAAGAGACTGCTGATGGTAATGAATATATTGCTTTATTAGCATCTAATGTTATAATTCAGTTAATTCCATAAATAATAATGCTTAGCAATTCATTGGCTACATGGATTATGTTCATAAAATGGCTGAAGCTGCATCAGAAATAAGTTTTCTAGCTGGAATGGATAACTTATCTACTTCACTAACACAAAGAATTGATGATGCTCTAGGTAAAATACAGACTGAAAAGACCAATAATACTCAATTAGAAGAGGAATATGTTCGAGTACAAGAAGAATCTATTAAAAATGGTAAGATATCAATTAATTTTTACTAATACTTTTTATAAGAATAAATGAGTAATATTATTATTTCAGCAAATAAAAAGGAATCTAAAAGGAAAAATATAAATATTGAAGACATACAAATCGTAGACTTGGATAGATTGGATGATGATGATTAAAATAAGTCTGATTTAGTTCATTAGATAGATTGTATGATTTTATAACTCGAGTGTTTTTTATTTACACTATTTTGTACATAACTTATTTGTTAAATTTTTAAAGAAACCAATGTACATAATTCTGTACTCTGCACAATGTCAGTGACAGATCATACTTTAAAATTAATAATTTCATCTATTTTCATACATCCAAATGAATTGTTACGATGTGTCGACCAGGAACCATGACCAATCCTAAAGCCCTTGCTTCTGAATTTTCTGATAAATATTCAGAACACAATCCCAATATGACATTAGCATCACGATCTGTACATAAGAATGCTCCAGTTAGAATTCGACCATCAGTCATCTTTATCCTCAAGTGTCGATTTAACCAGCTTTTTAACTTTTGTTTACCAGCTGATTCGTTTACATTTGTGACCTATATAAGAAGTAACAGAAATTAATCAATTAGACACTTTTAAATCAATGGATACAGTTTAATTTCAAATAGTATAAATAAATTGTTTATAACTCATTGAACTAAGATTCACAAAAATCAAGTATAAATAAAAACTAACTTCATTATTTACTTCTCCATTTTCATTTACTTTCTCATCGTGTTGTACTGGCTTTTCCATTTCTAACAACTTCTTCCTCATTTGTATCACAAATCTGCTTTGTTTCCTTTGTGTTTCACAGGAAAAGTAAAATAATAGTTTGACGTTTCCACCAAATAAATAACGTTAGAGTAGAAATTTGAACCTTACTTGGAACAACTTGGTTTTTTTCATTTTTAAGAATTTTCAGTTTTTTTTTTAACAAAAATCGAATGTCAACCTCATTTTTAATTGACGTTTACCAGCAAGAAAACCAAACCGAAAAGGAAAAATATCGGCAAAAGATAAAATTTTTTTGAGTTGACTGTGTCGCCATCTGAGAAGAAATATGAAATTAGATTACTACTTAGAGTACGGCCTTTCCAGTTTTCCAGTTCCACATGGATGGAGTGCATCGTGCCATTCGTGCCGTGTTTCGTGAACCGTCATCCTCCAATTCTTGTAGACCGTGTCTTATAAGCCGATTTTTGATAATATCAAAAATTCCAACCAATCAGCAACGCGGTCTACAAGAACTGGAGGATGACGGGTCACGAAACACGGCACGACCGAACAACATACTCCATGTGAAAAGGCCGGTAGGGTGTAAGATATTTAGTAATATTTAAACGACAGTAAACACACTATGAGGTTATTGAAAAATTTTCATTTTTTGTCGATGTAATCTACATTAAAAATTATGTCATATAATAAAGTTTGACCGGGCTTCCGTAAGTTTGTCAATATAACTCGATATTTTAGGGAGTATCTACACTAGAGGCGCGTCATGGCGCGCGTCGAGATGCGCGTCCAAACTGTGCGTTCCAAGCGTATTCCAATCCGTTTCGCATCGTGGGTATAGGGTCAAGGTCGATGTAATTAGAAAAGTGAAACGATGTGAAACGGATTGGAACGCACAGTTTGGACGCGCAACTCGACGCGCATCTCGACGCGCGCTATGACGTGCCCCTAGTGTAGATACTCCCTTACACGTTACTCTGAAATACATGTTCCGATTCTGTGTGTGTATATCAGTGTAAGCTTGTGCCAGGGGCCTTAACCGATAACATGCCATTGGATATATCGCCCCGATATAAGGGATAACGGTTAAATCTTTTTGGAAAAGTTAGTAGAGTGATATGAAAAATAGTTGAATTTCGCACAATATGATCACGACAAATATTTACAATATCATTATGAGGAATTTTCAATCTTTGAAGAGCGATAAATAAAGGCATAGTGTGTTTCGTGCATATATAAGAATTGTGCACAAAATAATTGTGCACACTTTAGCATTGGCATATATCTATATATGGTGTGTGTGCGGGGGTGTGTGGGTGGGTGGGTGTGTGTGTATATGTGTGTGTGTGTGTGTGTGTGTGTGTGTGTGTGTGTGTGTGTGTGTGTGTGTGTGTGTGTGTGTGTGTGTGTGTGTGTGTGTGTGTGTGTGTGTGTGTGTGTGTGTGTGTGTGTGTGTGTGTGTGTGTGTGTGTGTGTGTGTGTGTGTGTGTGGATATATAATAATAATAATGATAACAATAAGAATAATAATATAATATTATTATATTACAGTGTAAATTATTGAAGTGAATTATAATATTATAATTCAAAATTATTTTTCTATTTATTAATAGTAATTGCAGATTATTAAATCTCAAGTGAAAAACTGATTAAATATTTTGTTATTAACGGGATGCCGGAGTAACAGAACTAGTTTTTCAAAGTTTTCTCTGTAAAGAATTAACCGACATAGCTGAAATTTTGGGAATCACTTCAAAATTTGTATATCAAGTGCGGACAACTCTTGGATTTTGGAAAATTGTCATATTTTTTTATTTAGAAAATAAAACATACTACAGTACTTTCATATAATAATACATTAACTGCGGCGTCCCCTTAATAGTTAATCTATTATTATGTTTAATAATAATATAACATTTTGATGTTTAAATTTAAACTAAATATTTATAAAACAAAAATAGAAAATATAGAAAAAGTTAAATTACTTTTGAAGTGTAAAAAAATGTTAATTTTTAATATTAATTTTTTACCTATTCATGTGTATTTAGAAACGGTTCTTGAAGGAATTAATAGAGACAATTTTTGTATAATAATCTAAAAATAAAAATTTAATTATTTACAATTATTTATGACGTAATTGTTTATAATTATTTACAAAATTAATTATTTATAAACTGTTTTATACTTTTATATAATGTTCGACATTATACCTTACTTAGAATAATTCTAGATATATAAGTATTTTTGTCAAAAAATTTTCATGTTTTCTTGTAGCGATTACATTAAAACAAAATTTTTGTAGAAAAGCAAAATGTTTTTTATTGATCTGTAATAGTATTTTGTCATGAATAACAATCTTTTATAATAATAATAAATATACTATTTTGGAATTTTGAGTATCATACTAACTGCTAGAAATATGGCGGTAGAATCCACTTAATTTGCAATTAATTGTGGAATTAAATTGGACTATATATATACTACAAGTAGGGTGACTCGCCCAGTAGATGAACACCTACCAGTAGATGGACGATGTTAAATAAAATTAATCGTCATTATACTTATTACAGCAGTAAAAACAAAAATTTGTTTTTGTATTGGGAAGAGCGGTTCTTTATACAAATATTGCACGTTGTACAATCTTTAGGAAAAGGTTATTTATTTTGAAAAAAAATCATTGAATGGCAGTCTCACTGCGCCGCGTGGCGACGCTCGAGATTTAGGCGCGTTCTTTTGTATCAAAGCGAAGCACATGGGTCTCAAAAAATACAGAAATAAAGACTTCTAAATACATTCTTCAGATATATAATGCATATACATATATAAAAGATATTTAATTTTAAGTAAATGTGTCCAAAATTAAAATATTTTAAAGAAAAATAAGAAGAATCCCATACAGCATGAAAGAAAACTGAAATAATTACATGAAATAATTCATGAATTAATACATTGAAATGATTTAGAAAGAATTTTAAAAGGAAAAAAAATTAATTTTAAATTAATTTTTAAAATAATATATGGAATCCTTACAAAATACTTTCAAAAATCTTCCAAAAAAATAAAAAAAGTGTTACCAAAAAATAATTACACGAATTAATTCTGAAAGGACTTTGAAAAGATTTTTTGAAAGAATACATAAAATAATTTCGATTTATTGCAAGTATTCTTTCATGCAATAATTCAGAAATAATTTCAGAAAGATACAAATTAATCATTCACAAAAATAATTCAGTATCTATTCAAAAATCTTACATGAATTATTTCATGAAATCTTCTGGGAAACTCGTCTGAATTAATACAAGAAATAATTTTGAATTCTTTTGAAAAAGATTTTTAAAATAAAATTTTTTAAAACAAAATAGCAAAAAAAATAATTACACGAATTAATTTTGAAAGGACTTTGAAAAGATTTTTTGAAAGAATACATAAAATAATTTCGAAATTATTGCAAGTATTCTTTCATGCAATAATTCAGAAATAATTTCAGAAAGATACAAATTAATCATTCACAAAAATAATTCAATATCTATTCAAAAATCTTACATGAATTATTTCATGAAATCTTCTGGGAAACTCGTGTGAATTAATACAAGAAATAATTTTGAATTGTTTTGAAAAAGATTTTTAGAATAAAATTTTTTAAAACAAAATAGCAAAAAAAAATAATTGCACGAATTAATTCTGAAAGGACTTTGAAAAGATTTTTAGAATAAAATTTTTTAAAACAAAATAGCAAAAAAAATAATTACACGGATTAATTCTGAAAGGACTTTGAAAAGATTTTTTGAAAGAATACATAAAATAATTTCGAAATTATTGCAAGTATTCTTTCATGCAATAATTCAGAAATAATTTTAGAAAGATACAAATTAATCATTCACAAAAATAATTCAGTATCTATTCAAAAATCTTACATGAATTATTTGATGAAATCTTCTGGGAAACTCGTGTGAATTAATACAAGAAATAATTTTGAATTCTTTTGAAAAAGATTTTTAAAATAAAATTTTTTAAAACAAAATAGCAAAAAAAATAATTACACGAATTAATTCTGAAAGGACTTTGAAAAGATTTTTTGAAAGAATACATAAAATAATTTCGAAATTATTGCAAGTATTCTTTCATGCAATAATTCAGAAATAATTTCAGAAAGATACAAATTAATCATTCACAAAAATAATTCAATATCTATTCAAAAATCTTACATGAATTATTTCATGAAATCTTCCGGGAAACTCGTGTGAATTAATAGATTTTTTTAAAGAAAACATAACAATTCAGCAATCATGTCAAGAATTATATCACGAAATAATTCAGAAATAATTTCAGAATGATAAAAATTAATCATTCACAAAGATAATTCAATATCTATTGAAAATAATTTCATGAATTATTTCATGAAATGTTGCGGGAAACTCACGTGAATTAATACAAGAAATAATTTAGAATTCGTTTGAAAAAGATTGTTACAATAAAATTTTTTAAAACACAATAGCAAAAAAGATATTTACACGAATTCTTCCTGAAAGAACCTTGAAAAGATTTTTTGAAAGAAAACATAAAATAGTTCAGAAATTATTGCAAGTATTCAACACGAAAAGGGCAGCGTCCGTATATAAGAGGCATCGTATAATGTATTTATTTTGTTTTTAATTCGAATTTGTTTCAATCAAATAAGTCCTAATTAATACAATATTTAATAAACAAAACTTACTAAATAAGTATATACTAATTAAACAAAGTTAATATTAAAAAATAAAGAAATATTAGAAATAAATATTCTAATTTATTTTGTCAGTCATTTTGCACTATATAATGAAAAAAATGAAATGATTGGATAATGATCGGATTTAGTCGTCCATTGTTTTCTACATTCGTATGATCCTATTAAAGAACGTATTAAAATGTGTGGGGGTATATAATTTTTCGTTTTTGTGAACTAAGATAGATTGAAACATTTACTAATTGCGAAAAATATTAATTTGAAAAGTTAATGTAAGAATATAAAAACTTAAAATAAAAGGAAAAAAAACATTTAAAGATGAATAATATAGGTACTTAAAATAAGCAATATTTTTTATTATTATTCATAATAGTATTCTTTCAGTATGACAATGTTTAGAAGTCCCCTCAAAATCGACAGAAATATTATTTATACGTCTGCTAAGAGTAAAGAGCCTTTGACTCTAAAAGTTGATTCTAAATTGAAAACACTACAAATAATAATAACGTCGGTAAGGTAGAGCTCATTCTATTCATCTCTGCATTATATGCAATTATCATTTTTTTATTTTTATCGAATTGCGGGAAAAGAGCTCTTTATTGCCCTTCGTAATGACAAAAATACACTATGTGTAAATTTTCAAGTTATTGCTCGTTATAGATTTTACAGGAAACGGGTTGAAAAATTTTCTACCAGTTTTTTATGAAAAATAATGAACAGAATTTCTGAAAAATTTATAGGTGTATTATTTCTGCAATTACGGAGTGCAGTGAAGAGCTTCATTCATCAAAAGTTGAATCTAAGATCAAAAAAATGAAAAAACTCATAACGTCGGTAAGGAAGAGCTCCCTTTATACACACACATTTCACATTGACTTAATACAATATTTAATAAACTAAAAGTATTAAATAACTATGAATTAATTGATCAAAGTTAATATTAAAAAATAAAGTAATATTAAGAATAAATTTTCTAATGTATCGTATCACTCATATTGCAGTATATAGTGAAAAAAATGAAATGATCTAACAAGCGAGCGATAGCGTAATGGATAGCGTATTTGCGTAGTACCCAAGCGACCCGGGTTCGAATCTCCATCATGTAAAAAATTTTTCTGCGTTTTTTTCTGCGATAAAATAGTGTAAAATTATTAACAATGTAAATATATGTAAAAATAGTTAGAATATTATTTAAATAATATTCTAAATTATAAAAATGTACCTTCAAATACGGGATTATATATACCGTTCGAAATTTATTGTTAGTAATATTTACTAAATATTTTCTAATTAATTCACAATATTTATTCCTGAATCCTTCCAAAAATCTTTCATTGAAAGGATTCTGCAATAATACATGATTTTATAACCTTCGAAATTTTTTGTTAGTAATATTTCCATTATATTTTCGAATTAATTCACAAAATTAATTCCTGAATCCTTTCAGACATCCTTCATTGGAAGGATTCTGTAATAATACGGGATTTATCCTCTTCAAATTTCTTGTTAGTAATATTTCCATAATATTTTCTAATTAATTCACAATATTAATTCCTGAATCCTTTCATACATCTTTCATTGAAAGGATTCAGGAATTAATTTTGTGAATTAATTCGAAAATATTATGGAAATATTACTAAAGAAATTTCAAAGAGTATAAATAACGTATTATTGCAGAATCCTTCAATGAAAGATGTCTGAAGGATTCAGGAATTAATTTTGTGAATTAATTCGAAAATATTATGGAAATATTACTAAAAGAAATTTCGAACAGTATAAATCACGTATTATTACAGAATCCTTTCAATGAAAGATGTCTGAAAGGATTCAGGAATTAATTCACAAATTAATTCCTGAATCCTTTGAGACATCTTTCATTGGAAGGATTCTGTAATAATACTGGATTTATCCGTCTTCCAAATTTCTTGTCAGTAATATTTTCATAATATTTTCGAATTAATTCACAAAATTAATTCCTGAATCTTTTCAGACATCTTTCATTGAAAGGATTCTGCAATAATATGTGATATTAATTCTGAAAGGATTCTGAAAGATTCTTTCAGAAATCATTCAGTGAAAGGATTCTGTAATGATGCTATGTCCGGGGTATTTTCCTTTCAGAATTATTTCAGGAAATAATTTTGAAATATCTTTTAGTAACCTTTTGGTAATAATCCATGAATCCTTTCAGAAATCTTCTATTGAATAAATTTTGCAATGATATTATAAATTATTTTTGAATTATTCCATTGAATTAATTCTGAAAGGAAAATACCCCGGACATAGCATTATTACAGAATCCTTTCACTGAATGATTTCTGAAAGAATAAAATTATTTCATGCATTCTTTCAGAATCCTTTCAGAATTAATACATGCTGTGTGGGAATAACATCTTTTTACACTTTATGTCATAGAACTATTATTTTGGTATCCAGATATTTCTATTTCATATGTATCTAGTTGTTGCCTGTACATGTTGCTTTCTCTTGTCACAAGTTGCATCTTTTTCTGTAGCCTATTTATAAATCTAGATATTCTGTCATGCGAGTTATTTGTATCTGCAAGTGTCTTTTTTCGTTCTTCATGACGTTGTTTCATACCTTCCAATTTTATTTAAACATTTAAACTGATTCTACTTGAGACCTTAAGTGACCTTCTTTAGATGCTAACAGAGCTTTTGAGTGTTGTAATCGATTTATTTCTCGTTTAAGCCCAAGCCACCAATTCCAATTGCCTCATATTTAGCTATTTTTGACAAAAAGCTCAGCTTTGGTCATTTTCAATTGAGAAATCCCTTGCTCCAAATTTCTAATATTTCTCCAATCTAGGAACTAATTTAAATCGAAAATATTTAATAATAACTTTTATCTTAATCAAAGTTATTCGCACCAGTCCAGATATGATTATCATTTGTATTAAAGCTTTCTTGACATTCTTGAATTGATATCACTTTTTGAAATTATTATCTGAATCTTGTGTAGAAAAATATTTACTAAGAACTCCTCTGAAACATTTTGACGTCTCCCACTGTGATAAAATTATAAATTAGATTAACTGAGCACTTTTATTCACTAAAATTTTCACAATAACACATCATTTTCGCTTTTTAAAATATTTCAATATTCATTTAACATATTCTTTTAACTGGTGCTTGAGTAAATATGTACAATGGCACAGCGCACTGATATCAACTAATTTTGTTGAAGATGACAAATTCTTTTTAAACCAATTTAAGTCTCAGACCAATATTTTAAATCAGCGTGATAAATTATATTGTATATTTATGCTCACGTGTCACTCACCAATATTTTCTTCTATGCAAAAGCTTATTATAAAGTTTATGTACCTCATAATATTTATGCTTGCGTGTCACTATACTCACTAATATTTTCTTGTGTGCAAAAGGTTATTATAAAGTATATGAACCTCATAACACATAATTATTCACTTCTGTTAAACATGTATAACGAGGTTCCAAGATAAAATACGGAGAAGATAAGTATCTCGGTCATCCGTATTCTATCGAACCCGTTAGGCTCTCGTTCCCGCGAATTCGTGTATCTCGAGCGTGTGTTGACATCGCTCGGACGATGTATTCGCGTTAGCTACGCGCGGGGCAGGCGCGACTTTGACCGTTGCTAAGTCGCGCCCGATTCTTTTTGAATCAGATTCTCTCGGGCTGTCAAACCGCGCGTACGCGAGTTAATTTGATCGTCCGCGAAGAAAACGGTATCGTGCGTCCTCGCCGGTGCAGAGCAGCGCCCGTACACGTACCGACCACGAAGAGCAGCGCACGTGAGCAATCCGAGCCACTCCTGGGGTCCGAAGCGTCTGTAGGTGAACGCTGGACGTTAGGACTCGGCCTGAACACTCCGAAGTCGACCGGAGGATAAGGCCTGACGCAGGAGCGGATTCGTGAGCGAGCGACGAGGGGAGTGCACTCCCCTCCCGGTAAGACTCTTCGCCTATTTTCCGCCAGCGATTGATTTGTATTTTCGGCTCGCAGCGGCGAGCGGCCGGTGTCTTGATCGCCGGCCCAGCGAGAATAAATACATTGATCCGCCCGCGCCGTCAGCGGATCACGTCTTCTTGTCGGCGCGCAACGCGACGCGTTTATGTTGTAATAATTTAAGAATAGACCTTGTTATTGTTCTGTGAAGTAATTGAGGCTATTCTTCATTTATCGACCTTAACCTAACCTTCTCCCGGATACCGCCGCCTCCGCGGGATCGTCGAATCGAGACGACGATCATTCTGAGTGGCCGCGCCTCGCGTCTAGCTAGCGCGAGTATTAACCCTTTCCGGCACACGGAAAAGTCGAGTTCAATCGTGGACTCGACATTTGTAAACAGGGATCCAGAGAACATCAACCCCGAGTGCTCGTCGTAGAAGTAGCACTCGACGGCACCGTGTTCTAGGGTTCGGTTCGCGGAATTACAAAAGATTTCCCCAGGCCTCCCGTTTCACATGATAACTTTTATCTTGGTCAAAGTTATTCCCAAGAGTCCAGATATGATTGCCATTTATGTACATAAAACATCACTTTAAATTCTCAATTCTTGAGAAAATCATTCAGTTGTGAACACTATACAGAACTTTTGAAATTATTATGGATTGAAACAACTTAAATTAATAACCCATAATTGTCACAAATAATCTAGTAAAATTAAGAAACATAACCAGTTTATGAACTAAGAATCACTGAGAATTATTAAAGCTTTCTTGACATTCTTGAATGGATATAACTTTTTCAAATTATTATCTAAATCTTATGTAGAAAAATATTTACTAAGAACTCATCTGAAACATTTTGACGTCTCCCACTGTGATAAAATTATAAATTAGATTAACTGAGCACTTTTATTCACTAAAATTTTCACAATAACACATCATTTTCGCTTTTTAAAATATTTCAATATTCATTTAACATATTCTTTTAACTGGTGCTTGAGTAAATATGTCCAATAGCACAGCGCACTGATATCAACTAATTTTGTTGAAGATAACAAATTCTTTTTAAACCAAGTCTCAGACCAATATTTCAAATGAGCGTCATAAATTATATTGTATATTTATGCTCACGTGTCACCAATATTTTCTGTTATGCAAAAGCTTATTATAAAGTATATGAACCTCATAACACATAATTATTCACCTCCTTTAAACATAATAACTTTTATCTTGATCAAAGTTATTCGCAACAGCCCAGATATTATAGCCATTTGTAAAACATCATTCTAAATCCACAATTCGTGAAAAAATTATTCAGTTGCAAACACTATAGAGTACATATGAAATTATTATTGATTGAATCAACTTAAATTAATAACCCATAATTGTCACACATAATCTAGTAAAATTAAGAATCACAACCAGTTTAGGAACTAAGAATCACTGAGAATTTTTAAAGTTTGTGTAGAAAAATATTTACAAAGATCTCCTCTGAAACATTTTGACGTCTCCCACCTTGACAAAATCATAAATTAGATTAACTGAACACTTTTATTCACTACATTTTTCACAATAACACATCATTTTCTCTTTTTCAGTATATCAATATTCATTTAACACAATCTTTTAACGGGTGCTTCAGTAAATGTGGACAATAGCCCAGCACTGATATCAACTAATGTCGTTGAAGATGTCAAACCAAAGCTCAGACCAATATGTCAAATCAGCATCATAAATTATATTGTTTATTTATGCTCACGGGTCACTCATCAATATTTTCTTCTATCCAAAAGCTTTTACATAAAGTTCCATAAAGTTTATGAACCCGATAACACATAATTATTCACCTCCCTTAAACATAATAACTTTTATCTTGATCAAAGTTATTTGCACCAGTCCAGATATGATTGCCATTAATCATTTTCAATCAGTTCTCAGCTCCAAAATTTAGTCCTATGGCTGGCATTGCAATGTACACGTTTTTCTGAAATGAAAAATAAAACTCACAAAGTATCTATTCGAATAATTTTTATTCACCTTGTACTAAATTATTAATGTCAATAACAGTTAATAATTGTCAACAATTACTTAAAACTATTTGTAACTGTTTATAAATGTTACGAAATATAGGATTTTGAACGCAGTTTCAAATAGTTTATACGAGTTTGAAACACTTTCAAATAATTTTTAATGACATTTAAAATGAATTAATAATTGGTAATTAACAGTTTATAGTAAACTCTTACCAACAGTTTTTAAAACTTTATAGAACAAAAATATTTCCGCTAAGGCAAAAACTAAAAAATTATTAGAATATAATAAGTATATAATACATATCTGAATTCTCTTCATCGCTGCTAAAATATGTTCTTGTATGTTAACATCATAATTTCCACAAATTTACTCTTGTAAAAAGGAAAACTCAACAGAACACTTGATTCTTTGCTATAGTATCTGCTCTCTTCGCCGCGGTCTGCCGGAGCAGCGCTCTGAACTTAGTCAAATGATTCCGTTCTGGTTCGCTCTGAAGTTAATCAAATGATTCCGTTTCACCGGGAGAATCCTCGCGGGGCCAACGCTGTACGAGGGTCATTTGACAAGTACCTAGCCTCACCGCCAGATGGTGCCACTATCGCACCAGAAATACACTACAGTGCAGTATCTTCCTGTAAACGGTTACAGACGAAATTTCAGCCGGATCGGAGTTGTAGTTTATTTTTGAGAGCGTGTGAAAGCAAATGTGTCCGTTGATTTTTGAAAAAATGGAGAAAAAACAATATCGGTCGGTGATTCGATTCTTGTTTTTGGAAGGGAAATCGCGCAGTGAAATTAAAGAACGCTTGGATGCAGTGTAGGGGGATGCTTCTCCTTCGATGGCGACCGTTAAATTTTGGTATAACGAGTTTCAACGTGGTCGTACGTCGGTTTTTGATGATCCACGCCCAGGTGCTCCGAAAACAGCCACTACGGAGGAGAACGTGACAAAAATACACGATATCGTTTTGTCAGACCGCCGATTAAAGGTGCACGAGATAGCTGCGATAGTAGGCATCTCAGAAGAACGCGTGTGGCATATCCTACATGAGATTTTAGGCATGAGGAAGCTGTCAGCAAGGTGGGTGCCGCGTTTGCTGACTGCAGACAACAAGCGCATCCGTGTGACCAGTTCAGAGTGTTTGGAGCTGTTTAATCGCAATCCAAAAGAGTTTTTGCGTCGTTACGTGACCGTCGCCGAAACATGGATTCACTACTACACTCCAGAGACCAAGGAGCAGTCAAAACAGTGGACCTTACCCGGTGAACCTGCTCCGAAGAAGGCGAAGACGGTCCCGTCGGCCGGAAAGGTGATGGCCACTGTTTTCTGGGATTCTCAAGGTGTGATTTTTATTGACTATCTGGAGAAGGGCAAAACGGTCACAGGACAGTACTACGCCGAACTATTGAGCCGATTTGACGCCGTGTTAGAAGAAAAACGGCCCCATTTGTCTAAAAAGAAAGTGCTTTTCCACCACGATAATGCACCGGCTTACACTTCTGCACTCGCCACGGCTAAATTGGTCGAATTACGCTACGAACTGCTGCCCCATCCACCGTATTCTCCAGATTTGGCTCCGTGCGACTTTTTTTTGTTTCCGAACCTAAAAAATTCGCTCGCCGGGAAGAGATTCCACTCAAATAACGAAATAATCGCCGCCACGGAGGCCTATTTTACAAACCAAAAGAAAACATTTTTTTCAACGGGGTTAAAAAAATTGGAACACCGCTGGACCAAGTGTATTCAACTAAAAGGAGACTACATTGAAAAATAAATTTTATTTTTTGTAAAATTTTGGTGTTTTCATTTGTAGGCTAGGTACTTATCAAATGACCCTCGTAGATGTATGACCCTCCGCCAGTAGATGAACGATTAAATTATAACAATTTCAATTGTAAATCAAATGGATAATAGAATAGCAAACAAATTCATACAACAATCATCGTTACGAAATTTTTTCTATAAAAAAACAAAAATATTGATGCATCAAGTTTACTGTGTAACATAACCAAAAATAGGAGTTATGAATGAAATGACTAAACTGTTTGTTTACACTTCAAAACATAAAGTTACTTATATAAAGGTGCTGCTATTTAATATGTTTCATGTAATTATGTTAATAATTCTTATATTTTACTTAAAAATAGCGATTCCAATGTACTTTTAATGTGTTCATCTATTGGCAAGACACTAAAATTTCTTCCAGTAGATAAACCTCAATCTATAAATAAATCATATGTGACCTGAATAGTTTGCATTCATACATAGGTATTATTTTTCAAAAGGGAGAGAACTAGCTGAAATCAAGCGCACACTTTTCTAAATATTAAAAAAGTATTAATTTAAACTTCTGTGATGAAAAAAATGTTGGAGTAATCGTAAAAGAATATCAGTATTATTTTTATGATACAAAGGTCTCAAACTATTTTCTATATTGTGATTTAAATATTTTAAATTTTCGCGCCTAACCACATCAGTTGAGTCATGCGGCCCGTTCATAACATCTATAATTTCCATGTGGGTGCCAGTCCATTTTTTTTATAATTTCCCTATGAACTGTCGGTATATGGGACTGTCAAATTCGGAAGCGTTATTTGGATGATACTTCGAAAAATAGGGCATATGCCTAGGTTTAGATAAGTATTGAACAAGCATCAAAATTTTATGGCAACCTGTTCAAGGCCTGCCGTACATCTGGCAGGGCCGGGGCGTTTTATCTACCTCTGAGGGATATCTCATAATTTGTCCATTGAAAGAATTTTCGAAAACCAGTGGTGGGGGTAGAAATTTTGGTTTTTCGCTTATAACTCGAGAAGGAGTGCTCGGATCGAAAAACGGACGAAATTTTGGGGGTGTAATAATACGGGGGACATACTTTTAATATACTATCGAATGACGTTGGCGGAACTTTCGAAAACCGGTGGTGGGGGTAGAAATTTTAAAAAATTGCATAACCTCAAACGCATGGTCTGTGTCCTACATATCACTGTGTAGCAGAGTGGTAAGACGGCTGCTCAGTAAGATCGAGATCGTGGGTTCAAATCCACCTGAGCACACCCGTTTTTTTTTCTTTAATTTCATCATCCCACAGAAAACCGCTGTTCGCTGACTGCCCGCTGCGAATCGCACGCCGTGCGCCACAAAGCCGCTGACTCGCGTCGCTTCTGAAGTCGCCGCCGAGTCAGTATACTTTCTACAATCAAACAGCTGACCGCAGTTCTGCAGTCAGTCTTGACTCCAGAAAGCATACTGACTCCAGAACTCTCATGGGCCAGAATCCCCATGGGCTAGAATCCCCCTCCCCCCTGGGCCAGAACCGCTATGGGCCAGAACCCCCCCCCCGGGCCAGAACTGCTATAGCTTATCTACTAATTTCCTTATTCGTTCATTCACTAGCGAAGTCACCCTATAAACGTTTTCTTGGAATTTAATACAGTAAGCCCTGGTTCAATAAATAAATAAATAAATAAAATATAAAACATAAATATTGAAAAAAAATTATAAATACATAAAAAGTGACATTATATTTTTGATAATTCTACTTAAATAATTTTACGGAATGAATATTGTAATTATGAAGTGGAAATTACAATTATCGAATTGGCAATCAAAATTTGTATACTATTCAATATAGTCATATCAAATACACAAACTTTTATATGAAGATCTAGGATTTATAAATAATTGATGGTGCAGGAATGAAAAAAGTGGAAAATACCTATGAAGCAAAATGAAATTGAAAATGAATAACTAGCATTTTACTTGAATTGGAGATAATCATAAAAATTATAATTAGAAATCATGCTTTGCATTAATAAATAGTCAATAAACATCACCTTTTATGGTATCACATTAATTATGTTCTGTAACAAAATATACATATATTTATTTCTTAGCAACAGACAGCACAATAAGTGTAACATCTTGCTGAAATTTGATCATAAAACAAAGATTTATTTCCTTTTTATAAAAAAAATATTGTGTTCTGCTTTATCGGTAAGTAATAATACTATTTTAATTTAACAAGTTCTTTTTATTCATGACTCAATTTCTGCAATTTAGTATTTGGCTTGTTACTAGCAAAATGTCTTTTTCTTGAAATTTTAGCGTCCCACAAATCATGATTTATCCATTTTACTTTATTTAAAATATGAACGAAAAATGCGATTGCAGCCTCCGATGCGATTTACAAGGTTCGTCAGTAATCCAAAACTGTGCATGATATTCGAGAACTTTAGATGTGATTTTATCAATTAAAACTTTACTAATTTCTATGTTGTAACTTCAGAAAATAATGCATCAAAAGTTTCAATAGCTGTTATAATGATTCTGTAAAAATCGTCAGAAGGAACACAAAGATTTCCTAGTTCATTATTTACATTAAATACTAGTAATAGATCATCATTAGTTTGAATATTACAGTTAACTCTAGTGAAAGAAGCTTTACAGTTAGAACAATTAAATTTTGAGATACATTTCATCGCGACATATCCAGCAACATACTTCATTGCTCCCCGTAAAGGAGTAGACGAATCTTGTCAATTATGTGAATTTGACAATACACTATTCAATTTTTCATAATTTTCTGATAAATAACTCCTAGCTGTATTACTCAAATTCTCACTCCTTTCATTTAATCAGATACTTCTTGAAATTCATCATCATCATCACCTATAACTGTGTCTCAATCAGACATATTTTCTACAAAAGTATCTTCATTTTCATCGAAATAAACAGATTCATTTACTCCATCGAACGAAATTTCACTGCAAGCGTCTTTAATATCATCGTTAGCTAATTTATCATTTTGACTACTTGCATTTACTTCGATGATACTGTTGCCTTTTGCAAGGGAATTACTATTAATACAATCCGCATTAATGTTTTCATCAAACGCGTGCACAGAATTGGTTCGGTTTTCTAACGATTCTTGTAATTCAATATTTTTACTTTTCATACAAATTGCTAGTAACGCTACTGTTCCATCAGGTTCGCAATTTGTTAATTTGATAAATACGTTAAATTTGCAGTAATGCTATACTGCAAATTATGCCTTACTTGCATTGCGGTTGGATTTTGATTGTGACCAGAATGACTTCTTAAAAGAAAGAATAAATTTTCTAATGGATCTTGATTTAAACGCGTCGTTAACAAATACACTCCATCATTTGCTGCCATATCTTCCCATTGTAAAATGGGATATATTGTAATATGGGTATACTATTAACCATCAAATAAAAACCGTCAAAGGATGGGGGATTACCGTTTTTATCTACGCATTTCCACGTTTCGATCCAAATCAAGGACTTTCAAATACTGTACTACTTGAGGATTTAATTTTGATAAAGAACGACGCAAAGGATTACCATCTCGAGAACTTCTACTATTTAAACAATCAAAAAGGTCGTTTACTTTTTTAATAAAATTTTTTGTTTCTATACAATCAGGATGAATTAAAGGTTGCTCTGGGGCGAGCGCACCTGCTAGTAAAGCTGAGGAAACACTTTTACTAAAAATTTGAGCGGCAAGACTAACGTTCATTAGTTGAAAAGAATTTGGATCTAGATGTCTGTCTGTTAGTTTAGGGGCAGATTTAGTTGGTAGATCTTTTTCACGATTTTTAATGCCCGAATCGCGTCCCATGAAACGGATTTCTTATTTATTTCAAATTGACGTTTACGAAAAGTGTTACGCAGGCATTTAAGTAAATGGGGAGCATCAAAGTTAAAGAAAATTTTACGATTATGTCGTTCAATAAATGGCTCAGTTTTTGTTATACCCAATTTTTTTATGGCCGATTGATTTGGCGATCCTTGATCGCATACCATTGTTTTTAATATAAAACCGGCGTCTTCAACGTAATCTATAACATCTAATATGATTTTATGCAATAATTTTCCATTTACACTGTTATGGGGAATATAGTAGCAAATAGGCTGTCTCCAATCATTGTGCCTACCTCGTAACATAAAAACTAAAACATGATTACCATGATTTTTATTGCGACCATGTTTTCCCATATCAGTGTAACCTTCAATCAAATCTTTTTTTGGGTTGTAATCTAAATACGATTTTATACTCATTTCATCCCACATTAATACACACTCGCGTTCTTTTTGAGTCATTGTACTTGATTTTATTTTCAATAATTCTAATAACTTAGTGTTATTTCCGGGATTCAAAAAAGCAAGTTCGTTAATCCATCGACTTATTAAACTAATACACGGAAAAGCAAACTTCTTTTGGTCACGCAAATAACAATAAGCTTTTGGAGACTTATAAAATAAATTAATAGCAAACTTATTTTTCCTCATTGGATAACTTTCTCCGTTTGTTATGATTCATTTGCATTTAAAAAAAATTTAATACGTTAGCATTAAGCTTTAAATAATCATCATAAAAAGAAACTGCTTCCTTAGATTTTTCAATTTTACGCTTAAGATTCTTAATTTTTTTATTTCTATTTTGAATATCTTTAGAAAGTTTAACAGCTTTTTGTTCATATGTTACACTTTTTGCATTCGCTTGTTTAGTCGCATATTGTGCTTTTTTACATTGTTTATGTTTTTGGTTTAACTGTCGTTTTAAATTCTTAATTTCATCTTGCAATTTTTGAAGTGAAGTTTCATAAGTTTTAGTTTTATCACCAGCATTTGTGGATTTGTCGGTAGTCACAATCAAAATTCAATTTGCTTTGCATTCCTGAACAAGATGGCTCTTTTGCATCAAAGCTTTGTGGCATGTTATAACTAGTTTCTATTAAACAAGAAGTTTCTAAATCAATTGCATTAAAGGTTTGCGGCATGTTATAAATACTTTCTGTTAAAAAAGGGTTTTTTAAATCAATAGCTGATATCTCTTGACAGGTAGTAGGAGGAAGATCAATTTTGGAGCCAATCATGTTCCTCAACTTCGTCGGAATCATTCGAATCAATAAGTGAAGCCTTTCGAATAGGTATAGCTATATTTTTTAGTCTTTTCATACCAGAAACGATTACAAAATCGTCAGCAGTAAAATGGTCACTGCAAAGTCGTTTGTTTTCCAGTTGTTTGGAATCCAAATCAATAAATGTGTTATTCGTTAAAAATATTACTTATGTCGACTGCAATTTACTACCAACTGATAAGAATTTTTCTATCGGTCTTACAGTCTTAAAAATTAAATTAAAATAATTAATATTTATGGCAGTCAGATTGCCCTTGTTTATAATCACCCCCGCAGAATCTGAAATAAAAACTTAACTAAAACCTGGAAAAAACTTTGTTAGCAAGTGTGTTATGGCCTGAGTGAAGAAACCAATCTAGTTGTCTATGTAAATAAAATATATAATTGATAGAACGAAAGTGCATATCATAGTCATAACTTTAAGAAAATTTTGAACATGAAAGTTGGGAAGTGGTGAAGTGGGAAGAAGGGAAAAACAGTTTTATGTGCAAACGGATAGAGACTCATGATTTTTTTTATTATATTGATATAGACTAGATCAATTCGGCTGAAAAATGTAAAACTATTAATATAATTGCATAATGTTGTACATATAATATCATATCATTATATTGCCATACATTTTGTCCTTGTATAAAAGCTTATTTCTATAGGATTTATAAAAGTATTAACCAGTGGGTCTAATACTTTCATGTTATTGTATATAATTGTATACGATTTACTTAATGTCAACAAGACAGATTGTAAATAAACACGGAGTTATAAAAAAAAAAAAAAATTGGACGTTCTTGAGCTACGATGCCTGATAAATAAACTCGAGTGTGTGCGAATATTCCGGTGACTCCGAAACATTCGTACACCCTTCTTGAATGAGTTAGAAATTACTGCTGTCCGATCTCTCCAACGAGACTCGTGGGATTTCGGAATGTCTCTAATATGTGAAGAATCTCATCGTCCCATACGGTAAAGACTGTATAGTTGTTCCGATCAGCCGAAACATTTTAACGCAAGTGAAAAAGAGGCAAGAAATCCACTCCACAAATACAGGATGTGCAATTTGTGGGCGAGTCTCGGTAACGACACTTGACTAGTAAACTCGAGCGCGTACGAATGTTCCGGTTATTCCGGAACATTCATGCATCCGGCTTGAAGCAGTTACAACTCACTGCTGTCCGATCTGTCTGGTGATAATCATCAGCTTTCGAAATGACGTTACTACGTGAGGAATGTCGCTTTCTGATATGGCAATGACTTTACAAAAGTACCTGCAATGCATCGATAACAGTATACGCGACGCACACGATAGCGTGCGGGTGTTCGCCATCAGCCGGAACACTATTACGCAAGAAAAAGACGAGCAAGCAATCCACGCGTGAGGTTCCACCACTTTCGCGTCTCTCAGTGACGCCGCTCGACTAGTAAACTCGAGCGGGTGCGAATGTTCCGGTGATTCCGGAACATTCGCGCATCCGGCATGAAGGAGCTAGGTGTGGCCGCTGTCCGATCTGTCTTATGATACTCATCAGCTTTCTACGTTAAGAATATGGCCTGCTGATATGGCAGACACAACAAAAGCACCTGCCGGTACCCTATAACAGCATACTTGAGACACACGATAGCGTGCGGCTATCCCCGCAGAGCTAAAACAGACTTTCGCAAGTTAAAATGGATCAACAAAATTCGCGTGATAGGTTTCAATAGTTGTGGGTGTTTTCCAAATACAACGCCTGACGAATAAACCTGAGTGAGTACGAATGGTTCTATAATTCCAGAAAATTTGTATATCAAGCTTAAAGGAGCTGGAACTCTCTGCAGTCCGATCTGCCTGATAAGACTAGTGAGTTTTCTGAATGATTTCTCTGCGTGAATAATGTCACATTCTGATATGGCAATGACTGTACAAAAGCACCTACAGTATGCCGATAATTATATACTCGAGACACACAATGGCGTGCGGGTGTTCTTGATCAGCCGGAACACTTTTATGCACGACAAAAATGAGTGTAAAATCCACGCGACAGGTTCCACCACTTTGGGCCTCTCTCGGCGGCGTCGCTCGAGTGCGTGTAAATGTTCCGGTTACACCCGAAAAGACGCAAAAAATCAAGGCCAAAAATACAGGATATGCAACTTGAGGGCTAGACATGTCAGTCAACTAGCAAACTCAAGCGCGTACGATTGTTCCCGCGATTCCGGACCATTCGTGCATCCGGCTTGAAGGAGCTACAACACGCTGCTATCCGATCTGTCTGATGATACTCATCAGCTTCCGAAATGACTTTTTACGTGAAGAATGTTGCCTTCTGATATAGCGTTGAGTGTAGAAAAGCACTGCAGTGTACCGATAACAGTATACACGATGTCCTACCGGTGTACCCATCAGCCGGAACACTCCTATGCAAGAAAAAAACGAGCCAAAAATCTACACACCAGGTTCCACTAGTAAACTCGAGTGTGTGCGAATGTTCCGGTTACTTCAGAACATGCGTACACCTAGCTTGAAGGAGCTGCAACTTGCTGCTATCCTATCAGCTGGAACACTCATACGCATGACGGAAACGAGCAAAAAATCCACGCAACTCGTATACTCGAGTGCGTGTGAACGTTCCGGTTACTTCGGAACATTCGTACACTCGGCTTGAAAGAGCTAGAAATTGCTGTTGTCAGATCTGTTCAACGAGACTCCTGCCTTTTTTTAATGGTTGAGAAAATAGAAATTTTGCATTTTTGAGAGATTTTAAATGGATTAGATCCCAATTAACGAAGAAAATTTTGTTTCCTCCAAATTTAGCCAAAATTCATATATAGGGGTATTTTTCGCTGCTCTTTCGATTGGTGCTATGATTTTTGCAATATGTCAAAATTTCTGAAAATGATTACTTTCATATTGGCTCTACGGCACTAAAACCTACTCCATTCGATGGAGCGGAAAAAAATAGTCGCGTATAGTGATTGGTGGGATTAGAAAACGGATATTTTGGATTTTCAAGCGATTTGAAATCGATTTAGCCCAAATAAACGAAGAAATCTAGAACATTGCTCCTCTCCGCTAGGTCCTTCGACCCCAAAAGATGTACCATCCACTAGAGCAGGAAGATATAGACGGGTATTGCGACTAGTAGGCTGAGAAAACTGAAATTTTGCATTTTTGAGCGATTTTAAACGGATTAGATCCCAATTAAGGAAGAAAAATTTTTTTCCTCCAAATTTAGCGAAATATCATATATAGGGGTATTTTTCGCTGCTCTTTCGATTGGTGCTATGATTTTTGCAATATCTCAAAATTTCTGAAAATTATTACTTTCCTATTGGCGCTACGGCCATAAAACCTACTCCATTCGATAGAGCGGAAAAAAATAGTCGCGTATAGTGATTGGTGGGATTAGAAAACGGATATTTTGGGTTTTCAAGCGATTTGAAATCGATTTAGCCCAAATAAACGGAGAAATCTAGAACATTGCTCCTCTCCGCTAGGTCCTTCGACCCCAAAAGATGTTCCATCCACTAGAGCAGGAAGATATAGACGGGTATTGCGACTAGTAGGCTGAGAAAATTGAAAATTTGCATTTTTGAGCGATTTTAAACGGATTAGATCCCAATTAAAGAAGAAAAATTTTTTTCCTCCAAATATAGCGAAAATTCATATATAGGGGTATTTTTCGCTGCTCTTTCAATTGGTGCTATGATTTTTGCAATATCTCAAAATTTCTGAAAATTATTACTTTCCTATTGGCTCTATGGCCCTAAACCTACTCCATTCGATAGAGCGGAGAAAAATAGTCGCGTATAGTGATTGGTGGGATTAAAAAATGGATATTGTGGGTTTTCAAGCGATTTGAAGTCGATTTGGCCGACATAAACGATGAATGTAGAACCTTTTTCAAAATTGCTCATCTCCGCTAGGTCCTTCGACCCCAAAGGATATTCCATCCACTAGAGCAGGAAGATATAGTCGGGTATTGTGACTAATAGGCTGAGAAAATTGAAATATGGTATTTTTGAGCGATTTTCAACGCATTATATCCCAATAAACGAAGCAAAATTTATTTCCTCCAAATTTAGCCAAAATTCATATATAGGGGTATTTTTCGCTGCTCTTTCAATTGGTGCTATGATTTTTGCAATATCTCAAAATTTCTGAAAATTATTACTTTCCTATTGGCTCTACGGCCCTAAACCTACTCCATTCGATAGAGCGGAGAAAAATAGTCGCGTATAGTGATTGGTGGAATTAAAAAATGGATATTGTGGGTTTTCAAGCGATTTGAAGTCGATTTGGCCCAAATAATCGATGAATGTAGAACCTTTTTCAAAACTGCTCATCTCCGCTAGTTCCTTCGACCCCAAAGGATATTCCATCCACTAGAGCAGGATGATATAGTCGGGTATTGTGACTAGTAGGCTGAGAAAATTGAAATTTGGTATTTTTGAGCGATTTTCAACGCATTATATACCAATAAACAAAGAAAAATTTTTTTCCTCCAAATTTAGCCAAAATTCATATATAGGGGTATTTTGCGCTGCTCTTTCGATTGGCGCTATGATTTTTGGAATATCTGAAAATTTTTGAAAATTATTATTTTCCTATTGGCTCTACAGCCCTAAAACCTTTTCCATTCGATAGAGCGGAAAAAAATAGTCGCGTATAATGATTGGTGGGATTAAAAAATGGATATTTTGGGTTTTCAAGCGATTTGAAGTCGATTTGGCCCAAATAATCGATGAAATGTAGAACATTTTTCAAAATTGCTCATCTCCGCTAGGTCCTTCGATCCCAAAGGATACTCCTTCCAGTAGAGCAGGATGATATAGTCGGGTATTGTGACTAGTAGGCTGAGAAAATTGAAATTTGGTATTTTTGAGCGATTTTCAACGCATTGTATCCCAAAAAAAGAAGAAAAATTTTTTTCCTCCAAATTTAGCCAAAATTCATATAAAGGGGTATTTTGCGCTGCTCTTTCGATTGGCGCTATGATTTTTGCAATATCTGAAAATTTTTGAAAATTATTATTTTCCTATTGGCTCTACGGCCCTAAAACCTTTTCCATTCGATAGAGCGGAAAAAAATAGTGGTGTATAGTGATTGGTGGGATTAAAAAATGGATATTTTGGGTTTTCAAGCGATTTGAAGTCGATTTGGCCCAAATAATCGATGAATGTAGAACCTTTTTCAAAACTGCTCATCTCCGCTAGTTCCTTCGACCCCAAAGGATATTCCATCCAGTAGAGCAGGATGATATAGTCGGGTATTGTGACTAGTAGGCTGAGAAAATTGAAATTTGGTATTTTTGAGCGATTTTCAACGCATTGTATCCCACAACACGAAGAAAAATTTTTTTCCTCCAAATTTAGCCAAAATTCATATAAAGGGGTATTTTGCGCTGCTCCGTCGATTGGCGCTATGATTTTTGGAATATCTGAAAATTTTTGAAAATTATTATTTTCCTATTGGCTCTACAGCCCTAAAACCTTTTACATTCGATAGAGCGGAAAAAAATAGTCGCGTATAGTGATTGGTGGGATTAAAAAAAGGATATTTTGGGTTTTCAAGCGATTTGAAGTCGATTTGGCCCAAATAATCGATGAAATGTAGAACATTTTTCAAAATTGCTCATCTCCGCTAGGTCCTTCGACCCCAAAGGATACTCCTTCCAGTAGAGCAGGATGATATAGTCGGGTATTGTGACTAGTAGGCTGAGAAAATTGAAATTTGGTATTTTTGAGCGATTTTCAACGCATTGTATCCCAATAAACGAAGAAAAATTTTTTTCTCCAAATTTAGCCAAAATTCATATATAGGGGTATTTTGCGCTGCTCTTTCGATTGGCGCTATGATTTTTATAATATCTGAAAATTTTTGAAAATTATTATTTTCCTATTGGCTCTACGGTCCTAAAACCTTTTCCATTCGATAGAGCGGAAAAAAATAGTCGCGTATAGAGATTGGTGGGATTAAAAAATGGATATTTTGGGTTTTCAAGCGATTTGAAGTCGATTTGGCCCAAATAAACGATGAAATGTAGAACATTTTTCAAAATTGCTCATCTCCGCTAGGTCCTTCGACCCCAAATGATATTCCCTCCACTAGAGCAGGAAGATATAGTCGGGTATTGTGACTAGTAGGCTGAGAAAATTGAAATTTGGTATTTTTGAGCGATTTTCAACGCATTGTATCCCAATAAACGAAGAAAAATTTTTTTCCTCCGAATTTAGCCAAAATTCATATATAGGGGTATTTTGCGCTGCTCTTTCGATTGGCGCTATGATTTTTGCAATATCTCAAAATTTTTGAAAATTATTTTTTTCCTATTGGCTCTACGGTCCTAAAACCTTTTCCATTCGATAGAGCGGAAAAAAATAGTCGCGTATAGTGATTGGTGGGATTTAAAAATGGATATTTTGGGGTTTCAAGCGATTTGAAGTCGATTTGGCCCAAATAAACGATGTAATGTAGAACATTTTTCAAAATTGCTCATCTCCGCTAGGTCCTTCGACCCCAAAGGATACTCCATCCACTAGAGCAGGATGATATAGTCGGGTATTGTGACTAGTAGGCTGAGAAAATTGAAATTTGGTATTTTGAGCGATTTTCAACGCATTATATCCCAATAAACGAAGAAAAATTTTTTTCTCCAAATTGAGCCAAAATTCATATATAGGGGTATTTTGCGCTGCTCTTTCGATTGGCGCTATGATTTTTGCAATATCTCAAAATTTTTGAAAATTATTTTTTCCTATTGGCTCTACGGTCCTAAAACCTTTTCCATTCGATAGAGCGGAAAAAAATAGTCGCGTATAGTGATTGGTGGGATTTAAAAATGGATATTTTGGGGTTTCAAGCGATTTGAAGTCGATTTGGCCTAAATAAACGATGTAATGTAGAACATTTTTCAAAATTGCTCATCTCCGCTAGGTCCTTCGACCCCAAAGGATACTCCATCCACTAGAGCAGGATGATATAGTCGGGTATTGTGACTAGTAGGCTGAGAAAATTGAAATTTGGTATTTTTGAGCGATTTTCAACGCATTATATCCCAATAAACGAAGAAAAATTTTTTTCTCCAAATTGAGCCAAAATTCATATATAGGGGTATTTTGCGCTGCTCTTTCGATTGGCGCTATGATTTTTGCAATATCTCAAAATTTTTGAAAATTATTTTTTCCTATTGGCTCTACGGTCCTAAAACCTTTTCCATTCGATAGAGCGGAAAAAAATAGTCGCGTATAGTGATTGGTGGGATTTAAAAATGGATATTTTGGGGTTTCAAGCGATTTGAAGTCGATTTGGCCCAAAAAAACGATGAAATGTAGAACATTTTTCAAAATTGCTCATCTCCGCTAGGTCCTTCGACCCCAAAGGATACTCCATCCACTAGAGCAGGATGATATAGTCGGGTATTGTGACTAGTAGGCTGAGAAAATTGAAATTTGGTATTTTTGAGCGATTTTCAACGCATTATATCCCAATAAACGTAGAAAAATTTTTTTCTCCAAATTGAGCCAAAATTCATATATAGGGGTATTTTGCGCTGCTCTTTCGATTGGCACTATGATTTTTGCAATATCTCAAAATTTTTGAAAATTATTTTTTTCCTATTGGCTCTACGGTCCTAAAACCTTTTCCATTCGATAGAGCGGAAAAAAATAGTCGCGTATAGTGATTGGTGGGATTTAAAAATGGATATTTTGGGGTTTCAAGCGATTTGAAGTCGATTTGGCCCAAATAAACGATGTAATGTAGAACATTTTTCAAAATTGCTCATCTCCGCTAGGTCCTTCGACCCCAAAGGATACTCCATCCACTAGAGCAGGATGATATAGTCGGGTATTGTGACTAGTAGGCTGAAAAAATTGAAATTTGGTATTTTAGAGCGATTTTCAACGCATTATATCCCAATAAACGAAGAAAAATTTTTTTCTCCAAATTGAGCCAAAATTCATATATAGGGGTATTTTGCGCTGCTCTTTCGATTGGCACTATGATTTTTGCAATATCTCAAAATTTTTGAAAATTATTTTTTTCCTATTGGCTCTACGGTCCTAAAACCTTTTCCATTCGATAGAGCGGAAAAAAATAGTCGCGTATAGTGATTGGTGGGATTTAAAAATGGATATTTTGGGGTTTCAAGCGATTTGAAGTCGATTTGGCCCAAATAAACGATGTAATGTAGAACATTTTTCAAAATTGCTCATCTCCGCTAGGTCCTTCGACCCCAAAGGATACTCCATCCACTAGAGCAGGATGATATAGTCGGGTATTGTGACTAGTAGGCTGAAAAAATTGAAATTTGGTATTTTTGAGCGATTTTCAACGCATTATATCCCAATAAACGAAGAAAAATTTTTTTCTCCAAATTGAGCCAAAATTCATATATAGGGGTATTTTGCGCTGCTCTTTCGATTGGCGCTATGATTTTTGCAATATCTCAAAATTTTTGAAAATTATTTTTTTCCTATTGGCTCTACGGTCCTAAAACCTTTTCCATTCGATAGAGCGGAAAAAAATAGTCGCGTATAGTGATTGGTGGGATTTAAAAATGGATATTATGGGGGTTTCAAGCGATTTGAAGTCGATTTGGCCCAAATAAACGATGAAATGTAGAACATTTTTCAAAATTGCTCATCTCCGCTAGGTCCTTCGACCCCAAAGGATACTCCATCCACTAGAGCAGGATGATATAGTCGGGTATTGTGACTAGTAGCCTGAGAAAATTGAAATTTGGTATTTTTGAGCGATTTTCAACGCATTATATCCCAATAAACGAAGAAAAATTTTTTTCGCCAAATTGAGCCAAAATTCATATATAGGGGTATTTTGCGCTGCTCTTTCGATTGGCGCTATGATTTTTGCAATATCTCAAAATTTTTGAAAATTATTTTTTTCCTATTGGCTCTACAGTCCTAAAACCTTTTCCATTCGATAGACCGGAAAAAAATAGTCGCGTATAGTGATTGGTGGGATTAAAAAATGGATATTTTGGGGTTTCAAGCGATTTGAAGTCGATTTGGCCCAAATAAACGATGAAATGTAGAACATTTTTCAAAATTTCTCATCTCCGCTAGGTCCTTCGACCCCAAAGGATACTCCATCCACTAGAGCAGGATGATATAGTCGGGTATTGTGACTAGTAGCCTGAGAAAATTGAAATTTGGTATTTTTGAGCGATTTTCAACGCATTATATCCCAATAAACGAAGAAAAATTTTTTTCTCCAAATTGAGCCAAAATTCATATATAGGGGTATTTTGCGCTGCTCTTTCGATTGGCGCTATGATTTTTGCAATATCTCAAAATTTTTGAAAATTATTTTTTTCCTATTGGCTCTACGGTCCTAAAACCTTTTCCATTCGATAGAGCGGAAAAAAATAGTCGCGTATAGTGATTGGTGGGATTTAAAAATGGATATTTTGGGGTTTCAAGCGATTTGAAGTCGATTTGGCCCAAATAAACGATGAAATGTAGAACATTTTTCAAAATTGCTCATCTCCGCTAGGTCCTTCGACCCCAAAGGATACTCCATCCACTAGAGCAGGATGATATAGTCGGGTATTGTGACTAGTAGGCTGAGAAAATTGAAATTTGGTATTTTTGAGCGATTTTCAACGCATTATATCCCAATAAACGAAGAAAAATTTTTTTCTCCAAATTGAGCCAAAATTCATATATAGGGGTATTTTGCGCTGCTCTTTCGATTGGCGCTATCATTTTTGCAATATCTCAAAATTTTTGAAAATTATTTTTTTCCTATTGGCTCTACGGTCCTAAAACCTTTTCCATTCGATAGAGCGGAAAAAAATAGTCGCTTATAGTGATTGGTGGGATTTAAAAATGGATATTTTGGGGTTTCAAGCGATTTGAAGTCGATTTGGCCCAAATAAACGATGTAATGTAGAACATTTTTCAAAATTGCTCATCTCCGCTAGGTCCTTCGACCCCAAAGGATACTCCATCCACTAGAGCAGGATGATATAGTCGGGTATTGTGACTAGTAGGCTGAGAAAATTGAAATTTGGTATTTTTGAGCGATTTTCAACGCATTATATCCCAATAAACGAAGAAAAATTTTTTTCTCCAAATTGAGCCAAAATTCATATATAGGGGTATTTTGCGCTGCTCTTTCGATTGGCGCTATGATTTTTGCAATATCTCAAAATTTTTGAAAATTATTTTTTTCCTATTGGCTCTACGGTCCTAAAACCTTTTCCATTCGATAGAGCGGAAAAAAATAGTCGCGTATAGTGATTGGTGGGATTAAAAAATGGATATTTTGGGGTTTCAAGCGATTTGAAGTCGATTTGGCCCAAATAAACGATGAAATGTAGAACATTTTTCAAAATTTCTCATCTCCGCTAGGTCCTTCGACCCCCAAGGATACTCCATCCATTAGAGCAGGATGATATAGTCGGGTATTGTGACTAGTATGCTGAGAAAATTGAAATTTGGTATTTTTGAGCGATTTTCAACGCATTATATCCCAATAAACGAAGAAAAATTTTTTTCTCCAAATTGGGCCAAAATTCATATATAGGGGTATTTTGCGCTGCTCTTTCGATTGGCGCTATGATTTTTGCAATATCTCAAAATTTTTGAAAATTATTTTTTTCTTATTGGCTCTACGGTCCTAAAACCTTTTCCATTCGATAGAGCGGAAAAAAATAGTCGCGTATAGTGATTGGTGGGATTTAAAAATGGATATTATGGGGGTTTCAAGCGATTTGAAGTCGATTTGGCCCAAATAAACGATGAAATGTAGAACATTTTTCAAAATTGCTCATCTCCGCTAGGTCCTTCGACCCCAAAGGATACTCCATCCACTAGAGCAGGATGATATAGTCGGGTATTGTGACTAGTAGCCTAAGAAAATTGAAATTTGGTATTTTTGAGCGATTTTCAACGCATTATATCCCAATAAACGAAGAAAAATTTTTTTCTCCAAATTGAGCCAAAATTCATCTATAGGGGTATTTTGCGCTGCTCTTTCGATTGGCGCTATAATTTTTGCAATATCTCAAAATTTTTGAAAATTATTTTTTTCCTATTGGCTCTACGGTCCTAAAACCTTTTCCATTCGATAGAGCGGAAAAAAATAGTCGCGTATAGTGATTGGTGGGATTTAAAAATGGATATTTTGGGGTTTCAAGCGATTTGAAGTCGATTTGGCCCAAATAAACGATGTAATGTAGAACATTTTTCAAAATTGCTCATCTCCGCTAGGTCCTTCGACCCCAAAGGATACTCCATCCACTAGAGCAGGATGATATAGTCGGGTATTGTGACTAGTAGGCTGAGAAAATTGAAATTTGGTATTTTTGAGCGATTTTCAACGCATTATATCCCAATAAACGAAGAAAAATTTTTTTCTCCAAATTGAGCCAAAATTCATCTATAGGGGTATTTTGCGCTGCTCTTTCGATTGGCGCTATGATTTTTGCAATATCTCAAAATTTTTGAAAATTATTTTTTTCCTATTGGCTCTACGGTCCTAAAACCTTTTCCATTCGATAGAGCGGAAAAAAATAGTCGCGTATAGTGATTGGTGGGATTTAAAAATGGATATTTTGGGGTTTCAAGCGATTTGAAGTCGATTTGGCCCAAAAAAACGATGAAACGTAGAACATTTTTCAAAATTGCTCATCTCCGCTAGGTCCTTCGACCCCAAAGGATACTCCATCCACTAGAGCAGGATGATATAGTCGGGTATTGTGACTAGTAGGCTGAGAAAATTGAAATTTGGTATTTTTGAGCGATTTTCAACGCATTATATCCCAATAAACGTAGAAAAATTTTTTCTCCAAATTGAGCCAAAATTCATATATAGGGGTATTTTGCGCTGCTCTTTCGATTGGCACTATGATTTTTGCAATATCTCAAAATTTTTGAAAATTATTTTTTTCCTATTGGCTCTACGGTCCTAAAACCTTTTCCATTCGATAGAGCGGAAAAAAATAGTAGCGTATAGTGATTGGTGGGATTTAAAAATGGATATTTTGGGGTTTCAAGCGATTTGAAGTCGATTTGGCCCAAATAAACGATGTAATGTAGAACATTTTTCAAAATTGCTCATCTCCGCTAGGTCCTTCGACCCCAAAGGATACTCCATCCACTAGAGCAGGATGATATAGTCGGGTATTGTGACTAGTAGGCTGAAAAAATTGAAATTTGGTATTTTTGAGCGATTTTCAACGCATTATATCCCAATAAACGAAGAAAAATTTTTTTCTCCAAATTGAGCCAAAATTCATATATAGGGGTATTTTGCGCTGCTCTTTCGATTGGCGCTATGATTTTTGCAATATCTCAAAATTTTTGAAAATTATTTTTTTCCTATTGGCTCTACGGTCCTAAAACCTTTTCCATTCGATAGAGCGGAAAAAAATAGTCGCTTATAGTGATTGGTGGGATTTAAAAATGGATATTTTGGGGTTTCAAGCGATTTGAAGTCGATTTGGCCCAAATAAACGATGAAATGTAGAACATTTTTCAAAATTTCTCATCTCCGCTAGGTCCTTCGACCCCCAAGGATACTCCATCCATTAGAGCAGGATGATATAGTCGGGTATTCTGTCTAGTATGCTGAGAAAATTGAAATTTGGTATTTTTGAGCGATTTTCAACGCATTATATCCCAATAAACGAAGAAAAATTTTTTTCTCCAAATTGAGCCAAAATTCATATATAGGGGTATTTTGCGCTGCTCTTTCGATTGGCGCTATGATTTTTGCAATATCTCAAAATTTTTGAAAATTATTTTTTTCCTATTGGCTCTACGGTCCTAAAACCTTTTCCATTCGATAGAGCGGAAAAAAATAGTCGCGTATAGTGATTGGTGGGATTTAAAAATGGATATTTTGGGGTTTCAAGCGATTTGAAGTCGATTTGGCCCAAATAAACGATGTAATGTAGAACATTTTTCAAAATTGCTCATCTCCGCTAGGTCCTTCGACCCCAAAGGATACTCCATCCACTAGAGCAGGATGATATAGTCGGGTATTGTGACTAGTAGGCTGAGAAAATTGAAATTTGGTATTTTTGAGCGATTTTCAACGCATTATATCCCAATAAACGAAGAAAAATTTTTTTCTCCAAATTGAGCCAAAATTCATATATAGGGGTATTTTGCGCTGCTCTTTCGATTGGCGCTATGATTTTTGCAATATCTCAAAATTTTTGATAATTATTTTTTTCCTATTGGCTGTACGGTCCTAAAACCTTTTCCATTCGATAGAGCGGAAAAAAATAGTCGCGTATAGTGATTGGTGGGATTAAAAAATGGATATTTTGGGGTTTGAAGCGATTTGAAGTCGATTTGGCCCAAATAAACGATGAAATGTAGAACATTTTTCAAAATTTCTCATCTCCGCTAGGTCCTTCGACCCCAAAGGATACTCCATCCACTAGAGCAGGATGATATAGTCGGGTATTGTGACTAGTAGCCTGAGAAAATTGAAATTTGGTATTTTTGAGCGCTTTTCAACGCATTATATCCCAATAAACGAAGAAAAATTTTTTTCTCCAAATTGAGCCAAAATTCATATATAGGGGTATTTTGCGCTGCTCTTTCGATTGGCGCTATGATTTTTGCAATATCTCAAAATTTTTGAAAATTATTTTTTTCCTATTGGCTCTACGGTCCTAAAACCTTTTCCATTCGATAGAGCGGAAAAAAATAGTCGCGTATAGTGATTGGTGGGATTTAAAAATGGATATTTTGGGGTTTCAAGCGATTTGAAGTCGATTTGGCCCAAATAAACGATGAAATGTAGAACATTTTTCAAAATTGCTCATCTCCGCTAGGTCCTTCGACCCCAAAGGATACTCCATCCACTAGAGCAGGATGATATAGTCGGGTATTGTGACTAGTAGGCTGAGAAAATTGAAATTTGGTATTTTTGAGCGATTTTCAACGCATTATATCCCAATAAACGAAGAAAAATTTTTTTCTCCAAATTGAGCCAAAATTCATATATAGGGGTATTTTGCGCTGCTCTTTCGATTGGCGCTATCATTTTTGCAATATCTCAAAATTTTTGAAAATTATTTTTTTCCTATTGGCTCTACGGTCCTAAAACCTTTTCCATTCGATAGAGCGGAAAAAAATAGTCGCTTATAGTGATTGGTGGGATTTAAAAATGGATATTTTGGGGTTTCAAGCGATTTGAAGTCGATTTGGCCCAAATAAACGATGTAATGTAGAACATTTTTCAAAATTGCTCATCTCCGCTAGGTCCTTCGACCCCAAAGGATACTCCATCCACTAGAGCAGGATGATATAGTCGGGTATTGTGACTAGTAGGCTGAGAAAATTGAAATTTGGTATTTTTGAGCGATTTTCAACGCATTATATCCCAATAAACGAAGAAAAATTTTTTTCTCCAAATTGAGCCAAAATTCATATATAGGGGTATTTTGCGCTGCTCTTTCGATTGGCGCTATGATTTTTGCAATATCTCAAAATTTTTGAAAATTATTTTTTCCTATTGGCTCTACGGTCCTAAAACCTTTTCCATTCGATAGAGCGGAAAAAAATAGTCGCGTATAGTGATTGGTGGGATTAAAAAATGGATATTTTGGGGTTTCAAGCGATTTGAAGTCGATTTGGCCCAAATAAACGATGAAATGTAGAACATTTTTCAAAATTTCTCATCTCCGCTAGGTCCTTCGACCCCAAGGATACTCCATCCATTAGAGCAGGATGATATAGTCGGGTATTGTGACTAGTATGCTGAGAAAATTGAAATTTGGTATTTTTGAGCGATTTTCAACGCATTATATCCCAATAAACGAAGAAAAATTTTTTCTCCAAATTGAGCCAAAATTCATATATAGGGGTTTTTGCGCTGCTCTTTCGATTGGCGCTATGATTTTTGCAATATCTCAAAATTTTTGAAAATTATTTTTTCCTATTGGCTCTACGGTCCTAAAACCTTTTCCATTCGATAGAGCGGAAAAAAATAGTCGCGTATAGTGATTGGTGGGATTTAAAAATGGATATTTTGGGGTTTCAAGCGATTTGAAGTCGATTTGGCCCAAATAAACGATGTAATGTAGAACATTTTTCAAAATTGCTCATCTCCGCTAGGTCCTTCGACCCCAAAGGATACTCCATCCACTAGAGCAGGATGATATAGTCGGGTATTGTGACTAGTAGGCTGAGAAAATTGAAATTTGGTATTTTTGAGCGATTTTCAACGCATTATATCCCAATAAACGAAGAAAAATTTTTTTCTTCAAATTGAGCCAAAATTCATATATAGGGGTATTTTGCGCTGCTCTTTCGATTGGCGCTATGATTTTTGCAATATCTCAAAATTTTTGAAAATTATTTTTTTCCTATTGGCTCTACGGTCCTAAAACCTTTTCCATTCGATAGAGCGGAAAAAAATAGTCGCGTATAGTGATTGGTGGGATTTAAAAATGGATATTATGGGGGTTTCAAGCGATTTGAAGTCGATTTGGCCCAAATAAACGATGAAATGTAGAACATTTTTCAAAATTGCTCATCTCCGCTAGGTCCTTCGACCCCAAAGGATACTCCATCCACTAGAGCAGGATGATATAGTCGGGTATTGTGACTAGTAGCCTGAGAAAATTGAAATTTGGTATTTTTGAGCGATTTTCAACGCATTATATCCCAATAAACGAAGAAAAATTTTTTTCTCCAAATTGAGCCAAAATTCATATATAGGGGTATTTTGCGCTGCTCTTTCGATTGGCGCTATGATTTTTGCAATATCTCAAAATTTTTGAAAATTATTTTTTTCCTATTGGCTCTACGGTCCTAAAACCTTTTCCATTCGATAGAGCGGAAAAAATAGTCGCGTATAGTGATTGGTGGGATTTAAAAATGGATATTTTGGGGTTTCAAGCGATTTGAAGTCGATTTGCCCCAAATAAACGATGTAATGTAGAACATTTTTCAAAATTGCTCATCTCCGCTAGGTCCTTCGACCCCAAAGGATACTCCATCCACTAGAGCAGGATGATATAGTCGGGTATTGTGACTAGTAGCCTGAGAAAATTGAAATTTGGTATTTTTGAGCGATTTTCAACGCATTATATCCCAATAAACGAAGAAAAATTTTTTTTATCCAAAATGAGCCAAAATTCATATATAGGGGTATTTTGCGCTGCTCTTTCGATTGGCGCTATGATTTTTGCAATATCTCAAAATTTTTGAAAATTATTTTTTTCCTATTGGCTCTACGGTCCTAAAACCTTTTCCATTCGATAGAGCGGAAAAAAATAGTCGCGTATAGTGATTGGTGGGATTTAAAAATGGATATTTTGGGGTTTCAAGCGATTTGAAGTCGATTTGGCCCAAATAAACGATGTAATGTAGAACATTTTTCAAAATTGCTCATCTCCGCTAGGTCCTTCGACCCCAAAGGATACTCCATCCACTAGAGCAGGATGATATAGTCGGGTATTGTGACTAGTAGGCTGAGAAAATTGAAATTTGGTATTTTTGAGCGATTTTCAACGCATTATATCCCAATAAACGAAGAAAAAGTTTTTTCTCCAAATTGTGCCAAAATTCATATATAGATATATTTTGCGCTGCTCTTTCGTTTGGAGCTATGATTTTTGAAATATCTCAAAATTTTTGAATATTATTTTTACCTATTGGCTCTACGGTCCTAAAACCTTTTCCATTCGATAGAGCGGAAAAAAATAGTCGCGTATAGTGATTGGTGGGATTTAAAAATGGATATTTTGGGGTTTCAAGCGATTTGAAGTCGATTTGGCCCAAATAAACGATGTAATGTAGAACATTTTTCAAAATTGCTCATCTCCGCTAGGTCCTTCGACCCCAAAGGATACTCCATCCACTAGAGCAGGATGATATAGTCGGGTATTGTGACTAGTAGCCTGAGAAAATTGAAATTTGGTATTTTTGAGCGATTTTCAACGCATTATATCCCAATAAACGAAGAAAAACTTTTTTCTCCAAATTGAGCCAAAATTCATATATAGGGGTATTTTGCGCTGCTCTTTCGATTGGCGCTATGATTTTTGCAATATCTCAAAATTTTTGAAAATTATTTTTTTCCTATTGGCTCTACGGTCCTAAAACCTTTTCCATTCGATAGAGCGGAAAAAAATAGTCGCGTATAGTGATTGGTGGGATTTAAAAATGGATATTATGGGGTTTCAAGCGATTTGAAGTCGATTTGGCCCAAATAAACGATGAAATGTAGAACATTTTTCAAAATTGCTCATCTCCGCTAGGTCCTTCGACCCCAAAGGATACTCCATCCACTAGAGCAGGATGATATAGTCGGGTATTGTGACTAGTAGCCTAAGAAAATTGAAATTTGGTATTTTTGAGCGATTTTCAACGCATTATATCCCAATAAACGAAGAAAAATTTTTTACTCCAAATTGAGCCAAAATTCATCTATAGGGGTATTTTGCGCTGCTCTTTCGATTGGCGCTATAATTTTTGCAATATCTCAAAATTTTTGAAAATTATTTTTTTCCTATTGGCTCTACGGTCCTAAAACCTTTTCCATTCGATAGAGCGGAAAAAAATAGTAGCGTATAGTGATTGGTGGGATTTAAAAATGGATATTTTGGGGTTTCAAGCGATTTGAAGTCGATTTGGCCCAAATAAACGATGTAATGTAGAACATTTTTCAAAATTGCTCATCTCCGCTAGGTCCTTCGACCCCAAAGGATACTCCATCCACTAGAGCAGGATGATATAGTCGGGTATTGTGACTAGTAGGCTGAAAAAATTGAAATTTGGTATTTTTGAGCGATTTTCAACGCATTATATCCCAATAAACGAAGAAAAATTTTTTCTCCAAATTGAGCCAAAATTCATATATAGGGGTATTTTGCGCTGCTCTTTCGATTGGCGCTATGATTTTTGCAATATCTCAAAATTTTTGAAAATTATTTTTTTCCTATTGGCTCTACGGTCCTAAAACCTTTTCCATTCGATAGAGCGGAAAAAAATAGTCGCTTATAGTGATTGGTGGGATTTAAAAATGGATATTTTGGGGTTTCAAGCGATTTGAAGTCGATTTGGCCCAAATAAACGATGAAATGTAGAACATTTTTCAAAATTTCTCATCTCCGCTAGGTCCTTCGACCCCAAGGATACTCCATCCATTAGAGCAGGATGATATAGTCGGGTATTCTGTCTAGTATGCTGAGAAAATTGAAATTTGGTATTTTTGAGCGATTTTCAACGCATTATATCCCAATAAACGAAGAAAAATTTTTTTCTCCAAATTGAGCCAAAATTCATATATAGGGGTATTTTGCGCTGCTCTTTCGATTGGCGCTATGATTTTTGCAATATCTCAAAATTTTTGAAAATTATTTTTTCCTATTGGCTCTACGGTCCTAAAACCTTTTCCATTCGATAGAGCGGAAAAAAATAGTCGCGTATAGTGATTGGTGGGATTTAAAAATGGATATTTTGGGGTTTCAAGCGATTTGAAGTCGATTTGGCCCAAATAAACGATGTAATGTAGAACATTTTTCAAAATTGCTCATCTCCGCTAGGTCCTTCGACCCCAAAGGATACTCCATCCACTAGAGCAGGATGATATAGTCGGGTATTGTGACTAGTAGGCTGAGAAAATTGAAATTTGGTATTTTTGAGCGATTTTCAACGCATTATATCCCAATAAACGAAGAAAAATTTTTTTCTCCAAATTGAGCCAAAATTCATATATAGGGGTATTTTGCGCTGCTCTTTCGATTGGCGCTATGATTTTTGCAATATCTCAAAATTTTTGAAAATTATTTTTTTCCTATTGGCTCTACGGTCCTAAAACCTTTTCCATTCGATAGAGCGGAAAAAATAGTCGCGTATAGTGATTGGTGGGATTAAAAAATGGATATTTTGGGGTTTGAAGCGATTTGAAGTCGATTTGGCCCAAATAAACGATGAAATGTAGAACATTTTTCAAAATTTCTCATCTCCGCTAGGTCCTTCGACCCCAAAGGATACTCCATCCACTAGAGCAGGATGATATAGTCGGGTATTGTGACTAGTAGCCTGAGAAAATTGAAATTTGGTATTTTTGAGCGATTTTCAACGCATTATATCCCAATAAACGAAGAAAAATTTTTTTTCTCCAAATTGAGCCAAAATTCATATATAGGGGTATTTTGCGCTGCTCTTTCGATTGGCACTATGATTTTTGCAATATCTCAAAATTTTTGAAAATTATTTTTTTCCTATTGGCTCTACAGTCCTAAAACCTTTTCCATTCGATAGACCGGAAAAAAATAGTCGCGTATAGTGATTGGTGGGATTAAAAAATGGATATTTTGGGGTTTCAAGCGATTTGAAGTCGATTTGGCCCAAATAAACGATGAAATGTAGAACATTTTTCAAAATTTCTCATCTCCGCTAGGTCCTTCGACCCCAAAGGATACTCCATCCACTAGAGCAGGATGATATAGTCGGGTATTGTGACTAGTAGCCTGAGAAAATTGAAATTTGGTATTTTTGAGCGCTTTTCAACGCATTATATCCCAATAAACGAAGAAAAATTTTTTTCTCCAAATTGAGCCAAAATTCATATATAGGGGTATTTTGCGCTGCTCTTTCGATTGGCGCTATGATTTTTGCAATATCTCACAATTTTTGAAAATTATTTTTACCTATTGGCTCTACGGTCCTAAAACCTTTTCCATTCGATAGAGCGGAAAAAAATAGTCGCGTATAGTGATTGGTGGGATTTAAAAATGGATATTTTGGGGTTTCAAGCGATTTGAAGTCGATTTGGCCCAAATAAACGATGAAATGTAGAACATTTTTCAAAATTGCTCATCTCCGCTAGGTCCTTCGACCCCAAAGGATACTCCATCCACTAGAGCAGGATGATATAGTCGGGTATTGTGACTAGTAGGCTGAGAAAATTGAAATTTGGTATTTTTGAGCGATTTTCAACGCATTATATCCCAATAAACGAAGAAAAATTTCTTTCTCCAAATTGAGCCAAAATTCATATATAGGGGTATTTTGCGCTGCTCTTTCGATTGGCGCTATCATTTTTGCAATATCTCAAAATTTTTGAAAATTATTTTTTCCTATTGGCTCTACGGTCCTAAAACCTTTTCCATTCGATAGAGCGGAAAAAAATAGTCGCTTATAGTGATTGGTGGGATTTAAAAATGGATATTTTGGGGTTTCAAGCGATTTGAAGTCGATTTGGCCCAAATAAACGATGTAATGTAGAACATTTTTCAAAATTGCTCATCTCCGCTAGGTCCTTCGACCCCAAAGGATACTCCATCCACTAGAGCAGGATGATATAGTCGGGTATTGTGACTAGTAGGCTGAGAAAATTGAAATTTGGTATTTTTGAGCGATTTTCAACGCATTATATCCCAATAAACGAAGAAAAATTTCTTTCTACAAATTGAGCCAAAATTCATATATAGTGGTATTTTGCGCTGCTCTTTCGATTGGCGCTATGATTTTTGCAATATCTCAAAATTTTTGAAAATTATTTTTTTCCTATTGGCTCTACGGTCCTAAAACCTTTTCCATTCGATAGAGCGGAAAAAATTGTCGCGTATAGTGATTGGTGGGATTAAAAAATGGATATTTTGGGGTTTCAAGCGATTTGAAGTCGATTTGGCCCAAATAAACGATGAAATGTAGAACATTTTTCAAAATTTCTCATCTCCGCTAGGTCCTTCGACCCCCAAGGATACTCCATCCATTAGAGCAGGATGATATAGTCGGGTATTGTGACTAGTATGCTGAGAAAATTGAAATTTGGTATTTTTGAGCGATTTTCAACGCATTATATCCCAATAAACGAAGAAAAATTTTTTTCTCCAAATTGAGCCAAAATTCATATATAGGGGTATTTTGCGCTGCTCTTTCGATTGGCGCTATGATTTTTGCAATATCTCAAAATTTTTGAAAATTATTTTTTTCCTATTGGCTCTACGGTCCTAAAACCTTTTCCATTCGATAGAGCGGAAAAAAATAGTCGCGTATAGTGATTGGTGGGATTTAAAAATGGATATTTTGGGGTTTCAAGCGATTTGAAGTCGATTTGGCCCAAATAAACGATGTAATGTAGAACATTTTTCAAAATTGCTCATCTCCGCTAGGTCCTTCGACCCCAAAGGATACTCCATCCACTAGAGCAGGATGATATAGTCGGGTATTGTGACTAGTAGGCTGAGAAAATTGAAATTTGGTATTTTTGAGCGATTTTCAACGCATTATATCCCAATAAACGAAGAAAAATTTTTTCTTCAAATTGAGCCAAAATTCATATATAGGGGTATTTTGCGCTGCTCTTTCGATTGGCGCTATGATTTTTGCAATATCTCAAAATTTTTGAAAATTATTTTTTTCCTATTGGCTCTACGGTCCTAAAACCTTTTCCATTCGATAGAGCGGAAAAAAATAGTCGCGTATAGTGATTGGTGGGATTTAAAAATGGATATTATGGGGTTTCAAGCGATTTGAAGTCGATTTGGCCCAAATAAACGATGAAATGTAGAACATTTTTCAAAATTGCTCATCTCCGCTAGGTCCTTCGACCCCAAAGGATACTCCATCCACTAGAGCAGGATGATATAGTCGGGTATTGTGACTAGTAGCCTGAGAAAATTGAAATTTGGTATTTTTGAGCGATTTTCAACGCATTATATCCCAATAAACGAAGAAAAATTTTTTTCTCCAAATTGAGCCAAAATTCATATATAGGGGTATTTTGCGCTGCTCTTTCGATTGGCGCTATGATTTTTGCAATATCTCAAAATTTTTGAAAATTATTTTTTCCTATTGGCTCTACGGTCCTAAAACCTTTTCCATTCGATAGAGCGGAAAAAAATAGTCGCGTATAGTGATTGGTGGGATTTAAAAATGGATATTTTGGGGTTTCAAGCGATTTGAAGTCGATTTGCCCCAAATAAACGATGTAATGTAGAACATTTTTCAAAATTGCTCATCTCCGCTAGGTCCTTCGACCCCAAAGGATACTCCATCCACTAGAGCAGGATGATATAGTCGGGTATTGTGACTAGTAGCCTGAGAAAATTGAAATTTGGTATTTTTGAGCGATTTTCAACGCATTATATCCCAATAAACGAAGAAAAATTTTTGTCTCCAAATTGAGACAAAATTCATATATAGGGGTATTTTGCGCTGCTCTTTCGATTGGCGATATGATTTTTGCAATATCTCAAAATTTTTGAAAATTATTTTTTCCTATTGGCTCTACGGTCCTAAAACCTTTTCCATTCGATAGAGCGGAAAAAATAGTCGCGTATAGTGATTGGTGGGATTTAAAAATGGATATTTTGGGGTTTCAAGCGATTTGAAGTCGATTTGGCCCAAATAAACGATGTAATGTAGAACATTTTTCAAAATTGCTCATCTCCGCTAGGTCCTTCGACCCCAAAGGATACTCCATCCACTAGAGCAGGATGATATAGTCGGGTATTGTGACTAGTAGGCTGAGAAAATTGAAATTTGGTATTTTTGAGCGATTTTCAACGCATTATATCCCAATAAACGAAGAAAAATTTTTTTCTCCAAATTGAGCCAAAATTCATATATAGGGGTATTTTGCGCTGCTCTTTCGATTGGCGCTATGATTTTTGAAATATCTCAAAATTTTTGAAAATTATTTTTTTCCTATTGGCTCTACGGTCCTAAAACCTTTTCCATTCGATAGAGCGGAAAAAAATAGTCGCGTATAGTGATTGGTGGGATTTAAAAATGGATATTTTGGGGTTTCAAGCGATTTGAAGTCGATTTGGCCCAAATAAACGATGTAATGTAGAACATTTTTCAAAATTGCTCATCTCCGCTAGGTCCTTCGACCCCAAAGGATACTCCATCCACTAGAGCAGGATGATATAGTCGGGTATTGTGACTAGTAGCCTGAGAAAATTGAAATTTGGTATTTTTGAGCGATTTTCAACGCATTATATCCCAATAAACGAAGAAAAATTTTTTTCTCCAAATTGAGCCAAAATTCATATATAGGGGTATTTTGCGCTGCTCTTTCAATTGGCGCTATGATTTTTGCAATATCTCAAAATTTTTGAAAATTATTTTTTTCCTATTGGCTCTACGGTCCTAAAACCTTTTCCATTCGATAGAGCGGTAAAAAATTGTCGCGTATAGTGATTGGTGGGATTTAAAAATGGATATTTTGGGGTTTCAAGCGATTTGAAGTCGATTTGGCCCAAATAAACGATGTAATGTAGAACATTTTTCAAAATTGCTCATCTCCGCTAGGTCCTTCGACCCCAAAGGATACTCCATCCACTAGAGCAGGATGATATAGTCGGGTATTGTGACTAGTAGGCTGAGAAAATTGAAATTTGGTATTTTTGAGCGATTTTCAACGCATTATATCCCAATAAACGAAGAAAAATTTTTTCTCCAAATTGAGCCAAAATTCATATATAGGGGTACTTTGCGCTGCTGTTTCGATTGGCGCTATGATTTTTGCAATATCTCAAAATTTTTGAAAATTATTTTTTCCTATTCGCTCTACGGTCCTAAAACCTTTTCCATTCGATAGAGCGGAAAAAAATAGTCGCGTATAGTGATTGGTGGGATTAAAAAATGGATATTTTGGGGTTTCAAGCGATTTGAAGTCGATTTGGCCCAAATAAACGATGAAATGTAGAACATTTTTCAAAATTTCTCATCTCCGCTAGGTCCTTCGACCCCAAAGGATACTCCATCAACTAGAGCAGAACGATATAGTCGGGTATTGTGACTAGTAGGCTGAAAAAATTGAAATTTGGTATTTTTGAGCGATTTTCAACGCATTATATCCCAATAAACGAAGAAAAATTTTTTTCTCCAAATTGAGCCAAAATTCATATATAGGGGTATTTTGCGCTGCTCTTTCGATTGGCGCTATGATTTTTGCAATATCTCAAAATTTTTAAAAATTATTTTTTTCTATTGGCTCTACGGTCCTAAAACCTTTTCCATTCGATAGAGCGGAAAAAAATAGTCGCGTATAGTGATTGGTGGGATTTAAAAATGGATATTTTGGGGTTTCAAGCGATTTGAAGTCGATTTGGCCCAAATAAACGATGAAATGTAGAACATTTTTCAAAATTGCTCATCTCCGCTAGGTCCTTCGACCCCAAAGGATACTCCATCCACTCGAGCAGGATGATATAGTCGGGTATTGTGACTAGTATGCTGAGAAAATTGAAATTTGGTATTTTTGAGCGATTTCCAACGCATTATATCCCAATAAACGAAGAAAAATTTTTTTCTCCAAATTGAGGCAAAATTCATATATAGGGGTATTTTGCGCTGCTCTTTCGATTGGCGCTATGATTTTTGCAATATCTCAAAATTTTTGAAAATTATTTTTTTCCTATTGGCTCTACGGTCCTAAAACCTTTTCCATTCGATAGAGCGGAAAAAAATAGTCGCGTATAGTGATTGGTGGGATTTAAAAATGGATATTTTGGGGTTTCAAGCGATTTGAAGTCGATTTGGCCCAAATAAACGATGAAATGTAGAACATTTTTCAAAATTGCTCATCTCCGCTAGGTCCTTCGATCCCAAAGGATACTCCATCCACTAGAGCAGGATGATATAGTCGGGTATTGTGACTAGTAGGCTGAGAAAATTGAAATTTGGTATTTTTGAGCGATTTTCAACGCATTATATCCCAATAAACGAAGAAAAATTTTTTTCTCCAAATTGAGGCAAAATTCATATATAGGGGTATTTTGCGCTGCTCTTTCGATTGGCGCTATGATTTTTGCAATATCTCAAAATTTTTGAAAATTATTTTTTTCCTATTCGCTCTACGGTCCTAAAACCTTTTCCATTCGATAGAGCGGAAAAAAATAGTCGCGTATAGTGATTGGTGGGATTAAAAAATGGATATTTTGGGGTTTCAAGCGATTTGAAGTCGATTTGGCCCAAATAAACGATGAAATGTAGAACATTTTTCAAAATTTCTCATCTCCGCTAGGTCCTTCGACCCCAAAGGATACTCCATCAACTAGAGCAGAACGATATAGTCGGGTATTGTGACTAGTAGGCTGAAAAAATTGAAATTTGGTATTTTTGAGCGATTTTCAACGCATTATATCCCAATAAACGAAGAAAAATTTTTTTCTCCAAATTGAGCCAAAATTCATATATAGGGGTATTTTGCGCTGCTCTTTCGATTGGCGCTATGATTTTTGCAATATCTCAAAATTTTTAAAAATTATTTTTTTCCTATTGGCTCTACGGTCCTAAAACCTTTTCCATTCGATAGAGCGGAAAAAATAGTCGCGTATAGTGATTGGTGGGATTTAAAAATGGATATTTTGGGGTTTCAAGCGATTTGAAGTCGATTTGGCCCAAATAAACGATGAAATGTAGAACATTTTTCAAAATTGCTCATCTCCGCTAGGTCCTTCGACCCCAAAGGATACTCCATCCACTAGAGCAGGATGATATAGTCGGGTATTGTGACTAGTATGCTGAGAAAATTGAAATTTGGTATTTTTGAGCGATTTCCAACGCATTATATCCCAATAAACGAAGAAAAATTTTTTTCTCCAAATTGAGCCAAAATTCATACATAGGGGTATTTTGCGCTGCTCTTTCGATTGGCGCTATGATTTTTGCAATATCTCAAAATTTTTGAAAATTATTTTTTTCCTATTGGCTCTACGATCCTAAAACCTTTTCCATTCGATAGAGCGGAAAAAAATAGTCGCGTATAGTGATTGGTGGGATTTAAAAATGGATATTTTGGGGTTTCGAGCGATTTGAAGTCGATTTGGCCCAAATAAACGATGAAATGTAGAACATTTTTCAAAATTGCTCATCTCCGCTAGGTCCTTCGACCCCAAAGGATACTCCATCCACTAGAGCAGGATGATATAGTCGGGTATTGTGACTAGTAGGCTGAGAAAATTGAAATTTGGTATTTTTGAGCGATTTTCAACGCATTATATCCCAATAAACGAAGAAAAATTTTTTTCTCCAAATTGAGCCAAAATTCATATATAGGGGTTTTTGCGCTGCTCTTTCGATTGGCGCTATGATTTTTGCAATATCTCAAAATTTTTGAAAATTATTTTTTTCCTATTGGCTCTACGGTCCTAAAACCTTTTCCATTCGATAGAGCGGAAAAAATAGTCGCGTATAGTGATTGGTGGGATTTAAAAATGGATATTTTGGGGTTTCAAGCGATTTGAAGTCGATTTGGCCCAAATAAACGATGAAATGTAGAACATTTTTCAAAATTGCTCATCTCCGCTAGGTCCTTCGATCCCAAAGGATACTCCATCCACTAGAGCAGGATGATATAGTCGGGTATTGTGACTAGTAGGCTGAGAAAATTGAAATTTGGTATTTTTGAGCGATTTTCAACGCATTATATCCCAATAAACGAAGAAAAACTTTTTCTCCAAATTGAGGCAAAATTCATATATAGGGGTATTTTGCGCTGCTCTTTCGATTGGCGCTATGATTTTTGCAATATCTCAAAATTTTTGAAAATTATTTTTTTCCTATTCGCTCTACGGTCCTAAAACCTTTTCCATTCGATAGAGCGGAAAAAAATAGTCGCGTATAGTGATTGGTGGGATTAAAAAATGGATATTTTGGGGTTTCAAGCGATTTGAAGTCGATTTGGCCCAAATAAACGATGAAATGTAGAACATTTTTCAAAATTTCTCATCTCCGCTAGGTCCTTCGACCCCAAAGGATACTCCATCAACTAGAGCAGAACGATATAGTCGGGTATTGTGACTAGTAGGCTGAAAAAATTGAAATTTGGTATTTTTGAGCGATTTTCAACGCATTATATCCCAATAAATGAAGAAAAATTTTTTTCTCCAAATTGAGCCAAAATTCATATATAGGGGTATTTTGCGCTGCTCTTTCGATTGGCGCTATGATTTTTGCAATATCTCAAAATTTTTAAAAATTATTTTTTTCCTATTGGCTCTACGGTCCTAAAACCTTTTCCATTCGATAGAGCGGAAAAAAATAGTCGCGTATAGTGATTGGTGGGATTTAAAAATGGATATTTTGGGGTTTCAAGCGATTTGAAGTCGATTTGGCCCAAATAAACGATGAAATGTAGAACATTTTTCAAAATTGCTCATCTCCGCTAGGTCCTTCGACCCCAAAGGATACTCCATCCACTAGAGCAGGATGATATAGTCGGGTATTGTGACTAGTAGGCTGAGAAAATTGAAATTTGGTATTTTTGAGCGATTTTCAGCGCATTATATCCCAATAAACGAAGAAAAATTTTTTTCTCCAAATTGAGCGAAAATTCATATATAGGGGTATTTTGCGCTGCTCTTTCGATTGGCGCTATGATTTTTGCAATATCTCAAAATTTTTGAAAATTATTTTTTTCCTATTGGCTCTACGGTCCTAAAACCTTTTCCATTCGATAGAGCGGAAAAAAAAGTCGCGTATAGTGATTGGTGGGATTTAAAAATGGATATTTTGGGGTTTCAAGCGATTTGAAGTCGATTTGGCCCAAATAAACGATGAAATGTAGAACATTTTTCAAAATTTCTCATCTCCGCTAGGTCCTTCGACCCCAAAGGATACTCCATCCACTAGAGCAGGATGATATAGTCGGGTATTGTGACTAGTAGCCTGAGAAAATTGAAATTTGGTATTTTTGAGCGATTTTCAACGCATTATATCCCAATAAACGAAGAAAAATTTTTTTCTCCAAATTGAGCCAAAATTCATATATAGGGGTATTTTGCGCTGCTCATTCGATTGGCACTATGATTTTTGCAATTTCTCAAAATTTTTGAAAATTATTTTTTTCCTATTGGCTCTACGGTCCTAAAACCTTTTCCATTCGATAGAGCGGAAAAAAATAGTCGCGTATAGTGATTGGTGGGATTTAAAAATGGATATTTTGGGGTTTCAAGCGATTTGAAGTCGATTTGGCCCAAATAAACGATGAAATGTAGAACATTTTTCAAAATTTCTCATCTCCGCTAGGTCCTTCGACCCCAAAGGATACTCCATCCATTAGAGCAGGATGATATAGTCGGGTATTGTGACTAGTATGCTGAGAAAATTGAAATTTGGTATTTTTGAGCGATTTCCAACGCATTATATCCCAATAAACGAAGAAAAATTTTTTTCTCCAAATTGAGCCAAAATTCATATATAGGGGTATTTTGCGCTGCTCTTTCGATTGGCGCTATGATTTTTGCAATATCTCAAAATTTTTGAAAATTATTTTTTCCTATTGGCTCTACGGTCCTAAAACCTTTTCCATTCGATAGAGCGGAAAAAAAAGTCGCGTATAGTGATTGGTGGGATTAAAAAATGGATATTTTGGGGTTTCAAGCGATTTGAAGTCGATTTGGCCCAAATAAACGATGAAATGTAGAACATTTTTCAAAATTTCTCATCTCCGCTAGGTCCTTCGACCCCAAAGGATACTCCATCCACTAGAGCAGGATGATATAGTCGGGTATTGTGACTAGTAGCCTGAGAAAATTGAAATTTGGTATTTTTGAGCGATTTTCAACGCATTATATCCCAATAAACGAAGAAAAATTTTTTTCTCCAAATTGAGCCAAAATTCATATATAGGGGTATTTTGTGCTGCTCTTTCGATTGGCGCTATGATTTTTGCAATATCTCAAAATTTTTGAAAATTATTTTTTTCCTATTGGCTCTACGGTCCTAAAACCTTTTCCATTCGATAGAGCGGAAAAAAATAGTCGCGTATAGTGATTGGTGGGATTAAAAAATGGATATTTTGGGGTTTCAAGCGATTTGAAGTCGATTTGGCCCAAATAAACGATGAAATGTAGAACATTTTTCAAAATTTCTCATCTCCGCTAGGTCCTTCGACCCCAAAGGATACTCCATCCACTAGAGCAGGATGATATAGTCGGGTATTGTGACTAGTAGCCTGAGAAAATTGAAATTTGGTATTTTTGAGCGATTTTCAACGCATTATATCCCAATAAACGAAGAAAAATTTTTTTCTCCAAATTGAGCCAAAATTCATATATAGGGGTATTTTGTGCTGCTCTTTCGATTGGCGCTATGATTTTTGCAATATCTCAAAATTTTTGAAAATTATTTTTTTCCTATTGGCTCTACGGTCCTAAAACCTTTTCCATTCGATAGAGCGGAAAAAATAGTCGCGTATAGTGATTGGTGGGATTTAAAAATGGATATTTTGGGGTTTCAAGCGATTTGAAGTCGATTTGGCCCAAATAAACGATGTAATGTAGAACATTTTTCAAAATTGCTCATCTCCGCTAGGTCCTTCGACCCCAAAGGATACTCCATCCACTAGAGCAGGATGATATATTCGGGTATTGTGACTAGTAGGCTGAGAAAATTGAAATTTGGTATTTTTGAGCGATTTTCAACGCATTATATCCCAATAAACTAAGAAAAATTTTTTTCTCCAAATTGAGCCAAAATTCATATATAGGGGTATTTTGCGCTGCTCTTTCGATTGGCGCTATGATTTTTGCAATATCTCAAACTTTTTGAAAATTATTATTTTCCTATTGGCTCTACGGTCCTAAAACCTTTTCCATTCGATAGAGCGGAAAAAAATAGTCGCGTATAGAGATTGGTGGGATTAAAAAATGGATATTTTGGGTTTTCAAGCGATTTGAAGTCGATTTGGCCCAAATAAACGATGAAATGTAGAACATTTTTCAAAATTGCTCATCTCCGCTAGGTCCTTCGACCCCAAATGATATTCCCTCCACTACAGCAGGAAGATATAGTCGGGTATTGTGACTAGCAGGCTGAGAAAATTGAAATTTGGTATTTTTGAGCGATTTTCAACGCATTGTATCCCAATAAACGAAGAAAAATTTTTTTCCTCCAAATTTAGCCAAAATTCATATATAGGGGTATTTTGCGCTGCTCTTTCGATTGGCGCTATGATTTTTGCAATATCTGAAAATTTTAGAAAATTATTATTTTCCTATTGGCTCTGCGGCCCTAAAACCTTTTCCATTCGATAGAGCGGAGAAAAATAGTCGCGTATAGTGATTGGTGGGATTAAAAAATGGATATTTTGGGTTTTCAAGCGATTTGAAGTCGATTTGGCCCAAATAAACGATTAAATGTAGAACATTTTTCAAAATTGCTCATCTCCGCTAGGTCCTTCGACCCCAAACGATACTCCTTCCAGTAGAGCAGGATGATATAGTCGGGTATTGTGACTAGTAGGCTGAGAAAATTGAAATTTGGTATTTTTGAGCGATTTTCAACGCATTATATCCCAATAAACGAAGAAAAATTTTTTTCTCCAAATTGAGCCAAAATTCATATATAGGGGTATTTTGCGCTGCTCTTTCGATTGGCGCTATGATTTTTGCAATATCTCAAACTTTTTGAAAATTATTATTTTCCTATTGGCTCTACGGTCCTAAAACCTTTTCCATTCGATAGAGCGGAAAAAAATAGTCGCGTTTAGAGATTGGTGGGATTAAAAAATGGATATTTTGGGTTTTCAAGCGATTTGAAGTCGATTTGGCCCAAATAAACGATGAAATGTAGAACATTTTTCAAAATTGCTCATCTCCGCTAGGTCCTTCGACCCCAAATGATATTCCCTCCACTACAGCAGGAAGATATAGTCGGGTATTGTGACTAGTAGGCTGAGAAAATTGAAATTTGGTATTTTTGAGCGATTTTCAACGCATTGTATCCCAATAAACGAAGAAAAATTTTTTTCCTCCAAATTTAGCCAAAATTCATATATAGGGGTATTTTGCGCTGCTCTTTCGATTGGCGCTATGATTTTTGCAATATCTGAAAATTTTAGAAAATTATTATTTTCCTATTGGCTCTGCGGCCCCAAAACCTTTTCCATTCGATAGAGCGGAGAAAAATAGTCGCGTATAGTGATTGGTGGGATTAAAAAATGGATATTTTGGGTTTTCAAGCGATTTGAAGTCGATTTGGCCCAAATAAACGATTAAATGTAGAACATTTTTCAAAATTGCTCATCTCCGCTAGGTCCTTCGACCCCAAACGATACTCCTTCCAGTAGAGCAGGATGATATAGTCGGGTATTGTGACTAGTAGGCTGAGAAAATTGAAATTTGGTATTTTTGAGCGATTTTCAACGCATTGTATCCCAAAACACGAAGAAAAATTTTTTTCCTCCAAATTTAGCCAAAATTCATATAAAGGGGTAATTTGCGCTGCTCCGTCGATTGGCGCTATGATTTTTGGAATATGTGAAAATTTTTGAAAATTATTATTTTCCTATTGGCTCTACAGCCCTAAAACCTTTTCCATTCGATAGAGCGGAAAAAAATAGTCGCGTATAGTGATTGGTGGGATTAAAAAATGGATATTTTGGGTTTTCAAGCGATTTGAAGTCGATTTGGCCCAAATAATCGATGAAATGTAGAACATTTTTCAAAATTGCTCATCTCCGGTAGGTCCTTCGACCCCAAAGGATACTCCTTCCAGTAGAGCAGGATGATATCGTCGGGTATTGTGACTAGTAGGCTGAGAAAATTGAAATTTGGTATTTTTGAGCGATTTTCAACGCATTGTATCCCAATAAACGAAGAAAAATTTTTTTCTCCAAATTTAGCCAAAATTCATATATAGGGGTATTTTGCGCTGCTCTTTCGATTGGCGCTATGATTTTTATAATATCTGAAAATTTTTAAAAATTATTATTTTCCTATTGGCTCTACGGTCCTAAAACCTTTTCCATTCGATAGAGCGGAAAAAAATAGTCGCGTATAGAGATTGGTGGGATTAAAAAATGGATATTTTGGGTTTTCAAGCGATTTGAAGTCGATTTGGCCCAAATAAACGATGAAATGTAGAACATTTTTCAAAATTGCTCATCTCCGCTAGGTCCTTCGACCCCAAATGATATTCCCTCCACTACAGCAGGAAGATATAGTCGCGTATTGTGACTAGTAGGCTGAGAAAATTGAAATTTGGTATTTTTGAGCGATTTTCAACGCATTGTATCCCAATAAACGAAGAAAAATTTTTTTCCTCCAAATTTAGCCAAAATTCATATATAGGGGTATTTTGCGCTGCTCTTTCGATTGGCGCTATGATTTTTGCAATATCTGAAAATTTTAGAAAATTATTATTTTCCTATTGGCTCTGCGGCCCTAAAACCTTTTCCATTCGATAGAGCGGAGAAAAATAGTCGCGTATAGTGATTGGTGGGATTAAAAAATGGATATTTTGGGTTTTCAAGCGATTTGAAGTCGATTTGGCCCAAATAAACGATTAAATGTAGAACATTTTTCAAAATTGCTCATCTCCGCTAGGTCCTTCGACCCCAAACGATACTCCTTCCAGTAGAGCAGGATGATATAGTCGGGTATTGTGACTAGTAGGCTGAGAAAATTGAAATTTGGTATTTTTGAGCGATTTTCAACGCATTATATCCCAATAAACGAAGAAAAATTTTTTTCTCCAAATTTAGCCAAAATTCATATAAGGGGTATTTTGCGCTGCTCTTTCGATTGGCGCTATGATTTTTGCAATATCTGAAAATTTTTGAAAATTATTATTTTCCTATTGGCTCTACAACCCTAAAACCTTTTCCATTCGATAGAGCGGAAAAAAATAGTCGCGTATAGTGATTGGTGTGATTAGAAAATGGATATTTTGGGTTTTCAAGCGATTTGTAGTCGATTTGGCCCAAAATAAATGAAAAAATCTAGAACATTTTTCAGAATTGCTCCTCTCCACTAGGTCCTTCGAGCCCAAAAGATGTTCCATCCACTACAGCAGGATGATATAGTCGGGTATTGTGACTAGTACGCTGAGAAAATTGAAATTTTGTATTTTTGAATGATTTTAGACTGATTAGATCCCAATATACGAAGAAAAATTTTTTTCCTCCAAATTTTGCCAAACTTCATATATAGGGGTATTTTTCGCTGCTCTTTCGATTGGCGCTATGATTTTTGCAATATCTCAAAATTTCTGAAAATTATTAATTTCCTATTGGCTCTACGTCCCTAAAACCTACTCCATTCGATAGAGCGGAAAAAAATAGTCGCGTATAGTGATTGGTGGGATTAGAAAATGGATATTTTGGGTTTTCATGCGATTTGAAGTCGATTTGGCCCAAATAAACGATGAAATGTAGAATATTTTTCAAAATTGCTCTTCTCCGCTAGGTCCTTCAACCCCAAAGGATATTCCATCCACTAGAGCAGGAAGATATAGTTGGGTATTGTGTCTAGTAGGCTGAGAAAATTGAAATTTGGTATTTTTGAGCGATTTTCAACGCATTGTATCCCAATAAACGAAGAAAAATTTTTTTCCTCCAAATTTAGCCAAAATTCATATATAGGGGTATTTTGCGCTGCTCTTTCGATTGGCGCTATGATTTTTGCAATATCTGAAAATTTTTGAAAATTATTATTTTCCTATTGGCTCTAAGGTTCTAAAACCTTTTCCATTCGATAGAGCGGAAAAAAATAATCGCGTATAGTGATTGGTGGGATTAAAAAATGGATATTTTGGGTTTTCAAGCGACTTGAAGTCGATTTGGCCCAAATAAACGATGAAATGTAGAACATTTTTCAAAATTGCTCATCTCCGCTATGTCCTTCGACCCCAAAGGATACTCCATCCACTAGAGCAGGATGATATAGTCGGGTATTGTGACTAGTAGGCTGAGAAAATTGAAATTTGGTATTTTTGTGCGATTTTCAACGCATTACATCCCAATAAACGAAGAAAAATTTTTTTCTCCAAATTTAGCCAAAATTCATATATAGGGGTATTTTGCGCTGCTCTTTCGATTGGCGCTATGATTTTTGCAATATCTGAAAATTTTTGAAAATTATTATTTTCCTATTGGCTCTAAGGCCCTAAAACTATTTCCATTCGATAGAGCGGAAAAAAATAGTCGCGTATAGTGATTGGTGGGATTAAAAAATGGATATTTTGGGTTTTCTAGCGATTTGAAGTCGATTTGGCCCAAATAATCGATGAAATGTAGAACATTTTTCAAAATTGCTCATCTCCGCTAGGTCCTTCGACCCCAAAGGATACTCCATCCACTAGAGCAGGATGATATAGTCGGGTATTGTGACTAGTAGGCTGAGAAAATTGGAATTTGGTATTTTTGTGCGATTTTCAACGCATTACATCCCAATAAACGAAGAAAAATTTTTTTCTCCAAATTTAGCCAAAATTCATATATAGGGGTATTTTGCGCTGCTCTTTCGATTGGCGCTATGATTTTTGCAATATCTGAAAATTTTTGAAAATTATTATTTTCCTATTGGCTCTACGGTCCTAAAACCTTTTCCATTCGATAGATCGGAAAAAAATAGTCGCGTATAGTGATTGGTGGGATTAAAAAATGGATATTTTGGGTTTTCAAGCGACTTGAAGTCGTTTTGGCCCAAATAAACGATGAAATGTAGATCATTTTTGAAAATTGCTCATCACCGCTAGGTCCTTCGACCCCAAAGGATATTCCATCCACTGTAGCAGGAAGATATAGCCGGGTATTGTGACTAGTAGGCTGAGAAAATTGAAATTTGGTATTTTTGAGCGATTTTCAACGCATTATATCCCAATAAACGAATAAAAATTTTTTTCCTCCAAATTTAGCCAAAATTCATATATATGGATATTTTGCGGTGCTCTTTCGATTGGCGCTATGATTTTTGCAATATATCAAAATTTCTGAAAATTATTATTTTCCTATTGGCTCTACGGCCTTAAAACCTGCTCCATTCGATAGAGAGGAAAAAAATAGTCGCATATAGTGACTGATGAAATTAGAAAATGGATATTTTGTGTTTTCAAGCAATGTGAAGTCGATTTAGCCAAAATAAACGATGAAATCTAGAACATTTTTCAAAATTGCTCATCTCCGCTAGGTCCTTCGATCCCAAAGGATATTGCATCCACTAGAGCAGGAAGATATAGTCGGGTATTGTGACTAGTAGGCTGAGAAAATTGATATTTTGTATTTTTGAGCGATTTTAGACGGATTAGATCGCAATATACGAAAAAAATTTTTTCCTCCAAATTTAGCCAAAATTCATATATAGGGGTATTTTTCGCTGCTCTTTCGATTGGCGCCATGATTTTCGCAATATCTCAACTGTTCTGAAAATTATTAATTTCCTATTGGTTCTACTGCCCTAAAACCTACTCCATTCAATGAAGCGGAAAAAATAGTCGCGTATAGTGATTGGTGCCCTATTGAAAAAAATCATGTGACTAATCATATGATTAATCCAGTGATTAATCACATGATTAATCATATGATAAATCATGTGATCAATCATGTGATTAATCATGTGGTTAATCATGTGATCAATCATATGATTAATCACATGATATTATCGACGGAAAAATCATGTGATTAATCACATGATTAATCACATGATTGATCACATGAATTTTTCCAGAATCCAGGAATATGCTCTGCTGAATTTATAACTTAATTTATTTATTATCTAGCAGTTTACCACTGCTATATTATAAATGAAAAAAAATAGTTAAATGAAACATTTGCAATATAATATAATTATTTGTATATTACAGTTATTTAGATAATTAATTCAATTGAAGATATAGACAACTTTATTGTTATTACAATTATAATGTTCCGACATAACTGAAGAATGGGACAAAATAAGAACTTCTAAATATATTCTGCCCTAATGAAAAGATGGGATATTTGGGTTATTGGGTATAGATGAGCAATTGATATACGATAAATGGGCCCTATGGGTTTTCCTTGCGGGTCCCATATGACTGATATAAAACTAGTTAACATTTTTTTCGGATTACAAACATTTTATTCGAATAATAATCAATATTACTTCTTATACTACTTTGATAAAAGTATATTTTTATTATAAATTAAGGCTACAACTGTAAATAAACAATAAAGACACGTAACATACCTGTATAAGGGAATAAGATTATTATAAATGATATTGTTATTAATGTAGAGAAATGATGTTTAAGGAGCCTCGTGCTCGCGCTACTCGACTCCGACCCGTGGTAGCAAATTCACACGAAGCCGGAGCCGAGCGCGCCCACGTGTACTCGATTTTGGCAGCTACCATGAACAGTTGCGACGACGTCGGCGACAGCGCGAGGAGGCCACTACATGGCGATGCTGTTTCTATTAAAAAAACAGAGAAGATATTTTACATAAAGTCAGCTGCTCAAAATTTTAGAATTGTTTATGTTTAATTTGTGAGTTAACTAATATTTTTTATTAAACAAAATTTTTTCTGATTCTTTATTAAAAACCATTTAAAATGAGCCCTGGAACGATATTAGCAAACATTTAAAATGATCCATTTGGAAAATCTCAGATTCGCTATTTATTAGTATACCTTCATCTGAAAAAAAGAAAATAATAAGTACAGCAGAATATTTTTGATTGGACATGGATTTTTACTGAATCTTTATTAAAGTCCCTTTCAAATAAGCCCTGATCGATGTTCGCAAACCCACTTGAAAAGAATTGTATATTTTTTTAATGTCAGTAGAAACCAATAATTGCTATTTTTGACAACTTGCTGGATTTGAGATCTTAATATTATTCATATATCTTATGTCATGGATCTTGTCGCTGAATTTTCTCAAAGCATGAAAAATATATTAAACATCTATTTTCAACAATATTTTCAACAGGCATTTATACTTTCCTAAATTTTCAATAGGAGACGCTTACACTGTTAATACACTCTATTTGTAAACTTCATACCTATTCGAAACTGAATTTTATAAGTAATTTATTACTATGTGTAGCAAAGCTAAAAGTAAAATACTATAAAAAAGTTGCAATCAAATTAGTTGAAAGACAATTAACAATTATATATTCCAATGCGCATACAAATACTTCTCACTCAATAATTTTCAAATAAAATATGGTGTTCTTATTAAGGCTTCGTTTCACAAATTTCATAAACTATGTAATCTACAAACTTATAACTCATTAAGATCCATAATACAATTATTTAATTTTCAACTTACGCTGAATAGTTTATGAAATTTCATGAAGCAAAGGCTTAATAAGAAAACCATATTTTATTTGAAAATTATTGGTTATGGAGTATACGTGTATATATTGCATACTGTGCATACTGCATATGCATACTGCATATTGCATACTGTGCTTTTGAATTTGCAATTGCTAAATTGTCTTTCGACTAACTTGATTGCAACTTTTTTATAGTAATTTATTTTTAGCTTTGGTACACATAATAATAGATTACTTATAAAATTCAGTTTCAAATAGATATGAAGTTTACAAAAAGAGTGTATTAACCGTGTAAGCGTCTCCCATTGAAAACTTAGGAAAGTATAAGCCTGTTGAAAATATTGTTGAAAATAGATGTTTAATATATTTTTAATGCTTTGAAAAAATTCAGTGACAAGATCCATGACATGAGATACATGAATAATATTAAAATCTCAAATCCATTGTGTTGTCGAAAATATAAATTATTGCTTTCTACTGACATTTAAAAATATACAATTCTTCTCAAGTGGGTTAGCGAATATCGATCAGGGCTTATTTGAAAGGGTCTTTAATAAAGATTCAGTAAAAATTTTGTAGAATCAAAAATATTCTGCTGTACTTATTATTTTCTTTTTTTCAGATGAAGGTATACTAATAAAGAAAATATAACCACATATACAAATAAATAGCAAATTTTTTCCCAATCAATATTTTATACAAAAAATTTCAGGATTGAGTAAAGAAAATGAGAATAGTTGAGTTTACACAAAAATTGCAAAGAATAACAACTTTCCACATTAGAAAGGTTAGAAGCGAGAAAGGGCTTACCGAATCTATGCTTTGCAGGTGACTTCGCTGTCTTGTTGTCTCAAATGGGTGATCACCTCCAAGTGATGGACGCGACGAAAGAATCAAAACCCACCAGGACACCGTACTGAAACCGCCGCTGTCATCGCTGGGAACGCCACGGACGAGACATGCGCACGGCAGCCTCGGTAGGCATTTCTTATACAAACAATTCAATCAGCTGTTGGTGCTGCCTACGGAAGCCTGGTTGGTTCACGTCCGACCATGCGAATAAGACCGAGCGAGCGAGCGAGCGAGCGAGCGTGCGCTATCTTGTACGGAAGCCCGGTTGGTTCACGTCCGACCATGCGAATAAGACCGAGCGAGCGAGCGAGCGTGCGCTATCTTGCTATGTGCTAATATAATTTTTTGAGTATGCGCAGCCGAGCAGTGCTGCCACTTCTCTAAAAGCTTGATTTTGACTGCGAGAAAAGATAAAGCAAGCACATCTGCGCGTATCTTGATGAGTTTTTCTTCTCTATATCTACAACAAAATTGCATAATTATTACAGGCAAGATAATTTTTAATAGTTAATTTTGTATCATTTAGTAAGTGTATCATTTAGTACATGTGCAATTTGATATTGTAGAGAAATAGAAATTAAATGTACCTGTATAGCTTAGAATTTAAGGTTATGATTTGAATTTGTCAAAACTCAAGCTTTCAGAAAAGTGGCAGCACTGCGCAGCTGAGCATATTCCAAAAATTATATTAGCACATAGCAAGATAGCGCACGCTCGCTCGCTCGCTCGCTCGGTCTTATTCGCATGGTCGGACGTGAACCGACCGGGCTTCCGTAGCTGCCGTGTCTCGTACGTGCTTTCGAATTTGCGATAGAATCGTCTCGTCCGTGGCGTTCCCAGCGATGACAGCGGCGGTTGTACGGTGTCCTGGTAGGTTTTGATTCTTTCGTCGCGTCTATCACTTGGAGGTGATCACCCATTTGAGACAACAAGACAGCGAAGTCACTTACAAGCATAGATTCGGTAAGCCCTTTTTCGCTTCTAACCCCTCTAATGTGGAAAGTTGTTATTCTTTGCAATTTTTTGTGATAACTTAAGTATTCTCATTTTCTTTACTCAATCCTGAAATTTTTTGTATAAAATATTGATTGAGAAAAAATTTGCTTTTAATTTGTATATGTGATTATATTTTCTTTATGATCCATTTGGAAAGTCTCAGATTCACTACTTATTAGTATATACCTTTACCTGAAAAAAAGAAAATCATAAGTACAGCAGAATATTTTTGATTCGACAATATTTTTACTGAATCTTTATTAAAGTGCCTTTCAAATATGCCCTGATCGATGTTCTCAAACCGACTTGAAAAGAATTGTATATTTTTTAAATGTCAGTAGAAACCAATAATTGGTATTTTCGACAACCTGCTGGATTTGAGATCTTAATATTATTCATATATCTCATGTCATGGATCTTGTAGTTGATTTTTTTCAAAGAATGAAAAATATATTAAATATTTATTTTCAACAATATTTTTGACTGGCTTATAAGTAATAATATTTTTATTTACTGTCCTAAATTTTCAATAGGAGACGCTTAACTCTATTTGTAATCTTCATATCTATTCGAAACAATTTTATAAGTAATCTATATTATCGTGTGCCAAAGCTAAAAGTAAATGACTATAAAAAAGTTGCAATAAAGTAGTTGAAAGACAATTTAGCAATTGCAAATTCAAATGCACAGACGTATACACCATAACCAATAATTTTCAAATAAAATATGGTTTTCTTATTAAGCCTCCGCTTCATGAAATTTCATAAACTATTCAGTGTTAAGTTGAAAATTAAATAATTGTATTATGGATCTTAATGAGTTATAAGTTTGTAGATTACATAGTTTATGAAATTCATGAAACGAAGCCTTAATAAGAACACCATATTTTATTTGAAAATTATTGAGTAAGAAGTATTTGTATGCGCATTGGAATATACAATTGTTAGTTGTCTTTCAACTAATTTGATTGGACCTTTTTGTAGTATTTTACTTTTAGCTTTGGTACACATAATAATAGATTGCTTATAAAATTCAGTTTCGAATAGGTATGAAGTTTACAAATAGAGTGTATTAACAGTGTAAGCGTCTCCCATTGAAAATTTAGGAAAGTATAAATGCCTGTTGAAAATATTGTTGAAAATAGATGTTATATATTTTTCATGCTTTGAGAAAATTCAGCGACAAGATCCATGACATAAGATATATGAATAATATTAAGATCTCAAATCCAGCAGGTTGTCAAAAATACCAATTATTGGTTTCTACTGACATTAAAAAAATATACAATTCTTTTCAAGTGGGTTTGCGAACATCGATCAGGGCTTTTTCGACAACCTGCTGGATTTGAGGTCTTAATATTATTCATATATCTCATGTCATGGATCTTGTAGCTGATTTTTTCAAAGCATGAAAAATATATTAAATATTTATATTAAACAATATTTTTGACTGGCTAATAAGTAATAATATTTTTATTTACTGTCCTAAATTTTCAATAGGAGACGCTTAACTTTATTTGTAATCTTCATATCTATTCGAAACAATTTTATAAGTAATCTATATTATCGTGTGCCAAAGCTAAAAGTAAATGACTATAAAAAAGTTGCAATAAAGTAGTTAAAAGACAATTTAGCAATTGCAAATTCAAATGCACAGACGTATACACCATAACCAATAATTTTCAAATAAAATATGGTTTTCTTATTAAGCCTCCGCTTCATGAAATTTCATAAACTATTCAGTGTTAAGTTGAAAATTAAATAATTGTATTATGGATCTTAATGAGTTATAAGTTTGTAGATTACATAGTTTATGAAATTCATGAAACGAAGCCTTAATAAGAACACCATATTTTATTTGAAAATTATTGAGTAAGAAGTATTTGTATGCGCATTGGAATATACAATTGTTAGTTGTCTTTCAACTAATTTGATTGCAACTTTTTATAGTATTTTACTTTTAGCTTTGGTACACATAATAATAGATTGCTTATAAAATTCAGTTTCGAATAGGTATGAAGTTTACAAATAGAGTGTATTAACAGTGTAAGCGTCTCCCATTGAAAATTTAGGAAAGTATAAATGCCTGTTGAAAATATTGTTGAAAATAGATGTTATATATTTTTCATGCTTTGAGAAAATTCAGCGACAAGATCCATGACATAAGATATATGAATAATATTAAGATCTCAAATCCAGCAGGTTGTCAAAAATACCAATTATTGGTTTCTACTGACATTAAAAAATATACAATTCTTTTCAAGTGGGTTTGCGAACATCGATCAGGGCTTTTTCGACAACCTGCTGGATTTGAGGTCTTAATATTATTCATATATCTCATGTCATGGATCTTGTAGCTGATTTTTTCAAAGCATGAAAAATATATTAAATATTTATATTAAACAATATTTTTGACTGGCTAATAAGTAATAATATTTTTATTTACTGTCCTAAATTTTCAATAGGAGACGCTTAACTTTATTTGTAATCTTCATATCTATTCGAAACAATTTTATAAGTAATCTATATTATCGTGTGCCAAAGCTAAAAGTAAATGACTATAAAAAAGTTGCAATAAAGTAGTTGAAAGACAATTTAGCAATTGCAAATTCAAATGCACAGACGTATACACCATAACCAATAATTTTCAAATAAAATATGGTTTTCTTATTAAGCCTCCGCTTCATGAAATTTCATAAACTATTCAGTGTTAAGTTGAAAATTAAATAATTGTATTATGGATCTTAATGAGTTATAAGTTTGTAGATTACATAGTTTATGAAATTCATGAAACGAAGCCTTAATAAGAACACCATATTTTATTTGAAAATTATTGAGTAAGAAGTATTTGTATGCGCATTGGAATATACAATTGTTAGTTGTCTTTCAACTAATTTGATTGCAACTTTTTTATAGTATTTTACTTTTAGCTTTGGTACACATAATAATAGATTGCTTATAAAATTCAGTTTCGAATAGGTATGAAGTTTACAAATAGAGTGTATTAACAGTGTAAGCGTCTCCCATTGAAAATTTAGGAAAGTATAAATGCCTGTTGAAAATATTGTTGAAAATAGATGTTATATATTTTTCATGCTTTGAGAAAATTCAGCGACAAGATCCATGACATAAGATATATGAATAATATTAAGATCTCAAATCCAGCAGGTTGTCAAAAATACCAATTATTGGTTTCTACTGACATTAAAAAAATATACAATTCTTTTCAAGTGGGTTTGCGAACATCGATCAGGGCTTTTTCGACAACCTGCTGGATTTGAGGTCTTAATATTATTCATATATCTCATGTCATGGATCTTGTAGCTGATTTTTTCAAAGCATGAAAAATATATTAAATATTTATATTAAACAATATTTTTGACTGGCTAATAAGTAATAATATTTTTATTTACTGTCCTAAATTTTCAATAGGAGACGCTTAACTTTATTTGTAATCTTCATATCTATTCGAAACAATTTTATAAGTAATCTATATTATCGTGTGCCAAAGCTAAAAGTAAATGACTATAAAAAAGTTGCAATAAAGTAGTTGAAAGACAATTTAGCAATTGCAAATTCAAATGCACAGACGTATACACCATAACCAATAATTTTCAAATAAAATATGGTTTTCTTATTAAGCCTCCGCTTCATGAAATTTCATAAACTATTCAGTGTTAAGTTGAAAATTAAATAATTGTATTATGGATCTTAATGAGTTATAAGTTTGTAGATTACATAGTTTATGAAATTCATGAAACGAAGCCTTAATAAGAACACCATATTTTATTTGAAAATTATTGAGTAAGAAGTATTTGTATGCGCATTGGAATATACAATTGTTAATTGACTTTCCACTAATTTGATTGCAACTTTTTTATAGTATATTAATTTTAGCTTTGGTACACATAATAATAGATTACTTATAAAATTCAGTTTCGAATAGATATGAAGTTTACAAATTAACAGTGTAAGCGTCTCCCATTGAAAATTTAGGAAAGTATAAATGCCTGTTGAAAATATTGTTGAAAATAGATGTTATATATTTTTCACGCTTTGAGAAAATTCAGCGACAAGATCCATGACATAAGATATATGAATAATATTAAGATCTCAAATCCAGCAGGTTCTCAAAAATACCAATTATTGGTTTCTACTGAGATTAAAAAATATACAATTCTTTTCAAGTGGGTTTGCGAACATCGATCAGGGCTTATTTGAAAGGGACTTTAATAAAGATTCAGTAAAAATTTTGTCCAATCAAAAATATTCTGCTGTACTTATTATTTTTCTTTTTTCAGATGAAGGTATACTAATAAGTAGCGAATCTGAGACTTTCCAAATGGATCATTTTAAATGTTTGCTAATATCGTTCCAGGGCTCATTTTAAATGGTTTTTAATAAAGAATCAGAAAAAATTTTGTTTAATAAAAAATATTAGTTAACTCACAAATTAAATATAAACAATTCTAAAATTTTGAGCAGCTGACTTTATCGAAAATATCTTCTGTGTTTTTGTAATAAAAACAGGAGCGCCATGTAGTGGCCTCCTCGCGCTGTCGCTGACGTCGTCGCAACTGTTCATGGTAGCTGCCAAAATCGAGTACACGTGGGCGCGCTCGGCTCCGGCTTCGTGTGAATTTGCTACCACGGGTCGGAGTCGAGTAGCGCGAGCACGAGGCTCCTTAAACATCATTTCTCTACATTAATAACAATATCATTTATAATAATCTTATTCCCTTATACAGGTATGTTACGTGTCTTTATTGTTTATTTACAGTTGTAGCCTTAATTTATAATAAAAATATACTTTTATCAAAGTAGTATAAGAAGTAATATTGATTATTATTCGAATAAAATGTTTGTAATCCGAAAAAAAATGTTAACTAGTTTTATATCAGTCATATGGGACCCGCAAGGAAAACCCATAGGGCCCATTTATCGTATATCAATTGCCCATCTATACCCAATAACCCAAATATCCCATCTTTTCATTAGGGCAGAATATATTTAGAAGTTCTTATTTTGTCCCATTCTTCAGTTATGTCGGAACATTATAATTGTAATAACAATAAATTTGTCTATATCTTCAATTAAATTAATTATCTAAATAACTGTAATATACAAATAATTATATTATATTGTAAATGTTTCATTTAACTATTATTTTTCATTTATAATAGCAGTGGTAAACTGCTAGATAATAAATAAATTAAGTTATAAATTCAGCAGAGCATATTCCTGGATTTTGGAAAAATTCATGTGATCAATCATGTGATTAATCATGTGATTAATCACATGATTTTTCCGTCGATAATATCATGTGATTAATCACATGATTGATCACATGATCAACCACATGATTAATCACATGATTGATCACATGATTTATCATATGATTAATCATGTGATTAATCACTGGATTAATCATATGATTAGTCACATGATTTTTTTCAATAGGGTGGGATTAGAAAATGGATATTTTGGGTTTTCTACCGATTTCAAGTCGATTTGGCCCAAATAAACGTTGAAATCTAGAACATTTTTCAAAATTGCTCATCTCCGCTAGGTCCTCCGACCCGAAAGTATATTCCATCCGCTAGAGCAGGAAGATATAGTCGCGTATTGTGACTAGTAGGCTGAGAAAATTGAAATTTTGTATTTTTAAGCGATTTTAGACTGATCAGATCCCAATATACGAAGAAAAATTTTTTTACTCCAAATTTAGCCAAAATTCATATATAGGGGTATTTTTCGCTGCTCTTTCGATTGGCGCTATGATTTTTGCAATATCTCAAAATTTCTGAAAATTATTCAGTTCCTATTGGCTCTATGGCCCTAAAACCTATTCCTTTCGATAAAGTGGCAAAAAATAGTCTCGTATAGTGATTGGTGGGTTTATAAAATGGATATTTTGGGTTTTCAAGCGATTTGAAGTCGATTTGGCCCAAATAAACGAAGAATTCTAGAACATTTTTCAAAATTGCTCCTCTCCGCTAGGTCCTTCGATCCCAAAAGATGTTCCATCCACTACAGCAGGAAGATATAGTCGGGTATTGTGACTAGTAGGCTGAGAAAATTGAAATTTTGTATTTTTGAACGATTTTAGACTGATTAGATCCCAATATACGAAGAAAAATTTTTTTCCTCCAAATTTTGCCAAACTTCATATATAGGGGTATTTTTCGCTGCTCTTTCGATTGGCGCTATGATTTTTGCAATATCTCAAAATTTCTGAAAATTATTAATTTCCTATTGGCTCTACGTCTCTAAAACCTACTCCATTCGATAGAGCGGAAAAAAATAGTCGCGTGTAGTGATTGGTGGGATTAGAAAATGGATATTTTGGGTTTTCAAGCGATTTGAAGTCGATTTGGCCCAAATAAACGATGAAATGTAGAATATTTTTCAAAATTGCTCATCTCCGCTAGGTCCTTCGACCCCAAAGGATATTCCATCCACTAGAGCAGGAAGATATAGTCGGGTATTGTGACTAGTAGGCTGAGAAAATTGAAATTTTGTATTTTTGAGCGATTTTAGACGGATTAGATCCCAATATACGAACAAAATTTTTTTTCTCCAAATTTAGCCAAAATTCATATATAGGGGTATTTTTCGCTGCTCTTTCGATTGGCGCTATCATTTTTGCAATATCTCAAAAGTTCTGAAAATTATTAATTTCCTATTGGCTCTGCGGTACTAAAACCTACTCCATTCGATAGAACGGAAAAAAATAGTCGCGTATAGTGATTGGTGGGATTAGAAAATGGATATTTTGGGTTTTCAAGTGATTTGAAGTCGATTTGGCCCAAATAAACGAAGAAATCTAGAGCATTGCACCTCTCCGCTAGGTCCGTCGACCCCAAAAGATGTTCCATCCACTAGAGCAGGAAGATATAGTCGGGTATTGCGACTAGTACCTGAAGTACCAATACGTGAAGAATCTCGCCTTCCTCGCTTACCTCAAATTTACTTGAATTTAATTTGAACGAAATTAAATTTCGTTTTGTTCAAAGTTTTTGCAAAAACGACTTGATATTTCGACTCCAAACTTTGACTGGATGATAGAACGTTAAAAAACACAGAAGAGTGTTCTCTTGATTTTTTGTGATTCGACGTATTTTATTTTTAATCAGCTTAAAACTGTGTGAATTGCTCGATCGGTAATGGTACGAGTATGGCATCCCCTTAATGAATATTTCGAAGCAAATCTTTATGAAAATGGAAGAAAAACACTTCTAGTTTTAGGTTCTACTCAAAATATATAAAAAGAAAGTCGTCGGACACAATGCGAAAAAATACTGGATTCGTTTACAATAAAGTGCATTTTGATAAATCAGACTTTAAACTTTATGGCCCCGTTTGATTTTTTACCTAAACATTGCTTAATAATTATGTATTAAGGGGGTGCGATACTCAACTTTTACCGACCGAGTCCATAGTGTTGGTTTTTACTTGATAACAAAAAAGATAGATCGAATTATGCAAAATAAAGAGAACTCTCTTCTGTATTTTTTATAGTCTTTCATTGCGGCAGAGTTTCAGGTGAAAAGATGCATTAGTTTTTGCAAAAACTTTGAACGAAATATGAGATTTGAGCTCGGCATCATCTTGAAATTTTGTTCAAAGTTTAAGCAAAAACTAGTGAATATTTTGATTTGAAACTTTGCACTGAGGTATAATATGCCGAAACTTAGAAGAGAGTTCTCATCATTTTACGTAATTCGCAATAAAAAAACCGCTGCCAATTCTTTGGCACTTAGCTTCCTCAAACTAATTCATAGTTTCCTAATTAAAAATTGAAATTCTAAAAATACATTTTTCATAAAAAGGAATGCTAAAGAATTTCAATAATACTTTGAACCGATGCGTCTTATACCAGTTTCTTGCAAAATAGTATATTACGTACCTATTTTAAAAGAAGCTTTGACAGACCACCAAGTTTAAAAAAAATTGAGATTAAAAAGAGATAAAAAAAAGGGGCTAAAAATTGCACTATTAATACGTTTTGATATTTTAATTTACTACATTACATAAAAATATTAAAATGATAGTTCTCGAAAATAAATGTAGATAATCACTTAAAATTGCAACACAATATTGCCACCAACAAGTGTAATAAGTAACAGTTAAAATTTCAAGTCGATTAATCAATATAATTATCGGTCATTAATTACAAATAAAATATAGACTAAAACAAGATTTATTGAAATCACGAAGGGTATAGATAAATGTGAAAAACGAATTAACGAAATTGGAAATTCAACGAAAACGCAAATTTTTTCAAAAATAATTTTTTTCTAAAAAACAAATGAAGATAATCTCTTTAAATTTTAACCAAATATAGTCTTCTATAAGCTTAATAAGTGGTTAAAGTTTTAAGTCAATAAATCAAGTATTCTCCGAAAAAATGCGATTAAAAAATTTAAACAAAAAATTTTTAATCTCAAATATCTTTTTTCATAATGGACCGATTTTTTGGGCAATGAACTCGATCAGCAGATATATAAAAGCTACATGAAAATTCAACGAAAACGCAAATTTTTTCAAAAATAATTTTTTTCTAAAAAACAAATGAAGATAATCTCTTTAAATTTTAACCAAATATAGTCTTCTATAACCTTAATAAGTGATTAAAGTTTTAAGTCAATAAATCAAGTATTCTCCGAAAAAATGCGATTCAAAAATTTAAACAAAAAATTTTTAATCTCAAATATCTTTTTTCGTAATGGACCGATTTTTTTGGGCAACGAACTCGATCAGCAGATATATAAAAGCTACATCTGTGCCAAATTTCAGGACGATTGGATAATTTTTGCTCTTGTTATCGTGCGACAACGAAAACGCAAATTTTTTCAAAAATAATTTTTTTCTAAAAAACAAATGAAGATAATTTTTTGAAATTTTAACCACATATAGCCTCCAATTAGTGCAATAACTAGTTAAAATTTCAAGTCGATAAATAAATTATTTTTTGAGATATTAATTTTTTAAATATAAAAAAGTTTTCATTAATAACAAATGACAGAGTGAAGATATTTTAAATTTTAAAAAAGGATAATATAGGTAATTTAAATACCTTTCAAGAAAAGTTTATTATATTATTCAATGATGGCTATAAGATATGAAAAAATCGGAAAAACTAAAAATTCAAAATTGTTCTTTGGAAAATAATTTTTTGTCTAAGGAACAAATGAAGATAATCTCTTGAAATTTTAACCAGATATAGTCTTCAATTACTACAATAACTGGTTAAAATTTCAAATCGATAAATATAATATTTTTTGAGATATTAATTTTTGAAATATAAAAATGTTTTCCTTAATAACAAATGACAGAGTGAAGATATTTTAAATTAAAATCCGTCGTGTACGACGGTTGACGCCTTACCGATTAAGGGGATGCCTTACTCGTACTATTACCGACCGAGCAATTCACACAGTTTCAAGCTGATTAAAAATAAAATACGTCGAATCACAAAAAATCAAGAGAACACTCTTCTGTGTTTTTTAACGTTCTATCATCCAGTCAAAGTTTGGAGTCGAAATATCAAGCCGTTTTTTCAAAAACTTTGAACGAAATTAAATTTCGTTTGTTCAAAGTTTTTGCAGAAATGACTTGATATTTCGACTCCAAACTTTGACTGAATGATAGAACGTTAAAAAACACAGAAGAGTGTTCTCTTGATTTTTTGTGATTCGACGTATTTTATTTTTAATCAGCTTGAAACTGTGTGAATTGCTCGGTCGGTAATGGTAGGACTATGGCACCCCGTTAAGCCCAGTGAGCGCAGATATCAAAATCAAGGTAATCCTTATCACATTGACTCTCCGTAAAGTTTCGTTCGAACGGTTGAATCTCTCGGCTTTACATACCCTCGCGGTTCCAATGTGTTTAGGAGAGTCTCGACTGCTGCGCTGCACTGCGGCATGCAGTAGAATCTTGCTTGTTGAGAGCCTCGCTCACGTGTGTTCGCTGCTATGCCGCTATGGTGCGCAGGGACTCTCCTGAATACATTGGAACCGCTAGGGTACGTAAAGCCGTGAGATTCAACCGTTCGAACGACTCTTTACGGAGAGTCAACGTAACAAGGATTACCTTTATTTTAATATCTGAGCTCACTGGGCTTAATCGGTAATGTACCGGAGTTGTGCACGGCAGTCCCCGGGTGCACTCCTTACCTAGGACTGCTTGCCACTAATTCTGCTGTGCGATGGCACAGCGCTAAATAAGATGCTAAACCTCTATAAGATGTTTTCACGAAAATACTCCAGAATTCCCTACAGGATTTTCCATGTAATTATCTACAATTTTTCCTACAGAATTACCTACAGAATTTCCCATAGGATTTCCTGCAGGAAAAGCGCGAAATTCATGTAGGATTTCCTATAGAATTTCCTATAGAATTTCATATAGGGCTGCCTATATGTATCTTATAGGATTCCTATAGGATTTCTGCGGGATGCCTACAGGATTTCCTATAGCATTTCCTACAGGATTTTCTATAGGATTTTTTTATAAGGGACAAGATCGGAAATTGATGTATAATCCAATTCGGAAATTGATGGGCAGAATAAAATGTGTCTCGTGTATTTTTAACTCGGTATTATTGTTCAAACAAATATCCTACTATTTACATACGTGACAAACAACATTAATAATTTATAAATTACGGAATACACGCGGAAATTCAATCGTTTCACAGACAAAAAAAAGAAGAAACGGCGCATTTTCACAAAACGATTATCGCGTGCGATAATACGAGAACCGCGCGAAGATCAAGGTCTCGGAGCATCTATATTCGGATGTTCAAGTCCCGCCAGGTGTCTCTCTCGTTGCATCTCTAAGGTATACCAAAGTCACGTGATGTATGCGGGGCAGGTTTGAACTTGTAAAATTCTATTTTTATGAAATGCAATACTTTGTAAATGATTTTATATATCTTTGTATTGATTAAATATTTTTCGTTTTTTCGCTTTTGATTCCATTTTTGCGTAATTAAAATTAATATAATCTATTTTGTATGGAGTTAAGGTGCGTTTGTTTACCGCTGACTAGTGTGAATGCTGTCAGCTGAGAGCTGTGAGCTGTCTGCTTAGGTATAACTTAGAGCAGTTTTAATTTTTCCCGCCAGGTGTACCACTTTTGCTTGGACGTCCAAATAGTTCAAGTCGAAGTTCAACGTTCGCGAGGACAAAGTCAAAAAGTTACTAAAACATCGAAACAGCTAAAGAAACACACTAATATATTTGTTAAACAATAATGCAAAAGTTAAATTTACAATTATTCTTAAACCGATACAGGCTAACGTAGACCACATCATTTATACAACGTAAAACTTCATAGTACCACACAGCAATTTCAAAACCGTTCCACACACACACACACACACACACACACACACACACACACACACACGCACGCACGCACGCACGCACGTCCGCACGCACGCCCGCACGCGCGCACGCCCGCACACACGCACACACACACCCATCCACACTGAGAAAAGTGATTCTTTGTGCCAAATGACATTCATTAACTGTTAAGAAATATTCATTTGGGATATAGTCAATTGAATATTCATTAACAGTTAAGAAATGGTTATTTGAAATCCATATACTACCGCTGCGCTGGTGTAGTGCTCTACAGTACTTCTAAATAATATGTTACTCGTACCTCAGGTGAATCACATAACTTGTGAATGCAAAATAAAATTGTTTTATAGAATACATTCCAGTTCAAATATATACAACTAAATAAAGTACGAAGATTTCAATACTAATCGTGATTGCAACGTGCCTAACCTACCTTTTTAGCTACATCTCGGAAAGTCATATTTCTTAACTGTTAATGAATGGGGAATTTGTACCAAACATATAAGTTTTTCGGGTCATAAATGAATTATTTCTTTGTAGCAAGGAATCACTTTTCTCAGTGCACACCCACACCCATACACACACATATGCACACTGGCACGCGCGCGCGCACGCGCACACTCTTCGCTCATCGTGTTATACGACAACTCTCGGCGCGGTCATCCAGTTTTTAGAGAAAAATACAAAGTCCCTCCTCTCTTTCTCTCTCGATAATCATCACCGCTCTCGTGTATGTCCCCCACCATTCCAACCGCGTGCGCGCCGCTCAAGTTCGTCCATCACGTGGTTCTTATCTCTCGCGCGCGCCGTCGGCCGCCTGTACCTACCGCGTGTGTATATATACACTTAAACGACTTACGTAAATTGTCAAAATCTCGGAGGCTGCTGTGGCCGTAATTTTCATCGTTTTTGAAAAATTCCTTTTCGACTGGGTTGGGATAATTTTTCTACGCCTCGAATGCCCGCTCGATTGGGGCTGGGATGAGGGTTTCAATGCGGCACGCAGGTACGGGTAGTTTGAGGGTGGATACGAGTGATAGTTGTAAGAATGGGTTGGTTGGTGGTTGTTGATTACGATTGGGTGGATTTTGGGTGGTTAATGGAGGGATTTGCCGTTTAATTTGTGTTTATTGGCGTTTATAACAGCCTGACTTTAAGGTGTTGTGGCAATCGCAATTTTTGGCAGTTTTGAAAAATTCTTTTTATCAATGGTTTTGGAAAAATTATGACGATTGGGAATATAGAGAAAGAAATTTGCAAAAATGAAATTTTGATTTTATCCATACGGAGAGGTAGGAGAGGCAAGGTTGCGGCGGTGTACATTCGAGGATATATTATGCGAATTCGTGAAAAATATATTTCGTTTGAAAAAATTAAAGAAATTTGTATATAATAATGAAATCCAAATAGATTTTTCTTACGTCTTCGAAATAATTAAGGGGGTCACAGACCTATATAGACCTATATATATTTGGCCTTTGAGGCCAAAAGCATCTGAAAAAATAAAATAAAATATAATTAGTTACATATACTAATAGTATATCATAAATAGGCGCTATTTCTAATAAAATGGTCCGAGATATAATCTGTAGACCAATTTTACTCAGAGATATTGCATTACCAAGATTTTTCCTTTGGCGTAATGTTTTTACTCGACAAATTTTCATGGGACAAGGCCTAGAATACTCTAAATCCATCCAGTTTTCTACCTAAGAGTTGGAAATATCAAGTTTCTTGAAACTAATATTTTTTTTATAGAAAAAACTACTTTTAATTCATGAACTTTCTGAATTTTCATGTTTTTTTGTGGATTTTAGCATTTCAAAAATAGTAGTTTCCAAAAAGGTTATATTTTCAACTCTTAGGTAGAAAACTGGATGGATTTAGAGTATTTTAGGCCTTGTCCCATGAAAATTTGTCGAGTACTTATTTTTAAAAGCTACGCCAAAGTCTTGAAAACAATATTTTATGAAAAAAACCCTGTTAAATGAAAATTCAATAAAACTTGAAAAATATTGAGCCATTTAGTTCCCAAATTTTTTCTTCTTCCTGGAACATAAAAAATAAGTTTTTATAGTTAAATATAATGTAATTTTACAAAAAATATATTGCTTACCCGTTCTAAACACATACATAATAATCTGTAACAATTAATGAAACTCTTTAAAATACGGTAGTGGCAGAATTATCTTACTCACTGTTTATAAAATATCTTTCGAAATCCAGTTAAACTGATATTTTAGTTTTTTTTTACAAATAGAATATTAGCTGATTGTCTGTAACTGAAATCAAGAAGAACAATAATTGTGAATTAAGCAAAAATTGACTCCAGAGTCTTAATTGATAATATTGCAATATAAATCATAAAAATATTTACCTTAGCTTGAGGTCTGGTCCCCTATAAAAAATGATTAACAATACTGGCACTTTGGCATGCATTCCTTTAAACTTGATATCTCAGCAACGCGAGCTCTTGGGCTTCTGATTCAACCTTACTGTTAAATGGCTTTCCAACACATTGTACTCAAATATACTATTAAGTAAAATACTAAGATGAATGTAGAATATTCTACAACAAAAATGTTTCATATCGTAGAATCCAAAATCTCAATCAAAACTATTACATCACTATTATGTTTGACGTATTATATGAAATCTGTAGGTATGTAGTGGATATTACAATAATGCATAACTTTTTGAGAAAATATAAACTTAATTTTATCATAGCGAGTTAGAAGTGATGATCTGTTCTAAAACTTTTTGACCAAAGTGGATGTTTTTATTTTCTTTCGCTCACATGTGTCTCTCTTTTTTTTTAATTAAACTGAATCTTGATAAAAATATATTTCTATTCATAGAGAGTGTTGACACTACGGTCTCATTTTCGAGCTATTTTAAACTTTATTAATTTAACTTCTTTATTAATTTAAGTGAGAATGGCAAGTTGGAGAGGGGAATGTGGAGGGTGGTGGGGTAAGAGAAAAGAAGGGGGTATGGGTGCATGGTATATAAGGAGGTGTATCGCGGGTTTTATTTCAGTCCCTGAGGAGGAGCCGGAGCAGGCTCGAAACGTCGGACAATGTGGTGGTGGTGGGCAGTCAGATCGTCCTTTGCTAACAAAGTTTTTTCCAGATTTTAATTAAGTTTTTATTTCAGATTCTGCGGGGGTGATTATAAACAAGGGCAATCTGACTGCCATAAATATTAATTATTTTAATTTAATTTGTAAGACTGTAAGACCGATGGAAAAATTCTTATCAGTTGATATAAAATTGCAGTCGACATAAGTAATATTTTTAATGATATTTTAAACTTTAACAAAACACTCACTATCCACTTGTATTAAACATTTTCACAAAATAATTATTAGATGTACTTTTAAATATAATATAGTATTATAATATAAATCATTACTTTCAAATCAACTCAAGAGTCCAAAAAGTTCAAAATTAATTAACAAATGTCGTATAAAGAAGTTTAAAATCATAATGCGTATGTGATGTCAACTGTGTTTACATATTGATGCTAGCAGTCTATTTTATGTGTAGGTATTACAGTTTATGGTTATGGCACAAAAAAGAGAGTACGCTACTGTCGAAAATTGACTGATCAATTTCAAGTAAAGTGGTCAAAATTTACATTAAAAAATGATTCCATTGGGATTTAAATTAAAACGTAGGTTATTTTAATGTTAAATAGATAATAAAAGAAAATCAAGATTTTCGTCATTTTGTAGGTGGCTATCTTTTTAAGCTATAACGAACATTTAAAATTTTTTTTATTCATACTTTTTTAGATTCAGAATAACATATATAATTGAACAATAAAATTAAAAAAAAATTACAATAATTTTTTGACATATTTTAGGTCTATGACCCCTTAAGTCAATCGTTATTAATAACAACAACACACAGCAGAATATTACAAAATATATAAATTGTATATTCTTAGCATTATTACAATACGTACAACATTTTATTATATCCACACGCGTACTTATCTCTCGCATCCGAAAAAAACGTCAGTCATCGATACGTCTATATATGTGGGATATTTCAGGTGAAGTCAGCAGCTCAAAATTTTAAAATCGTTCAAAATTTTTTTACTTATAGTTTTTTATGAAAAAAACATGTTTCTAAAATTTTATATTCTTATAAAAACTCTTATTCTTAAGGTTTAACATCTTATTTTAATAAATAAGTAAAAAAGTTTAAACTCAATAAATTACTTTATTTTAAAAGATAATAAGCATCATGTAACATTTATTTTTACCATATAAAAAGGATGTGTATCGATAACAAAATAATGTTACGTATAGGTATGGGGTACCTTTTCACTTGAAATTAATAATAAATATATTGTAGATTTCAATAATTTATAGATTAAATTGTATATCAAATAGTTAAGTTTGTACATAATACAAATTGTATGAAGCGTAGCCCTAACAAGAAAGTAATTTTATTTATAAATAATTAAGCAGTATTTATCTTGGTATCAAGGAGCGCGGGAGCGCTCCGAAGACAAGTATAGAAGAAGCCTAAAGGAGCGACCCGTGCTACATATACATTGAAATGGATGTACGAAAATTCAATGCGCTTTTGCATATATTGCGTTAGTTTTTACTATATAACATATCCCTCTTAATCGAAAGCCATTTCATTGCTCTACTCAAATCAAAAGATTTTATTTAATTGGAATATACATTGCAAAACTGTCTGTCACCTAATTTATGCACACATAATAATAGATTACCCGGTTGAAATGGTCTGATAAAATTTAATACAAATTTGCAGATTCCGGTGCAAAAACCGCATAGGTTATTAGGTCTCTGCACCATTTTTGTATGGTTTTATCAGACATTTTCAACCGAATAATTCTGAAATGTTTTAATTTTAAGCAGGTATGAAACGTGTATTCGTAAAGAGAGTGCAGGTTTTTATCCAATATTCAGAAAATTAAAAATGTATGTAATTAATAACTGATAATTACATAAGGCTTATTGTATAAGCCTAATATTATTGAAAATAGATGTTTCATGTTCTATTTGATGCTCTAACAAAATTCAGTGATTTGATCCATTACATAGGATGTATGAATAATATTAAGCTTCTAAATCAACCATATTATCAAAAATGCTAATTATTGGTTTCTCTTGATATTTCAAAAAATCATAACTTTTTTCAATTAGTCTAACCATATTTGGTTAAAAAAGCATTTTGAAGAGTTTTAAAAGTAGAATTAAAAAAAAATTTTAAGGTGCACTCTCAATATTCTACGATAAAGGTATATCAAAAACAAGCAAATCAGAGACTTTCAAAAAGGTCATAAAATAAATACCGGCACATCCTACAGATAAAATGCAAATTTTTTGCCAAACAATGTTTTGTACAAAAAGTTTCAAATTTTTGATGAAAAAAATTATAAAAGTTGGATTTTAATCAAACATTACAAAAAATTTGAATTTTCAATGTTGCATATCTTTTTTATTTATGTAAATATCGATCTAAAATTTTATGAAAATGTTTTTTTGTATAAAAAACTATAAGTAAAAAAATTTTGAGCTCCGCTCGCCAACCCCCCATTCATAAGTTGGTGCGCTATTTATTTATTAGTTTTTATTCTAAGATTAAAAAAAAATAGTTTAGAGTAGAGTATTATATAACCAATTTTCAACAAAATCTAAGCTTTTTTTGAACTTTAGACGGTCATATTGGATCTGCAATTTTAAATTTCGAAATTCTTATAGGCCGAATCCATCTTAAATCGAACAGCCAGAGTATGCCTACCACATCGATCATTTTGGAATCAAAGTATTACTGTTCTTCTCGAAAAATGATTTGACACATATTTTTTCATTTTTCGATTACACTAAAATGACATCCGGTTGGCAATGTCAAAGATTTTTTACAAAATCCTAACTTTCAAATTTTATTTTTCAAGGTCATTTTCAAACAGCTGCTAATTTACGAGTTTTTTTAAGTTTTTGAGTAAACTATACGCGATCTTACTCAGATTAGCGCCTTCTTTCATGTCCTGCATGGCATTTGCATAAAAATAAAAAAATGCATAAGTTATGCAGTTTTTACTAAAAAATGCACTTTTTGGAAAAATGCATTTTTTTCAAAAACCCCATGTTTTTTTTTAGGACGCTTGCTCACAAAATGAGTTTCTATAGAATCTTATGAAACTTGCAGGGTAGATTCTTATTGTTATTATGTGCAACATCTGCAAACTTCAGAAAGCCTAGCAACACCGTTCATGAGATATAAGCTATCAAAGTTAGACAATTTAATACGGTGTCTTATGAAAAAGTCGTGAAAAAATTAACGTTTTCATTAATAACGCCAAAAGTTTTCTATAGAATTGAACGAAAAAGAGATATTTTACTAATGATGATATTTTAAATAAGCTCTCCAAAATCCAGAAAGCCTAGCAGCACCGTTTTCGAGATACAGTTGTTTAAAGTAGGTAACTTCGGCCGCGCGTGTCCTTGTGTGCATGTAAACAAACCAATGGCGTGCCCGCGCGCTACGCTTGTGTCTCACAGACGGAGCGCTTCGATGTGAATGTACACACCATTGAAGCGGCGCCATGGTACGTGTACAGTCTCGCGTGAAATTTTGAGAGTGGGGAGACCCGAGAGAGCGCTAGGCGTACGGCGTTCGACTCTGCGTACTTTTGGTTACGATTGCAATGAGCAAGCGTACTTAATGAAAATTTAGATGAAGATAGAGGGTGATAATCGGATGACCTGAATATGCATCTGGTTCTGAATAAATTCCTTTTTCTTTAACAAGATTTATCGATTTGTTGACCATATACATTGTTATTTCTGGAAATAAAGATAAAATTTCATGTTTTGTAAAGGATGAAGGTAGTAAAGCCAGAATTTTTATTTTTTCTGATACCGTAGAACATTTTTGTAGGCCTAAATCCAATATTTTGTACCCATTCCGTACAATGACAGAGCTGTGGTTGATTCATTTGATTCAACAGAAACTTCATAGAGTGTCTTTAACTTAGCATTGAGGATACTAGAAAATGTTGAAAATAGTCTTTTTTTTCTTTTGATTTACTTAATTTTCAGTAGATTTTTCACGTATAAAGTTTTTTCTTTTAAGTGGTGACACAGAGCCTAAAAATGATGTGCTCATTTCATTATTAAATTCTTCGATGTGTTCTGGAGTACTTGGTAAAAGATCTTCGTCTATATCAACTTCAATATTGTCAACTTCATTCTCAGTTGCTACATCGACTACGATATCGACAAATTCATCGTCAGTGCCATCCACCAATTTTAAAGCAAACTTATAACAATCGTTACATATACTTGTAGACGGTGTCAAAAGTAAATTAGGACAGCGACATTTCAATAGATGAACAAGATCATCCAAATGCTTGAATCATGTTTTATTCGATAGATAGTAAGTAGGCTTTCTTATATCTCCCAAGGAAATTGGGACATTTAATTCTATCTTTTGAAAAATACTCAGACGTAGTGGTTGTTTTGATACAATAGAGATATGTAATAAATTTTAAAAACTGTGTATTGTATTAAAAAATACTAAAGTTATATATAGCTAAAACCATACAGTTATTGGCAAGTGTTAAGCTCAACGTTCGCCATCTAGTGTACAAATGTATAAGTACATAATAAGCTCATACAAGCACGCACATATGATTCTGTATACCGCCTATACTGCATACTGCCTATATGTGTGAGTGTGTGTGTGTGCGCGCGCGCGCATATGTGTGTGTGTGTGTGTGTGTGTGTGTGTGTGTGTGTGTGTGTGTGTGTGTGTGTGTGTGTGTGTGGATATATAATAATAATAATGATAACAAAAAATACATGTCGAATCATTTTTCGAGAAGAACAGCAATACTTTGATTTCAAAATGATCGGTGTGGTAGGCATACTCTAGCTGTTCGATTTGAGATGGATTCGGCCTATAGTAAGATTCTGATTAGCGACTTCGAAAACCACTGTATACAAATTTTAAGCAAAACCTAAGCTTCCTTCGAACTTTTGACAGCCCTTCTGAATTTCGGAAGTCTGATAGTAAGATCGTGATCAGCGACCTCGAAAACCCCTGCGTACCAATTTTGAACAAAACTTAAGCTTTTTTCGCACTTTCAACCGCCATATTGGATCAGCCATTTTGAATTTCGAAAGTCTAATAGCAAAATCGTGATCAGCGACTTCGACACCTCTGAATATCAATTTTGAGAAAAACCTAAACTTTTTTCGAATTTGTAACCTCATATTGGATCTGCCATTAAGAATTTTGAAAGTCTGATAGCAAAATCGTGATCAGCGATCTCGAAAACTCCAATATACAAACTTTAAGCAAAATCTAAGCTTCCTTCGAAAATTTTTGGCAGCCATATTGGATCCGCCATTTTGAATTTCGAAAGTTATAGCAAAATCGTGATCAGCGTCTTCAAAACCTCTGATTTCCAATTTTGAGTAAAACCTAAGCTTTTTTCGAATTTTCAAACACCAGATTGGATCCGCCATTTTGTATTTCGAAAATATAATTGAAAAACTTGATCAGTGACCTCGAAAATCCCTGTATACCAAAATTAAACAAAGCTAAGCTTTTTTCGAATTTGTAACCGTCATAATGGATCCGCCATTTTGAATTTCGAAAGTCCAATAGCCAAATCTTGATCAGCGACCTCGAAATCCCTTGTATACCGATTTTGAACCAAATCTAAACTTTCTCCAAATTTTTAACCACCATAGCAAGTCCAATAGCAAAATCTGGATCATCGACCTTGAATATCCGTGTATACCAATTTTCAGCATAATCTAAGCTTTTTCCAAAATTTTAACTGTCAAATTAGATCCGCCATTTTGAATTTGGAAAGTCTTGTAGCAAAATCGTGATCAGCGACTTCGAAACCTCTGTATTCCAGTTTTGAGAAAAATCTAAGCTTTTTTCGCACTTTCAACCGCCATATTGGATCAGCCATTTTGATTTTTGAAAGTCTGATAGCAAAATCGTGATCAGCGACCTCGAAAAATCCCGTATACAAACTTTAAGCAAAATCTAAGCTTCCTTCTAAAATTTTTGGCCGCTATATTGGATCCGTCATTTTTTATTTCGAAAGGCTAATAGAAAAACTTGATCAGCGACCTCGAAAACCCCTGTATACCAAAGTTAAACAAAAGCTAAGCTTTTTTCGAAATTTTAACTGCCATATTGGATCCGCCATTTTGATTTTCGAAAGTATAATAGCAAAATCTTGATCAGCGACCTGGAAACCCCCAATTTTCAGCCAAATCTAAGCACTTCTACAACTTTCAATCGCGATATTGTATGCGCCATTTTGAATTTCGAAAGTCTAATAGAAAAACTTGATCAGCAACCCCTGCATACTAATTTTAAACAAAATCTAAACTTTTTTCGAATTTTTTTTCGCCATTTTGAATTTTGAAAGTCTGATAGCAAAATCGGGATAAGCGACCTCGAAAATCGATGAATTCGAATTTTGAGCAAAATCTAAGCTTTTTCTGATCTTTTAACCACCATGTTGGATCCGCCATTTTGAATTTCGAAACTCCGACAGCAAAGTCGCGATCAGTGACTTCAGAAACACATGTATTCCAATTTTGAGAGATACCTAAGCTTTTTCCGAATTTCTCACGGTGTAAACATAATATTTTACGCGTGGTGTGAGAAAAAAAGATGTTTGTCGCATGTATATCGAAATGATAAATACGATTAATGAAAAGGGTGGGCATGAGGGGGGGCAGAGGGGGCACGAGGGGCGGTGGGGGAGGGGGGGAGGGGGCTTGGAGGCTACTTTAAAATAAAAAAAACTCTAGAAATATGCTGATTTTTACGTTATTTTGAGAGGGGGCTGAGGGTTGGTCGGAGGGGGGGCGGTGAGGGAGGGCAGATGTTCATAAATAATGCTAACATCAATATAATATAGGAAGATATATGTATATAGTTGCGAATAGCTCACGTATCATTGGGCTAGCGCGTGTGTCTATAACACTTATGGGAAGACATTGTACGTACTTATGTATCAAGTGATGATGTATATGTAACAAGACACATGCGTGGGAGATTGTTAACAGCTGAGCACGCCTCCGTGGCTTTCCGGTGGCGTTTATAATATTGCTAAATCGGGGGCCGATTGCAGCAGCATTTTTGAGTATTTTGAAAAATCTCTTTTTGCGCTGCTATGGGGAAATTCGGGGGAGAAAAAAAAAGAAATTTTTTCGGATGATTTTTTTTTCAGAATGGGGTGGAAGTGGGTGGAATGGTTGGTTGAATTTCGTTGAGTGACATTTTGTATACTCATATTTGCACGTGGATAATTCACCTGGCGAAAAGGGTACCGTTTGTTAAAGATTATAAAACAGACGTATAAAACATATAGCCGCAACAGTAAACCTTTGCTACTTTCTTCTCTGCTTTTACCTAATAATACTTATTCCTCTATATAAAACAGCCAACGTTGTATTTCACCAAAAACAATTTCAAACTGCGCCATCATCATTGGAAAATTCTAAAACACCCAACTCTCCCTCTCTCACTCTAAGCGCTATTATATATATATATATATATATATATATATACACACACACACACACACACACACACACACACACACACACACACACACACACACAAACGGTGGGAGGCCCTCTTTTTTTCTGTCGCCTCGAGCCGCGCGCAAACAACAATCACGGTAATGAGATTAGAGCGGATCGATTATATTAGCGCTTGTTTACCGGAACTTTTTTTTCATATATATATATACACACACACACACACACACACACACACACACACACACACACACACACACACACACACACACACACATACACATGTTTACACGCGCGCACTAAAGATAGCCGGCGAGATAACGCGGGTGAGTTGTGACTGGCGGCGTGAGCGCGCGCGGGAACCCGGTTCTCACGATGTTAAATATCAGTGAGAATCGAGGGCCGATTACAATTGGAGTTTTTCGCTTTTTTGAAAAATTCTTTTTGATCCGGGTTCGGAAAATTTCGAGTAATCCGAATATCTGACCGTCATCTCGATCGATAGAAATTTTCTGGCCGCCACCTATACGATCCACCAACCCATATATTATATCTTTTTCTCCTTATACAAGTAAATCACCTTTCAGGGCGAAAATGCAGAAGAACAAAAAATTTAAAACTGCAAGTATATTGTACAGTATACGTTCTTATGGAAATCACTACTGATACACTTATAATATGTGTGTATACTGTTAATGCGGCGCGCCAGTTTATCTCTCTCGAGTGCGCGCGAGAGATCCCCAACGGCAAACAAGGTCGGAGACCGACATGTGAGTGACGGTTGCGTTCGTTCCTGTTTTATATAATTTTTCAATATCTACCCACCCGTATTTAGCGTAATTTTCGTCTTTTTGAAAAAATTCTTTTTGCATTATGATCTCCGTTCTTTGTAGTTGTCGAATATGAAAATCAAAATTGAAAAATGCCGAAATTGAGGTGTTTTCGTTAATGTTTATAATTTCGTGTAAAAAAACGATGCTGTCACTTAAATTGTGTTTTTTATTTTTTCATATACTACATCTGTATATGAAATAACGATTAAAATAAAAAAAAAAAACATCTTTTTTCGAACAACTGCTTTCAAAAACTTCATACACATATGTCCGCACACTATCCTCAGCTCTATATACTTATTAGTTATTAGTATTAGTTTTGATTAGTATTGTAAAATACTTTTTACAATAAATGAAATACTATACTTATCGCTCCCCGACCGCAAAAACAAGAATTTCAACAACTGCGCAGTGCTTCCTCCACGTGCGCGCGCCCCCAAAAATTGGCGCGGCTGCGTGTTCGCCTTTTCAAGAGCGCGCGCGTACCTTGGAAGACAGTCAATGAAACCGGCTGCGCGCCGCCGCCGAGGGAGAGCAACGCGTCTGTGATGATGACATATAGATCGTTTATAATTTTCAAAGTTTCGAGGCCTGTAGCGTGTGTGGTTTTTGAGATTTTTGAAAAATTTTTTTTGACACGGGTTGGCGAAATTGGGAAGATGATGAATATTGGGGTGTTAAAGGGTGATGATGAATTTTCGCGGGGGTCGCAGGGTGGAAGGGTGTGGGCAAATTGGGGAGGACTGTGAGCGTCGGGGATGCGAGGGATGATGGTGCAAAGAGTTTATAATAATTTGAATGCTGCAGGTATGATGAAAAATTAGGGATGAATGCGCTCGTGACTTAAAGTTTGACTCTTATTCGACAGTTTTATAATTTTTTGACGTTCTTATAGGTAACGAGTAAAAATCATTCCCATTTTCACCGATCACGAAAATCAATCATTTTTTAATTCACGAAACACGATTAAAACCCGCAAGAATAACAACAATAAAAATTCGTCGATTGTAACACACACTTGTTGCTGAACCAAACCATCCAAACACTCAAAAAAGGAAAAAGAAAAAATTCATTTTCCAAAAATCCATCCGGAACTTGAAATTTGGGAAAAGCATAAAATATCTGTAAGTATGTGTGAGCGCGTGTACACACATGCGCGCGAGCGCCGGCGCAGTGCAGCCAGCTGAGCGAGGCGACTCCCGCTAAAGTTTTATAACCACGAGAATTCGGGGGTTGGCAGCCGGTCCAATTACCGGTATTTTTGAAAAATTCTTTTTCCACTGGGTTCGGCGAATTTGGCAGATTCCGAATATAGAAATAAAAAGTCGATCGAGGCTGGTGATCGGGTGGGGGTTGTAACCGTGACGAGGGTTACGGAATTTCCTCTATAGTTTTTAGAGGAAGTTAAAGTAAGCTTGAAAATAATATACATCTCAAAGGCAAAAAATCGTCAAAACTTTCAAAGCCGCGGGCGTGCAATCTGCGCAAAACATGAATACAAGTAAACCTGACAGCGTCGCACTCTGAAGGAAACTGATATAATCGATGCGACGCGTGTGTCAATTATGTGTGTCGGGAGCGATAAATATACTTGCCTCGCAAGATATACAGTGTGAGAACACAGTTCTCACAGTTTTAGAATCCTTGCAGCGGCCGGTAGCATCCCCAATTATCATCCGTTTCGAAAAAGTTACATCTTTGCATCAAAATAATTAAATTATTAACATAGCTGTCCAGATCACACGAAACAAAAGAGAAACCACTACCATCCCCGAATTTACATCGCATACCTTTCGAACCCTCCGACAACCCCCCCCCCTCTCTCTCTCTCTCTCTCTCTCTCTCTCTCTCTCTCTTACTCTTAAAAAAAGGCGGCAGAAGGCGCAACGAACTGCGGTGTGTGCTGAAACAAGTGGTGGGGATAGCGGCGGTCGCTTTAAAAAGTTGAGTTTCCCGATAGCGCCCGATCAGTAACTCGCGCGCCGCCTCTCGCTCTGCATCGTACGGCAGCTTGTACAGATAGAGTGTGGAGGTAGCCACGAGAAGTATTAGTAATTGTAAGGGTATTTATTGGAGACGTTTCCGTGTTGCCAAAGGTGAGTGAAAGGTGTTTTTTTTCTCTTCTGGTGGGGAATGGTCTATTTTTTCGAAGTAGAGGTCCGTTGTATATTGAAGTTGTAAAATTTTACAATGTTGGTTAATAACGTTGTGAAAGATTATTTCGTCTACTATATTAAAAGGTCGTGCGTCTTAATTTAACTGTTGCCATAAGATACGCATATCTGTGAGAGTGATTAATGAAATGAGCTATCATTGATAAGCTAAAAGAGGGAAAAGAATCGTCATAGGCATTAACGTTTAATATATCTCCGCGAGGGAATTTCGCTGTTAAATAGGAGCGCGAAGAAAGTTGTTCATACTTCACATAAGTGAATGCAAATTTTCCATCGATTAAAATGCGTGAGTATTTTTGTTTTTTTGCTCCGGTTGCTCTCGATACATTGCAAATATCAACGATATTTCAGATTAATCGGTATACCGGTACGCGACAGTCCGCCGTGTGATGCAACCCCGTTGTGCATTTAATTGTACGCTCAATTGCATCACTAACTTACTTCTGTTAATATAACAACCAATCAACATGCGATCGTTATAATTAAACAAGGAAAACAAGCGCGCGAAATTCATCGATTATACCGATTTTGAACCTGGTTTTATTTACATATAGCCTATATATACTTCTGGGTCCGCAAAAAAAAAAACGAAAACAAAAATGAATAAAAATGTTCTTCTTCGTCTTCTTTTCCAGACAACTGACCAGTCGACGATGCCGAGCCAACTCGAGGAAGTCAAGGGCAAGCGTGCGACCTTCGGCATGGGCTGCTTCTGGGCGGGCGACTCGCTCTTCGGCGCCACCCCCGGGGTCATCCGCACGAGCGTCGGCTACGCCGGTGGCACCAAGGATAACCCAGCCTACAGAAACCTGTGAGTTGCTTTTCATAATAAATTAACAAAGTTGTAAAATTTTATGGGTATAGATGAGAATTAGAATAAGTTAAATGACGAGAGAAAGATGTAACTTATGCATACCGTTGAAAATTGAATATACCACTATAGAATTTATTTTATTTAAATTAAAAGTTATGAACTCCGTTTTCTTACGCAACTCGTCTCCAGCATCACCGTCCCTTTGTCCCCCGCCCCTTATCCCCCTTCACGTCGCAAAAAACCGCGAACAACAAACTTTTTCGCATACCACCTGTAAAGTATTGTGTTTACTCTCTGATGTCAGGGAATAAAACGCCACATGTACTCCCTCCTAGAAAATGCGACGCTTATGCTCGTGTGTCTGCTTTTTTCTCGATTAGTGCCGCCTGCAGTGATTTGCGGCCCGAGCGAAGCGAGAATCGCCAAAATCCATCTAGTTATATTTACAATGAAATATATATGAGCAAATCCCAGATACTTTTAAAATTTTATGTAACTCAAAAATTTTAGATTTAAAAGGCTATAACTCAAGTTCTTTACGAAACACATAACTGAACCAAAAAAGAAAATGTTCATTTTTCAATAGAGTAATAAAAAAAAACCGCTGCCAATTCATTTGCCCGTAGCTTCCTCAAACTCAATTTGCTGATTTCTTGAATTAATTTTTAATAACAAAATTTATAATTTTTGCAACAATTTATGACATAATTATAATTAAATTCATTTATGAAGGTTAAAAAGTATTAATTTTAAAATTTTTTTCTTTATTTATATATTTATTTAGATCAACGAGCAAGAATGCCCTAGATTAAACATAATATATACATGTATAACATCATTAGGGAATTATAAGCTTTTTAAAAAAAAACACGTTTTTGTTTTTGTTAATAACTCATTTTTTTCATTTTTCAATTTTTAGGTTTTTGTTAATAAGAAAATAACCGTGATAGCTAGAAAATTTTTTCTTCTTAGAAAATATAGGTATTTTAATTCTCTTTCGAATGCTACCCACCCATCCCATTCGAATACATAGAGCTGTTCTCGAAAAATTACAATTTAAAAAAAAAACGAAAAAATTTCAACCTCAAATATCTCTGAAATTTATGGACCAATCATTTTGCCCAAAGAACTCGGCCGAGAACTATACAAAATCTACCTCTACAAGAAATTTGGAAGTGATTAAGTCAATTTTACTCCCGTAATCGTTGGACATACAAAACTCATTTTTTTTTCATTTTTCAATTTTTTTCTCAAAAACTAACCAACAGAATGAATTCAAATTTTTACAGATTATAACTATTTATATACTGCATTATCGTCATTTTTCTCCAAAAAATTGGTCGCTTAGTTTGGGAGTTATAAGCTTTTTAAAATAAAACACGTTTTTGTTAATAACAAAAGAACCGTAATAGCTAGAAAAATAATTTTTGTTTTGAAAATATAGGTTTTTTTTATTCTCTTTCGAATGCTGCCTATCCGATTAAAATATCTTGATCCTATCATTAAAAAAAAGCAAAAATAAATTTTTAGAAAATCGAAAACTCGAAATAAAACAAAAACGCATCGGCCCAATCAAAAACCGGATTTTTGATCCGCAACCACACAAAAGAAACGAAAAAAATGAGACCTGTCCGGTTAAAATCGACCGAGTAGAAGCTGAGACCCAGGCGTACACACACACACACACACACACACACACACACACACATCCATACAGACATTTTTCAAAAACCATGTATTTTGATTCCTAACACCTCGAAAAACAATTATAACATGTTTTTACAACCACTCAAAAAATTACTATTACAAAACTTCCTCTAGGAGGAAGCAAAAGTTTAACTTAATGGTAGAGAATTAGTATATTATGATACGTGTGGCTAAAGTGGCTCTTTTTTGCACGGCGTAAGGTTAGCGAGCGCAGCGAGCTCGCTGCGCTCGGGCACTAACCTTACGCCGTGCAATAAAGAGCCACTAAATCACGCGTATACTATTTTATACCACTCTAACCTCAAAATCACAACTTTGATATGATTTTTCGGCGCTCGTGGTATAAAATACCGTTCGAAACTAGTGCATAAGTCGATTATTTAGCTAGTGTGACTTTTTGCACGAGCGAAGCGAGTCCCCACCCGTGTCAAAATGTACTATTATACCACTCTAACCTCAAAATCATAACTTTGGTATGATTTTTCGGCGCCCGTGGTATAAAATACCGTTCGAAACGAGTGCGGAAGTAAAGCATCACCTTCCGCACCAGTGTCGAGATGTACTATTTCGGCTCGATTGTTTGCGTGGTTCCCCGAAACCCCTGCAATTGAACAAATATACGTGAAAGAAAGCGATACAATATATATCGTAAATAAAAACACTCCCTTTCCAACTGTAACAACAAGAAAAAAAAACATAACGTTTGAATTCCACAGGGGCGACCACACGGAGGTCATCGACATCGAGTACGATCCCGAGATGATCTCGTACTCGCAACTCCTGGACTTGTTCTGGAACAACCACGAGTATGGTCTAACGACGTTCATCAAGCGACAGGTAAGCCCACATCGCATGTCGGATTACCGCGCGATACTTAAATATTACGTGTCGAGCGCGGCGCGCGGCTAATGCACTCTCGATATAGAGCGGTTGGAATTCGTAGGGAATGGTGTATTATGTATATGAAATGTGATAATATGTTTTATATATTCTTGTATATATGTATAAACGTTTATTATACGCTCGAGTATGCAACGCATTAATAACTATACTCACTAATAATTAGAATTATTAAAGTTAGGACGTATATAATATTGTGCATTAGTTACGCGTGATAAAGTCTCTCGCGTGCATACGCGCGGCCGCATTGAATTAATTACCAACACAATACAGTGTAATATTATAAAAAGATATAAAAATGTAATATAACTTACGCTTAAATCTATCGCGGCTATTAATTAGATAGTCGTTATATTATACGACCTAAACAAACTGTTCTCCTCTTGTACTGGCCGCGTGCGTTATATAGTTCCAGGCAATTAGCATACCGCGTCGTGCTATTTTCATACATACGAATTCCATCGGTGGGTTATTAATCAGAGCCTCATGCTGCTTTTTCGTAGTACATGTCGTTGATCCTGTACCACGACGACGAGCAGAGGCTAGTCGCGGAGAAGTCGCGTGACCACCAGCGGCAGGTCAAAAACGCGGAGCTCATCACCGAGATTAACCAGTTCAACAAGTTCTACCCCGCCGAAGAGTGAGTATATCAATCCGTCCATTAACAAAACTATTAATGCGTATATCAAGGATTCATTTCGATTGTGAGATCTTTTGATTATTCAACTTTGTTGCAATCTGCTGAATTGCTCCTACAATCCATCACAATTTTCATCGTATATAACGAGTGATCCCCCAATTGATTAAACATGAGAAAAAGCCGCGTTTGTGTTTACTCGCTAATCCGATAATGAGAAAAGCAAATTTAAAGCACGCCGTGCCGATGATAGGATTATTCGTATATTTATACATACACGTATATAGCCGAGAAAGGAGGAAGCGAAGTTTTCATTGTTTGAAGATCGATAAGCACGGCCCATGAATAACGTTGGATAAATGTTTTTATATACACACTTTTTTGTTTTTTCTTTTTGTTAACGAAAAAAAAACGAAAGTTGGGGTATCGAATTATTCAAACAAACAATGAACTGAATTATTCCTTCGTCATTAAACCAATAAACTCAATTTAGCATTCACGAATAATGTACAAAAATTTCGCCCACATCGCCGCGCAATTAACCGCAGCGAGTATAAATCGGTCAAATATTATACTTTTCCTACGAAGTGTGTGCATCACAATCGCGCGAATCGTATGTAAAGTTATAGATCAGCTAATCATGCCTTTATTCTTGCAATTACAAGGAATGTGTAAGTTTAATGGGCGGAATGAGAACATACACGGAGAGAAATTTTAGAGTAAAAATTACCAAGGTGCCTTGGTAGCGCATGGACAGACTGTCAAAAGCCGTGTGTTATTCCAAGGTTTCTAGTACAATTTATAAGTTTCCCAGGAAAAACTACCATAACCACTTAAAAAAAATACCAAATTATCTGAATAAAAATTACCAGACACACTGGTAAAAATTGAGATCTAGTCATTTTTACAAGGTAACCTAAGAATTTTTACTAAGAAAACTGATAAATTTTACCAAATAACCTGGTATTTGTGTACTCGCGCATGCGCACTGCGCATTATTGTGTTTCAGAAGATTGATACTAGGAGGCGTGCGTGACGTTAAAATGAAAACAATACACATATTTTCAGTAAGTAATAACGGCGATTCAAATGACTGTTGGTAACAGCTTCCGTGGCGCAGTCGGTAGAACGTCGGACTCTCAACCCAAAGATCGTCGGGTCGAATCCCGCTTCCGTAAAAATTTTTTTTCAGTTTAATGTTTTTTCATCCTTGTTTCTGTTTCTATTTCTACATTAAAATACTGTATATCCATCAATATGGATTAAAAAAGTTAATTTTTTTAATTTAAATTAACTAAAAAAAAATTTTACCAAGGCACTTTGGTAAAAAGTTTGAAATTGTCAGTCTATCCATCCATTACCATAGAAACTGGTAATTTTATCTCGAATATTTGTAATTTTCACTACAAAATTTCTCTCCGTGTAGGTGCCACTTGAACTCAACTATGTACCACGCAATTAATCGCCTTTGTTTCATCTAATCCGACGCTCAGTTTTGCGTTATCGCGCGGCTTCACTAAATATGCACAATCGTCGAAAGGATTCGGAAGTTTCTGGATGGGTTCATTTTTTTTCTTTCTGTCGACGATGAGCTTTTTTAATAAGAGATAATCGCAATTTTTCTTTTTTTTTTATACTGCTCGATAACTTTTCCACTGCGGAATAGCGCTAAATTTTGTCTTATCTGGATTTTGTCTCCCTTTCGGTGCGGCTAATTAATTCTTGGTACGATCGATATAGAACTTATCTTGATTGTTTGTAGATACGAAAATCTAGTATACTTTGTTTCAATGCACACACATAACTTCTGCCGTAAGAATTTTCCCATTCGAAATCATGAATTTAGAGCCTCGTCACTTCAAATGTCGATTATTATCTAAGTATACTCCTGCAGATACAACAAGATAGACACATGTTTTATTATTGTACCTATATTTGAATATTATCTTAATCTGTCGAACGCTTCATCCATACCGATTCTCGATTGTGTAATTGCCAGTGGAAGAAAGCGATATTATAATCTTTTATCGAATGGAAAGCTCTCTCGTGTTCCTCGCGATATTTACTTTGAAATGAATTCTTACATATACAAAAAGAGATTGTCCACAAATCAAACCAAAATTTTTCTGATCTCACATCAATCTTTCTCCAGCTACCACCAGAAGTACAGGCTTCAGGGCCACAGGTTCCTGCTGGACGTGCTGGGCATCAAGAACCAGGAGCAGCTGTGCAGCCTGCCGGTCTGCGCGAAGCTGAACGGCTACCTGGCCGGCGCCGTCACGCTCGAGGACTTTGAGCGCGAGGTACCGGGTCTCGGCCTCGGCGACAAGGCCGTCCAGTACGTGCGAAAGATCGTCGTCGAGGTCCAGGAAAATGGCCTCTACTGCTAGCCACCGCGATGCATGTGTGTATGTGAATGAGTGAGTCGAAGCGAGCAATCTCTTAGGATTTTCGTCTCTTCGCGATACGCGATATTGTGTGATATGAAGTGTGTGACTCGCAGGGACGGACTGGGCCACCAAGACGGTCCGGGATATTTGGAGCCTGCGGCCCTTAAAATATCTAATAATATGTATAGTGTCAGGCAATGGACAATTACAAATTTTACAATTATTTAATAGTACATTACGATACGGGTGTGATTATTTACCGCAAGAGAAATTTTTCGCACGAGCGAAGCGAGTGCAAAAAGTCGAATGCGGTAAAAATCACCTTACGCACCAGTGTCGTACCGTATATTATACCACGAGAGCCGAATTATCATATTAAAGTTATGATTTTGAGGTTAGAGTGGTGTAAACAATTTTTAAACCCAAGTATTAGGAAGTTACGTAGACATATATTAATAAACAAGACTATTATTAAATAATTTTTAAACCAAGTAGTCGGGGGACGCGAGTTCCAAGCATATAACGGAGTTACGTAGACGTGCGACGTAAGCAAGACGATTATTTGAATAATTTTTAAACCCAAGTAGCCGGGGGATGCGAGGTCAACGAATATGAAGGAGTCATGAAGACATGAAACAATAAACAAAACGATTATTTCAATAATTTTTAAACCCAAGTAGGCGGGGGATATGAGGTGCACGCATGTTAGGGAATTGCGTAGACGTGCAACAATAAGTAAGACAATTATTTAAACAGTTTTTGAACTTAAGGAGGCAGGGAATATGATATCCACGCATGTAAGTGAGTCATGTAGAGATGAAAACATAAGCAAAATGATTATTTAAATAATTTTTAAACCCAAGTAGGCGGGGGATATGAGGTGCACGCATATTAGGGAATTACGTAGACGTGCAACAATAAGCAAGACAATTATTTAAACAATTTTTAAACTTAAGTAGGCGGGGGATATGATATCCACGCATGTAAGTGAGTCATGTAGAGATGAAAACATAAGTAAAACGATTATTTAAATAATTTTTAAACCCATGTAGCCGGGGTACGCAAGGTCCACGCATATTAGGAAATTACGTAGACATGAAAACATAAGCAAAACGATTATTTAAACAATTTTTAAACCCAAGTACACGGGGGATACGAGGTCTACGCATAATAGGGAATTACGTAGACATGCAAAATTAAGCAAGACGATTATTTAAATAACTTTTAAATCCATGTAGCCGGGGCCGCGAGGTCCACGCATATAAGAGAGTCGAGTTATAGAGGTTAAGAATTTTGGAAATAAAAGTCTTGCTTACGTCGCACGTCTACGTAACTTCGTTGTATGCGTGGACCTCGGGTCCCTCGGCTACTTGGGTTTAAAAATTATTTCAATAATCGTTTTGCTTATTTTTTTATGTTTAGATGACTCCTTTCCATGTGTGGACCCCATATCCCCCGCCTACTTGCGTTTACAAATTGTTTAAATAATTGTCTTGCTTATTGTTGCACGTCTACGTAATTCCCTAATATGCATGATCCTCATATCCCCCGGCTACTGGGATTTAAAAATTATTCAAATAATCATCTTGCTTACGTCGGACGTGTACGTAACTCCGTTATATGCTTGGAACTCGCGTCCCCCGGCTACTTGGATTTAAAAATTATTTGAATAGTGGTTTTGCGTATTTTTTTATGTCTGCATGATTCCCTTACATGCGTGAACCTCATATCCTCCACCTACTTGGGTTTAAAAATTGTTTAAATAATTATCTTGCTTATTGTTGCATGTCTACGTAATTCCGTAATATGTGTGGATCTCGCATTCCCTGGCTACTTGGGTTTAGAAATAATGTAAATAATTTCGGCCGGTTCCGCAGCTTTGGCCACGCGGCCCTGTGGCCCTAAGGCTACGCGGCCACCGGGAGCTCTCCCAAATTCCCGATGGCCAGTCCGGGCCTGGTGACTCGCGTATTGATGATGATGACGACGACGTTTACCGATAGTATGTACACAGCGCCCGAGTGCGAGGTTTGTTGTATTCGCGACGAGGGATGATAACGTTTAGGACACAGAGAGTACAAAGCGACAATCGTACGACTTGCCCGGGTGCATTAGTAGCTAATTATACACACACACACAAACACACACACACACACACACACACACACACACACACACACACACACACACACACACACACACACACACACACACACACACACACACACACACACACACACACACACACACATATATATATATATAAACGTAAGTATGTATAGATGTGTGAAGATATTGGGCCGATTGGGCGATGGGGGAAAAAGAAAAGGTGGGCGACGAAAGTATGTAAAGGCATTTTATTTTTTGCGCGATGTGTAAGTAGTCGTCCACTGCGGGAGAGGTGTAAGGATGATAGTTGCGCCTACTTCTGCTTTTTTGTTACTGCAGTAATTATATAAAGTATCGTTAGTACATATAGTTAAGCGATTCATATCAATGACAAATAAATTTATTTTTATTGAAGATATTGAATTGAAGATTTTTTCACCCTCCATAATTCTATTGTAGAAATGATGCTTTTCTCGATCCGGCGGAGGTAATATACGAAATAAAACACTTTTATTTCTTACGTTTTTTGAGCGACGTTTCGTTGACTGATCTGTCAACCTCTTCAGGCTAAAATTTTTATTGTCAGAAAAAAGTTATAAAATATATTAGACAAAACAATGATTCTAATTTGTATACGGAATACAACGTAACATTACCTGTTAAAAAGTTGTATATGTTAACACATGTTAACAAGTCAGAACGGCCGACATTATTTCGCCGAATTTTTTATATTTCGGAAGATATGCGACGAAACAGATATATGAATTCGCGTTTATATACACAGCAGAGACGAGCATAGATGCGGAACCAAAACAATAACACCCGTTTGTTAACATTTAAATTTCCTTAGTACCGGAAAATATGATTTATTAAGAGCAAATATGTCTTCTTTCTTATTTATGTTATTGTTGTGGCATTTGATATGCATCATTTCAGACGGATTTATTATTGAAGATATGTTGTTTGTGTCTCGTTTCATTGCATGGTACGAGTTCTTCCATTCTTCCTCCTCCAAAGTAATACAGCTTATTTTTACTCCAATTAACTTTGAGAAATTTCGTTCTTTGTATTTAATGTAGATATAGTTGTAAATAAAATAAATCAAACAAATAGGATTTGCCGTATAATAACCATTTACATTGGTACTTACGTACGATTAATTTTTAAAGACTTACAAATTACTTGCATTGATAATTATTACATGACTAAATTAAGATTAGAATAAAACGAAACTATTAAATATCAGGCCTTCATTGAAGTTTACATTGATGAGAATTTAATTTAATTTGATATTACATGAACCCATATAATGACGCACAAACAGAACTGTAAATTAATAAAAGCTGTCTTATATACAGTATTGTTCACAAAATCCCTCTAGCGAAGCAAACCAAAGCTTCCAACAGAGCAACTTATCGGCTGAAAGCAATGACGAAAACCTCCCGTAAAGAAACTGTTCACTTATATACTCGACGATAACGGAGTGACTTAATAGATACCTCTATCCAGAGGTTCAAAGCTGTACCAGTAGATGGCGCATCTATTAATATCGCACGCGCCGAACTTGACCCGGGAATATTCATCTGAACTTGCGTAACTACCCCCGGCGACTATATTCGCGTAATACGATTGTTGTGAAAATTTTCCGGCTCGTAAATGTATGTCTTGCATTCCAACGTTCAAAAAACGCAATGTTTGGTTTATGCGTGCCAGGATTCATTGCGTTGTTATTTTGATAGAAATTAATATTTTTTCTGAATCGTGCTTTTATTACTGCTTTGGGATCAATCATAAAATTGGAACCTTGGACAAAATTTTGTATTTTTGCTTATATTTCTTTAATATTTGTCAATCATTCTCAAAATCTAATATCCAATTTGTCAATCATAATAAAGTATATTTATCAATTAAATGGTTATCGCAAACATCGAAAAACGAAGTATATCAATGAATGAATGAAATTGAAGCGCAAAACAATGATACTATCGTAGATAAAAGCGATTATACATATATCGGAGGTTACCATCCCACCATTGCATAATCGCTCGAAACCCACCTCACGACTGCTATAACGTTGAATCGCAATTTTTATTTAGAGCCTCGCAAACTGCAATCTCGCCCTATATATACACTCAACTACTGCACGTTTCATTCAATACGCAGCTTATATTATACATACTCTAAACAAATAAAACCAAATGAATCACACAGCATGCACCTACCAATCATTCTTATAATGAATCAAGCCTTTTCTCAAGTTCATAAATGTCTTTCTTCCACCACCAAAACGTCCAAAGCTATAGTTTTGATAAACCATTGCCGCACGCCGACAACAACAACAATCACTGCGTTCCGCGTTGATAAAAACGCTTTCCCCGGCTTATCAGATGCACTATATAACGCAACAGCATACACAGAAAGTATATAAACGACGTGTGTGATTCACCCTCATATCCTCTCTTAAAAAAGTGATGGAGGAAATCTGTCATCACAATAAGACTGTTTTGATTGGTTGTTGCTGGCTCATTTGATTGGTATACATAGAATAAGCGCCAAAATCGAGTATGTTTGAATTTTGAAGATTGGATTCTTGACTTTGAATATTTAAAACTGAATAGTATAAAAAAAATTTCATGATTTTATTTATGAGACTTACGTTACTATCGTATAATTTAAACTATTTAAAACAAACTTTTAAAATGAAACTTGATCATGTTCATAACCTCAAAAACAAAGAGATAAATGATACGCGCGAAGCGCGCTAAAAGTAGCTAGTATGAGTAAATCCACAAAACCACAAAACCGTCACACTTTTTGTGTCACCCCGCGCAAAAAAATGAAGACTGGCCAATATATTGCTCGGAAAGTGGGCAATATATGGGATATGTCACTTCTCATACATGGCCAATACATCTCCATATAGCGCTTCGTACCGTTTTCCAATATGTGGGATGACGTATGGTCCATGTATTGGTCAGGAAAATATTTATAGAATTTTAGAAATATGTTTCTCATATATAGGCAATACGACACCCATTCATAATCTCATAGAAATATTTTAAGTCACATTGGAAATGGAAGTATACCAAAAAATAAATCAATAGAGTATGGCTAAAATATCCAGCATGAAAAATATTTCATTCATTAATGTACTGGCCATATATTGGCAATATGCCACATATATAATTTAATGAAATGTGGGAAGTAGAAAAGAAATTAAAAAAAAAAAATAGATGTTAAATAATTCATTTATTCATACATTAACCCTTCGAGAGGCGAATTTTGAACAAATAATTGCATTTTTTGTTGTTATTCATTTTTCACTCGTATTAATTATTAAACAATTTTATGACGAATTATGGTTTTTTAATCACTATTAGCTGTCGTATACAAATAATAGAAAAAACCGTTATATCGACGTATTGATTGTGGCATTCGTTATGGCGAACTGCTGGTCGTTGACGGCGTGAAGGCATCGAGGTTTAATGGTCGTCTCGTCGGAAGTGGATGAGCCTCTGATATGGTCGAACTATGGTAAATGTATCGGCGTTGCTCTGCGCTTCTGCAGATGGCGTGGAAACGTGATACGAGGAGGCTTTTTTCCACCGCGTGCTCCAACGCTGATGCGCAGACGACGTCAATTCAACGAAAGCTATAGGCTCATGTCCACGGAAAAACGCGCAAGAACGGTGGCTCTCGCGGAAAGCGCGGGAAAACCAGAAAGTTGGGAGGAACGAGCGTACGAAACGCGGTATTTGACGACCAGCGCTCTAATGAGTACTATCGGCAGCATATAAAATTACTTTGCGATTCCACATCTTCGTATTTTCGTGATCGTGGCCATTTTTTTCTCTCCTCGAACTACGTGAGAAATGTGACAGGAAGCACGTGCTCTTCGTGCGCCCAAGGCGAGCCCCGTTTTCAATGACATTTTCTCTAACGATAACTGTACCAGGTATGCACTTTATTCTGGAACACATAAATTGATTGTTTTTATTATAATAAAACGAGGCTCGCCTTGGGCGCGCGAAGAGCACGTGCTTCCTGTCAAATATGAAAAATAAAAATTAAAAAAAAAAATGAGAAGTGTTTGTAAAATGTGTTATTCTTTCTTTTATTTTTTCTTTTTTACTAATATTTTCTCAGATTCTTTTTCAATTGAAAATATTAAATCTTTTTTATATATCTAATTATAACACCTCTGGTGGGTATATCCTCGTAAAGCGCCCCTGACTCACGCGTTATACACACTGTAACTCGTTGTACGCGCGAGAATATTATAATCATCGGCTTGGAATCCGCGACTGTCCTCCGTGCGCTCGTTACGCTCCGCTTCCGATCTGCGTGTGTATGTGTGTGTATATAATATATTATACAGAGCCAAGCGATTGTGTATAGATATATGTACACACAATCGCTCGTCTCTGCCGCGAAAAGATTCTTTTTTTTTCGTCTGTTAATAATATTGACGAATTTTCTTTGTCGAGTGGGTGCAGTCTTAAAGTCGTTGGAAACTCCTTTTGTATATGTATTACGATGGTGTTGCATAGGCATTTAAAAGGATTTTTAATATTTCAGACGACAGAGACACGTATTAATATGTACGTATATATTTTGATTCTAATGGTTCTAAAAGCTGTTAGAGATCGTCTTATTCAAACGTTGAGTGGAACACAGAATTATCAACGGTATTTTGATACACACATATCTTACATTCCTTACCGTACACTTGTATACATAATTACAAATTTATCATTTATACGTATTATATTGTTTAGATCTATGACACACGAGCGATAGGTATAAAGTAAAATTTATGCCTCCCCCTTTATTATAGTGCAATCTTCTTTCAACCAATGACATCTTCTACAGCAATAACATCGTGTCATCGACGTCGAGCGAAACATTGGAGCGCAATTTCCATTGTACGACAATCTCATTCACACCCGATGAATAATATACGCACAAATTACATTTTTTACCGATCGAGCTATAACGATCACGACGCACACACTATATGAGCTATTCCAAAAATTATTTCCCTCTTACGTCTCGAAAAAAATAAAAAATTTTTTTTGAAGCGACACTCATCAGACTGTGAAAAAAATAGTTACACGCTCGATTGAATGGCATACTTTTTTGGCGCGACTTTTAAGTTAATTTTGGGTTGAAAAGATTTGATGGAAATTTTATCTTTTTTTACGAAATGACGAAACTTGAAAAGGTGATTTAATTTTTAAGGCACATCTACAGAACAAAGTTTTTCTTGTTCTTCAAGTCTTTCTGAATGTGAAAAAAATTATTTACAAGCCCGATTGAATGGTATACTTTTTGGCGCGACTTCTAAATCTAAAAATTAAGGAAGATTTCGTCTTTTTTCTATACGACGATACTTATAAATACTGGCATCTGCCTATTTAATCTTTCCATAAATAATTATCTACACTGAAATTATGACTTAAAAAGTTACAGTGTTCTAAGAAATAATCGTTATTACAATTACTACTTACCATAATAATTTGCTACTAGCAATAATTCAATAAATATTTAAAAACGTAAAATCATTATCCATCTTTTTTCAAACTTTTCATCAGCTTTACGTATTCAATACATATTATAATTGAAATAACTAAGTGAATAAAGAACATTAGTCCTTCCATTTAATTTTTTATTTACTAATTATAAGAAAATTATAAACTAAGCCTGAATAAGTAAGTTCATAGCTCGTAAGTTTTACAATTTTTAACTGCTTCATCTACATATTTACATGTCTTATCGCTAAGGCAGAAAGTATTTGCTTTTTGCTTCTCTTTATATTTAAATGGAGATTTAATTCTACATAATATTTGAGTAGAGAATACTTTTTGGACGTCGTCAACTTGTGGCCATGATAAATTTGTTCAGTTGCGCGCGAATAACTTCTTAATAAATACGTTTTCTTCGATTTCGAGAATTACTCCAGGATATCATTTCTTATTATAAATTACTACATATTCCAACTGTTTTCTAAATAATTTTTAGTAATATTATTGTTAAAAGATTTTTGTGTAATTGAATAATGGATTGCACTATCAACAAGACTGTAATGATTGCAGAAATTATGTGTCGATAGACAATCGGTGCATGATAACGAAAACGTAAACTATTTTTATTTGAATTCAACCGAATAACTTCGTGCACTAATTTTGTTTTTCAAACGGGTAATAGCTTTTAAAAATTAAATTTAAAAATTTTAATTAAATTTTTATTTTACCAATAAATGACGTTGAGCCTTGTTATAGAAGAAGACAGTGATGACGATTGATATATCGACGGTTTTGTGGAAAAGGTTTCGATTCAGATTTTGCTTGAAAAAGGTCTCCGTTCAACTTTTGCTAGAAAAAGGTTCCATTTCCAATTTTGTTTGAAAAAGGTGTCATTTCAAATTTTGCTTGAAGGTTTTCATTTCAGAAGCACTTTATTTTCCACAGATTTCGTTGTGGTACCACTGCAATTTACTTTTACTATTGGTAATTGACGCGATACACACGCCTACGTTCATCGTTTCGTCGTTAAGTAAATTGCAATGGTACCACAACAAAATCCATGGAAAATAAAGTGCTTTTGAAATGATACCTTATTCAAGGAAAAATTTAAATGACACCTAGCAAAATTCGAAATAACATTTCTGCAATCACTACAGTCTTGTTGATATTGCAATCAATTATTCAATTACACACAAATCTTTTAACAATAATATTACACTGAAAAACATCAGGGAGAAGGAACGTACCAATACTGGCAGTGTAGCTCTACCCGCGCTTCGTATAACGTCTCGCCCAATTTTGGGAGAATAATGACCCCTAACGGATGTTTATGCGCGGTTTATGAGAGTATCGCGCGCAATCTACCAGCCGTTTTTCTTGGCAACGGTACACTCAGTCGCCCGTTTTGGGAGAAATTTTACCCCAAAATAACGTCGCGCAACTCTAGCTGTCTTTGGGACAGCGACTTTCTCAAGTGATAGACCCGCTCTCTCAAAGGTTTTTCAGTGTACCAATAATTATTTAGAAGACAGTTGGATTGTAGTAATTTATAATAAGAAATGGTATCCTGGAGTAATTCTCGAAATCGAAGGAAACGTATTTATTAAGATGACGTCCGCGACCGTTGCGGACTTAGATTATTTTTTTTATTTTAAAAGTTTGGGGAATTAGTTCGAGCCCGACTTTTTCCCCGAACGTCCCGAACGTTCATGCACCCGCGAGCTTCGGAGAAGCTCGCGTCACGACTCGGCCGACGGGCCGCGCCCGTGGACTTACGGGAAGAGCAGCGCGTCGCTAGCAACCGAGGTATTTTGCTGTACTCTGATTTTTTGGAGCACACCCGCTCTCCGCGCTCCGCCGGAGACGGACCTCCTGGTCTCGCCAGGCTCTCGCCTGCACTCCCGCCAACAGCGACTCTGTCGTTATGGGCAAAAGGAGTGTTCTTACCCTCGCCAAGTGCGGCCTACCGTGCCGCTCAGGCAAAAAGGGGGTGACACCTCGAGCCACGCTCGGTGTCACTAGGACAAGCGAGGAACGACCTGGAGAGAGTCTCGCGAGCCCGCGAAACTAACGCAATCGTGAATCACATTTCATTTTACTTTTTTTTTCGTTTATTTAAATTTTCTTGATTTTTTTTGTTTATATTTTGCTCTACCGTATTTTTTAGAAGTATTTTATTCTAACTTTAATTATTATTGTTTTTACGCATTTATTTAACCACCTCAACCTTTTTCCCGCATCATCTCATGCTCTCCGCCGACGCTGAGCTTACGTCAAAGAAGTTTTTCGCGCACCGCAGAACAAATTTCTCATGGCCACAAGTAGACGAGGTCCAAAAAGTATTCCCTACTCAAATATTATGTAGAATTAAATCCCCATCTAAATATAAAGCAAAAAACAAATACTTTCTGCCTTAGCGATAAGACATGTAAATATGTAGATGAGGCAGTTAAAAATTGTAAAATTTACGAGCTATGTATTTACTTGTTCAGACTTATTTTATAATTTTCTCATAATTATTAAATAAAAAATGAAATGGAATGACTTATGTTCTTTATTCACTTAGTCATTTCAATTATAATATGTATTGAATACGTAAAGCTGATGTAAAGTTTGAAAAATTAAGATAGATAATGATTTTACATTTTCAAATATTTATTGAATTATTGCTAGTAGCCAATTATTATGGGAAGTAGTAATTGTAATAACAATTATTTCTTAGAAAACTGTATCATTTTAAGTAATAATTTCAGTGTAGATAATTATTTATGGAAAGATCAAATAGGCAAATGCCAGTATTCATAAGTGTTACCGTATAGAAAAAAGACGAAATTTTCCTTAATTTTTAGATTGAAAAGTCGCGCCAAAAAAGTATGCCATTCAATCGGGCTTGTAAATAATTTTTTTCGCATTCAGAAATACTTAAAGAACAAAAAAAACTTTGTCCTGTAGATGTGCCTTAAAAATTAAATCATCTTTTCAAGTTTCGTCATTTAGAAAAAAATGGTGAAATTTCCATCAATTCTTTTCAATCCAAAATTAACTTAAAAGTCGCGCCAAAAAAGTATGCCATTCAATCCAGCGTGTACCTATTTTTTTCACATTCAGAAAAGCTTGAAGAACAAGAAAAACCTTGTCCGATGAGTGTGCCTTCAAAAAAAATTTTTTATTTTTTTCGAGACGTAAGAGGGAAATAATTTTTAGAATAGCTCATATAGGGGAGGGCGGGGCACGTGTGACACCCTAACTTTGATTCAAAATAACAACTAAACCGTGTATTATTTCAAAATGTACAAAAACGGAATAATTAGATCAGAAAAAAATAAAATAAAATAAACTATTAACTTTTTTTTCATTTTCTTTTAATTATTGATAAAATACAGAAAAGAAATTGTGAAAAAAATGCTCTACGTGCTCCACCGGCGGGTGGATTGTGGCACCCGACGGGGCACGCATGGCACGGTCAAATTTAATATTTTACTATAGGTATTTTTTTCAATTCTTTTTTCCAGTAATTAATACTTTAATAATTATGCCATAATAAAATTTTCAAAAATCAAATAATTAGTCTATTGAAAATTGAAAATTTTATTTTTATTAAGGAACATAACAATTTTTATTTTAAAATAGATTATTACATTTTAATAAATGATTATATATATTTTTTAAATTCCTTCTTATAAAATATGATCACAACATAATACTTTTGTTTGATTAACAAATTATCATTATTATTACAATAAGTTTAAATTTATAAAGATTTCGCGTCATTTTCATCTATGTAGCATATTTGAACTACCTGACCATTGAAAAAGGCAGTTTGAGTATCTACAATTGATTCTTCAGGTATTACTTCTCTAAAGTAATTTTCATTATTTACGGAAGCTGAATTATTATTAACAATGGATAAATCAAGCTGATTTGTGTGTAAGTCTTCAAGTGGCTTTTTTCTACTCTAAATATAACTTAATACGCAGTCGAAATAATCGTTATTTACTTATTAATGTAATAATTGAAACTAAAAACTACTTAAAACTAAATTATTGCACTGAGTAGTTGTTAACCCATCTTGCTCCGTTTTTGGTTTGTAGGTTACACCACTTCGCTCGGCGGCCGCCGCGGCGCACTGATACGCCCGAGTGTGCCACGCGTGCCCCGCCAGGGTGCCACGTCATGCCTCATTTTAATACCATTTTCATTTTTTAATTATATTATTTATAAAGATTTTCTGAAAATAACAAAAACAGGGCTTCAAAGATAAAAGTTGAAACTATCAAATAGGTTTGGTCTCATTTAGAAAAAAAATCATTTTCTCGTTGCTCCAAGCGACTTAAAAATGAAGTCAACCTTGTTTCTAAGCACCGATTTTCAATCTTATTAAATTAAATGTTAAACATTATCTATAATCTCAAAAGTACAGAGGAAAATTCTAAAAGCATATCTAATTAGGTTTACGTAAAAATTAAATTTTTTGCATTCATTAATATTAAAAATATGAGGGTGCCAAACTTACCTACCTGACACGCCATGCCCCGCCTTCCCCTATATGAATTCTTGCGCAACGTCCAATTCATATATTACAAGTCACATTTCGCAACAATAAAACCAAGTCGATCGCGATCGCAGAATATATTGCTCGTCATCTTTATTACTTACATCCTAAAACGAAACTTTCAAATTCGCAAAGAATGACTGCGCGAATGTATGTATATATAAATAAACATGTATGGAACCAGAAATTTTTGTATTTGTACAAAAACGTAATCACGCGAGAAATACCCAAATCCTCTCTTTCATCGCACACAGCAAAGAAAAAACCGGTTGCGTTATCGCGAGATGCGTGGTGCGCGAATCAGCTTCTTATCACCGTTGTACGTTAATCTGCTTCCTGCTCTCTTTGTGATATTCTAGGCTGCAATTACCTTTTATTCGTGAAACTTTTGTCGGAAGTCGCGTGTACAAGTCATCCAAGGACCGAACTTTACTATATACTTCTGCATTCTTTTTTCGTTGATATGAGAATGCAACGAACGTATTATATATTCGAGATAGTGCGATTTTAATGATAGACTGTTGTAACGATTTTCTGGGAAATAAAGTGGGCGTCTTTTTTCACTGACGACGGTTCGGCATCAGTATACACAACCTCTTTGATCACATTTTTTCGATATTTTTCACTGTCTGTATAGCGTGAAATTCAATAAACTAATAAATAGCGATGTTTTAGCAAAAAACGGCTACAAAGGTAGAAACCTAAATAAAAAAATACGAACCACAAAATCTCGAACTAGAAATCAATAAAGCGCTGCTATATACTATACACATTCCGCAACGCCGCGCTGAATCGAATGAGAGGAATGCAATATAAAAATATCTCCTAACGCACGGAGTGTTGCATATCGCGTCATGTGCCGGCGGCGCGCGCGCGTTTTATAAAATCGCCTTTGGCCACGGAGGACGAAAAATTGCCCGCCTTTGAATTGGCGCCTGCGCACATTGATCAATTGTTCGCGATGAGCTCTGCATGGACGTGATGCTGACGTCTTCGCGGCTTTATTGGTCGCTCATCTTTAAATAAACTTTAAATACGCAGAAATATTGTACCTATATGCGTTTATTAAAAGTGTGATTATATTATAGTGTATATGTATTTTATTTCTCGGAATCCGAAATTGCTCCGCGAATTCGAAATTTTATTGGTCGTGAACTCGGATGTAAGCTTATTTCCGTAAATGACGTCTGTATATTTTCAAATTGATACAGCACGCGATTATAGTAAAATAATTGCATAAAAATTTAGCGAGTCAGAAACGTAAGAGTATTCATTATTAAGGGAATTTCTTGTGTTTCGATATTACCGGTTATATACAGCAGTAATGAAAATTAACGGAGATACGAGTTTACGTTATTATTTTAACAAACTACAATTTTCGAAACTGAAAAGAAATTGAAAGAATTGAAAAGAAAATGGTCAAGCAAAACGCAAAGATATACCATTAATTGAGTGTAAAAATTGCAGTAAATTAAAGCGATATCAGCTCAACGTTTTTGCCAATCACTGGTCTATCAAGTCCAATCGCCGCGCATATTTCAAAAAACGTAATTCATCATCTACACACAACCGCTAACGGCACGTGACTTCCAACTCTAATGTATTCATAATATATCTATGCGCACGCGCGTGCATAATTCTTCGCAATTAAAGTTCCGCGCTGTCTTTAAAATTTCAATACACAAACGTTATGTATCCCACGTGTAATTGATTTCGAAGAATTACTTTTTTTTTCAACTCGATGAAACAGGATGTGGCAAGCGCGTGCAACATTTTTTTCAATTTTCCTCTCACGTTTTTCCGATATCATTGGCGCGCCCCCGGCGACCGCGCCTCTCGTGTAGTATCGAACTTCATATCAGATGTATATGCATACATTTTATTATGCATTTTAATTTTCAATTGGCATTCAATATTTGACGTATCTTCACAAAATTTTAACCAACTATTAAATAAAAGCCTACGGTTCAGCTCGTCGTTATATAAATAAAGCATACTTTACGAAATTATCTAAAAAAAAAGAAATTAATTCAGTAGCACGTAGCTTTCTCTAAACTTCTATGGAAGTGCTATATAATGGAAAACTTTGGCCTGTCATAACAATGTACGTGTAACGTACGAAGAAATACAAATACAATGAAATTTATGAAGTCATTATTATATCAGTGTATGCATAAAAGATGTAAAATTATATAGTAAATATGAAATTTACAACTGGTATATTGCCGTCAGAATATCGAAACGATTTTTCGTAATAAATTCTACGGTATGAAATTCTATTATGTTTCCAAAAATCTAATCATACAAAAAATGAAAGACCCTGAATATTTTTTAAAAATATTACTATTTTGTGAAAAGTAGATATGCGCATTTTTTGATAAAATATACATGTAAATAAAGAATAAACTTAAAACAAGTATAAACAATCGATGATCTTGCAGCGTAGACAAATAACTTATTGCACGTTATATATTTACTAGATTTAATTGCGTTCGGTTATCAAGATTTACTACCAAAGCGTTTTACCAATTTAGATTTCAGAAATACGAATTATCGGTAAGTGCATATAAAACCACCGAAGCGCGTCGCAAATGGTTTCCCCTACAGAACACATTTTTCCGAATGGTCGTAAATTCAGTCAAACTCAGAAATTAGACAGTTTTATTGGATAAGTACTCATTTATTTTATTACCGCGCCAGTTCTGCAAAATGAGGTTCTAAAATTAAGATAAATTACATTAATTATTAATACAAATCATGTATAATACATAAATGATTTACGTAAAGCAAGAGGTTCAGTGAATAATGACGAGCTAAAATTAAAATTTTTCAGATGGCAACGATAACGCACAATTATTGCTATGAATAATAATTTTGTTTCGATAATCAAAATTGGCAGATCAGAACGATTCGAAGGTCGCATAATTACAAGACGACGTTATTTATTCAACGCGCCATATATCTTATGTCATAATAGAGCCCAACTACACTGCATTTTTTCTCTGCATCTCATCCAGGTATAAACAGAGCAAAGAAAGAATGAAAAACCTCGCAATTAAACTCGAGAATAACTTCAAGACGTTGCGTAAACTGGTCTCCTAAAATTATATTCGCAATCAGAAACAGAATTGTGATACGATTCGTTTTAGCCAGCTTGAAGTGTACTTTTGTTTTTACGTTATAACAGAGAAGCAAAATTGTGAAAATAATATTTTATTAAAATTTTTTAATTACATTTAATATGAAGTGCTTACTTTGACGTACGTAATATGTACATGTCGGAGCTCCTTATTTAAGCGACTTGGAACAGATGGTTGAGCACATGATTCATAAATGAGATATTTAAGACACTGGTATATAGACCTGATACGCTATACGCTATATAAGACCAGATCTCCTCTTTGTATGCGTGCAATGGGAGATTCATGCGCGACTCCCTATAGTCAAAGCAGTGCAAAATGAAGAGGTTACCTAAAATTTAAAAAAACCAGTAGTTGTAATGTAATTTATTTATTTAAAGTGATATAGATAGTCAGTGCATTATAAACAAAGTTTAACATGACTAGGCAAACTTTTTTTAACAAAATGTCAATATTTTAAAAACAGATATCGTCACAACAAACAATTGTTGATAAAACACTGGAATTTTTTTGTTTATCAATCGATTTTAGTTTTGAAGGTCTCATTTTGTTCCTTACGTAATTTCATGCGCACTTGCCGAAGGAAAAATTCAAAATTATTCAAAACCCGGAAAGTTATAGCTAATGGTTCAGAAATTTGTGCACGTGGTTAAAAAAATATATTTTTCAAATTGGTTATATAACTTTCCGGGTTTTGAATAATTTTGAATTTTTTCTTCGACAAGTGCACATGAAATTATGTAAGTAACAAAATGAGACCTTCAAAACTAAAATCGAATGAAAAAATATAAAAATTCCAGTGTTTTATCAATAATTATTTGTGGTGACGATATATCTGTTTTAAAATATCGAAATTTTGTTAAAAAATTTTGCATAGTAATGTTCCATAGACTTTTCTTATAACACATTGACTATTTATATCATTTAAAATGTAATAGTAATGCACTTTAATCGAAGTAATGAATACTACTTATTAATCAATTTTCCAAATTGTTATAAATGTTACCCAGTATATAGTCAACTAATTTAAGAATAGTTTTTCAATTTGCAAATTGAATCACCAATTTGCTATTTCAAAATTTAGTGAGATCGCATTAAACGTCTTTAATCATCCTAAATATGAATTTCTTTTTTTGAAAAACCTCATTGCAACAACAACATACCCATATTATAGAAAATTAAATTATAATCGCAGAGTACGTATTCGTTGTACACATCAACCGAGCATATATTTATAAACTCGCTTACTATTTCTAATGGAGATAATGGCGATTCCTCCGCAATGTTAGTGCGTTATATTTTCGAACGTGACAAGTGTGGTTGAGTGTATCGCCAAATCCATCTAGTTATATTTACAATGAAGTATATGAGCAAATCCCAGAAACTTTTAAAATTTTATGTAACCCAAAAATTTTAGATTTAAAAGGCTATAACTCAAGTTCTTTACGAAGCACATGACTGAACCAAAAAAGAAAATGTTCATTTTTCAATAGAGTATAATAAAAAAAAAGTTTAACTTAAAGTAGAACTTTTTCTTTATAACAAAAGCTTCAATTTAAGACCTGGTAGATCGATGTGCCTTGAAAATCGCCCAGATATAAGAGATTTTAACTTTTTACTTCTTGAATATTGGAAAATAAAAACTCTTTAATCTGAGCTATTTTTCAAGGCACATCGATCTACCCGGTCTTAAATTAAAGCTTTTGTTATAAAGAGAAAGCTCTCCAAATTTGACAATTATAGTAACTTTTTTTTCTACATCGAAAAACATTTTTCGCTCTTTTAGTAATTTTTCGTAAAAAAAGTCTTTTCTCTATTCCTTGGGCGAATGTACGCGCTTTCGCCGTTTGTTTACACTAGAAGAAGAAGCACTTTTGCCCACTGCGTGCTTCATTTGTTTCACGCGCGACCGAAAACTTTGTGAACAATGTTTTGAATAGCCTAGCCCCATATACGATACAGCGGATTGTGACTTTGCCGCGCGGAAGTCGCGAAAGTGTGCGACTTCGGCGCGGAACTGTCTCGCACCGGGAGCGTGGTGCTCTCAAGAAGGATTGTCTACTCTGAATTCATGTTTATTTATTTGAAAATATCCTCTCTCTCTCCTTATCTCTCTTTACCTCTCTCTCTATTTTAGCTTATTGGCGGAACATTATGATATTCGTATAAGTATTTTTATAAGTATTTTATTTACCACATATTCTCTTATTTATTATTTTAAAGATTATCTTTTTAGTTTTCTTTTTCATTGTTATGTTTTTGATAAATCTTTTATATCTCTTATGTATTTTACGACATAATGAACTAAATTGTTATTGTATTCTATTCTAATTATCTGAAATTTATAATTTTATACCTTTTAATGTATTTTCTAATTTTTGCCGAAAGGCAGAGTAAAGATTTATCTATTTATCTATCTATCTATCCCTCTTTCTCTTGACTCACATGAGTAATGTAACAATCTGCTTGTTCATGTATTTTCGATGCCCGCCCCAACCAGCAGCACTCGCTACGCTCGTGCTGCAAATGTTGGGCGGGCATCGAACACACATAAATTAAATGCGCGCATCGGGAAAAACCAATTGCGACAGGTAAAATAAAATTGAAAAATATAACCTGCAAACTACAAGAACGACGTGAAGTCGCTAACGCTATCAAAGCATAGGGCGAAAGTAAAAACATGGCTGCGCAGAGTTGATGTAACCAGGAAAGACGATGATTTTCGACTTTTCTAGACTGATTAATTAACGTAATTTCGTCCGGGAATAGAGAAAAATACTATTTCTTACATGGGGGTTAAATGGAACTGCTGCATGCACGTGATATGACGGCCTCGGCTTCGCCTCGGTTGTCATATCACGTGCCTGCGAAAGTTCCATTTTCCCCCCTTGTAAGAAAATCTACTATTCTCTACCATTAAGTTGAATTTTTTTGTTATTACTCTATTGAAAAATGAAAATTTTCTTCTTTGGTTCAGTCATGTGCTTCGTAAAGAACTTAAGTTATAGCCTTTTAAATCTAAAATTTTTGAGTTACATAAAATTGATGAGTGATGATAGGCGATGGAGGATTTCTTTTATTCTAAAGATGGAGGGTGAGGGGGAGGTGATGAAGTCGTTGAGGTGAGATAAGGCTTGGAGAGTACTGAGAGAATCGGTAAAGATGGAGCAGTTGGAGAGATCGTGCTCCTCGATATATTCGAGCGTGATTAGAATGGCGAGGGCTTCAGCTGAGCCGATGGAGGCATGCGGTGAAATCTTGTATTGAAGATTGAGGTTAAGAGAAGGGCAGAAGATAGCTAAGCCAACATAGGAGTCTGTGTCGGTTTTGGAGCCGTCAGTGTAGAAAGAAACGGAAGAAAAGAGTAGGCTTTTAAAAATACGATGAAATTTGCTGGAAGGGCTTGGGGACTTTTGAATAGCGCGACCTTTGTCCGTAATGACATTGGGAAGGAAACCTTGGGAATTTAAGGAGTAAGAAAAGCAAGGAAGGATGTCCGAAGAGTGAATGAGGTGACGGTATCTATTGAGGCGGGCATAGGCGCGAATAATAGGAAGATCGAGGAGGTTGAGCGTATTACGGTTGTTGAGAAGAGAAAAGAGAGATTCTATTGCAATTAAAGTTGGATTATTATTGACCGCAAAGGCGCGAAGGATGAAACGAAAGGCTAATTTTTTAGGGCGGAGAGAGAGAGGAAGTTCACAAGATTCGGCGTACACGATGCGGTTGGGGGTCGAGCAACGCAGACCCAGACAAGATCTGAGGACTCAACGCTGCACCACCTCCAACTTGGCCCGAAGAGAGCTGTTGCGAGGGAGAACAACTATAGAGCCGTAATCGAAAGAACCGAGCACGAAAGCTTTATAGATTTGGAGAAGCGAATGGGGGTGCCCGCCCCACCAGGTATCGCCCAGGGAACGGATGAGATTGGTGTGAGGGATGCTTTTTTGAAGAAGGGTGTTCATGTGGGGGGACCAGGTGAGTTTGGAGTCAAAGGTGACTCCAAGCAACTTGACCTTGTCTGAAGGAGTAATGGTAGAGTCGTCGAGGTGGAGAGAGAGTTGGGAAGTGTCAGTGAAGGTGCGAGTGAAGATTATTAGTTGGGTTTCTTGAGGAGCGATGGAGAGACCAAGAGAGTGGAAATAGGAAGCAATTCTATTAAGGCTGTTTTGGAGAATGGAGATACAGTGTTGGAGGTCCGGAGAAGAAACAAAAAGAACTACGTCGTCAGCAAAGCACACTCGAGATTTTCTGGCAGCGCGCGGCGCGGCGTCGGGTGCGCGCGCAAGTGCGTTAAGTAAGAGGAGAGCAGGAGCCGAGGCGCTGGCGAATTCCCGTTAGCGCGTGCTGCTGGGTAAGATCTGTTAACGCTGTTTGCTTTATTTAATCGTGTTAACATTACTTTGAAAAAATAAATGTGTATGCATCATTTTCCAAACCATTGTTGTAGCTAGAAACCGAAAATAAACGCACCGCATTGGCACGCTGGCTATTCATCCTCGTGGGTACACGCGCACCGAAGATATATAGGGAAAGCCGGCCTTTGGTCACTTCTCGTTCTTTTCTTTGCACACGGTCAGTCGCCGCGTGTCATGTCGTTTTTTAGGCGAAGGTGTGGTCGGAGAAGGAGGATCGATACGTATACACATACCTATATCAGAAACCGAGTTGCGCACGATGAAAATGAAAGGATATATCCTGTATATAACTATAGTTGCGCGCGGTGTGGGTTTTGTAATGTTTGAGAATGGGGTAAAGTTTTTTAGCGTTTTTCTGGAGTAATAAGTCACTACATATATATATATAAACCCATAGATTGCTTGATAAGACACCGCGTTTGTTATATTATTCATGAGAGTCAGAGTAAATATTTACAGGAACATATAGCGTAGGGTATAAATTTTACAGCCTTCGTGCTGCGGTTAATGACACTTTTATGTGTTTAGCCGAAGAGCTTGAAAGTGTAAAAAAATTCAATGAATAGAACGGCCGGGGCTCGGAGTTTCATCTTAAGAATGTACTATAATATTATGATGCTCTCTTTTGAAAAAAGATCGACTTTTAAATCGCTGTTTTCCTCATGTAAATGCTTTCTGGCTATCGCTGAGAAGAACCTTTATATACGCTGACATATTATCTCCAGCGATGCTGGATTCACGGAATTGTGAAACACGTTGTCGGAGTCTTTATATCAGAAGCGTTTAAGTTTTCGAATTTCGAAGGACTACAGCGCGAGTTACGAATAAGAGCAACATATAGAGTTTTTACGAAAAGCAGGTTTTTATTGATGTTCTTTTGTATAAACGAGTTTTCTTTGTGTATACTTCGTATCGAGTATTAATGAGATAAGTTGCGATGTATTTCTGATCAAAATTTGTTGGTATTATATATAAGTCGAAATAGAAAGTGTTATTGCTTATAGTAAAATAATAAAATTAAGGCGATGTAAACCTCAAAATCAACCCAATTTCATTATTTAATTAATAAACATTCGAACGTTTATTTGGAAAAGCAATTCTTTCAGGCGCTCCGTGTATGTAAATACTATGCTCAGATTTTTTTTTGTGCGATTCTATCAGCATTTCCATGAGATAAACACTTTTTAAAACTGGCAAAATTCGAAGTATACAGATCTCTATTTATCGGCATTGCCGCTTTTATTTAATTAAATAAATTCTGAGTAAATTTTTGGAAAAACAGCTCTTTCAGGCGCTCCGTATATATAAATACTATACTCAATTTTTTTTGTTAGTAATTCTATTATTATTTGCAAAAGAAATATACATTCTAAAATTTGTCGGTAAGTACACATTACCTTAAAATGTGTTGATATAATAAAATTAACTTCCGAGCCTCAATAAAGAGTTAATTTAGTCGAAAGATATAGTGATTCCTTATTAAGTAGTAGTTCATTTCGACGCGGGTGCGGAAGGTGATTATTTAGCTCATGTGAAGTTTTTCACACGAGCGAAGCTAGTGAGAAAAGTCACTTGAGCTAAAAATCTTCTTACGCACCAGTTTCGAACCGTATTTTATATCACGAGAGCCGAATAATCATATTGAAGTTACGATTTTGAGGTTATAGAGGGGTATAAAATCTATATTATGTCCCGAAATTGGATAAAGAATAACCGTCAGCGAAAATAAGTGTTAAAATTAAACTAATTTGGGTTTATTTCTATCGCTCCTTACAATATTAGCCACGAAATCTTGTTACAAAATCTATCTTATCCCTTTATAATTAACAATCTATTCGCCAAACGTAATCGCCGTATTAAACGTATTCGCCAATAACCCCTTATCAACGACCGAATCATTTTTTTTTTAAAAAGCGTGATGAGCTGCATGCGCGAATATTCGTTATACGCGAGTACAAACTCATCAATTACAATCGGCAACTTTGCGACGACGCTCCAACTGCTTTTCCTTGAAAATTCGTGAATTGTGTATTATGTTATCCGGAGGTGAATCACTTCTTTATTTACGAATTATTGCCTTTCTCAATGCGATTAACAATTTAGCGTCGGAACAGGTTCCAAATAAAACATCGACATGTTTGTAGAGACACTATGTATATGTAATCTTTTTATTCTATACATAATATATTTGTTCATAAAGCGTAAAGCTTGATGCCCGATGTAGGGATCCTTTACTTTCAAAGGGATTGGTCATAGGCACCGCGGTCGGGAGAGTCGGACAGGAATTTGTTACGCGGATTTTGTCAGGATCTGTACAGGCTTCCATATTTGCTAAATACATAGTAAAATCTATTTCTACAGACTGTACTCACATTTTATTACGGTGCCTGAGGTACATGAATAATGTATTAATATACGAAGTCTAACCTATAAGTATGAGTTATTTTTTACTTTTGTAAATGTATACCAGTTGACTAATGGATAATACGACAAAATCTGCTCGGTATGCGAAATCACGGATGCGTAATTATCGTAAAAAATGTAAAAGAAGCAGAATAAGAAAGAAAAATATTGATGATATTGTTAATGAAGAAAATAAATGTTTGAGTAATGATGAATGCAGTAAAACGAAAAAAACAAAAATTAGAGCAGTCAAGCAAGAGAACCTCGAAGAAAACATCTGAACTCCAATCAAATAAAGAAGCAGCTGTAACAGAAAATGAAATTAGTAATGAAAGCAGTAATGAATATTCTTTAAGTATTGCTAGTGCTTATTGTATAGATGAAGAAAATATTGACTCTAATGAGAATGATCGATTTTCTTCAAATGACGATAGTGATTTTGTTGATAGTGATGATGATGAAAAAAGTTTCATTGGACAAGTGAAGAACAATTAAGTGATTACAGAATTACACAAGACTTAAGAAAGTGGGCTAGAGATGGTAATATACCTTATAAACAAGTAGATTCCCTTTTACATGTTTTAAAGCCATATCACCCAGAGCTTCCTGCATCATATAAAACTTTATTCAAAGTAAATACTGAGAAAATATTTAAAGTAGAAAAACTCAAGCCATCAAGTATGCCTCTCTTTATAGAGAGAAAAAAAAAATTTAGTAGAAAAAATTCATACAAAAGAAAATGTATAAAAACCATTTACAATAGCAGTGTATTATGGCATTGGAAAGCCTAAAAGTGTTGAACTTTTTTTGTCAAAATTTGTGGGTGAATTGAATGAATCTAATGGCGTTGAAGTTAAAGGTATGAATTTTAAAATAAGTATCATGTGTTTCGTTTGTGATCGGCCTGCTCGTTCCTTTCTAAAATGTATTAAAGGGCATACTTGCTATTACGCTTGTGAACGTTGCATGGTAAAAGGATATCGATTTAAACATAGGACAACATTTCCACTAGATGGAAGTGTGAAAAGAACTGACGATTCCTTCAGAACTCAAATTAACAAAAAGCATTATTTAGGTATATCTCCTCTTACTGAAATTAATCCATCCATTGACATGATTAGATCATTTGTACTTGATTTCATGCACTTGTGTTGTTTGGGAGTAACAAAAATATTATTACTTGATTATTGGACAAAATCAGGTAGTAGTCACAAACTGAAGAGAGAAGGTACCTGTAAAGGACCTGTACACTTTTTTCCGGTATCTGTACAGGCCTTAATTTTTGCCATAAATCGTTTTGTACTCGAGAAGTCATCGAACGAAATATGGTGCGCGCTATTTAAATATACACGGCATTCTACAATTCAACATATGATCGAAATTGAATATGTTAATGATAAAAGATGTTCGTAAAAACAATACTGAAAGTTATTAGAGAAAAAATTATGTTTTGTAAAGAATATTATCGAAGTTCATTGCGTAAAAGTTTATTCATGGTACAAAAATTGTATAAGTAGAAATCGTGATGTCAAATGTATTGTAGAAACATTCTACAAAATAAGAATAATTCTTTTTTATGTCCAATTACAAGAATATACGTGTTCTTATTGGACAATAATGCATTTTCTAAACTGAATTAACTTAACTCATCTGCAACAAGAAATTGAAGTGTTTATAAATTTGTAGTGTGTTATAAATGATTCGCAAAACGATGCACATAAATATAATACGCTGGAGATCACAATTTCAGTTTTATTTACTGTAGTTCCGTAATAACACTGTAACAGAATAACGTTGTAACAGTAGTCACGAGCGTGAGCGCGGCGTGTGCGCAGAGCTAGTGTGCAGTAGTGTTTAGTGTATATAAACGTATATACACATGCACATATGAAGCATAGAACCGGAAATTATGTCTGACCAATCCGCATTCAGTTCCCCTAATGAAAAATCCGTCTGAAAGTAAAGGATCCCTAGCTCGATGTAGCTTACAACGCCCTCTTCTTTTATATAATGTTCAACCACATCAAAATAAGAACAAAAGCAACGCAAACAAACCCATCAAAAAGAGACGCATCACACTTTTATAACTCGGCTATTCCTTGGATTTCTCGTGCAAATAAATGTTCACGAGCGCGTGTACGTATAAATAATCCGAAAAACGCTCCGCTGCTCACGTAGCATGCATGTAGTATTATTTTAACATAGCAGTTATATTCTGCCGACGGATTTGTGTTTTTTCTTCTTTTAGTTTTATAGAAAGTGCGCGCCAGGTAATGGCTGCACGGTAACGGTAAACATTCGTTGTTCGTGTTCGAATGCAGAGCGAATTTTCTAATGCGGCACGCTAGTTGTTTCGGTGAAAAAATAACGGAATGCTACTAATAATACTAAATGGTTTTTTGTATCGAAGTGCGTAAAAAATATGTAGTTTTAATTTTCAAAGCTATTTTAATATAGAAAGTTCCTTTTAAATCCAGAACTTGTTTTGATCCTGCGGGCATTCATGTTAATTAATTTAATTTACTTGAGTGCACGCGCAGAAACCGAGCCAATCCATCACACACCGCATCGCGTGAGCACAAAAACGCAAACCTAATACTATATCATTGACATAATAACGACAACAACAACAACAGCAACAACAACAACGGCAAGAAAAAACTTTACTCTCCTTATATTTTTCATAAGAGAATTTCCCAAAACGTGCCAGCATATATGAGGCGTTTTACGTCAGCTCTCCAGGCGCGGCGCGCGAGCGCGAAATCATGCTGTTTTCAGCTTGTGTTTGAAGGGCTAAGATGTATCTAAAAAAAAATAATCCCCAAGTGATTTCGATGTATTTTTTCCTCAGCTTTCTGATGGTGCTATTAGCGCGGCGACTGGCCGAGCGCCTTGTATTTCTTGAATAATATCTCCAAATAATCAAAAAACTCCTATGTAGAAAAAGGCTATATCCATGTAAAATTTCCTCCTCTTTCGATCTAGCAGGTCAACAAAAATATTAAAAATATAGTTTTTGAAATATAACACGTTTTATGTTTTTTTGAGGTTAGAATTGAAAAATTTTGAGAAACTAATAGCACCATCGGAAAGCTGAGGAAAAATACATCGAAATCACTTGGGGATTATTTTTTTTAGATACATCTTAGCCCTTCAAACACAAGCTGAAAACAGCATGATTTCGCGCACGCGCGCCGCGCCTGGAGAGCTGACGTGAAACGCCTCATATATAATCACTATTATACACACTGCCGCGAAATGTCGATCACATTTCTCCTGCGGGTTTCCCGTGATTTCATTCGGAGCTTTCGACAAATGTACAACGTAATCGCGGCAATTGGCGCGATGCATCAGTGTCAAGCTCAAATTAAGTAAATCTTTTATCTTCTACTTCAATTTTTTTTCTTGTGGAAAAAACAGTGATCGTTTTTCGTCCATTTTTCGCATGTTAGATTTCCATAAGAAAAATGGATGCATGGTTAAAACAGTGTGACAAGACCGTTTTCGCGCGTTGGAAAATTTCCTTGTTTATTGTATGACCTATAGAACGAGCCAAAATTATTTCAGACGTATGTCTCCAATTTTTTTCTTATTTTTTTGAACCTTCTAAGTATGGATAATCTGTAATTCCTCATACATCTGTCGAGCGAAGATTTATAATGAATGCAGCTGTTTGGTGAATGATTAAAGGTGTTTATATATTTAGTTTCTTAATTGAAATTTTTCATGTATAATTTTGTTTCACAAAACTATTTTGCTGGATAGATCGTTTCTGCGATGGACTCTGGTTAATGCAATAGAGATTGCATTTGTTGAAATTCGTAAAATTCCGGTAATAAAATTCTTCAGCCTATTAAATTCGCTTATTTTTTCACAAAACGCGAGCTTTTTTTTAAAGAGCCAAGCCTATTATCACTCGCGAAAATTTAATTAATGTGTATTCGTACTTTTAATTAACGAGTTTGGCGTTACAGCTCCGAAGCATTTCAAAATGAAAAAGTTCGGAAATTCTTTCGTAGTATTGCACAGTATATAGACAAGTATTTTAAATAATTAATTTTATCATTCATAAAAACTTATATTTCGCAAATACAGACTTACACACATCCGATCTGGAATTTTAATCGAAGCACAAAAACTCCAATCCAATCCTTCATCTCCACCTTATTATACTTGTGAATTTTGTATTTCCCACCAGACAAACGCCTCATCACACTGTAAAAAAAGTTTGGTAGATTTTTCACCAGATATATACAAAATCCCGCAGCTCAGCGATGTACGGTTACAGAGTACACGGAATTTTCCTCTGCTGAGCAGTGGCCTCTGTTATTACCGCTGCTGAGCAGTGCAAAAGTCCCAAGGAAAGAGGGAGTGGTAAAATTCCGTAATTATAATTGATGGAATTTTACCACTCCGTGGTACTTTTACCACTCCGTGGTACTTTTACCATTCTCTACTAGACCGAATTCCCTCTTTCCTTGGGACTTTTGCACTGCTCAGTAGCGGTAATAACAGAGGCCACTGCTCAGCAGAGGAACATTCCGTGTATTCTGTAACCGTACATCGCTGAGCTGCGGGATTTTGTACTTATCTGGTGAACAATCTACCAAACTTTCTTTACAGTGCACCACTTCGCGACGGGACGCAAATTAGCAACCACACATCACTGCTCTCCCTCGAATCCGAAATCCACACGAACATTTACATTCCCTTATATTTCCCTCGACTACACATACTCAACATTCACATGCTATAAAAAAAAGAAGAAAAAATTACAACCTATTAAAAAATTCCGGAACGCTCTCTCGTACCCAGCGACCCATGCGCCCATACACTATCATAATACACTATAATTTTATCATACCCACATTTATTACAACACACCTATATACACCTCCTTCAGTACGCGTGCACTCACTCGCGCGCACCTCTCTCCTTCTCTCCACGTGGTCCGCTCGGAGTGGGGGAAGAGAGGGATTCTGGCCTCCGCGGCGAGACTGCAAGAGCTATATAAAATTACGAACCGGCAGTACCGCCGCGACGCTCTCGCACATCACACGTATCTCTCTGACTGCGCGTGTGTTATAAGTATTAAATATACTTATAAAAATCGTGCTTTATACGCGAGTGCGAGATTGAGATATATATAAACGCAGTGAACGAAGAACCATATAGGAGTTGTGCGAGGCGATTGATATAGTGTATAGGCACATTAAGTACGCTGCAGGGCGGAAGAAGAAGAAGAAGAAAGTGTGATTAGCCATGGGGCTGGTCGCGTCGTCGATGACCACCGGGGCGATCCGACTCGTCTGGTTCTGCCAGCTCTTCCTCGATCCGAAATACAGGTGAGAGATACATATAGAGGATGTGATGTGTATCTGTATGTGTGTGCCAGCCGGAGTGGCTGTGGGTTATTATTAGAAAGAGAGTGTGTGTGTGAGCCGCTGGCGGTGTATATAGTGCGAAAGCTAGAGAGAAAAAGAATGAAAGGAATAACGCTTCGACGAGGGCGTGCGCAGCAGCCGCTGAATATTTAATCGTATTGCCTATACTTATAGAGTGGGATCAGATGCGGTTTTTCCGAATTTCGCCGCTCTGACTCGTTGTGTGTTATTGAGAGGAAAAAGTTGACGTTGCGGTTATATAAATGTATAACAAGGCGATCTGAAAACTTGAAAATTTAAAGATTTCAGAGATAACTTGGTGGAGAGACAGAGACGGTTTTAGAAGGCAGTCGGTGTACTAAATTTGTGAATTTTTATTGAAAAGTTACTGTTTTATTGTAATGTATAATCTGTCAAATGCATCGCAGCTGCATTATACACACACCGGTAAAGTTTATTATATGGCCATAGGTATTGTGTCTCGGCCGTTGTTTTAAATGTTTACAAATTTTTCTACGAGGCGCGTTTAAAAATATCCCTATCCGAAGCTAATTTTGTGTCAAGCGCGCTAATTACACATAAGTCACATATTTCTATCCTGAATGTGTAAAATACCAATTACCATACGATAAGGCGCCGGGCGTTCGGAGAAAATGCAAAAGAATTTTCATTCATTCAGTTATATATTATCACTGACCACATTCTCAGAAATTGATAATCGATTAACGTACGCGCGTATATATGTACACACGCCTTCGGTAGCAGCGGATAAAGTGCATATAATACATTTTGATAATATATTCGGGAAGAATATATCTATGTATGTACACCCGATGGACATTGATTCGTGTGGAACGTGTCTAGTCAATTTTAAAATCCTGCAATCTCATTAGACGATTCCAATTTAGAGTTAATGGTTACACTTAAATTGTCCAATGGGATAGCAGAATTTTGAATTTTACCATGCACGTTCCACACGAATCAGTGTCCATTGGGTGTACACTTGATCTTAAGCTGCGCTTCGTACTCGCACTTGTAATTGTTTTTGGATAACGCTTCTCCATCAGCGAAAAAGAACGTAACGTAGAACCTATAGGGTAGATGTCCGTATTAGTGTGGGTTTAAGAAACTCTTCAGTTTTGTCGCATAATAATAGACTATTTAAGCGGTATCAGAGATTCCGGGTGGTTTATATAGATAATAGAAGTAATAATCTACACGAAACAATTTTTTTTATAAAAAAATATTAATATTTACGAAAGTTACAAGCAATATAAAAAAAAAAATTTTTGTACGCATTTGTGTGCCCTAGCAGACAACAAAGTACATTTTTGTGTGCCCCGTATTAATGTGGATGTACACGTTTGTGTGCCCCACATTAGTGTGTCTTGATAATATTATCATTGCCAACAAAATTATTTTAACTGTAGTGCATTTATAATCAATTTCTAACCTTTGTTTACATTGAATGTTAATTAATTCCAATACGGTAAAAACTGCTGAAGGTCGTCAGTGCGATATGAAACAACGTTTGTGCGCAGACAACCTAACCTAACTTTCCTGTTCAAGCGCCGATACGAGCATGCTCGTATTGTATTTGTGCACACACAAATCTGGACAAGTCGTTTTTCACTGCCCTATTAGTAGACACCATTAATTAAATATTAAAATCAATTGAAAACCTTTATATTAAGGTTTATTATATAACATAATATTATTTTATGATATAATCAATTGTATTCCACATTAAAATCCTTCCGAAACATTATTTAATGTTACTTTTAAAAATGTCATTTCTTAGGAAGTTTGGACAAGGAAACACCGTGACACACCGCAAACCGTGAAACATATTTTTTAAAGTTCTTTTTTAATGTTATAGTAAATGAAAACAAATTAAGTAATTAATTCTATTTAAACTTAATTAACTATACTTTATGAAAAAAAATATTTTAGCGTTACGTTTTTACTTGTTTACTTCTAGGATATGTTTTAATAATAGGGCACACAAATATGGACAGGCACACTAATACGGACCACTACCCTAGCAAAAACCGATAGACCTGCGGGCGTCTACATAACAAGGGTTTTCTTCGCTATACACGACTTCGGAAAATGGCAAAGAAAGACTCCTCGTACAAGTACTTTTGTATACATTGTAACTGCGAGTTTCTCTTTGCATTGTCATCCAGTACACATGAGTTTAGTGTTCTCGGAACGAAGGGATCGGCACGTAGCAAGAGATGATTTATCCTCAGATTTATCGGGAGACAGAGAGGCTCATTTTGAATATACATACGTGTGTGCGTGCGTGCGTGCGTGCGTGCGTGCGTGCGTGCGTGCGTGCGTAAAATGAACAATTATCGATAAAAATGGGGTCTCTTTCTTTAGTTATAGCTTTTTGAATATTCGGTCATATGAATGGGCTAAAAAGTTTATAAAAGCAGGCAAAAGAAGCTTCAATTTAATCTGTGCTTCATAAAAAAATGTCGATTTTTAAAAAAGTTATAGGTTATCAAATATATAATAAGATGTTAGCTTAAAATACCACCCGTTGAACGCTTGAAAGAAATTAGAAATTTTTAATAATTTTCTTACTCTATTTTCGATAGCCTATAACTTTTTTAAAAATCGACATTTTTTAATGAAACATAGCCTCCCTAGTAGAAATGGTAACCAACCGTTCGCCATTCGTTCACCAAATTGCAAAGGTTTGGTCAACCGTTTAACCAACGGTTAGTAATAATTACCGCTTATTTTGTCACGGAATAAGCTTTGCGGTTTGCCAATGAATGCTATAATAAGAAAAGTGATTTCTTCATACAAATAAATGGCTCATTAGCTTCGTAAATGGTGGCCGATGACGGAGTCTAAGTGGTGCGCACCGTAGGTTCTTGGTGGTAGGTGTTGGATCTCATCGAATACGTTGTCCAGGTGGTCAGGGTAGCCGATTATGGAGTCTAGGTGATGCGCACCGTAGATTTTTGGCTGTAGATGTTGGATCTAATCGAATGCGTCGTCTAGGTGTTCAAGGTGACCGATTACGGAGTCTAGGTGGTACGGTCCGTAGTTTTTTGCATCTAGGTGTCGGAATTCATTCCATGCGTTGTCTAGGTGTTCGGGGCAGCCGATGATGATGTGTAGGTGGTGCGCTCCACAGTTTTTTTCATCTAGGTGTTGGAATACATCGAATGCGTGGTCTAGGTCTTTGGGGTAGCCGATTACGTGGTCCAGGTGTTCGGGATAGCCGATGACGATGTCTAGGTGGTGCGCTCCGTAATTTCTTGCGTCTATGTATCGGAATGCATTCCATATGTGGTCTAAGTGGTCGGGGTAGCCGATGATGGTGTCTAGGTAATGCGCTCCGTAGTTTTCCTCGTCCACCACGTTTGCGATCCGTTCCAACACCTAGAACCAAAAAACTATGGAGCGCACCACCTAGACATCATGATCAGCTCTCCCAAAGACCTAGAACACGCATTCGATGTGTTCCAACACTTAGATGCAAAAAACTACGGAGCGTACCATCTAGACATCGTTTTCGGCTACCCCGAACACCTGGGCCACGTATTCGATAAGATCCAACACCTACAGCCAAGAACCTACGGTGCGCACCACCTAGACTCCGTAATCGGCTACCTCAAAGACCTAGACCACGCATTCGATGTGTTCCAACACCTAGATGCAAAAAACTACGAAGCGCACCACCTAGACTCCGTCATTAGCTACTCAGACCACTTAGACCACACATGGAATGCATTCCGTCACCTAGATGTAAAAAACTGTGGAGTACACCACCTAGACATCGTCATCGGCTATCCAGAAAACCTGGGCCACGTATTAGATTCACCCTGAGATCTTAACGCATAAAACTACGGAGCGCACCACCTAGAGTCCATCATCGGCCACCCCAAAGACTTAGTCCACGCATTCGATGCTTTTAATATCGATAGTTCACCATCCACTGGCCAACCGTTCGTCAATATTTTTGTTATTCGTTGGCCAAAAAGATTGGCCAACCGTTGCAGTTAAGCCGTTTTGGTTGGGTTATTTTCTACCAGGGCTAAATTAAAGCTTTCTTTGCGTGCTTTTATAAACTTTTTAGCCCATTCATATGACCAAATATTCAAAAAGTTATAACTAAGGGAAGAGGCATTTTTATCGAAAATTGTTGATTTTAGACCGAAAATTGCTTGATCTCGGGAAAAAAGGCCCATTCACAAAAACCTCGAGACACGTGTCTCATTATTTGTCATGAAGAAGTACCTCCTACAGTTTAAGACAAATCCAGGACCCGCACCCCTGATCATCTCCTTGTTAGTCCATAATAGTAGAACGAATACTTCGCTGGTTCATTAACAATCAACTATAATCTTAACAGTTACTTTTGCAACATTTTTATAGCGCACTTAATAATTTATATTCGTCCAAGGCCACTTGTAACAGTAGTTTTTAATAACGTCATTTTCAGAGAAAATGACATCTTATCGGACATATACGCACTAACGTAATGTCAACATAAACTATATATATATATATATATATATAAAATCCTGTATCAATAGATAAGCCTAGTCAATATCCACTTACACGCGGATTTATCGGAAAGCTTGATAAAGGCTTACACGGTTTTTGCATGACTCGATAGATTGTTTACAACGATATACCTTAGACAAAAACCAACAATTATTCTCTTCTTTCATTTATGCAGGCACGGAATCGCTCATGTCTCACCAGTGCATCGCGAAAAAAGAGATCAAAAATCCAATCAGCCGCGAGACTCGTGATCGCACGTTTATTTTCAGCCCCTCTCTCTCTCTCTCTCTCTCTCTCTCGCTTTCGTTTGCAATTCAGCGAGAGGAAGCAGGAACTGCTGTACCTATAAGGTTTCGCGAGCCATGTCGAAAATTGCTCGCGCCGAGATTGACTCCGGATGCGTTTGCGTAAGACACGCGCGCTGGAAAATTTGACGCTGCCCGCGCGTAATTTCGTTTCTGAAATTAAACAAAATCAAATTCGACATTTATTTTTAGCCTGTAGGTGCAAAACGACGTTTCAAATGTATAGCTTTACATAAAGGATCAGTTGGCGGAACGGAAGAAAAACTGGTATTAATAAAAACGCAGTTGAAGCTATAAATAGTCGAGCCAAACATTCGTTGTCTGCTCGGTATATATGGTTGGCAATTGTTATTATAAATAACGTGAATTTGAAAAATTGCTATATGCAGAAAAAGGACCGGTGTGGCGATGATTTTCTTCCATCGAAGCTTACATAGATGGATACAACCACGCGACATGTTAAAGCCGTAAAATGCTGCTATTATTATTAGATGCTCGATCTCTCATTTTTACGACTCGGTGTCACGTTGAATTTTGTACTGCAATTTTGCCTTATATATGTCAATTGGAGAAAAAATAAAAATTTCCATAGAAGCGACATGTTAGTGAAACTCAATTGTTGATATTAGCGCCAATACTGCGTCATTTTGCATTAGAACGTACTTAAGGAAGTGAAAATACAAAAAAAAGATTAGCTATAGTTCGTAAAATTTTTTTTTTTAAAAAGACACTGTACCGTTCCAATTTAGCTTACCATTTTCGTACATTTTCTGTTATCCAAATATAATACACACTAGAATAACGCACACGAAAGTGTGTTTACACGTGTTCGAAATGCACCGACAATGAGCTGTGTACCAATTCGTTATGTAATTATACACAATACGCGCATGCATATCCCGCGCTTCGCCAACAATATATATATATACACGGAGAGAAATTTTGTAGTGAAAATTACAAATATTCGAGACAAAATTACCAGTTTCTATGGTAATGGATGGACAGACTGACAATTTCAAACTTTTTACAAAAGTGCCTTGGTAAAATTTTTTTAGTTAATTTAAATTAAAAAAATTAACTTTTTTTATCCATATTGATGGATATATAGCATTTTAATATAGAAATAGAAACAGAAACAAGAATGAAAAAACATTAAACTGAAAAAAATTTTTACGGAAGCGGGATTCGATCCGACGATCTTTGGGTTGAGAGTCCGATGTTCTACCGACTGCGCCATGGAAGCTGTTACCAACAGTCATTTGAATCGCCGTTATTACTTACTGAAAATATGTGTATTGTTTTCATTTTAACGTCGCGCACGCCTCTAGTATCAATCTTCTGAAACACAATAATGCGCAGTGCGCATGCGCGAGTACACAAATACCAGGTTATTTGGTAAAATTTATCAGTTTTCTTAGTAAAAATTCTTAGGTTACCTTGTAAAAATGACTAGACCTCAATTTTTACTAGTGTGTCTGGTAATTTTTATTCAGATAATTTGGTATTTTTTTAAGTGGTTATGGTAGTTTTTCCTGGGAAACTTATAAATTGTATTAGAAACCTGGGAATATCACGGCTTTTGACAGTCTATCCATGCGCTGCCAAGGCACCTTGGTAATTTTTACTCTAAAATTTCTCTCCGTGTATATATATATATATATATATATATATATATATATATAACATAATTTACCGAGAGAAAATCATTACTACACAATATTCGCACGTGTATATATATCATAACAATTAAACTCTAATGCGACCACACATTTTCCCTCTGGTCCAATCGCACGCACTCTCATTACCAACAATTAATTATTAAGCACACAAGATCCTGCATATATCAAACCTGGCACTTATCGCCCGCGTGCACACCTATAAATACGACAGAGCTCTGATGCGCCACGGTGCTTTCGACTCTCTGTTGCGCTGTGCGGTTCCTTACACACGTGTGTGCAGCGCGAATGTATGTGTGTATATTACCGCTGACGCGCGCGAGGCCGGAAAATGTTTTTTGTTTATACGCGCGGATTGCACGGCTCCCCGCGCCAGCAGCGAAAGCCGAAGTGAAGGAGATGATCGCACGAACTTTCGCGTGTTTTATGTGTTGCAGCTTGAGGATTTTGTCGTGGAAAGCGTTTCTTTTTTGTCTTTTCTTCTTTTTGAGAGTCGAGTCATTTTTATTGCCGTTAAGGAATTGTATGTAAAATCTTTAATTTTTTGTGATAAATATGTATTTTATAAGAATATAATAAGAATGAAACGTAAATGATTTTAGAATATCAGTGAAATTAAAAATTGCGAGTTGTCCATTATTATTCAATGAAAGATGATTATTTATATCACGGAGATTACATATAAAAATGAGCACTTTTGCAGAGAATTGTCCATATATATACATAATTTTTAGCATAACGAGTATAAATATAAAATACATGGTATATAATCACATCGTGTACGCCAACCGAAAACCAAGCATTCATAAAGTTCCCGATTCTCTCATTAAACGACGAACAATTCTCACCACAGCTACAAAAAGCTTCATCGACCGAAACCTCTCGCCCGCACCTGAACGCGCGCAGCTGCGCAATTAGCTTTCGCGAAGGCCGCGCTGATCCTAGCGCGACTTATGGATCCGCGCGGCGAGATAGAGAAGGTCGGCCGGCTCTCTTTTCATCACGGCGAATGAACTCGTCGGCCGCAGCGTCGCGTCGCCGAAAAAACTTTCGCTCGCACCGGTGAATATAGGAGAAAGGAGCGGCGGCGGTGTCGAGATTTTTCATGAATGCGTGACACTTTTGCTCGCGTCGCGGTGATCGGTTTTGAGATACTTTTCAGTTGGAATGGTGGATGAGACAAGGTTCGGTTTTGATTTGCGAAAGGCATACGTTGAAAAATAAAATATCGACGGTATAAACAATAGTTGAAGAAAAATTCGTTTTTGTAAACGCGACAATCATCGTATAAGATTCACAATTCAAGTGCGTATGAGAAGCTGATTGTTAACATTTCAGTGATGTAATAAATTGATGAAATGAGAATCGATCAAAGTTTTTCGTGCGGCATCTCATTGTGCGCAGATAATACTAATTCTTTCCAGGAAAAAAATATAGTATAATATAGGCAATTAACAAAGCAATTATCGATAACTTAAAAAAAACTCGCCTTTATCTCAACTCTGCGGCACACTAATATTCTGCGCGAAAATTCTTTCGCCGCGTAACCGATTCATTTGCAACAACGATCCTCTCGCGTTGGCTGTCGCGTTGCGTGATTATCCGAGGCAGAAGGAGACGAAAAAAGAGTGTTTAAAGTCCGTAATCGTATAAAAAAAGTGTATCAGAGATGACGGACGCACTTTTTTGCGCCTATAACTGCTCGTTAATTTATCGCTACATATGTAGGTTTATCGATTTTTTCTTCAGAATTGGCGAAAAGAAATTTCAGTAATTAGCTAGTTTGCCATATGACGTGTCATTCGCGTGTGTTTTGCAAGGATGCGTTGTTGATTCAGTTGCAAAAATATTTGCTCGCACTTTTTTGACTGATGCATCACCATTTTTACAAATAAAGCGCAAGAATAACGATGACTAATAGTATTTTCAAATAATAGAAACATTAATTTCTTCCTATCGTAATGATACACGCTACTAAGTATAAAACCACAATCTACAAATCTCCAGCACGAGACCATCGCGGCTTTCTCTTCTCTCTTATATATAGCGGAGAGGCTCGACGAGCGACGAACCCTTGGACGACCGTCGCGTTTTCTTCGTACATTTTATTAGACGCGCAAAATTATTTTTAGTCGCCACCACCACCACCGCCGTCAGCATTGTCGTCTTTCTTCTTCGTTTGCATCATGACGGCTTTCCGATCGTTTCTCACGCTGCTATTTTCGTGCACGCGGAACAGGTTGTCGTTCTCTCGCTGCGCAGCATACTTATAACATTCCGATTGGTAAGTGTGTGTGTGTGTGTGTGTGTGTGTGTGTGTGTGTGTGTGTGTGTGTGTGTGTGTGTGTGTGTGTGTGTGTGTTGGGTGTGGGTGTGGGTGTGGGTGTGGGTGTGGGTGTGTGTGGGTGTGTGTGTGTGTGGGTGTGTGTGTATAGAGGATGGTGATTGGTGGCTGGACATTGATGGAAATTCTAGGAAAGTATAATTATTAGCCGAAAGCGTCGGCTATTGCGTACACTGATGTGCGATAAAGTTGATTTTTTAAACACGGTGCGTTATAGAGAGGTGTAATAGACTTTAGGAGTCAAGATAAGGCTTTTAACAAACTGTAAAAGCGCTATATCGAGGGCTACAACATTTAACGGCAAATTAATTTCGACTTTGACAGCTTCGTTATTTCAAAATCCTCATAAAAATCATCATTCTCTCGACAGTCATTTATCTCAAAACAGATTCAAATCAACGTTAAAACGTTTCGATTCTTTCGCAGCGAACTCGTTCACCCTATGTACACACGCCCATATACACGCGTCGCGAGTGCGCGCGCACCGGCGCGGGCAAAATCAGGTTCTCATCGGTGAGCGATAACCGCGCGCGCAACAGTCATGAGGCACGCGCGTCTCTCGGGTCTGTATACAATACGTGTTTACAGAGCGATGTGATGATGATTTCTTCGGAGGTGTAGTCTTGAGACGGATTGGCGAGCGCGCGCGCCGATTAATTAGAATAACGAGGGTTTGGCAGCTCTCGCGCGCTCGGTTATAATTTGGGAGAAAATTATGAGGCGAAATGATCCCGGGTTATTCGTCGTCATGCCCATTCATTTGTTAATTGTAAGAAGTAGGGGATATATAACGAGTTACTTATGTAACGTGTTGTTTTTTTTCATCTCACAGAGCTTATATAAATCTATATATGTATAGATTATTTTCGATTAATTAGAACAATTAGAGTAAGTGGGCGCAGTACAGTATAGTTGAGGCGCGCGCGCACGTGACTACACTCCCCGGGATTGAATTGCCCATCGCAATTGCAGTATCATGCAACATTAAACTGCATTAATATATGAGAAAATGCCAAGATAATCTCATTTGTCGACTATATAAGTCTTCGCTTCCGGGACACTTTCTTCCTCCTGTCTTATAATTATAATTCCCTTTTAAAATTCATCGGTTACACTCTAATCATAATACATATAGATATAGGCAGGAATTAGTAGTAAAGGACTTCTCGTAAACCAGATTGCGCGGCACTGCAATATCTTCTTCGCTGCCCCATATAGGTATACACATACGATTTCGCGCCTGTTGCGCAAAAGCTGGCAGTGAGAGTTGGGCGTCACGTGCGCGGCACGTGACCGTCACGCGACCGCTCTATACACTGAATTACACTTATATGTTTACCAACAATTGCTCTGCTGATACGTACTCCTATATCGACGCTCCTTACAAAAACTAGCACGATTCAGATTGCCACGAAGACTAGTCTGTTTGAGCGTTGGCCGCGAATACTAGCACGCGCCATTGATTTGCGTTGAAGACTAGCCCGATCCGCTTGATTGCGGCGAAGACTAACACATTCCACTGCCTCTTATGTAAATTAACACGGTGACGCGAAGTTCTAGTTTTCGCGGCAAGCTTGCGAATCGTGTTACTTTTCGTCGCAAACTCGCGAATCGTGCTACTTTTCGTCGCAATCTTATGAATTGTACTATTATTCGGCACAAACTCGTGAATGATGTTAGTTTTCGCGGCAACCTCGCGAATTGTACTAGTATTCGTGACAAAGTCGTGAGTTATGATAGTTTTCGTTGCAGTTTTCTGAAATGTGCTACTCTTCGTAAGGAGGCCAAAAAAGGTGCTACTTTTCATAGGGAATGTCGATATTACGCGACGAGGTTCACCTCAAAATACTTATGTGGGTCGCTGCGCTGCGCTACGAGCGAAAGAATCAATAATAACAAGCAACAATTTTTCTCGAAACGCGACCAACAACTGTAATTGCCCCCGATAACGCACCTAGTAAACCGCGAGTGTATACGCGCCGCTGGCCGCAAACATTACAAAAAATATACCCCGGTGGACGCTTAGATCGCTTCCGCGATTTCCTTATTCGTATAGATGCCAGCGTCACGCGACTCAACACGCGAGCTACACATACATACACACACACACACACACACCACACGCACACACGCACGCACGCACGCACGCACGCAACACGCCCACCCGCGACACGGTACTATTGGCTTTTATTTGCAAAATGCTCGTATTGCATATGTTTTTTAATATTTTTGTTTTTGCTTGTGAGTGCACGGAAAAAAATACCTTATGAAAAATTATTAGAATCTCAGGTAAAGATGGGACAGACTCACACTCTTCACTGAAAAAAAAAAGTCTATTTCTGCTCAGGACCCAAGCGAAATCTGCTTTGCTAACCCAAGCAAGCGGCGTAAAGCAACTTCTGCTCATCGACCCAAGCAGTTTTTACTTGGCAGTAAAATGAGATATTTGCTTGGCAGAGGGCAGGTAGAAATTAACCTAAGAAACAGTCGAAAATAATGGATGTATGTAGCTCACGTCTAGGCGTGAACCGTATCCATAGCGTGGTCTAGGTGTACGAGGTCGCCGATGATGGAGTCAAGGAAGTGCGTTTCGTAGGTTTTTGCATCTAGATGTCGGAACGTACACAATGCGTGGTCCAGGTGTTCAAGGTGGCCAATAATGGAGTCTAGGTGGCGCGCTCCGTAGGTTTTTGTGTCCAGGTGGTGGAACATGTCCAAGGAGTGGTCTAGGTGTTCGAGATCGCCTATAATGGAGTCAAGATGGTGCGCTCCGTAGTTTTTCGCGTCTACGTGTCAAAATGTATACAATGCGTGGTCCAGGTGTTCGTGGTCGCTGATGATGGAGTCTAGGAAGTGCGCTCCGTAGGTTTCTGTGTCTAGCTGTCGAAATGTACCCAATGCGTTGTCTAGGTGCTCGGGGTCGCCGATGGTGGAGTCTAGGTGTGCGCTCCATAGGGTTTTGAGTCTAGGTGTCGCAACGTACTCAATGCGTTGTCTAGGTATTCGGCGTTGCCGATGATGGAGTCTAGGAAGTGCGGTCTGTAGGTTTCTGCGTCTAGGTGTCGAAATTTACCCAATGTGTGGACTAGGTACTCGGAGTCGCCGACGATGGAGTCTAGGAAGTGCGCTCCGTAGGTTTTTGCGTCTAAGTGTCAAAACGAACACGTCCCGACACCTAGACTCAAAAATCTACGGAGCGCACGTCCTAGACTCCATCATCAGCGACCACGAACACCGAGACCACGCTTTGGATACGTTACGACACCTAGACACAAAAACCTACGCAGCGCACTACCTAGACTCCATCATCGGCCACCCCGAACACGTAGATCATGCATTGGATACATTCCGACACGTAGACGCGAAAAACTGCGGTGCTGTCAGGTAATATATGCTTTAGTACCGCCCGGTCGGTAACGCTTTGAGAGTTAAGTAGATCACACTGGAGACACAGGCTTAAATTGTTTTTATGCCAAGCAAAAATTGCTTTGGAGGTGTAAAGCAAAATTCACAGTGGAGTCTACGGCTATTTTAGACTTTTTTTTCAGTGTTGATCAATTTAGTATTCTACTAATTATTAGCATAGTTCTATTAAAAAGTAATAGAAAAAGTTTTAAAATTTATTATATTACGATTAATTTTTAGTAGATAATATGATAAAAATTTTAAATCTAAATTTTAACAGAATAGAAAATAATTTTTACCATATTATCTACTAAAAATTAATAGAATTAGTTTAATTTTTAGTCTAAGTTATACTAAAAATTTAATAGACAGTATAGTAATTTTGTTGGCGCGAGGGCTGTCGGTAAAACAGGATGTACCATATGTAGACAAGTCGAAACCTTACTTATAAGTGCGGCAGTGGGCGAGTGGATAAGAGCGCAGCTTCGTAGACGAAGGGTCGAGGGTTCGAACCTCCTTCTCCGGAGTTTTTTTTCTCATGAATTTCAACCTCTCGTCAAAATTACTATAATATATTATAAAACTTGATAGAATGCAAGTATGTCCCACTTTTAATTAACATTCTAGTAATTTTTAGTGGATATTCCACTAATTTTTCATAAGGTATTTTTTTCCGTGTGTGTAAATATACTGGATTTACGAGGGAAATGCTGTTTAAAGTTGTTAGAGATGTGGACGCGCGCTCGTTAAAGAAAATGACGAATGTAATATAATTTTTTTCGAGAAAATTTTATGTAATGTATTAAATATGCAAATGACATCAGTTGTATTTGATGTGCACACCTTTAAACTATAATTACACTGTTTTTGAGAGAATTTTTTTTTTTTTAAATCAAGATGTCATTGACATAATCGCCCGGTACAATTACACGCGCGAGTTTCAACAGTTCCTTGCGCCTCGTCATCATCATTAATATTTATTTATATAGAATTGAGCAGCCCGTAACCGCGAATATTTTTTCTTTCATGAAAACGTGAAAGGACGCGAGTGCGAAATGTCGCGTTACACACAGGCATTAGTCAACTGCATGAATCATTTTGCGCGAGGAACAATAATGTAAATTAAAAGAGAACGGTGCATGATGGCTATATAAAATAAATGTGATTCTCGCTCTTATATTTCCGAGTAGCGGCTCGATCGACGCGCTCAAATAAGCGCGAAAATTGCTTTCCTGCCGTGTACGAGCGTGAGTCATATCATCGCGGGTACACTCACCTCTTCCGAAAGCCATGGCATACGGTTGTAAATGATTTTTTCGGGCTTCGCTCGCGCTGCTGAACTGCACGGAGAAAAATGTTCTATTAAAAATTACTATGTTTTATTGTAACCGGGGGACAGACTTGAATTCTTAAAAAAATTACTATGTTTTCTAGCAAAAATTGCTATGTTTCTAGTAATTTTTACTACATTTATAGCAATTTTTGCTATAAAACATAGTAATTTTTTTAAGAATTCAAGTCTGTCCCCCGGTTACAATAAAACATAGTAATTTTTAATAGAACATTTTTCTCCGTGTGATAAATAGTTTTCAAGACCGTCGGTATATTTTGATTGTGTGCGAAAGTTCGCTGGAAATTTCGACGTATAATAAAGTTAAAAAAATTAAGTTATCAACAACGATAATCTGATCCAATCCCGTTTTTGTATAACGTAACGTTCGCATTCGTTTTCGAAAATCCCGAAAATTAAATCGACTTTCATTTTTGTAAGCCCTTCGCATTTTTCATTCACGAAAGAAGCAATATTCCTCCATCACCTTTCAAGAAAAAAAAAAACACGCTCGCGGAAACGCGGAGAGCGTCGTCATCATCAGCGCACGCGCATCAGAAGCCTTCGCGAAAACTTTCACTCTCGGCGCGGGAATAAGTATACTTTTCTTGTTCCACGTGTTCGTGCGTGATTGCGAGCGATGCACTGCTGTATTTTTTTGTAGGCTGTGGTGTACGGTGCCGAGAGCCGAGATCGAGGCGGATTTTTGGCACTGGTTGGATGAATGTTTTCTTTGTGAACTAAGGTGTACTTATTAGTAGGGATTTATTGCTGAATGTGAACAGATTTTTATAAGTATATCTACATATTATACAATATAATAGGTATAAGTTAAATCTGCCATCTAGAAAAAAAATACATTTTTTAAGTTTCTTATAAAGATTTAATTTGTTTATATTAAACTAAATATCGGATATACTGATAAATAAGTTACTTTATTTACAAAAACTATGTGACGTTGCAGAAAGTTTACTTTATATTCTTAACATTATTCGGACTTTAGTATTTCTTACGATTTCATTGAACGTCTCACTTTCTCCAGTAAAACTTTTACAAATGTCAGATGCTTGTCTTATTTTCGACCGTCACTCATCATTTCAAGCAGTTTTGAAAGCAGTTTCGTCAATTGGACAACGAGTCAATTGAATTTCTGTGGAACGAACATTTCAACAACTGCTTATTCGCAGTCTTCTTCGGCTCAACTGTATTGTTATGATGACTCGCCAGAAATTAAAGAAATCTCTTCCACTTTTTAACGAGTCAGCAAGATAAAACAATTAACCGAGATTAAAGTGGTACACTTTTAATCTGGTATCAATTTACTCGCCTACTATTTTTGAACTAAGAAATTTAAATGTTCTGAAAAATAAGGTTACTAGAAGTTTCTAATTTCATGGAACATTAAAGAACGCTTATAAAGTAAACATATAACGGCCTTTTTCACGATTCGTAAATTGTCATACCTGCGCATCAAAAGCGAAGAAAAGTTTAACAAACGTATCGGGTTTCTAAATATTTTCATCATTTCAGATGCTGGAAAATGTGAATAAATAATACAGTTAACAATGAAACTAGTAAATTTAATAATAAATAGCAACGGAAAAATGTAGATTTTTTTTTCGTGACGATGGCCTGAAGTAGAGTGGAAAAATAAAAAAACTTGCCGAGAGAAATTTTTTAATACTTCTAAATTGTTTCCTCGCTCTAGTTATAAATGGAGCGCTACACATATATACACTATACAACTACACTATAAAAAGTTTAACATTTCTATTTAAAATCAAGAGCTCGTAAAAATAGAATTATTTATTGCCCCAACAATAACTTGGCATGTCGAAATACTTTACAGTCTTTCGAAAGCGCTACTTATTTGTTAGGGAACAAGAGAATTTTTCAGCGCTTTATTCTACCTCAAAGATTTCTTTTGATACTAGACATTATAAATATAATGTAGTATTTATTAATGAAATATAAAGCTTTTATGTAAACGAAATCATACAGGAACAGGACATACTGCTTATTTTATTAGATAAAAATACCCGAAAAAAAGAGTGAGCAAAATTTACAAAACAATAATAACTTTTATTTATATTTAGTTTTTAAAAAATAGATGACTAAAACTGGCAGCAACCCGCGTAAAAATTGAAGCTATTGCAACAACATTGCTACTATATTGGAAATTAATATCGCTGATGTATTTGTAATATAGATGTACAACAATTGCAAGGCTATTGGCGCTATTTCCAATGTATTGTCAATATCTTAAGATTTAACTTTCTAAAAAAAAAAAAATTCTTGGGTGGATTCGAACTAGGAATCTTCGGATTGCTAGATTTGCTCTCTACCCAAATGGAGGTTAAAAGTTGAAACAAGTGATCATTTGTTTTGAAGTAGATTTACCAGAAATAAAATCAGTATAAAATAAGGCCTTGATCAAGATCTTGATTGTACTTATCCAGTCCTGATCAAGATACTGATCAATGCCGGCTCAAGGTGGTGACGCTTTTCTAGTCAAGCCCGGATTTGACAAATGAAAATCTGTCATAGATTCAAATTAGACTAACCTCTTATACTTGTAGAATAATATTATCTATTGTTAAAATTTAATTGTTATATCGTGTGGTAGGGATTAAAATGTTTTTATTAACAATGTTACATGCACTTTATTTTTTTAACTATTTTATACAATATTAATCTGTTGAATTTTTACTGAAATCACTTACATAGCTTACGTCATTGACTTTGTACAAGTATAAATGAGAGCTGCTAACGTAGTTGAGCCTTGATAGGAGATAATTAAACGCAAATTAAACTCATCACAACACAATATATTTATTACAACGCTGAGAAAACGATAATATTATAGTTAACATATACATACGATAGGATCAATCTTACCAAAACCAGTTGCGTGAATGTTACGGCAGCTTCGTATTTAATAAATTTTAGATTTATACAATCTAAATTTTCAGAACAATCCCTGGTGAAAATAGTTTTTCATAATACCCTGGCCGAAATTACCACTTCCCGTTCGAGCTCTAAAACGCGAAAGTGATATTTTCGGCCCGGGTATAATGAAAAATAGTATACGCACCATGGACGGAAAATTGGCCAGCCCACAGCTCATGTAATTTTCCACCCTCGCCTTCCGCTCGGATGGCAATTACACGAGCTGTGGACTGCCCAAATTTTTCCTGTCCTAGGTGCGTAATATAATATTATGAAAAAAGTAACGAAGCATTCCAAATCAGACATACTTTATACACAAAATCATATTTTTTCATATAAGATCAGACTATAACGTATCTATTCATAGAGATTAATAGTAAATTCATTATTACTTTTAGAATTTATTATTCATAACTTTTTCATGAAATTATTATGTATATTAATTAATTTTTTGTGTTTATGATTTTTTCCTATTATATTCATAGCGTTTCATGGATAACTAATGAAATATAAACCTTATATGAATAGTGATGAATAACTGATTAATAAATATAAAAAAGAATGTATAAATCCTCTTTTCCATACTTATCGATGATTTTTAATAAAAACGATTTCTGATTTGGAACACGCCCTTGCTTTTTCATAAAAATATTTTCACCAGGGACCATTCACATATATTTATAATAAACGTCGATATTGTAACAGTTACACGGAGAAAAATGTTCTATTAAAAATTACTATGTTTTATTGTAACCGGGGGACAGACTTGAATTCTTAAAAAAATTACTATGTTTTCTAGCAAAAATTGCTATGTTTCTAGTAATTTTTACTACATTTATAGCAATTTTTGCTATAAAACATAGTAATTTTTTTAAGAATTCAAGTCTGTCCCCCGGTTACAATAAAACATAGTAATTTTTAATAGAACATTTTTCTCCGTGTATAATGATATTTGAATGAGCGGGTGTGGTGCAGCGAGAGTTAGCCGATAAACAAGTTAGGTAGTGCTTTTCGTAGTTTTTTGCGATTATAGATCTGAGAACGCATGTAATACATGCTGTAGGTGGTCAGGGTAGCCGATGACGGTGTCTAGGTGGCGCGCTCTGTAATTTTTTGTCTAGGTATCAGAACGTATTCAATTACACGTGCTTTAGGTATTCCGGGTAGCCGATGAGAGAGTCAAGGTGGTGCGCAACGTAGGTTTTTGCCTCTAGGCGTTGGAAATCACCGAATGGGTGGTCTAGGTGTTCAGTGTGGCTGATGACAGAGTCTAGGTGGTACGCTCCGTAGTTTTTTTTCGTCTAGGTATCAGAATGCATTCAATGCGTGGTCTAGATATTCGGAGTACCCGATGACGGAGTCTAGGTGGTGCGCACCCTAGGTTTCTCCCTCTAGGCGTAGGAAATCATCGAATGCGTGGTCTAGGTGTTCAGAGTGGTCGACGACAGAGTCTAAGTGGTATGCTCTGATCTGAGTGGTCCATAGCTTTTTGCGTCTAGGTGCGTGAGAATGCATTCAATGAGTGGTCTAGGCAGGCGGGTAGCCGATTACGGTATAGATGATGTGTTCCGTTGTTTTCATCGTCTACGCCATGTTTTCGATTCGTCCGAACATGTAGAGCCAAAATGTACGGAGCGCGCCATCTATAGATTCCATTATCAGCCACCCCAAAGAACCAACCAACCAAGCCAACTACGCGTTTGATGCGTTCCAAAACCTACAGAAAAAAAAAACTGCGGACCGCGTCACCTAGGCATCGTCATCGACTACCCTGAACACCTGGACCACCTATTAGGTGCGTCCTGATATCTAAATGCAAAAAACTACGGAGTGCGCCATCTAGACCACGCATTCGACGTGTTTCAACAATAAGTCGAAAAAAACTACGGAATATATCACCTAGACTAGACATCGTCATCGACCTCCCCGAACACCTACATAACGCATTCGATGAAACCCAGATATCTGAACGCAAAAACCTACGGTGCGCATCACCTAGACTCCATTATTGAGGCAGTGATATAATTAAAAATACTATATTTCCAAGAATACTAGTACTATAACAGTTACAATATATACATTTATGGGCAAATGTTTATATTTTAATTGTTACAATATAACATTTTGTATATATAATTCGCCATAATTAAAAATACGTATGTTAACATTTACAATATATGATAAATATAATCTCATCGTTTTCTTAGTGAATAAAACTTTCAATTTAAAAAGAAAAACATCTAATTCTGTATTTTTGAAAAAAGTACATGTAAACAACGATAATTAATTATTGTAAACAATGAGGTTATGAAGTATAATTAAATCGGTCGTCAGGGAAATATAACTTGTCAATTCAAGGTTTGACAAAAAAAGCGTCACCATCCTGATTGGGCTTTGATCAAGAAGCTTGATCAAGGTCTGATTTCTAGTAAGGCTGGACTGATTTCATTTCCGCTCGAGACCTTTATTTCGTTCATTGACAGAAACAATGAATTAGTTCGGTGGGTAACAGCGAGCAAGTCTAGTAATCCGAAGATTCCTAGTTCGAGTCCACCCACGAATTTTTTTTTTTTTAGAAAGTTAAATCTTAAGATATTGGCAATACATTGGAAATAGCACCCAAGGCAAATAGCAACAATAGCCTTGCAATTGTTGTACATCTATATTGCCAATACATCAACGATATTAATTTCCAATACAGTAGCAATGTTGTTGCAATAGTTTCAATTTTTATGCGGGAATTTCATTTGATGTTTCGGTAACAACACATTATTATTTTTATTTATTTTCGTAACTTAAATAATATAATAACAATTTAGTTACAACAATTCATGAATATAGCTATTCGCTTCTCCAAACCAGACCTAAACTCAAAAGTTTCAAGTTACCATTGTCACCATATACTTAAATTAGCGATAGAAGAATATGGCTAATAAGCCAATTACCTTAATGGCATCCTCAACTTGATATATGCTCATTGGTCGACAGGCTCCATTGGTAGTTGTGCAATGCTGACTGACTAATTGGCTGAAAACTCTCCTTATAACAATAAATAACAATATTATATAATAAATAATAGCGAATACGCAAATTATTTTTCAATTCCTTTTTAAAATTATTCCAAACACGTATACGATCTATTCTTCCACCCACCCGCACACACACACACGCACACACACGCACACACACCTCGCAACAATTTGCACGATTTCCTCAACGCGCTCCGTCCTCCTTCGGCATCCATATAGCGTTGAGAAACCTGCGTTTGAGGCTCGAATGGCTAATCGGGAAAACAAGTGCATGATGTACACTTGGCGGCACTTGCGAAAGCCATCATCGTATACGCGTGTAAGCGGTTTATTCGCGAGCCGACAAAAGGTGTGAAGAAATTGTCGAGGTTTCGGTGGGTGCATCAGTATTTTCACCCTCTGAGTTATGTAAACTCGAGTAACGCATGTATACACTGCTGAAGTAAGTTAGCCGCAACGTTAACATTTGAGGACGAACGAGACGCGTTATCGGGAATTCAATTGCGGCGCATTTCAAAAGAAATTGCACACCGTAAATCTTTCATTACGTATAGAATAACATTTACTTTATCGAGGAAATCGAGTGATAATATGGACTGTGGCGATGCTCTCTCGCGATATATTCGATGCTCTGCCGCTATCGAAGGTGTTTACCCCCGATGATAATATAACAATTGCGATCAATTTCACGTCACTTCGTTGCGCAATCGTCAATTCTTGAAGTAATCTGGCGCAGTGGTAATGAAGGAACGATAGTTTCAATGTTTATCCGGTATATTTATGTTTAGGCGAATAATAATAGTAATAATTGGGGGAAAAAATATAGTTGTTTAGTTCGCCACTTTCGCGTTTTGGAATTGCCCAATTATAGCTGGCGTACACGTTATTTCTGTGGTTACCTTGTAAGCCAAGGCGAACGAAAAATGTAAAATGAATTTTAAAGTGCTACCCTTACTTTTTTTACCTCATTCGTAATTATGCTCGACGAGAATTATCAAGAAACCAAAATCGAAGTAAACCATCACCATTCGTATGTATACTTTCCTTTGTTTTATGAAAAATCCACCGAAGAAGATTCGAGGCCGGGGCCAAATACTCGGCGTTATACCTTCAGTAGCCCCGTAAGACCGACGACCGAGACCTTGCACTTCGTCTTTCACGGCATATACTATATACACGACATTTCCGCACACTCGTGTACACGTTTTTTTTTTGTACAGAATAATAACGTCGCAACCTCCGAGCTCTGGATTTGGTGCGCGCGAGGTTGAGAAAAAAAAAAGTATTTTTAACGATTATAACAAGTTCGCAGCTGAAAGGAGGAAACGTGGCGACTGCAGGTGTTGTGTAACGGTGATCGGTGAAGGATGAATGTTTGTATACATAAAAGATTTTCGTTTTATAGGTAGAATTTGTTGAGAGTTGGTTGAACTGTTAAGAAACGTGAAAAATGATATGTTGGTTTACCATAATTTCAGTAGTCAATAATTTTTCAAGAAAAAGTAGTATAATATATCAATATAATTCTGTTACTGATCATCTGCTGTATTTCCCATATATCAAACACAACGTTATACATAATAATATCACTTTCTACATTTCAGATATATAAACGCATTTCTTATCTACGTCCGCGCAGTCATTTTTATAAATATATGAATTATCATCACTATCTTTAACATTTCGATTGCAAGACTGAAGTTTTCCTTTAATCGTCTGCAGAGCAAACGGAAGTAAAAAAGTGTCCAACTCAGACGGCTAAGCCCAGAAAATTGATTAGAGATTTCGCAGTGTGCACTCAGTCGACGAATAGCTTAATCATTGTTTACGTAAATGAAATGATGTTATAGTGGCAATTTCGACTTGACGCGATTGCACCTCAGAGTCAGTGAAACATTTACGTAAAGACATTCCCATCCTATTATCGTAGGGAAGTAATAGCAGCTCATCATGGCTAATTTTAAACTACATAGTTTATACTGTTTTAAAGATGATTCTATTGTTTAAGCGATTATAATTAGACTCTGATGCATTATCCGGAAATCGAGCAGTGCTTAACGCTTGCAATTGTTTATCTACTTGTAAACGTGTAGAAACGTTTAATTTTAAAGTGTAGGTAAAATTAACCATCGAGGGTTCTGTCAATTGCGATTACACTGAGAAAAAGTTTTTAGAATAATTATGAGACAATTGGTTAAAAATTACTATACTGTACGCACAATCTGACCACAGACTGGTAAAAGTGGCCTATTTATTAGATTTCTAATAATTTGTACAGTTTGACTAAGAAAAACTACAAGAATAGTATTGTAAAATTTAATATAAAAAAGTTGGAAAAATTATTAGACAGTATAGTAAAAATCACAAGTCATAAATTTTACCAGGCAACTGACAAATATTCTTAGACTTTATAAGAATTTTTCCTATAGAGTTGGCAGAATTTACAAGACAGTATAGTAATTTTTACGATATATACAGTAATGTGCAGCGCTCTGCGCATGCGCGTTATAAACAAAATACGAGGGCGTGTGCGATTAACTGGTCATAATCTACAATGCTGTAGCCCTAACAACTTATTTAAAACGATATAATTTCAGTATAAATAACTTTAATTAACACTCGTATAATTTATTAATTAATTAATTCAAATAATTCTCTATGTATTAATTACAAAATTATTTTAAAAATACATGAAGAATAAGATCACTTTAGGAGTATCGGTATAATGTAACATATGTAGACGATTCGGATTATAAACACGCAAGTGTGTGCAGTGGCGCAGTCGGTAAGGAGCTCGCCTTTCAACATAGGATACCCAGAGGTATTTGATTCCCCGACCCGGAGATTTTTTTTCATCGTTAACATTTATATCTAATTTATTTCTTGATATGTATATTATGTGCGTTGTATCTTGTGAAAAGTATTATAACAATTGGCTAAAAATAATTTTTTTTTTCTGTATTTTTCGGACATTTACAAAAATTACTATACTGGCTAATAAAAATTACTAGATGGACAGTCTGTGGTCGGATTCTAAAATTAATATAGTAAAATTTCTCTAAGCTCTTTGTAAATACTCCAAAACTCTTTTCTCAGTGTATATCGACGGCTGAGAGGAAAAAGAACGTATCTCAGCGTGCGGGTAAAGAACGACGTATCTCGGCGCACGGACGAAGAACGACGTATCTCGGGGCGAGGATGAAGAACGACGTATCTCGGCGCACGGTTGAAGAACGACGTATCTCGGCGCTTTTACGGCCAGTACACGGCTACTATATACGGCGAAATACGTCGTTCTTCAACCGCGCGCCGAGATACGTCGTTCTTCATTTTCGCGGCGAGATACGTCGTTCTTCATCCGCGCGCCGAGATACGTCGTTCTTCATCCGCGCGCCGAGATACGTCGTTCTTCGTCCTCGCGCCGACATACGTCGTTCTTCATCCGTGCGCCGAGATACGTTCTTCTTCCTCTCAGCCGTCGATATATAAGCGATGAGATCAAATAAAGTTCAGTAACACCCGAAATAAAAAATATCCATTTCCGACATAAATAAAAGTGCAATTGTAAACTCCTTTTATCTATTTTAAATTTTCAACGTGAATTATTTATTTCTGTCAAATCAGGAACTTTATTTTACACCCTGCAGCTAAAAATATCGACATTACTATGTCCAAAACAACCATCTTTCAAGTTTCCTCACACTCTTTCGCGAAATATGATTTACAACAATCCAAACATATAGTACCAAATTTCCAAGTGCACTCGCACTCGAAGAGAGCCATTCTCTCGTCCACCTTCACCTCCACAGCCTCTCTCTCTCTCTCTCTCTCTCTCTCTCTCTCTCTCTCTCTCTCCATCTGTGCAACTACACTTATAGAATATCTTAAAGGTTTGGACTGGACTGCGGTCGAGTCAGCCCCACTTGAAGAGTGTGTCTCTGTCCTTCAAACGCACATCAAAGGGGCAATCGAGAGTCTAGCTCCTATAAAAACCATTTCACCACGTAAAAAACGCCATCCATGGTTTAACACCGAACATCACTCTTTGATTCAAGAGCGCGATCGCCTTTACAAACGTTTTCGTAGGACTAGACTACCACTGGACCTCTTAGCTTACAGACAGGCACGCGATGTAGCTCATCGTACCATTGAAGAGGCGAGACTAAACTACCATCACGCTCGGCTCTCCTCGCTTACAGACCCCAAGGATATATGGCGTGAGCTCGAACATCTTGGCATCTCTAGCTCCAAAAAGAAGTCGTCCGCCCAGCCTTTCACTACCACTCAGCTCAATGCTCATTTTAGGGGTGTCTCATTCGATCAAGACACTCCACCTGTCGCAGACTTCTTGGACTCTTTGGCCACCTCTACTCATAATGAGCAATTTTCATTTGATGAGATTCAAGTTTCTGATGTTGTAGCCGCAGTAGCACATTTTAAAACCCAGGCCAGAGGGCCAGATGGTATTCCACAACATGTAATAAAACTTGCTCTTCCTTTCTTAGCGCCTATCATCTGCAGGATTTTCAATCGATCTCTGCGGGAAGCACTCTTCCCATGTGATTGGAAGAAATCTATCGTGATTGCTTTGAGTAAGGTAAGCTCTCCTTCGTGCCTAAGTGATTTTCGCCCTATATCACTCTTATGCTTTTTGTCTAAAGCCCTCGAATGGCTAGTACAACGGCAATTATCTGCTTACCTAGAAGCACGATTATACCTAGATCCGCTCCAGACTGGCTTTCGCTCGGGACATAGCACACAGTCATGCCTGCTTAAGCTGACTGATGACATCAGACTTGGAATCGAAAAACAACATGTAACCTTACTACTTCTTTTCGATTTTAGTAAGGCTTTCGATTCAGTCTGTCATGTAAGACTCCTTAAAAAGTTGCTTGACTACGGTCTCTCCAGACTTGCCATCCGTTGGTTAGCATCCTACTTAACAGGTAGAGAGCAGGCGGTTATTGATGGCATTGGAAACTGTTCCACCTACCTAAAACTCAATACAGGAGTCCCGCAGGGCTCTGTGCTAGGTCCCTTACTTTTCTCAATTTATGTCAACGATATATCTTTGTGCCTGGATCACGATATCTCTCACCTCATGTACGCGGACGATCTTCAAGTTTATATTCGCTGCCCTCTAGGCGAGCTTGATCGCGTTTCCGCTATAATGAGTGCAAACGCCATCCGAATCATGTGCTGGGCCACTCAAAACCACCTTAGACTAAACGTTGGAAAAACAAAAGCAATGGTTATTGGCTCGCCATACTATATAAACAGACTATCGGCAGTGGCCAGAAACTACCTTGATATAGGTGGTGACCGTATCGTCTTCGAATCGTCGCTACGGATCCTGGGAGTGACATTGGACTCCAAGCTCTCTTGGAAAGACCACATCGCACAGACGAGCCGACGTGTGCGTTCCCTCATGTACAGGCTATACTTTTTTAGAAAAAGCACAAATTTCAGGTTACGTAAGCACTTAATATTAATGCTCCTCTTTCCAATCATAGACTACTGTTGTCTTGCTTACTGTGACCTGACATTGGATCTAGATGATAAACTCCAAAAGCTTGTCAACACTGGGATTAGATACATCTATGGTGTGCGAAGAAGTGAGCACATCACACCCTACAGACGCGAACTGGGCTAGCTAACCACATCTGGACGTAGAAAATATTTTGCAGCAAACCTACTGTGCAGGCTATTCAACACTGCTACTCCATCATATCTGCTAGCATTTTTCAACTTCCGTTTCACTACTCGTCCAATTAGGGGTAATGCGGCAGCCTTAGACATCTCAAGCTGTCAAACAGAGACACTGAAAAGGTCATTTCATATCAGCTCGGCATATCTGTGGAACTCCTTACCATCTCACCTTCGCGATATCACCTCCATCCCTCACTTCAAATCACTACTTCATCATCATCTCCTTGAATCCGTATAATACAATTATATTCTGTCTGAGCAATTAACTGTATTTAGCTTCTCTCACACTGATTATGCTTCTTTAACTTTATACTTAGCTCCTTTAAAACTATATTTTGCCTTGCGTAACTTATTTATATATTGTAAAATTTTTGCTCCATGTACTCTGTATTTTTGCTTGCGTTAACTTAAAACTTGTAAACTTATATATATGTATATTATAATTCTTTATTTAACTTGTACAACATAATGTACAGATAATAAAACTATATAATCTAATCTAATAATCTAATCTCTCTCTCTCTCTCTCTCTCTCTCTCTCTCTCTCTCTCTCTCTCTCTCTCTCTCTCTCTCTTTCTCTCTCTCTCTCTCTCTCTCTCCCTCATGCCATTCGCACGTCGTCGCTTCCCACCTCGCGATGATTCAATATTAATAGAGCGGCGATCGGCGCTAATAGAACTTTACTCTCTCCCTCTCTCTCTTGCTGGCGGGGAGTATAATATGTGTAGTATAGTATGTGTACGAACTATGTGTAACTCGCAAGTGGGCTGAGACGTCTCGCGGCGTTCTGTTAATTCAGGTCGTGGAGGCGGCTGGAATGTCGGGTTAATTAGGCCTGGAGGCGCTGCAGGCCGCGGTTTTCTTTATAGCTGCGCATGCACGAGTGGAAAGCGCGTGGAGAATTGTACATGGGTTTGATGAAGTGCGGATTTTCTGCTTTGTGATGAAAAACTTTACGTTTTATAGATATACACGATATTCGATTACAACTGATAAATATGTGAGGGAATATATTCAATAAATATAAATGGAAAAAGTCGGTCGGAAATATGACTGTCCTGGTCCGATTTGAGAGTATAAATTTTTATATCGTATTATTTTCAAAATGAATCGGTACAACTTTTGGGATCAAAGGTTCGCGGTCGATTCCAAAACACTTCCTTGTGTATTATATTGTACCCCAACATTCTCTTATTGCCCTGGTAGAAATGTTAACCGTAAGTTAGCCATTTTTTAGTTAACTTTATGGCTAAAAACGCACATTGCTTGTATTTCATAATTATGTACCAATCTGAAATAAATTATGGCACTTATACTTCATAAAATATGTATTTTAAGTAACCAGCAATTTCCAAATGCGCTGCACGCGTCCTATTTTCTTTTTGAGGTTACGAATATATAATTTTTTATTATGATTTCATTTTAATTAGTTTAAATGATAGGATAATCAGATAAAAGTTTTCAAAACATGAACAAAAAATTAATTTTTTCATTGTAATTTGATTTAATTATTTAGTTTAAAATTTTTAAATAGTTAAGAATAAAAATTAATTTGAAAAATTCAAATGTAGCGGAAGTAGCGAATTATCGCGCCTATTCCTTATTACAGACCAATCAAAATCAATCTTTAAATGCTTCGACACATCCAGCCATCGTTTTTTAAAGAATGGATGGTAAAACTTCTAGATGAATTATATTATTTTTACATTATGATTTTTGCTAAAAATGCTTCCATTTAATTAACACGTTAGCTATAAATTGTGGTTAATTTTCCACCAGGATGAGGACAGAATTTATAGCATGAAATATATATTTCGTCTCGAATAAAATTATCAACATCCAGTAAAGTCAATTATACACTTATCTAAAAAAACACTATTAAACATACGAAAACAACTAACGCCCTACCCCGTTTTTTCTTCTCATTACAGCAGCATCGAGGACGAGTGCACAGCGACCGCTGAACCTCCGGCGAAATCTCAGCCGGAGCCCATTGTCATCTCTACAACGGCAGCGTCGACAACAAAAGTAACCTCCTCCGCTTCCTCCTCGTCGTCGTCGTCGTCTTCTTCTTCTTCGGCGTTACCGCGCAAACAGGACGAGGCCTCGGCGTCGAGAAGGTCCGCGTCGCCTGAACCCGCGCTGCTGCCCGTCGCGGCATCGGAGCGGCGGCTCCTAATCGCCGCTAAGTCCTCCAGTCTGCCCCTGCCGTCCAAGTGAGTATAGAAACGGAGAGAGAGAGAGAGAGAGAGAGAGAGAGAGAGAGAGAGAGAGAGAGAGAGAGAGAGAGAGAGAGAGAGAGAGAGAGAGAGAGAGAGAGAGAGAGAGAGAGAGAGAGAGAGAGAGAGAGAGAGAGAGAGAGAGAGAGAGAGAGAGAGAGAGAGAGAAGGGAGGTGACTTATAGGGAATGGAGGTTAGTGTAATGTACTGCGACTAGTTTGAGTATTTTATGTTGGTATAGATTTTAAAATGTAAATAAGCCTTTCCTGAACGATTTCGCATAAGTTATATGATGAAAAAAAAGATTTCTTTATTATTTTTTATCGGAATATATAAAGTACTGTTTTTACATTCCGATTCTGTTATCGTGTATATGACGGTGAGGCTCTAATTAGCTGCTGTCGTCATTTTAACAGACGTCAGTGTATATTTAAATAATTTATCCGTGCATATTTTGCGAACTTAAAACACCGCTGTCTTTTTAATAGTATATTCCGATACTACTGCCTTAAGTGGCCCATTATTGCACGACGTGAAATTAGTGCCCGTACGTAGCGAGGATGATAATTCACGTCATGCAGTGGGCCACTGAAGGCACTAGTATCGTACGATATTTTATAGCACGTTTACCTAAGTCCGCTGTCACGCCTATTCGTGCCTTAAGCAGTCCATTTTTGCACCGTGAGGTTAGCGCATGAGCGTAGCGGGTGCGATAAATACGGTGCAATAATCGACTACTTAAGTCACGGATAGGCGTGATCTAAGTGCGGACTTAGGTCACACCGTGCTATAAATTAGCATTTACATCAAGTTCGATTCTTTTTCCGTCTCCATTTCCTCGCTCTACAAATATAATAAAATTAGAAAGAATTTTTTTCTGCAAACATTTGTGTAATTGAAAGTAGTGCTATAATTTACGATTTCTCGAAATTACAAATATGTTTACAAAACGTAACGAATTCTGAACACCAAAAGAATGAGTATACCTAAATGTGTAATATAACTTTTTTTCGCAAAAAGAGGACTGTCAAGTGAAAAGCACTTCTGAGTCAATAGACCTATATATCCATTCTGTCACGAGTATAGTATTTTTGCTGAGAGCTACGATATCCAAACCATTGAATCTGTACATTTTCTTCAGGATTGTGTTTTTACTTACAAAATTATAAATGGTTTCATTATATGTGACGATCTTTGCAATTGTTTTAATCAGAGATAATTCTCTTATTCACTGCGCAACCACCGTGATTTATGCGAGGATACGTTTAATTATAATACTGGATTTTATTCTTCACTAAACAGGATAAAAAAAGAATGGAATTTGTTACCCAGAGCTATTACTTCCAAACAGTCGATAAAATCGTTTGAACAAGCCACCTTCTCTCTTTCTAAGGCCTATTGATATATTCTTTTTATATCAATAGCCAATGTTTTACCTATGTTGTTTAATGTTACATTGGTATTATTTTGTATTGTTATCTAAGGACCTTTTTTGGCCCATATAATAAACATAAATAAATAAACATCAACGCGAATAAATAAATGCAAATAAGGCCTGCAACAATCAATACGTCAATATATATAAACGCGTCCATCACGGACACGCGATGATGCGTCACCGTCCGTTGCATCCGAATATTTCAATTAGCGCGCCGAAAATCCGGATGTGCTCGCTTATAATACGCCCCTGTCCCTAAATTACTCTTAATTGATTCAAATCGTTAAATCGCCATTAGGTTTCACTCGGAATGCAAATGCTCCTCCACATCTTTTTTTTTCGACCAATAATAATAATTGCCTTCTTCACGGCAGATCGAAAATCGACGTGGGCGCTTACGCGTTCACGCAGCACCAGGAGACCCGTCGTCGGCGCACCACGCAGCTGCGCTTCAGTGGCAGGCCGTCGAGCTTCGACGCCGCGCTGATCGGTCACGGCAGGAGCAAGAGCAGCTCGCTGGTCGTCACCTCCACGCCCAGTCCGCTGAGGAGGCGACGACAGGTGCGCGTCTGGGAGCCGAGCTCGTCGTCCGGCTGCTCGTCCGACTCTGCCCCGAATTCTGGTGAGTTGGTTTTTATTTTTATTTTGGGATTTAATGGTATAGGAGCTGTGGATTTAATGATCGGATATATCGAACAAGCAGGATATCTTTCCGCATTTGCTTTATTTAGTGGGTAACACGATTAATTTTTAGTTCGATGCAAATGTAAACTTGAAGTTAATGATTAATGAAACCTGCAGTGTAATTATAATTAAATGCATCATCGTGACTCATCAAGATTAATATATTCATTGACTTCAATTAAAACTGTAATATAAGCCTGTTCTTATAAATAAGACTTTATTTTATCAAAATTTTATCAAATAATTAATGCCTATATAATTAGAAAATATCATTATCCATTTGTCAACTTTGATTAAAATATATCTATCCTCTATACTATACACCACTATAAAACTATATAACCACGCGTCTTCTGTCCTCAGATTCCGACTCGGAGACCGAGCTGAGGGTCAGCGAGAACGTGAGCAACGAGGATACGAGCGCGAAGCAGCACCTGAGCGTCTCCGCCGAAGAAATGGCAGCGTTCCGTCTCACCGTCGGTCGGGGCCACTTCTCGCGCTCGAAGAAGGACCGATTCCTGAACCACCTGCGAGTGGAGAAGCGGCTCAACGAGCTCAGCAATGAGTGCCTCACCTGCCTGTACTAACAGCAACCGGAATGTGTGTGATTGCGGAGAGTTGAAGAGTTCGATTCGAAAAGTGTGTGAGTGGAGGATTGTCGGCGGTGCTTGTCCAGGACGTTGTTTATTTCAGCGGAATATTGAAAGCTATTTCGCTGAAGTTACAAAAATCTGGTGTCTATAGATAGGTATAATTACGCGGTGATCCGAAATGTTGACGAAACGTACCGTTAATAAGGAAGATATATCTATGACTTTGTTTTAATTTTTCGAATGGTTGAAAAAAGTTGACTTTAGCATTTGAATTTCGCAATTTTTCTCAAAATTGAAATAGACATTGAAAGCTTTTACGCGAAGGGAAGTAATTTTCGTCTCTTCGAAGAATATTTGTGTACTTAAACGGTCAGTGTTCTCGACGATGTCAATATTTTCGTATAAACAGTTCAAAAATAGTTTTAGAGTCTGCTCTTCGAGAATGTTAAAGTGATATTTTTTTCAATTATTCATGACGCGTTATTATCCGTCGAAGGTGCGAAATAGATGTTCTCGTTTTGAGTTTTGAATTTTCGTTATTCTCGAGGTCAACAGCTTAATTCACGTGAGAAAACAATAAGGATTTCGCTACACCTCGTACAATGTGAAGCACCGTATCGAGGGAAAGGCTGCGTTGTGAATCTCCACTGGCAATGTAAGATCTCGAGCCAAAAGAAATTTACAATAAAATAACGCAAAATCGCAACGATCGACGATCTTTTATTTATTAACGAGAGTGAGATACGACTAACCAAGTCCTTTGTTAAACTATATTGACCCGCGATATTAATACAAAGGCATATAAGCGATTACGTGTAATTCCGATGAGTGCAAATGAGGGCGTAGATGGCAATCGAATAACGAACGTAAGACTGAATCTCATCGTCAAAAAATCGTTCGCAGAAAAAAAACAGAAGTTAAGTTAGAAAAAAAGAAGAAAAAAATATAAAAATACGCGCAATCAGCATCGCTGTAACTTTTAATGATTTTGATGTATATTGTATAACTAACCGAAGACGAGTGAGAAAACATTATTGTAAATATCGTTGACTTGTATGTTGCGCGAAGCGTTGTTGAAACTATAGTTCGTTAAGAGGAAAATATATTCTGAGAAATCTCATCGACGCTAGGGACGAACGATATATTGGCACGATGAAATGATAACGGAATAAGGGTATAGGTATGTACCCTTGTTTGCGCGTGTATTAATAATTTCATGTTGACCGTGTAGAATCACGCGGAAAGAAAGAGAGATAGATAGATATATGTAGATGTCATAATTGCACGATATCGCGTTAGTCCATTAGGCTCGAGGCGAGACAAGTGCAAATAGTTTTGTTTTGGAATTATTGTGTCATCAGTAATCTAGAGGTAGATGAGAGAGAGCCGAGATGTGAATGTAACATTTTTGTGCGAAACGATGACATCACTATCTTTTATTATATTAGTATTTTTCGGCTGCAGTTTTGGTCTTGCGTTTTTTGCGTTTGGTTCGCGAAAAAACAGGAAGAAATACGGCATTATTGCAACATATTATTTAATAATTTATTCTATGGAAAGGCGACGTCTGTTTTACGAAAAGTATGAAAAACAGTGAAATTCTCGCAAAAAAAAAATCTTAACTTTGTACAATTTGTAAATGTAACGCTGTACCCAAAACCTTTGATTTACCTCTATACATACCTCCCACACTACAGTTTTCCCTATGTTATGTATACATTTACACGAGATCAGCAATTGCCTCGACCCTGAAACCCCAGCTTTTATTTTCGGACTCTGGGTCGAAACGATAATTGAGGGGCTGGAAAGAAAAAGGGTGCGTAAACTTTTTTCGCCGCGTAAGTAAAGATGGAAATTTGGTTTGAATGTGAAAAAGATGCATAATAAGGTTCTCTACATTAATCAATCATTGGATTAAGGATTCCAGAAATTACAAAAATCAGCAAGGTTGGCCAAACCTTACGCGGCGAAAAAAGTTTACGCGCCCTTTCTCTTTCTGGCCCGTCAATTGCCGCGACTTATGCAATTGTCATTTCGGTTTATTTATTTTTTTTTGTGTAATCGCTTCTAGGAAGCGGGAATTTGTGATTGTGCGGAAAAAACAGAGGAAGAAAACACGTGTACGCGCGCGCATAATGACGCCCAGAAAATACGTACCCATTAAAACGCTGTATATATTTTTCAACTTCCTTAGATAATATTGTCAGTGTTTATCATGTGCAGACTAATTTTCTATTACATATATATAGATATAATGTTGTTACGAAATTGTGATCGGCGAGTAATATATGAATATGTACCCCATGTACATATTCATATATGCACGCGCCCATCAGGAACCATGTCAAAATAAAATGAACGTATTATGAATTTGTAATCCTTTGTGCATCGCGTCGAGGAGAGACAAAAGTGCCTTACGAAGAAAATTTATGAATCGTTACCGCAGACTTTCATGCGCGTGCATCCGTCCATTTGAAGGAAAGTAACGATGGAAAAAATAGCTTATTATTTTTTATTGAAGAACAAAATAACAAATGTTATCGCGTGAGCATAGTTGGAACGTCGAGATCGCATATTGATTTATATAGAGCGTGCAAAACATTTGTATTTTTATTTTTGCTAATAAATATTTGTCGATTTATCTTATACACAATTGATTATGTTTTTCTTATGTTAAATCCTTGTTTGACATATTAATTTAACCTATTTTGATCTTATACACCCGTGTAAAAAAAAAGTCTGGGCGAAGTCTTGCAGAAGTCTGGCTTCAAAAGACTGGCTGGTGGAACGATACCAGACTTTTTGCCAGACTTTTTATTTTTTCTATTAAAAGTCTTGGAAAAAATGCCCAGACTTTATCTAAGATTTTTCGCCAGATTTTATGGTTCGCGTATAGAGGTTATACACGCCCAGCACCTCCCGCATGAAACCGAAGCTTATAGTCTACCGATGCAATCCATAGTCACCGTTGACACCATCGTCGTTGTCGACATCGTGTATATAACCTCTATACGCGGACCATAAGGTCTGGCGAAAAGTCTTGGATAAAGTCTGGGAATTTTTTCCAAGACTTTTTACGCTGTATGCTAAGTCTGGAAAGAAGTCTGGGATAAAGTCTGGGGATTTTTTCCAAGACTTTTTACGCTGTATGTTAAGTCTGACAAAAAGTTTTGGATAAAGTCAGGGAATTTTTTCCAAGACTTTTAAGGGGTTGTGGTACTCATGCACTCTGTTTTACCGGCAGAACTCGGCAAATTCTATATTATTAAAATAAATATATCGAAGTACATCTTATAAAGAGATAGTTGCCTGTGCAATGTATTAATCTACCAGCCTGCGCCGTTTTGAGCCCAAATATCAACGGTACCCTAAAAAATTTTGCGAAACGCGAATGTAGTATTTTCGGTTCGGGTATGACGAAAAATAGTATACGCTCCACTCTTCGGCTCGGGTGTCAATTTACACGACCTGTGGACTGTCCAATTTTACTCCGGTGGAGCGTATACTTTTTTTCGTCATACCCGGACCGAAAATATCACATTCGCGTTTTTGAGCCGGGAACGAAAGTGGTACTTTCGGCCAGGGTATGGCGAAAAAGTACTTCATTTCCGATTCACTTGTCTACGCAGAAAAAGGGCCTTCTCATGCATGTGTCGAAAAAAGCTATTTTTTAGATGAGATTTCACCTGAGATCTCACCTGAGATTTTGTGTAAAATAATTTTACACCACTCTAACCTCAAAATCATAACTTTAATATGATTATTCGGCTCTCGTGGTATAAAATACGGTACGACACTGGTGCGTAAGGTGATTTTTACCGCATTCGACTTTTCTCACTCGCTTCGCTCGTGCGAAAAATGTCTCCTGCGGTAAATAATCACCTTCCACACCCGTATCGTACTATTTTAACACTCCATAAGCAAAGCTTGATTTCGCACACGCACTTGTATCGAAAATAACTATTGTAACTCTTTTTAACTGAATGAGATCTCACCTGAGATCTCAACTAAAGTAATTTTTTTCTAATAGTCACATGAGATTTTGGCGTGAGATTTCACATGAGATCTCACCTGAGATTTCACCTGAGAAGTCACCTGAGATTTTTCAGTAGGGATTACCACCTTGATCTGTACTAAGAAACATACTCTTATATGCGTACCCTGGTAGAAAATTAACCATATTTTATAGCTAACGTGTTAATTAAATGGAAGCATTTTTAGTAAAAATCATAATGCAAAAATAATATAATTCATCTAAAAGTTCTACTATTATTTAAAATACATATTTTATGAAGTGTAAATGCCATAATTTATTAAAATTATTAGAAAAAGTATTAGAATGTTATCTGTTGTTAACAATGAAGGGCTATGAATACTGTCCTGATTACAGTTAAATTTTTAACCTCAAAATTCTTGTATTGTAGAAATAAACTAAAATAAATATAATCCAAGTTTGAATAAAAAATATTGTATATACTCAAATTAGTATAAAGTATAAAATGGTTATTACTAAAATGATTATATATAAATTTAAGCGACTAAAAAGGGTTATTAACAAATAAAAAATATATAACATATACGAATTTACACAATTTATATTATTTATGACTTTTAATTTAATTTTCGTCCACAACCAATTAAGTAGTAATTATTATTCTTGTAAAATATTAATTATTTATCTACATATTGCTTTTACTTAAACGATTTAAATTCATTCGATAGTTTATAATTTTATAATCATGAAACTGAGTTATTTCAGTTATCGCCTAAAACGCTTAGACGTAGTCACACTTCAATTTAAATTCTAAGAAATATACTAGGAAATTGCAACTAAATCACACCAAATTTGCAATAATTACGTTGATTTTGCAATAATTATAATTTCAACTATAAATTTAGTCTCAATCGACAATAACTTCGAAGTGAATAATCGGCATTCAAATTTCTACCTACTGATTTTCTATTTTAAGTATCTTCCCCATATACATGTGCCAGCAGTTACTTTAAGGCCTTATAAAAAGACATCTACCAATTCATAAATAATTTAATATAAGAGATATATCGAAAGCCAAGTCTGAAGGTTATTGAAACTAAAACAATAGAAATGGATAGAAAATCAAAACTATTTTTAGAAAATGCTCCTACTTCGAACCGAATTTCAAACCTCGCCAGCAAAAAAATTATTTTCTATTTTTTCATATTATTCTTTATTTTTTTTAACCGACTTAATATTATCCGATTGAGCTGAACAAAATATGGATAAATAGGAATTTTCTAGACCTGCCAGAAAATGGACCTACTTCTGACAGATCTCGAAACCAAACGACGAAAAAAATTATTTTCGATTTTTTCTTATTTTTCTTTATCATTTTTAACCGACTTAATATTATCCGATTAATTATAAAATTAAACTTGCGCAACTTCAAAATGAACTTCATATACTTGCCAAAATTCAGCTTGATATCTCTTCCGAGTTGTCAGTTATGGTGCCGACAAATTTATTACACACAGACACACACCCACGTGCATGAAAAAAATTTTATCAAAACCGACAAATTTCAACATATATCGCCTTAAAAAATTATTTTGAATATTTTTTGGCTCGAACATTTTTTTTCACGGTTATAAAGCTCAAAAAATACGTGTCAAATCATTTTAAGGGAAGAATAACATACTACAAAACCAAAATGATCGATGCATACACGGAGAAAATAAATGTTTGATTTTACTTGTCACATAGTGGATTTAATTTGGAAATGAAAAGTTAATTCTACTTACAACAATATCGGTAGAAATAACATTAAGAAAAAGTGGAATCTCCATTTTAGAATGTGGAATTGGCATTCTAATTTTATTTAGCCAATAACGGTATGTGTTTACAAGTTATATCATTATATCGACGCTCCCTACGAAAACTAGCACCTTTTTTGGCTTCCTTACGGAGACTAGCACATTTCAGAAAACTGCAACAAAAACTAGCATAACTCACGACTTTGCCGCGATTACTAGTACAATTCGCGACGTTGCCGCGAAAACTAGCATCATTCACGAGTTTGCGCCGAATAATAGTACAATTCGTAAGATTGCGACGAAAAGTAACACGATTCGCGAGTTTGCGACGAAAAGTAAGACGATTCGCAAGCTTGCCGCAAAAACTACCACTTCGCGTCACCGTATTAATTTACATAAGAGGCAGTGGAATGTGCTAGTCTTCGCTGCAATCAAGCGGATCGGGCTAGTCTTCAACGCAAATCAATGGGGCGTGCTAGTCTTCGCGGCCAACGCTGAAATGGACTAGTCTTCGTGGCAATCTGAATCGTTCTAGTTTTCGTAGGAAGCGTCGATATGTAATATAACGTTATATGTAAGTGCTGGTCTAGATGGTGCCACATGACATGGTCGAAGCAAAATGAGGGGGAACTTCGGTCGGACCCTAAGGGTAGGGTAGCCTCAGGTATAAAAGCAAGCAGCCCGCCGTCGGAACATCAGTTCAGTTTAGACTACTGAATGCAACAGTCAGTTGAGTAACTACGTTCTAAAAGTTTCGTGCATTTCAAAGTTTAAAATATTTTAGCGCACAACAATGGCATCGAGTGACTTTGAAGTTAAAAAGGGTAAGTCTATTTTAGCTTTTATTTTTAATGGTAAATTCGTAATTCAAATGATTTTTATTACGATATAGAAATTATCGGCTTATTATAGTCATACTTCAAGGCTTGTTATTACGCATGTAATGATGCAATTTTTTTTTAAATATTCAACTGCATTTTCATATAGATCTTTGCAATATTTTCTGAAACATTAACCTGATGTTTTTTTACAGCTGAAAATGTTACTGAGGAACCCTGCTGCGAATCCATGAAAAACGTATCAACAGACAAATATACGCTCAGGAGACCTCATACAGCGTTCTGTACCAGAAATGCAGCATTGAGAAGGAGTAGCGGATCACAGGAAAATACGGGTACGTTATTTCATATTTTCACGTTTGAATTCGCGGCACTCGACGGCAGCTAATTCGCAGGCTTACCCTACTGCAACGTCGCGCGTGTTTTACCTTTGCCAGTACAATTTACCTTCCTGTGATTCTCGTCAGAGTCTAATCTTTTATACAAATAGATTTTTTTAAATATGTTTAACTCAAAACTAAATATAGTTTATAACAGTAATTAATTTTCAATAAATTTATAGAACCAATTTTTTTATTACAGAAACTAAGATGCCTTCTGTACCGATGCTGGATTATATTCCAGACCCTGTGGATGCTCCCAACTGCACTTGTAACATTGATCAACCTAATATTTTATGTCAACGTTGTGATTTTCGATACTGGTATTTCGTTTCATCAGTCCACAAGATATTATGGAGATAACAATTTTTGGCACAGTATATGACGCATGGCAATCCTTCAAAATTTCACGACGCATTCTAGAGCGTCGTTGCTATACCTGCCCTACTAATATATGGCCCTGTGCCGCCTTAACTTTTCTGGTCTGCATTGCCGATTTTCTATCTCCTTGCTGAATACTTCTTTTTAAGAATTTTTGCCTAGTGACAATGACCTTGTGTGTCGTATTTATGAGCAACGTCCTTACCTATCTAGCCGTGATGACATTTCCAACAATGTACTAAATCGACATGGTATCCTGATTTGAATGCAACCTAGAAACCGCCAAGAAAGTTCATTCGATACTGTATAAGCAAACAAAATGTTGTCATGTTAAAGAGATGTAATAATTTTGAAGTTAATGTAAATTTATTGAAAAAATGTCTGTTTAATCATTTTAAGAAAAATATAATATACATAAAACCGAATTGATCATTATTTTTCTAAAATTCAATATTAATTATATATAGAATTTTACACATCCACACACACACACACACACACACACACACACTTATTATTTCCGGGACTCCACAGGGTGCTAGAGTTTATTTTCTCAGAGTTCGCCTATACAAATGACTAAAAAAATAACAGACCCTGGGATTATAGACTCTAGGCGGGTCCCAGAAATAATGCTTATATACCAAATTCTTTTCCGGGAAGTCCCGGAAATAAAAAGCGGGTCCCAGAAATAACTGTTATATACAGTTTTGCTTCCCAGAAAGAACAGTTGCAGAAATTTAATTTATTATATAGATATATAGTGCATAAACTATATAAAATAGCATTTTCTATATAAAAACCGCTGCCAATTCAATGGCACGTAGCTTTCTCAAACTTAATTTATTGATCCCTTTAATTAATTTTTACTTCTAATATTTAAAATTTAATACCTTATCTTGTACGGTTAGACTAACTAGGAGAGGATCATGGGTCCGGATTCAGCTTAAACTGTGCGTTATATCTTTTTTCGTAATGGACCGATTTTTTTGGGCAACGAACTTGATCTGAAGATATATAAAAGCTACATCTGTGCCAAATTTCAGGACGATTGGGTAATTTTTGCTCTTGTTATCGTGCGACAATGAAAACGCAAATTTTTTCTAAAATAATTTTTTTCTAAAAAACAAATGAAGATAATCTCCTGAAATTTTAACCAAATATAGTCTTCTATAAATTTAATAAGTGGTTAAAATTTTAAGTCGATAAATCAATTATTTTTTGAAAAAACGCGATTCGAAAATTTTTTTAAAAATTTTTAACCTCAAATATCTTTTTTAGTAATGGACCGATTTTTTGGGCAACGAACTCGATCTGAAGGTATATAAAAGCTACATCTGTGCCAAATTTCAGGACGATTGGATAATTTTTGCTCTAGTTATCGTGCGACAACGAAAACGCAAATTTTTTCTAAAATAATTTTTTTCTAAAAAACAAATGAAGATAATCTTTTGAAATTTTAACCACATGTGGTCTTCAATTAGTGTAATAACTGGTTATTTATTTCAAGTCGATAAATAAATTATTTTTTGAGAAATTAATATATGAAATATAAAAAAGTTTTCCTTAACAACAATTGACAGAGTGAAGATATTTTAAATTTTAAAAAAGGAAAATATAGGTAATTTAAATACCTTTCAAGAAAAGTTTATTATATTATGTAATAATGACTGTAAGATATGAAAAAATGAAAAAAACTAAAAATTCAAAATCGTTTTTTGGTTATAAAACAAAAGAAAATCAATAAAAACTCAATTCCATCAGGGTACCTTTCTTTTCCCGCAAGACAAAGAGAATAAGCTGTACCCGACGAAAATCAGTCGATTCGTTTCGGAGATATGAAGAGTTCAAATATATACACACACACACACACACACTCACTCACACATACATACGCACACACACACACACACACACACACACACAACCACGAAAACAAAAATGATCAAAATCAACTAATATACACATATATCGCCTTAAAACATCTTTTTGAACATTTTTTTTTCGAAAATTGTTTTCACCGTTACAAAGCTTCCTCTATGAGGAAGCAAAAACCGACGTGTACATAACAAATTAATACTTAATTATTCCGTGTATAAACAAACAAATTCAACTATTTTGTCTAAGATATTCTGCTAGTAATGGCTCGTGTGCGCCTTCGTAAATTATTTTTTAATTTTATTCGCTAAACTTATACCAAAAAATTCCAACAATCATTAAATATTTCGCAATTTATTATCTCTTAGATACCATTTTTGAGCCAATTAAAAAAAACAATTTGATTTCTTTTGATTCTATACCGATTGAAACGAATACGTAAGAACTGAAAAATCAGAAAACCTTGCTCACAGATAAGGTAGCAGCTAACAAGAAAGTATAACAAGTGCGAAATTCTTAAATATCTAAAAATGTGTAGTACGAAACCTTTCCGGAGCGTCAGGTCAAAAATCTTGCACCAATCGACCCTGTACTAGGTTACTGCAGATGTACATAGTCTGCGAAAAAGCGGCATAGTGCAAAAGTTCTGGATAACTATATAGATGGCCTGTGTAAGTGTACTCATCAGCTTATAGCTTATGGTGGGAAAGTGAAATCAGAGCAGACCGTTGGCACAAGTACTTGGCCGAAGCGACGGGGGGTGACGCCTCTAAATAGGTTTCGAGATATCCCAAAACTAATGACCTTACAAAATTTCACATTTCTTCTCTGATACCCTGTTGAAGTTATACTTTCTTATTAAGACTGACCTACAGAGGAGTTCTGAAAGCCGACCTTGGACCTTATACAGCCTCTGAAATCTTGGCATATCTACTCAATCAGATGAGTTTCTACTCTGAAAGTAACCAAAACACTGCAAAGTCAAATTCTGTAACTGCGAGAAATGATCATAGCGCTATTATAACTGCTTATTATGGCTATTATTTGCTTTATAAATCATTTACTGAATACAAGAATCATGTTTTGCGCAGTTCATGCTATAGAATGCAAAATATGTTGCTTATTTCGTATGCAAAGCGAGACAAGAGAGTAAGACTGCAATCTTTGAAATTTTCCACATTTTCCGCTGAGTCTCCGTCTACATACATTTTGCTTTTACCTGCCTGGAGTTTGCAGCCCATGTCTTTAGTGGTCTATTACGGTATAGCACTGTCGCTACAGAATTACCATTGAGATTCCGACGAGACTTAAGGGGTTGTGGTACTCATGCACTCTGTTTTACCGGCAGAACTCGGGTAAATTCTATATTATTAAAATAAATATATCGAATTACATCTTATAAAGAGATAGTTGCCCTGTGCAATGTAATAATCTACCAGCCTGCGCAGTTTTGAGCCCAAATATCAACGGCACCCTAAAAAATTTTGCGAAACGCGAATGTAGTATTTTCGGTTCGGGTATGACGAAAAATAGTGTACGCTCCACTCTTCGGCTGGGGTGTCAATTTACACGACCTGTGGACTGTCCAATTTTACTCCCGTGGAGCGTATACTTTTTTTCGTCATACCTGGACCGAAAATACCACATTCGCGTTTTTGTGCCGGGAGCGAAAGTGGTACTTTCGGCCAGGGTATGGCGAAAAAGTACTTCATTTCCGATTCACTTGTCTACGCAGAAAAAGGGCCTTTTTCATGCATGTGTCGAAAGAAGCTATTTTTTAGATGAGATCTCACCTGAGATCTTATCAAACAATTTATTTTTGCAACAATATTATCTGAATGAAATTTCAGGTAATTTTATTTCTTCGCTACAATATTATCTGGATGAGATCTTACCTGAGATCTCACCTGAGATTTTGTGTAAAATAATTTTTTAACACTCCATAAGCAAAGCTTGATTTCGCACACGCACTTGTATCGAAAATAACTATTGTAACTCTTTTTAACTGAATGAGATCTCACCTGAGATCTCAACTAAAGTAATTTTTTGCTAATAGTCACATGAGATTTTGGCGTGAGATTTCACATGAAATCTCACCTGAGATTTCACCTGCGAAGTCACCTGAGATTTTTCAGTAGGGCGCAACTAGCAGATATGATATGTCAATCATACAATCCATTTCTACTATCCATTTTATCAGTTATTTAGCCAAATCTAGCAGATCTGTTGTCTATTTAAAAATGTTTAAAATTCGTAACGGGAATTTCCTAAATAGTAAATATCGATAATTTTGAGTTTCTATATTTAACGGTAAAAGTTGTGTTAACATTTTTCGTTTCGATAAAATCTAACTATTAGTATTAAAATATTATAGTTAAAAAATATCTGTACAACATTATAGATCTCTAGATATTAAAACCATTGAATTATTGCGCTTGCAACCGCGTTGATGAGCGTGTCAGATTGCACGTCAGACAGACCGAACGGGCAGAACACAGCAGTTGCGATTTTCGCAACAATTTCGCCCCCTTACAACCTAGAGATGTAAAACTTTGCAGAGGACTTCTTTAACTATTAAACTTTAATAGTAAATTGTTTGATTTTGTCAAATTTATTTAAAAATGTTTAAAATTCATAGCGGAAATTTTCTAAATAGTAAATATTTATAATTTTGAGTTTCTATATTTAGCGATAAAAGTTGTGTTAAAATTTTTCGTTTTGATAAAACATAGCTATTTAGTATTCAAGTTTAGTAGTTAAAAAGGCCCTTTGTCGAGTTTAAGATCTCTATAGGTTATAAGGGTGGAAAATGGTTGGGAAAATCGCAATTGCATTCATGAGCGCGCCAGACTGCAGGTCAGGCAGACCGAGCGCGCGGTAACACCGGTTGCAATTTTTGTAACCATTTTGCACCTTCGTAACTTAGAGATCTAAAACTTGGCAGAGGGCTTCTTTAACTATTAAACTTCAATACTAAATAGTTAGATTATGGCAAATCGAAATTTCGTAACACAATTTTTGTCGTGGAAGATAAAAATTTGTGATTCTGACTTTTTGTTATTAAAAAATTGCCATTGGGTTTTGCAAATGTTTGAAGATATTTTAATAAGCTTATGAGCCGCAGATAGCCTTCAAGAATCTTTTCTCAAAATTTGAAAGCAATCGGTTCAATGGGAAGGAAATGGCAGCGAATTTAAACAAAAAAAAATTTGCATCGAGAAATTTCAATAAATTTCAAAAAATCATAACTCTGTTAATTTTCAATTTTTAATAGTAGTTGAAAGGACATTTTCATCATGAAATAATGTATATTTTTAGAAAAAAAAAATACTCCGATAGCAAAAAACATTTTGTAAATTAGTCAAATAATTGCATTTTAAACAATTTGCACAAATTTGATCGTAAAGAGACTTGAATATTTGGATTCTACGGATCAAAATACATAAGGAAGCATAGGGGTTCCCATGATTTTACAGTTGTGTGCGGAAAGAAATGGTCCAAGATAACTTGAACGAAAGTGGCTGATTTGGCCTCGGATTGCAGGGCGAAACACCGTGCAGACACGATCGAGAGCGATGCGCGCCGCTTGCAACGCAGCGCGCGCACGGTGGAGAGACGCTCGGGCGCAGCCGACAGTCCGTCCATCTATTGAACATCAAATATACGGAAGCCCGGTTAGTTCACGCCCGACGATGCGAACAAAAGAGCGAGCGAGCGAGCGTGCACACTGAGCACTGTTAATAACATGCGTTATTAGTTAACATGGTTAAGCACATATCCTTGACGCTTGACGCCGTTTTATTTCATTTATTATCAACAATTTATATAATTATAGGTAAGAATTATGATTTTAATAGTTATTTTTTGTTCTTTAATAAGTACATGTAAAAATTGACATTTAAAAAAAAAGCAAATAAATTGCACATTTGGAGCTAAAAATTTGAGGTTAGATTTGAGATAAAGGTTTTTCATTTATTGCACTGCTATCAAGATGTACCATTTGTTCGATAAATATATTGAATCAATAATTTAAGCATGTATGGTATTATAATTCATGCAAACAATTACTTTCAGATAAGTATGTCGGGTCACATACAAATTTCTGATGGTGATGAGTGCTATCATATACCAGTGGAAAATGGTATTATATCTTTGTCACTCGTAAAGACTTACTTCCCAGAAACTGTAAGTTTAACTTATGAACAAAATAACAAAATTTATGCAGTGAAGATAAAAGCCGATGATGAGGATAAAATTGAAATCGTACCAGGTGTACTTGAGTACAATGTTTTTAAACACAAAACATCCTCAAGTAAGTATTGATTATTTGATACACACCCAATTCGTTCTTTAATAATTATAAAAATTATGTTTTTTAGCTCATAGTTATATCAATGAAGCGAAGCAAAGAAGGATAGATGAAATCATGGCAGTTGTTGATAAAGAAGGTGGAAAAGATAAATCAGAGGTACTTATTATAGTATTTATTATTTTAATGAAACTCGTATACAGTAATTATAGACATATTTTTACGTTTTAGATTTTTGTTCCAAAAGTAGTCACTAAGCAAGTCATAGTCGGATGGAAAAAATTTAATTATGTAACAAATAAGTTTAAACAAGTACTGACCTTGCCAGGTGGAAATAAAGTTATAGAATTAAACAAAGCCACTAAAATTTCCTACGAAAGGCTACTTAATTTAGCAATTGATGCCATGAAAAACGAAGATAATGCTGACATTTTTGAGCATTCCAGTATACAGCTTGGAAATTATCAAGATGAAGCATATCCACAATTCAATGATTTTTGGAAATTTGCCAAGAAAATAAAGTCAAGTAATCGTGAAATTAGAATTTACTTGTTGACTAAGGGTATACCATTGGAAGATAGTAATGAAATGGAAAAATGTGATCAAGAAAAAGACCGATTCAAAGTTAAAGAATCACCATTTTCAAAAAATAAAGCAAAATCTAATGAGCGCCAATCACCTGTTAAGCCTATCATTTCCCAAGAAGTCAGTTTCAATTCAAGCCAGTTTAGTGAATCAAAAGAAAATACAACTCCTAACAATAATTTAGTACTTTCACAATCATCAAATCTATCTTCTATAGGTAATACGAGTGAGAACAGAAATTGTCTTTCTTATTATGTAGATGATAATTCTTTGTCAAAAAAAGTCAGAATTGTTACTAAGGCAACTAGTCAATATGTACTTGATACCTATAAAATTGAAGAATTACCTCTATCTGTACCAGTGTTAAATATGGATGAATTGTGCATTTCTACTAATGTTTTAGGCAGTGGAACTTATGGCTATGTAATAAAGGGAAATTGGTTGGGCACTGATGTTGCAATTAAACGAATAGATTTAAATGTTAATAACAAGTATATTCTTAGAGAGATCAAGTTGATGAATGGTTTGCGACACTGCAATTTGACTTCCATAATGGCAGTTATGTTTGAACATGATTTCGCCTACATCATTATGGAACTATTTGACGGTTTAAACCTTAGACATGTTTTATATCAAAATGAAAATGTTCAAGAATACCAGTTGACGGAAGAACTAAAAAATTGGATTGCTTTCCAAATATGTACGGCAATCAGTTTTCTACACGAAAGGAGAGTAATCCATAAAGATATTAAACTTGATAATATAATGGTTAATGAAAGCTATGACATAAAGTTATGTGATTTAGGACTAAGCTCCACTGATACAATGCCAGTACCTTTACAAACAACTTGTGGACATACTTTTTTTGGAACTGTCTCATACATGGCACCCGAAGTGTTTATATCATCGCAACCAGCAACAGAAAAATCTGATGTTTGGTCTTTAGCATGCACAGTAATTGAAATTTACAATGAAATGTATGTATGGGGTACAGCAGCTCTAATAGATAGAGATGTATTAACAAATATGTTAAAAAGCAATCTGAAACCAGATTGTAAAAAATGTCCAATTATTATTCAAAATATTATAAGTTGTTGTTTTGAGAGAGATCCTTGCGATAGACCAAAAGCTAATACGCTCTTGGATCTATTTAGGTGCATAAGTAAACGACCACGACTGAGCATGAAAAATATTGATTAGAAATGTTTGAAGCCTATATAATTAATCTTTTCCATGTTTTCAATATATTTAATATCTAGTTTTAGCAAGTTTTAAATATTTTTAGTATCAAATTCAGTCTGATTAATCATCACTCTCTTTAAATTGACATTTGTGATCAAAAGTGAAAAGTGATTGTTATAATATAACTATGGTATAATGAAACTGTGATTTAATAGATTAAGCGACAGCAGATTAAGGAATCGTCCAAAGAAAAATGTCAAAATCTCTTAAAAAGAAATGGTTTAATTAAAATATTGTTTAAATATAAGATGCATAACTGTAATAAGTCTTACAGCAATGTAATAGGTTAAACAAGTTCAATGTTAAAGTATTCTAATGCGCTTTCTATAATTGTTACCTAACAGTGCGTTACAAGTCATTTTGTATTGATAACATGAATAAAGTTTATATTTAATTTATCTTTTAATCCTTACAAAATTCCCTTATATAAATATTATAGGTAAGCATATGTAATATACGTACAAAGGTTTGTATATACTAATTTATTACAAAAATATAGATTACAGGCATTAATATATTATCATTAGATTTCAAATACAATATATTAATATAATTTGTTTTATAAAGTACAATATGTAATTGAACATACAATTAAACAATACAATTATTAAAGTTAAAGTTAATAATCAATATATACTATAGGTTATTCGTTAAATTTTTAACTGTACAGGACATTTTTAATATGCTAAATGAGTCTTTATATACACAGGAATATTAATGCATAAAGTTTTTTCTAATTTTTGAAGATCACACTTCCAATGTTTCATATAAGTATTTTTCTAACCTCAAATCCATTCCAATCATTTTCTAACAATTTATTATAATACTTTTTTATGAAATAAACCATACTTTGTAATAAAAGTTTTTTAAAGACAGTTATAGTTTCTTGTTTTAATTCTTTGTCTTCTTAAACGTTTCCTATATTCTTTTGTATTTGGATCAAGTTTCAAGTAATGGGGTCCGTTGGCAGTTGTTGATAGTCCAGTTCTTATATTCACAGGCATTCTGGAATAATTATTTCAAATTGTATTTTAAAATGTAAATTGTTCTATGTAATAAAAAAAAGAAATTACTTACCTAAAATACTGTGACTATATATCTAATTGAATGTAGGTAGCTGCTGGAATGTTATTTTCTGTTTTTATATTCTTTATATTCTTCAATGGAATTTATAATTTTTGTATATAAATCTAATGCTTCATCTGGAGTACTTGCAACTTTAATTTCTGGTAGCAGAAGTTCAACAAGTTCCTTGATGAGAGGATCTATTAATTGGGGGTTTTCCGTAAACTGACTGATAAGTTCTTGTACTAATTCTATATTTACATTTTTTTTATACTGTTTTGCTCCATATTTCTCTGGTACATTATATAAAACGAAAGGCTTGCCAGCCAAATTATTTCTGGCAGCTTGCTTTCTAATAAGATGTTCATTCCACATATCTTTTGTTGTAAGTAAATCATACTTAATCAACGGCCCAAAGCAAAACTGCAAATATTTGATGTGAAGTTCTGTTCCGTCAAATAAACCTTTACTCTGCAGATTTTTAAATAATTGAATATAAAAGTCCATGGAATGGTTACGCATTCTGCCCCAGAATGACTCAATTCTTTGATTCCTCGTACTCTTTCCTTGCATAAAACTTGCATCACCAGAGAAGTCATCATGATGATTTTTTCTTAAACACACTTGCAAAGATCCTATCATAGTATTTTCTGATCCTTTGTCACATCGTATAATAGTAGGTACAAGCTCTAACTGTTCAACACTTCTTAGAAAATAATGGGCTGTAACATTTGGATTGTTATTGGTATTAGCTACTTCAAGCCAAATAATGTATCTTGAGAAGCCATCTATACACCCATGTATTGCGAAACCAAATTGCTTCAGTTTATCGTACCCGTCTAAGTGCCAGACAAAATTGGGACCAGGGCTCAGATAAGTTCTTCTCTTCAATTTGTTCCCATATCGATTGGCTATTCCTTCAGGATCAGCTACTTGTAGTATTCTGTAAACAGTTTCTCGCTTGACTTTTAACTGATATTTACTCTTCAATTTTTGCCATAAGGACCTATAGCCTAAATTGTAACCACATGACATGAGTTCTTCAATTATTGCAGCACATACACTCTTAAGGTTAGATTCTTCAAAACCTTTTCTCTTTAGATTGCGAGATGACAATATCCTTTTTAGAGTACTCAATGAAATGTTATAATTATGTTTTCTTGATAAGAATTCCAAAATTTCTTGATGGGTGCAATTTTTGACAAAATAGTACTCAATCAATGCTTCCAAGTCCATTTCTATTATAGGTAGATAATCATGCTGAAACAATTTAGTAAACATTAAAATATGCTTATGAATCTCTTAAAATTATGTAAATGTTTAATATAATAATACACAAATTTCAGTCATAACCTTACATTGTTAACTACATGTATTTAATTTACTTTTGTCTCTTTTCTAAACTATCAATTTGTACATAATATACCAAACAGGAAAATAACAGAAAAATCATTATTGAAATCGTCAATCTTACCTATATAATTATACATATAGTTTTCAACAAAAACGAAATACTCAATACGGAGCCAAAACACGTGGTTGGTTGGTTTTTGCCGAGTCAGTCAAACAATTGGAAGCATTGCGTCTACTTAATTTAAGCAGCTTAAACATCTAGCGAAATAAGCGCGCAGGAGTATAACCTTTCTTTTCTCGCAGTCAAAACTCAAGCAGAAAAGAAAAGTGGCAACACTGCGCGGCTGCGCGTACTCCAAAAACTATATTAACACATAGCAAGATAGCGCACGCTCGCTCGCTCGCTCGCTCGCTCGGTCTTATTCGCACCGTCGGGCGTGAACCGACCGGGCTTCCGTACAAATATGCGTGCGCACACGGTCATGCACAGGGCGCGCGCGATGGCGTAGCGTTCGCTCTGAGCGCGAACAGTCCACAGGCGCTCGGACTTCTCTCCGTGCAGCAATACACCGGTCTCGTCGATGGATCAGCTTTGGTAAATCCTTAATCGTTCCTAACCTTCTCTATCAAGCTAATAGTACTTTTTCTTTCCAGAGCTCCAAGACAACCATGTAGATCAGCGACGACTGGTGTGCTGCCACTATACGCTGCTGTCAATATTGCTCTGTTGAAACCATTGTCGGGGGTCTTGAGGGCTGCTCCACCTCTTGCTGTGCAGTCCTGCTTTTACAGCATTTTTGTTACTGATCGTCGATGAAGAAAAGCATCTGGATTAAGCGCCCCAGCTATCTTCTACTGGACTCTTAAGGAGGTCGTTAGAGGTTCATGGATTCTAAACAACTTGCCAGGCCCAGTCTCCAGCAGCTGTCTTTTTTAGTATATATATAAAGTATTATGTTAATCTACTTTAGCACAATGCGTCTGAAGTTTGCATTCTTTGAATTCAATGAAATAATTTCATGCAATTGATTAAAATTATCAAACAAAAGAAATATCATCTAAACCTTTGTTATAAAGTTATTTTATAACATAAAACACTAAATCTATACGTAAAATTAATGTTAATTATTATAACCTTAAATTAAAATTAATTATTTTGTTATTTTATTGCACTCCAACGTTGCAAACTTCAGACCCAATTAGCTCATCAAATTACGGTTGTAAAGAACCAATTATTTATATGCGCCAGTCAATGCTGAATTTAAGAAACTGTAAAAATATTGTTGTAAGTCCATTTTTTAATTGGAATTTAAAAACAGATGCATATTTTTTTTTAACGGAATAGTTTTGATTAGCTTGAAGTTTTTTCTATTTTATTCAAAAAAGGAAGTAAATCACACTATTCTGTTATTAAAAAATTCTGTAACTTAAAAATTTCTAAATAAAATATGTCAATTATTTAATATTGTAGCGCTTTGTAAATTGGGCTAACCAATACGAAGAATTCGTTGTTGTACCTTTACTTACTAACACAGACTTTAGTGCGTTACATTATGATTTCCTTAATTTTTTATACATAAAAAATGAGAGAAGTAGGCGACAAAAGTACATTGACACCAAACTTTTTATATAGATAAAAAATATGTAGGTTATGTGCTAGGCAGACAATGTAAATTAGTTTGATATTGTAAATCTCAAAGTAAGAAATTCATGAAGTCAGCCAAAGAAGAATACACTTTTACCTAGTTCAATAACACTCATATCTTTTATCCAAATAGACAGTTTTGGTCGACGGATTTGGATTAACTACCATAAACTCTTATTAAAATCAGTTATTTATTTTCTACTGCAACCTATACATAAATGGGTCTGAAGTTTGCAGAGTTGGAATGCAACGAAATAATTTTTTATGATTAGTAAAAGTTATCAAACAATAAAAATTTTATTTAAACCTTTGTTTTAAAGTTATTTTATACTATACCCTTATAAAAATATCCTATAGAAAATCCTGTAGGAAATGCTATAATAAATCATGTAGGCATCTGGTAGAAATCCTATAGAAATCCTATAGGATACTCTATAGCTATAGGCAGTCCTATATGAAATTCTATATAGGAAGTTCTATAGGAAATCCTACGTGAATTTCGCGCTTTTCCTATACGAGATCCTATAGGAAATCCTATAGGAAATTCTGTAGGTAATTCTGTAGGAAAAACTGTAGACAATTTTACATGGGAAATCCTGCAGCGATTTCTGGAGTATTTTCGTGAAAACATTTTATAGAGGTTTAGCATCGTATTTAGCGCTGTAACATCGCACTGCAAAATCAATGGCAAACAGGTAGGCAAATCCTAGGTAAGGAGTTGCACCCAATGCGTCGATATGCTACTGTAGTCTGGTGCCTGCGCACTAGAGCTCTTCGCCGATTGGGCGCTCGGTAGGCGGCCGAAAAGTACGAGTGGTACGACTGTAGCGCGCGCGTTCAAACAGCGAGCGGAGGTCTTGGCGCGTGACACGAGGTCCACACATATAACGGTGTTATGTAGATGCACGGTACAAAGCAAGACGGGAATTAAAATCATTTTTAAACCCATGTAGGCGGGGGACGCAAGGTCCACGCATATTAGGAAATTACATAAAAGTGCTACAATAAGCAAAACAATTATGTAATCATTTTTAAACCAAAGTTGGCGAGGGAAACGATGTCCACGAATATTAGAAAATTACATAAAAGTGCTACAATAAACAAAACAATTATTTAAATAATTTTTAAACCAAGGTAGCCGGGGGAAACAAGGTCTACACATATTAGGAAATTACATAAAAGTGCTACAACAAGCAAAACAATTATTTAAATAATTTTTAAACCAAAGTAGCCGGGGGAAACGATGTCAGCGCATATTAGAAAATTACATAAAAGTGCTACTATAAGCAAAACACTGATTTAAATAATTTCTAAACTCAAGTAGCCAGGGGAAACGATGTCCCCGCATATTAGGAAATTAAATAAAAGTGCTACAAAATAAGCAAAACAATTATTTAAATAATTTTTAAACCAAAGTAGCCGGGGGAAATGAGGTCCACGCATATTAGGAAATTACATCAATGTGCGACAATAAGCAAAACAACTATTTAAATAATTTTTAAACCAAAGTAGAAGGGGGAAATAAGGTCCACGCATATAAGGAAATTACATAAAAGTGAGACAATAACAAAACAATTATTTAAATAATTTTTAAACCAAAGTAGCCGGGGGAAATAAGGTCCACACATATTAGGGAATAACATGGAAGTGCTACAATAAGCAAAACAATGATTTAAATAATTTCTAAACCCAAGTAGCCGGAAGATACGAGGTCAACGCATATTAGGAAATTACATAGAAGTACTACAATAAGCAAAAAAATTATTTAAATAATTTTTAAACCAATGTAGCCGGGGGAAACAAGGTCCAGGCATATTAGGAAATTACATAAAAGTGCTTCAATTAGCAAAACAATTATTTAAATAATTTTTTAACCAAAGTAGCCGGGGGAAACGAGGTCCACGCGTATTAGGAAATTACATAAAAGTGCTACAATAAGCAAAACAATTATTTAAATAATTTTGAAACCAAAGTGTTGGCGAGGGAAAAGAAGTTCACGCATATTAGAAAATTACATAAAAGTGCTACAATAAACAAAACAATTATTTAAATAATTTTTAAACCAAAGTAGCCGGGGGAAACAAGGTCTACGCATATTAGGAAATTACATAAAAGTGCTACAATAAGCAAAACAATTATTTAAATAATTTTCAAACTAAAGTAGCCGGGGGAAACAAGGTCCACGCATATTAGGGAATAACATAGAAGTGCTACGATAAGCAAAACAATGATTTAAATAATTTCTAAACCCAAGTAGCCGGAAGATACGAGGTCAACGCATATTAGGAAATTACATAGAAGTACTACAATAAGCAAAAAAATTATTTAAATAATTTTTAAACCAATGTAGCCGGGGGAAACAAGGTCCAGGCATATTAGGAAATTACATAAAAGTGCTTCAATTAGCAAAACAATTATTTAAATAATTTTTGAACCAAAGTAGCCGGGGGAAACGAGGTCCACGCGTATTAGGAAATTACATAAAAGTGCTACAATAAGCAAAACAATTATTTAAATAATTTTTAAACCAAAGTGTTGGCGAGGGAAAAGAAGTCCACGCATATTAGAAAATTACATAAAAGTGCTACAATAAATAAAACAATTATTTAAATAATTTTTAAACCAAAGTAGCCGGGGGAAACAAGGTCTACGCATATTAGGAAATTACATAAAAGTGCTACAATAAGCAAAACAATTATTTAAATAATTTTCAAACTAAAGTAGCCGGGGGAAACAAGGTCCACGCATATTAGGGAATAACATAGAAGTGCTACGATAAGCAAAACAATGATTTAAATAATTTCTAAACTCAATTAGCCGGGGGAAACGAGGTCCACGCACATTAGGAAATTACATAAAAGTGCGACAATAAGCAAAACAACTATTTAAATAATTTTTAAACCAAAGTAGCCGGGGGTAACAAGGTTCACGCATATTAGGGAATAAAATAGAGGTGCTACAATAATCAAAACCAATTATTTAAGTAATTTCTAAACGAAAGTAACCGAGGGAAACAAGGTCCAGGTTTATGTAATTTCCTAATATGCGTGGATCTTGTTTCCCCCAGCTACTGTGGTTTAAATAGTATATTGTATACCAAGGGCGTAGAGTAGGTCTTTTTAGACCGAGTGTGGGATTGCAGTGCGAGTCGAAGGTGAGCTAGCACACGGAGAGAAATTTTAGAGTAAAAATTACCAAGGTGCCTTGGTAGCGCATGGACAGACTGTCAAAAGCCGTGTTATTCCCAGGTTTCTAATACAATTTATAAGTTTCCCAAGAAAAACTACCATAACCACTTAAAAAAAATACCAAATTATCTGAATAAAAATTACCAAAAACACTGGTAAAAATTGAGATCTAGTCATTTTTACAAGGTAACCTAAGAATTTTTACTAAGAAAACTGATAAATTTTACCAAATAACCTGGTATTTGTGTACTCGCGCATGCGCACTGCGCATTATTGTGTTTCAGAAGATTGATACTAGAGGCGTGCGCGACGTTAAAATGAAAACAATACACATATTTTCAGTAAGTAATAACGGCGATTCAAATGACTGTTGGTAACAGCTTCTGTGGCGCAGTCGGTAGAACGTCGGACTCTCAACCCAAAGATCGTCGGATCGAATCCCACTTCCGTAAAAGTTTTTTTTCAGTTTAATGTTTTTTCATCATTGTTTCTGTTTCTATTTCTATATTAAAATACTATATATCCATCAATATGGATAAAAAAAGTTACTTTTTTTAATTTAAATTAACTAAAAAAAAATTTTACCAAGGCACTTTGGTAAAAACTTTGAAATTGTCAGTCTGTCCATCCATTACCATAGAAACTGGTAATTTTGTCTCGAATATTTGTAATTTTCACTACAAAATTTCTCTCCGTGCACGAGCCGAAGGCGAGTGCGATTGCAAACCGAAGACGAGTATTGTAATCACACGAGGTCAAAAAACCCACTTAGCCCTTGGTGCACACCATATTTTTTGTAACGTAAGTATGGATTTTCGATTTTTTTTGTTTTAATGTACTAAAATCGACATTGGGCGATTTTGATTTTTCACCGCCTGCTATGGCAAGCAGCGGGCGCTTTTCATTTTTTACCGCCCGGTACGGCGAGCAGCGGGCGCTTTTTAGTTTTTACCGCCAGCTGGTAAGCGGTCGCTTTCGCCTCTATTAATAGGTTCGAAATACGCGAAAATCGTGCTTGTAGTAAAAAAAATTATTTTCATAATTGTTTTGCTTATTGTCGCAGTTTGATGTAATTTTCAAATATGCGTGGACCTTGATTCCCCCGGCTACTTTGGTTTAAGAATTATTTAAATAATTGTTTGCCTTATTGTCGCACTTTTATGTAATTTCCTAATATGCGTGGACCTCGTTTACCGCGGCTACTTTGGTTTAAAAATTATTTAAATAATGGTTTTGCTTATTGTAGTACTTTTATGTAATTTCCTAATTTGCGTGGACCTTGTTTCCCCCGGCTACTTTGGTTTAAAAATTATTTAAATAATTGTTTTGCTTATTGTAGCACTTTTATGTAATCTCCTAATATGCCTGGACCTCGTATCCCCCAGCTACTTGGGTTTAGAAATTATTTAAATAATTGTTTTGCTTATTGTAGCAGTTCTATGTTATTCCCTAATATGTGTGGACCTTATTTCCCCCGGCTACTTTGATTTAAAAATTATTTAAATAATTGTTTTGCTTATTGTCGCACTTTTATGTAATTTCCTTCTATGCGTGGACCTTGCTTCCCCCGGCTAATTTGGTTTAAAAATTATTTAAATAATTGTTTTGCTTATTGTCACTCTATTATTTAATTTCCTAATATGCGTGGACCTTATTTCCCCCGGCTATTTTGGTCCAAAAATTATTTAAATAGTCGTTTTGCTTATTTTGTAGCACTATTATATAATTTTCTAATATGCGGGGACATCGTTTCCCTCGGCTACTTGAGTTTAGAAATTATTTAAATCATTGTTTTGCTTATCGTAGCACTTCTATGTTATTCCTTAATATGCGTGGACCTTGTTTCCCGCGGCTACTTTGGTTTAAAAATTATTTAAATAATTGTTTTGCTTATTGTCGCACTTTTATGTAATTTCCTAATATGCGTGGACCTCGTTTCCCCCGACTACTGTGGTTCAACAATTATTTAAATAATTGTTTTGCTTATTGTAGCACTTTTATGTAATTTCCTAATATGCGTGGACCTTGTTTCCCCCGGCTACTTTGGTTTAAAAATTATTTAAATAATTGTTTTGCTTATTGTAGCACTTTTATGTAATTTCCTAATATGCGTAGACCTTGTTTCCCCCGGCTACTTTGGTTTAAAAATTATTTAAATAATTGTTTTGCTTATTGTCGCACTTTTATGTATTTTCCTAATATGTGTGGACCTTGTTTCCCCCGGCTACTTTGGTTTAAAAATTATTTAAATAATTGTTTTGTTTATTGTAGCACTTTTATGTAATTTTCTAATATGCGTGGACTTCTTTTCCCTTACCAATTTTGGTTTAAAAATTATTTAGATAATTGTTTTGCTTATTGTAGCACTTTTATGTAATTTCCTAATATGCGTGGACTTTGCGTCTCCCGCCTACATGGGTTTAGAAATGATTTTAATTCTCGTCTTGCTTTGTACCGCGCATCTACATAACTCCGTTATATGTGTGGACCTCGTGTCACGCGCCAAGTCCTCCGCTCGCTGTTTGAACGCGCGCGCTACAGTCGTAGCACTCGTACTTTCCGGCCGCCTACCGGGCGTCCAATCGGCGAAGAGCTCTAGTGCGCAGGCGCCAGACTACAGTAGCATATCGACGCACTGGTTGCACCCGGGGACTGCCGTGCACGACTGCCGGCGCCTTACCGAGTAAGCCCAGTGAACTCAGATATCAAAATCAATGTAATCCTTGTCACATTGACTCTCCGTAAAGAGTCGTTCGAACGGTTGAATCTCACGGCTTTACATACCCTCGCGGTTCCAATGTGTTTATAAGAGTCCCGACTGTTGCGCTGCGCTGCGGCATGCGGCAGAAGCTTGCTTCTCCAGAGCCGCATTTATGTATGTTCGCTGTTATGCTGCTATGGGGCGCAGCAGTCGGGACTCTCATAAACACATTGGAACCGCCAGGGTATGTAAAGCCATAAGATTCAACCGTTTGAACGACTCTTTACGGAGAGTCAATGTGACAAGGATTATCTTGATTTTGATATTTGAGCTCACTGGGCTTAATCGGTAAGGCGCCGGCAGTCGTGCACGGTAGTCTCTGGGTGCAGCTCCTTACCTAGGACTGTTGGCGACTGATTCTGCTGTGCGATGTTATAGCGCTAAATAAGATGCTAAACCTCTATAAAATGTTTTCACGAAAATACTCCAGAATTCCCTGCAGGATTTTCCATGTAAAAGTGTCTACAGTTTTTCCTACAGAATTACCTACAGAATTTCCTATAGGATTTCCTATAGGATTTTCTGCAGGAAAAGCGTGAAATTCACGTAGGATTTCCTATAAAACTTCCTATATAGAATTTCATTATAGGACTGCCTATAGAGTATCCTATAGGATTCCTATAGGATTTATACGGGATGCCTACAGGATTTCCTATAGCATTTCCTACAGGATTTTCTACAGGATATTTTTATAAGGGTAAATACTAAATCTACACACAAAATTAATATCATTTAGTATAAACATGAAGTAAAATGAATTATTTTCTTTAATTTGTTGCACTTCAATGTTGCAAACTTCAAGCCAATACACATAATCTCTTTGCATGGCAGTGTGTCTCTATACTCAGACACTCCCATCTAAACCTTCTGCAGATCTCATGTGATCAGTTGAGAGAGAGATACAGAAATTACTCTGATAAGATCTCTTTCTTTCTAAGATGGGGACTTCGGCTGAATATCGAATGAGTACATATGTGCATTGTGCCATCGCATTTGTTTACAAAGAGAAGCATGGCCCCAGCGTTATTCAAGATAACAACGGGGAGTATATTTCAGTTCCTTAGTGTATGCTACATCCTTCTTCTCATCAGTAATAGGACGAGTGTGGTAGCTGGGGCAGCGATACAGCGGTCTCGTCGATGGATCAGCTTTGGTAAATCCTTAATCGTTCTTCTCTATCAGGCTAATGGTACTTTTTCTTTCAGAAGCTCCAAAACAACTATGTAGATCAACGACAACGGGTGTGCTGCCACTAGACGCTGCTGTTAATACTGTTCTGCTGGAACCATTGCTGCAGATCTTGAAGGCTGCTCCACCTCCTGCTGTGCAGTTCTGCTTTTACAGCATTTTTGTTGCTGCTCGTCAGTGAAGAAAATCATCTGGATTAAGTGCCCCAGCTATCTTCTTCTAGACTCTTGAGGAGGTGGTTAGAGGTTCACTTTAGTGTGTTAAATTATAATTTCCTCAATTTTTTATACATAAAAAAATGAGTGGTAGGCGACAAAAGTATATTGACGCCAAACTTTTTATATGGATTTTGCGTGTAGATTTATTATTTTTTAGTATCAAATAACTTTATAACAAGAATTTAAATAAAATTTCCACTGCTTGATAACTTTAATTAATTGTAAAGAATTATTTTGTTGCACTTTAAGGATGCAGAGTTCAGACCTATTTTATTTTAATAAATCTTGAAATAAATATATCATCAGAATATTTTCATAATTTTATTAAATGAATTTTTCATATACACTGATTTTAAATATAATTATAAGGAATAAGATTAAATAGAAATTAAATAAATAAAATACATTTTAATAGTGGTGATTGTGGTTGCAGATGCAACTGGGCATATAATGCACTCGATTTTCCATGAGGGCATCGTATTTCTCCTGCAATTCACGTTTGCTCCTCCTCTCTGCACCCAGTTTCCGCTGCAACCTCTCACTGTCATTTTTATAAAACATACAATCGTAGTATAGGATTTCGTAAGGGTACTCTGCTTTCTTCTGATCCCAATTGATATTGAGCCTGTAATAAATAAATATATAAAGATTAAATTTATATAGTTAAAAATGGCTCTGAAGTTTGCATCGTTAAAGTGCAACAAAATAATTTTTACAATTGCTTTGAGTTATTCAACAATGCAAATTTTATCTAAACCTTCGTTATAAAGTTATTTTATACTATAAAACACTAAATCGACACACAAAATTAATATTAATTAGTATAAACTTGAAGTAAAATGAATTATTGTTTTATTTTGTTGCGCCCCAGCATTGCAAACTCAAACCCATACTTAAAAAGGTTATAGTTTATCAAAATTTCTTATATACTCACTCTTGGTTAACATAGTTTTCTTGATTTGCAGGATAGGGTTGCCCCGGATACCTGTCACCGAACCATTGAGCATGCCATGGGCCTCCTTGCGCCTGTCCTTCAACATTCTCAGCGAACCCATGAGCATGCCCAGTACCTCCTTGCGCCTGCCCTTGATATCCTTGAGCGTGGTATCCATGGGCATGCCCCCGATATTCTTGGGCATGCCCTCCATATGCCTGGGCATACCCCCGATATTCCTGGGCATGTCATTGGTACCCTACCACGTGCTGATAGAAGGTTCGGATCATTTCTGTAACATTACGAAAAGATTATTTTAATTAGTTAATTTATTACAATATATAATAAAATAGTACTTATATTAAGAGAAAACGGAAAACTTACAAATCATGAGGAGCTGGTTATTGTTGCGGTTGCTGTTGTTGTTACGGTGGCTGTTGTGCTTGTTGCGGTTGCTGTTGCTGTAGCTGTTGCTGTTGCTGTTGATAATTCATTGCTGAATTTTCTTTATTATCTAACGAACAACAATTTATTTATATATATATATATATATATAGCAGCTCTGTTATATTATGTAGCAGCTTTGCTGTTGGAATGCAATACTCGAACACTCGAAGCTTAATAGAAATAAGAACTGCGTTGACTTGTTTCAAACAATTGAAAAGCGGCACGCGCGAAAAAGCCCTATATAGGGATATAGGTGGCGCGCGCTCGCGGACTTCCCGGAATTCGCAGAAGTCTCGTCATTTTATATATGTTGAATATAGAGATGTTCTTCGTCATATAAATTTCGTGAGAAACTTCATCGTGTCTCAAAAATTTATAAATTAATCATAAAAATCTTATCAGTACAATTTAGAAAAATTTTATAAGTGTATTATTTGAGAGAAAAATATTAAGTAAAATGGTGTACATCACAAAAGATAAGGCATTATATCCAAAAGTAATTGCCGAAAATGTGAAGACGGTAGAAGAGGTAAGGTTCGATGAAATCGGACCAAAATCTCTTCTGTCAAAGGTAATTTTTTTCATTTATTTATTTATTTGTGAGTCAAATCATCTTGTCGTAAGCACATGTTTTATTTGAAATTTAAAAGCAGATGCATATTTTTTTTTTAACGGAATAGTTTTGATTAGCTTGAAATTTTTTCTATTTTATACAAAAAAGAAAGTAAATCACACTATTCTGTTATAAAAAAATTATTTTCTGTCCTCCGGCCGGAAAGCGCCAACTTCCCAGCCGCTGCGCGAAACGAAGTTACCGCTTTCCGGCGCCGTCGAGCAGAAAAATAGTATACAGACCTTGGCCAGTAAAAAAGAAAGCCTCAGATCACATGTTTGTCAACCTCGGCTTCGCCTCGGCCAAAAAATTTCTGCAAAAAATCCTGCAAGATAGCCTATGAGAAATTCTATAAAAATTCTATAGGATATTCTGTAGACAACTCTGCAGGAAAGTTTTGCAGTAATATTACATGTGATCTGAGACATTTCTTATTTTTACTGCCTCGGTGTGTAATATACTAGTAACTTTTTTAAAAATTTCTAAATAAAATATGTGAATGATTAAATATTCTAAAGCTTTGTAAATTGGGTATCGGCTGACCAATACAAAGAATTGGTTGTTATGCCTTATTTACTAACACAGACTTTAGTGTGTTAAATTATAATTTCATTAAGTTTTTATACATAAAAAATGAGAGTGGTAAGCGACAAAAGTATACGTTAACACCAAGCTTTTTATATGGATGAAAAATATGTAGGTTATGTACTAGGCAGAGTAAATTAGTGGAATTTATAATTCTGAAAGTAACAAATTCATGACCTTACAGTATACCAAAGAAGAATATACTTCTATTTCCCTAATGCTCCCCATAAAATATAAGAAACATTATGGAAATATAATTAAATCTTTTTTTAGGAGCTGTTTGGTCATTAATTTCTTATTTTTGCATTAATAAATTCAACTATTTGATTTGTGCTTCTTATTGTTTATCCAAATGCAGCTGTAATTTTTTTAAATAAACTGTTTAGGTAAACCACAATTTAATATTATGCACCGTATGTGTATAAATCAAGGTTGTAAAAAAAAACAATTATTTACATTCAGTCAATGCTGAATTAAGAACCCGTATGGAAAAAAATAAATGTATGAAACCGTATACAACCATACAAAACTGTATAAAAACGTATAAAACCGGATAAATAAAGTGAATATGGATTCTGGAAGCCCCAGATTTTCAAACGTTTAAGAAATTTCGAAAATAGTTTTCGCATGGATTCTGAAACAAACACCCCGTAAAAAAATTACGAACCAAATCGACTCCCCGGAAAATCCCCAAACAGCTGATTATATAGGGGTCGAGACGGAAAAAGAATTCTCCCTCCACGGTGTTTGGCATTTCCAAACTTTTTAGTGCTGGAATTATTTTTTAAGCATACAAGTTTGTATGCTTAAAAAAGCATACAACCCAGGTAGTTACCTGTAAAAAAAATTACGAACCAAATCGACTCCCCGCCTATATCTATGCCTATGTATACTGTAGGCGCTTGGCTCTCCCGTCCGCCGCGCCGTCGCCGCACCTCGAGCCCACGGTCGTATACACAGGTCCGGAAACTCAGCGATATTTTTGGTGGTGGGGGAAGTAACCTTAGCGAAGTCAATTTTAGTGTGCGCGACGACCACTCGAAGCGTTGGCAACTAGACGACCACTGCAGCGTGCGCGCTTATTTTACCATCTCTCCCAACTCCTAATTCAAATAGTTACGCAGTACGCACGCGGTAAGATATAAAGTGCGCATGCGCGTCACTCAGTGGTCGCTAGCCTAGCAGCGCTGGTGGCTTGGCGGAGAACTATAAAATCGTGCTTCACTAAGCGTATACGCTCCGCGCGCTGAGTTTCCGGACCTGTGTATATGACCGTGCTCGAGCCCAGGTCCTGCTGTCGCCTGTCGTCTACGCTCTCTACGCCTATGCGGCAGCTGTCTCTCTCTCTCTCCGCGGCTCCCGCCCTGCTGGGCTCGGCCGCTATAGATTCTATTAAGTATACCTATAGCTTGCGGCTCGCTCGACCGGCCGAGTGTTTATGTTTCGCCGCGCTCCGACTTTCGTCGACTTTTGAAAACTATAATATAACTCTCTGATAATACATATTTCCATTCTCTAAGGCCTAATATATTATTGATTAAATGTTAATCAACAATCAAATACCTCAACAGTAAGAGTACAATTTCCAATTATCTTACGGTGTGATACAATTTAAAAAACATTTTTATTCAAAGAATAATTAGAATATCGCTTAACTCTATACCTTTAATTGGTTTATTTAGACGCAAAGAAACTAAAACGAAAATCCCAAGTCAAAATCCATACGGGCTAGGATAATGAGCCTAAACGATTTTACAGTTTGCATTTATGTGATGTAATCAAAACACCATATTCCTTTGAAATATAATTAATTATAGTCTATAATATAAAAAATGTTATTATATTATACACATTTATTACTCTAGTGAAGTTGAAATTTTAATAATTTGAAAAATCATATTTTATACCACTCTTAACCTCAAAGTCACAACTTTGATATGATTTTTCGGCGCTCGTGGTATAAAATACCGTTCGAAACTAGTGCGTAAGTCGATTATTTAGGTGGTGTGGCTTTTTCGCACTCGCTTCGCTCGTGCAAAAAGTCACACCAGCTAAATGATCGACTTCCCCACCCGTGTCGAAATGTACTATTCGAATAATTAAATTACATCAAATAATTTTTTTAATGAATATATTTTAATATAAAACTGCATTCTGTCTGCATATTTGATTTTTCATAAATACATTATTCAAAAGTATATATAAAATTATATTTAAAAACTTTTACGGAGGAACATCGTAATTATTAAATTGCAAATTAAAAATACAAAGGTTTATGCCAAAAGTCAAATTCACAAATTTTTTACATGGTTATTGGCGCGTGATTATATCGACGGCTGAGCGGAACAATGTTGTATCTCGGCTCGCGGACGAAGAACGTCGTATCTCACCGCGCGGATGAAGAACGTCGTATCTCAGCCGCGTGGTGAGATACGATGCTCTTCGTCCGCGCGGTGAGATACGACGTTCTTCATCCGCGCGGTGACATACGACGTTCCTTCTCCGCGCGGTGAGATACGACGTTATTCGTCCGCGCGGTCAGATACAACGTTCTTCGTCCGCGCGCTAAGATACGACGTTCTTCATTCGCGCGGTGAGATACGACCTTTTTCACAAAATTTATTGAAATAGGATTCGTTATGAAAAAAATCTTTAAAACAAGAGTGATCACCGGGTGAGAAGATTCTATCTCGTCGAAGTACGTGAAAAGGTCCTATTCCAGACGAGTGCGTAAGAAGGTGGGACACTACTGAGATAGGACCTCTTCACGCGCTACATTGAGATAGAACCTTCTTCTTCCCACCCGACGAAATATCCTAAAATTATAAAAAATTATATAAAAAATTATAAAAAAAAATATAAAATTCTTCTTTTTTCTACATATATTTTCTACCTATTTACCGTTCTTTATGTGTGCCACGAAAAAATTATGATTTCATCGACAAGGGGCGCATCGACATCACGTTCTTTAGAACGTATTTTTAGAAAATTATAAAAACCAAACATTTTTTTTATACGGACAAATAGTATTTAATTTTAACTTTTATTAAAATGCAGCGTCGCGGAGATAATATTTTTCTTAATAGTAGGCACATCGTATCCGATCACATTTACCGAAAATTTAACAAGAGCCAAAGAATTTTGATAGCCTAAAAAAATTGGTATAGCATTTTTTTACCATATTCTAACAGTTTTTTTTAACAACATTTAAGGTGGTTCTTTCACGGGGATTCCCAGTCAAATCAGTGCTAAATGAAAATGTTACCTAAGATTAAAAAAACCATAGTTACTAATAATTACAGTTTAATCTAATAATAATACACTAATACTATAAATATAGTGTATTTAACATGACTAAAATAACTTTTTTTAACAAAATGTCGATATTGTAGAAACAGCACAAACAATTATTGATAAAAATCCCCATCTTTTTTGTTTCTTAACCGATTTTAATTATCAAAGTCTCATTCTATTCTTTAAGTAATTTCATGGAGATTTTCCCAAGGAAAAATTCAAAATTATTCAAAACCCAGAAAGTTATAGCTAATTGTTTATAAAATCACGAATGAGGTTATAAAAATAATTATCTTCAATTGGCTATAACTTTCTGAGTTTTGAATAATTTTGAATTTTTCCTTGGGCAAGTCCCCGTGAAATTACTTAAAGAATAAAATGAGACCTTGATAATTAAAATCGGTTAAGAAACAAAAAAGATAGGGATTTATTATCAATAATTGTTTGTGCTGTTTCTAAAATATCGACATTTTGTTAAAGAAAGTTATTTTAGTCATGTTAAATACACTATATTTATAGTATTAGTGTATTATTATTAGATTAAACTATAATCATTAGTAACTACGGTTTTTTTAATCTTAGGTAACCTTTTCATTTAGCACTAATTTGACTGGGAATCCCGATGAAAGAACCACCTTAAAAGTATAAAATTGTCTTCAGTACGTGGAGGAAATATCTAAATTTAGGCCTCTTCTGATGTCCCATGAGCTTATCCTTGCATAACAGTGAGTTCTATGTAGTGGAACATGTTACTGGAAGTGGATTATATAAATATTTGCTTGACTGAGCTAAATATGTGAGAACCATAGATATGTCACAGCACTATAAAAGTTATTTCCCTCTTACGTCTGGAAAAAAATTTTTTTTTTAAATGACGAAGCTTGGAAAAGATATTTAGTTTTGAAGGCACATCTACAAGACAAAGTTTTCTTGTTTTTTAAGCCTTTCTGAATGTGAAAAAAATTATTTTCTTTTAAATCTAAAAATTAAGGATAATTTGGTCGTTTTTCTATTTGACCTTTGCAAAAATAATTACCTACACTGAAATTATTACTTTAAAAGTTACAGTTTTCTAAGGAATAATCGTTATTACAATTATAACTTCCCATAATAATTTGTTACACGCGATAATTCAATAAATACCTGAAAATATAAAATATCAATCTTTTTTCAATCATCACATCAACTTTACGTAATGCATATTGTAATTGAAGTAACTAAGTGAATAAAGAACATCAGTCATCCCATTTAATTTTTTATTTACTAATTACTAATTATAAGAAATACGTAAAGCTGATGTGAGGATTGAAACAAGATTGATATTTAATATTTTCATATATTTATTGAATTATCGCTAGTAGCAAATTATTATGGGAAGTTATAATTGTAATAACGATTATTCCTTAGAAAACTGTAACTTTTAAAGTAATTATTTCAGTGTACATAATTATTCTTGCAAAGATCAAATAGGTAGATGCCAGTATTTATAAGGTGTCGTCGTTTAGAAAAAAGACGAAATTATTCTTAATTTTAGACTTAAAAGTAAATAATTTTGTTGACATTCAGAAAGGCTTAAGGAACAAGAAAACTTTGTCCTGTAGATGTGCCTTTAAAAAAATTAAAAAATTTTTTTCGAGAGTATAGTACTGTGACACATCTATGGTTCTCATATATTTAGCTAACTATAAGTCAAGCAAATAATTATATAATCCATTTCCAGTAACATATTCCACTACATAGAACTCACTGTTATGCAAGGATAAGCTCATGGGGCATCAGAAGAGGCCTAAATTTAGATATTTCCTTCGCGCACTGAAGACAATTTTATACTTATAAACGTTAATAAAAAAAACTGCCAGAATATGGTAAAAAAACGCTGTACCAATATTTTTAGGCTATCAACTCTTGATAAATTTTCGGTAAATGTGATTGGATACGATGTGCCTACTATTAACAAAAATATTATCTCCGCGACGCTGCATTTTTATAAAAATGAAAATTAAAGTCTATTTGTCCGTTACAAAAAAAAAAATTTTCGTTTGTAAGAAACCATCTTGTAGAAAAATATTGATTATATCAAATAAAAACAGTAAGCAAATTAGTAAAACTTGTTTTTCTTGTCTCTATATATAAAGCAGTTGACAGAATAGTACATTTCGACACTGGTGCGGAAGGTGATGATTTATTTCATGTGACGTTTTTCGCACGAGCGAAGCGAGTGCAAAAAGTCACACGAAGTAAATAATCAACTTCCGCACTCGTTTCGAACGGTATTTTATATCACGAGCGCCGAAAAATCATACCAAAGTTGTGATTTTGAGGTTAGAGTGGTATAAAAAAATTATACTTTAGGCACACATTGGCATTAGTAATTTTTTAAATAGGAAACTTGTGGAGGTTCGCTGTCCACTCACGTTTATAAAATAATTTTCTTTATGAGTAACAAATACCAATATTTTTTTACATCTTAACGGAACGTTACCTATCAATACGTTTAAAGCGCACTCGCAAATACGACGAACCAATTTTGCATCAGCTTTCTGTAAAACTGCTTTCCGCTGTTCTTTGTTAAAATGGTACAATGCCGCCAAGACGGTAGCATCTTTTCGACCAAAAGGATAACGCATTTTTGTAGTCATTGCAACGCCACGATTGGAACTTGATTTTGACTGTTTGTCAGTTGTTTTCGCGGTACGTAAACGTAATGGTACTCATCATCGGGGAAAATACACGTTCGAAATCGACAGTTATCCAATGTGGTTTGCTTCAGATCCAACAAGAGGTAGCCAAAAGCTTGCGATGTTGCGTCCCGGTAGGCTTCTTCTAAAAATCGCGGATTTTCAGGATATACTTGCCTGGCAAGATGAAAAAGATGGGAATATCTTTGGAAATGATATAGATATAGATAAGGGTGTGATTCTTTCTCCTGAAAATTTAATCAATACGTATTGATAAATGTCAGTAATTTTTTACTAGGGGTGCACGACTATAACTAGAAGGTCCGAACTATTTGCTCTATAAACTCGACACGACGAACTCGAGACGAATTAAATATTTTACTTAATACATTGAGTAGTTCGAACTTTGATCGAGTAGTTTGAAATGATAGGGCACTTCGAACTTCTAGTGCATAGTAGTGAATAAATTATAAAAGAATTGTAAATAAAAAATTATAGATAATTATAAGTAATCTTACGATAATTATAATTATTATCGCTAAGTAGTAGATAAATCCAAAAACAAATTACATTTAGCTAATTAAGTAAATCATTTTATAAGTTTCTAAGAGAGCCAGATGGTTCTATCTAGATCGAACTATTTAATTCGAGTATATAATCAGTATATAATCAGTTGTTTGGGGGTTTTCCGGGGAGTCAATTTGGTTCGTAATTTTTTTACACGTAGTTTGTATGCTGAAAAAATAATTTCAGCAGTAAAAATTTTGGAAATGCCAAACGCCGCGGAGAGAGAATTTTTTTCCGTCTCGACCCCTGTATAATCAGCTGTTTGGGGGTTTCCGGGGAGTCGATTTGGTTTGTAATTTTTTACGGGTAATTTGTATGCTCAAAAAGTAATTCCAGCTTTAAAAAGTTTGGTAATGCCGAACCCCGCAACGAGATAATTTTGTTCTTTTAGGTCATTTTACGAGTTCCGTGTTAGGTGTGGGGGGTAGTTTGGAATTAACATATTTTAATCATTTTTTATGTATTCTGCCATTATTTATAGAATATTATGTCATTCATGTGGAAAAAAATGGTTTTTCAAACTTCAAACCCATCATGTTTCACTGTACGGCAAACGGTTAATTGGTTAATGCTGATATGAAATATTTTATATTGGAATTAGGATCGTAAGTAGTTGAATTTATTAATTTGTATAGTTTTGTATCACAGAATCCTTGCATAACCAATTTTTTTAATTTCTTCCATGAAAGAATGTTTGGAAAGCCCGGGCCCCCAGAATCCACATTCGTTCCTGGTCAGCTGCTAAGTCTTACCGCCATCCGCCAGTTTCAGTTTCATCACTTTGCGCTCCATTTGCATGTATTACCCTAGCGGAAATATTTTTGTTCTAAAAAGTTAAAAACTGTTAGTAAGAGTTATAAACTGTTAAAAAATGTTATAAAATGTAGGACCTTGGACGTTAATAATTGTTTATAACTGTTTGTAATAGTTAATAATAGTTTAGTTAATTACAAATTAGTAATTCTTCTTAAATATCATTCAAAATATCATTTATAAATATAATTCTTAAATATGATTTGTTTACTTAATTACGAATTATTAATTAATTATTATTATTATTATTAGTTAATAATAGTTTTTCAAGAAGAAGCTTTTTTCATTTTCTTTTCATAATAAAGTTAAAAATGTCTTACTTTGGGTATTTTCCGCGTTATGCTCTAATATTGCGGCTATCTAAATTTTTCCACATCCAAAAACATATCCCAATGTTTGAGACGAATCCGAGATTCGAAGGCCCAACCTTCTCCTAGTAAGTTTCACTTTCTGAAATATTACCTTATTTTTAAATGTCTATCAGACTGCCAACTTCAATTTAGAAGAATAAAATATATTTTCGAGATAGCACTTTTTTCATCGCTCAGTCCAAATATCTCCTTTTAAAAGATTTTAAAAATAGAGCCTTTTTATTCACAGTCGACGATCAAATATGCTATAAAAAATCTTTTTATATTTTTTAAATAAAAAAGAAATATGATCAGTGATAGACTTCATGAAATGAAATCGGTCAAATTTTTTAATTATAGTTTTATTATGTTTATATGAAACTCTATTATTAAAATTTTACATTATCTTTGGGGAATTGTTAAATTGTTTTGAATTTTATTTTATAGATGGCTGGAAGATGTAAGGTTAGATGTGATAAGAAATTGCGCACGACAATGAGGTACTTGTGGAATGGTAAAGATTCCAAACTACGATTTCAGGTAAAGAATTTGTTAGGATTAGTTACTAATCAGGTTAGCAGTGAAGGAATTGAAAATGTAAGTAAAGACATTGATAAGTCAATTATTGAACCGGGTAAGACTAAATGCGATGCTGAAGTTGTAACTGAAAGTAATAAATCAGTGACTGTAATAGAGAAGATGAATACTGATGATAAGAATTTACAGCGCAAAGAAGGTATTGAAGTATATGAAATAGAATTTAATGATGAGTCAATTAATGAACCGGTTAAGACCAAATGCGATTTTGAAGTTGTTACTTCTGAGGGTAATAAAGCTGTAACTGTAATAGAGAAGATCAAAACTGATGATAATTTCAAGAAAATAATTGTAAAAAATGCATTGATTGAAGTAACCACAAAAGAGCGTTTTATAAAGATCAACGTAAAAGATGATGGTAACTGTTTATTTAGATGTTTCTCAAAACATCTATATGGTACTGAAGAACGGCATGCAGATATACGAAAAGAAGTAGTGAAATTTACAGTTGTAAATTGGCTAACACAATCGCTATTTCTGTTAAGTACTTGTGAGGATAATGAAAACCATTGCAGTAATGTTGAAAAATATGAAAGTTACATGGGTGCTGATCGAACTTTTGGAATTGATTACGAATTAGGCGTTTTCGTTAACGTATTTAAAGTATCTGTGACAGTGTATAAGCAAGTATCGAAAAGTCAAGTAATATTTGTGCAGCATCTACAATGTCAAGAAGAATCCGCGGCTCATCTTAATATTTTATTTACTGGTGCTAGACGCAATGGCCATTGGCAGATAATGGAAAAAATAAATGATATAAATGTACTTAGTAGCAAAAATGTTAAAGAGAACAAAAAAAAAAAAAAACAAAATGTTGTTGATGCCAAAAGCAAGAGAGGCACAGAGCAGGGAAATAACAAAAAAGTTTTTATTAAAAGTACCGTATCAGAACAAATTAAAAGGGGAAAAGGAAAGAAAAATGCAAATAAAAATTTTAAAGGCACAAAAAAGAATAAAACTCATGGTTTTCATCCCTTAACTACTATTAGTAAAGAAAATCACGAGCATATTCATGCAAACATTGCAAAAAGTGGTGACTCTGATAGAGAAAAAGATAATTCGAGAATTGAAAAACCTATAGTTGCAGATAAATTCTTTTGTGAAATATTGAAAATTAGCAACACTTCAAAAATCGAAGAAGATATAGGAGATATAGGCAAAAACATGGAAATTATTGAAAATTATGAGAAGAAAGCAATATGCGCAATTAAAGATGATCCTGTTCATTTAGTTGATGCGAATCACATACAAGAGAAGTTACAAAAGAACCAAATTGATGCCAAAAGAAAAAGAGGTGCTGAGCAGGGGCATGAGAACAAAAAAGTTTTAATTAAAGATACTTTACCAGAAAAAAAGATTAAAAGGGGCAAAGGAAAGAAAAGTGCAAATAAAGATTTCGAAGGCACACACAGTAATGAAACTAATGGTATTAATTCCCTAATGACCATTAGCAAAGAAAATCACGACAATAATTTACACGTAAATTTAAGAAGTGTGGAGTCAGACAAAGGTAACGATAATTCGAAATTTGAAGAAACTATAGCGGTAGAAAAATGCTGTAGTCCAATACTAACAAACGTCAATAATTCAAAAACCGAAGAAGGTATAATAGACACAGAACAAAACATGAAAAAGATGGAAAACTTTAAAAATAAAAGAATAGGATTCGTCACTGAAATGTATTTCTCAGAAGAAATGAATAATGAGTATGGATTATGTAATCAAGTATTATTTAAAAATGAAAAAATATATGACTTAAATAAAACGAAACAACATAAAAATGCAGTAAAAGAACAGCTAAATATTGAGCAAGAAGTTCGTGATCTAGATTTACCTAATAAAAATATTGATGAACATGTAAAAGCACGTACAAGTGAAAGCATGTACAAGTTATAAATGAAAGAAATGCGAGAAAAAAGAAAAAGGAAACAATTAAAATACAGGATAAAGATCATTTAAATGATAAATTGGAATTTTTTGACAGTTCGGATGATGAGTATAAATTGCCGAAGAATGATAAAAGCATAGAAAACGAGAATCAAAATGAACATAAACATCCAGTAAAACTACAGCCAAATATAGAAAAAGAAGTATGTGATCTAAATTTACCTAATAAAAAGATTGATGAACATGTAAAAGCACGTGCAAGTATAAATGAAAGAAATATGAGAAAAAAGAAAAAGGAAACAATAAAGAAACAGTATAAAGATAATTTAAGTGACGAATTAGAATTTTTTGACAGTTCGGATGATGAGTATAAATTGCCGAAGAATGATAAAAGCACAGAAAAACGAAAATTAAAAAGATTTAAAAAAATCGTTTAATACGGATATTGGTACGGTACAAATAATATCTTCTGTTCTAAAAGATGACTGCGGAATAATAACTGATGACAAAGTAAGAGCTGCAATAGAAGATATGATGTTATACACATTGCGCTGTACTTGTAGTCTAGCATTTTATGGTAAAGTTAGATTTTTCACATCATATTTTTCACATCACAGATTCACATCATATGCTAAATGTAGATCCACAGAACATTATCAGAGATTTAGATTCAAAATTATCAAATGTACTAAATCTGTCGTAGAAGTTATTATTGCCAGCGATGATGAAATTAAATATGTTCGTAAAGATATAATAATTGCACAAATGTTTAGGCCATTAAGGGGAGACGCAAGACAGAACTTCATTAATAAATTAAAACATTCAAGAGCTGTATTACAAAAATACAAAAGAATACGAGTTCAGAACTTCTTCGTGACGGACATCCGCAAAATTTGCATAAGTTAAATACGTTCCACAAAGCAAAATCATTAGATAAGTTAAAAGATCGTTTGGATTTGGAATCGTATGATCTTAAAGATGCAAATCAACTATGGATTAATCAAGATTTAGAAGATTCATTTTTCAGAACTTTTTTCTTCCACTAAAAGCTGTTATGTATACGAAAGAAGATTTTTTCTTAGTACAGAATGATAAACGTATTATTTTGCACATGGATGCCACAGGATCACTAATTCGCGTACTAGATGGTTTGAGATGTAAAAAAATATTTTATTATTCTGTGTTAGCAAAATACGATTATAAAGTTGTAGAAATCGTTCGGTGGATAACATCAGAGCATGATATATCATCCGTAAGTCAAGTTTTAAAAGAATACAAAACTTTTGTTATGACGCTGTTAGCAAAAACGAAGAATCCATGACCGTTTGCACACGCAATAACGATTGATTGGTCATGGGCATTTATACATAGTATTTTGCACGAATGGAATTAATTAAGTATAAATAAATACTTAGAAATTATGTATGACTATTGTTTGGATCCAAAAAAACCACCAAAGGATTGATATTAATTAAAATTTGTTTCAGCCATTTCATGAAAATAATCTCAAAAACAATCGACAAAATGTATCCAGATCAGGATGAATTAAAAGCTTTATTATTAGAATGTATGGCTCTTCTATGCTTGTGTAGAAACATTGAAGATTTAGATGAATTATTTAAAAATATTTGTTTACTAACCATAACCAAAAGCAAAACGAAAGCAAACGATATTGTTGTTATTATCGGTGACCTCGCTAAAAGTCATGGCGATAATTTAAAAGATCTCAAAGAGTTTGAAATCGTTAAAGAAGAAGATGAATATGAAATAATTTTGCACGAAGATGAAAAAAGTGATACAATTTATAGGAAGTCACCATTTCATCAGAGATACAACTGCATAATGGCGACACAAGAATTCAATATAAAAAAAGACAAAGAAAACATTAAAAAATCTGATAATAAAAGTGATGATGATTATGATGATGATGATGATGATGACAGGCGTGACAATAAAAAGAGAAACAGGTAAGTTAAGCAAGAGAAGGTGAAGAATAAATTCTATGCGCCAGAGTTTATGGAGCATGTTCTAACAAGATGGATGCCTTACGTAGTATTCTGGAGTGCTCTAGATTTAGACTTGATTGATTCAAATATCTCAAGAGTGAGTAATGCCTTTGTTGAAGCTATCCACAAAACTAACAAGACTGTTGTATTCAAAGGGTTGAACAATTCATCACTAGCAGGCGCAGTTGCGGAAACTTCAAAAATCTCGTGAAGAGATCGCAACAAAATTGGAGTTAAAAGTTGATTTAAAAGGAACAAAAACTAAAAGCAAGTATAAATATCCCGAAACACTGTCCAATCCTTTTATTAAAGAAGAGTGGGGAAAAAAGAGTGCCAGCAATGAGCCAAAAAAAGGTCATGTAAACAATCCAAAATTACAAAAATTATATAAAAAATTATGTGATAAAAAAATACAAGAAGCCAAGAAATACAAACACATGAAAGATACTAACTTAAAAGAGTCACAAAACAAAACTACCATTAGTAATTATGAGCACGTTGAAAGGATGGAAAAAATAATGAAGATAATGAAAAGTAGAAAACAAAGAAACCCAAGTAAAACAAGTGAAAATAAAAAACTAGCAAAAAAAATTAAAGATTCTATTCATAATAAAGATCACGAAGGTGATATAATTCCGCAAGAAAGTCACAAGATATGTTCCAACATAAAATCAATGGATCAAGTGAATATTATCAACAAACCCATCGAAAATCATGGCAAAAAAAACGGAAAAACAAACTGTAAGGGTTCAAAAACGAAAAAGTAAAGCAGGATTATCAACAGCAAAAAAATTTTAATTGTGTAAGAAAGAAGAAAATGATAATAAAAGTATAAAGAACGACGTTATTGAAGTTGAAAAAAAGAAAAACTGCAAGTAGATATTTCTGAAGATACAGATAATGAAATAAACTGCCTAATTTCTAAAATTAAAAAAGTTGCTCAGAAACAGGATTTAGTAAGAGCATCAAAAATGAATTGCAAACAGAATAAACTTACTCAAAATGAAAATTTTTTCAACAGGTTAATAAAAGATTATAAATATTACTTGAATTCTGAATCATGTTTTATTGCGATTAATCTATATTTAACAGAGAAATCCATGTCAATCAAATCTTTCGAATTGAGAGCAAGAGAATTTTCAAGTTTGCATGATAACAGATAGATAAATGGAATGATAATAGATGCTTTTGTAGCTTCTATAACGAAGTTCCAGGATAAAATACGGAGAGAATAAGAATCTCGGTTCTCCGTATTCTATTGAACTCGTTTGGCTCTCGTTCCCGCGAATTCGTGCATCTCGAGCGTTTGTTGACATCGCTCGAACGATCTATTCGCGAGTTGCGCGCGGAAACTGCGCGACTTTGGCGGTTGCAAAGTCGCGCTCGATTCATTTTTGAATCAGATTCTCTCGGGCCGTCGAACCGCGCGGACGCGAACGTAGATCGTCCGGAGAAAACGGTCACCGTGCGATACACCGGTACAGCGCAGCGCCCGTCCACGTACCGCCTACGGAGAGCAGCGCACGTGAACAATCCGAGCCACTCCTAGGGTCTGAAGCGTCTGCAGGTGCAGGCTGGATGTTAAGATTCGGCCTGAATACTCCGAAATCGACCGGAAGATAAGGCCTGACACAGGAGCGGATTCGTGAGCGAGCGACGAGGGGAGTGCACTCCTCTCCCGGTAAGCCTCTGTGTACTTCCCGCGCAGCGATCTAATTGTGTATTATCGGTTCGCAGCGGCGAGCGGCTGGTGGTGCGTTCACCGGCCCAGCGAAAATAAATACATTGATCCGCCCACGCCGAGCGGCGGATCCCGTCTTCTTGTCGACGCGCAACGCGACGCGTATTTATGTATAAGAATTGTTTGAATAGACCTTGTTAGTGTTTCTCTATGTAACTGAGACTATTCTTTATTTACTGACCTAACCTAACCTTAACCTGGATACCGCCGCCTCTGCGGGAAAACGACTCCGCTGGTCGTTTTCATATCTGAGTCTAGCGGCCGCGCGCTTTACTCTTCGAGCGCGCGCTTTTCACTCAGCGATCCAATAAGTTGGAAAGCGAAGTTCGTGTGTGATCTTCACATTGTTTTTGGAATTCCAGGAGCAGATCCCCGGGCAAGTCATTTTAGTCTGACACCCGCGGCACCGTGTTCTAGAGCATCGCTGGCCTGTGTTTTATGGGATTTTCTCCCATTAGCCATCCCGTTACAACGGACTCATTATAGGAACACATACTGATTGGATACGCCCGGACATATCTACATTAATAACTCTTTAACAATACTTTAAGAATTAATTATGAATAACCAATAGAATATTTTTTAATACAATATGAATACTTTTAATTCATTAAGAAATCATTAACTATTGGTGTCAAAGAGTAATTTTAGAATTCCTTTAGCGAATTCTTTATGAACTCATCACGAACATGTGTGCCGTCTGGGACTGTAACGATTCTCAATTGAGCTTTCACAAAAAATAAACTTGCTTTGAAAAGGTGGTTAGAGTATTAATATCCAAATTCATAGCTGCTGAGACGGACTCAAAACGGACTCTAGTAAGGTTTGAACCCAAATTTAGAGAGCATGACTACTTATTTAAAAAATTTCTTGTTTTGTTCTAACAAACTCAATTGACATGGATGATGGCGGGAGAAAGCGTGTTAGAATTATTACTAATAAATGTTTACTAAAGCATCGAATCGAATAATTAAACTACGGATAAAAATACTTATCCACTTTATATATTTTATTTTATTACTTTATTATGCACAATTTCGTGAATTATTTTCACAAGTTTAAAGAACATGACTTCTTGTTTAAAAAAGTTCTTTGTTTTGTTCGAACAAACTTGATTGAGACGGATGATGACCGGAGAAAGCGTGTGAGAAATTTTTATAATGATTAAATTTATCTTTCTTTATGCAATGTTTCGGAAACATGTATACTTGCCACATAATTTAACCTTCTTTAGAAGGTTTTTTTAAGAGATTTCTTATTTTATTTACATTTGGAAAACCCTGAAACTTCGGATAATAACAATTCATCATTATTTTCTGTAAAATCAAATGCCTCTCAAGTCTATGAACATAGCTCAGATGATGATGATTATGGAGATGATGTTATTTCATGAATATTTGGAAAATACTTTTCAATAAATGCTTTGTTTATTTAAAACCATAATTTTGTTATTATTCAATATTAAGCACGCTAAATATGCAGAAACCCGTGAGCGCACTCACTTAAGAAAAGATTTGCAAACGTCCATCGTGTGATTTAAAATTTTTCACATTTCACTATTACAATTTTAATAATAATTACATGATAATGATAATGAAACCATGTTCTCGAAAATCGAGAAGTGGCTTTCATGCACTACTGTCAATCTAACAAGCTCCAGGCTTCAGAACTCCAAGTTTTGAAAGACTCGCAGAGGTTGGTGGTATTACACCACAATGAACCTCTGTAGAGTTATAGACCCTATCACCTTCTCTGAAAAAAATTAAAGCCATTCTAAATTTCAGAAATAAAGTAAAAATTAATGTTTTAATCAACTTATTTTCCATTTCTGCATTGTTTACACTGCAAAAAAAAGTACATCCAATAAGTTACACTGTTTAAGGATGTAAAAATTATATAAAACGTAAAGAATCAAATCAAATTTTACATTTAAAGAAATTTGATTTGAGTCTTTGTTTTCAATAATTTATATATTCTTGAACACTGTAAGTTGTTGGATACATTTTTGTTGCAGCGTAAACCGTACAAATATGGAATAAACGTTGAATATTACTAACATTTTTCATTTTTTTCTGGAAATCGGAGTGACTCAAATTTTTTTGTCGTAGCGGTAGAGTCTGCAACTCTATATTAAAGGGTCATTCGAGTCTCTCCGTCAGCTGCAAAGTGAGAGTGACCGTCCTCGACTTCCCCCGGATACCTTAAGTATTAGAGACTTTAACTTATAGCGGCTCAGGTGCTTCGTATCAAAAAGTAGCGTTGCGTTGCCGACTGGCGTGGTATTCCTTCGTCACACTGCACCACCTGTCCTTGCGCTGTCGACGAGACTAAGCCGTTGCTCGAAATGGCGGGTGTACTAATAGACGTGCCGCCGAAACTGATTGGCACCTTTCTTCCTGTACGTCCCTGTAATCCGCAGAAAGAGTGAGAATTTTACGCGCGTAGTATTCACGTAATATTTATTATTTAATTGTTAATAAATTATATTAATTATTAAAAGACTGTTAGTATTAATTAATAGACTCTCCGCGCCGGTTTACGAATAAAATGTATACAGCGCATTTGAATTCTCATGCGCCGCGTGCCGACCGGCCTCTCCCGGCGAACCTGCGTCTCCCGGCTACTTGAGTTTTGGAATTTTTATTTGATTTAAAATTCAATGTTATTGGCTAGACAATAGCCATATCGGCTATTAACAGTACTGTCTTGTAGCCCAATTCCCTATAAATAGCCATCTCGATTTTTTTCTCGCGAGCTCAGCTTTTAAACTAGCCCAATTCGCTACTTATTGCCCAATCTGGCAACACTGCTATAAGACTTCGTATGAACCTTTGTATGAACTAGACTTAGTGCACAATCGGCGAGCAATAATTAAATAAATAGATTTGTGCACAATCGGTTAGATATATTTTTAATGAATTTATTTGTGCACAATCGCCCAGCCCTATATTACGTACACGATAAATAAGCACAGTGTGCAAGACTTTTTTTGGTTGAAATATTATTTTATGTTATTGTGCACAACAATCTTGTGCACATTACTGAATTTCATCTTTTTCCGTAAAGTGTACAATTTTTTGTGCAAAAGTAAAAACGTTTTGTGAACAAAATTTTCTTTTCTTTTCTCTGTGCACAATAAATCGGTGCACAATTTTCACGTGCACAAATCAGCCTATGTCGCACATGCTATCGCCTATGTCTCGTGGACTCTTTCAGAAGGTTATTGCCATGAGTGGCACCCCGGTGACACCTGCGCAACCCCTACCTCGCGAACAGAAGGATATTGCGATGAAGCAAGCTCGACTTCTTAGTTGTCCTACGGACAATCTGGACAGGATGTTTCAATGCATGATGAAAAAACCGGCTGTAGATTTCGCGAATACCCTTCCCGCATTTTAGGTACAAATTATATATATATGGGATATTTCAGGTGAAGTCAGCAGCTCAAAATTTTAAAATCGCTGAAAATTGGTTTACTTGTATTATATATATATATATATATATATATATATATATATATATATATATATATATATATATATATATATATATATATATATATATATATATATATATAATACAAGTAAACCAATTTTCAGCGATTTTAAAATTTTGAGCTGCTGACTTCACCTGAAATATCCCATATATATATAATTTGTACCTAAAATGCGGGAAGGGTATTCGCGAAATCTACAGCCGGTTTTTTCATCATGCATTGAAACATCCTGTCCAGATTGTCCGTAGGACAACTAAGAAGTCGAGCTTGCTTCATCGCAATATCCTTCTGTTCGCGAGATATATATATATATATATATATATGGGTTGTTCCTGTACTTTTTTTAAAAAGTGTGCGCGGGGGGGGTCGTCGATTTTGTCGACGATTTTTTTTATGAAAGTACATATAAAAAAAATAGCTTGTGCAAAATTTCAGCCCCTTATCTCATTCCTAATTCCTGCTGGAATTTTTTTAAACCCTGATTTTGACCTGTTTTTAGCCAGTTTTCAAAAAATTCTAAAAGGCTGAAATTTTAACAAAATGAGGTCGGTGAGGTCTCATTTTTTTTGTCTTTCTTCAAATTTTAAGAAAAAAAAATACACTGATATGAAATGATGATTTAGGTTTTATTGGCGATCTGTGATATGGCTATTGCATTTCATCATTTTTAGATCATCTTTAAACCTCTATATCTCGTAACTGGTTCCACATTTTTGAGCTCACTAGGTCTCATTTTTTTTTGTCTCAACGAGACCTTTAATTTCTTTTTTTGAGGACCTAAATTGATTGAATAAACTTCAAGATACAGCCTTTTGAAGTTGACGTTTTTATCAAAAATCGCGAAAATCAACCGTGTTCATGGTCACAGTGTCAACCGAATTTTAATTAAAAATCATTAACAAAAGTATTTTTCATTAGAATATGATGTTATCTAACTATACTCTTTTCCTATCATAGGAAAAAGTCAAAAAATAATTTTTTGTCGAGCATTATAATATCTAATTTTTCGATACCTAAAATAATCAAAAATATCTCTCTACTGACATGAATTCTACCATCTTATAATTATTTTTGACATGTATACGTAACATAGATACAAAGGTGGTTCCTAGAACTTTAAAATCCGTAGTCGCTGATTTTTCTAGGACCACTAGAGCCAAAGTTATAGCCGTTTTTATAAAAAAATATTTTTCAAGTGGTAAAATTAGAGCTTGTGAAATATAGGAAAAGTTTTATTTACAAGATCAACCATAAGTTTGGCATAATTGTGCTAAAAAAATGCTGAGGCTGCATATTTTGAAGATCTTAGGCCGTGTCTACACTATGCGAGAAGCACGTGCGATCAGCCCAAGCGATGCGAGCAAGCCATGCGCGCATGCGACGCGAGCAAGCGATAGTAATGGCTTTAGGTTGATTAAATTACCTATGCAGACTTTATAGATAATTAAAGTTGAAAATAAGAATTTAAGTAAAATTTTTTTTGTAATATTCATTTTATTTTAACTATTTTATAATCATTATCAAACGAAGTAAGTTTTGCTTTTAATGTTGAATCATCAATGGGTATAAAGCAGTGATATTTTCTTGTATTCTGTATAGTTCGGGTCAATTTAAAACGGCATTCTAGTACTTTACGCCTTTTCTCAATTGTTTCTTGACTCACCCAAATAGATCTAAAAACCAAATATTCTATATTTTTATAACATATAATGATTTATTATTCAAATACATAATCAAATAATATAGTCAAAAAATCTAAATTATATTATTTTTACCTTATTCCATCAATATTTTCACTAACGTAATCATACATGTCTTTTGGATTTAAAATTGGTTTTTCTGATGTTCTTTGTAAGGATGCCCTGCGTACTGTTCGTTTAACCACTGCTCCACATCCATCACACGGACTTTTCCCATGGCTAGTAGAAAAAAGTTGTGCGACTTAACTTTTAAGCCAAAATCCTCCTCATGATGGCAGATATTAATGAAATTGTTCCTACAGTAAATAAATACTATCTTGAAGGTAAAAATTATAAAAAATAAAATAAATCTGTTTAATATTGTGTACATAATAATACAAATTATTTGAACTTGCATCGTAGAAGTTGTCGCTTTTCTTAAATTTGATATACAGAAAAAATAAAGAACTGTTTTAGTAATTTTATCTTTAAAGCTGTTTTCTACATAATGTAAAATTTTAACTCGGGTGTAACCTGCAGGTCCAGGATCTTTATGGATTTTGATGTTCTGGGTCTCAAAATAGTTTTTCACACAAATTAAATATACTTTCAGAATATTACTTTGACATATTCTTAATAATTAAAATGAAATTTTTTCAGGTCATTTAATGAACAAAAATCTAAAGGTGTCTATTTTGTTCATATAATACGTATTAATATACTACAATAAAAGTACTCTTACTTGTTTTTGTATTGGGTAGGTGCTCCATCTGACATATAATGTACATTCTCAATAAACGGAAAATCTCGTTTTATAAGTGCAATGAGTTGCCCTTGAAAAGTGTTAACTGCACAAGCATCATGTTTTAAACAATCACTAATAACACATACAGATAAGGTTTGTAATTTGTCATTATTGTCTTCTTTATAATACACTACAAACGGGTGTACAGTTGCTTGTGTATTATTAAAATAAAATGCTTGGATCGAGTCTTGACAAACAAATAAGAAATTTTCAGCAAAATCTTGAAGTATAATACATGTATCTGGAGTAATAATTGTTTTGCAATGTTTTTTTGCATTTCAGTCACATAATGATGCTTTGTTAACTCCCATAAGTCATTGGCTAAATTTATAATAAAATTTCTTGTAGGTTCTTTTACCATAATAAGACTGACTCTATTATTAGATTGTGATTCAGCATTATTTACCCAATTATGATATTCAATCTCTGAATTAATTTCAAATAGTGTATACTTAATCACAAAATAAAGTCATAATAACAATATTATTTTTTTTAATTTAACGATTATCAAGACGATAAAATTTAGCTCAATGTTTATTCTATTTTAATTACTATGACTTGTTATATTGGAAGAAAAGAAATAGTTTAGAATTAATTTATTTTTTTTATTTTTTTTTTTATATTAATTTTAATAGTTCTTTTAAAATCCAATAATTACTTTATTATTTTTTGTCTAATAATGAATAACGAAGGGTACCCCATGTTAAGATAGGCAAAATGCCACTATTAATGAAAGCGAAAAATGACAGTGATTTCATAGAAGTATACTAAAAAAAGAACTTTTCTACGATTTTTCCGGGGACCTATCTCCCCTCCTTATACCAGTAAGGCCTAAAAATCGCATTTTTTGGAAATTATTTTTTTCTCCCGTTCCTCAATGTTAAAAAATAAAAAAAAATATGAGATTACAGCTTGTAAACAGAGAGAACATTGAGATTTCTCAAATATAGATTCTTTCTAATTAAATCGGATTTCATTTAAATGTTTAAATTACAATTCATGTATTATTTTACTTAATCCGTAAACAATACTTAAGCAATACGTAAGCAATACGTAAGTAATACATAAATAATAATACTTAAGTAATACATGAGTAATATAAATAAATAATTATGAGGATTTTAAATTAAATATTTTATAGGGGTACCCTTTATCATTATAGTTGCTTGAACAAAAATTACATAGATTTTAATAAATTAAACTAAAATTTTCTATTAATAATTCTCAAGTGTAATATAATATATGTAACCTAATGTATAAAGGATTATCGATTCTATATGTTTACACTATGCCTATAATCAAGATATTAAGAATTTATTACAACCCATTTTTTAACTTACCTACAGTAATTTTAAGTTCTTTTGCTTTATTAAACATATAACGTGAACATTGGAAATAATGTTTTGCTTGTTCAAATTTCCAATGATTTGGAAGTAATGTCAATAACGATATTTTTTTACCAAAATTAGTTTCTTCATTATAACACTTAATTATGTTTCCAATCATTCCGTGAAATGACATACTATCCTCTTGTAGCTGTTTAAGATTGCATTGAGTTGGCAAATTAAGATTCAATGTTTTATTAACTGTTGTACAAAATTTCGTATTCATTGATTCTAAAACACTGTATGTTGTATTTTCCAAGCGATAATCACTAAGTTTCTCTCGTTTAAGAGGAGGTTCATCAAATCCATCGAGCATTTTATTTAAACGTTGAAATCCTTGGCTCAATAATATATCTTCTGAACTTTCTGATGTACACACTTGGCTACTTAAAGAAACTTGACTACTTGAAGAAAGCTGCTCATTATTATTTACGTTTAAACCATCATTCCCAGTGTTTTCATCTTTTTCTGCATTTTTTGTTATTATTGATGTAATTTTGAACTCACAGTTTTTACAGTACTTATTACCTGGATCTAAATTTATATTACAAATGTTACGAAATTTATCACAGTTATCAGCACTAATCATTACTAAATTATTCTCAATGGATTTTGAATGATTATTAAAACAATTGCAACACTTCCTTTGTCTACTTGTATATCGAGTATCATATTTATGAAGATGATGGTCGCAAATAAATTTATTTTCTACATTAATATCAAAATTTTTAATCCTAAATGATAAATACAGCTTTAATTCATTACTAAGATTACTAATTAGATTAAGAGATTTATTTCTTGTGTAATGCTCTAAATGACATTTATCATCCTCATGCAATTCACCAATAGGGTAGATGTCCGTATTAGTGTGGGTTTAAGAAACTCTTCAGTTTTGTCGCATAATAATAGACTATTTAAGCGGTATCAGAGATTCCGGGTGGTTTATATAGATAATAAAAGTAATAATCTACACGAAACAATTTTTTTTATAAAGAAATATTAATATTTACGAAAGTTACAAGCAATATAAAAAAAAAAAATTTTTGTACGCATTTGTGTGCCCTAGCAGACAACAAAGTACATTTTTGTGTGCCCCGTATTAATGTGGATGTACACGTTTGTGTGCCCCACATTAGTGTGTCTTGATAATATTATCATTGCCAACAAAATTATTTTAACTGTAGTGCATTTATAATCAATTTCTAACCCTTGTTTACATTGAATGTTAATTAATTCCAATACGGTAAAAACTGCTGAAGGTCGTCAGTGCGATATGAAACAACGTTTGTGCGCAGACAACCTAACCTAACTTTCCTGTTCAAGCGCCGATACGAGCATGCTCGTATTGTATTTGTGCACACACAAATCTGGACAAGTCGTTTTTCACTGCCCTATTAGTAGACACCATTAATTAAATATTAAAATCAATTGAAAACCTTTATATTAAGGTTTATTATATAACATAATATTATTTTATGATATAATCAATTGTATCCCACATTAAAATCCTTCCGAAACATTATTTAATGTTACTTTTAAAAATGTCATTTCTTAGGAAGTTTGGACAAGGAAACACCGTGACACACCGCAAACCGTGAAACATATTTTTTAAAGTTCTTTTTTAATGTTATAGTAAATGAAAACAAATTAAGTAATTAATTCTATTTAAACTTAATTAAATATACTTTATGAAAAAAAATATTTTAGCGTTACGTTTTTACTTGTTTACTTCTAGGATATGTTTTAATAATAGGGCACACAAATATGGACAGGCACACTAATACGGACCACTACCCTAGCACATCATTTTCTTTCAATTCCTGAGAAGATAACACTTACAAAACACAATTATACAATTTATAAAACTCAACCGAACCAATACTGATATACTTGGTAATAGTTCTGCTCAACTACCTTCACAATTCTACTTAGAAATATTCATTTCATTTTTTATTGTAACTTGTACTCATTGTTTAAGGACATTTCGTGCCGTGTGTCGTGTAACGGATGACGGGTTCACGGGTGTCTCGCACAGAAAAATGGATGTCTGTCATCTATTAACTTACGTCAACACAGGTTAAATGAAACTATCTATGTATGTTTCATTTAACCTGAGCTTATACGTATAACGCACGTAAAACTATAGAAAACCTGCATTTAAGACCACGTCTATACTAGGTATGCGAGAAGCGCAACCGGTGCGCGCATGCGACAAGCCATACGTTTTGCACAAAGTACTTGAAATACTTAAAATGATAAATAATATCGTTGTATACGATTGAACGTAAACGTGAGTTTATATTATTAGGGTTTGTCAGCGAGAAGAAATAAACGGGAAAATTAGACTTCAAGAGTCTATGCAACCAACTCTACTCGAAAGTGAAAGTTGATTGCAGAAAAAGGTATGAACGCTTATGCGTACGAGTAAACAGGCAATAAGGCATTGTATAAGTAAAACGGAAAGTGGTAAGGTAAAAGGAATGTGCATAAAGCACGTAGCGACTAGGCGCCGCAGAACTCTATTTAAGTCCGCTGGGTGATGTTTTTCATAGTGGGAGCGCATCGGACGCTTGCCATCTAGCGGGCACTTTGGATACTTCAATCCCGAACAATCGTAGTAGATCAGTTAGTAGATCTATATTTAGCGATAAATAATATCGTCAATAATATCGTAGTGAAATGATATTATTTATCATTTTAAGTATTTTAAATATTTTGTCCAACACGCATTGCTTGCTCGCATCGCTTGGGCTGATCGCACGTGCTTCTCGCATAGTGTAGACACGGCCTAAGATCTTCAAAATATGCACCCTCAGCACTTTTTTTAGGACAATTATGCCAAACTTATGGTTGATCTTGTAAATAAAACTTTTCCTATATTTCACAAGCTCTAATTTTACCACTTGAAAAATATTTTTTTATAAAAACGGCTATAACTTTGGCTCTAGTGGTCCTAGAAAAATCAGCGACTACGGATTTTAAAGTTCTAGGAACCACCTTTGTATCTATGTTACGTATACGTGTCAAAAATAATTATAAGATGGTAGAATTCATGTCAGTAGAGAGATATTTTTGATTATTTTAGGTATCGAAAAATTAGATATTATAATGCTCGACAAAAAATTATTTTTTGACTTTTTCCTATGATAGGAAAAGAGTATAGTTAGATAACATCATATTCTAATGAAAAATACTTTTGTTAATGATTTTTAATTAAAATTCGGTTGACACTGTGACCATGAACACGGTTGATTTTCGCGATTTTTGATAAAAACGTCAACTTCAAAAGGCTGTATCTTGAAGTTTATTCAATCAATTTAGGTCCTCAAAAAAAGAAATTAAAGGTCTCGTTGAGACAAAAAAAAATGAGACCTAGTGAGCTCAAAAATGTGGAACCAGTTACGAGATATAGAGGTTTAAAGATGATCTAAAAATGATGAAATGCAATAGCCATATCACAGATCGCCAATAAAACCTAAATCATCATTTCATATCAGTGTATTTTTTTTCTTAAAATTTGAAGAAAGACAAAAAATATGAGACCTCACCGACCTCATTTTGATAAAATTTCAGCCTTTTAGAATTTTTTGAAAACTGGCTAAAAACAGGTCAAAATCAGGGTTTAAAAAAATTCCAGCAGGAATTAGGAATGAGATAAGGGGCTAAAATTTTGCACAAGCTATTTTTTTATATGTACTTTCATAAAAAAAATCGTCGACAAAATCGACGACCCCCCCGTGCACACTTTTTTAAAAAAGTACAGGAACGACCCATGTATATATATATTTATATTTCAAAAAATTGTAACTCTTTTCCCTTTGCTCGGCCAACATTGACCTAAAAAGCATTTTGAAGGGTTTTCGAAGAAGAATCCAAAAAAATTTTATCGAATGAAAAAAATTTGGCCGCAGTCTCAATATTCTTTGATGAAGGTATATCAAAAAGCAACCAATCAGAGGCTTTCGAAAAAGGTTCTAAAAAAAATACTGGCACATTCTAGAGATAAAATGCAAACTTTTTCCCAATCAATGTCCTGTACAAAAAATTTCAAATTTTTGAGTAAAAAAATGATTAAAGTTGAATTATAACCAAAAAATGGAAAAAATTTGAATTTTCAATGTTCCATAACTGGCTTATTTTTGAAAATTTTGGTCTCAAACTCTAGGAACATTATTTTTTCATGAAAAACTGGAAGTAAACCAATTTTCAGCGATTTTAAAATTTTGAGCTGCTGACTTCACTTGAAATATCCCATATATATATCATTTTTTATTCTTATTCGTAATCAAATATTAATTTTGCAGGAATTTTATAACGACCCATCTTTAATTTTTTCGCCAGTGGTTGAACCAAGAGTTTTCGGTGTTGAAAGGTTTCTCACCGCTCAACCGATAGACATTATTAAAACTGGGAATTTTCATCACGTTCCCCTAATTATTGGTGCCACTAAAGACGAAACTGTTACGAGTGTTTTTCGTAAGTCCTTCATTCAAAGAATGCTTTGTATCACGACTGATATAATATATATTTATCTTATTTATAGTGGGAATTGAAGCAGCGATAAAAGGAAACGATTCCTATTTTCAAGATTTGAACCGAGAATGGGAAAGTGTAGCCCCAATTTGTTTTGGGTATGAACGCGATACAGAACGATCGAAAAATATTAGTAGAGAAATAAGAAAATTTTACTTCAATGATGAGCCTATAAGTCTCAGCAATGCTCCAACTCTGGCAAAGGTATCATTATAATAGTTACATTTAACACTATAGAGTGCATGAATACCAGATGAAAAATGCGCTATATATTTTTCTTTAAAGTACTTGAATCATATAAATTACTTGAATAAATTTGTTTAGGTTTATGGTGATGCCAGAGTAGGCTCTCGGACACATCGTACTGTTGATCTGATGGCAATGTATAATCGAAAACCAGTGCATTATTATGCATTCGTGTATCAGGGTAGATACAGTGATCTAATGTTTAGTAATACTAACAAGCCTTACGGTATAACGTAACACAATATAAAACATTTTAATAAGTTCCTAAATTTCTATATTTAACCGTAGCATAATTTTGTTCATTTTTAGGAGTTGTACACTTTGATGATCTTATGTATATTTTCCACATGTCTTACAAGTTTCCTTTCTTTAGCAATGATGATCCAGAAGTTCCGGTAATTGAAAAAATGACAGCAATGTGGGCTAACTTCGCCAAAACTGGTGAGCCAATTCCACATAACAACAAAATCTTTAGCAATGTCACGTGGAACGCATTTACGACACAAAATCTTCAGTATCTTAAAATAGATAATGAAATGACAATGGAAACTAATTATAATAGCAACAGATAATATGCATTTTGGGATAGACTTTTCCCATTGACACCAGCTAAAACTACAAATCATCATGGAAAGTCTTCGAATTCTATGCATTTTTGATGCAATGTAACCAAGATTGATATGAATTTTGTTGTTTGAAAACACAGAAATCTTTTATATTTTTCAAAAAGCCATCTGCCTTTTCAATGGGCAGATTAATTTTAATGTACTTCAATAATTTTTACAAATGATTGTGTAAGATGATTTTTATAAATTAATAATTAATGTAATCTTTAAACTTTGTAAAGAAGAATATACGATGCCTGAAATACAAAATTATATTTCTATTTTATTATATTAAATGTGACAATATTTGTTATTTAAAAATAGTACTAAAAATCTTGAACGTTTTAAATAAAACATTTTCTTTATTTAACTTGACCTGTAGTATAAATTTATCACAGAGTTATTTATATAAAAAATGTTACTTTACAGTTCCCATTTGCATTTAAACTTCAATTCATACCATAAATTTAACAAAACGCAACACGACACTGTAACGGTTTTTTTTCATCATCTTAAATATTGATGAAACATAAAAAAAAATGATAAAAATACTAAATTAAATACATTATGTGACATCAAGAATCTTTAGGTCTTGATTTTAAATAAAATAATTAACTGGTAAAAATACGTAAAATGTGGACGGATTGTGATATGATCGACGGATTTTTCCTAGTCCAAACTTTTATATCTTCGGATCAAGAGGTTGTAGCTTCACGAGATTTTCACTCAACTCCCAGAATTTCTTGCCTTTAGCGGGATCGCTGACTCCCGTGGATAGGCTGCTCTCCTGTAAACGATAAAAACATCGTGCTAATATATAAAATGTGTGTGTGTGTGTGTGTGCGTGTATATGTGTGTGTGTGTATGTGTATATGTATATGTGTGTGTGTGTGTTTGTTTGTGTGTATGTGTGTGGTGTGTGTGTGTGTGTGTATGTGTGTGTGTAAATTTGTGCACCTATATTATTCATCACTATATCGACTCTTCCTACAAAAACTAGCACCTTTTTTGGTTTTCTCACGAAGACTAGCACATTTCAGAAAACTGCAACGAAAACTAGCATCATTCACGAGTTTGCGCGGAATAATAGTACAATTCGTAAGATTGCGACGAAAAGTAGCACGATTCGCGAGTTTGCGACGAAAAGTAAGACGATTCGCAAGCTTGCCGCGAAAACTAGCACTTCGCGTCACCGTGTTAATTTACACAAGAGACAGTGGAATGTGCTAGTCTTCGCCGCAATCAAGCGGATCGGGCTAGTCTTCAACGCAAATCAATGGGGCGTGCTAGTCTTCGCGGCCAACGCTGAAGTGGACTAGTCTTCGTGGCAATCTGAATCGTGCTAGTTTTCGTAAGGAGCGTCGATATATTCATAACATTTGTAAAAAGTCACGAGTATCGTACAGAGTTTTATAGCACTGCCTGTCCTAAGCCCGTTGTCACGCCTACCCGTGCCCAAAGTAGTCCATTTTTGCACCGTGAGGTTAGCACACGAGCGTAGCGAGTGTGATAAACACGGTGCAAAAAAGGACTACTTTAGTCACGGATAAGCGTGATTAAAGTGCGGGCTTAGGTCACATCGTGCTATAAAATGGTTATAAAAAAGCAAATCAATTAATTAGTTTCCATCAAACAAATAAACTCGGAACCGACTTACGTGGCAGTCCAGGTAGTACTTTCCGGTGATGGTTTTGAGCTCCTCGCCGACGGCGAGATGGATGGTCGTCTGAGCGCCCTGCTCGGGTGTCTTGAAGAAGGCCTTGATGATGAGCCGCAGGCCCCAGGAGAGAGGCGCCGGTACATTGCGCCAGATGCCGCTGTCGATCATGCCCGGGTGGAGGCAGTTGGCCGTGACACCAGTGCCCTCCAATCGACGCGCCAGCTCGAGAGTGAAGACGATGTTGGCGTACTTGGACACGTAGTACAGATAGGCGGGCAACGTCGTCGTCGGGTTAACGTTGTCCAGGTTGAGAACGGACAGCCGGTATAGCTCCGAGGCGACCACGACGATGCGGCTAGGGGCTGAACGTTTCAGCAGGTCTGTATAGGGGAAATGCGAGATTAGATAAGGATTTTTTATTATTTACGAATAAGCAAATATTATTTAATGTAGCTATGTGTGAAAATAGGGAAGAAAATATTTGAGGAATTGGGGATTAGATCAATAAAATTATTAGGAAATTGTGCTATCTCCGGCTGAAACTTTGGAGTATGGTTTGTGGTATAGTGAAAGCCCCGATAATGAAATGAAAAAAAGAAAAGAAAATGTTCCTAATTAAGCGCGAAATTAAGGCTGCGAATTTTCTTTATTCATCAGTACCTTTTGTTAAATTTAAACTATCAGAACTTTGAAAAAAGTTACTGTTTTTAAATCTTAAAAAAGCAAACAAATTATTATTTTTCTAACATTACTTTTTTTTAAATGATTTTTAAGACATTTTTACTTTGAATATATCCATAACTTAAATGTTTGAGAGCATTAACCCGCTATATGATGATTTTTCCATACAAGTGTCCCAAGTACTTCAGAAATTGGATCGAATTCATAATGCGAAGAACAACTTTTCCAAGTAGTCATATTTAAAAACATTTATCGAAATGAACAGTTTTTATGGAGTCGATAACTAACTATTTGATATTATTTTTCTTTGATTATTTCTTTTTATAAACTTATGCGAGAAATAGAAATACCAAATCCGCAATTCTAAAAATGTTAGAAATAAATAATTTACAATCGAGAAAAAATGATAAATTCAATTTCTTACATCAAGATAAAAAAATGTATAAGTTTTGTGTTATACAATGAGCCTGTCGACGAAAAAGGACTGACAATTTATGGTACTCTTCCCACTATACATTAATAAACAATAAAACACAAGAGATAATCAAAAGATACGAAAAAAATTAATTACTTCAACGAAAGCATGCGAACGACGTACTACCACATGCACTGCAATTAATCATACCTAGTAGTTATCCGTGCATCGCAAACGATGTATGAGATGGAATGACGCAGGTATACACCGTTAGCACGAAGATACAAAACAAAAAAAAATTTATATAAGAATCTTAGGTTTCTAAATATCCGAATCTCTAAGAGTTGTAAACCATGTAAAGCATCTTTCAGTGAAGCAAATTCTTCCATCTTAAAAATCGAAAAATTCCAACTCTCTCCCATCATTGAATAATAAATTATGTCATGAAGAGCACTCAGACGTGATTAAAAATAAGGAAGTACAATCGCGCTTCGCTCAAAGCAAAGTTTCAACCAACCATTATGCTAATTTTAAAACGCGATGCCAACTTACCAATCAGCAAGTGCGTGAGGAGGAACGGCCCGTAATGATTTGTGGCCATCGTCATTTCGATGCCGTCGTCGGTGACCTGCTTGTTGAACGTCTCCGCGGTGCCGGCATTGTGAATGAGAACGTCGAGACGTCTTTCCTCCCCGTTGATCTGCTTGGCGAAGTCGCGCACCGAGTCCAGCGAGGATAGGTCGAGCTTGTGCACGACTAACTGGTCATTGCCGCTTTCCTTCTCCAGCTCGTCTAGAAAAAAAAGTATTGAGTTCGTTATGGTGGTTAGAGTTTTCTGTTAAATGAAGATTAATTGGGGGTTGTCTTTTAAAAACTTTAGTTCTGTGTCTATAAGTGTAATTGTTGATGAAAAAATCTGATTTATGACAATTTTTTAATGATCTAGATTTTCGTATTTTTTTTTATTTTAACGAATAATGAAAATTATTTAAATGACCGAGTTTGTGTTGAAAAGATCGTTGTATTCATTTATCAGATTTATTGCTCGACAAGCAATTTACATATAAATAGGTCTAGATGTCTAATTGTATTCAGCTCGCGTTTATCCCGGATAAATTTACAACTGCCACAATAGGAATTACTGCACCGATAGTTACACAATCATATTGTCGTATTTTCAGGAAGCTTCTTATGCACAAAAGTAAAAGCCGAGATGCTTCAATATGAACATCCGTAATTTTTTTATATGTATATGATTGCTATTAATAAAAAGTCGATAGAAGTCTCGTTTTAATTAATTTAGGATACAATTAGATTAATTAACACTTATACAATATAAATACAATACGATGAATAAATAACTACTTTCTATTTTGGAATATGTATTCAGAAATAACATATTTTTTGTACTTATATATAGAAATATTTTTATAGCGAATAGTAAACTAAAAAGTTGAATGGCAAATTTAACGATTAGTATGCAAATAATCCAATTAATAGGTCGTTGATAACAATTAAGAGTAAGTAAAAAATTGACAAACAATAGGCAGTACGATGAAATAAAAATGGCTGCAGTGTCTATTATAGAAGTCTACTTACATAATGAGAACATTATTAGTGACACAGTCATGACTAATGCTTGGTTTTCATTTCACGATTCTCATTTTGTTATTCAGTCAGTGAGAGGTGATGCGTGTTCTGTTTTTTTTTTGTAATTTAAAATTTAAGAAAGTATAAAAATTACGAATTTGTCCATTATCATTGTATAGCTATGAGACTAACGAATATCAGAGTTATGACTTTGTTTTTAATTTCTAGTATTATCACTTTCTAAAATATAAGAATATAAATGAATTTGTTGTAAAAGTTTAGAGAAAGTTTATAAATAATTATATGCACTTGGATTAAACTTATCTAGAATGGTGTTGTTATAACTAGCTGGGATATACTATAGTTAAATACTTTTAATATTGCTAGCTCATGCTCTATTTATGCTCCCATTTCAGTATTAATCATTGACAAAGGCATATATAACGATGTACTTTTGATTAATGATTCTTATAATATTGAGACATTACGAAAGGAAGTAAAGATCGATAAGCTTTCCTTTTATTAACAAAAATATCAATTTTTATGAGAACAGGTTACACTGTAACTACACTTCTATACTGCATTAGAACATCTACTAAGACTAGAACGACTTCCTCAATCGTTGCTAACTAAAACTCCCAACCTTTTTATCACAAGCCACTGCGGCGATCCTCTTAACGGGGCTCCTGCATCAAAACAAAAACCCAGGAAAAAATCTCTCTCTTTTTCTCTCTCGCCTATCAATCTCTAATTGCGCATCTCCTGCTCCTTTCTAATTCCCGGGAGTCGTGCGCACGCACCTCTATGCATAAAACACATGCTTATTGATACAAACTTTCCACAGGCACGCGCAGGTGTGGAAATTCACCAGCGCTTCCCTGCCCCGGACGACGGATACAAGCACAAAAAAGGTACGAGTGGTACAGGCTGTGCAGCTGCGCGAGAAAACTGATATTAAACAGACGCCGAGTGAGAGAGAGGCTTTCACTCGGATAATACTTGAAGCGTGAGCTTTCTTTTCGCGCCGCGGGCCGAGGATGATTCGCGAACGTTCCGGCGATGGCCAGTGCATATAACTGCGAAGTTCGAAGGCGGACGATAGAGATGGTAATTGTATGAGGTGTGCGAAGTTTACGAGTAGAAATTTTGAGCGCTAATTTTTCAACGACACTTATGGTGATGCGAGGGCTGTAGAAGTGTGACACGCGGCTGGGAATAAATTTAATGCCTCGTCTCTTTTGAACGTCGTTTACTTTACGGACGTTTTCAGATTGTACTAGAATTTTTAAAACTTTAAAGTTTTTTTTTTTTTTAAAGAACATAGATATTTAGACAATATTTATGTACTTATATTGTTTGTTAGTATTCATCTCTAAATTCATACTCCCTTTTTTCTTCTTCTATTAATCAACTCTATTATATATGATGGTTAAAAAACTCGAATCATTATTGGACTAACCAGTTATGGATACTTATTCACACATTTGTATTCTACTATCTGCATTATATTTTAAAGTACTCTATAATTCGATGGAAACTTCAATAAAAAGACGTTCTTATCTATATATTGAATAATATACTAAATCAACTCTATACGATGGCTAAAAAACTCGAATAATTATTGGACTAACCAGTTATGCATACTTATACACACATTTATATTCTACTATCTGACTTATATTTTAAAAATACTCTATAATTTCATGGAAACTTCAATAAAAAGACCTTCTTCTCTATACATATAGAACAATGCACTTATATATTTATTTACTTTATTATTCATGTTCCTATAACTGTTTCCCTTCAACCCTTACCTTTTATCAATTATATCTCCGTCAAATCTCGCTCATCAAACAAAAAAAAACTCACCTTTGAGCTTGGTCGCAGCGTCGACGTTCCTGCAGGCCATGATGACCCTCGCGCCCCTCCTGGCGAGATCGCGCGCAGTCTCCCGGCCGATGCCGGACGTGCAGCCGGTGATGAGGACGGTCTTGCAGCGCATGTTCGCCTTGCTCTTGCAGACGCCGGTGCTCAGGTACACGTAGACGCGCAGCAGCACGAGGAGGAAGACGAGGCCGGCGAGGAGCACCACCGCTATCGCCAGGCATATCAGCGAGCAGGACCATACGTTTAGTTGGAAGCCCATCGCGGCGATATGATAGGCGGCGCTTTTGGGCGGGCTGCGTCATGCGATCGAGATGACGAGAGAATTTATGACAGGCGGAGTGGCAGAGAGAAAGAGACTGATAATGAGTTGGGTGTTGACGGGGGATGGATTGTTGATTATGTATGTAAGTATTTGGGGGTTCGTAAATGTATGGGTTCATTAAGGTTTATAGTTGGCTCGATGGGCCGATTAGTATAGTATTGGAATTTTTAATATTTATATTTAGTGATTTTTCAAGTATTATTACTCTTTTATTGACTTTGAATTAACTTTGTTTTTTAGATCTTTCATCTGAAGTTGATTTCTGCAGGATCAATGAAAAAAAAAACTGTTCAACAGATCATTACTTCGGTCACGTTCGCAGTTACCTAGCAATCATAAAAACGCAAAGGTGTCGAGTGGAATATTTTCGGCCAGAGCACGGAATTATCCTAGGTCATTGAGACGTTTACTAATGAGTGTAATTAATATTTACGTAGAAAAGTAACGATTGATTGGCTCGCCAAACGTGCCATTTGAAAATTAAAATCACAACGCTTAAACTGTTTGCTAATCTTTTAAGAAACTTTTCGTCGATTATGATTAGACTAGTATCATGTTTTCCTTAATGTCTCTTTGAACGAATTTATAATGATGTTTTTTAAACGCGTTATTTGCTAATTAATGTAACTAACTGATACTTTTGTGTCAACCGAAAGTCATTAGTTTAATTTAAGAAAACTATATTCTAAGTACATTTCTTTTGCATCAGTTCTCGAAAGTCATTTATAGCTAGAGATAAATGATGTGCGATCACTTAAAGTATTCTTAATTAGCCGATAACTGTACACTCAAGTATACGCGTCACGCAAAGATTGCCACGCTAAGTGTATCAAAAAAACAAAGGTTTATAAAAATAAACATTTCCTTCATGCATGTGTTAGATAGTTTATGCTGTTATCGTAATTAATTATATTATATTTACAATTCATTCATATATGTACAAAATATAAAACCTGCGGTTTACCAAACTATAATAATTTACAAAATCGACCTTAAAAGTTCCCATATCCAATTACCTATTAAAAAGGTACATTCACGTCTGCTAATAATTGCAATCGCGTACGATGCGTACGGTAAATCGGTAAACCCATAATAATATTTACACGAAACCCAGCGCACTATATACCTTGTACATCATACACACATACGTATAAGCATCAGGAAAATTCATTTCCGTTCCGCCACGAATCACTCCGTAGTCAGTCACCCATTTCCAGGTAAATTACATACCCCGCACTGTATACAACTCCCGCAAACCCACGTCCCGGTGACGGCGAAAATGTATTCGCGATGCTTCCACGCTATATACCTCGCGAACCGGTAGTATCGCGATTGGAAAACGTATATACACACACAGACACACGTGACTTTCCAAACTTTCTACGCTGTCTGCACACACACACATACATACGCGCGCACACACAGATAAGTGCGCGGAGAAATGGACAATTGCGTGTTAGAGGCAGCAATAATTGTGCCGAGGCGGCGCAGGGGAAAAAGAGAGATATCTCCCCGCAGTCAAGGTGAACGGTAAACCGGTTCCACGTGTATACGCGCGCCGCGCACCGAAATCATGGAGTTTTAGCTGACGCGAGGACATTCCGCGTCTAGCGAGTGTGTCTGTGCATTGTCCCTGAGGTTTAGTGTAGACGATGAGGAAATTATTACATGTTGTATTTTTAGAGGCCCGTGTGCGAGATGATGTCTCCTCTACGTCCCGACTGCGTGTTTAGCTGATTTCTTTTTAGTTTTTGGGTTGGAGATGAAGTTTTGTAGGTTTATTGATTGGGAAGGGAAATTGTGGAGTGAAAACTTTAGTATTATATGAAGTGAAACACATTTTTGATTGATACTTTAAAATGTTGAGCAGCGTGAAAGAAAGTCTGTATATGATTTGTGATAAATAAGCGTTGGTTAATGTAAGCCGCATGTAAGCGATTTACGTAAAATTAATAAATTATTAAAACTACTACTATAGTGGATACTATTATACGGGTTATATACTTTTAAACAGTGTTAAATACATTAGGATTGTTTTTTAGGTGTAAAATATTAAATGTACGCGGAAAAAACGGTTATCCAACTTATTTTCGCTAGTGAAATTAAATGGTTTAGGAAAATGTTAAATTGGTACCAACAAAGAAAGTAATTTTAACTTTATTTATAGTAAGAATAACTTTATATTTAAAATTAGAATGCCGCTTCCACATTCTAAAATGAAGATTCTACTTTTTCTTAATGTTATTTCTAATGATATATCGTTGTAATAAATAGAATTAACTTGTCATTTCCAAGTTAATTAATTTCCGAGTTCCATAAATCAACTGTATGAAAAGTAGAATAAAACGTTAATTTTTTTCCATGTAGCTTTTATTTTATTCTTTCTTTACATTTGTCATTTATATTTAATAGATATTCATAAATCAATGTTTCATTTTATATTAGCAGAATAATAGAGCAAACGTTGGCATATTATTATTTTGCAACGAGTCAGATGAAGAACTCGCACTCAAATTTTCACGGTCATCCGCGTCATATTTCATACTTTCACAGCAGTCATTGACTTATGAGAAGCAACACTACTTTAAATTACTGTTAGGAAAAGTATGCGATTTCTAATTACACATCGGTTTATAATGTTTAATTAATTTTGAAAATTTCAGAAATAAATATTTTTTTTATTTTACTTATTATTTGAATAATTAATGTGAATTATTTTAAAATATAATTTTTTTTTTCAAGAATAAAAATATCATAGTTAAAACTTGTTATATCGATGTATTCTTATAATACATGACACTCAACTCGTCCATTACAGAGTTTTTAGGAAGTACTTTGACGTACCTTCTCCAAGGTTTCGAGAGAGTATCACTGACTGGCTACAAGTGGATATTTCGTTTATGGCTGTGCGGAAAACAAGCTTATTACACGACGAAATAGTTTTTTAAATTGTGGAAACAAATCACGTAATTCATATAAAATATTTAAATAGAACTTTTACATTGCAAATGTCTTTTTATAGGCGTGGTCCCATTAAAGTTTTTTTACAATTCAATCCCGTGATTATTATTTTCAAAACCTTGAACATCTCATAAAAAGCACGGTTCTTCGAGAAGTAATTTATTTTTTTCCTTTAATCTACAAAAAGTTTGGTGATGAGTTCGTAGCAAAATTACACACTGATTGCCATACTTGTTGTATCATTAAAAGTCTTATTGTTAGTAAAATAAAATTGATACTCTTCGCAATTCTTTCTTAATATTTATTCTTATTAATCTTATCGCGAAAAGCGTGATTTTGAATCAAACTTTTAAGGTATTCATCAAAATCGAATACTTGTTTTCATTCTCGAAACCAAATCGGAAACTAAATACACCTGCACTTATCGAAGAACGTGCCTTTTTTACGCATTCCATCCGCATTCACACTTTTATCAAATAAGACTATATATATTACCATCCAATCAAGCGAACCTTATAATACTTTTCTACCACACTTACACACGAAAACCAAACCCAAAACCCAACTCTCTCACACACACACACACACACACACAAAAATTCCAGTACACGCAAGAACAAAGTATATAAATCTGACTCACAATTCGGATATATGCTCTCGTCGGGACGGCTCGGGAGCGTCTGCGTCTCTTGCGCGGCCTTACAGCTCTCTCTCGTTATACGGTATACCTACCTCGGCGTGCGGCGAGTAAAAAGAACAGCGAGTATATAGCCGCAGCACAACCGGTATTATCCCCCACCTGTTGCTCGCGCGCGGCTTCCTCTACACGCGCGGTCTCGTGAACTCGCGAGCTTCTGGACCAGCACAACAGACCTTTTTATTTCGATTTGGTATAGGTTTTGTGCATTAGGTGTTGGGTCAGAGGAGTGTAGGGTAAGGATGATTCTGTGTGGAAGGAGAGAGGAGAGTGAGATAGGAAGAGAAGAGGGGGTACGGGTGCAACGACACCTTGAGTGGAATCACGATGTGATCTTGGGGGAATTGGTGATGGTATAACGTGGATGTTTGAGCTTCCGCGAGATGAGTTTAGCGCGTTGCGGTTGATGGAAGCGCTCGAGGATAGGATGTGGGATTCGTTTTAATGCGCAAGGTGAATGAATTCTTGATGGAATCGTTGTAGACCGACGTCGCGGATTCATTATTTCTTAATCTTTAGGAATGTTAGTGTTCATTCCATATGCTGTACAAGCATTATTTAAGATATGTATGTGGTGTGTGTGTGTGTGGGTGTGTAATAATTTTATTTGTTATCTATTTGTAATATTAGTAACAATGTTTAAGGAATATTTTAAGAAGCAGCCAAATAATGGTGCTTCTGATTTTGTTGAAATTTAACAGACTTAAGGACACAGATTCTTTTTTTTAAGAGTAATTATAATAGGCAGGAGATTATAATAAAAGACTTTATTCACTCGAAAATGCAACAGATTTATAAAAAAGTATAGATTCACTCTAAAATCACTACAAATAACGATCCACGTATAAACAATAAGGACTACGAAATACACTGCAATAAAAAATTATTATGGATGTATCACTTTTTTACGAGGCCAATCTACTTGCAATTTTCCCAATCACTCGGAAATCATAATTTAATTTTTCCGAACATCAAGACCCATCTACATGCCAATTAAAACAATCGATCTCTCGTTCATCGCCACACAAACGACTAAAATTTTGTCCCATAGACAACAACGAAACGCGCTCCCGACACTCCCGTTCCAAATAACGAAACGTTTCCTTTATCGCGCCCTCATTCGGCGCCTATACTCTCAAATGCACCGTTCTCTCCTCGCTACATTTGCGTGCGCGGCCTCCTTCGGGTAGCCGACGCGTTTCGCTGCTGCTGCTGCGCGTTGTTGTTGCTGGTCGCGGAGACGATGCTGGCGCGAGCCGAGCTGGGCGCTCGGTGCAGCTCGAGCTGACTGTTCAGCGTGGCGATCTTCAGGTCCTTCAGCTTCATCGTGCCCTCGAGGAAGGCGACCTTGTGGCACAGGGTCTTTATCACCTCGGATTTCACGCGGATCTCTTGGACCGCTTGGTTGTACGTGTCGCGCAGGTCGCCCGTCGAGGAGCCGTTGAGGTCTGGCATGGGCTCTGGGGATTTAATAAAACGTAAACAACATACTTTTTAGAAATACGACGAGAAAAATCTTAAATGCATTTAAATCTAAAGATATAGATTATATGTATGATTTACGAAAGAATTTCGGAGCATACCGTTGTGTTTTTCCTGGTGTTCGACTTCGACCGTCCGCATCTCTACTTCGGCAGCTTCGGTTGGCGGTTTTCTGGAGAACCACCTCCAAAAGCACACGATCGCTGCGAAAATCGAGACCATAGCGACAAAAAAGTTTTTCACACTTCCGTAACATCCGGCGATGACGGAAGGTCCTTCTTCTCTATTCATTTCCTGTACACTTTCCACCGTCTGTTTTACCACCGTCGGTTGTAATACTGTAAAACTTCGGTTCAATTTCGAATTATTCTCGAGATGTCCGCGTGTCTCTTGGTTATTCGCCTCTTCTACAATGAAAATAAAGTTTTTCTCGTTTCCATATGTATAATTTCCCATATAATAATTTTAAAATCAACGCACCAACGTGCATCGCCTCGGTCTCCTTTGTGCCGAGGGCCATCTGCTTGTCGCGAAACTCGACGAGGATCCTGTCGATCACGCCACACTGCGAGTGCGAGAGCTGATCTATCGTCTCGGAACAGAGCTGCATCTCGATCTTCGCCAGGACCTTGCGATTCAGGGTGTTCCAGTTATCCTTCTTGCCCTTCACACTGTTGGCCGGTATGTAGTTGTGGGGCGACACGAGATGCGGATAGTAGAACTTGAGGATCTCAGCCATGAGGACTGAAGGATTATGTATTTCAAATTGTATATAAACAATGTCGGTTGATTAGTTTGATAAATTTTCAGAGCGCAAAGTTCTCTAGTCTTCTTATAAACTTAAAACCAACATTTTCTTTTTATCATTGAAATGCTCCGTTTTTTTTTTAACGGTAGTGGTTTATCCGCAAGGCAAAAAACTTCTCTGCATGAATCAGATCGCAGAGATTACATGCAGTTCGTTATTTACGTTGCGTGCTATTCGTATTTAATTATGGAAAGTAATTAATCCGAAATGTGTTAATGTCAGTAAACACCGAGACTGAGTACGTGTATGCACTACGCGGAATCTATTTTACAGGCATCTCATCGACAAGTATATAACTGCGCAATAAAAAAGACTAAAACCAAATCGAATAAAACATTGGCATATGAGAAATATTTTAATATTGTATTGGCATGTCTTACAATAAAATCGTTAACTTATCGATACACTAAAGCAAAAATTTTGCATCTTTACATCGTATAACCGTTACAACGATTAACTGTTATTTAAAACAAAATGCCTATAAAAACACCAACAAACCGCACGCATCAAACTTGACTTACGTCCAATACAGTTACTCCATACATATACCCATCCCGGCAGCCACTCGAAGCGTAAAACTATTCCTTTAACCTAGTTCCATTCTCAAACCCGCCATAAAAAAAAAGACCTACTACACCTCCACATTATATGCACACTTTCCCGTAATTTTCAAAACACAATAACCATCGCTATAGCTACTGAGTTGCTGCACCCACCGGCATCGGAAAAATCGCGGGCTAGATGCTTGGTGGTCTTGGACAGAGGTATGCCCTCGATCCACTCGAAGATGTCCTCGATCCTGGCGGGCGTCGACGCGATCGTGCCCTCGCTCTTCTCCGACAGCTGCTCGTCCCGGCCCTGCTGCTGCTGCTGGTGCAGTCCATGATTCGCGACCATGTTTCACGCAGAAAGCCGTCGATGGTTCTTCATCGTCGTCGGACACCCACCCGCGAAACTACGTCCCACTACGCGGAAGGCTGTCGTGGGATGTATAAGGGCGGGTGAGATAGGTTTGAAATCCTGTCAGCGGCGCGTGGCCGGGTTCGGGGGCTTCGAAGTTGGCGGTGGTACGCGTGGATCGTGCCTTTTTTATTTTTAGGGGTTGAGGTGCGTGTGGATGGAGTATATAAACTGACAAAACGTTTGTTGTGCTTATGGTTACGAGGGGAGTATAGGTATTATGTACTGAGTTTCGAGTGTGTAATTTTGTAACGCGCCTTTACTTTAATAATAAGAGATTAAGTGTATCAATTTGTTCGTTTGATAAGAGTTGCGATAAGAATTATACGTTCAATTACCGACGCTCGATGAAATAATAATTATACGTTTGAAATATTTAATTATTTGAATAAATAGATGCTGAAAGAGCCTCAATAAAGAATTTAAATTCTTAGCAATATTTTTTTATCAATCCTTTATAATTATATATTATTTATATCCAAAAATTATTTATTTAAACTTCATAGAGTGTTCAATTATTAGAAAAAAGCTTCCGCAAGAGAGTAAAATGGCACTATTATAGACTTAGAAAAAAAAAATAAATAAAAATTTCTTATAATGATTGTTTATATATACGATCGAAAAACAAAAGAAAACATATGTACGTAAATATTATTTTTATCCTTTTCAAAAATTAGTTTGATGCTAATTTAACTTAGGATCCACTTTATGCTTTGATACCCTCATTGCTTCACCATTCAAAATAAAACTCAAACCTATAATTATTGCCATATTATCTCTTAAAACCTATATATTCAATCTAACGATACTATCACAATAATTGCCGTTAGCTTATAATTTACCAGTCAATCAAACTTTTACAATAAATACCTTTAAACCAGTTCAAGGATAAAAAACGCTACTATTACATATAACAGCAGCTACAAAACAGCGCGGGCGTGAGCGGCGAGTTTCGCAACATTTCAAATTCGTGCAATCACGTGGCCGTTTTCGCGCTAAAAAAATTCGCGCTACTCCGCATGCGCAGGTCAGGCTAGGCTCGGCACCTGCACTGGCTAGTGGGGCTAGTGGCATGCATGAGCATGACCTCAGTTGCAACATGGCCACCGGTCTGCAGAAGCCCGCAGAGACGCGCCTTCGATCACTCAGTGCTGAATACGATGAATAAAGTCCGCAAGAAACAACGAGGACCTCGTCCAGTGTAGGGAAAAATGTCGCGGACGCCTCGTTGCAGCAGTTCGCGGCCCGTCGGTGCTCAACTTTAACGCTCTCGATAGATAAATACTCGTGGCCCTCCCTTTTCTCCTTCAGATCCGCGCGCACCCTCGCCTACAGTTATTATGGAGCTGATTTTGAGGAACCTCAAGTTCAAATACGTATTCACGTGCATCTTCATCACGTTCGTCATCTCCTGCATGATCAGCATCGCGCCGATCAGCATAGGTGAGGCTCGTTTGAGTAATGTATATGTGGGCCGAAAGGTTGCGGATTTCGGGAAGGTATAGTCGAGTTGCAGCTGAGGTTAGGTGCTTTGTTTACATTCGTCCTTCAGGCTTGGAGTGACTGTGTGGAATTAAGTTTTTTTGCTGATAATTGTCTTGTGGAGAAAAACTGTGTTGAATTTACAAATATAATAGTATATTACTGATAATGTTGGATACTGTTTTTGAACTTTCAAGTATTCTATTATTCATGAGTTATTTTTATTTTATTTACAGAGGAGTGTAAATGCAGTAGAGTAGAAGAGACTGAAGCAAGCGAGCACAATGTGCACAAAGCAGCCGTATCCAAACGTCATAAACACCATTTAGCCATATTAGTGCCATTTAGGGATCGTTTTGAGGAATTGTTGATATTTGCGCCACATATGAAGAAATTTCTTGATAAACAAGATATAGATTACCATATATTTATTTTAAATCAGGTACCTTTTGTCTTTGACACTTATTGTTCTTATCTTTTGATTTTACAGTAACAAAATATACTTCATTTTTTGTGTATTTTTTACTGTATAGTAAACACGAATTCAATCATTTAATTCATTTAAATAAATTATTAATTAAAATTCTTTTTCTATAAAATTACAGATAGATAGGTACAGATTTAACCGAGCATCACTTATTAATGTAGGTTTTCTCGAAGTGCAGAAAGACTTTGATTATATAGCCATGCATGATGTAGATCTTTTGCCAATGAATGACGAGTTGCAATATTTTTATCCCCAAAAAGGGCCATTGCACATTTCGTCACCAGAACTACATCCAAGGTATCATTATCCAACATTTATAGGTGGTATTTTGCTGGTCAAGAGGTAAATATCAAATATTTTCAAGCAGTAGATTTTTTATTTGTGAATAAATAAATTTATAAAATTGAACTTCTCATTTTCCAGAGAACATTTCTTAAAAGTAGATGGAATGTCGAATAAGTACTGGGGTTGGGGTCTAGAAGATGATGAATTTTATGTAAGACTGAAAGAAGCTGGACTTAATGTTACTCGACCACCAAATCTCTCTACTGGAACTCAAAGTACTTTTAAGTAAGAACAAGTTTTTCAAACATATACTTATTATTGAATATTTTTTCAATATAATTAATTTTTATTTATTACAAATATTCTAGACATATTCATGATAGGAATCACCGCAAAAGAGACATGACAAAATGTTTTAATCAAAGAGAAGTAACCAGAAAACGTGATAGACAAACTGGTCTAAAAGACGTGTCTTATAAATTAGAGAAAGCAATTGAAGCCACAATAGCCAACACTTCTATAACAATTTTGAACATTTCATTAATGTGTGATGAATCTATTACTCCTTGGTGTATATGTGATTCAATTAATATCACTAAGGAGAAAAAAACAACTAAAGAGAAAAAGAAACCCACGTAATACGTACGGGAATACGTAATTTTGTATCCACTCTTCTTATATAACTTAAGAAGATAGTAGTTTTAGTTCTTTTGTTAAGTATATTTATATTTAAAAATGGAATGTTCTATACAATGGAAACTTTGTAAATGGCTATAAGTATTGAATCCATCTATAGTGCATTATGAAAATAATTTGAAAAAAACTTTGTACAGTTCATAATTTAAACTCTATTGCACAAGTCAGAGCTATTAAAGAAAACTTTTTATTTTAAACAATGCTTCTTATTTAAAAAACCCTGCTATACTAAAAACCTTTTTTTAAGTTTTAAAATATATAATTATTCGATTTGATATTCATTTTACATGTACTACATGAATTTAAGAAAAAATTCATTTAGAAATAAAAACAATTGAATTAAATTATTTTTAACCTTAATACTTTTAATTTTCTTTCCAATTTGATAGAAGTGAATCATATAGTATATTAATTATACTTATTAACTGCAGAATAAAAATGCCTATTCCTTTAGATGTAGTAAAATGTTACAAAAATATAGATTTACACAGTAAAAGCTATATTGAAGAACTGAAACAAATCATCAAAATTCCAAATGTAAGCTCAGATCCAGACTGCAAAAATCATTTATCATCTGTAATCAAATGGACATCTACGCGACTAAAGCAATTGGGTTTTAATATTCTTTTAAAAGAGCCAGATTATCAAAAATATAAGGTGATTACAAAAATGTTCGTATCAAACAATTTAAATTTCAACAATTTTTTTTCATAAAGTAAACAATTGTTGTAGGGAAACAAGCCGCTAATTATTGTAGGGACGTTAGGAAAAGATCCGAAGAAGAAAACACTTTTGTACTATTGTCACCTAGACGTTTTGAAAGTGCAAAGATCGCAGTGGAAAACCGATCCCTTCGAATTGACCGACGTAGACGGAAAGCTCTACGGACGTGGTACCGCGAAAATGAAAGGCCCACTATTGTGTTTTCTTCACGCCGTTGAGTGCTATCGTGAATTAAACATAGAACTTCCCATCAATATTAAAATAATTTGTGGTAAACTTAGAATTTCTTATTTCATAATCTGTTTGAAAGTCTTTGAAGGTGAAGATTTCAAACAGCTGGTTTCGTTCTAGAATCCATGAACGAGTGCAAGAGCAAAGGATTGAGAAGTACACTTGAACAATTAAAAACAACCTTCTTAACAGACATCGACTGTGTAATGCTAAACGAGAGTAATTGGATTGGAAAGGACTACCCCTGCCTCGTCTATGGAATGCGAGGAGTTTGTTACTTTAATCTCACGATCGAGGGGCCGTGCAAGGATCTTAACAGCGGTGATTTTGGTGGTATCGTGCGTGAACCCATGCAGGATTTACTGTACATTATCGGCAGGTTATTATCTTTTTCGATTCATATCATAATTCTAAGATGTTTAGTAAAATAATAAATTATTTAATATTCAGTTTAGTGGATCCATACGACAAGATCACCATTCCCCATTTTTACGACGACATCGTACCGGTAACGCCGGAGGAAGAAGGGTTCTATCGAAAAATCAAGATCGATGTTGCGGAGTATAAAAATAACGTAGGCGTGAATAAACTTGGTCACAGTGAAAACTTGAAATCGGTTTTTATGCACGTTTGGAGGTATCCGTGGTTCAACATGCATTACATCAATAGCTCATGTGAGAACAGCAACTCATTGGATATTCCCAAGAAAATTGTTGCTCGATTTTCGATTCGGTAATTATCAGAATATTTACAAATCCGTTTTTATAAATTTTAATTGTCGATTTTTTATTATTTCATTATAAATTGCAGTACTGTCCCGAATCAAACACACGAGAAAGTATCAAAGTTGGTGTTAGACCGCGTTAAGGAGCTATTGAAAGATATTAAAACGCCAAATAAAGTTGATATAAATGCAGAACATCCTCTGGATCCTTGGTACGAAAACCACCATCATTGGAATTACGAAGCGGCGAATGTTGCCACTAAACAGGTCACACAAAAATGTTTTACGATTTATTATTCATTTGTTAATAATTTTCAAATATATTAATAAAAAGTTTATTTTAATTTTTGTGCAGGTTTATAAAGAAGAAGCAAGTTTAATTCGTGAAGGCAACGGCTATCCGACTCTTCTGAAAATTCGTGATGCGCTTCCTAAGCGAAATATTTTGATTTTGCCGATTGTAAATTGTGAGGCCAAAATTCACACGGAAGAAGAAAACATATCACTACGCTGTTATATAGAAGGAACAAAGCTAATTGCAAGTTACTTTTATGCTTTGCGTGAAACTGCACATAAATATTCGAAAAACGAGAAAAAGACAACTCCATTGGAATGTTTGTTAGGATTGCAGGATAGATAATAACTATAATAAAGCGATGTCATTTTTAAACAAATTCTTTTATTTACACTTAATGCATATATTTACAAAAGTTTGTTATAAAGTTTACTTTTAAAAAGAGATAAGAATGAGAGAAGTCATATTTAACAAGAGTGCTGCATAAATTTTGAAAAAATATCAAAAGTTTAAACTGCATACAAACAAGTATGTTTGAATTATTATATATTTGTGTGAATTTCTTTTTAAATATCGGATTATAAACTTTCTACAGTTAATTACGTTAATTAATTACAGTAACTTTTATGTAAATTTGTACACGAGTGAAGTAGAATGATGATTCTAAAATAACTATATAAAATCTTCGATTCTAAAATAACTATATAAAATAAAACTAATTTTCTATTTTCTAAAATAATAGTTTTATATATATATATATATATATATATATATATATATATATATATATATATATATATATATATATATATATATATATATATATATATATATATATATATATATATATATATATATATATATATATATATATATATATATATATATATATATATATATATATATATATATATATATATATATATATATATATATATATATTAAATAACAATAATAATAATAATAATAATTAATAATGTACATTTCTATAAAGTAAAACAATGCATTTTAAAATCAATTAAAAAAATTTTTTAAATAAAATTTTTTCGAACCTTCTTCATTTTAGATTATATATAGCAATCTCGTGAAAATTGAAAAAATTGATATAAATTATTTTATATATTATTTATAATATGAGGATATTACATTACAACTCCATTTCAATCCTTACCAAATTCTTTGGTATTTATCGAAAAAATAAATTTTAATAAATGTTTTAGAACTAATTTGAGAAAACGTTATGTATAAGTACATTATTTAACAAGATCATATTTCAATAATGAGGGTTAAGAGGATGTCGGAGCCAATTGGGGGTGCGGCTGGAAAAAGGGCACATAACTCATTTAAATTGTACACAAGTTGTGCCCCTTTTCCAGCCGCGCCCTCAATTACAGATTCCTGCATCGAATTTTTCATTATTTAAATTTATTTTTAAGTTTTGTAAAATTTCTGCAGTCATCCACTGTTTGCAATGATTTGAGGAACAGTGGATGACTTAAATAATCAGTAAAAACCCAAAATTCAAAAAGTATGACACAAAATCATAAAATATGATGCAAAATTAATTTTGTAGCCTATATCCTGAACATAATTTACATATCTATGTGCATTTTGTACATAATTTTACATATTTTTTTTTTGAGAATTTCGATTTGTTTAAGATGGAAAAAGTTAACACTCTTAATAATTTAAAATAGTTAAATACTATGTAAAATCATCCATATCAATCATGATTCTTAATTCATTTAAATTCAAGTCTTCATCATCATTACATTCATTGAAAATGTCTTGCACAGTTCCTGTTACAGTTTCATTATGTTCCTCCAAAAATTCTGGATCAAGGTATTCAACATTTTCCATCTTTATATTAGTAAGAGAAGTTTCATTACCATTATCTGATTCTCTGCTCTCTAAAATAACTTTTTCCTCTTCTGGTTCATAATACTCAACTTCTTCAGGATACTTTTTACTCAACTCCTTTAGACTTGGCAATGGAAATTCATAATCTAATAATTTTTGATAGCCTTCAATACTACATGTTTTTTCAATTTCTAAAGCTATTTTTAAGGCATTGTCTGTAAATTTTTGATTAGACTGACAGACAAGTAATTCATCAAAAGAGCTACTTTTTTTGTTCAGCAGCTTTTTTCGCCTAATCAGTGCTTGCATGTTTAACATTTTTTTTCTATAGTTATTAGTATTTTTCTCTGCTCTGTCAAGAAATTTGGATGCCTTTTCAAGTTTCCAATTTAATTCTTTTATTTGATTATCCCGATTTTTTACTTGACATTCTAATTTCTTTCGATTTTGAGTTTCTAAAGTAACTGTTTTCATAAGTTTCTTATTGTTATCCTCTAAGAATTGAATCCCATTTTTCAGTTCTGTTTCACTTGCATCTTTTAAATCAAAATTAGTACATCTTGAAGATACTCGTTCAATTTGTAATTTTTGGAAACTTACTTTTTGCATAAGAATTTCTTTATTTTTATTTTCTAATTCTTGAGTTAATCTTCTCATTTTACGATCCATATCTTTATACATAATTAATTGATTTGTCAGTTTTTCAATGACTTCTCCTTGTACATTTAACTTATCTAATAATTTATTTGAAGACTTAACATTACTTGTATTTGTAACATTATTCGTTTTCTGTATAGACCTATTAACAATGTTATTGTTAAACTTCAACTGAATGTCATTTTTGATTATAGGTTTAGAAGTACCATTTGTTATGCTGCTTTTTACAGGAACAGTAGATACAACATACTTTGATTGTTGTATACTATATTCCATAGAGCTTTCTGTTTCTAAATCATTAATGATATCCGTTACATCTTCTATAAATTGAGTTTCATCTTCTGTCTTATTCGATGATTGACTAATTTTTGTTGCATTTTCTTCACTTAGAGATTCATTTCTAATCTTTCGTTTACGCTTCATTCTTGTTCTAACAGGTACACTATTAAAATCAATTTCTTGATTTGAATTTTCTTTTATACTTTCTGAATCACTTTCTAGATCTAAACTATATATACTTTCTGTTTCTATTAACTGATTATTTATTTTTTTAGGAGAATCCTTATTGGTATTAGAACTGTCAGTTTCATTTTCGTCACATATTTCTTTAAGTTTCCTTTCTATTTCATCATAATCTGGAGTACTAACATTATTTTCTGCTGCTTCTTCTTTTACTTCTATTTTTACTTCTGATGGCAATGGTTTATCTGATTTTAATACAATTTGAATATTTTCCTTACCTCTTTCGTTTCCCACTACTAAAAATCCATTATCATTTATTATTTTTCCAATTTCTCTATTATTTTCATCGGATACTATAATGATATTTTCATTTTGTAAGTCTTTTAGTGCATCACTGCTTATAAATTTAAGGTTTTGTAAAATTTGTCCACTAGCTGTTGAAGCACTCTGCAAAAACATTTTTAAATAACACATTGAATAATATCTGAGTTTGTAGTGTAATAGTGAAGAATACCGAAATAAAATTAAAATTTTTTATTCCATAAGTAAAATATTATTTTTATTAAAAAAAATAGTATTTCCATAAATTTTATTGATTTGCATTAAATACTAAATAAGTAAAAATACTAATAATAAACAAAAATAGTTATTTACCTGAGTTTGTACATTAATTATATTCGGCGCAACTTTCTGATTATTAGTGTTGAAAATAAAGGGACATTCACTTTCCAAATATTCTACTTCATATTCATCTAATTCTTCTTCTTCAACTGGTGGTGCCCCTAATTTCTGTCTCTTTTTTGGAGATTTTCTTGTTGAAGTTACAGTAAATATAGATGGCAAAGCACCTTTTTTTAATTTGATCTTTCCACCTTGTGTAACAATCCATTGATTCGGTTCAAAATGTACATGACAAAGAAAAGAATTATTGGATGGTTCCCAATCAGCTCTGCCGACTCTTTGCTTCCAAATATTTCTGAGATCTGGATCTCGAGGAAAACATTTCATTGTGTAACCCTTTTCACTTCTATTATTGCAACCAATTGCTGCACAGCCAGGCATCTTAATACACTGGATTACAAAAATAAGGATGAGAAATACTTATCTCATCAAAACAATTCTTATGTTCCAGATACTACATAGTGTAAAACCTGTAGAAATAAATTTTATTTTTTAAAAATTCAATCAAAATTTGACGAGACAGTATTTATTTAATTTTCTGGATACTTTTTATAAATCAGTAAAAGAACCACAAGTCAACTACCCATTCTTAAATTAAAGAAATTTCAAATTAAAGAAAAGATCGACAACCAAAATTACTTTTAGTTTACTTTAGCAATTTTCAATTTAATATATTCTGTCTTATAGTAATTGTTATAGCAAAAATATATGATTAATAATACATAGCCAAACACAGCTATCACCTCACTAGTACTGTTTTATTTTATGAAAATAATTTTTACATAGATTCTGAAATAATATAGTTTAATGTAAATTTGTAATAAAATGCTTGCTTTAAAGATCGTTGTTCAAACTTATTAATCAATCAATTAATTTAACATATGTCAATTTAAGTGAAATAAATTTTCAATAAATATGCTATAAAATAATATTTTGTTTGAAGTTTTATTTGTCATGGTTCATATTAAATTTTTAATAAAATTAATCGTTTTTTTTTATAAAAATAAAACTTTTTTTATATACCTAGCATTAATTAAATTAATTCTTATTTATTTTCCGATGGATTTTATTTTTATGTATCAATTACGTAGTTACAAAATTGAGAAGATTTTGTTTATGTTTCAAAATTTTTGATAAATTTATAGCAAAATAAATAAAGAAAACATATCACATATTTTCTATTATATTTTTTAAGAATTCCATTTATTTATAAGAATATTGAAACTTATTTAAATTCTTTTGTAACCAGTTGTTCACATTTAAACTTATTATGTGAAGAAAAAAGTCTGGACAAACTACTCATTTTCTTTAAATGCCAGTGCAAATAACCTTTTTATTTTATTAAAAAAGATTTAATTTTTATGAATTTATATCTTTTAACTTTTTAATTCATAAATTTGTTTTTATTGATTGGGGAAAGATATAATTAAATATCTTTTGGCAAATTCAATTAAAAGAAATATAGAAAAATAAATTTTAAAAATAAAAAAACTGTAAACTTACACCCTATGTAGTGTTTATCATATTTTGAATCCATTAAACCATGATGATGAATAATTTTTCAACTTTACGAGTGGACTAGCCAAATAAGCTCACATAATAAAATCGGTGGGCATTAAAAGAATAAACGACTGGAAATAAAACTTCACCATATCGGGCTAACAAGACGCAGACGCGTTGAACCTAACCTTCAGGTCTTGTCAACTTTCGTACATCAGGGAGTAGCAGCAGAGATATGTAGTTGTAGCAGCAAAATCAGTCAGTAACCTACAAAATTTCCAATGATTGTTGCTGCCCTCTGTTTTTTTTTCAACACGTCGCGACACCTGCACAAATTCCGGCCCCCCAGTTTTTGACAAATTCGTGTTTTTCTGCTCAAGAGATTCAGAAATAATTGGGCTATGATCAATGGGAAGAAGCGCGCAATGTTTACATACAGATAGTGGCTAAAAAAATTAAGACGAAGCCTGAAATCTGTCTGTGCAATCGTGAAAAAATGGCGAATAAAACATTTATCACAACAAAATTATTAATTAACAGGTACTGGTTTGTTTACCTCCACACGCCCAGTTTTTCGCGAGCTTCGTTTTTATTTTGAAACGTCTACAAAATTTTGACGCCGAAAAAAATGCAAGCTGAGCAATTTATAATTAAAACTACAGATAAACACTTGATACTTGAAGAGTTAATGTAATTATGTTTTTTAGATGAACGTAAACAAATCCCACGTTTATAAAAACGTCATCAGCTAATCAGTCGAAAATATGGCAGATATAGGGGCAGTTGCAAAAGCTGTAGAAAATCTGCGGAGTTTGCAGATTCAAGAGTCATTAGCACCTGATCAAGTTGCCAAGTAATATACTATAGTTTTATAAAATGTATTAGAAATTGAAATTACTAAACATAGTTTAAATTATTACAGAAAAAAGGAAAAAATAGCCAACTGTTTAGTTTTAACAAATGGAATTTCATTGACAAGTGTCAAAAGTGCACCACAAATATTGAATCTTTCCATTGAAACTTTATTATGCTTATGTGACGATGCTGATTCAGATGTCAGAACTGTGGCAGATGAGTGCCTGAATAAAATAATAAGGGTATTTGCATTTATTGTTAATGATTAGATTGTATATTTTTGATCAATTCTGTAACAAATTTTTGTTCTTTATAAATATTAATCTTGTTACTTTTACAGGCCATATCAATTAATTATGTTTTAAAAGTGCAGTTTGAGCTATATCGTGAAATAAAAAGAAATGGAGCTGCTCGATGTCTTAAAGCAGCACTATGGCGATTTGGTTTACTTAGTCATATGATCAGACCAGTCAAAGCTAAAGTGTTTGCTTCTCAGTTAACACCATGTATATTAGAAATTGTGAAACGCAAAGAAGATATAGTGGTAGAAACTTTATCACAATCTTTACCCTTAATTTTGAAAACTTTAGGTCATTATATACTTGATAAAGATACACAGGTATGTATATTAATTTGTTATTAGTTACAATATTTAGAACTGCTTCTTAAATGGATAATTTTATTGCAGAGGTTATTAAAAGCATTTTTTCAAAATGTGACTTCTAATGAAGCTGTTATAAGAAGGGCTGCGGCTAATATGATTTTAACTACTTGTTTAAATTGTCGGAAGCCACAGCAATTTCTTAATAATGTTGTTGAACAATTAATAGGTAATTCTCCAGCTGCATCGAATTTTATTGATTATATCTTTAAAATAATTATAGTCGTAATTCATGCATTTCATTTTTGTATAAATAAATTTTCCTGACAGAAATGTTGTCTCGAGTTACTGAGAAAAATATGGAAGATGAGGAAGATAAAGAGGAGCGTATAAATACAGTTTTTGGTGTTTTTGCCTGTTTAAGATTAATCTTACCATGTATTGATGCAAGTTCAAAATTTAATCAAGACATGAATGAAGAATATATTCTTGATTATTATATTTGTATATATGAACTTTGTTTATTCTATGCCAAATTCTATACAAACCATAATGTGATAAATGCTGCACTTGAAACCTTGGCACAGTTGCTACAAAATCCACCAAAGAATGTTGTAGCAGCTTTACTATCAAAAGAAGGTATAACTCAACGAGTTAATAAATTAAAGGAAAGAGGAAGACAGTGGCCAAGTAGAATAAGTCTTTCAACAACTGTTATGTCTGAAGAAAATTTAGAATCATCAAATCTTTTTGAATCTGATATCATGGATATACCAGAAATAGCTCCAAAAGTAGAAGAATGGATATCAGATATGGCAAATCACTCATCTATACAGAAGGCACAGAGTAAACTTGACATCTCAGATTCTAGTCAAATTGTTGAAACCAAAGATTTGGAAGATTATAGTGGCCTTGTTATTGGATCTATTGAAGGTATTTAATTTAAATGAGAAGAGCTGCTCTGTCCCAAAATTGTTTATTGTATTTCACATGCTGATATCATTTTTTATCACTGCAATCAACGTAAAACTGGAAAAATTATTGTATTGTTGACAAATTTTTTAATGTGAAATAGATTATTTTAATATATTTTGCAATTTAATTATGATATATACATTCAGTCTCTTGATTTTATTTTTAAAATTAGTTATTTTTCGATACTCCATGCGGGAAGTTCGATTTCCCGCATGTTCGACAAAAAGCGTGTACTCGAAATCGAACTTTCCACACATCGTATCAAAAAGTTCTGTACGATACATGTGCGGGAATAGTACATTACGCTACCAGTGCGGGAAAGTAGATTTTCGTCTCGTGTGACGTTTACACCCAAGCGAAGCGAGGGTGGAAAGGCACACGAAACGAGAATCTCTTTCCCGAACATGTAGCGTACAGTATTTTTTTATACAACGTGTGGAAAGCAAGATTTTCAGCACACGTTTTTTGCCGAGCATGTACAAAATCGAGATTTGCGCACGAGTGTCGAAAACTAATTTTTTTACTGAGGATAAATTTTATTTAGATCTACAAAGTTGTGTAGTTTAGAGACTTACAAAAAATTAATTAAGCTATAGACATAAAAATCAATTTCCGAAAATTTTTCATAATGGGATTTCTATATTTACTATGATTGTAACTCAAAATAGAAACTCGAGAATAAAACAAATCACTGTTACATTAATTCGAACTTGATTGATCAAAATCCGGGTAAGATAATCGATAAACGTGATAACATATACATACTTATACCCGCGTGTACATTCCTGGTAATGCACTCATTTCAAGATAAAATCCGTTTTAGTCTGTGATACGTCAGTACTGAAAGTGTTACATTTTTCGCGATGGCGAAAATATAAATCTATCTCAAATAACAGACGTACTTAAAAACACATCAATTTACGCGGAAAAATTAATACATATTTTTATTTATTTGTATATTTCTCAGGTGAAGATGTGGAGATAGAAAGTAACGCGAGTAGTGACGTAGGAAAATTCGAAAAGCCGATCGACACTAGTCTACCCCCCTGTCCAGATCTGAAAGAAGAAGAAGACCCGGAGGAAACTACCCTATCCGTAGTATCTACCCACGACATCTCCCTGGAGCAATTTATGTTGCAACGACACGATTTAACGATCGGAAGTCTTTTAGACAGCGATCCATCTCTGCACTATTGCTGTCGCTTCATAGTCTCAACCTTCTTGCTCACTGGTTCACCGGATCAACTAATTCCCGATAGATTGTTCCGTGTAAGCGTCAAGTTATTGGCCTTGACGTGCTTGGGAAACATTCTGAAACTCTGCCCGGACATGCTTTTCGAGAATCTGTCGAAAGTCTTGGACAAAGATGTGTTGGATCACCAGATGATTTCTGATATTTTGCTGTTCGTGGAGCACTCGGATCCGCAGATAAGGGGGAATGTTGCGATGGTTATCGGGTACTTTTTGCAAGGAGTTTTTGCACACAATAAGAAATATTTTAATAACGAAGGATCGGAGAGTCCGGTCACATTGGAGTATTTCATAAATATAATTTTAAAGGTATTTGTATTGTGTAATTTATCCCAAGTAGATTTTTTATATTCTTTGCAAGATTTAATCTCATTTTTCATCGCAGAGCCTTGAAGATGAATCGGCATCAACATGTCGTCAAACTCTAACCGCACTCGGCATATTTTTACCTAGTCTACTAGAATCTGAAGAGAGCGAATATGCAATACTCATTTTGAAAGCACTTCCATCTTTAGTAAAAAATCCATATTTTTTAGTGAAAATAAAATTAGCGGAAATTCTTAGCGAACTGCCGTATACTACGATCGAACACGTAGCTAGTGAATTGCAATTTCAAGAAAGTATTATCAATGTTCTATTAAAATTGTTAAGCGATCAAGACCAAAGGGTTCGAAAATCAGCAAGTAATGCTATTACAAAGTAAGTATTTGAAAGGATTTACTTCATTACAAATATTTAAAGTTATTAAAACCAGGGTGATTTAAATTAGTACTCTGATAAAATAGTACATTTCGAAATTAGTACGAAAAAGTGATTTTATCCTCGTTGGGAAGCAGTTTGCGCCTGAGCGAAGCGAGGGTGAAAATACCACAAGGATAAAATCACTTTCTTGCTTATGTATCGAACCGTATTTTTTGACATGACGTGTGCAATGCTTGATTTAGCGCAGGCTTTTTTATTCAAGCATGTGAGAAATCGAGCTTTACCCACGGAGTGTTAAAAAATATTTTAAAATCGATTTCATTACAAAACTTCTAATTAAAATTATTCAATTACGACTAAAATTAAACATTATAGGTAATCGATATAAGTTAAATGTTTTATACCATAGCAATGAACATAAAAACGTGTTCCTCATCTTAAAAAATTATTTTAAATAAGTTTCTTTTAACAAAATCTATTTTTCAATTCATTCTGTTTATAGTTTCTTATTGTCTATTATCATACTGAACCCTATAAATAACAAACAAACCCTTCTCTCCTGCAGGATAATCCCATCCCTGTACTACGAGAGCCCCCACGAGGACGCGGTGACGCGCAAAGCGAGTCTCTACGCGGAACGTCATTTGGCCTCCGTCCTCAGCAATCCCCTCGAAGCCAGCTCTGCTAGCTACATCGAGCACAAGCTCCTGATCAGCAGTCTTGTGAGGCCATACGACGCTTTATTCCAACCGTATGAGGCGCGCTGTTCGCGCGAGCGCATTGACGAGGCGCTTTCGCGGATTCTCAATCTCCTAGTGGACAGACTCCTCGTGTTCTCGTCAAAGCACCTGGCGCATGGTTGCTGTGAGGCGCTGAGTTCGCTTAGTGAGACGTACCTGACGACTGTGTACGCGAAAGCGTGGGATTGTCTCATGCCGGCGGGCAGGCAGGCGAAGAAACCAGTTAAGAAGACGGTAGCGAGGGGTGATGCTGTTGACAGTTCGCCTGGTAGGGAGATATATTATTTGTTCTGTTCTAAATATTTTTTTTTCTTATTGTGTTGAAAATTATAGGATTTATAACATAGTCAGGAAAATTATTTATTATTATTGTAATAATTAAGCAATTTTACAATTTTTGATTGCTTCGTTGTATTCTATGTTTATTCGTCGACAATTGCCAATGTACATGTTTTTGCGGCAGAAATCGATTTTGGTGAGTGTACGAACGCGTTTCTAGAACTCCCTTCTGATTAGTATGACAAACTTTTTCCGTTTAATTATTCTTTTACGCTTAGAAACACTGTGCTGATTCATAATTTAGTTGACATTTTATAAACATTTTATATAATTAATTTTATCAGTACATCTAAATATTTAAGAATTTAGATATTTTTGGCTTTGACAAAACTGCTTTTTATTTGAAAAAGTTCCTTAACATTTATTAGTTACCAGATACCCAAAAAATTCAACATAGAACTGAACTATTTTTCATGTAGTGAATCTTTATGGGAAAAATATTAATGCATTGATTTAAAAGTATCATAGACCGAAACGCTACTGTAGTCCATTTAGTAATAGTGACTAAAATTTTGTGCATCTACTACAAAACAGAATAAGTACTACTACTTCTTAACATTTCATTTCGTTTATTATCTTCATTTTCTAACGAATTACTTCTTTGAAATCATTCAGGTTTCTCAAACGAGGCACTATCACCGATCTCCAGCAGCCTGTTCTCGCAAACGATCATCCTTCTGTCCTCCTCCCAGCTGAGCCTGAATATGCTGATGCATCGTCATTTGCTACTGCTCGCAGGTAATCTAGCTAGTGGAGTCGCCTGCAGTAGCGCTCGACCGAAGGAACAGCTGTCTAACAACAATTCGAAAAATGAGTCGGAACAGCAGCAGAACGACTCCAAGTACTGGACCTTCTTCAAGGACAAGCAGAGTGCTAGGAACATGGATCAGCTGTTGATGCACGTGATGCGGCTGCTTAATATATTTCAGCACGTTATTGAGGATTTGCCGTCGGTGAGTACATGGATTTATTGAAATATTTTCAAATCAAGTGGAAATTTGCACAAATATATTGAAAATTCACATTGAAAGATGTTTTTTCACGTTATCGATATCTTAAAATAGTTTTCTTTAAAATATACAGTAATTTTTCATTTGTAGTATTTTTTATATTAAAGACTTAGTCGTTTAATTTATTAAAAATACATGTTTATTTTATCCATGCTTAATTTTTGTCAAAGAACTTTTTATAAAAAAGTTTTTGTCGACCCGAAAAAAAAATTAATTCATTTATTTTTCCAGCCAATACAACCAGTCTCAAAATCCGCCCTCCCATCCCTCCCAACCGCTCAGTCACTTTCTCCGAAACGCAAGCTCCTACCGGACTCATCCTCCAAATCTAAATCCTCCTCCTCGGACAAATCATCCGAACACATTCGTCTACCGTTTCGCTTCCTCGGCAAGGACCAGATGGGTTCAGTCTCCGGGCAAGCGCACTATCTCCGTCTCTATGAGCTGTTGCGCGACGCACACAACAACTACCGCGTCACCCTCGACCAGAACGCTAGCGAGATGTACCTAGGATTGCTCAACGCGTGTCTCCAAGTCCTCTCTCAGATCCTCGAGGTAGCGAGTCTCGGGGAAGCGGGCAAAATTGCTGAGGAGATACTGCATTATTTGCAATCAACGGTAGTGTTGTCATCCACTATGACGGTGCAGTGCGTTAGGCAGCTGCTGAAGTGTTTATTTGGTACGAATCTCGTGGCGCGGTGGCCGGTGATTTATGAGGCAAAGTGCAAGCAGGAGAAGAGGGAGAACGATGGGCAGGAAGAAGATTTTGGAAAGGCGGAGGGAGACGGTGAGAGGGGATTCTACGAGCAGTGCTTTCAGAGACCGGCCAAGCTCATGGTTGAGAAGATCAAGTGGCTCGGCAGTAATTGCAGGGGTGGAAATGAGCCGGATGCCAGCCATCGGTGAGAATTGATATTGTTTGTGTATATTAGAGAGCGATGTAATGTTGCTATTAGTAATAATAATATTAATGTTTGACATCTACTTTATTTCTCACTTAAGCTTGGTAACATCGTTGCATCGTAAGGAAGATCGAAGGATATCATCGATCATGAAAATTCTCAGCCGCAACTCCGACCAGAACTCCGTGCGATCGTTCATCCGTCTCTTTGAGCCCCTAGTCATTAAGTCTCTCATCCAGTATACGATATCCAACTCTATATCTCTGCAGTGCCAAGTGTTAATGCTTTTAAGCCAACTAGTACAGCTACACATCAATTATTGCCTGATGGACTCTGACAAGATCTTCATCGGCTTCGTGATGAAGCAATTCGAGTTCATTGAAGAGGGCTACATATCCGAGACCGAGCGGCTGCTTCCGAGGATATTCGACTTTCTCGTTAGATTGTCGTACGAAAAGTATCATTCGAAGCTCATCATCGGCGTACCGAAGATCATTCAATTGTGCGACGGGTTAATGGCGAGTGGACAACCACCGCTGACGCATTGTATTCCCGCTCTGGTGCCGGTGATCGAGGAGATGTTCCTGGCGAGGAACGTATCGGCTAGCGTGAACGAGGAGAAGGAGTTGGAGACTACCAGAGAGGTGCTGATTTCCATGATGCTCAGATTAGTCGAATACCCTGAGGTGAGAAAAGTTCAATTTTATAGAAGGATTGAAAATTGATTTTTGGATTGGAAGCTCTTTAATTTTGTTTGTACTATCACAGATTATAGAATTGCTAGGAAAATGTTTGATAGAATCGAGAATGAGTAACGACGGTAATGGCGAAGAAAAGTGGAGGCGATGGTCGAGACAAACGATGGATATAGTGCTGCCGATGTTATCGGCGAGAAAAATCTGCCTCGAATCTAAGAAAGCTTATTTTGCCTTAGTTAAGTTATTTTCAGCCGTTTCACCAACCGTTTTCAGGCCTGTAGATCCTTTGCTCAAGGTTCTATTCACGATGCCACCACCGATTGGAAAGAATCTATTATCGGTACTACATATTCATATTTAGTAAAAAATATTGTTTCATAAACAAAAAAAATACTCTATTAATTTTCTGGAAAGTTTACCTTCCAGTGTTCGCAACAAAACGTTCCTTCTAGCAGTAAAAACATCTTGGAGTTTAAGCGGTGGATTGGTATGGTGAATGTTATCATACTTTCTCTTGTTTCCTACGCGAAGGAAGAAGCCATGCTCGCAAGACTGGCAGACGTAACGTCATCGGTATGGGACGTATCGGAAATACTCCTGATGCCGGAATCCAGTCGACCGGTTAGCGGTGACCCATTGAATGTCTCGGGACTTCTGGAACCATTTAAAATGTTGCCAGAGAGAATATTGTCGAGGTTTATATTCCGTGTGATTGCATCTATGAGTTCAGCACTCGTTGAATTATTCCAGGTAATAAATATTGTTTCCTGAATTATTTTTCGTACTCTATAAAATTAAAAATATCTCTTAATATGATACATAAAATAATTTTTTAGGGTGCTAATGTGAAAGTGCTGAACGATTCAAAAGACTATAACGAGGATGAGTACGTGATACATCAATTTGCTTTGCTGCTGCAATTATGCATTCACATGTTCGAGACTGGTAGTCACTGCAAAGTTGCGAATGCTAGCATGCAATTGATACAAGGACAAAACATTCCAAAAGACGAAAGATTATCGCTAAACGATTTGAATGAAGCAATGTTAGAAATAAGTAGCAACTGCCCCATCCTCACGTGCCAATGGACATATTTGTTGACGTTGCTAGGGTTCGACGATATGAGCTTTTGGTCAAGAGTGATCGGATCTTCGGCTAGTAAAAAAGAAACTCAGGTAAATCAGTAATCTCCTGCTTTAAAATATAATAAAATCATCAGCTAATAAAAGATTTCTTCCTCTACAGAAACCCCTTCGTGCGATAAACGCCGAGATAATGCGCCGCGCTTCGACCATCCTCTTCTGCGACTACGTTTGTGAGAACGTGACGAGCGATTCGCAGCATCTCAGTTGGCTGCTTCACCATCACATCGAGACGATGATCAATCTGGCGGACGAGTCGCCGGTGCGCGAGCTCGTCGCTGTGGCGGTACATCGTGACCCCGCGGCGAGTGGCCTGTTCGTCCGCGCCGTCTCCGACAACTGCGTCTGCAGTAACGGCGGACCGGCATTCGTCAAACGTTTGTTGCAGTGCCTTGAGGGCGCTCATCAGTCACAGTCGGGCCAGTTGCTGTTGACACTCGTGCCGAGACTGCTGAGGTCTAAGTATCTGGCATTGTCGAGGATGGCCGCGAAAATCGCTAGCAGGAGGGTGGAGATTCTACTGGCGCTTGGGAAGGAGGAGGCGATCATGCAGTTGACCAGGGAGGATTTTAAGGTATAATACTGATGATTTTGGTCAAGTGGAAGTTTTTATGAAAAATTACATAGAATTCGTTAAATTTTTGCTTATTCATATTTCTATAAAAAATGTGCAAGTAATTATAAATGTACATGAAAAATATACATGTTTTATGTATATATTTGAGGATTTATAAAAAAAAAATTCTCTATACTATAAACTTAGAATACTATCATAAAATTCAATATTATAATGGAAATCGATTTCGATTTAATCCCAAGGATATGATGGAGGTGCTGAGAAGGGATGGTTTGGCAAGGAAACACGGGGCACTTGTCGGCTTGTTGAACAAGCTGGCGACTAGTCATTACGAGCTCGCGCCATTAGAATTGGATCAGTCAAGGCCGTTTGTTCCAGAGGAAGTAAAGAACATTACGCTGGATCGCGCATGGTACCTGTCACAGGTGAGTAATGGTTTCATTAGATGTTTATATTGATTCAATTTCTTTTTATTTTAATTATGTATTAACAAATATTAGAGATAAACAAGATTTCCAATGAAGGTAGTTTATTTTATAAAGATAAAATTTTATTAGTTAAAATATGTAATTCATAACGCGATTACATACAATCATTTTTCAGTAACTTAATATTACGAAATGTCGTGAAAAATGCTACTTTTTTATAATTATTAATTGATGTTTTTGATAAAAAGGAGCGTCAAAATTTAAATACTAAACGTTATTTAAAGAAATACTTGGGCCTTTTATTAAACGACCTAATCTACGAGAGACTGCGAGATCCTACAACTTTTCGCTACGATGTCGTACGAGAAAGAGAGAATTTCAAAATCAGCGCAAAGCTAGGACTAATCCTTCCGAAAGTACTACTATATTATAATCAAATATAAGACAAAGCTAGTCTGTCCTAGTTAAATTAAAATACAATATAAAAAACAAAATGTTAAATTGATACATATTACATTTTTTAACCGAACATCAACAATTAATTTTTAAACTCTTTAAACTTTTTAAATTAAGTATTGAGTATTACTTCAAAATAAAAAAATGAACTTTCATTAAAGGTAAAAGCTCGATGCTGTTATACATGCGTAAGTTATGGGTGCTTTGAGTCGGCGTGGCTCTTGAGCCACTTGAACTTGGAAGAGTGCTTAGGTATCTTCTCGTCGAAAGAGTTTGATGTAAAATTACTTGAAGAGTGCGTGACAATAGGTACTCGGTTAAGTATTCAAGCTTTCCAACAAGCAGGTAAAAGATCATTACTTTTTTCTGCAGTCAACAATCTCAGAAAACAATATACGTATGTGATTTCATGAACGGGAATGATTTTTCATTAGAACTTGACGGATTGAAGAAAACCAATGAAGAAACTGAAAGTGTTTTGTACAAAGCTACGAGGCGTAATATTATAGAACGGGTGAGAAGTGTTCTGCAAGAGTTACCTAAGCCTCATAAGGTGTTTGCCCCAAGTCGAAAACAGAATAACACACAGTAATTTCCACGATTTGCATAAATAAATGATGAAACCAAAATTATATAATTTTTTCTAAATGAAATCTTATTTTTTTTAGAAAAGACAATAAATATGCATCTCAGTTTAGCAATTTCTTACACGCCGAATCCTGCCGACAATCATTCTTCTTGATCGTACCCGCTGTCACGACATTCGTAGAGTCTCTAGGCAAACGGTCTCAAACCATCGGTGCCAACTACGAGAACGACTTTGTGCGTTTCGCTGTTCTCTGCCTCGAAACCGCTCACTTCCTCGTGCTCAACGACACTCGAAGCATCAGTCCTCGGGAACTCGAGTCCGTTCTCAAGTGCGCCCAAGCGATCCTGGCCGATCCGTCTTCCGTCAAAGCCTTCGGCTGCTCTAACAACTACAGCTGGGTTTGTTCAGCAGCAGCGGCTCTCACGACTATCATCGATCATTTTTCCCAGAACTGCAAAGAGGACAATTTACCCATCATCGATGAAGAGTGTAGTGGATTGCAGGAGGCGATGGAGGGCGAGGGTACGAGGGAGTACGCGGTGACGTGTCTAAGAATGGCGGCGTTAGTCGCGTGGCTGGAAAGGCGGCAGAGGATAGGCGAGAGGAACGCCGAAAACATTCCGAGATTCTTCGCGGTATCGCTGAAGAGTCTGATCATCAGTGTGGCGAGGCAGCCGCTTGTGAATTCGTTCGTGCTGACGCCGCCGTTGTTGTGGAAGCACGGGTGTCCCGTTGTTGGAACTGGACCTACGAAGTTAGTTTTTTCTTCTTTCTGTTGTTTTTAAAATATGTCATTTTTTTATTAACTGTTGTTTACAGGTGTCACTTTGCTCTGTTTTCATCGGAGCCCGACTACATTCCCGAATTGGATGTCCTCGAGGAATTCATATTCAGGATAACGCTGCTAGGTTGGAATTCGCGGCAGCAATTCGAGGAGATCTGGATGGTGCTACTCGGTGTCTTAAATGTATCACAGCTACAGACTGAAATGGAAACAGAACCGACAAGTCATCTAAGTCACACGGCCAGTCTGGCGGTTCAAGCAATCACGAATTTATTGATGCAGACGTTGATACTGCCTTGTCCCGGGAATCCAAGTAATGGTGAACCTATTCAACATCCACGAGATCCTCAACTATCATTGCATAAGAAGAGTACGCGTAGGTTGTTCTTTGTGCAAGACTTACTGTTGTGGAAGTACGAGAACAGGTAAAATTTCTGATAAAATTACTAGATTTTGAATATTGTATCTAACATAATTATATCTTTTAGCGACATTCGTTCGGCAGACGCGGACATGCCGAGGCTCGAGCACATCTTCGACCGTGGCAATCTGGAGCCGCGTGTTCCTAACGTCCATACTCACGTGCACGGTCAACTGTCAATCTCTTACCTCTGGTCTCTGTGCTCGCTACACGAGGATAAGCTGAGCTCGTCGAGCATCGCGCTGAAGACACGTCGCGACGAGGCGCTGGCCGCCGCGTCGCTCGACGTCAACTCCTGCCTCAGGTTCCTCCTCGAACTTTACGCTTCCTGGATGAGCCCCGGCACGAGGATGCCCCTCAGGCTGCTGCACGAGGTTGTCAGGTCTCTGCTACTCGTGTCGGAACTGTTCGTCGAGAGAGCGCAGTTTCAGTGGATGCTGGACTCTTGTATGGAACTGTGGAAGGTTCATCTAGCGGAGGATGAAGTTCTGAGGAGGCATCTCATTGTGGCAATCTGTAAAGCGTCCGCTATTCTCACGCCTTTGGTAATTTTCTCATTACTACGTTTATTTTACTTATTTGGAGAATTTTACGATTGTTCATACGATGCGATCGTTTTAGGATCCAGAGACCTTGGAGAAGGTGAAGCGTCACGTAGATAATAGTTTGAAGTGTGGTTCTTTATCTATGAGGATAGCAACGCTGCATGGCATTTTATATTTACTTCAAAGTGCTGTATTAGCCAATTGTGAAGAGACTATGGGTGCTGTGCACCCATTGGCGATAGAATATATTCAACGTTATATCGATGTTCAAGATTCTAGCAGGTATACTGATTTGGCCTTCGCGCGGTTATTTACTTGTCCAAGCAGAAATAATTCCATATGTACTAATAATTTTTCTAGAGTAACCAGTCAGAGTGAAGAGCATCAATGCATACTTTGGGCTCTTGTATTTTTCTTGTTGGAGCATGCTGAAGATACTCCACCCGACGTAGAAGCCCCGGCAGTATTAGAATTAATTATGTCTTTAATTTGTTCACAAAATATTTCCACATCCTTGCATAGGATGTTGTTACAGGTAAAAAATGATAATACCTAAGTATTACTAGGATAGGATTTTACCAATTCTCTATTCTTAATAATTTATATTTAATTAATCCCATGATAAACTTAAGGAAAACTATAACACTTCTTTCTAATCAACAGGGATTAGAAAGACTTGTAGCAACCAAAAGCATAATCGGCAAGGTCTCCGAGCAAGTAGTCAAGATCGCAATCGAGCGCTTGCGCCAACCGAATCCCGCGCTATCTCTACCAGCCCTGCAAGTCTTCCTCACCTGTATGTACACAGACGCAGCGGACAGGTTCAATCAGCCGGAGCTGGAAGAGCCGCTGCCCGACGTCGAGCCGGAGATACTCGTACGTTCTATCGAACGATCCTCCGCGATTTTCGATAAGATCAAAAAGGGCTATCCCATGGAAGTGGAGATACTGTGCGCTGTACTATCAGAAGTGCTCATTGACTTCTTCCCGCCACTGGATATTCTCACAAAGGTTATCGGGGAGTTCCTGTCGCCGCAACAGCCTCACCCCAGATTGATGTCCGCCATTGTTTTTAAGGTGAGAATGATGGTAGTTTATGTGTGTAATATAAAAGTAAGATGATAAATAATGGACTGTTTCTTAGCTAAAATAAACATTTTTTGTTTAAACGAATACCATATTAGACTCTCACACTGACGCATTTTATAATTTTACTTAGAAAAACTTTTTCGACTTTTAGAGCATTAAAAAAAAATTAATTGGGTCTGGTATTTCATAGTGAAAAAGGGAGGCGAATAATTTCTCTCTTTGATTTATAGTCTTACAAAACTCATAGCCATTATAACTTTTATAAATTCCTAATAAACGCTTTTAAGACTAATTCATTCTTGTAAAATGACATTTATGCCTTTTTAGTATAATCTTAAAGAGCTATGTGCAAAAAGGATTACAACTTTTTGCAATAAATTCTTATTTGATCGCATTAAATGTAATTATAGGTTTGTGAGAAGGCGTGCACTAGTACTCAGCTGGGCTTACTTCAGACTTGGGTAGTTTTCAGTATCCAAAACTTTATTCAAAGCTTACCACTTATTATGTCTACTTGGTGCCTCTCCTGTTTTTTCATCAGTACTTCCACGAACCCGTGGCTCCGAGCTCTGTATCCTTTTATTATTAACGAGAAAGAGACGAAAAATATTTGAAGAATAAATTAAATGATAATCCTTAACAAATTCTTACTTTAGATTTCCTCACGTGCAATCAAGGATAGGAAAGTATGAATACGAGGATAAAAAGATCCTTTGTCTTGCTGCTTCCGATTTTTATTCACAGGTAATTTTTAGATGTATATTTCAAACAAATTATATTAATATGTAAGATATAAATATACAATTTTTGTTTTTTTTTCTTTAAACTTTTTAGTTGACCAATAATTCCCAAAAGGAGACTTTTATCAAAACATTCGAGGACGCCTCAAAGAATCCCGGAACTCCGTTCGCTGACATTCTCTCCTGTCTTTGAACAGACTATCGGCGTCCCTAGACATCTATCTACCTCCTCAGAGTGTATTACTACGTGCTGTAGAATATGAATTGTATTCTTGATTTTATATTTGTAAAGAGAGAAAAATTATGATATGCATGTCCCTGTTGTAAGAGGATTTCGGACCTAAAGCAAATGTCCGATAAATCAATGGCATGTTTGTCGTTTATATCTTTTTATAATTACGATTCGGAAAATAATTATTATGTGGATTACTTTACGGGGGGAGATCGGTTTGCTGCGCTATACGTTTGTACGGTACAGCAATACAATTTTTTTTCCGTAAGATATTGTACTTTCCAAATTCTAACTATGAGAAAATATAACCGTGATAATATATTATAACGTGGGGTGTTGGTTCTAATTACCCCTTAACACATTATGTATTATTATTATTATTATTATTATTATCATTAATACTACGTTGAGATTATTGATACAAAAGGATGTAATATCAGTTATGAGCGATTGTTTTGAAATAAAAAAACAATATTTTGTAATCTTCCAGTGTCTTACTTTTTTAAACCCTTTTTAAATTCTGTTATATTTTCATAATCAACTCGAGCTTGCATGAAATACAATTTCATATTAAATAACGAATTTTTCAAATAGCTCCTACGAAAAGTAACACCATACATTCCAGCCACCTTCACTTCTTCCCCATAATCAGCTGCCGTATTTTCTTCGCCTTCCGCTTCTCCTCAACGTAATACCACAGCAGCCTGAGCGTGGAAAAGTATACAATTTCGCAGACCGACAGAATGCTCGCACCGAGGAACAGGCCGCCTGCGCCGCCCACCGACGCTGTGCAACAAAAAGAAGAAAAAGGATAATACACTCCTAGCTCCTGCGCTCTTCCGCTCTCCTATAGGTGAAAAGTTTTTTCATAATCACCGAGAAAGTCGACGAGGCCGAACAGCTCCTCGCGGATGTACTTGACTCGCGGGAAGTCGATGTTCAGGTTCATTATTGCGTCGCTCGGCGAGCCCTCCTTCCTGCGCGGGTTAATTAGCCGCAAGGAGAGAGAGAAAAAAGGGTAAGTTGTTAGAAGTAGAAAGATGGCGTGATAGTAATTGCACACTTATACTTACAGGGTGAATGAGGTGTACTCCTTGTCGATGTACAGCGCCTCGTCGCAGTCCTGCAGGCAGCCGCAGACTTTCAGCTGATCCGAGCGCAGGGAGATCAGGTCGTCCGCGTGCTCCGAGATGCAAAGCAGCTGCTGGACGGTGCACGTCGGTGTATCTTCTGCAAAGGGGCTTTACTTAGATGGAATGATAGGTGATGAGAAAGTATTTGTTAAGAACATTTGTTATTGTAAAAGTGTCATCTTTTTATAACGGCTGACCAAAGTTGACACGTTCTATACTGAACCGTCTAGTATTACACACACACACACACACACACACCCTCCCACACACACACACACACACACACCCACACACACACACAGACACACACACACACACACACACACACACACACACACGCACGCACACACACACACACACACACACACACACGCACGCACGCACACACTTGATTATTATATTATTATTATATTATTATTATTTTATTATTATATTATTATTATTTTATTATTATATTATTATTATTTTATTATTATATTATTATTATTTTATTATTATATTATTATTATTTTATTATTATATTATTATTATTATATTATTATTATACTTTATTTGTGTTCACTATAAAAGTCCATTTTAATGGTATGTGACGAAAATAATTCAGAGGTTGATCTAGAAAAGCAACGGCTATATAATATGATGAACTTGACGTCAAAATATGCACAGGTACATTTTGATCCGACGTTTTGGCGTATTTTTAGAGGTGTTTCGCGTGCATTGAAGTGCTTCAATGTGGATCAAAATTTCAAAGCTGTGCCATTGACGTGAGGCTTAATCTTCTACTTAAAATTCTTTCGCGTCACGAGTAAGCTTATCTATAGTCTACTTTGAATGGCGCTTTCGAGAATAGACAGAAGTATTTATGGTTATAGCCAAAACGCCGTTGAGTAATGACGTGCTTACGCAAAACTTCGACTTGCTGCAGTTCGAACTGAATAATCGACTTTTTTTAAATAGCTGTAATTTTGGGGGAGAGTATAATTATGATTTTTTTTATGATGGCAAAAAATCTATATATAATGTAGAAGATAATATCGTCCCTATATTGCAAATCTATTTTTCGCATATACTAACAAAAATAAAAAGTTCATAATATGTTCGTTGAGACTATTTAACGGGAAGTATTTTTAAAATTTTGTTCCGTACGAGTAATTCGGAATTTCAATAATATTTTGTTTTTCTTATGATTTCACGTTACGGTATTATCAGAAGGCGCCTCCATCCAATCTGCGAAAAATCATTCGTATCGCTCAACTGTTTCCCAAACAACAAACTCGCGCAGGCACAGTATCTCGTGGGTGTCTCGTTCAATTTTTCGCATCGGGCTCGTACGCGCATATGAATGCACACTCGAAGCTGCAACGGTGCGGGCATTATAACGTCGCGACGAGAGGAAAAATTCTAACCGAAAGTGTGTCATGCATATAGCTTGTACGCACGTTGCGACAATGAAGAAAGTTTCCTGTTGGACATTCGAAGCATATGTTTCGTTCTTGAGTAACCGTTACTTACGTTGAATTGTATGATTTTAGATTGGGGTTAATAGAGTTAGTGATGTAAGAAGAAAAGATATGTTTCATAATTATCATTCATAATTATATGAATGTATATTGAAAACAAAATTCTAATATTCAATAAATATCATGTTGCCGTAATATATAGGATTCATTTAAATTTATTAAACTTTACTATTCCGAAATCTTCTGATAAGATTCTTATTTTTAACGCTATAATTATGAACTTCTTTGAATTAAAGTTGATAGTAGCGAGGGGAATCCCCCAAAGATTCTGAGATTCGGCTACTAGAATTTAAAAGAAATTATCAACTGCTAATATGCTAAAAGTATCTAACACCTCCCTGGTAGAAAATAACCCAACCAAAATGGCTTAACTGCAACGGTTGGCCAATCTTTTTGGCCAACGAATAACAAAAATATTGACAAACTGTTGGCCAGTGGATGGTGAACTATCGATAATTAAAAGCATCGAATGCGTGGACTTGGTCTTTGGGGTGGCCAATGATGGACTCTAGGTGGTGCGCTCCGTAGTTTTATGCGTTAAGATCTCAGGGTGAATCTAATACGTGGCCCAGGTATTCGGGGTAGCCGATGACGATGCCTAGGTGGTGCACTCCGTAGTTTTTTGCATCTAGGTGTCAGAATGCATTCCATGTGTAGTCTAAGTGGTCTGGGTAGCCGATGACGGAGTATAGGTGGTGAGCACCGTAGTTTTGTGGATCTAGGGGTTGGAACTTATCGAATGCGTGTCTAGGTATTCCGAGTGACCGATTATGGAGTCTAGGTGGTGCGCACCGTAGTTTTTTGCATCTAGGTGTTGGAACACATTGAATGCGTGATCTAGGTCTTTGGGGTAGCCGATTACGGAGTCTAAGTGGCGCGCACCGTAGGTTCTTGACTGTAGGTGTTGGATCTTATCGAATACGTGGCCCAGGTGTTCGGGGTAGCCGAAAACGATGTCTAGGTGGTACACCCCGTAGTTTTTTGCATCTAGGTGTTGGAACACATCAAATGCGTGGTCTAGGTCTTTGGGAGAGCTGATCATGATGTTTAGGTGGTGCGCTCCATAGTTTTTTGGCTCCAGATGTTGGAACTCATCGCAAACGTGGTGGACGAGGAAAACTATGGAGTGCATTACCTAGACACCGTCATCGGCTACCCCGACCACCTAGACCACGCATGGAATGCATTCCTATACGTAGACGTAAAAAACTATGGAGCGCACCACCTAGACATCGTCATCGGCTACCCCGAACACCTGGGCCACGTATTCGATGAGATCCAATACCTACAGCCAAGAACCTACGGTGCGCACCACCTAGACTCCGTAATCGGCTACCCCAAAGACCTAGATCACGCATTCGATGTGTTCCAATACCTAGATGCAAAAAACTACGGAGCGCACCACCTAGACATCATCATCGGCTACCCCGAACACCTAGACGACCCATGGAATGAATTCCGACATCGACAGCCAAAAACCTACGGTGCGCACCACCTAGACTCCGTAATCGGCTACTCCGATCACCTAGACCACGCATGGGATGCATTCCGACACCTAGATGCAAAAAACTACGGAGCGCACCACGTAGACTCCGTAATCGGTCACCCTGAACACCTAGACGACTCATTCGATGAGTTCTAACACCTAGAACCACAAACCTACGGCACGCACACCTAGACTCCGTCATCGGCCAGCATTTACCGAAGCTAATAAGCCATTTATTTGTATCAAGAAATCACTTTTCTTATTTTAGCATTCATTGGCCAACTGCAAGGCTTATTCCGTGATGAAATAGCGGTAATTATTACCATCAACCGTTGGTTAAACGGTTGGCCAAACCTTTGCGATTTGGTGAACGGATGGTGAACAGTTGGTTACCATTTCTACCAGGGCTTATACAAATGTTTATTTAGAAATTTGCTTTAGAGTAATAAAAATGAAATTATTATATAGTATGAAGTAGTAATATATAAATTTTATTGTAAAGAGATTGAAACATTATTCTAAAAAAAAATTAGCTTGAATATTTCGTACTTCATGGAAATTTTACAAAATTTTAAAAACCGTAAATACCCTTAGTTAACGTAACTTCAATGTGCTTAATGCTTTTTTCCAACCTCAACTGCGACTTTTTGAACTTCCAGGAAAAATTTGTTCCTCTTAAAAAGGCTTTTTGCACTAAAGCTATTTTGTCTGAATTTCAAAATGTTAAGCTAAAATGTTTGAAATGCACTAAAAGGCTAATGTTTAAATAAAGTATTAATTACGTTACCCTTAAGAATCCTTAAAAACTTAAACATTCAAATCAAAATTTTGTCCTTCATCAAAAAGAAAAAAACTAAACAAGAAAAATTACATTTTCAATTTTCTGCTCTTATTCAATTTTCTTCTCTTCCGATTTTATCAAATTTCGACATTAATTTTCGCAACTTTACCTGTCCACTCCCCGACCGAAAATAACATTAACAATGCTCTTTACGCTCCCCCGCGCCTCCCTACATATCATCCATCCATCGCTATTACATCCTTCCAATATATTCCACGATTATTCTAAAACTTGTAGAATCCCTCGACTGAACCTTGCCCTTTTTACACATCCCAAACCAACTAGCATCCACTCAACTGATCGGCGGCGCAAAGTGCGGCATGCAACCGCACAGCTCGCTTATGGCGCGGTAGCGACACTCAAGTCGGCACATGTTATTCGTGTAGATGGGCCACATGGCGAGGCCTCCGTCCGCGTGGAGCTTGCAGCCGCGCTGGCGAACGGCGAGGCGACGCACGCGCTCCGAGCTCGCGACCTCCGCGATGCTCAGGGTCAGCGAGCTGAGCGACACCTTGCGTACGAGCTTGCCCGGCGTCGAGTACTCGGGTATCGTCGCTGGGTAGTGCATTGCCATCTGTTGGTGGTAAACACAAGTTTAATTGGTTTTGGATAGAATCTTATATATAATGTCTTTAGCAGATGATCGACCACCTTAGATTTACCCAACAAAATTCATAATTAGGTATAGCGACGTACAATTTTTTTTTACCATTTTTTAGTTTATCAACTAAACAGATAATATAAAAATACAAATAGTTGTATTTCTTTTATAATCTCTCGTTTTGCAAATTGTTTGATACAATTGTGAAATTGTACATCGCGATAGAAGTGTGCGAAGCGGGTGATTTCCGCACGGGTGTAGTTTATAGCTTCGCTTCCCTCAGGTGGCAACTCTCACACACATTGAAAAATACCTGCTTTACGCACTAGTTGCAAAATATACTATGTGATAATCAAGTAATTCCACTTTTTGAAAAATTGATTTTTCGCTATCGATTTTGAATCGATCGTTTGTCTTTTTTTCAAATTTTAACTATTCCCAAGATTTTTACGATATACACAGACTTTCATTATGAAAGTATTTGTTAAAGTAGAACATATTTATTGGTAACTAATCAAATCGTGAAAAGTAATAAAATATGCTTTGGTGACTTTTATATTCTTTTGTACACTTATTTTTTTACGATTCGATGTCATCGATAGAAATTTATTATCATTTGAGTATTTATTGAAACACTTTTTTATACAGTTACTATACGCATTTTTTAGCAGATTCAGACAGTAGTTTATTTTTAATCGTAAAATTTTTTCTGTGAAATAATAAATATTATAACATTATACCATTTAGAAATATATAACTTGTAATACAATGGATTTGAAAGGAAAATTAACAATCATAATTAAAAGTTTCAAACTAACTAATTTTCTGCATAAAAATTGTAATTGGAGCCTAGGAAGTCAGTAAAAAAGCTCACATATGTGAGTTGATATTGTCACCAACGTCTGATTCAAAGAGGAAGCGGCATGTTTTTAATGTAATTTGAAAAAGAACGATATCGCACAGTAGCTTTTAATTAGACGAGTTTGGATTGTTTTCTGGATCAAGTTTTTAAGGGCGTACAGTTTGTTATGATTGAAGCGTTCGAACGTTTTGCTATTCATAGAAGTTGTGGGATTTTCGCGAGTTTTCCCCATGCATGGCGCTCGGTGAAAAATTGTGAAGTGTCGGAACCGACCCAAAGTTAAATTAGTTTCAAGTTCAAAAGCGGAAAAGTTTTTGAGCGAGCGGAAATATTAATATACTGGGAGAATTGATTTTTACTTTGTCACGGAATATAAGTGTCTGACATAAATATTTGCAGAATATCGATTTGACTAAAACGTTGCAAAAGCTTTTATGAGTTTTAAAATGCTTTTAGCGAAGAAAAATAATAATGATAATATCATGATAATGTAAAAGTACTTTACAAGACGTATTATAGCAGCGATATAATTGTAGGAACACATAGAAACGTATTCCTTTGATAATCTTTACTTTATTCAAATAATAAGATGTAGCAAGCAGATTTTTTTCTAAAGATAACAATTATATTCTAAAACTCAAATCCTCTTCAAAATATTCTTTTCAGAACTATTAAGAATGAAAATTGCACCACTTCTTCATCACCCTTATTCAGCAAAAAATCGACAATACGTATAATAAAATCCTCAAAATCGTACAACAATCCAAAAATTAAAAAAAGGCACCGCAACGCAAGATTTTAATTCTATAAATCTAATTCAAAAAAGGACTTGCGTAGGGAGAAAGCAAAACAAAACGAGAAAAAAAAGGAGATACCTGCACTGCAATAGCGCAAGCATCGATCGTAAACTTTTTATAGTGGTTTGCAAGGTAATCCTTTTAAGGCTTTACGGCCAGCAGCTACTTATATGATATCCCAATATATACGCGGCGGTTGATGCTGCTGCTGCGCACCCGGCTGACCGGAGGCTCGGGAAGCGTGTGTAAATGCATGGCTAAAGCGCGAATTACATTTGTTATTTACGGCCAATTAAAAATGGCTTCACGCCGCTGTTTAATAGCTGATGCATGGTCTCTGGTGAAGTAGCTGGTTTCTTTTAATTCCGAATTAGGAGTTTGTAGATAAAGATTTAAATATTTAATTTTTTTTAGATAGTGTATGTGTCTTTAAATTTTATGGTATAGGATAACAAAAATTGTGGTACGAGTCTTACCCAAAAGTCGTGAGTTTTACAACTTATTGAACCTACGACTCCATAATTGTTGACGTTGAAAAAGGATCTTTTCCGACTGCTTACTTTTGCCGCTTCTGGAACTCTGTTGTAAAGCCAGGACCTAGTAAAATTAATGATCAATAACAAATATTTAATTTTTTCGATAATAAAATTTCTAATAATAATTGTTTTTTCCGAAATTTTAGTTCAATGCAAATTTGATAATAGTAATATGGTATAATTATTGTAGGTGACTAACGTTTAACAAAATCTCTCTATAGATTCATGTTATATCCTAAACGTATGTAATAAAAGTATGAAAATCATAATTTACTATAGGTAGAAATGTAAATGTACAGCTTATGATATTAGTCGGTAAATTATCAGTATAATGAGCTTAGTTACATCGATATCGAAAATCTATCGGATAATAAACGTCATTGTTAAGTCTTATCGGATTTTGACAATATTCCAATTCATTGCAATATCATTATTCAAAATGACAAAATTAATGAATTCATATTATACTTAACTTTAAAATATTTTCATTAATAGAGAAAAGAGAATATTGTAATCCGTGATTACGATCGTTGAATTTTAATTCGATACTTATTATATCGTTCAACTCATTGTTTTATTGAAAAGCAATTTCACAAATGAATAGTTAACGGAACAGTTCAAAATAAATTTCGTACATATACACTATGCTATCCGCCTCTAAAAATACCATTACATTACCTTACTTAAAGTGATCCGGTAAAGTAAACTAGACGTTGAAATTGAAAATTTGTACTATCTTTTTTTCAACTTGACAATATAATAATAAATTTGTAAAAATTAAGATGAAAATTCAAATTAAAAATGTCTTAAATTAAGAAACTGAACTTTTTCTTCAATATTGCCTTAAATTACGCAATATCGAAATTCGGTCTCTCTATCAAAACTCATTACCATCACATTAAACACCTCTAACAAACAACGACAAATCATACGTTCCAAATTTTATTTCTCAGCGTCACTATACCACCGCTCGACCAAACCACCTAAATCACATAAGCAAACACGAACCCCGTGCCCTATATATACGTATATATAATACATAATATACATATATACTAAACTCAACAGACGCGTGCTCGGCCACGTAGCTGGCGAACATCATGCAGAGTCCGCGCTCGGTGCTGATCCACGTGTACTCGTCCGAGTACTGCGACACGATCCTCACGTGTCCCCGAAGCTCGTACAGCAGCCTAAGCCATAGCTCCGGCGCGACCCTGTCCAAGTTCTCCTCGCCATCGACAAAGCCACTGAGACTCGAGCGAATGTTGCCGTAGGTGAGACTCGAGAGTCCCAGGAAGAAGCGCCGGGTTTTCGGGGTGTCGGTTACATTGTATCTGTTTGGCATGTGATGAAGGTGTTGTTATTGGGATTTAAAAAAAAAGGTGAGAGAATATTAACATTCAAACGAATCTTCAAAATAGTTCTTTTTTTCTAAACAATCAAGCTTCTTCTGAGGTGTATTTATACTTTTAAATCTTTCATGTTTTTCTTTGTATTTTTCTATAATTCCAATAAAATGAAGCAATTACTCTGGTAGAAATGGTAACCAACCGTTCACCATCCGTTCACCAAATTGCAAAGGTTTGGCCAAACGATTAACCAACGGTTGGTAATAATTACCGCTTATTTCATCACAGAATAAGCCTTGCGGTTGGCTAATGAATGCTATAATAAGAAAAGTGATTCCTTGATACAAATAAATGACTCATTAGCTTCGTAAATGGTGGTCGATAACGGAGTCTAGGTGGCACGCGCCGTAGGTTTGTGGTTCTAGGTGTTAGAACTCATCAAATGCGTCGTCTAGGTGTTCGGAGAAGCCGGTGACGATGTCTAGGTGGTGCGCTCCGTAGTTTTTTGCATCTAGGTGTTGGAACACATCGAATGCGTGGTCTAGGTCTTTGGGGTAGCCGATTACGAAGTCTAGGTGATGCGCACCGTAGGTTCTTGGCTGTAGGTGTTGGATCTTATCGAATACGTGGCCCAGGTGTTCGGGGTAGCCGATGACGATGTCTAGGTGGTGCGCTCCGTAGTTTTTTGCATTTAGGTGTCGGAATTCATTCCATGCGTCGTCTAGGTGTTCGGGGTAGCCGGTGACGATGTCTAGGTGGTGCGCTCCGTAGTTTTTTGCATCTAGGTGTTGGAACACATCGAATGCGTGGTCTAGGTCTTTGGGGTAGCCAATTACGGAGTCTAGGTGATGCGCACCATAAGTTCTTGGCTGTAGGTGTTGGATCTCATCGAATACGTGGCCCAGGTGTTCGGGGTAGCCGATGACGATGTCTAGGTGGTGCGCTCCGTAGTTTTTTGCGTCTACCTGTCGGAATGCATTCCATGCGTGGTCTAGGTGGTCGGGGTAGCCGATGACGGTGTCTAGGTAATGTGCTCCGTAGTTTTCCTCGTCCACCATGTTTGTGATGCATTCCAACACCTGGAGCCAAAAAACTATGGAGCGCACTACCTAGACATCATCATCGGCTACCCCGAACACCTAGACGACGCATTCGATGAGATCCAACACCTGCAGTCAAACACCTACGGTGCGCACCACCTAGACTCCCTAATTGGCTACCCCAAAGACCTAGACCACGCATTCGATATGTTCCAACACTTAGATGCACAAAACTACGGAGCGCACCACCTAGACATCGTCATCGGCTACCTCGGACACCTGGCCCACGTATTCGATAAGATCCAACACCTACAGCCAAGAACCTACGGTGCGCACCACCTAGACTCCGTAATTGGCTACCCCAAAGACGTAGACCACGCATTCGATGTGTTCCAACACCTAGATGCAAAAAACTACGGAGCGCACCACCTAGAAATCGTCACCGGCTACCCAGACCACTTAGACCACACATGGAATGCATTCCGACACTAGATGCAAAAAACTACGGAGTGCACCACCTAAACATCTTCATCGGCTACCCCGAACACCTGGGCCACGTATTCGATAAGATCCAACACCTACAGCCAAGAACCTACGGTGCGCACCACCTAGACTCCGTAATTGGCTACCCCAAAGACCTAGACCAGCATTCGATGTGTTCCAACACCTAGATGCAAAAAACTACGGAGCGCACCACCTAGACATCGTCACCGGCTACCCAGACTACTTAGACCACACATGGAATGCATTCCGACACTAGATGCATAAAACTAGGAAGCGCACCACCTAGAGTCCATCATCGGCCACCCCAAAGACCTAGTCCACGCATTGGATAATTTTAATTATCGATAGTTCACCATCCACAGGCCAACCGTTCGTCAATATTTTTGTTATTCATTGACCAAAAAGATTGGCCAACCGTTGCAGTTAAGCCATTTTGGTTGGGTTATTTTCTACCAGGGTTGCCTTGTATCTTTCAGTTCGCGCAAAAATTAATGTACAAGTAAATATTCATTATACTGTTAAAAATTGTCTCAAATTTAAGATAAATTCTGTAATAAAACTTAAAAATTTATCTTAAGTTTAAGAAAATTTTTAACAGTGTTGCTATTAAAAAAAAAGTTTATTTTTTACTTCAGTTTCAACCTTTTTTTTATCAACCAATAAAATCGATATAACCAATCCATCATCGACAAATTCACATTCTCGCTACAAACCTAAAAAAAGCGACGAAAAAACCCCGAATATAATTCCATACCTCGCGAAGACTTCGGTGAATTTCGTTTCGTCGAGAAGATTGACAGGGCAAATGGTGACGGCGGGCTTCGCGATCTCGAATTTCCGAAAATTGTTGTCCAACACGAGCACGGTCGACTCGTGCTGATAGCGTCGCCACGAGTCCAGCGATATGCCTATCAGGCCACCCAACGCACCCAGTATGATCGAGGCGACGAGAAACCTTGGCAAACAAAGTTACAAGGGGTAGATGTAATTTTCTGTGAAGGAAATAGTGTGTCTATCATGTGCGCCTGCTTCAGTGAAATTGACAGTAGCGCGACGCTCTGAAACATTAAACAACTAATTTTGAGCAAAGTTTACCAGCTAAAGTCTAATGACTCATATTACTTCAATCCTCATTACGAAACGTATCAAAGTTCAAATTTCGGAATGTTTCGTAATATTTCAGAAATTTTGACGTTTCGGAATGCACAGACGCGTGGGCGCCCGCATCACGGGATTCGTTCAACAATTATGAAAAATACATAAGGATGTACATTATAAAGTCTTAAAGAAAGAACAAAATTGAGTTATCGCTAACGAGTTAATGCAAAAAATTGCGACTATTTGTTGTCGAAGTGTTTTAAATTTTTTAGTATACTCTCAGTACGCTCTGCACAGTGCACTATTGAACAAAAACTTTTTTTTTCTAAAATTATATTATACTGCACTATTAAAAAATTACTAAAAAAAACCGTTCATGAAATATTATACCACCGACTGTGCGAATCCAAAGTTAAACTTTACATGCAACAAAGTTAAAATTTCCACACCGCAACAATATTTAATATATGTATATATAAAAGTAATAAAGTTCACGCGCCCGCCCGTAACTTTTGCAGGGTAATTTTTCATTTCGTCACTTTTTCTTATAAATTTTCATTTTGAAGGTGCAAAACCGTACATAGCAGCGCAGCGCGCATTCGAAATGAGAGTTAATAGCGCCTCGCGCACTCGCGCGCTTCATAAAGGGGGAGAGTATATTAAAATGAGAATGCCTACGGGTATATTCCCATGGGACCGAGTTCAGCGTCGAAAATACAATTTTCCAAAACGAGCGCGGAGCTGTAAGTTGGCTAACACGAGAGAGAGAGGAGGGACATTTAATTTGGCGTATCGAAAATTTATTTGATTATGATATTAAATGATGTTGTATACGTTACTTCGATTGAAATTATTAAGCGGTAGTTTGTAATTGCAGTAGTAATTGCAGAAATTAATACGGAATTAAATGCAAATATATACGTATTTTAAAATTAAAATTTTGGAAAGTTTAATTTTCACAAAGGATTTGATGTTGTAACTATTCTATAGAACACGTAGTTTAATTAAGGTTACATGATCATATACGGAAATTGACACATCGTTCGCTAACGCAATTTCATCAAAATAATTACATTAAATAATTTAAAAAAATCAAACAATGTACAAATCACGTAAGTACCTAAAAAAAGAAGCGCAGCTAAAAAGTTTTCAGAATCCGATGAAGAAACTTCTCGAAGACATTGTTTTCAATCTTGTCGCTACAAGAGCCTCCGCTGATGAGAAAGTGGAGTACAAGTTTCAATTATCGGTTTGGCTTATCGATCCCCGTAATTATCTACTTTAACTAGCTGGGTAGGTCAGCCTAAATCGACATTCTGCTTAAGGCGACTCAATCGCGAAATCTTGATTTTGGATAGTTTGGAAGTCTAAGTAATCGCGCATGTAATAGGTATAGGTATGGGTATGTTATATCAGTGCATTTAAATTGCTCGATCGGAAAAGTTTTTAGGCCACGCTTTGTATTCATCCATAACTAATTGATTGAAATCTTTTAGCTTTATAAAACTACTAAGTATAGATATGTATGCATTCTATTAATCCATTTAAATTCTTGCAACTTTGTCACTTGCTGTGCTGATGAATAAATTTAGCAAAAAAAAAAATACTTAAACAAAATTAAAGAGTAACAACTCTTTGCCTATTTTTATAAATATTTATCAGTCAATCATCATAATCATCATCACATTCCACATTATCTCTTGTATCAAACACAGACCACCCCGAATTTGCCATAATCATAGCATCTATATAAATTTACAATCCACACTCACCTCTCGCAGGAATGCCTCCTGGGCGCCACGAGATGATTGAACCCGTGAAGAGTCGAGCTGCTGGTGCACTCCACAAGGTACCTGCCCGTCCTTGTCCTCGCGGCCATTCGGTCCATCCCGATAGACGGCGGATACGGTGACTCGAGGAGTCCGTAGTCCTTCACCGCTGCGCCTCCTGCGCGCGCCAGCTCGTTCGCGTAGAACGGCTGCTGTCTCATGACGATGACAATGGTATATGATGGGCGATCGAGTAACCAAGTAAAGGGTCTAGTGTGTACGCCAAGGGCAAGCTGATACCGAAAAGGTGTCGGTTGTCGGATGCCGCTGGCGCAGAGAAGGAGAGAGGTTGTGTGGTTGCTGCGGGGGTGAGAAAACAAGGGAGTTGGAGTTAGAGATTAGTGTCCTGTTAATACAGATGGTTGCTTTTTTTTGGGAAGGCTGTGGGGTTTGGATGAATGAATTAATTAATGTGGCGGTACCGTTAGATTGATATAAGCTGATTATGTGACAATGGCGTTTGTATGTATCAATAGTTCATTAAATTCATTTCTTATCGTTTGTTCACGGTATTGCTTTTTTTCTTGCTAAATATAATTCCTTCAAGTAAATGATCCCCCTTTAAAAATAAATTCTTTGATTCGAAAAATATCAAATTATACACTGAGATAAAACGTGTTGGTGGTGGTTGCTATATTGTATAGTAAAATTGAATACAGTAGTGGTTTATACAATCTTTTCTGATAGACTATAAACTATAACATTTTTAATGATAAATATATCAGTTTGTTTAAAACAGCTATAAATTCTAATTGCCATATCTTATACTGAATTTAACATATTATGTATCACAATTTCGAATAATATGAAAAATTTTTAATATATAGTATTCAATAGGGTAGTGGTCCGTATTAGTGTGCCTGTCCATGTTTGTGTGCTCTATTATTAAAACATATCCTAGAAATGAACGAGTAAAAACGTAACACTAAAATATTTTTTTTCGTAAAGTATAGTTAGTTAAGTTTAAATAGAATTAATTACTTAATTTGTTTTCATTTACTATAACATTAAAAAAGAACTTTCAAAAATATGTTTCACGGTTTGCGGTGTGTCACGGTGTTTCCCTATCAAAACTTGCTAAGAAATGACATTTTTAAAAGTAACATTAAATAATTGTTTCGGAAAGATTTTAATGTGGGATACAATTAATTATATCATAAAATAATATTATGTTATATAATAAACCTTAATATAAAGGTTTTCAATTGATTTTAATATTTAATTAATGGTGTCTACTAATAGGGCAGTGAAAAACGACTTGTCCAGATTTGTGTGTGCACAAATACAATACGAGCATGCTCGTATCGGCGTTTGAACAGACAAGTTAGGTTAGGTTGTCTGCGCATAAACGTTGTTTCATATCGCATTGACGACCTTCAGCAGTTTTTACCGTATTGAAATTAATTAACATTCAATGTAAACAAGGGTTAGAAATTGATTATAAATGCACTACAGTTAACAAAATAATTTTGTTGGCAATGATAATATTATCAAGACACACTATTGTGGGGCACACAAACGTGTACATCCACATTAATCGGGGCACACAAAAATGTACTTTGTTGTCTGCTAGGGCACACAAATGCGTACAAACTTTTTTTTTTATATTGGTTGTAACTTTCATAAATATTAATATTTTTCTATAAAAAAAAAATGTTTCGTGTAGATTATTACTTTTATTATCTATATAAACCTGCCCGGAATCTCTGATACAGCTTAAATAGTCTATTATTATGCGACAAAACTGAAGAGTTTCTTAAACCCACACTAATACGGACATCTACCCTAGTATACTTTATAAGTATCGTTACCATTATCTTGTTTGAGTAAATTACTATAAAATGAGGTCGTAGTCAAATAATACTACATTATATAGTACTTGTATGGGTACATCTACCACATTATTTGCTTAGTGTATATTTATCTAAAATTAATAAGAGAAACGATCAGCAAAACGACACTTCGAGTCAATAAACAGAAAAAATAAAGCATCAAGCGCATAAATCCTAAAAAATGAATATCCACCATTCACCCTTAATTTCACCATAAACATTATTTCGCGTCAGACACTTTATCGCGAAAACATTTTCCAAACTAAATCCACTTCGGCGAGCCCCCCGTTCGGAATCGGATTTGCTTTTTCCTCGTCCCGAAGTACTTCAGCAAGACTCTGCTTCCTTCGCTTCTTCCTTCGTCATCAAAAAGAGTCCGTCGCTAAGCCGACCGTTTTTTTCCCTTGAAATTACCTATTGATGGCCGCGAAAATCCGGCGACTACTGCTACTACTACTGCATCAGCGAAACTCTTTCCTGACGGTATATAATGGTAATCCGGGCGCGCAAGCCGCGCTTTTAATGCCCATATACCCGGCGTCGTCGGCGGATAAAATCTTAGCCTGCATATTTCATGGCCGCGCCAGCGCGAGACTCTCGCCACTTGTGCAGCAGCGTATATGAGGTACATATATACACACCACTCAAGCGTCCATTATGCATGCGCGTATGAATGCTAGTGGCGAGCGATCTCTGCGTGTATACGTATTATACACGCGTAAGAGAGAGAGAGAGAGCGTGAGGCTGGAGTGGCTCGATTTTAATGGGCAAGATGGTGAGTGCTAGCGTAATGTGGATTCGAGAGGTGTGAGGGTAAAATTGAATTTTGGTATGGGGAATTGAAGGAGTTTGCGTGGTCGGTTGGGATTAGATGGATGTTTCTATTGAAACAGGAAATTTTGTTGATTATGTGAATGCAAAGAAGGTGTTTGACTAAACGTGTTGTTTTTCCACTTCAATGTTTATATAGCATCGTACTATTCGGAAATATTATCGGAATATTTTTAGGTAAAAATAAGCAAAGGTTGCTTTTGATAATATCGCTTGTAAACAAAGTATTAATCATATCCCTCCCTGCTGCTACCTAATTCCATCGCTAAATAAATGAGAAGATAAACCCTATATGTAAAAGGTTCCACTTAATGTTTAATGTCTTAAAACTTTTAAAATTCATTTCTATATCATCCATGCCATTTGGTTTATTATACTATAAAATTAACGTGCTCGACCTTTTACGTCAAATGCCAAATTTATCACATTCAATTTCGTTAATATATAAAATATCTCAATTACATCTCACAAACCAACTCCATCATCGGCAAAACCAGGATTTAATCGCATTTCTAGAAATCCCATTCCCCCGTCCTTCAACAAACCTTAATTTAAATATCTCACCTGTCAAACATTTTACCTCCGCGCCTCTGGATTTTTAATTTTCGCCAGGACACATGATGAGAGACGTACGTGCCGTTGTGGGCGAGAAGAAAAGAACTAGAAACGCGCAGCGCAAATTAGCGGCCTGTCACCGTGAGGTGGAATGAGCCTCGGATTGACTCCCGCGGGATTGAAACGCCTCTTTATGTGGTTCTTCATGAAAGAAAGGCTGTTCTCGCGCATGTTTATTTTGCTGTGTTTTTTTCTCCTTTTTCGTTATAATTGTGTGTATACTTTCGAGATGTCGTTTCGGGCTTCTGGGGATTCGAGGTTTACGGTGAGTTTTAATTTTGAAGGTAGAATAGAGGGATGATTGCGCAACGGGTGAGGCGACGGGAGTATTGAGGAAGGGGTTTTTAAAGGTGAATTGAACATTTTTATCATCTTTAAAGTCAGATGCTGTGTATCGGTTTTCAATAAAGTTTTTTTTTGTTGCTTCACAAGAGTATCTATTTTATATATATGAATTTTACTTTCAAATAAGGTAGTAGAAATATAAAAGAAGACTAGTAATAAAATTTATAATTTCAATAGAGGCAGGGATCTTTCTATATAGGTACGTCGCCAAATGTAAGATTTCATCCCTTCGTCATAACGTATATAAAGTTTTAAAGAATATAAGAAAGAAATGGTTGGAATACGAAATTGATGTTTCTACATCACCGATTTCGAAGAGATTTTTCAATATCACTATATAGTTTCATTGAAAATAGATTATTCTGTTTTTAAATCAATTCTCATGACGAATTTCCAGTAACATGGCCTTTCAAGAGTATTTTTCTTAAATATTTAAACTCTATAGAAGCCTGCAGATTTTTATAAATTTAAATCCCATATCGAAATGTAAGCTAACTTTCCAACGCTCCCCAATCCGCTTTCGCCGTAACTCCATATTCCAGTTTAATCGCGATGGAGAAATCGCTCTGCCATCACGGCTGCAACTTTATCCAACATAGAAGTCCCCGTACGTTTACAGCCTATAAAACAAAACCAGCACCGTCAACACACATACATATATATAATATAATACATTTCCCTGGCCGCGTCCGCGCGAAACAAACCCTGCGGACGGAGCTTTAAAATCCGTTCCGCATATCGCGAGAGCGAATGTACACACGCGCGCGCTGTTACCGTTTACGATCATAACCGCGATCGATATAGCATGCATACGTATATCCACACCTATATACATACGCATCGCGCACGTGTATCTGGAACAAAGCAGCAGCGCCGTGGCATTCACGTCGCCCCCGTGCCGTCAATAATTCAGATAGACGAGGAGAAAATCTCCGGGACGGCATGCGGATCGGGGAAAAGGAGGCCATCGCGCGGAAGGGTTGAGAGAGAGAGAGCGAGAGAGGGAGAGTGTGAGCGATGTACGACGGGGGATTGCAGGACGCGGTTAGTTTTCTTGTCTTCTTTCTTTTGCGATTATAATAGTATAGCTGCTCCTCTCCCGCGATGGTGCGCTAGAAGGGCAGTGGCGCGGGGCTATTCGTCATTTTCAGAAGGCTGAAAAAGAAGCCGCTAGGTCGGCGTCCCGCTTTTTGTTCAGATACTTTGGCTTATATGTGGCGAGACAATTTTTGAAATGTAATTGTTGGGGAAACAGGGTATACTTGGTTAGGTTTCGAGTACAAGTGTTTCAATTAGTTATTGTGCAGTTTAAAACAAATTTGATCGACCGTCTTTTAACTTATCGCTTTGTTTTAATTAATTCAAATTCTTACCCACCTTTGAAAATATAATTTTTTTATTAAAATGATAATCACTTTATGTGTTTTTTTATTTTCCCATGAAAATCGAAATTACCATACTTATTAAAATGAATTCACATAAAAGTGTGCGCATAAGATCGGAAAATAAAAGTTTAAATTTGATCTTTGATTTTATAAAAATTTAATTTTGCTACTATGCTACTATGTTATAATGTTTCAAGGCTTTTTTACTCAATGACTTCTTTTAGTATATATTAAGAAAAATAATCTCTTTCTTAATTCACTGATATTTATCAGGTGATGCAGCATGTAATAAATAATTGAAAAAAGGTTGCAAAATAAAAAGTGTTCGTAACACACAATAATTTTTATTGCAAATCAAATATATACATACTAGATTTCTACATATTCCTACTGTAATCATTTAAAGCGGGAAAGGGAATTATAGCCAGAGTCACTTAAATGAGACTTAAACTTGTTTATTATATTCCACTACGTAAGCTTTGCCGACTTTTTTTCATGGAGCACGTCATTTGAAAATTGTTGAACGTATTTATTAAGTTCCTGGTTTTTTGTTTTTAAAGTTGACAATTTTTTTTTTCTGTAACGATACTAATTTGTTGTATTTCATTTTGAGACCATTAGAGGTGGTTTATTATGGAAATCTAATTAATCTACAAACCAAATTTTCGATTTCATAACTAAATATTCGAGGAACAACAACAATATTCCTAGTAGCCACCCTAAAATTGGAATCCAAAAGACAAACATTATATTTGCAATATTGATCGGTTTAGTAGTTTCACCTATTTTATGAATTTTCACGTAAAAACGTATGTGTTTCTCACTTAACAAACGGTCAACGCCCATCTGTGCTATATTTAACAAGATCGACTGAAACTTAGACAGCAATGGCCAATCTGGTGCTGTTGCGAAAGTTAAATACATGGTTACATCATTCTTCGAAATATGTATATAATCATCCTCGTCTACGTACAACCTTGTTCTAAAGCAGGATGACACGCAAGCAATATCATTGTTCGCGAGAAGTTGATTAGTACAGTTCGATAAATCTTTTACTCCGTGATAACGTTCACGAAGTTCCACATCTAATATGAGCTCCTTGTGACTTAAAAGTCCACAAATTGGTAGCCCTTTCTTTGACACGTCATCAAATGATTTTATGTCTGAACTGCGATCTGGTATAGTAGTGAGGGAACTTAAATTGCTGAACATGTAAGAACTTGTTATGAATTGAAAGTATACTAATATTATTAAACAAATTTTTTTCGGCCAGGAATTCAATGACTTATTATAACGTGATCCTACAAATATGCGCATACATTGTAAACCAGCAGAACAAGTTGTTTCTTCCATACAATATTTGAAGAATACTGTTAGTATTATGCCATTTAGGATAATCACAATCCAGATGTTTACAGAAAACACACGAAAGAATTTGCTTGAGTAGCTCACACTGTGTTTCAACGATACTGTACAGAAACCATCTACTTCAAAAGGATAGGTCTGCATCTTCCAATAATCTCTCAAATACATTGCAGGTAATATGAAATCCGTGGTTTCTTCTTCTTGATCTTTTAAAACTCCATGGGGTTTATAATCTTTGTCAATGAAACCGCCAAAGTCATAAAGTTTTATTGTGACAGAAGCGTTGATATGAGTTAGCACTATTCGTGCAACATCGGCGTATTTTCCAATTAAACTGTTGAAGTGATTTTTCGTTTTATCAATTATAATAAATTTTGAGCCAATATGAACACTTGATTTCAAGTTGTAACCAAACAGATTTCTTGTTTTATCGTAATTCATGGTATCGTATACTAAATTATCTACTATGTTGTTAACCTGGTGTTCTAACAGTGTCCAAGAGTAATTTTGAAACGAATTAGAATTAGTCACATTCCAAAATTTAGAAGATAAACAGCTGTAAGGATTATAAGTGTATAACATTAGTTCACCGTTGAACCTATAACATAAGTAGATAACCGACATAGCATTAAATTTCCACATTATGTGTAGAAAAGAGTAAGCTTGTGAACAACTAGTTTCAGAATTTTCGTTCAGTATGAAGAAGAATGCTTCATGATTCCACCAAATAGAATCTTTGAATCTCTTTAAAATTTCTGTTAAAGATGAGTGCAACCTTACAGTGATGAAAACATTATTCACAGGGGTATTTCTTTTACTGAGAACGGTTTCATTGATTTTATAAACTTTTTTAAACCTTTGGTGGTTTTGCAAAGTAGATTCTTTAGTTGATGCCTTTGAACTTATATCTATGAGTAATGAAGGGCCAACATTTTGATTAATAAATTGCAATTTCTCATCACTCCAATCGCCAAAAACAACTGTGTACTGATATTTTTTACAAATGAAATTTTGAAAAATCAATTCCTGTAAAAAGTTTTAATAAAATTCACATATAGTAATAGTTTTTTTTTTTTAAAGAACTAATGTCGTTTTTGGATGAACGTGTTAATACAAAAGTAATTTTTATAAATATTTTAAGATTGTATAAAACGATGGAAGTTACTTAAAAACTAATTTTAGGAAAATGATCTTACCATAAGTCTTAGAACTTGCTTGTTTTTTTCAAAAGGACTTTCATTCTTAAATAAAGCTGATACAATATTTAAAAAAATAACTACTTTTAATAAGCAAAAATAGATCGTGTTTACCTTTATTTTCATTCTTTTTTTTGATGAAAACTAAAGTTTATCTATGTCACATACCATCTCGCATACAACATATTTGTTACACTGCTTGGTATAAAATGTGAAATACTTCTTACAAAAGGGGGTTAACAGTTATGAATATTCCACTAGCTGCTAGTTATCGCAAAATCGTAAGTGTAAATTACTAAAAAAAAATAACTTTTAACTTACCGTATTTTATTGAAAAAGTATTGATATTTATTGAATTTCACATCACCTTTAGCAGATACTATATGTCAAATACTCAACTTTTATTAAACACATAAAAAGATTTTAAATTATTACTATGCTCCTGTGATAAAGTTGAAAAGGTGTATTTTTATTAACTAGTTGCCTATTAAAAAGTAGAATCTAAAAATGTTTACACATATGCAATTTGGGTGAATTTAAAAAAATTATTTTCTTCTACAAATTACGTCATTAAAATGTTGGCAAAATGTTACCCTAATTTTAGCAATACTGTTCAGCTTATTTACATATTTTATATTTTTTTTATTTTCCAACACTATTTATACGTTTTTATACTTAGACAATAAAAATGTTTTTACCAGAAATTGAGAAGTTCATTTTTTACATAATATTGACTCATAATTCTTTTTACTTTAGTTTTTCTTTCTACATTTTCTGAAGTGATGTTATCGTTATGTTGATAATTAAACTTTTTTTTGTAAGTATTTTAAAGTTAAAATAACTTTTTGTGAGTAAAAAAGTATCTTACATAATTTTTATAAACTATCTTAAATATATGAAAGATCTATTCGATATATTAATGCCTTTAAACGATAATTACTTCATAAATAAGTAAAATAAGATTATTATCTTACATCATTGAAGTAATTTTTTCTTCTTCACTTTTAAATACGAATATCTTTTTTATAGGATTTTTTTACAAAATCTATGAAGATGAGCCATATAATAACCAAACTCAATGAAACAGATGTAATTTAATTTAACTGAAAGCATTATTTTATTCTCGTGTTCTTGCAATATCTCTTATTAAATAATGCATACTGAACTAAAACAACGCCTATGAGGAGATCCAGAAAAGATCTACAGTTGTCCCAAAAATGATCAAAAAAATAGGATAGGTTTTGTTTTGTCACATCGATTATACCTAGGATACTTGGGAACGTCCTAAATAAAGTTTGAAAACATAAAATGAAACTAGACAGGACAACCTATCGTTTGTTTTTTACAGAATTATAATATGTTGATTCCTTCAAAAGTTGTAACAATTTATAGTCGAAAATGAAAAAGTATAAAAACATTTCTCATACAGGAATTTTACCCATTTACCCAATTATTTTTCATGAAAAATTACTATACTCTTGCTCGAGAGATAAACTTGCATTCTACTTAATTTTAGTATAACTTTGCCAATTTTTACTATACTGATTAGGAAAGAGAACAATAAGATAACTCTTAAAAAGATTTAAAATCTCCCCAAAAAAGTTTCTAAAATTAGACAAGTATGAGTATCTTTTCAATTCTCTTCCCCACGAAAAAATTATATCTTCGAAACAGACTATAAAAATTTCTCTTAAAACTGATTGCCTTTGAAAACCTCTATGAATAAAAATTATTTTTTTAGTTGCCAAATTGATCTTCTTACAAAAATCTTTTTATTTAAGGGGGCAAATCTGGGATAAAGCCTGAAAAAATAGATTTTAGTATAATTAGTCAGGTGTGGCACAGTATTTAGCAATTGAATAATCACTAGTCCCGGCGGCCGTGTCCAACAAACCATCTACTTCATATGCACATGATTGCCAAATTTATCAAGGGCGCTAGGCAATCACATAACTCACGCACGTCTACTACAAGTTCTCCGGCTGAGACTTTTACCTCTACGGGGTGGGGCCCTCGCGTACGAGCCGCCACGGGACCGCAGCTACTTGTCGCTCGTTCGCTCAAATCATACACACACACACACACACACACACATGCACGCACGCACGCACGCACACAAACACACACACGCACACACTCATACACACACACTCTCATACACGAGTCTCCCTCGCTGGGAGACTGTTCGATTCGACCACTACTCGTCGCTCGCTCGCACACACATACACTCTCTACACTACGCGCAAGTCTTCCTCTCGGGAAAGACTGTTCATCCACTAAAGGCGGCGGCACTCTCGGATCACTCTTACTCACACACACACACACACACACTCTCTGCTCGGCTAAATCTCGCTATACTTCTAATACCACCTACCTCCTAGTTCCCACGGAGGTCGTGCTCACTCTCAGCACCACCCCTCGACTCGCGGATGCTCCCGGGGGCTTCGATGCTCGTCGTCTCCGTCGCTGTCCAACCAGGTGCATTGCTGTTGCAGCCCTCTCTTAGCTGCGCGCGGCTTCCTGACGATGGCAAGGCGAAGGTGGTAGGTGAATTGGCACTAGGAAGGTTCCTATAACGTATATAAGCGTACACACGACGTGTCTTCTCGACTCGGCAGTCGGCGTGGAGGAGAAGAATGCCGGCCGGTCGCGCTCGCTCTCCCCTCTCTCACTGGCCCCGGTATGTCCGCTCTTTCGTGATGGGCACGGCGTCGCGTTCATTCGGACGGCGCGCGCTGTTTGAACCTCGGCCTCTCGCGCTGCGTTGGCTCTTGCTCCGATCTCTTGCTCATGTCAAACGCAATGATCGCGGAGCGTTGAGATGCTTTTGCAGCATCGCACAGGTCATTATTTTTTCAAATCTAAATAAAAAACAACCTTTATACCTCTAAAATATACATAAAAAACAACATTTCAACACCTCCTTGGCTCCTCTATTTTGATTTATAAGTCTGTAATAACCACTGGATTTAAGTATTAATTTTTGCGTATCACCTCAGGGCACGAAGTGCTGGCTCGACCAAATGAGCTCAAATTTGGTGGAGATCTACTTTATATGTATCTACACTGCTTAAGTCAAGCTGCAGATGTTGAAAAAGTTGGACTGATCTTTCATTAATATTCATCTTTGAATAATTTTTTAAAGATTTTTCAAAAAATTTTTTTACATATTTCTATATGTAAAAACTGATTGGTTGTCTATTTTCAAAATCTGCTTGACTTATGCAGTGTAGATACATATAAGAAGATCTCAACTAAATTTGAGCTCATTTGGTCAAGGCATCCCAGGGCAGCGCTTCATGCCCTGAGGTGATATGCAAAAATTGATACTTTAATCCAGTGGTTATTACAGACATATAAATCAAAATAGATGGGCTAGAGAGGTGTTAAAATGTTGTTTTTTATGTATATTTTTGAGGTATATAGATTATTTTTTATATAGATTTGAAAAAATAATGACCTGACTAATTATACTAAAATATATTTTTTCAGGCTTTAACTCAGGCTTGCCCCTTAATAGTAAAAATTGATCTTGTCAATACTATTTAAAATGCGCATTTCTTCAGTTGCCAGTCCTGTATTGTCATGGCCGATGCAAGGCAGTATCCGATCTAAAACCTACAAGTGCGATAAGGATAGATATACTGTCATGGACAAAACAAGGCAGTAAATAGCACTTCCACCACTCCTCCATTTTACTATAAGAAAAAACGTTCCTCACTTTACGATCCGCCATGACACTTTAAATCCCATTGATCCTGTAAATAGTATAAAAAAATATTGCATATTCTATAATAAATATTTTGAAGTACTAATATTTTCATAAAATTTACTTTTTATAAAAGTGTAAACGTAGGCAAGTACGAGTATCTTACCGCTCTCTCTTATAAATAAAGTAGACTCTTTGGAAATTTCGTGGATTGATGAACTTCAAAATTTAAACTTCAAAATTTAATCTTAAAAATAGTATTCTACCTGGTAGAAATGGTAACCAACCGTTAACCATCCGTTCACCAAATCGCAAAGGTTTGGCCAACCGTTTAACCAACGGTTGGTAATAATTACCGCTTATTTCATCACGGAATAAGTCTTGCGGTTGGCCAATGAAAGCTATAATAAGAAAAGTGATTTCTTGATCCAAATAAATGGTTCATTACCTTCGTAAATGGTAGCCGATGACGAAGTTTAGGTGGTGCGCACCGTAGGTTTTTGGCTGTAGGGGTTCGATCTCATCGAATGCGTCGTCTAGGTGTTCAGGGTGACCGATTACGGAGTCTAGGTGGTGCGCTCCGTAGTTTTTTGCATCTAGGTGTCGGAATTCATTCCATGCGTCGTCTAGGTGTTCGGAGTAGCTGATGACGATGTCTAGGTGATGCGCTTCGTAGTTTTATGCATCTAGGTGTTGGAACACATTGAATGCGTGGTCTAGGTCTTTGGGGTAGCCGATTACGGAGTCTAGGAGGTGTGCACTGTAGTTTCTTGGCTGTAGGTGTTGGATCTCATCGAATACGAGGCCCAGGTGTTCGAGGTAGCCGATGACGATGTCTAGGTGGTGCGCTCCGTAGTTTTTTGCGTCTACACGGAAAAAAATATCTTATGAAAAATTACTAGAATCTCAGGTAAAGATGACCTCACACTCTTGAGCAATTTAGTATACTTCTACTAATTATTAGCATAGTTCTATTAAAAATGAATAGAAAAAGTTTTAACATTTATTATAGTTACGATTAATTTTTAGTAGATAATATGGTAAAAATTTTAAATCTAAATTTTAACAGAATAGAAAATAATTTTTACCATATTATTTACTAAAAATTAATAGAATTAATTTAATTTTTAGTCTAAGTTATACTGAAAATTTAAGGCATGTTCTTGTTTGTGCACATAAGGATTGTGCACATATTTATTGTGCACAGATAGCATTGGTACAGATCTATATATATATATATATGCCAATGTTAAAGTGTGCACAATTAATAGTGCACAATCAGTATGTGCATAAACAAGAACACGTCAAATTTAATAGACAGTATAGTAATTTTGTTGGCGCGAGGGCTGTCGGTAAAACAGGGTGTACCATATGTGGACAAGTCGAAACCTCACTTACAAGTGCGGCAGTGGCCGAGTGAATAAGAGCGCAGTTTCGTAGTTGGAGGGTCGAGGGTTCGAATCTCCTTCTCCGGAGTTTTTTTTTCTCATGAATTTCAACCTCTCGTCAAAATTACTATAATATATTATAAAACTTGATAGAATGCAAGTATGTCCCACTTTTAATTAACACTCTAGTAATTTTTAATGGATATTCCACTAATTTTTCATAAGGTATTTTTTTCCGTGTACGTATCGGAATGCATTCCATGCGTGGTCTAGGTGGTCGTGGTAGCCGATGACGGTGTCTAAGTAATGCGCTCCGCACTTTTCCTCGTTCACCACGTTTGCGATGCGTTCCAACACCTGGAGCCAAAAAACTATGGAGCGCACCACCTACACATCGTTTTCGGCTTCCCCGAACACCTGGGCCACGTATTCGATAAGATCCAACACCTACAGCCAAGAACCTACGGTGCGCACTACCTAGACTCCGTAATCGGCTACCCCAAAGACCTAGACCACGCATTCGATGTGTTCCAATACCTAGATGCAGAAAACTACGAAGCGCACCACCTAGACATCGGCATCGGCTACCCCGAACACCCAGACGACGCATTCGATGAGATCCAAAACCTACAGCCAAAAACCCTACGCTGCGCACCACCTAGACTCCGTAATCAGTCACCCGGAACACCTAGACAACGCATTCGACAAGTTCCAAAACCTAGAGCCACAAACCTACGGTGCGCACCACTAGACTCCGTCATCAGCTACCCAGACCACTTAGACCACACATGGAATGCATTCCGACACTTAGATGCAAAAAACTTCGGAGTGCACCACCTAGACATCGTCATCGGCTACCCCGAACACCTGGGCCACGTATTGGATTCACCCTGAGATCTTAACGCATAAAACTACGGAGCGCATCACCTAGACATCGTTTTCGGCTACCCCAAACACCTGGGCTACGTATTCGATAAGAATCAACACCTACAGCCAAGAGCCTACGGTGCGCACCACCTAGACTCCGTAATCGACTACCCCAAAGACCTAGACCACGAATTCGATGTGTTCCAACACCTAGATGCAGAAAACTACGAAGCAAACCACCTAGACATCGGCATCGGCTACCCCGAACACCTAGACGATGCATTCGATGAGATCCAACACCTACAGCCAAAAGCCTACGGTGCGCACTACCTAGACTCCGTCATCGGCTACCCAGACCACTTAGACCACACATGGAATGCATTCCGACACCTAGACGCAAAAAACTACGGAGTGCACCACCTAGACATCGTCATCGGCTATCCCGAACATCTGGGCCACGTATTAGATTCACCCTGAGGTCTTAACGCATAAAACTACGGAGCGCACCACCTAGAGTCCATCATCGGCCACGCCAAAGACCTAGTAGACGCATTCGATGCTTTTAATTATCGATAGTTCACCATATACTGGCCTACCGTTCGTCAATATTTTTGTTATTCGTTGGCCAAAAAGATTGGTCAACCATTGCAGTTAAGCCATTTTGGTTGGGTTATTTTCTACCAGGGCTGCTTAATATTTAATGAAATTTACTACCACTACAAATCAAATAAAAGAAAGTAGTGAAATCAATCATCGATAGCCCAGTAATCTACTTTTATCTACTTACTAAATTTTTCTAAAACACGGATGGTAGAAATCGAACACAAAAAAGTCGTAGAATCAAATAACACCTAGTCAAGTATATATATTTGTTAATTTAATGCTGTATGACTAATATATAAAAATGACTATCAATGTTTTTGTGACTATTTTAAATACATAAATATATATACATACAAGCGCGTTCGCTGTTGCTGCTTATTATTCTGATACTTTGGCTTATATATGGCGGGAAAATTATTGAAATATAATTATCGGGGAAACATGTTATACTTTGTTAGGTTTCGGTTCCAAGTGTTTCAATTAGTTCTTGTGTTTAAAACAAACTTTTTCGAGGGCCTTTTAATTTTTCGTATTGTTTTAATTAATTTGAATTCTTATTCTGCACCTTTTAAAATAATTGTTTTTATTAAAAAGGCAATCACTTTGAGTGTTTCTATATTTTCCCATAAAAATTGAATTTACCGTACTTATTAAAATGAATCTACATAAAAGTGTGTGTATAAGATCTGAAAATAAAAGTTTAAATTTGACCTTTGATTTTATGAAAATTTTAGTTTGCTACTATGTTATAATATTTTAAGGCTTTTCTACTCAATGACATCTTTTATTATTCATTAAGAAAAATTATCCCTTTCTTAATTCACTGATATTTATCAGGTGATGCAGCATTTAATGATTGAAGAAAAGTTGGAAAATAAAAAATGCTGGTGATACACAATAATTTTTATTGCAAATCAAATACATAGTAGATTTCTACACATTACTGCTACTGTAACGCTACTAATTTCTTGCATTTCATTTTAAGACCATTAAAGGTGGTACCTTATGTATATAGATACAGTAAAGGCGTTTCCCCACTGGCGTGATGTTCCTGTGATGTGTCTGTGTCAAGCTTATTAAAAATGAAATACATAAAATCACAAAAAATGAAGAGAACACTTCGCTGCAGTTTTGAACGATCTATCACCCAGTACAAGTTTGAAGTCGAAATATTAAGTGGTTTTTGCAAAAACTTTGAAAGAAACCGAATTTTGTTTTGATCGTTCAAAACTGCAGCGAAGTGTTCTCTTGATTTTTTGTGATTTTATGTATTTCATTTTTAATAAGCTTGAAACTGTGCCAATTGCTCGGTCGGTAATGATAGGACTATGGCACCCCGTTAACGGGGTGCCATAGTCCTACCATTACCGACCGAGCAATTCACACAGTTTCAAGCTGATTAAAAATAAAATACGTCGAATCACAAAAAATCAAGAGAACACTCTTCTGTGTTTTTTAACGTTCTATCATTCAGTCAAAGTTTGGAGTCGAAATATCAAGTCATTTCTGCAAAAACTTTGAACAAACGAAATTTAATTTCGTTCAAAGTTTTTGAAAAAACGGCTTGATATTTCGACTCCAAACTTTGACTGGATGATAGAACGTTAAAAAACACAGAAGAGTGTTCTCTTGATTTTTTGTGATTCGACGTATTTTATTTTTAATCAGCTTGAAACTGTGTGAATTGCTCGGTCGGTAATAGTACGAGTAAGGCATCCCCTTAAGAAGTGTAGTACAGATTGCGTCTGGAACACTTCTTAAACCATGGAGTACATAGGCACGTAGATGGCGAAATACAAACATGTTTCAAAAGTGTGCCAAATCACACGGAATATCGCGATCACAGACACACCTGCACAGGAACATCACGCCAGTGGGGAAAATCCCTAACCCATGTACTATATGTTCCCTGTTCTTTTTTGCTTGTAGCGAACGGGCGATAGTCGATTAGACGGTCGATATCGATGGCTCATTTCAAATGGAGTTTATTACAACAGCTGGACGTTTTATTTATAAAATTATATGAACAAACTAAGTTTAAATATCAAAATTGAATAGTTATTGTGTATTTTCAGAGGGAAATTAGTGACCTAGAGGGATATAATTGTACAGAAACTTGATTTGTGAAAAAGAGAAAAGTATTATAAAGAATGCAAGAATGTTAAATTTTGTTTATAACGATATATATTAAAATAAATCAAATTAAATAATTATATGACGATTATGACATTTGGAATAGTTTTTTTTGGTAGAAAAATGGCTGAAAAATAGTTTAAAACTCTAAAAGAAATCGATTATTTGGCAAAAAATCGGTACCTTTTTCCCTTAAAATGAATCCACATAAAAGTGTATGTATAAGATCTGAAAATAAAAGTTTAAACTTGACATTTGATTTTATGAAAATTTTAGTTTGCTACTATTTTATAATATTTCAAGGCTTTTTTACTCAATGACTTCTTTTAGTATGCATTAAGATTAATTATCCCTTTCTTAATTCAGGAATATTTATCAGGTGATGCAGCATTTAATGATTGAAAAGAAGTTGGAAAATAAAAAACGTTGGTGACACACAATAATTTTTATTGCAAATCAAATACATACTAAATTTTTACACATTGCTAATTTAACTTTAATCATTTGAAGCGAAAAAGAGAATTGTAGCCAGAGTCACATGAGGTTTAAACTTTCCGATATTTTATTAAGTTTGCCTAGACTATTTTATTACATTCCACTACGTACGCCTTGCCGATTTTTCTTCATATACCTAGCACGTCATTTGAAAATTGTTGAACGCATTTATTAAGTCCCTGTTGTTTTTTCAAAAGTTGACAATTTTGTTTTTTTTAATTTTTTGTAACGATATTAATTTGTTGTATTTCATTTTGAGACCATTAAAGGTTTATCATGGAAATCTAATTAAATTACAAACAACGATTTCGATTTTATAACTAAATATTCAAGGACCAACAAAACTGTTCCAAGTATCCACCCTATAATTAGAATCAAAAAGACAAACATTATATTTGTAATACTGATCGGTTTAGTAGTTTCACCTGTTTTATAAATTTTCGCGTAAAATCGTATCTGTTTCTCACTTAACAAATGGCTAACGCCCATCTGTGCTAAATCTAACAAGATCGAATGAAACTTAGACAGCAATGGCCAATCTGGTGCTGTTGCAAAAGTTAAATACATGGTTACATTATTCTTCGTAATATGTATATAATCATCCTCGTCTACGTACAACCTTGTTCTAAAGCAGGATGACACGCAAGCAATATCATTGTTCAAGAGGAGTTGATTGGTACAGTTTGATAAATCTTTTACTGCGTGATAACGTTCACGAAGTTCCTCATCTAATATGAGCTCCTTGTGATTTAAAAGCCCATAAATTTGTAGCCCTTTCTTTGATACATCATCAAGTGATTTTATGTCTGAACTGCGATCTGGTATAGTAGTGAGGGAACTTAAATTGCTGAACATGTAAGAACTTGTTATGAATTGAAAGTATACTAATAGTATTAAACCAATTTTTTTCGGCCAGGAATTCAGTGACTCATTATAGCGAGAGCCTACAAATATGCGCATACATTGTAAACCAGCAGAACAAATTGTTTCTCCCATACAATACTTGAAGAATACTGTTAGTATTATGCCATTTAGGATAATCACAATCCAGATGTTTACAGAGAACACACGAAGAAATCTGGTTGAGTAGCTCACGCTGTGTTTCAACGATGCTATACAGAAATCATCTACTTCAAAAGGATAGGTCTGCATTTTCCAACAATCTCTCAAATACATTGCAGGTAACATGAAATCCGTGGTTCCTTCTTCTTGATCTTTTAAAGCTCCATGGGGTTTATAATCTTTGTCAACGAAACCGCCAAAGTCATAAAGTTTTATTGTGACAGAAGCGTTGATATGAGTGAGCACTATACGTGCAATATCGGGGTATTTTCCAATTAAACTGTTGAAGTGATTTTTCGTTTTGTCAATTCTAATAAATTTTGAGTCAAGATGAACACTTGATTTCAAGTTGTAACCAAACAGATTTCTTGTTTTATCGAAATTCATGGTATCATATAATAAAGTATCTACTATGTTGTTAACCTGATGTTCTAACAGTGTCCAAGAGTAATTTTGAAACGAATTAGAATTAGTCACATTCCAAAATTTAGAAGATAAACAGCTGTAAGGATTATAAGTGTATAACATTAGTTCACCGTTGAAACTATAACATAAATAGATAACCGACATAGCATTAAATTTCCACATTATGTGTAGAAAAGAGTAAGCTTGTGGGCAACTAGTTTCAGAATTTTCGTTCAGTATGAAGAAGAATGCTTCATGATTCCACCAAATAGAATCTTTGAATCTCTTTAAAATTTCTGTTAAAGATGAGTGCAACCTTACAGTGATGAAAACATTATTCACAGGGGTATTTCTTTTACTGAGAACGGTTTCATTGATTTTATAAACTTTTTTAAACCTTTGGTGATTTTGCAAAGTAGATTCTTCAGTTGGTGCCTTTGAACTCCTATCTATGAGTAATAAAGGGCCAACATTTTGATTAATAAATTGCAATTTCTCATTACTCCAATCGCCAAAAACAACTGTGTACTGATATTTTTTACAAATGAAATTTTGAAAAACCAATTCCTGTAAAAATTTTTAATAAAATTCACATATAGTAATAGGTTTTTTTAAAGAACTAATGTCGTTTCTGGATGAACGTGTTAATATAAAAGTAATTTTTATAAATATTTTAAGATTGTATAAAACGGTGGAAAAAAACTAATTTTAGGAAAATGATCTTACCATAAGTCTTAGGACTTGCTTGTTTTTTTCAAATGTACTTTCATTTTTAAATAAAGCTGATACAATATTTAAAAAAATAACTACTTTTAAGGTGATGTGAAATACCGACATAATTTCCAAACATGGATATCTCATGAAAATACTAATAGAATCGTCCAAAAAAAAATCTGAGTATAGTATTAACATATACAGAGCGCTTGACGTTCGTGTTTTTCCAAAAAAATGATGACAATTTATTTAATTAAATAAAAACCGTACTGTCGGTAAGTAGGAATCTGCAATTAAGCTACTTTTAAAACATGGATATCTCATGAAAATACCAATAGAATCACCCAAAAAAAAATCTGAATATAGTGTTTAAGTGTGCGGAGCGCTTGACGTTCGTCTTTTTCCAAATAAACGTTTAAATGTTGATTTAAAAAATATTGAAATTCACGGTTTCACATGGCCTTAATAAGCAAAAATAGACCGTTTTTACCTTTATTTTCATTCTTTTTTTGATGAAAACTTAAAATAGGTTTATTTATGTCACAGTCCATCTCGCTTACAACATATTTGTTACACTGCTTGGTATAAAATGTGAAATACTTCTTACAAAAGGGGGTCAACAGTTATGAATATTCCACTAGCTGCTATGTTATCGCAAAATCGTAAGCGTAAATTATTAAAAACAAGTAGCGGTCGTACCTAAAAATAAATTTTAATTTTCCTTATTTTATGAAAAAGTATTGATATTTATTGAACTTCACATCAACTTTAACAGATACTATGTCAAATACTCAATTTTTGTTAAACACGATTTTCGAAACAGACTTTATAAAAATGCCTTTTTCTCTTAAAAACAATTGCCTCTAAAAACCTCTATGAATGAAAATTATTTTTTTTTGGTTGCTAATTCGATCTTCTTACAAAAATCGAACTTTTTATTTAAAAGTAAAAATTGATCTTGTCAATACTATTTAAAATGCGTAGTTCTTCAGTTGCTATTCCTGTACTAAGTAAAAAGAATAATTTTTTTTATGATTCTATAAATAGTATAAAAAAATGATTGCATATTGAATAGTGAATCTTTTTGAAGTACTTATATTTTCTTCAAATTTACTTTTTACAAAAGTCTAGTCAAGTACTATTGTCTTACCGCTTTCTCTTACAAATAAAGTTCAAAATTTATTCTTAAAAATAGTATTCTTCTTAATATTAAATGATATTTACATAAAGTCTTTTGAAACAAATATGTTTTTGAGTTTTACTTTTGACTAATATACGAGTGACTATCAATGTTTTTTTTGACTATTTTAAATAGGGGGGACTGGGGTAAAACGTGATACTTTTTGGAAAGTGTTTATTAAAAATAGATAATAAAATAATAACATTATTTAACGCTTGAATTGTTTTTAGTTTACATTCAGGTAACTGATAATCGACTTGGTTAGAAAAAATATTTGTAAAAATGTTATTAGTAATTTACGAAAGTATCCCGTAAAAAATTTGTCGAGGTAAAACGAGATACTTTCATTATTCTTACCGAAATGAATTAAGCGGTATTCGACATTCTAGAAATAATACTATGATGTAAAACCGATGTTTAACACTTTAAGGGCGGCATGTTCCATATATGGGTCATGAATTATTATAATTTCTTTTATTTGTATGCTCTTTAAATAACGCTTCCCAAAAAAATGCTCTTATGATTGACTGTTGTATTTCTTAAAATCTTAGAAAATAGAAGTAACATTCAAAATTTTATTTTTATTCAAATTTTGTCTGCATTATGCAGACTTATGCATAATGCAGACTTTAATGCAGATTTTTTGTCTGTCTTATGCATTAGCCGCCCTGAAAGTGTTAATGAAGAAATCTTTTATTAATAATTATAAATTAACTTTTTTTTTTATAAAAAATCTCTGAAGCCATATTTTTTTCTGACCATCTTTGTTGGGAAGACTCTAATACATTTACGTATTTCTGTACCAAAAACCAAATTAATTTTATAGATGTGTAATGTATGAACTTCGCACTACATGTCTATTATTAGTTTATTTTATCGTTACATTAAAAGAAAAGAGAAAATAAGCTATCCGGTTTTACCCCAACCTAAAGTATCCGATTTTACCCCAAAGTTTGAAAAAAAAGTAATTATTTATATTTTGCAATGAAAAGTGAAATTAAGAAACGGAATTGCCCCTACTTATTTATTATAACATAAATAATAAGGTTATGTTCATACTGAAGGAATATGTTGCTTACAGGAAGATTATACGCACTATGATTGTTACGATGAACACGGTGTTGCGAGCTAAGAAATCTTTGACCTCTTCTATAAAGTCAACACGAGGCGTTTTCGACATGCCGATCGTATACAAAATGATAATGTGAACAGTCTGAAAGAGATAGCATTGCTATTATTTTGATCGCACTAGTAGTAAACCGAGAAATTGAGAATTCCGGTTTTACCCTAGTCTCCCCTATATAAATATACAGGGTGAGTCATTTTAATTTCTCCAATCAAGTATTTCGGAGGGGGGAGGGGGGGGGGGCAAAAGTTGTTCAAGGTCGAATCCAAGGTCAAATTGACTGGAGAAATTAAAATAAGGCTCTCCCGAGTAGCGTTCGTGCCTAATGACTCACCCTGTATATACATACGGGCGTCGTCGTTGTTGCTGCTTTTTGTTCTGATACTTTGGCTTATATGTAGCCGGAAATTTGTTGAAATGTTGTATTGTAGGGGGAACAGGTTATACTTGATTAGGTTACGGTTCCAAGTGTTTCCATTAGTTTTTGTATTTAAAAAAAATTTGATCGAGGGTCTTTTAATTTATCGTATTGTTTTAATTAATTTGAATTCTTGTCTACCTTTTAAAATAATTTTTATTAAAATGGCAATCACTGAGTGTTTCTATATTTTCCCATAAAAATCGAAATTACCATACTTATTAAGGGAAGAAGGTACAGGAAAGCCAAATATTGTTTATAATTTAGGGAAACTCTTTTTTTATTGAAATGTATACAATATATACAAAATGTAGTACAAGAAAAACTCTCCTGGTCCAATTTTAGAGATTTTATAAGCTGCACTGGCCAGAACACCTCTATAAAAGGTATATATGCGAGCGTTCGCCAGAAACCAGCCAGCGGGCGCGCGCGACGCATTTTTCGTGCAAAACACGCTTTTTTCAACTCGTTCGTAATCGTATTCTGAGTCTCTCAGAAAAAAACAATACATATATCGATAGATTTTTTCCTGCTCTGTCCAATGGTGCTATTGTTTTTTCTCTGAAACTCTTTCTTCTGGTCGAAAATTCGAGTTGAAAGTTCAGAGCCATTTTTCTCAAAGTATATCGTGTTTTTTTTAAAACACCTAAATTTTCAAATTGGAGAAATGAAGGGCTCAAAAGTAATAAGATCAAAAAGATAGCGGTGAGTGGTGGCGCGAGCTTGGAATTGTAGGGTTTTGGTGATATGCATTTTGAAAAAAATTATGATATACTTTGAGAAAAATGGCTCTGAACTTTTAACTCGAATTTTCGATCAGAAGAAAGAGTTTCGGAGTAAAAACAATAGCACCATTGGAAAGAGCAGGAAAAAATTTATCGATATAGAGTTGAACTCTCAATGGCTTTCAGTCAATGTGGGCCAGTTCGTAGATACATGTTTTTGGTACGCGAATAAACAACTTTACATTGCTATATTATTCAAAAGCGGCTTTTATCACTTCTACTGCTAATAAATCATAAGTTACTTTTTATTTATTCAAAAACTTGTATTTTTAATGATTTTATGATGGAAAAGGCATTGAAAATTAAGGTGTAACCTAAAAGTCTCAATATGATTTTGAACTAAATGTATTCTAGAAAATGAACCCAAAAGCTCAAACCCGTGTATCAAAACTTGTTAAATTGCAATTTCTCATCACCCCAATCGCCAAAAACAACTGTGTACCTACTGAACTAAAACAACTTATCAGGAATTCCAGAAAGAATCTACACTTGACCTAAAAAGGATCAACAAAATTTCTTTAAAGTACATTTTCCGGATTAGTTTTGTCACATTCTTGTTTCAAAACATTTTCTTTAAAAGTTTGATAACATCAAATGAAACTAAATAGGGCTACCTCTCATTAATTTTTTTCAGAATTAAAATATGTTGATTCCTTCAAAAGTTGTAACGATTTTTAAGTTGAAAATGAAAATGTATAAATATACGCAAATTGCAAAACTTCTGACTCTCAGTTAGTTTCATTTTATTAAGGACCTTCTTGTAGGCTAAATGGCTAGGGTTGAAAGAAGAGTCTTCTTGGCATTTTCTTGAAAATTTCCAATTTTCGAAGAAAATGTGTTACCAACGCTTTTTTAATTGTTCACGATTTTTTTATTCGTTATATAAGAACGATAAAAATGCCGGTCAGGAAAGTGTATTTTGAATAGTATATTGTCTGCCAAGGGCGTAAAGTGGGTCTTTTTAGACCGAGTGTGGGGTTGCAGTACGAGTCGAAGGTGAGCTAGCACGAGCCGACGACGAGTACGTTTGCAAACCTAAGAAGAGTACTGCAACCACACGAGGTCAAAAAACCCACTTAGCCCTTAGTGCACACAATATTTTTTGTACCGCAAGTATAGATTTTTGGGTTTTTTCAAAATATCGATGATTTTCTTTAACAATCTTGAAAACTCCATTCAAAAACGACGGCGGGCGCTTTGCAGTTTTTACCGCCCGCTACTGCGAGCAGCGGGCGCTCTTCGATTTTTACCGCCCACCAGCAGCGGGCGCTTTTCAGTTTTTACCGCCCGCTGGGCGACAAGCGGTCACTTTCGGCTCTATTAATAGGTTCGAAAAAAGCGAAAATTGTGTTTGCGGTACAAAAAAATATTTTCAACCGTTCTCGAGTTCGCCTCAAGTGCCGTTCTTCTGTAGATTTCCTCGTCCAGGAATTTTACCCAATTACCTAAAATATCATTTACACTTAATATCGAACAAAATAGCTGAAACTACAAATTCTCCAAAACCTCCCGAATCCCTCCCACTCCACCCTTTTCCCCATCGAATATCTCCGAATCCCTCCCTCCTCTCGCATTCCTCCAAACACTTCTATGTCCCTCCACTCCTCTTGGCATTCCAGCGTGCCCTTGCTCTCGCCGCCCCTTCGCTTTCCCTCCATTGCCTCTAATCTTTTGCCGGGAATTCTACAGGATCGACTGCTGACCAGCAACTTATCGAGCTGCCGCTGCTGCTGCGTCGAGGAGCGCAATCAATCGGGCGATCGGCAGCAGCAGCAGCATCGCCGCTCTCCGCTGCCGCCGCCGCACTGCATCACCTGCTGCTGTCTGTCCGCCGGGACGATCAAGTGTCGGCTGCCACAGTCTGCCGGGAGGTGAGAGAGAGAGAGAGAGAGAGAGAGAGATTTTCCGCTCTCGTAATTGCGAGGTTTAAGGTCGCAGCGCTTGTCGGTGGGAGGAGGTGCGTGCGGAAGTCTCTCTGTGACGCGCCATGAACGGTGCTCGACGAGTGCACGCCGAGAGTGGATCAAGGGGTTAGCGATGGGGGTGTTGTTGCCGCGCGGGGATAGAACGCCCTGAATTTCGGAGTTTGGGCTTGTTCGATTTTCGAGCTTTTGGAAATTGAGGTCTCTCGGGCTCGCGATTTTGGTTTCATTGTTGAATAAGTTAGTATTGTGTCGGTGACCCTCAAGTTAATATTGAACGGGACGGATGGAAAAATATTTCTAATAGTTTACTTTTACTGTGTTTATTCAGATTTAGGTATTTTGCAGTACAATAATAAAAATAATAATTTGTCAGCATCATTATAAATCGGTAGAAAGTTTAATTTAAAAACAAAATAATTCACTCTTTCATATAGAATTATCAATTAATACAGACTAGATTTTTTTTATTAAGAATTTATGCTTATAACCGTGCATTTCTTTACCCCTTCTGAGCCGAATATATTAATTACTGCAATAGTCCGTCCAATCATTGAATTTACTACTTAAAACGTATACTAAAACAACAGAACACTCTGCGTGACGGAAAAACGTACCACTCGCCTAGCTTCGACAAAACAAATCATTCCTCTTCACCGGTCTCCTCGTTCACCCCAATCTTCTGAAAATAAAACGCACCTATTGTTTATAAAACAAGACAACAAAAGAAAAGAGAATAATGATACCCAGCTCACGCCCACACTCTTAATCCACACTCGCCTAATCGCTCTGTTTATAACGGGCGATTTCTCACGCCGAACCCGTACGTCAACGCGGGGGTGATATCCGCAGCAGCCCCTCTACCCGCTACCGACACGCGTTGTCACGGCGAATCGCCTCTCAATCGTTCGCCAATTAGAAATTTGCATTATCTCCTCTCCCTCCCTTGTACTCACGTAATCCCCAACACCTGTACATCACGCACGCACGCAGATGCGGCAGCGAACAGCGACAGCGGGAGGAGGAGGTGGAGATTCCGCTGGATTACAACGGCGGGGATTACACGGGCGCCGCTAAGCCGCGGGAGGAACGACGCAGGAGACGGAGGCGCGTCGCCGGCACGACGAGCAGCGCCGTCGACGAGATCCTTCGCGAGATGAGCCTCTGCACGTCTGCCGTGATATCGGACGAGGAGCTCGATATCGGCCCACGACGAGAAAGCGAGGTACAGCTGTATGGGGGTGTGTCGATATGGTTTGTTTGCTTGTTTGTTTTTTTTTTGGAAGTTCAAGGTGAACGGGATAATGTATGTTTTGCTTGGGAGTTTGTATGGAGGTACGATGTTAATGAAAAAATGTTTTGCTTTTTCTTTTGTATACTCGAAATATGAGAAAGGGGGTGTCGTTCGAAGGGTGCGTCTGTTGTTGTATGATACTCGCGAAAAGTGAAAAGCGAATTAGTCGTTGATGTACGAAAAATATTTGTTTTGCCGATGCGTTTAGGAGTTTCAATCTTAAAATAATGAAAAAGTAATATATTCTTGTTAGGTACTGTTTTAAAGGAGTGTGGTATACGTAAATTCAAATAAATTAGTCCCGATAAAAATATACGTGTATTAAGTAGCTCATATGTAAAGTTCACTTCTAAATCTGGCTGACCATTTTTGAGTTCCACTCCTTCAATCGAAAGTCGGTATAATATACAGAGGTAAGAAAATAGAGCGAAAGTGAAATAATGTTCCTGCTTAAAGGTTCACAACAGAAGAGAATAACATCAACAACCTAATTTATGGATATTCATAATATATTCATGCGATAAACTCCATTATTTGCATGTATTATATCGCCATTATTCATACATTTAAATATCTACCTCCATTCTATTTCCATCTACCTGATCGAGAAACCCTAGATAATATACTTCTCCTTACAATTTCCCAATAATATACCCTTTTCAGCTCTCGCTCATGTTTCCCTCTTCCCTTTCTTCTTGGTTTTTTAGCCTCCCACGTATTATCCGAAACATACGACCAACCATTTCTTTCACCGCACCTCTCGCGCGTCTCTAATGTACTCTCGCTCTCTCCTTCTCCGATTCTCCGAAACGTGCGATCCTTCAATCGCGGCAGCGCGCAGTTCGCCTCCGCGTGTATTAATGGCCCGGGCTCAAGATTGCCAGTCTTCTCATGTGGTATTACCCACTCTCCTTGCATTCCCCGGCTGTCCTTGTCGCGACTCCAAGGCCGCCTTGGCTCCCCTCCATATGCCACATATATATATATATATATATATATAGTTCGACGCCGTCGAGCTTTTGTGTATACCTACGCTTTCGCGTATCTAATCGCGGGTCATTTTTTTTTCTCGGATTATTTTACACACATGCAGTAGGCTTATACTATCGTGCGTATGTATAGCTATTCGTCACTCGCTGTCGGCGATTTTACTTTTTGCTTTGTTTTTTTATTTTCTCACTGCTACTGCTGCTGCTGCTGCTGCTGTTGTTGTTTCGTATCGCGTGGTTTATTGATTCTTCGCGTTCGCCGCGGTTTATCATGTTTCTTTTTTCAGTTGATAGCGGTGCGCCTTTTGACTGCTATATTTCACCAAGTTTCGAACTGTAAATTTATGGGTTCGCGTTTTGAGAAATTTTCAGAAATTATCTTGCACGCAAACGGCTGTTTAGAAGCACATTTTTCATGATGTTCGAGAACGAATGATCAAGACTTTTCAAAATATATTACTTTTGGTTCTTGACTTCCCTGTTATTTAATTAACTAATGACTGCTGTTTTGATTTATTTTCAAGACTCCATGTCAAGGTTACTTAATGATTCTATTTATTGCCCAACAAACATGTGACAAGAGAAACTTTTCCACCCCCATGCAAACAAAATAGAATTTATTATTTGCTTATTTTTTTCCTTATTGCTCTCGAGTTTTTTCACGAAATGCCTTTTGCCAAGCCTCTTCTTCTTTCGTCATTCACCTTACTCCCATTTTGTCTCTCTGTTTACCTTCTCTTTCGTGATACGCGAAGGGGAAGCCCGTCTCTCTCTCTCTCACCTTTTGGCATTTGTCCAATGTATTTTTCTTGTATTCCCTATAGTTTTCTTAGCTATTGTTCACTCCCGTATCTGTGTCCAGTACAGTAGAATGCTTCTAAGTAGACCGAAAGCAGCGATATACTTCTTTGCCCTGCCGTTTTGGGGGCTCGGAATCTTTTTGCCCGCGTGTGTTAAGTATGTTATTAGTTTCGTAATCATATCTACCTTGATTTTGAGTAAGATCCTCTGCTTTTGGTATAATATTAGCTTTTTTTAGATTATGTGTATATATGTATTTATAGAAAATACCAATTCTTAATTATTAGTGTGAAACAGTTTTTTGAATATTTGAATATAATGAAAAATAACATTGCCCGCTATGATTTTTTTTACAAATAATAGAAAAATCGGTATTTTCTAAGGAAAATCTATTCGCTAAAATTGCAGTATCGTTCAGAAGTTCCTGAAAACTTTTCGCGTATGTATTTATATATATATATGTATTTATATATATATATATATATAAATACATATATAACGGGAGAAAAATTACGATTTCTCTGCCAAATTTGATAATAGAAAATTTTCGAGAAAACAATTTTTAAAGTATGTGACGAGAGAGCTGTGCATCGTTTCCATTATTCTTTCATATTGAAATTCGGAAAAAAAAACTCCCGTACTTCAATACTACCGTAAACAAAAAAAATTTGCATCGAGCACTCGCACACTTTTTTCCTTTATCCCAATCATTATAACGTTTTTGCGTCGCTCTTCAATACGTTTCCATACAAAAAACTTTCCATCAAACGCTCGAATTCTTTATTTAAAGCGATGAAAAAGCGACTTCGACCAATGAGCACGTACGGCGAATCTAATTTTCAAAGTCGATTCCTTCACTTTACATAGCTTAACCTTATTTTCCATTTAACCCAAAAACCACCTTCCACTAATCCTCGCTCACTCCTCTATCGCGAGTCGCGACCATCCCCTACAATTAATTTCCACGTATGCCCAATATACCTCCGCGTGGAAGGAAAAGAGCAACGCGAAAAATCATTACAGTGGAGCGGCAAAGTGAGAATGGCAAAAATCTATGTATATATCGGGACCAAAAAAGATGTACACAGTCGATCGAATCGAGAGGGGGGACGAAGATTCGATATCGCCAATACCCAGCGCGAGTTTCCTCATCTTCCGACGGTCTCCTTTTTCTTGCCGCTGTCGCGGATTTTCCCCTTACGATATCCAAGAGTCTCTCATGCGGCCGTTCCTTCTTTACTCTCGGGGGCTGAAAAAAGCAAGCGATGCGAGAGAGAGAGAGAGAGAGAGAGAAAGAGAGAGAGAGAGAGAGAGAGAGAGAGAGAGAGAGAGAGAGAGAGAGAGAGATGTGCCGAGTCAGTTGTTCACGGCTTAAAGGAGCGGCTGATTTATGGAAGGTATAGTTGGTAGAAAAAAAGGTTTAAAGTGAAGTAAGAGAAGGGATGAATTGCAAAGGGAGAAAGAGGATTGCTTATTAAGTTTGCATTTGTGTGCCGCGCCGAGAATAATTATTTTTATTTCGATAAAGAATCTTTTCTAACGAAATTCTTTTCAGTTTTTGTGATTTAGTTTGGTTGATATAGAAAATGCAAGAAAACTGGAGAGTTCTTTTACTTATTTATCAAATAGAATAGAAATAGGAAAAGGTTATCCTACAACTTTATTCTTCGAATCGATTAGAGAAGCTATAAATTACAGTTTTGTGTATTCGACATAAAATATCGCACGTTAGATATTTGGAAAAAAGCAGAACGGACATTATAAAGTATAAAACCATCGTTTCCATTTTCGTATTTATACTGAAATCTTTCCAAGAAAAATTTACATTTAATTTAAGAGTTTCCTTTATTCAAATATTTCAGCTACGATTAAGAAAATAAACTCCTTTCTTAGTAGTTTTGCAGAGTGACATTTGCAGGTCGTTTGTCGAGTTAGTCTGCTAGAACTTCGTTTCAACTCACTAAATTTAAATTACCCGTGCTTAGAGTTTGGCATTGAATAGTATTGATTTGCTTCATCTTTTTGCGTTGGTGAATGTATCGTACTATAGATGTACAATTTGAAATTATTTAACAACGTAAATGAAATATTTAAATTATTTATTATTATATTTAGTGTATTAATTTATAAAAAAACTTTTAGTACACGCAAAATTGATGTTAAAAGTAACGACCGCTTGCGACTTTATTCATTAAAACAGCTGTTCTCCCAAAATATGACTTATATTACAGTTTATAAATATAATCAAACTTTCTCTAAAAAGTTATTTTCAATTTTCAAAATTATGTACAAATTAAAGGGACAAACTCTTTCTATTAGTAATAACTGCTTCAACTTCTGAGAAAATGTTTTTCTGCTAATTTATTGATGTTCATTAAAACAATCATCCGTCGCATAAAATACAATCTCAAAATTAAAACAAAAACATCGTTTCATTTCATTCTCTATTCCCCACCACCTCCATAAATACAGTCACAAACATTCCCTATTCCCCACCCTTATACAATTAATTATAACATAAAAAGAAAACTATCAACGCGTTCCCTTTACGTATCTTTGAACGGTTCATTATGCAGGGGGACTCGGAGTCGCGACGTCAGCAGCAGCAGCAGCAGCAGTCGAATGTCGGAGCGACGGTGACGCGGATCCGCAGCTGCGAACGATGGCCCGTCCGGAAACGCGACGACGAGAAGGACGAAGACAAAGCGCCAACGGGAACCGAGACCGTGAGTTTCTTCGATTATTACTTTTTTTTTCGACGAGATAGCGGAGAAGCGTCGGTCGAAGGCTATTGTGCGGACGTCCGGCGCTTTTTTTAATTGGAGGAGGGTCGTGCGGTGTGGCTGTTTGAGCGTTTGGGAGATGTGGTTTGGAAACGAAAAAGAACGTCTTACACTATTTATATATGAGGAAATTCAGAAAAAATTTCAACTAAAATAAAACTTTCAATAAAAATCCTCTCAATGTCGGCGCTACTGATTCCTGCGATTTGTGCATTTTTATGCCTTTTCGATGATCAACTTCAAACCCTTATAACTTTTGCAGAAACCGACATTTCTTAATTTTTAAAATAAGGAATGAAGGCTCTTTTTTCTAGTTTCAATTTTTTTTTTTTTAACTTTGAGTTGATCGTTTCTGGGCTAAAATGGCTGAGGTTTAAAGAAAAGGTTTTTTTACCATTTTCTTGAAAAATTTCAATTTTTAAAAAAATGTGAAACAAATGCGTTTTTAATTGTACGCGATTTTTTGCGTATATTTTGTGAAATAAGAAAGAAGAAAAACCACGCCCGGAAGGTGTGCCTTCAAAAAAAATTTTGACCGGTTTTGGGGACGCGAAAAGTTGAAATTTTTTCTGAATTTCCTTATGTATGTATATATCCTTTTTGATCGAGAAGTGGGTTTATCAAACTGTCTAATATTTTGTATGAGCTTATTATGTCAAGTATTATTCCATATTATACCACAGCTTCTAAAGCCCTTCAGCTTCAGCGGATACTGCAGATTATTTAAAAATAACTTTAAAATAACAAGATAAATGAAAGAGAAAAAAATCACTGGTATTGAATAAACGTCAAACAATGAGTTTATGTCGGAGATCGAAACGATATCATAAAACGAAAATTCAAATCTCCACATATCATCAATCGAGTATACTGCGATCTATAAACATAAAACAGAAAAACAAGCCCAAAAGAAACTTCTTGCCAACATTGCGGAAATTACGGAATCGAGCGCGTCTGTGTCCACATATAAATATTTAGTCAGAGAAACACGTCAAAAGCCGTCTGCCGTCGCAACATGGCGGAGCGCAGGAAGCGACCGGGAGTTATTTTAAATCGCATTGTCAGGACACGCGTTGGCGGACGAAACTGGGTCGCGAAATTCGAGACATCCGCGAGAGCTTTTCTTTTCGACGGACGCGCGTGCCGCGAAAAGTTGCCGTAAATAACGTTATGCCTTTCTCGTTCTCTTCTTTGCCGATTACTTTTTTCTTTCTTGCCGTTGGTTCGAGCCTGCGGAAATAGAGACGGATCGTCGATGGCCCCGACCTTAAAGTATCTGTAAGGACAGATTAATTGCTTGCCGGCTTGATTTATGTGTAATATATAGGCGAGGAGTGAGCGCCGATATGTGTGTGTATGTGTGTGTGCGTTTGTACGTTTGAGCGACGGAAAATATTGGCGAAGTAAATGAAGCTCGAATTGACCGGAGTTCTATGTTTAAGGTAATAAATTGAGGGTACACGTGATTAATGGCCCTACGTTTTAAAAATGAATTGACATCTTGAGTAAAAATTGGGGGTTTAAGGTTGACAGTGAATCTTGTATAATGATAAAGTGTGTATTAGCTAATTATGTAATTTAATTGATTTAAAAATCTTTGTTTCTATTAAATTTAAATATTCTTCAAAAAGAATTATATTTATCTACGCGTACTGTTAACCAAAAACATAGTTAATTATATTATCTATCACTTCGCAGGTTAATAAAAACAATGACTCGGTGCAGAGAAAAATTCTCTCTTTTAGCTTTAAAAAGTAGATAATTCAACAGACGTGAAATAATTATTCCTTAACACTCGAAGAATCATATTTTATGAAATTAGTATTATTATTTAAAACGCTTAAAAAAGTTATTCATAATAAGAAAATAATTTGAAATAATAAACGTAGAATAATCAAAATAAAAAAAGTAGGATATTAAAGTGTAGGAGATTGAAAGATTAGATGCCAAACAAGCCAAGCTTCAATCATTTTCGCACTACTTTCCAAAACTGAAATGAGCTATAAAACGCTTTCGTATAACGCTGCGCGCGCACCATCTCGGCTGCAATTTCATTCAAATTTCTTGTAATACCCACGCGCCAGCCACGCTTTACATATCGTAAAATACCGCGGGAAGCGAACCGGCCTCTCGAAAGCAGAAATTCACTGCGTTTTATCCGCCGCGGTGAGTAAAATCGCACGAGCTTTAAAACAATCGTTATTTATGATTCCATTATATTCGGCATCACGCGGACGTTCGTATTTTATCGAAAAAGGAATTTGGCCTCTTTCTCTCTGGTTTGGCCGTGATCGCCTGATTTTTCCTTGTGTATGTGTATGTATAGTATAGATGTGACTCGAAAGCATTTTTCGTACAAGACAATTTAAATCGGCATTAAATTGGTATTTCTTGATGCGTCAAATGAATCCGCAAATTTATTACGTTTCAGATATTAATATACTTATAAGGAATTGACCAAATTTTAATTGGAGAAATACGTGATAATAGATTATATATAAATTCTAAAAGGGGTATGACGTACGGTTAAAGGGTGATGAATCTCAGAGGTGAATGGTTTTCGATGAAAATTGCATACGAACGTAATAGCATCTAAAACTCATTTTCAAAACACTTGGAAGTTTACTTCATTCTTGAGAAAAGTTTAAAGAGAACGATTCCAAACTGTACTTCAGAAATTGAATACGTCTCGTCGGATAAAATCGATAGAGAAGTATCACCTCTTTCTGCACGCCCATCTACATCTTTAAAACGTTATAAGCTTCTACGCGCTCAAACCTGGAATTCGAAGTTTATTAGTTTTGTATTGATTTATTTTGCACTTCAATTTTTACGTTCACTTTAATTTTATATTTCGTGAATTATTTAAACTGAAAGAAGTACTTTTTAGAAAAAATTTACAAAGCCGAACGTAGCTTTTAAAAAAATAACATTAAAGCAAGAATTTTATATTTTCAAAATTACCATACCACTGACCTTTTCGCTGTAGATGAAAGCCACATTCCACACGGAGTATGGAAAAAGTGGACGGTCCTTATTTGACTCTAACCGTGTGCGCGTTGTCGCATTTCGTAACTCCGCATATTTTCGTTATTCGTACTCTTTAATTTTACGCGGTTTCAATAGTAATTTTTCAAGTAGTATTTTGCATTATTCTAATCTCTCTATCTATTATAGCAATTCAGTAGTATAACTGTTATTTAGTCAGCCGTGTTCATTCAAAATGCGTTTTGTAGTATTCACCTTAAAATGTTTAAATTTTACATTCCTTCTTTCAAATATAAAATAATGTTACCTACGTAGTATATAGTTTCTGCCTGTGGTTAATAAGTCAACATACAATGAATACGCATGTAACCTTTGAGGGGGAGGATTCCCTTTGTCCTGTCCATTTCGTTTTCTTGACGTTGTTACATTTTACGCAAAATGTTCCCTTGTTCGCCGAAGTTTCTGTCTATCAAGCTAACAAGATTTCATGAAAATTTCAAGTATTGTCCAACAATCTTTATTTTATTAAAGTTTTGGATAAAATGTTGTATTCAGCAGCTTGCATTGAAAGCTACAACAATTTATTTATCAGCTAATATTTGAAGCCGTAGTTTTAGTAAACTTCAACTTATAGCATTTAATACACGAATTAAAAAATCGTTGAATTTATTTTTATAAACATCCATTGAAGATTGAAATATTTATTATATTTAAGCAGATAGTTCTTGAAGATCCTTTCGTAGACCATTTAATTTGAGCCAAGAATGAAATTAATTTTTTTTTTGTGTCGGAGATATATCTGTTCGTTCATTAACTTTGACGATTTTTCTTCGCCAAAGCAACGAGTAGTAAAACCAGATTGATCGCAGTTTCCTTAATTACACTTCACTGAAGTTTTTGCAAAGTTAGACTTATCTTCACTTTATCCTCTGCAGAGTAAGAAAGTTAATCCTCCCTATTGATAAATACTTTTTTAAAAATCAATTTCAAATACTTTTAATGGTTGCCTTTTACATGTCAGATTTTCTAATTTTTCAACAAATATTTTAATATTATGCACTAATGAACAAATGCAATACATTAAAAAATCAATAATTAATAGATCTAGGAGCTTATTCACAAAATCCGATACTTTTTCAGATTGTAACTGAATTAAAAAAAGTTATTTATTAAAAATGTTTTTAACGAAATTTAACAATTTAATTTGCGTTTTGTAGGTATTTAAAATTGTTAAAATACAAGAAATGAATGAATTTTAACCAAAACCACGCTAAAATTAAATTAAGTTTTTAAAAAATTATCCTTTATTCATTTCTCCAAAATATGTCGAATACAAATTATTACCGCTAACTATCAACCCACGATATTAAAGAAGACTTTCTCGACCGAATTTACGACCAACAAAAGTAACTATTTCCAATACAGGTTCATTAATTACTTTTGTTATAGTCGCGTGTTCCTACTCAACTCGCGAATACCATATCAGTCATAAATTCTACACACACATACCCATCCCCTTGAAAATACTTTTCCGACTCAACCTTTCACAAAGCCACCTCCGTTCCCTATCCACTCCAAGCACTGTCCGTAACCCGAAATCCCAGTCCCGAGCAAATCAGCTCGCGAACCGTTTGGCGCCTAAGCCCCCGTCGCTAAAGCTCGCTTTACAGCCATGGCCCGGCGTTTACGACTGTCGCAGGTACCGATCATCGAGCCCGCGAGCCTCAACGCTGCTGCTACTGTCGTACCACCGCTGCCTCCGGCCACGTATCGCGCTGACAAGTGGCCTGCGACGCAGCGACGACGGAGACGGGATCTTTTGGGCGCTGGCGACGGTGAAAAGGTGCGATAAGAAACGGAGAGTGAGAGAAAGAGAATGCTATGTCTTCCGGGGATTGTAATTCGAGAAACGACCGCGTGTGGGTGGACGGGAGGTAGGAAGGAAGGAAAGAAACGGAGGGTTAATTCTTTTCTTTTATTCCGCCCCTTTGGTAATGCCCGCGCGACTGGACGGGCGTTCGTGCGTTAACCGCGGGGTTATTGATCTGCGGGGTGTTCCGGGGTTGGAAAAGCGAAGAGGGTTTTGAAATATGTCAGAGGTAGAGGTGGAATAAATTTTTTCCTTAAAGATGATGGGGTTGTTGACGCGTGGGATTTGCAAGATCGTTATTTCTTTTTCGTTATTTTGCGGAATTCTTTTAGTCTTTTTTGAGGGAATTATTTAATTTGGGGAACGAGCTTAATGTGACGTTTTAGAATTAATGAAGGGTGCAGTAAGTTTCGTACAACATCAATCTTTTAGCAAGAATAAATATAGGAATTTAATTGTCATCTTCGGACATCTGTGGGATACATTAATATCATCCATTTCCATCACGAATTCTATTTAATAAGTAAATCGCAAATTGTGATTATTGAGAAAATTAATAATTTGATTTGTTATCCAAATATCAAAACGTCAATCATTTTCTCAAAATAAAAGCTGTAAAATATTATCTTGCCAAACAGACTATTAGATATAGTAATTTAATAAATAAAAAAATTTACAATAAATATGTTTTTCTCTGAAATAAGACGGTTAGTGAGAACTATTGTATTTGAAGTATTTAATATTGTATGACAGTAACATAATATCTGTCTTCAAAAAAGAAAAGATTTCATTTCTATCTTGAAGAACAAAGTTAATATTTCTCGGAAAATACCGAAAAACTGTTCGACTAATGATTTTACGCATTCATACATTAATCTGAAATTCTCGAAAGGATTAAACGAATTTAATGAGCATCTAGGGTAAGTGTGCCAGTTACTGTGCCCCTTAAGGCGATGTCCGTAGTATTTAATCAATTACTATTTTTTTTTTTTCAAATTTTAATCATCTTAAAACCTTTATATAATAATTATATATTCTGTGAGCAGAATAAACACCTTTTTAATACAATATTATGTAAGGAATATTAAATAATTAATAAAATAACAGCATAAGCCTTTGCATCAGTTACTGTATCATTAATTTAGTTACTGTGTGTCAGTTAGTGTACATTGTTTTAATTACTGTGTGTCAGTTAGTGTACATTGTTTTAATTACTGTGTGTCACTTAGTGTACAGTGTTTTAATTACTGTGCCTTAGATTCTGGACACTGTATTTAATCCTGTGTCTTTTTTTCTCACTCATCTGCATCTGCATAAACTATATAAAATATATTTAAACATGAAATTTGTTTTTTTTTATTATATTTAGTAGACTCCCTGCTGGAAATCATCCATTTCTCTCCCATTGGTGAAACGATTTTTCGAACCTTTTCTAGTGTTTTTACTCAACTTGGCTTTCATAAAATGGGAGAGAAATGGATGATTTCCAACAGGTCTATGATTTACTACGTATAGAAGTACTTACTTATTATAGAAGAAAATAAAATAAAGATGGGAATAAAATATATTATTTTTAAATATATTAAAAACTGTGTTATTTGCTCTGTGGATAAACAACGAACGTCGAAGTTGACTTGCACAGGAGATGAAGCATGAGAAAGTAAGGTTAGCGTAGCCTACCGCGAGGGGGCACAGTAACTAAATACATTCACGAAAACTTGTCCAGTTACTGTGTACAGTAATAGAAACATGCCGAAAATTCGTTTTAGTTACTGGATTATATTAAATTAAATAATAATATTAATCAAAACTACTTTTTTATTGTTCTTTTGTCAACTAGATGGGTTTTATAAACATTAAATGTATTTTTTTATTGTGAAAAATGTTATTTTTATAGTTTTTCAATCACTTTCGTATAGACATATTCTTAAGCGTTTCGATAAGAAAATCATAGAAATCGCGATGAGAAATTTAATAAATTATTTTAAATATATTATAAGAATAATTAAGTCATACTGTGGGTTTAACAATAAAAAGCATGAATTGAACTGTATATAAAAATTTAGATGTTTATGATTAAATATGATTATACTCTACTATAAATGAAAATGATTTAAGGGCACAGTAACTGAAGCGGGCACAGTAACTGGCACACTTACCCTATATAGTAAAATAAAAAAAAAATACATTTTCTCCTCTCATCTAAACGATAAAAAAATAACAACAAATCACTATCCGCCGTTTATTGATTAAAGCCGAGCGGAAGCGAAAATACGTTTGGGGTAATACGAGTCGTGGTGAAATCCTCCGGGGCATACGAGGTCGTCCGTCCGATTCTCGCGCATGTTAATGAGAATTTTTTTCTCGTCGTTTTTGCTATCGCTGGATTTATTCATTCTCGTCGGGGATTTCGCGCGCCTGGGTATGATGAATCGAATGATCTCCGTTGTGAGAGGTGTATGTACTTTTTCTTTCTCAAGAGTTTAATTAGTTTCGCGTTTATGATGATTTTAATTCATGCAGGAGATTATTCGAGAGATTTTAAAGAGCCATGAAACCATTGTAACAGAATTCGAAATTGATGAGAATTTTGAGAAATTCTCAGAATACATTTCCGAGTTCGTAATATGGATATATTATAATTATTTCATAATTATTACGTACATAATAATATTTCAACAAACTCATTGTAAAGTTTAATCAAGTTGTTTTTCGTATTTTTATTAGCAACGTTGTAATTTCTGTATGTGGAAACAGCAGATACGATTCCCAGAATTCTATAAAGAATAATTTTATTGTACTTCGTAATTTCATTTTCAGTATTTCTGTTACTTTATCATACAGACATATTATTGGGAAATGTAAAATATAATTCTGTTTAATTTTATAATGTTATTTTATACTACATTTTATGATGAAAACATTGTATTTCGGAAGTATTCTGTTCTACTTGAAAATGAAAATAGAACAGTAAAAATTTCCGCAGAATTTCCTAGAAGACATCGTAAATCTAATGCTTTGAAAATACTAAAGTAAAAAAGGATTTTACTTCTGTTTTTAAACACTTTAAAAATATGTTACTTTATTTATGACTAAACTTTTTAAAATAGACAGATTTTTACTTATATTTAAAATTCTCTGATTTAATTTGGCAAGTATTTCTTAAGTAATAATGTTGATCTCCTATCATTTATCATAATACTGCTCGTTTACTATAAATATTTATGAAATTTAGTAAAATTTTACTTGATCAATCGAAATCATAGTATTTGTTTGTTGTTTATAATTACAGGATTAAAATAATTAAATATTTATATTGATGCTATAATATAAACATATAGTCGTTGAAATAAATTATTGAACAATTTTACCCTCTTTAAGTGTAGCGGAAAAGATAAGAAAATAACATATTATTTCCATCTCAACTAAAATTGCCCCTTTTTCTCTGAAAAACGGGACCAATGTTATACTTGTTTTCTTCTTTTACTTTTCTCCCACATTTTGCGGGAGAAAAGTAAATTGACGCGAGAAAAGTAAATTTGCGGGGAAAAGTAAATTCAATATGAAATATAGGCCAAATATCTTCCAAGTCAAAAAATTTAATTTGTTACAGTTTTTCCTTCATAGTCTGTCCACATTGGGAGCCTCTACCGTACTATATGTAACTCGGGAAAAAAGACCAACTTTTTTCTCTTGTTACATAATGTAGTATTGCGAATTTTTCTCCATCACAAGCACTATACAACGTGTAACCGCATTTCGATCACACTTCTCTTCGCGATAAGAGGATTAAACCTTTTACAACTTTTTCTCTAACGTTTTGAACTCTCTAGCCAAAAACCAAAACCGAGAAACAAAAACAATTCAAACCCTTCGCCCACAGAATTCTCCACTCGCCTTGGATCTCAACGCGGACGACGCGCTTATCACAGCCGAGTCGAGCTCGAGTCTGAAAGACCTCGCGACCGGCGGCGCGAGTGAGCTGCGCCAGGTGCGCCGGGAGTTCATCGAGCGCATTTGCCAGGAAGCGAGGAAGCTACGCAGACTTCAACGCCGCCTCGACGACGGCGCGGCGCCGTCGCCGTTGCCTCGCCGGACGCGCAGCGTCTCCACAATGACCAGCTCCAGGAACAAGCGCGAGTCCTTCGAATGAATTTTCGGCTCTTGCGGTTTTGGATACACAGTTTTGTTTGTAGAAGTATATTGTAAACGATTTTTTAAAGTGATTTAGTTTTAGAATTAAAGAGATATTTTGTTTCTACATTGTATAAGTTGTTTTTGTTTTTTACTCGTGACTGAATCGTAACTCGCGAAACGCTTTTGATTTGAAGGGTTTTTCGAAAATCCATTTTATATAGCTCTTGTTTATTTGGTAATTCTTTTTCCAAGATTTTTATACAAAATCTTTTTTAATAATAAATATTCAAACTAAAAAATTTTTATGGTATTAATATACCTAATGACTTTATTTATTTAATGGACTTGAATGTGATATCTTGAAAATAAGAAAAATATTCGATATTCTGACGAATAAATTTTTCAGCGATTGATTGAATGAGAAACCATAAGTACTATGATTTATTAAAATTTAATTATATTTTTATTATTTGAGTAATTTGAATTGAAATACTCATTCATAATTAATCTCTTTTCTAACTTTTCATTGTTTATCGAAGCATAGTTTTTATATTCATCCAATTTCTACAATAATGATACCTTTGCAAATACAAAGTAAGCTTTCAGAAGGAAACGTAGACACTTCGAGAAAGAAAAGCGTCAAAATTGATTAAAATTTTAATTAAAATTAAAATTAAACAGTTAGTTAGACGCTTGATCGACGTCGCGCCACTCATCTTTACTGAAATACAGTCGCATCGTGAAGAAATCTTGAAATTTATTCCGCGATACAAATGCTTCAGACGACAGTGAAATTGACGAGACGGTCGTATCGCAAATTCCAGAGAGATCGAGGAGAAAAGCGCCCGCACGTCATGTTTTATAATAGGGTTTTTAACAAGGCAACGAGAGGAAGGGAGAGATATAGAGAAGAAAAGGGAGACAGGGAGAGGAAGAGCTATGTAAGAGGATGGAAAAGCCAAAATTCCAATTACTATTCGATGAGGTAAAAATTTACTTTTATGTGTGCTAGGGTACACGTGCATAAAAGATGGTATTGGTAGTTTTTGTTGGATTGTTAAAAGAGCATTTGGTGAATTCTCGACGTCTAATGTGATTTCGAGAAAGAATTTGTATTTTCGAACCCGAACCCTGGTAGAAACATTAACGACATGTTGGCTAATTTATTTATTTTTATTTTATTTTTATTTATTTATTAATCAGAGTAATACAAAATTACATTACAAAAGTAGTTCAGCAGAGGAAGTCACTTCCTGTATACTGGTCTGGTATATATAATAAACTTACAAGCTAAACTTACAATCTAATACATTTCTTTTAGTGTGCGTATTTGTTTACTCTCCTGTAACTTGGTTACAGGGAGAAACAAATTTCAAATATAAATAAAACTATGTCACTACCACTCTCACCAATATCTTATTAGCATAGATCTCGCAGTTGTAGGGGTTTCTGTTGTTGCATTCTTGTTTCTTGCATAAATTATCCTTTCATGTTTGTTGAGTTGAGCTGGGAATGTAATTATTGGTTAATTTTGGAGTTAAAAACGTCACACTAACATTATTTCGTTGTTAAAGATAAATATTCAATTTTCGTTCATAAGAACATATTCTATTGTCAATATTTGAAGATGTGATTATAATTTTCGATACTTTTAATAAGGTTTAAATATTGATTTTGGTCGAAAATGCTTCAATTTGATTAAAATGTTAACCAACAAAAATTGTTAATTTTCTACCAGGAAAGGAATTGTAAAAATCAATAGACGATCTATGAATTCATATTATACATTTATTGAAATTCTGCAGTTTGCACAGATAAAATTAGTTTTATGCAATTAGTTTTGTGCTATGTTTTTTAGAGCACTATATAACATTATCAAATCTTTTATATGGTGGATCATCAAAATAAAATATAAAATCACCTGACTGGTTTTCGAAATGAGATTATTATTGAAATTCTGTATATGTGGCATATATATTATAGTTGGCTACCAACAATGAAATTAGCATATTACAATAGTTTACTAACAACGTAGCGAGCGATCAAAGTAACTTCGATAGCGCAAACTTATTAGGATCCCGTATCAAAGTGCCTTTTCAACAAGGGCGACCGCAATTCACAGTATCCAAACTCACAAAGGTAAATGTTCATTTCGAAAACCCATGAATTGCCTTCCATACGAGATATTATTGCGCTTAATAAAACAATTAGCGAAGCCTTTATGTTTTATGCTCAAATTTATTAAAACTTAAAGGCTGTAGAACGTAATACTGATGACAAATTAAGTGCTATTTTTAAAGTAAAAAGATAGCTTCCAAAGTTAAATTGCATATTTGAATCTTCGCAAGTTACAATGTCTCATATGGTTATGTTACTTTGCTTCGCCGTGCGTATTATAAAAAAGACAGGTACATAATGACCTCTATAATACAAAATCCAATATACAATAGAAAAAAAAAAAAAGTTCAAAGTTGCTGAATTTGTTAAATCAAAATTCAAAAATCTGAGGTGGCATAAATGCAATAACAGTCTGATGCGAAATTAATGACACTTAGTTTGATTTCCATAGGGTATGTAAATTTGTAGTAGAATTTTGACGTCGCTGATTTCGAATACGAATTCAAAATTCCAAGGCAGTGGATCCACTGTACTCTATTCCTCAAAGTTCCTCTGAATGCGATGTCGACTATACAAACAGAAATTCAAATTCAAATTATATATTATTTTAAAGTTTAATAAAATCGTTATTACTTACATAGGGAGAGTGTACATCCTCCGGGAAGCCAAGTGTTACTAATTTCATCTCTAGCCTTTTTTTCTTAAGATGTGGGCAATCTAATCTCGAATATGATCTTAAATATTCTGTCTCATTTCCCATGATGTTTCTTCTATTGACTGTCACTGTGCAAGTATTTATGATATGAAACGAGCATATTTTAATATTTCCAATAATATAATAATTTTTATAGCACAGTGTGACCTAAGCCCGCACTTAAGGTTGTATGACCCGTAACATCTTCAAAAGTTAGTTTTTAACGTTAAAACTGTGATAAATAACTATGTAAAGCAAATAATCAATTTCGAGTTTTCGCTATCTATGTATAAATGTAATAACAATATTATAAGCTTTAAAAATCGGAAATCGAAGCGGAATTGTAAAATTAGCATATTTCGTTTTAAAATTGCCATTATGTCTAAATTAGCGGATTTTCACGATTTTAGAACAAGATATGCCAATTCTACAATTTGCTTTGATATCGAATTTCTAAAGCTTGTAATATACTTATTGCGTTTATACATAGATCGCGAAAACTCCAAATTGATTATTTGCTTTACATAATTATTTATCACAGTTTTAACATCAAAAACGAACTTTTGAATATGATGTTACGGGTCATGCAACCTGACAGCGGGCTTAGGTAGGGCTATGCTATAAAATATTGTACGATACTAGAGTCTTAAGTAGCCCATTACACGGCGTGATAGGACCCTCGCTGCGCTCGGGCCCTAACTTCACGCCGTGCAATAATGGGCTACTTAAGGCACATGTATCGTAATGTACTATAAAATAAATCTAAAGAATAATGTTTCTATGTGATACTCAATAAACAATTTGATTCTTAAAAAATTAAAAGATTAATTCGTTGGTAGCCGAGGATGGATAAAAATAATGTTGTAAAAGTTCTTTTATTACATCAAACTATTCCATCTACAAAACAGCTTAAACAAACGAAAATTCGATAAAGTGAAAAAACAAAACTAAAGCAATCAAACGCGCGTGAATCTCATTCACCAGCCTCCAAATCGCAGTCTCGTAACACAATCTTTCTGCCTCTTTCCTCTCCATTATCCGATACCAGCAGCTGAAAGAAACTAAACTAATACAAATGCTTTCCGCTGCAGCGCAACAGACTTGTCTGCTACACTATACTCGTCTGATAATTGACGAGTGTTCGAGAGGCAGAGAGAGTGAGTGAGTGAGTGAGTGAGAGAGAGTCGAGGAGGACGTATAATTTGGCGTGCACGTGATACGAGCGCGAGGAAATAAAGCGATCCATTCTATACAGACATTACACGCGCGAACGCGAACTCGCTAAGTCGCTGGGCTGCGCGAACGCATACAGAGCAACCGGGGATAGCCATTATGAGCAATAGCCGCCGATGTTACGAGCGCCGCTCGCGAGCTGCTTAATATTCGCTAGTGAAATGCACGCGCAGACGGCGGGTATATGCATACAAGTGCAAGTGTAGGAGAATTCACGAATCGAATTGTTCATGAATCTGGTGCCGGATTTACAAAATTCAAGATGGTGGATCCAATATCCATATGGTCACGAAATTTTAAAATCAATGATAATTTTCTTGATCAGCGACTTCAAAAACATCAGAATACCAATTTTCATCTATATGGCTAGAATTTTTCTCTTTTACATGGATTTTTCGCAACATCATATGTGATAACTGTATAATAATATGGTATAACACGGTATAACACGGAAAAAATTTATAATTAATTTAACCGTCTTGCATCATTAGATAAATCAACTGATTTAAAGAAAAGCTAAAACGGTATTATAAAATAATTAAAAATAACTTTTTTTGTAGTTGAAATAACATTGCATTAAAAATGTAGTTTTCACTGTGTTTAAAAAGTTAAAATATTGATTGGAAAAATGTAGAATCTCCTGTTCAAAAAGGAGTATTCTGTTCGAAAAGTTTTTTTAAAACAAAGAAATTCCTTTTCAGAAAAAGTAGAAACTCCATTTATTTTAAAGCTATTTTAATTCGACTTAAACAAAAGAAAAATTCTACTTCTCTTTGATACAACGAACCTAAAATTTTTATATTAAGTAAGCTGTATGAACAATAGAATTAGTTATTAATTTTTTCCGCGAATGTAAATTAGATGGATAGTGTATATATGATTGCAATATGAATCTCGTCGGTAGCTACTTTTTATAAAAGATCGGCAATGCTGAAAGTAACAGCAAACTATTGTTATTATATTGCTTATACAAACCATTATATGTATAAACTTTTTGGCATGTTCTTGTTTGTGCACATAAGGATTGTGCACATATTTATTGTGCACAGATAGCATTGGTACAGATCTATATATATAGATATATGCCAATGTTAAAGTGTGCACAATTAATATGTGCACAATCAGTATGTGCATAAACAAGAACACGTCAACTTTTTCATGAAGAATTTATGGGAATTTTACATTATGTCATGCTTAGTAATAGAAACTTGAAAAAAAACATAAAAAAACTGCGTGAAAAACAAGTATTTTATGCCTAATTTAACAAAAACAGATGATAAACTTGTTAGCATATAATGCCAAAACTTTCCGTCTAACGTGTTAATAGTTAATAGTTAATAGTTGCTAAAAAAGAGTATTTTATTGATATTTGGTATAATCTAGGTATATTAAAGAATTTAAATTTTTTACGTTGTGCGTAAATTAAATTAAATGCGTATTTTACGAAAATAAAATATACCACGGTGAATCCTTCAAATTTTATTAATTTTTATCACAAATATATATAATTGTAACATTCAATTGTTCAATAAATTGTATTTGCTCAACGATGAATATCGATCTAATCGAAAGTAACTACGATTAAAGTACTGTGGAAAAAATAATATAAAAAATTTATATACGTGCTTTGTATTTACTGAAATCTGCAAATTCTGAAAATACCGTAATTTGTTAAAGCATTTAACATTACCGGAAATTTTTGCCATGCGCTGGGGAAATTGATTACAATGAATTTTAAGCCATTTTATCCTTCAAATGTGTTTGGGCCGGGAGGAGGGGGGTCCAGAATTTCGACGATGCACTATAAAATTGAAGTCAACTATAGATGTTTTTCAGTCCGACATATGATAATGCAGATTGTTCTTAATTTCGAAATTCTAAATTACGAAAATTATATTTACGAATGTAACACTTCACCTACTGTTCAAAACATCGAATTTCATTAATAGAATTTTAATAGGGGTACAATACAGACATTTCAAAATAAATCATTAGAAACAGGTTATAATTGCTTTGAAATCGTATTGATGAAATTGTTTTGGACAGTAAGTGAACTGTTACATTCGAAAATATGATTTTCGTAATTTAGAATTTCTAAATTAAGAACAATCTACATTGCCATATGTTGAACTGAAAAACGTGTATAGTTGACTTCAATTTTATAGTGAATCGTCGAAACACTGGACCCCCCCCCCGTTTGGGCGTTAAAGAGTAGCAGGTGCTCAGACCTTTGAATTTATTAACGTTGTTTATCGTAATTTATTGATTATGTCCAATTAAGACATTTAAATATAAAAAATGATATACGAATAGGAAGAATTTTTTATGCTTTTATATTTAGATATTTTATTATATGTATTTTAATTTGCAACAGAACATCCTATATATATATATATATATATATATATATATATATATATATATATATATATATATATATATATATATATATATATATATATATATATATATATATATATATATATATATATATATATATATATATATATATATATATATATATATATATATATATATATATATATATATATATATATATATATATATATATATATATATATATATATATATATATATATATATATATATATATATATATATATATATATATATATATATATATATATATATATATATATATATATATATATATATATATATATATATATATATATATATATATATATATATATATATATATATATATAACTATTATTTTAGAAAATAGAAAATTAGTTTTATTTTATATAGTTATTTTAGAATCATCATTCTACTTCACTCGTGTACAAATTTACATAAAAGTTACTGTAATTAATTAACGTAATTAACTGTAGAAAGTTTATAATCCGATATTTAAAAAGAAATTCACACAAATATATAATAATTCAAACATACTTGTTTGTATACAGTTTAAACTTTTGATATTTTTTCAAAATTTATGCAGCACTCTTGTTAAATATGACTTCTCTCATTCTTATCTCTTTTTAAAAGTAAACTTTATAACAAACTTTATAACAAACTTTTGTAAATATATGCATAAGTGTAAATAAAAGAATTTGTTTAAAAATGACATCGCTTTATTATAGTTATTATCTATCCTGCGATCCTAACAAACATTCCAATGGAGTTGTCTTTTTCTCTCTCTCTATATATATATATATATATATATATATATATATATATATATATATATATATATATATATATATACAGGGTGTGTCAAAAGTTCCGGGACGGCCAGTTATCTCAGCGGGAATGCATTTTCGGAAAAAATGTTTCATACAAAAGATGTAGGATTTTTCCCTGGCTATCTGATGGTGACCTTGAATTTGACCTTGGGCTTGACCTTCAAGGTCATTTGAAGGTCAAGTCGAATTTTTTAAATGGGAAGCCCTCTTTTTTATTGCGGAAACCGAAAGAGGGAAAAATTCTCTTTCCACCGATATAAGATACATACGGGGTCAAATGTGATCTAGAGGTCGTTTCAAGGTCAAGTCGGTAAAATGAGGTCAAATTGATCTTTGGCAGTCCATAGCATGGAAACTAAGGGCGTTGGGAAAAAACTTTCCATACGAAAGTTTCCGCAAATCGAATGGAGCATCTGATGGTGACCTTGAATTTGACCTTGGGCTTGACCATCAAGGTCATTTGAATGTCAAGTCGAATTTTTTGAATGGGAACCCTCTTTTTGTTGCAGAAATGCGGGCCACGGACCCATGGGTTTTCGGGGTCGCTGAACCCGTATCTGGGGTCGGTTTGCCCCGCTGGATCGACCCAAGGTCGTTCCAAGGTCAAACTAGAAGGAATTGCAGAAGGTGCTTAAAACCACGGACCCATGGGTTTTCGGGGTCGCTGAACCCGTATCTGGGGTCGGTTTGCCCCGTTGGGTCGACCCAAGGTCGTTCCAAGGTCAAACCAGAAGGAATTGCAGAAGGTGCTTGAAACCACGGACCCATGGGTTTTCGGGGTCGCTGAACCCGTATCTGGGGTCGGTTTGCCCCGTTGGGTCGACCCAAGGTCGTTCCAAGGTCAGCGGTGATTAGCCAGATCCCAGGTCTGGGTTTTGATCCAGAAACGTTTGCACAAAAATGTTTTTTAACGCCCTGATACACGAAATTCGATGGGGTGTCCAGATGATCGGAGTATAAGAACGTTGACCTTCAAATGACCTTCAGCTCACTTTTAACCCCGTATGTATCTTACACCCCTGGAAAGGTAAGTTTTCCCGCATTTCTGCAACAAAAAGAGGGTTCCCATTCAAAAAATTCGACTTGACCTTTAAATGACCTTGAAAGTCAAGCCCAAGGTCAAATTCATGGTCACCATCAGATGCTCCATTCGATTTGCGGAAACTTTCGTATGGAAAGTTTTTCCCAACGCCCTTAGTTTCCATGCTTTGGACTGCCCAAGATCAATTTGACCTCATTTTACCGACTTGACCTTGAAACGACCTCTAGATCACATTTGACCGCGTATGTGTCTTATATCGTTGGAAAGAGAATTTTTCCCTCTTTCGGTTTGCGCAATAAAAAAGGAGGGTTCCCATTTAAAAAATTCGACTTGACCTTCAAATGACCTTGAAGGTCAAGCCCAAGGTCAAATTCAAGGTCACCATCAGGTAGCCAGGGAAAAATCCTACATCTTTTGTATGAAACATTTTTTCCGAAAATGCATTCCCGCTGAGATAACTGGCCGTCCCGGAACTTTTGACACACCCTGTATATATATATATATATATATATATATATATATATATATATATATATATATATATATATATATATATATATATATATATATATATATATATAATACGCATGTTGCATTTATTTTTTAATTGTTAATTTCAAGATAAAAGACAATCTAAATACAAAGTGAAGTTATAGTTAAATTTATTGAATAAACGAAACCTTAGAAATAATGGATAAACTGAAGAATATAAGTAGATACGTCCGAAGTTTGGTCACACTGAGAGAAATGTTGTAGTAAAATTTATTATAAACATAAGAAAAATTACTATATTTTGTAGGAACGGAGGGACAAATCGAAATTATAACAATTTTTGCTATGCAACATAGTAATTTTTATGAATGACCTTAAATTTCAAAAAATTAAATTTTTTCTCGTTCTTCCTGTTTTCAGAACTATTTTCAGACTCTAATCATACAATATTTAATGTGAAAATAAATTAAAATGAGAAATAAAAATATTTTTTTTACGAGCGTTGGGATCGAACCTGCAACCTTCACCGCGGCAATCGGACGCGCTAACCACTTACCCAAATAGGATTCTTGAGTGTAAAATTTTGGAACTTGTACATGTCAAACCATCGATTTCAAGAAAATTTCAGATAATATTAAATAATGACAACAAATAACTTTGATAACACAAAGAAACTTATCATTAATGTGCATAATATCAAAATAAAATAATTGAAGTAAGGTTTTGAATGTTTTGTAAACTTAAAAGCAAGGCAAAGTGGAATTCCCGTAGAAACATAACCTCAATCAGACACGTGGGCGCCTTGATCTGCGCAGAAAGTACTAATGTTGTAGCAATTTTTACTATGTTGGATAGCAAACTTTCTTATGGCCTGTAGCAATTTTTGAATGTGGCACTTTTTACTATGTTTATAGTAATTTTTAATACGCTACAGAATAAAATTTATACGCTACAAAATAAAATTTAAACACTACAAAATAAAATTTATATTCTATTCTAATAAAAATTAAAAGCATATATTTTAAATTTTATTATATCACAGTTTTTGCTATGTGTATAGCAATTTTTCTTTTATTTCATAATACTTTCTAATCAACAACTGTCATAAAAATTACAAGAAATTTTTTAATTATTCATACAATTATAATAAAAATGCAGCATAAAGTGTATTTGTCTCACCCTTCCTATACTTTATAGTAATTTTTATTACAGTTATAATAAAATTTACTACAACATTTTTCTCAGTGCAGACACTAAATCTGCTTATTTTACGAATTTTGTATCACTTGTTTGCTTCAAAACAAAACATATTTCAATACGTCGTATACGGTTATATCGAATACTAAGTACCCACTTTCACTCAATTGCTTTTGGAAAGTATTTTCATAAATAAAGTAAACTTCAATAAAAAAAGTGTGATTCCGGCGCCAACACGATCAAACTCTTCGATATCATACTTTTTCAGCATCCAAAACCCACAAAATATCTCTCAACTTTCGTTCCACCAGATGTACGACACTACGAAAAAAACGAGTCCAAATCTCGTAAACAAAATGAAGCCTCCGCGCGCAAAAATACCGTACCAATGCGAACTGCCTCTCTATCTCTCTCTCTCTAACGAAAGTTTCCAGGCAAAACTGCTGCGACTGTGCAGTGGTAAACATAAGGATGACCGCGACAAAAGCGGACGGGTAGCAGCTTAATGGCCGACACGACGGCAGTAGCGCCCGACAAAGTTATACACACTCGGCCCCGTGTGGTATTAGTATTTGAATACAAACGAGCGGAGGGGTGAGAGAGAAAGAGCGAGAGAGATAGAGAGAACTAATTTCGGCGTGTGGGTGTTGGCGGATGCCCGGGACGCGAAGGTGGGGGTAGGGCGCAAGGAGAAATGAAAGTGCAATGAGCGTAAGAATGCGGCGATGCGCGTGCGGACGAGATGCGGATGATTTTGCTCGCGAGCGCGCGCGCGCGGGGATAAATTGGATTTGGGTTTGTGGAGGCGCTGGTGCGCGACTGTATGCGGGAAAGTTTATCAACGTGTCGGTGGGAGCTTTTATTGAGATATTTTATTGTGTTAATTGGATTGTAAGCGGAGAAAATTCACTAGGGGAGGATAATGAAGTGTACCGCTTGACTTTGCACAAGATAATTTTGCGTAAGAACGTTATATAGTATTTGCTCGTAATTTCATGCTGGCTTAAAATATTTTCGGAGGGAACCTGATATTTTGGTAGATCATGCTTTAATGAAATTTTGTTATTAAAATTTTAATTATTATTATTATAGACGTTAGTTTAATATTACAAAAATTATATCTTTATCGTTAATTATTATCATATTTTTATAACATTATGATTATACCTTTACATGGTTAACGAACTTCGAAAAGAATTTTGGAATTGATAAAAAATGATAAAAGCTGTGTTATGTAAATATTAAACAGAATCATTTAAGTATTGTAACGGGCTAAAAACTGTCCTCGGTGCGCTATATCTCAACGCGGACTTGCCGATGAACGGCGCAGCAATTGACAGGCGCGAGCACTTACTCGTGCCAACCCTCGACGATTACACTGAGAGAAATGTTGTAGTAAAATTTATTATAAACATAAGAAAAATTACTATATTTTGTAGGAACGGAGGGACAAATCGAAATTATAACAATTTTTGCTATGCAACATAGTAATTTTTATGAATGACCTTAAATTTCAAAAAATTAAATTTTTTCTCGTTCTTTCTGTTTTCAGAACTATTTTCAGACTCTAATCATACAATATTTAATGTAAAAATAAATTAAAATGAGAAATAAAAATATTTTTTTTTACGAGCGTTGGGATCGAACCTGCAACCTTCACCGCGGCAATCGGACGCGCTAACCACTTACCCAAATAGGATTCTTGAGTGTAAAATTTTGGAACTTGTACATGTCAAACCATCGATTTCAAGAAAATTTCAGATAATATTAAATAATGACAATAAATAACTTTGATAACACAAAGAAACTTATCATTAATGTGCATAATATAAAAATAAAATAATTGAAGTAAGGTTTTGAATGTTTTGTAAACTTAAAAGCAAGACAAAGTGAAATTCCCGTAGAAACATAACCTCAATCAGACACGTGGGCGCCTTGATCTGCGCAGAAAGTACTAATGTTGTAGCAATTTTTACTATGTTGGATAGCAAACTTTCTTATGGCCTGTAGCAATTTTTGAATGTGGCACTTTTTACTATGTTTATAGTAATTTTTAATGCGCTACAAAATAAAATTTATACGCTACAAAATAAAATTTAAACGCTACAAAATAAAATTTATATTCTATTTTAATAAAAATTAAAAGCATATATTTTAAATTTTATTATATCACAGTTTTTGCTATGTGTATAGCAATTTTTGTTTTATTTCGTAATACTTTCTAATCAACAACTGTCATAAAAATTACAAGAAATTTTGTAATTATTCATACAATTATAATAAAAATGCAGCATAAAGTGTATTTGTCTCATCCTTCCTATACTTTATAGTAATTTTTATTACAGTTATAATAAAATTTACTACAACATTTTTCTCAGTGTAGCTGTCCGTCAGCTCCGTGCTGTTGCTCGCCGTCGGCTGCTTTCAGCAGCAGCCGCGCCTTTTCGACCCGTTGCAACGCCCGACTTCGTCGTCGCGCTCTCTCTCGAGCGTGCTGCCCCAGCTGCTCAGTTATCACGCGAGTACTACGTACTCGCGACCGCGGAAGCCGGCGGTATTCTTCACCGTGCCACCGAATAGGGAATTGAAAGTAGGATGCGTGAAATAATACGCGAACAAGTAAAAGCAACGAATTATCTTTATTGCCTCTGGAGGCTGTTCACTATATTTACACGCGCGGCGCGTACTCTAGGTACGCGCCGACTCGGGTGGTGCGCCCGCGCACGCGAAGTACGTGTGTGCTCTGCCGCACACCCGTACGCGCAAAATCGGCTCGCGCCGACGTCGGCCGATCGCCGCGCACGATCGGCGCTCACGCGCGCGTCGGCGGCCTCGCTCGCTCGCCCGTCTCCGCTTCCTGGACGCTCGTCGTCCGCGGGGGAAGCACGCGATCGCCTGGCCAGGACTTACCTCCGTAGCCTATAGTCAGGGCTTGAGCGGACCCTCTCGACAGTGTCGGCTGCCGTGCGCCGCGGCGTCTCTCTCTCTCTCTCTCCTCTTCTCTCGGCCGCGGGGCTCTCGCTCTCTCTCTCGCTCCCGCGAGTCGGCTCGGCCGTAGCTGGCTTCGGCCGCGATGCTCCCTCTCTCTTTCTCTCACTTGCACTCTCGGCCGTGGAGCGTGGCTCTCTCTCCCTCTCTCTCAGCCACGAGGGAACGCGGCTCTCGGCGCCGTGCTGCGTCTCTCTCCTTCGCTGCACTATCGGACCGCTCACTCGCTGTCTCTCCCTCTCGTGCACTACACTGCACTGGCTGCCGTGATCCTCGTGCACTACACTCCAACTCTCTCTCTCTCTCTCTCTCTCTCTCTCTCTCTCTCTCTCTCTCTCTCTCTCTCTCTCTCTCTCTCTCTCTCTCTCTCTCTCTCTCTCTCTCTCTCTCTCTCTCTCTCTCTCTCTCTCTCTCTCTCTCTCTCTCTCTCTCTCTCTCTCTCTCTCTCTCTCTCTCTCTCTCTCTCTCTCTCTCTCTCTCTCTCTCTCTCTCTCTCTCTCTCTCTCTCTCTCTCTCTCTCTCTCTCTCTCTCTCTCTCTCTCTCTCTTCGCTCTCCAAGCACGGGAATCGAGCAGCTGCCTAAGCTACGGCAGAAGCGATACTACCGGGCTCTGTCTCTCGCTCTCCTTCCCCCTCGCGCAAGGTTGTCGCGAGTTTTCATTTCGGGGCTCATTGTGTGTCGTAGTTGCGCTTGGTACTTTACACGTGCGAGCAACTACACACACACACGCAAGCCCCCGGAGTCATACGAGTACAAGCCCGACTCTACTTGCGAATCCTCATGCCGCAATTGTCAGCCTTGCCTTCTCCAAGGCCGCGGTATGTTTATGTTTTCGGTCAACTACCTGTGTGTATACCGTGCGTCGGAGATCGGCTCGATCCGAGCTCCGTGTTCGCGCACATACATACACACAGACGCGCCTGCCGTTACAGTATAAATAGGGTAAAAAATTATCCTATATACATAAATTAATCGATCATGTTTATTTACCAACAGAGCTATGAATGCTATCATTGTTTTGCTTCCTCATAGAGGAAGCTTTGTAACGGTGAAAAAATTTTCGAGACAAAAATGTTCAAAAAGATGTTTTAAGGCGATATATGTCGATATTTGTTGATTTTGAGAAAATTTCTTTTCGTGGATGTATTTGTGTCTGTGTGTGTGTGTGTGTGTGTGTGTGTGTGTGTGTGTGTGTGTGTGTGTGTGTTGTGCGTGTGTGTAGCTTGTATATACCTTCAGATCGAGTTCATTGCCCAAAAAAATCAGTCCATTACGAAAAAAGACATTTGAGATTAAAAAAATAAATAAAAAAAAATTAAAATTAATATAAATTAAAATAAAATAAAATTAATTATAAAAAAATTATTTTAAAAAAATTTGCGTTTTCGTTGTCGCATGATAACAAGAGTAAAAATTATCCAATCGTCCTGAAATTTGGCACAGATGTAGCTTTTATATATCGTCAGATTGAGTTCATTACCCAAAAAAATCAGTTTATTACGACCAAAGATATTTGAGGTTAAAAATTTTTTTTTTTAATTTTCAAATCGTATTTACTCAGAGAATACTTGATTTATCGACTTGAAATTTTAACCACTTATTACACTCATTGAAGACTATATTTGGTTAAAATTTTAAGAGATTATCTTCATTTTTTTGTTTTTTAGAAAAAAATTATTTTAGAAAAAATTTGCGTTTTCGTTGTTGCACGATAGCAAGAGTAAAAATCATCCAATCGTCCTGAAATTTGACACAGGGGTAGCTTTTATATATTGTCAGATCGAGTTCATGCCCAAAAAATCGGTCCATTACGACCAAAGACATTTGAGGTTAAAAATTTGTTTTAAAAATTTTCAAATCGTGTTTACTCAGAGAATACTTGATTTATAGACTTGAAATTTGAACCACTTATTAAACTCATTGTAAAATATAAAATTGTACAATAATAATTGCTTTGTAATGAGTAAAAATAAAAAATCACAAACCATTTAACATAGTTTCACTGTACAAAATTATTAAATTTTAAATATTGGAACTAAAAATTAATTAAAGGAATCAGTAAATTAAGTTTGAGGAAGCTACGTGCCGATGAATTGGTAGCGTTTTTTTTTCAAAACGAAACTTTTCGATGACCCTTCATCATCCCTTTTAGTTTTCAATCACCCTACTCGCCTCCGATCGTTCGAAACATCACCTCAAAGTCCACTCTCGCGCGAATCGAAAACCTTCAATTAAACAAAGTACTCTCTCCATACCCTCTCCCTCTGTTTTCCCACCATCCCACAAAACAACCCTTAGCGTTCTAACTACACTCAACTCGGCTCTCAACTTCGCCGATCCCAAAAAACCACCGCCACTGCAGCAGCCACTCTCACCTGCTCCCTCCCCCCGACAAACTTTAACCACTCTTAATTTGTTATCCACTCACGCCGCGCCACTGAGACAAAGAGGAAATTATCCCCCCCCGCGACGCACGCACCAACTTAGTTCCGCATCTTTTTCCCCCTGCTTCCGACCCAATTCCCAATGGCGTCTGGAAGTAGCAGTAGACTCAGTTTTAGTTCTCTCTCTTTTTCTCTTTCGCTCTCTTCGCGGGTGCCTGCGCGTCATTCTGACTATTTGCGCTTGCGGGCGCGTATACGCGTGCGATTATTGTCTAATTAATGGGAGCGCGTGGCGTCTTGTCTTTTGAGAGAGCGTAGGTGTCGCGGAAACTTGTAGGCGACGAGTTGCCGTCTCTCACTTTAGCGCGAAGGGAAAGGGGGTGGGGGTGAGATCGAGCTGGCAAGTTTTGGAGTGGCTGACGCGGGTTGCTGAATTTCGAGGTGTGGGTTCAGTGTGCGTAAACGGAAAATTAAGGGAGAAGGCGAGAAGCGTAATATGGAGATTTCTTTTGCTTTATTGGAATGATTTGCTGATTTATTTCGAATTTTGAGATTTATGTAATATGTATGTAGGATTTATTCATCTGATGAAATTACTTCTAATAATCAACGCCCACTCGTAAAGCTACTCAATATTTAATCTCATATAATATGTATTCAATTTTACGAATTCTGGTGAAATATATTTCTATAACTATGTTTCACTAAAAATATTGTATGATCAGTCTTTTTATGGCACGCATTTAATAGATTAGGAAGTAATAATTCACGTTCTCATGCATCCTTTGCGTGCACTCATGAATTTGATTTACATTTTGACGTTCTTAATCCATTAATAACAATAGACTTTTTATAATCCTTTATATTTTTAGCGAAAAACATAGCGCGTTGTAGATTCCATATCGCTTTGCCCAAGGTGCGTGTCGCAGTAATCAAGACGTATCACGATTGAAATATACTATTTTAGTAGTTTTGACTATGGAGCATTTATAAGGAACTATGTCGGAATTACAAACCATTAATCTTTCATAGGAAAGTGAATGTTGATTTAATGTTTATAGACATGGTGATATATGAATGCTTAAGTGGCCAGCAATTCACACTGCGTATGGTCCGATCATGAATAATTCATGCCCAATCATTCGTTCAAACTGATTTTAATCACCGATGTGAATATCAATAAATTTTCAATTGCTACCGAAATTGTAAAGAAAAAAGTAATTAGCAAGTGAATTGCAAAAGCAAAATGGGTTAGTTGAAATATTATTTATTAAAGCTCGTCTTTTCTTATTGCAAAATACTGAACAAATAGAATAAAGAAAGTGTATAAAAAAGAGTAGAATTTGTTAAAAACGATAGATAAATTTTACCAGAAATCAAAATTATTTTCGAGTGCTATTAAAGTAATTTGATCATTTTAACCTTTAAAAGTAGATTCCACTTCCGCCAGGATATCGTATTCGCAATTATAATAATGTCTGTTCGGACTTAAATGTATTTCGGCGAACATTGAGGTTACAAATGCAATAAAGGGCTACGCGCCAATTTAGTTGAAACTGGGCTATCCATTACGAAATTTTTGGACTATTTCGATATTTTCAGAGTTAAAAGTATTCTTTTTATACTTTGGAATACTTTCGTGATTTTTTTTTGTATTATGAGAAACAATAACGATTTTTAAGGACTAAAATTTATAAAAAAGGTTTCTATACAATTCGGTTAAAGAAGTCTTTGTAAAATAATAGCAGAATTGAATGAATTATTCATATAACGACTAATAATTTGAAAAAATAGCGATATTCGCTGAAACGGTGCTCATACAAACGTTATTTCGAGTAAAATTCGCCAGACTGTTTATGCCAGCTGCGCGCATCCATAATTTGCATGCTTCCAGTTGGCTCATTAATAATCACGCGCTCAATGTTAGACGATAATCTGATTTAGTAAATACCCCCGACATTTTAGGCTTATGCAGGCGGTCCACTCTGCATTCGCAGCCACACGTGCACATCCAGATAAACCTCGGCTGACCTGAAAGAAGGACGGAATAAAAAAAAAATAGGACGACTCTCGTAAAGACGGCGCATAAAGAAGGAACGTCGGTTTTGTCGAAATTGAAAGAACGGACATAAATAAAAAAAAATAAACAAAAATGTATAAGCAAACAAAGGTCGGATATCTTCTGCATGAACATAACAAAGTCGTAACTGAAACTGAAGTTCTGGCCAGACTTTGATAAAAGAAAAAGGAAAAAAGGCTGTCGGGTTTTTCTTTTGTTTTTGTGCTTTAAATTAACAAAAGCGAAAAACTTTTCTACTTGAGATTGCTGACGAAAAAATTCGACCGATAAGTGTCTCTTTTTGAGAGGCACTTAAAAACTAAAGTTCAAAATCCTTTCTCCATTCTCACCCTTCTTTTACGTAAACAACCGCGGTGAATTTTCGAAGAAAGCTAGAATTTTTTTATCGAGTTTGCTCTGTTGATTATTATGGTCATACTTTGAGTATCTTCAGTGTTCTATAAATATTTCGTATCAACGCTCTCGCAGATTCATAACAATCTTTCACTAATTTAATCAAACAACAAACAATCTAAATCTATGAAGTTTCTTCAATCCCCCGGATAAATCTGCTCCCACAAGATTGCGCCAGTATTCCTCAAAACCTTAATTTCAACGGCCGATTCTCACGTATCCCACATTTCCCCCTATCCTACAATTCCACATGACTTTCCATTTCACGCAGCCTTCCTTTCCATTTCACGACCCGAACCCCGAATCAGACGACGAACGAAAAGACAAAAAGACGAACGCGCATATGTGACACCTACGCCAGTAGGTATCGAGAACAAGTGGCTTTGCCGGAAGAGAATCGCAGCGCCGAAATACGGCGGAGAGTGGGGGCGGCCAGACGCACGCAACTATACCTACCCCCGCGCGCGCGCGGGATGTGTCTCGCGCGCGCGGCTCTCCTCAGTATGCGCGCGACCGCCGCGTCGGCCGTCTCGTGCGCGCGCGCGTATGTTGGTGTTTCTATTATAGCTGTGTAGTATAACCGTTTGGAAGAGGGCTCGAGAGGTGCGGTGTGATCACAGTGCGATCTTATTGCGTTGTTGTTGCCATTGTAGGTATTATTGAGAGGCTGGTTCATAGGTTCGCGGGGTGCGAGCGAAGTGTTGCACGATTCGATGATTTTTAATTTTTAATTTTTCTTTTCGCTTGTTTAGTTTGTGATGGGGTTATAAAACTGAGCGAATTGTGTAGTTTTTTGTTTTTGATACAATGATTAAGGATGTTTTGTTGGTACTTTTTTATCTAAAGATTGTTTAATTTAAATTTTGATTCATGTTAATTAAGGATTTCATAACATTCATCTTTTATCAATTGCAAAAATATAAAAAAGTTACGTTATTCTATACATCATATTGAAAAAAAAAACCACTCGATTTTTTTTATATGGAGATGTCACAAATGATTCTTGATAGAGTCACTTTTATTTAATTATTGATTGTTATCACGAAATTAGAACATAATAATAATCAAAAGAAATTATATCTTTAGCATTTAGTCCAAGAGATGTATTTGGAATGCGATAGAATAATTGATTTCATCGTTATTTGAATTGAATAATTCCGCAGATTTCTGATGCATAAAATATATAATGATTGAGAGCTCTTAAAGCAAAAGCACTCTAACAATAAGCTCTTAGTACAAACTTCCAATAAATGATAGATACATTAAAACATAATTATTTACAGAAATTGTATAACTGAATAATAACAATGCCCATTGTATTTATTCCGCATTAATTCAGGCGAGAACCTCGCCCAATTAAAGCAATTACCGAAACCATTCCGCTCCAAAGTCTTCAAAAACATTTCCCGCGTCCGAACACTCCGTTCTCTCGCGCATTTGCATAGCTTCTCAAGCTAGGACGTCGAGTGCAATTTTCCAATCGCCCGGACAGTGAAGAGTCAAACAAAAAAAAAAATAGGGGAAAAAGTACATTCTCGTGTCGCGGATGCTCGAACAAACGAATGCGTTTCATCGGTACACGGCGATCGGCGCGATTCGAAATTGCGCGCTGACAGCGCGTGCGCTCCGTTATAGTTGTTTAGTTTTAATCGTCGGGATTTGCTCGGAGTAGCAAAGCAGCTGAATTGAAAGCGCAAAGGTGAAGATTGATTGCGCCTCATTGTCGACGTGACAATATAATCCTCAACGCGCCGTTGCTGGAAAGAGAGAAAGCGAGAGAGAGAGAGAGCCGTTTGCGTACGTATTATATATTGACGATATTATTCTATTCATCGAATTCTTCTTTACTTGTTTCCATACGCCGAGTGTGCATCACATATGTGTGCCTGTGTGTAATACAAATTGATGCATTTAACGTAATGATCGAGTAAAAGTTTCAAACGAATTTTTCAATCAAAGATTTTTCTCGTTGATTTTCATTTATACGTATACGTATCACTAGAATTCACAAACCTTATAATATTACGAGATTAATTTATTTATCATTTTAAGTTAGAATGTAAAATAACTTCAGCCCTCATATTAGATAAACATATGTGGTTTTACGCATGATTTCTCAGTAAATTTACATAAAGGCCAGTAAAATTTCATATCAAAACTTTTCAAATTATACCGAAAAGGTATCCGGCTTCTGCCGAACTTTTCCCGCTGCAAAGTTTGCGAAATCGCGAAACCGTATCCGGAACACGACGACTTTTCAATGATCAAGTCGCAACTGAAATTGCGGTAAACAAAATATTATATTTGTATTTATATGTACGCCCCCGCAGACTTTCAGCGTGTATTTCTTTCAATTCTCCCCATTCGCAAATATTTGCTCTCCGACCAATATATAAATGTTTCTACCATATTCTAGTATTTTCTCGCGCAACATCAAAGCCACCATTACTCGATATCTTTCTAACTCATTCTCTTAGGTACCTCATACAACTTTCTTGTCCCGTCCCATTATCCACACTGCAAATTGCTCGTTATGTACCTCCATCAGAGCGCTCGAAAGTCTCAGAACCCTCTCTCCCCCTCTCCCAGAATGTTCTCTCAAAAATTCAATAAAAGAATTTCCAGTCGATCGTACCTCAATCTCTCTCGGCCGTGCTCTCGAAAATCGCCAATTCTCCGACAACAATGGACCTCGGCCCCCCTAATGAAGCGATAAGTCTTCCCCCGCGGCCCGGGGCCGAAAGCTCGCCACCTCCTCCTTCTCTCTGCCAATTCCTCGGCGCTCGAAAACACAAAAACGTCGATATCGAAAATTCTTTCTTTGTGTCATTTTCTACCGATCGACGTACGGTATATACGATTCCCCGGGGGCTATTAAATTTTCCCTCCCGAAGTGTATAAGGTCTCGAGCAAAGGGTGGGCCGTCCCTAATATCAAAGGAGAAGTCGTGGCTTCTGTCAGGTCTTCAGCGACGCTTAACCGTGCGTTTATACCGCTGTTATATTATACTGGAAAACCGCAGCCCGAGAGAGTCGTCAGCCCGCAAAAGTTTTGGCACCGCGCTGCTGCTGCTGCTGCTGAAGCGAAAGTTTCTGCTCGAAGGATTTTGCTTGTGTTAACAGTAATGGGGGGCAAAAGAATTTTTAAAATAAAGCGTGGACGGAAAGATTTTGACAGCGGTTCGGTTGTGCATGCTAGATTGGAACGGTGAAATGTGGAATATTAGTATATTATTGTCGCAACTATATGCAAAGCTTGGTATGATGAAAATTCAAACGAGAGATTTTGAAGTGGGAGGGATTTTGTGTTTAGTCAATGGAATTTTTTAAATATTTTCTATTTATTCGAAGGTAATAATAAAAGTAATTTGCTCGGTAGAAATTTTTTATTTAAAAAATTTAAGCTTCAAAAGAAAAATACAATTGAAATTCGTTGCAAATTGAACGCAACAAATGAATTTTTCTGAATTATAAAGATATGACTATGAATATCAAGGATTATGTATAAAGTTTTATTTCAGCGCTTTCATTGCAATTAGATTGACAGCATGAGATTGGAAACGAGGACAATGAGAATTGATGGAAACAATTTCAATATACTTTAATATATTTCTTTTTATTTGACAAAATTAAACGTAGTGAATCTAAATAAAACAAATAATCCTTTAAAAAATATATACAAAATCAATTCGAACATTAAAACGCGCGAATACTTCACATTATCGATGCTGCAGAGTCGCGCACTTACCGCTGTCCCATTACAATTTAATAGTGGTATCGCTGCATTAATCAATCAATTGACCAAGGGCCCAAAACCTCATTACTGTAGCTGAGTGCTCTTAGCGCTTCAAGAGAGACGAGCGATCTCTTGCCTCGCTCGAATTTCGTTTTTCGCGCTCCGCGTCAGTTCACTTTACGTCAAAAACAATTTGCATTATGCCATTGAGCCGAATTCGTTCACTTTCAGCCCGACTTCGCGCACGACTTTTAACGTAATGAAAAAGAAGAAAAAAAGCCGCGCGCATATTATAACGGTTTACACGGATTTCGCGCACACTTGTGCCATTATACTGGGCGTAAAAGTCATACAAACGGCCGTAAAAAAGGTTCTAAAACTCTCTCGCTACGTCGAGCGGGGGCAACTTTGTTTCCCCGCCAGTTTGTTCAGCGATTTTCGACGCCATTTAACAGTGTAAATATAGAGAGAGCGCGCCGCCGGCTGCGGTATTATGCTCTCAGTATTGCGCGAATTCGTCGGTAATTCCGTACATTCTCGCGATTAATTCTTCTTTTATATTTCCCGTCCCCGCAGACGAAACGTACATGAGGAAATCTACGCGAAAATCCATTTATGCGTCTTCAAAAGTGGGTATAAATTTTTTTCAAGACACACCTTCCGGGTCTGCTTTTTTCCTACTTTTTGTACCATATAATATAGGAGAAAAATCATGTACAATTAAAGAAGTCTTGATGTCACCCTTTTTTCAAAGATTGAAAATTAAAAGGAAAAAGCAAAAAAAGCATTTTTTTCAACTTGCAGCTATGCATCCCAGAAATATCCTAGACAAATTTGCAAAAAATAAAATAAAACTAAAGAAGACCAGCTTTTATTTGCCTTTTTAAAAATTAAAAAATGTTGATTCCTTCAAAAGTTCTGACCGTTTAAAATTGAACGTTGGAAAGGCATAAAATACGCTGAAAGCTCGGGCTGATGATTTAAACCGCTCAACTTTAAACGATCAGAACTTTTGAAGGAATCAACATTTTTTAATTTTTAAAGAAGTAAATAAAAGGTTCCTTTCTCTAGTTTTATTTCATTTTTTGCGAATTTGTCTAGGATATTTCTGGGATGCATAGCTGCAAGTTGAAAAAAATGCTTTTTTTGCTTTTTCCTTTTAATTTTCCATCTTTGAAAAAAAGGGTGTCACCACGACTTTTTTAACTGCATATGACTTTTCTCCTATACTATGTGGTACAAAGAATAGGAAAAATTAGGCCCGCAAGACCTTGTAAAATAATTTTACCCACTTTTGAGGACGCGTAAATAGATTTTTCGCATAAATTTTCTCATATATGTGCATATTTATATGAACATTCAACCAATAAGTATAATACCTGCGATTAACGGATCAAATTCAAGATTAGCGATGAAAGTATTGAGATGACATATTAAATCTTTGGCTTCGTCGTATAATGGAACAGTCGAAATTGACCTGTCAATGAAGTAGCGCGACGGGCTTGCGCGCTAGGTTGCGTGAAAACCGATGTTTTCGCGCGCGGAGCCACGCGCTATTTGGATCATCAAGAGTTGCGGCGTAACAGCGAATTTATAGCTATACCTATATAGCAAAATGTAGAATTGATTAATTGTGAGGGATGTGATGGGAGGGGTGGAAAAGTACAATTATTTTTAATATTATGTCTGTTTGATGGTGGGGTTGTTTCGCGATATATATTTCGTGAAATTATTTACGTAGAAAAATGTTGTATACTTGTCTACGAACAAAAATATTTTTATACTTTTCCAGCATATAACAGTTTGAAGTGCAGTATTACTAAAAAATCCTAATTATCTTTTTTAAATTTTCATTTCAATGAAAAAGTTGATACGGAGATTTTTGTATTTACTCTGCGTTTGCAGAAATAGAGTCAACTTGACTTTTTCCAACCTACCTCACTTGATGAAATAAACGTTTTTTTATCGTTTTAATGATAGTGCGCAATTTTTCAGAAACTTTAATTTAATTCTCACTCAAAATTTTTCTCATTCTCAGCAAAGTTCAAGCGACTAATGAAATGAAAAACGAAAAAGTTTGGAAACAGTGTTTAATGACGCGAGGACGTGGTGGAAATTATGAAACACACTTAGAAAATGTGGCCAGCGTATATCAGTCTAATGGCCATTAAAAAAAAAGTATCGGAGCAAAAACAGAATAAAAAGGTGTCTTATATTCTTCAGCGCTCGAATGATGCCAATGAAGAAATAAGATACATATACCGCGCTTCCTCTCGAAGGCAAAATAATTTTAACGAGCCAAAAAAGTTTCGCCCACGAGTTTCGGCCAAAATGGTAATTAGGCCGCTATGTATGCTTTCGAGCGTCGGCTGGTCGTGCAAACAGCGTCGCGGATTGTAAATTCTGTAAACTACGTTCGATTTTGACTTCACTTTGATTGTCGTTCGAGAATAATGCAAGTTTAAAAATAATCTGTTTAAAATTATAAAATTGATAAAATAAGCAAGTAACTTTTTCTTAAAATATATTTTGCCGTGCTTCATTGCAGTAGAATTGAAAAAAGGTTGGCTAAGGCCAAGGACTAAGTGGAACCGGAAGAGTCTGGTAGATCCTTTAATTCGAAAGTTTGTTAAGGGGAAAGACAAACCGAGAATTAATCACAAGTCCCGCATCTCTCTCTCTCTTTTTTTCACCGCAGCGCCGGCGAGCTCCATCCTAAGATTGAGTTGCAATTACCTGATTAGTTTGTAAACGTCGCTCGTGGCGGTGAAATTTTCGAAATGAGGCCTATATCCAGCCGCTTCTTTAACGCGTTTAATCAATGTGATTGCCACTCGTGGCTCTGATCCCTGTAATGATTGTCCGGCGTGTCCGCGCGTTTAAAAATCGCATTTTAATTATTACGTCGTATGTATATATTACGACTGATGTAATATGCGTTTTTGATCATTAGCAAATGGCGATGGGTTCATTTTTCACTTGTCGTTTCATTTTTACGAAGCATTTTTAAACGTCGACCAGGAAGTTGTGCGTTTCGCTTTAATATTTTATTAATGAAGTATCATTTGGTAAGTGAGGTAAAAATTATTAATGTTCAAATTTAAAGCGATTTTTCATTTAATTTTATCATGTTTATATGAGCTACTTTAATTACTGAAATATTGTAATAGGTACCTAATTAATGAAGACATTTATTAAAGCTGTTGCGGGATCTAATCGATCTACCTTTTTGATTTTGGGTAAATGTGCCGTATTATATTGCGTACATTTATCAAAGCGCATATTTTCAGTAAAAAGGCCATTTACTCATACCTTTTTTATCGGCAAATCTATATAGAATTCCTACTGAGCTTAACGTGTTATTGAGATAAATTATAACGGCAATATCGCGAAATAGATACCAAGCAGAATTTCATATTAAATTTTATATTAAACTTGATACAGTTCGAGTTTTTATTCGAAATAAAGACAACAGTCTGTAGTCAGTTTAATCTGAAAATCCGCTTTGCGTAGTATTATAAAGATAATATTAAAAATTAGCAATTTCAAATCTTCGTTTTATTGCTAAATATAATTACTTTACTTTGTACGATGTTATAGTCCATATTTGTGTACCTATCTATATGTCTCAGTCTTTTTCTGGAGACTTTTTATGCAAAGAAAAAGGTTCGATGTAAAACGTTTTAAATAATAATTACAAAAAGGAGTAAAGTGGAGTTTCATGGCATAAAAAATTTTAATTTCAGTCAAAAAGTCTCACTGCTATATACGAACTGTCATCTGAATCAAAGACACTCTCGTTCGGTCATCTCACCTGTTATAATTTTTATTTCTACAAGTATAGCAAAAAGTACCACGCAATTCAAAAGCTCTTTTGCAAGCTAACACATTTTAAAAAAATCAATAGTTCACTTGAAAACCAATAGAAAAATTTAATTCACTATTTCATCATAAATCTATTTAAAAATTAAAGGATATTGAAATCTGCAAAACTTGTTCGTTTTCCACTTAAAATCAGTGCATCATTAATCACGAACCATATCATCAAAGATCACGAATTGAAACTAAAAAAAATTATGCCTCTCTGCCCTCAAAAGTGAAAAACTACACACGTGCAGCTCGCTCGTCGTCGAATACGTTATATACATGTACGAGGACGCGTCCCGGCACGCTGAAAGTCTCAAATAGAGCGTAAGAAATCGCGGCCGAGGGTGTTTCGCGCGCAAGTGCAAGTCCGTGTCGCGCCCACGACCGCGAAATATTCCCCCTCCACCCCACTCATACATACACTCGCGTATCTGTGAAAAAAAGCCAACGCGATTGTTTTCGGGCGTGAAAACGGGGCCGCTCGTACTTATACGAATGCCGGGGAATCGATAATCCCTTCGCGCGCGCGCTTGGATTAATTTCGCGCTTAATTTTGCACTTGGCGCTCTGGAATATGTGCAGGCGACGAGGAGTCGGCGCGGGGGTGAATTGAAATTTTTTCGGAAGGAAGGGAGGGAAAGGGGGGGGGGATTTATTGACCGTGTATACGATTATATGGAGTTTTGCATGAACCGGCGGCTGTGCGACGAGGGAGCCGCGCAATTGCTTTTGGGGATTTTAGATGAGTGCGTTGGTTATGTGCGCCGCGGGTAAATTAATATATACATATATAATAGGTCTGATAACGATATAGGATTAATCTACTATATTTAGGATGTTTATTAGGGCTTTCAAATGGAATCAATTATCTGGATATTAAATTAATATAATATACTTTAAAAGTTTTTTCTTACAATATTTGAAATTACGTATATTTGAGTTTTTCGTTCGAGTTGTACCGCTGGTAAGTATTTGTCCAATACGAATCCCAACAATTCACGTCCCTCTTTACAAACTCGCTCTCCCTATAAATATTTTCGTTCCCTAATCCATTATACATATAATGTATTACATATAATAAATCCGCGCGCGCTGCGTTCTCTAATTCACCATTTCATCACCGGGATTCCGCTTTATCAAAACAAATTCCACGTCATTATTCTGAATCAATTCCCAAATCCGGCCCCCCTCCCCCCTTCACCCCTGAGATAAATTACTCTCGCGGGACAATACACCACACCCTGTTGAGTCGCAACAAATATCCCGCGATTTTTCATCGCATCGACGACGAGCCAGCGACTGCAGTTTTTTTGCTCTCTCTCTCTCTCTCCATCTCAATCTGACTCCACTCTCTATATGTATATATCGGCGCGCGGGGCCGACTTATTGAATCGATCTGAAAAATAGCTTCCGCTGCTATAAGAAAAAAGGCGCGCTCGTTGCCCGAAAATGTCGTCTCCCCTTATCAGTATCCCTCTTTATCTCGTGCTCTCTTCTCTCCCTTACCGTGTACGCGTCGGTGGGCACAAAAGCGAGATCCTCTGTTGCGGCTAATTTATACGACCTCTCAATCCGCCCGGGCCAGGGAAGGAAGAAGAAAAATCGCGCGCTGACAATTCCATTCGGATGTAGTTAGATATATATATATGTATACATGCAGCACCTTGACGCGTGTATCCTATGTCCCCTCGAAAAAGAGGGTCGTAGAAGCTTCTTTAAAAGCTCATCAAGGACACGCACACGCGTGTGTGTTCGTACGTGGTCCGATTAAAAATGAAGCGAGTATGGCAGTAGTGGGCAAAAACTTGTTTTCCTTTCGTCGGAAACGCTAGCGCGCATTAGAAAACGAAGCGCGGCGATAAATTCTGAGCGTTTTTTCTTCCCATCATGTCGTCGCGCGCAGCTGAGTCTTCGTGTTCCTCTCTTTTTCCCCCTCACTCCCTTTTCCACCGATGGTTTGTTTAGCATTTTTACCGGGCAAACAGGCAACGTAGCACGCGCTCGCATCTGGAATGAAAAAAGAGCCGCTGTTTTTGTTCGTCTTGCGTCTGGCAATTCGATTCGCGAATAAAAACGAGTTATAATGCTAGTAAATAAAGGGCGCGGGGTGAAAGAGTTGAGACTGAAAAATGAAAAGCGTGTAAGTTGCGCGAAGAATCTTCTTATACGCGAGGGGGCAAAGTGCAGAGAGAGAGTTTGACGGTACGGCGCGCGTGTTTTAAATAAGCAGATTAAATTTTTTTCTGCCGGTACCGGAAATTCGCGAGTGCTTCGTAAGATGATTAAGGTCTTTGCAGCTTTTGTTTGTGAAACTACTTTGAAAAAAAGAAAGGGCAAAAACAATGCAATGTTAATTCAGTAGTATATTTATAAACAGTATAATAATAACTAGAATCCGATTCAAATGTATTATTTCCTTTTTCATAAGCTATTTTTATTTCGATTTTATTTATAAGAGTTCAGTCAGCATTATATTTCACCATTATATAAAGAGTTCACGCCAAAAAGAAATTTACGGAAATTTTTTTTAAATTTCAATTTCTTGTTCGAATAAAGGCATCGTAAAAAAGACTTTTTAAAAAATATAACGTGTCGATCGCATTAAAAAGACCCTTCAAATTTCGCGTTCGTAAAGCGAGTACATAACAACAACGCGCTGCGTCCTCCCACATGAATGTGCCACATAATATCCATATCTTAATGAAAAGTTGCAGCTGCCTGCGGAACTATAAATTTCCCTCCTCTGTGTAGCGTCGAAGGGTTCGTATACATAAAAGAGCGCGAGAGTTCGTAAAAAGAGTCGTAACACCGCCACATGCGTCTTGAATATAAGCGGAGAGATAGATCCCATCTCATGCGCAGCAACTCGCCATTTGTGCTCGTGAAAACGCGAAGCGTATAAAAAGATGTACAAGAGGTTTTAAACGCGCGCGGCTATATAAGTGCTGAAAATTTTAATGCCACGAGCGGTGCGAATCACGACAAGCGTTGTGCTGTTTTCAGCGGAAACAAGTACTTTTATGGCGAGGTCGCTCGTAATGTATTTACATCATTGAAATGTATATTATGTTGAATGTATAACATTCGCCGGTTTCGTTTTCGTTTTGCTCAGCGAAGAATTGTGAAAATGTTTGCTAAGCTCCGCTGGGTTAATTCTACGAACGGTGCTTATATAATATAATAAAGTCTGTTAGTGCATGTTTAGCAATATCGAGGAAAAAAAAATGAGACGTAAATTGAGAAAAATCAGTTTATTTTTGACTAGATTGAGCGGAAATAAACAAACGTTTAATAGAGATTGCCAATGATAGATTAAATCTTTGAAGGATAAATACAACCAGACAATGAGCAAGCAATATCTGATAAAATGTAATTTTAGATTTTTTTAGATTAAATCTTTTTTGGGTATCCTAAATCTGGCGGCATTTATCTTTATCGGGAGTTTCATAAATTTCAACGCGAAAATGTTGAAAAAAAAATTGACTTTCATGCTGATCAAACAATGTTTTCATCCACTACGTAAATTACAGATTGCGAGCTGAAAATTTCTTTAAATATGTTCTAACTCCGAGAAACTAGTTTGCCAAGTTCGCGTTATTTTTCTACCTCCAGGCAGCCGGATTAAAGAGCGGCCGAGTTTTATAGGTCAATGGATTGTTAAATTTATGTTCTTACAGTGTTTATTGTACGTAAACAAGCACCGAAAACTTGCAGGGCACAGCGAAGGCGGCGCGCGATCGATGAAGCTTATCCGGCCGAACAAAATCCAGCGCGAACTATTTATTTTTCTAATCGACATCCATCAATCAGCATCTCTCGAAGACTCCTTGGGCTTTTAAAATAAACGACGGAGCGACAGAAGCACCTGATCGATTAGTTTTAAATTCTATTGATTTCATTTCAATTCGCTCTCGTATAAACTGCAAAATTAATTAAAAACCTTCGCGAACGAATACAGAATTAAAAATAAAAAGGGTCCATTGTTTACTTCATATATAAAAGACACACAGGCCTTAATCAGCTTGTTTCATACGCGAAATGGCGGAGTCCATAATCAAACTACTATGGAATAAGTCGGCTTTTACGGAACCGTCGCACGTCGTGCAAAACACATCTGCGCTCGTACAAGTACACTTTCGTTCGCTAATGAAGCCGCGTATATTCGCAGACCGCGCGACGCGGATGAGCTCACGAGTACAAGCACGCGTGTGTTTGCGAACCGGCAAAGTCGGTAATTCAGTTAATCGCGTGTATTAGAATTCGAGATGAAGCCAGTGTGTGTTTGGTCTGAATTGTTGAAAATTACTTTTTTTTTTCTTAATAGAACTTTTATCATTGAAACAATTTATGTGCGTTTTTGTTCATTTTAAAAAGAAAAGGTATTCAAAGGTAAAAAGAATAATTTAATATGAAATGTTTAAACATTTATTGTATTATCTTGTTAAAACATTCAATTAAAACGTCATAATAGAATTAATTACTTTTTAATTACGAATTCGTTCGAACAACATGAAAATGCGAATTTTTTTAAAGAAATATATAATTAATTCGAATATAATTCCAAAATGTTTAAATATAAAATGTAAATGAAACGTTAAAAACGAAATATTTTCACGTCAATTTATTCTTTATTAAACTAAATAACACGCTCACCGCACTCTTTTCGTGCGCATTTATACACGTCCCACCCCACGCTGTGCGTTTACCCAGAAAAGCGACCATAATATATGCCCCTTAATGATAGTGCATTAAATAGTCCCCATACGTTGTGTCTACGATAAAGCCCATCGGCTTATAAAGCTTTCGTGTCCAAAATTAAATGGGCGAATTTATCTGCGCTGAGAGGACAGGCCTGAAAATCGCCGGGCCTACGCGGGCTCTATCTGAAACAGTTTTCCCGAAAGTTAATGAATTAAAGTTGAAAAATTGTTATTTTTATTTGTATCGATGCTCCCGGTCGATTTTAAATTGTAATTTTTGAGATAACGAAATCTTGTGTTTTGCGAAATTAATGGGTGGGTCGATATAGACGTACTAGTGTAAACAGATGTAATTATGCCTCGCGTGGTACGTGGGCTCAGATAAATATTAACATACCTCTACTGTAGACCGCATTAGTTCGTGGCGTTGATTTGTGCCAGGTACTAAACAACGAGCACTCTAATTCTCTTGGTTAGTAGTAGTGTTTGCAGGTTTGACCGATTTTAGGGATTGTTAAATAACAAAGAAATGATTTAGGAGTTTAATTTTTTTTAATAATAATATACTTTTCTGAAATAACATAAATATGAAAATCATTATTATTTCACGTACGAAAGCGGATATTTTTATAAAAATTTGTAAATTAAAGTACCTTTTAATACTTCTTTATAAACTAACATTTACTTGAAAAAAAGCTGTTATTTCACATAGCAACCAAATTCCTTTTATACATCTGACTAAACTTAATACCGCGAACTGGAGCAAACAAATTTTTGGAAGGAACAAAAATACTCAGATTACCGACGAGCGCACCTATAGATGGCCCGTTTCACTTCGTTAAATCCAAATTTTCAAATTTTTCGTACCGCTGGTCAAAATGTCGCTTTGGTTACGCCAGTGATAAATCAATTCGAAAAAGTGTCAGATAAGAATGGAGAGAAAGGGATAGAGAGAGAGAGAGAGAGAGAGAGAGGCAGGAGGACGAGTAAAAAATAGCATGTGGAAATGAACGTACCTCTCGTCAGATAGCGTCGAGTGGGAAGAGCGCGAGATATTTAAAAAAAAAAGTTTCGCCCACTCCGATAAATCCGCGAAGTGTAGTTGTGTGTGACTGAGTTGAAATGAAATAATTATGTCACGGCAGCAAAATAAATGAACTGTCATAGTTCATCTTGGTGAGTCGGATAAATGGTCCAAGAATGTACAAAGGTATAAGATAAATAATGAACGATGAGCAATTAAGGAGGGGACAAAGTTACAGAAGTTCGGACGGGGTTGTAAATTCATTAATTTGCGTATGGCAGAAACACGTCGTGTGTATTAATTTTACTAATCATTAAAACTGACGAGGCCATTTGTCATTTTTAGCCGCACTAGAACCGCTTTAAATTGTAATAAATCTTGACTAATATCTTCGTGATTTAACAAACGTAATGATTTATTGAACATTCATTTCCATGTTGGATAAACTACGTGTCCTATGTACAGCTACTAATTTGCTATTCAGAACAAAATATTACTTCGTGAAATAAGGATCACTTTATCATCATTTGTACAGCGTTAATTTGTTATCCTTTTATATTATTTAAACAGACAATTTCGATAAAATATAATCGAATCATTTTTAGATCATAAGTTTATGTATTAAATTTTTGCGATCATTTTTCAATTTTAAAATAATTCATACTTTTCTAAAGATTTAAATTCAAAATATTTATTAAATTGAAAATATCGTAGCAAAATTAAAATTATATCTTAGTTTATTTTCTCCTAGAAAAGTTTCATCCTTTAAGTTTGCGACAACTCCAAATTCCCAATCAAATATGTTTGAGTGCGAACGTCAAATTGAGTTTACAAAGTTTGTTGTTGGCGCATATACCCTTTTTAACAAAGTTAGATTTTTACGCTCGCAGTTGCTACGTTTCCAATTTATGTGTGCAAGAAAAGGGGGAAAAAAGTTGCAAAATTTACCGTGCGATTGAATGGCAGGTAATTGTGGATCAGAAGTTACGCATGATACGTTCGAGGGCTGAATGTCATTTTTATTTACTGAAAAGTAGATATTTCTTTGACTGTATTTAAAATAGCTGCTTTCATCTAAAATTTTGACTGCTTCTGTGTCATATGTCTCATGCAGACTTTTTTGGTCCTGGCAGTTTTTTTTTTTTAGAAAATATTCCCATTTTCTGATGAGTTAACATCTCCACTAGGAATTGTCTATTTTTCTCCAATTTGTAGAACGTTTTTCCCGAGAGGTAGGAAACATTTTCACAAGAAAATAAAGATAACAAGCTTAAAGAGCTCCCTTATATTTTTTAGAAATAAACAAATAAACTTTCATAAATCCAATAAAATAACATTGAAAAATTATAGAAATTTTATTTTCAAAAAATGTACAGATAATAATTGATTTCATTTGATCAAACAGATTTCCCACTTTATCACTTCCCTTTAGAAATATATAAAGTGCGTTATACCATATGGATGCAGCGCAATTCTGTGCGGCTTCGACTGCAATTCCGAACTCGAAAGAAACCGCAAAAAACATACACAATTAACGGAGAAAAATGTTCATGCGACTGTAGCGCGGCGAGGCTCTAACAAATGAATACGTTTCTCGCTCCCCCAGTGAACCGCGCGAGGGGGAAAATCCGAAATAGAAGAAAAATTACCGAAGGTCTTAACGATCGAGTTGAATCGTGCAGCGGACGCACGCACGCACGCGCGAAATTGCTGAATCAAGCCGGAAATCACTTTCCTCTTCCCCGCACCGCAATACTTATAACAATCAACTATTTATATAAATATCCACGCGTATTCGACTGTGGACGAGAATTTACATTCCTGGAATTCACGGCAGCCCGCTCTAACAAAGGCTAATTACAGGCCACGGCGGTGCTCGTAAGCAGCAAGTTTCGACTATTATCGTATAATAAAGTTAATTATGGCCCCTCTCTCTCTCTCTCTCTCTCTCTCTCTCTCTCTCGCTCTCTCTCTCTCTCTCGTGCCATCGTCGAATTAATTTGAATTTTCGGGTATAGTGCAGCAGCTCGGCGAGTTAGCGCGCCTCCCTCCTCGAAGATAGCTTAATTACAATTGTAATTAAACGGTTCGTTATGAATTCGAGAAGACGCTTTGCCGCCGCCGCTGTCGTCGTCGATTTTTCTTCGCTACAGCTGAGAGTGAAAGTGGCAATTTAAAGCCCCGCGCGACGACGACGCGCCGGAACTTTCTGTTTAAAGGCGCACGACGGCCCTCCATCGACGCCGCTTTAAATTTGCAGCCATTGTGCGAATTGCGCTTGAAATGTAGCCGCGGAGGATTGAACCGAGAGTTCCGGTAGGCTGACTGTGCGGAGAAGATTTGTTTTCGGGACGGAGTGGGTTAGGTTACGGGCTCGGAAGTGAGAAAAATTTTATTCGTTCGGGTGTGGTTGAATAATCTGGACAGACATTGTCGACAAAGTGATAATATACTTAGCGTGCGTGAAGGCTCCAGTTTTTTTTACATTATTATTTAGACCACTCGTGTATTTATTTGTTGTAAATTTTAATAAGACAAAAATGTTAATAATAAAATTGCGTTTTTAAGAGGTAATTTGTGTTGAAATAATATCCGATATTCAACGGTACAGTAATAAAACTATATGTATATTTTTCGTATATATGAAATTTGATAACAGAGTCTTTTGTTTATATGTTTATCTTTAATTGGAGTTTCCAACAGTTACTAAAAATGTGTTACAAAAACATTTAATTCAATTTTTTCTTTTTCAATAGTTATAATATTGATCATAACGTCATACATTTCAACTATTTCAACGAGAATTTACTTATTTCAGATGGATATTTTTCATTCGAAATTTTATACAAATAGTGTAGATTGCCTTTGAGTGTATTACAGTGTAATTTTTCTGTTTGGAAAAGTTTGATAGTTGACAAAGTTGATGAAGAACAGTTTTCAACAATAAAAAGTTTTTTAATCTCAATAAAAACTACGTTTCGAAATTGTTCTTTAATTTACACCTCCATAGGCTACGTGGAGATTGCAACTTTTTATGGTTTACGTAGCAACAACGAGATTAAATTTTTCAGCCCCTTTAATTCACCTTGTCTCTCATTATCATCCACTTCCACTATATTATTCAACGAAACGTTGCTATTATTAAATCTCGCAAATCGTTATCAGCAGGACAGAATTCAATCGAGCCGCAGTGCTTTGTATCAAAGTAGTCGACTACACTACATCACATCAAAAGCCGTTCTACGCCGCGCATTATTCCAAATAACGTATTACAGCAGCGATATATCTGCCGATAAGCTCCACTCCGGCTCTCCTTTCCGACAATCCCATCCTATTTATACCCTTCGTCCTTCTGTCCTTCTAGCAGCCCCGAGACACTTTTCAAACCCTCGCGCGCAACAAAGACTTCTCTCCCCCCCCCCTCCCTTGCCATTCATCCTGCGAAACCCAATTCGCGAAATTTTCCAAAACACAAAGCTAACTCGCGCTCCGAGTTTGCGCACGTACGCGATCGTAATCAGGCCGCGCGACCGATACTACGACGCCACTTTCGCTCCGTGCGACAATGAATCGAGCGTATCATCATTGTGCACCCGCAGCGAGACAATAATTGAGAGACGCGTGGTGGTGAGGCATGCGCGCATACAAAGCCAGAGAGAGAGGCGTGCTCTAGTTTTCAACTGATTTTGAGAGGGAGAGAGAGAGAGAGAGAGAGCAGGGAAGTGCAGGCCGCGAAACAAATGACATGTAAGCTCCTGGCCCATTAAGCCATCAAGCTTAATTGAGAATAACGACGGCGAGAGCGCCCGCGCAGTGGGACTAACGGCGCGCCGGAGGAGGATGAGGAGGAGGAGAATGAAAGTGCGAGTGAATGAGAGAGAGCTGGCGAGAAGATTAGTCGGAGGAAGGAAAAAATGTAAAAGGGACTAAATTTAGCTGGGATTTAGGTTTAAGGGGAAGGCGCGATGTCGATTGACTCGAAAATGACAATTTTTGTGTGAGCTTTTTGTATTTTGCCTTTTGCAATTATTTTTAGTGAAATGACGAAGTAAAAGTACAAAGTAGAATAGTATTTAAATCAGTTTTTAACAATCATGACACAATAACTAAAGAAACGGCTATAGGAATGAGGAAAAATCGTCTTATAAATGAAGGTAAATCTGGTGATTCCCCGTCGAGACATAAAATAATCACAAGAGCATAAAAGCTTATACATATTTGCAGGTGAAAACACGCGGTACTACTAAATGTTCCGCAAAGGAATCCAAAAGAAAAGGCAATTAATGTTGATTAAATGGTGCGAGATGTATGTATCTGCCGGGTCCGAGATGTATATATACGCGGTCGCATGTATGTATATTTATGCGCGCACCAGGGCTGAACTTCCTCATTCCCTAAAGCCCACTTGGGAAGATGCATATACACCGCTGTACATAGGATTGATAAATAAGGCTCGCGCGGTGCACGTGTATCTATATATATACGGAACGCTCAAACCTCGAATTGCGCTGTACGCCAGAATTAACTGCTCTAAAATACTTCCGACTAGTATTAGAACGGGTAATCTCTTTTTTGATGAACAATGATAATCGAGCGTAATCGGATGTTTTAATTAAATGACGTAAGTTATAAATGAGAACACGAATAATGGTATGAGAAAAATTTTATGATGCCTACGCGTAAGTAAACAAAGACATTATACAAAAACTTTCTTTCTTTAATACTGAGTAAACGGAGATGGCATTATGGCGTAAGAGAAGGAATCCCATGGATGTTTCTAGAGTACTTGGAGACTACTGAAGTATCAAATTTACATACGGGAAGAATAGAATAGGGATGGTGCACGTTAAAACCAAGTTTTATTATAGCTGGAGCATCAATCGAAAGGGGGAGATAAGAGAGTACATTCAGATTCGGCTTTTTAATAGAATAGTATAGGTGATTAGATGCTCTTGTGAGCATTTAGTTGATAAGATCAAGTGATTTTTTTAGTTGATAAGATCAAGTGATTTTTTTTAGTTGATAAGATCAAGTGATTTTTTTTAGTTGATAAAATTCGTATATTGCATGGTATAATACGATAATAAAATAGCATTCAGTTAATTGTATGTTATTTTTATCTAAATACATTATTGTTATTTGTTTTTCGTGACAAATGCTTTATGGCGTATGTTGCACGAAATACGGATGTTCTTGAATTTTGAAATATACTACGCATTGGACAATTATTAAATACGAGTTATACTATTATCTCCATTAAGTCAATTATGAGACCGACAAATAGGAAAGTAATTAAAATGGCATTGAAGCGGCTATATATCTCATAGCTCTATTGAAAAGCGATACAATGATATCGATTTTTCATGTCTATAGCAGTACCTATAATTACCCTGATTGCAGCACTATAAAATACACGCTAACAAGATACACTCCATAAATTTTCTAATCCAACGTTCATAATTTCAAAAACACTAATATTCCTTTCCAATCACGTATCCACCCACAACGAACGAAATTGAAATACTTAAACTGATGGAACGCGGTATATAGACCCCCCCCCCTCCACCACCCCGAAGAAAGTCATTCATCACCCTGTACTAATTATCTAAAAAACCAATATTCGGCCAGTCATCACGGCGCAAAAAAAAAATCGGCATCCCGCGTCTCTAGCATCCATAAACCAAAATCTCCCCTGCACGCTCGAAAATCGTCCCTCCCCGGTAAAAAAAAAACAATTCCTCCTCCTCCTCCTCGTACACATAACTGCCGAGTGTTTTATATACCTCGCGAAATCCACGCGCATTTCACCACGGGCAAACAACACAACCTAGCTGCCGCCCCTTTTTCACGCATTTATCACGCGATCTCTCAATCTGCAGTCTCTCTGTCCCCCCGTGTTATTCCGTCTCTTTCTTTCTCTGTTTCGGGACCTATTAGAGCAGCGAACGGGCAAACGTTTTAAACAGGGAGGGGACGACGTTCTTTTTATGTCGGAATGCTTACTCATTGAGGCGGCGCCGCTGCCGGTTTTTTAGCGGATGTTTCCGAGGTGGTTTCGCCCCCTGACGAGGAAGATTAATGTGCGGCTTATGTGTTGCGCACACGCGCAAGAGAGAGAGAGAGAGAGAGAGAGAGAGATGTGAGCTGGATGTATTTATGGAATCCGGGAGCGTGCCGATAAGTAATGATTATTGTGAGATTGCGGGAGAGTTAACGTTGAGTTTAGGATCGTTTTCAGGTGGATATGGCTTATTTATTTTTCGCCGGGTCATGAGGCGTGTTTGACGACAAAGAATGATGGATTGAACTTAGATCTGTTTCTTTTGTTTTGATAAGGTATGGGGAGGGGGGTCCAGAGTTTCGAAGATTCACTATAAAATTGAAGTCAACTACAGACGTTTTTCAGTTCGACATATGGTAATGCAGATTGTTCTTAATTTAGAAATTCTAAATTACGAAAATCATATTTTCGAATGTAACAGCTCACCTACTGTCCAAAACATCGAATTTCATCAATATGATCTCAAAGCAAATATAACCTGTTTCTAATGATTTATTTCTAAATGTCTATATTGTACCCCTATTAAAATTCTATTAATGAAATTTAATGTTTTGGACAGTAGGTGAAATGTTAGATTCGTAAATATGATTTTCGTAATTTAGGATTTCGAAATTAAGAACAATCTGCATTACCATATGTCGAACTGAATAACGTCTATGGTTGACTTCAATTTTATAGTGAATCATCGAAACTCTAGACCCCACCAGGTAGTGGACCGTATGAATTTGGAATTGAATGTAAAAAGTACACCGAGACAGTTTTTGCCATTGCTTTAAACGCCATTCCGTCAACGACATTAACTTCTCAACTGTAGTTCGATAAGAAGCTTTGAAAATAATAGATAAGGTATAGATTAAAGTAAAATATATATAATGTGTGGGACGAGGCTAATCCGGTATTGGTGTGTGGAAAGGAACCGATTCTAACTGATCGGAAAGTACGGTATTATTGCAGAGTTTGCATTTGAGTAAACGTGAGAGTTTCTATTCTTGATTATATTGCGGTAATCCTCTGGTCTCTAATAAGCCTTTACAAATTAAGGCCTTTCTTAACTGTGCATACCTACAAATCCTACTGTTTTTTTTTTTTTTTTTTTAAGAACCAAAATTCATAAATATTTTCCAATTAAGAAATCGTCAACACATCTCATAAAATATCCCAAAACAAGATATGTATTCGTCGTGAGACATATAACCGCAACTTTGGTAGGGCGATGAGGGAAAAAGAAAAATTTCAACTTTACAACGTACAACAAAAAAAACTTCCTCAATATTTCAGCCCGACAAAGCACAAGAGGTGAACCCGGCTATAACCCACATCCGCGTACACGCGACGATTAATAACCAATAAGGAACCAAAACTGGAATCCCCGGCACGTCTCTCCCACTGATTCTCCCCCCAAAAAACAAAGTATACACGAGCGCGGTGAGAGGGGGCAAGGGGTAGGTATCCCCCAGCGGAACTACACCACCGCCGCGTGTTTGACACTTTGCGAAATTGATGGGCGAGTTTCCTGATTAGCGATAATTGAAACGTGCGCACGAGCGAGGTGATGACGAATTTCGCTCGCGGACAGAAGGGGGGGGGAGGGGGGCCATTTAGCACATCGCTCGCCAAATTCGTCATCTCGCTAATTACAAGGTATCGACGTTTCCTTCGATATAGGGAATGTCGCGAGCTGCAAGGCCCGACGTTCATGTATCTAGATGTTGTATGTGTGTGTGCGTCGATTCGCGGTGCGTGGCAGTTGCGAGATGTAAGGTCAACGTGGATACTGATTAATGAATGATAATAATAAGAATACGTATAATAGTGATTGTAAAAAAGTAAGTTGCATTTTCGAAGGTACATTGGTTATCGGCCAAAGGATTTTGTCATGTTTTTATACTTTATTTACTTATATTTAACGATTTATCGTCCCAATATATATAATTATTCATTGTTAACAAAATTATATTTATTTTACGAATAGGCTTTACTATATAGGAATAAGATGACACGTAAATGTAATCTTATAAATGTTAATTAACGCTGTGTTTACTAAAGTTAATTATGGGTATTAACAGAGCTTTATGTGCGAATATCGTATAAATTATGGGTCACGATTGATTATTGCCCGCTATCAAGTAAATAATAACGTGATACCAAGCTACATTATTTAATCGACGATCTAATTAAAATTTATTTAAAATCATATTGCATTACATATAAAGGGTAACAGTAAAATAAATCCCTTTGAGTTTATTTAAATGTAAAGATAGTATAAAATATAAAAATGTTTTTCATGAAAACTGGCATTTTCCTGTTAGCTTTGTCGTGACAGTAAGGCGCAATGCGTTGCGCAAGGAAAATTGCACCAGAATATTTTTATCTAACTTCAGAGGCTTCAGTCCTTCAAATATCTTATTCTTGAAACCACGACATTGAATCTTCGTGTATAAATGTTGAATTATTCATACAAAACAACAGTAGTTGCAAAAGCTTTATGCGTTGGCACTTTATACGTTCATCGTAATTTCTAATTAGTTCTGGTGTTCATAATTTATTTTACCTCAGATCTTTCAGTCCTTCAAATATCTTATTTTTGGAACAACCACGACATTGAATCTTTTTGTATAGATGTTGAATTATTCATACAAAACAACGCTAGTTTAACGATATTTAAAAGGTTTACTTTGGCGTTTTAAACGTTTATATCGTATTTTCGTCTTTATATACAACAATAAATCTAATGATTTACGTCAATACTGTTTAACAAGTTGACTGCAAGTAATATGTCATGATTTAATTTAACAGCTCTTTTACGTGTCTGCTACTAATGCGTTATTTTGATGCTCACTTTGTATTCAAATTGACCAATTAGAGAAAACCCGAGTTGCTGACGAGTAATTACCCTAAATTTATCTGTTTTACCTCGATAAACCCCATCACTCTTAAAAACTTCGACGAAAATCCCAGAAGACATGATTCAACAAATTACATTGATCCCTAACGACAAGAAAAAAAAGGTTCCTACAGTCTCTATTATATACTTTAAACCACTACTATTATAGCTATTATAACCATTCACGTCGCAAAATACATGCGAAATTTCAAACTTCCCCGAGACATTACCCAATTCGGGCAATTAACGCGAAAATTCAAGCCCTCCTCACCTAATTCCCAAAATTGCAGAAAGTACCGAGAGATAGAGAGCGCCGCGCATGCACACTCTCGTCGCACGAAACGACCGTTATTATTTCGCGTCTTTTAACGTAACACTGCCGTCGGCAATTGTTAAGTTTCGGCCATCGATCACGCGTTCAGGCATTTTCCTCCCCCAAAAGTTCAATCATATAATCCCCCTGGCCTAATTAATGGGGCACACGAACGCCTCGGCCCGCGCTCGTTTAATTAATGTCCCGAGATCTACTTATCTGCCGTTTCCGTCTGGCGCGCCCCGCTCGTATCCGTCATTTTCCGTGTTTCTAATAACGCGCAATAATTAGGTCCGCGTGCGGCGAGAGAGGGAGGCAGTGGGGTGGGCGGTACACGAGTGTCGCGGGATTGATTATCGATGGCCCCAGTGGCTGTACGAGATTTAATTGGTTACGTAATAATATTAATGGTCGAGATGTTTCGTTTATTTAAATTGTGAAGTAACTTTTTAAGGATTCTGTGAAATAATTGTGAGAAAAGTTTATGTTTAGAAATACTCGACTATACTGTGTGCAATAATTTTGTAAGCCTACTTCGTGGTATCTATAGTTGTATAATAAATAAACTAGTATTATCTAATAATGAGTTCGAATTTTAATATCATATTTTAATTTAATATCATTTTAATCAACGTCAGAAAAGAAATTTACCACTAGTCGATAATTTTCCAAAATATTTATGTGCTATTTTTACTCTGCAACTTCTCAATTTTGATTAAATTCAGCCCCGTGTATGTTTCATAACTGTATATGTACAGCAGGTACGATGTAAAGCTGATAGTACCAAGATTAAATGAAACCATCCGTTCAACTGGAATTTCGTATCGTATCAGGAAGCACGTACCGGAAGATCGAAGAGATTGCCGGCGATACCCGAGCAGCTTTTTAAAATCTGAATTAACCTGTATAAGAGGCGTAGAGAACAATGACGCCTACTTATTTTCAAGAGTTGCATACTAATTCATTAAACGTGCTATTTTTTTTTTTTATCGTAATTTTCCATGTAGATATTATAAACCGATATTAAATCGGATATATATAGTAAAAGCTTTTAGATATTTAGATAAAATGTATTGCTATTACAATATAATATTGCTATTACAATGTATTGCTATTACAATATAATAGCAATTATTGCTATCTTCTAATAGTATTATACGATATCGAAACAGCATATAATTTCAAAAGCATTGTCATCCAACCTCTTAAACTCTCATACAACGCCAGAATGGGCCATCCAGCTTATATTCATACCATAAGTATCCAGAATTCGCACGGAAATGAAGGTATTCATTCCACCCATTAAACTTCATTCTCATATACGAAAGCCCTAAAAACCCAACCAGAAACGGCCCTATTGCACAAGCCCCACACACACATACACACGGAGTCCCTCTCAGCACGTTATTCTCATGCACATTATCCCGGGAGCGAGACCGCCGCGCGCGAGCTCGTGAATCAGGCCGGGCCGCTTATTTTCGCGCTGCTCTCCATCGCGTAACGGACCGCAGACATGCGAAGACGCCTCGTAAACATTTCACTCGCGAGAACATACGTGTATGTGTATATATATATATATATATATATATATAGAGAGAGAGAGAGAGAGAGAGAGAGAGAGAGAGAAACACGCCCACGTGATGACTCTTGCGCGGGTCCTTGGGCTGCCCCAGCGGCGCGTCGGCGTGAATAATTGCGAATCGCAGTGTGGATGCGCCCTTGCTGTTCTTGTCTGTGAGTGGTGATGATGGTTTTCCGAGAATTTTCGGGAGGATAGATCAGGACGAAGGAGGACAGACATGTGGGAGGGATTGCATTGGATAATCGTTTGTTGGGGCTGTTCGTGAATAGATTATGCGGCGCGTATGAGGCTTGTTTCTCTTCGATGCGTGTATACATGGTGTTATATTATAGGCGAGTGAGGTGTACGACTGAGCGTTGGAGTTAATGTATACGAATTAAATATTATTGTAGGGAGATGTTTTAAGCGGAGTTGAGTTGTTTATGTACCTTTGAGTTGTGAATAATCCTTTCACTGAAAGGTTTTAAAAACACTTTGTAAGCGTGATAGTAATATGTCTTGTGTCGCCTTTTTACGTGTCGTGAAATTGCAAAAGCATTTGTAACACCAGAATTGCTACTGATTAAATATAATTAGTAGTAGTTATCTGGCATTCGTTACCATACGTTAGATCAAAAGAGATTTTGATGAATTAGCTTAATTATGAATTCTCATATTATGAATTCTAAAACTACCGCCCGACTGAACCCAACCTTTGACTACTTAATCTTTATTCAGTTGCATATTAGCCTTATGTGGTCAACTATTTTTATTGCTAAACTATTTATGTACCATATAAAATAAAGTTTATCTGCATAATGAAGATGCTTTCGCTTACATAACTTGTTATGATTTATCAACTATAAAAAAATGCTACAGAGAATTTCCACATCGTCCAAATCGTTACTGAATTCATTGCAAGTTTTCTGACATACAGAAAGACATACAAGCAATACACATAAAATTTCCAAATACCTTTATCTCTCATTAAAATGTCCCATCCGCACGAAACATTCCGCAACGGTTTTCAGCCAAACTTTCTTCGCATTGCCATCCTCATTATTGTATCAACCGCATGTAAAAGGAACAAAACGTCTCGGTGGTCTCGTCCCGGCGCGGTTTACACGGATGATTACTTTTGCCTTGTTTCCTTTCCCCTCTTCTCCCTCAGGCCGCCGACCGCGGATAAGAGCGCGGGTTAGTTTTGTTTTACATATCCAACTTTTGTGCACGCGCGCCCGCGCGAGCGCATGCGCAACTTATATGCGGCTTTCCAGATTCATTCCCTCCCCCTGCAGGCTCGTAGCGCACGAAACTGCTCTCCGTGGACAGACTCTATAAATCTGAGCAAATATGACGTCGCGGGAGGATGTATAAATTGCGCACAGTTGGAACTTCATTGAAGTTTCGATATGTTTGCTCAAACGATAGGCGTGTGAACGCACGTGACTGTATGCGCGTGTTTCGGTGTCGTGATGGATGTTTAATGGAGACTATCTGCGTGTTAAGAAATAAGTATAGCAAGTGTTACTAATGATTTCGGTTAATGATAGCTTAACGTTGTTGAAAATAGATTTGAAAACATTAATTTGTGTCATATAATATACTTACAATTAGTTTCGTTATATTCTTTGGTACTTTTCATTCATGACAAAAATGCTCCCCCCTAAGCCTTTCAAATGTATGATTAATAAATGATTATTAGCCTAAAGAACAAAACCTAAATTTGGTTTTATTCAAATTATAGTTATATAAAAAAAAAATTTAAGAATCAATTTATCTTTGCGCGCCAAAGGAATAATTGAAAGTATATCTCTTACCCTTCTAATTTCAAAGTCGTCGAAAGAAAAATTCTCCAGCTCTCCAGCCATAATATTTAATTTAAACTCGCGCTAAACCAACACTTCACCCCCTCAAGAACATCGGCAGAAACGAAGGAAATTAGCGGATATTAGTCCCGATTTACCCAATTAAAAATTCACCGGAATAAATTAACTTCCGAAACGTATAATTCCGCCTCTCTCGACGCGCGACGCTAAGAGGTTCTATCGAATCCGCGCGGTCTACCGTATCCGTATATATACACGCACAGACCTATAAAAAAAAGAGGGCCGCACGCCAGGCCCACTTGATGCGCTCACTCGCGCGCCTATGTTTACCCCATGCAAATCCCGGCGAATTAATTGCGAAAACGTAATTAGGCGCAAATATGTGCATAATGCATGAGGTGCGCGACGGCGAGCCTCTCTCTCTCTCGTCGCCTACTTTATACACATCCGCGCTTGCACGCGGCGACGCTGGCGCGCGTCTCGCGTATTTGCCCTGTTCCATTTTAATGCGGTTCTTTTTACGCGGCGCCGAGAGGTGTGTTGACTTTTCGAGAGCCGCTTTTTTCCCAGCTCCGTATGCTGGTGCGCACGCGCGTGTATATATAACACTCGTCGTCGCCGTCGAAATTTCGTCATAATTATTATCTGCCGGTTGGGGGATACCGAGGGATTTGACGAGGTTGTAATTGTTGTCGTAGATTATTAACATAGATTTTTAATTAAGATTCACGCTGAATTATATCGCTGAAGCAACCGGAGAGAGATAGTTCGGCGAGATATTGGATATCGCATAGCCGCGGGGGAAAAGTTCCCCAGTCGAACGCGCAACGTTGGTGATTAAAAAATGCTGCGGTAGACATGCTGGGGAGAGGGCAATTTTCATTCGTAATTTAAACGGATAGAGGAGGTTGGACGGGAAGGAAAGAGAGCTGTGCAGCGGATGAGCGCTCTTGCATGTAATTCATTTCGCGGGCGCATTTTTTTTTCTTCTTCAGCACCGGTTAATATAATGTGTAAACAAGGCGATTTATCACTCGCTGAGGCTTCAATTTCGGACGGCGGCGGCGGGGCAGAATTTAATTTTGGGCGGGAATAAATTTTCCGCGGTCAAGTGCGTTGTTGAAATATTGCGCTTTTTCGGCGAATGTACTTTTGTTTGTTTGAAAAATTTACAAGCTGCTTGATTGCTGCGATAAATTCAATATTTATTTCCGTATTACTAGAGTAAAGAAATGAATGGGCGTTGTAGATGACAAATAAACAGTCTTTTTCTGGATTTGGTAGAAATAAGTTAGAAAAATATAGAGTTAACAACATGGCCTAATTTTAATTCATACGTTCGGAAAAATATGAATATTTTATGTTTAACTTGTCGCATATAAACCATAGAAATTATTTTTCCGAGATCAAAGACGCAGCAGCTTTACCCCCCGGCAAATATATCATACGAATTTTCAAAGCTAAAAATGAGAAAGAAATATTCTTATAACATCAATATCGTTATCAATATTAGTGATGGTGCAACCATATTAATAGATAATCACAATTTATATGGCAGAAATATGAGTTACTGAATTTTGCTTTGAAAACAAAAATTCTGCGAAATACTAATTCTATCGTTTCAATTAAACAAAAATGTTTCATTGAAAAACATTTTTGTCTCTGCTATGCCGTAAAAAATTTGAAATATTAACGTTCTAGGAACTGTTGCATTTTTTTCATATTCAGGAATGAAAAACCAATACGGAATCTACATCTAAATATAAACCACATTCAGTTAAAAATTCCACAGTGAATATTCGGAATTTTCTGCTAAAATATTTTACGATATTTTTTAATAACACATCAACGTAAAATTTTAATTAATAATTTATCCATATTTAAAATAAACAGACGGATTTCAACTTCGATTTTACAAAGTTTATTTACAGTAGAAGTATTGATGAAAAATCATTTTCTGAATCTAGAATATTATTTTATATGTTTATTTAGTAAGTATCTTGTTACTCTACATCATCTCTCTTTTCATTCGTCATATTACAAAATACAGTCAATATTCATACATTTCATTATTGACATCAGATCTTTCATTTTGAAATAATCCGCCATTCAGTTCATTACACATTTCAATTACGTTATTCGACGAGTAAATCAGAGTTTACATAAAGGTATTTCGTAACATTTACCCGCTAAAAATTATAACTTCCAGTAACAAATGAATATAAAATAAACCTTCACACACGCAAGCACGCACGCAAAATAAACACACCCGTACACCAACGAAAATTTTAATCAACTCTTCATTTCAATCCAACGGCACAGAATCACGAGTTAAATTACCCGACGCGCGCGGCGTGCGAGATAAAAAGACCTGCACGCAATCTCTCTCCCTCTCTGCGCCGCCCATTAAATAAAACAACGATTCAGCAAGTTTTCGCTCAAGTTAAATTGCGCCGCTCGCTGGGCTTTAATTCGTTTATTAACTAATCGCTTTAAGTCACCTAAGTTATCCAGTCACCAGCAGAATCTCTCTCTCTCTCTCTCTCTCTCTCTTTAACGCGCGAGTTTCGCCTCTCGAATATATAACTTTGCGCGAGCGCCTTTCTTCGCTGATTGCTTATTGTGAATTGTGCATGGAAACTTTGGAAAATTCAAAGCGATGGCGCGCGGCGATAGTACCTCAGCGCCGCGAATTGTTGTGCGGAGAATTCGCGAAGTGAAGGGAGAGAGAAAGGATGAAGCCAATGTAAATGATTTTGCTTTTGGAAAAGTTACTTGTTACGTTCAATTTCGCTGCGCGAGATTGCACATGTACAGTTGAAGGCGGAGCCGAGTTGAGGAAATGTCGAGAGATGTCTCTGTCTCTGGGTGTCGGATGAGAATTTCGCGGAAATTTTGATTATCATTGACAAAGAGGTTGAAATGAAAGTTCGGTGAATACATTTGAATGACTTTTATGTAATGCAAAGACTATGAATTCGTATGTTTGTTATATGTTGAATTATACATGATTACATTTAGTGTATATATATATATATATGTGTGTATTATTTTTGGAGTAATTTTCAATGTTTTTACTGAAAAATATGTATTTTTTAAACTTCATTTCGTTTACAACTTCGCTCTGATTTTCTATGCTGTTGATTTCTACAATAAATAATTTTATTTACCAGACTTTATTGAAATTCACTTTTACCTTACTCCGCATGAAAAATCAATAATTAAATTATCTTTGAACGCTCACTCTGAATATCAATGCAGTGATAATTATTTTTTCAGGTCACGTTCAGCCGTAATTCAAGAATTCGAATTGTTCATTAAAATAGATGCTACCCTGGCGGTATGTCGAGTTGTCTATAATGCAGGGTGAATTATGATCGGTGAGTATTACCTTTTATAAGCTTTTTTTTTGTATTTTAAACAGTATACTGAAATTCATATAAATTCTTATTGTTGGACCCGGTAATTGTTCAGAATATTACGAGAAAAGAATACATGAAAACACGAAATGAACAATGACGTATAGCTTTAAAAAGAAAGATTATCAAAGTAAAATAACTCGTTTGATTTTCTCGATAATTAAAGGTCGCTCTTTATTTATTACGTTCGCCATTCAATTAAAAATTTTTCCCAGAATCAAAGATACTTACTTGCTACTTCATTAAAAACGATTGTTCCACGCATTCGTATGAATCCGGAAAAAAACTTCACTATACTCGTTCGCGCAAAGCTCTAATCGGCTTACGGGCGAAACTCGAGCGGAAAACGAAATAAGCGCGAACGACAAAGCGCGCGCAATATCCCCCTCTCTCTCTCCCTCACACACACATACATACGCGTGAAATTTTCTCGAGCGCGCTTTTCATTACCCATACACGGAAGTAAATCAAAGCTCGCATTTCCCCCGTCAAGGAGTAAGAAATTACGGCAGACCGGTGAATCGAAAATTGGCGACGCATCGGGAAATGGAAAATCATTCGGCAAGCGAGCGACTAGAGGGAAAAAAAAATTGTGAATAGAGAGACCGGACGGGAATTAAAAGTTAAAAAGTCATGTTTTTTAAAACGCTTGCGCGGCAAAATGTTTGTATTTTTATGGACGCATGGATGGTTGTAACATAACGATGTATGTAAATGTGACGCTCGGTTCATTTTTGACTGCTATGGGTGATCAAATAGAAAACGCTTTTGAAAAATGGGGCTATGAATGGGCTCGATTACTGCCATTTCAGCAGAAATGTGCAATTTTGGCAAACAGTTTGTAATAAATAAATTTTTTACTTTTTCTACTTCGACAGGTTAATTGGGAATTTGTAACCTTTATCGACAAACAATATTGTACAGCCATATATAATTTTAAACTCGTTTTACAAAAAAAAAATTCCTTTATTGTTGAAGCCATTGTCGTTTTTGTATTTCTAAAAATTGTTGTGAAAATAATTCTGAAAATATACGTTTGTTTAATTAATACAGTAACAAAATTGTGACAACAATATTGAATCCAAAATAGGATGCAAAATTTCACGATTTTTTTAGATTAACAAATAAACATTTAAAAAATGAATTCAATTATACTTTACTTAACACTTTCTAGAAGAAATTTTAAAAATCTTAGCGGAATTCTAATTTCAACTTCAAAATCCCTTCCGAACTTTCCTTAATATACGTCAAAGAATATATATACGGACAGCCTTTGAATGATCACGCTGAAACTTTGCGGAAGTCTTGTCGCAGCTTAAACATCGTCCCTTTAGAAAACGCAAAGTCGAATCTCATAAAACGCATTAAAAAGCCAGACGAACAATTACCCACATCCTCTCGAATATCCATTTACTAACCCCCCTCGACAAAAAAAGTTCATCCCTTGTCTCACACACACACGTCAACATCAAACGACAAAGAACCAGCCATTCCCCAGGCGATTTTTCCCTCGAAAGACCTTTTCAACCGCGAATAATCCTGTGGTATATACATATACAAGGAAATCCCAGGGCAACGCGGGTGGGTCGTAATGAGAAGTCAAGACGCGATTCAATTCGTAAATGCTCCCTCGGACGATTATGTGCATCGATTGCGCTCGAGCTGATTGGGCGTGTATAGCCGGAAAACGAACGTTATATATACGATATATACATTGGGATGAATATTCATGCGCAGTGCTGCGTACGAACGAGGCGGATTCGATTTCGTGGATTGCGCGGGTCGTATGACGTCGATTTTACGGAAGAAGGGAAGTTTATTTTTCGTGGAAATGAGAGACGTACGTGTATTATATACATAGAGTTATGTGCGGGTACACGTCTGGGCCTTTATTGAGGTAAGCGATATATATCGCAAATCTGCGAAAAAACTGACGGCTATAGGCGACTAAAACGGTCAGTTTCCCTTCGACATTCGAGATATCGTTTATTTCAATAAGGCCCCTGGAAGGCTGATGTAATTACGGATGACAAATAGGCTTTATGGGGGGGGGTCCAAAGTTTCGACGATTCACTATAAAATCGAGCCAACTATCGATTTTTATAAATTCGACATAAGTCGTTGTCGAATGTACATAATTCCGAAATTTTAAATGACGAAAAACGTATTTTCGAATGTAACAATTTACCTACTGTTCAAAATATCGAATTTCAAACTACAGAATTTTAATGTAGATGTAGCTAGTTTCTAATGATTTATTTGGAAATATCTTGATTATCTCCTTATTAAAATTCTGTAGTTTGGAATTCGATATTTTGAACAGTAGGTAAATTGTTACATTCGAAAATACGTTTTTCGTCATTTAAAATTTCTGACTTATGTAAATTCAACAACGACTTATGTCGAATTTATAAAAATTGTTAGTTGACTCGATTTTATAGTGAATCGTCGAAACTTTGGACCCCACCCGGCTTTATTAGGAAAGATGGGCGCCGAGGTTGGGTTTAATGTCTTTCGGATGATGATTAATAAGTTTTCTCGTTGTCCGAGCCGGGAGCAAGTGTTCGCGTCTCGCGTTGTAAAACTAATTAGAGTGAAATGAGTGTGCTTTGAATGACGGTGTCAGTTTGCAGATTAATTACGCGGGTTCTTATAAAGCGGATCTTGAATTTATGAAAAGTAATGGTTTCGATGTCGGTTTTCAATTTATGAAAAGTGAGCATTTTTATGTCCTAGAAATGAGAAAAATCCGCTAGTCTTTCGGAGCTCGACGTTAAATGACACATAAATATTTATGATTTAAGCACTTTGGGCGTGATATGCTTAAATTCGGAAACTTTGGTAATCTAAAATTTTCAAGCAGTAAATCCCAGATGCCGGAATCTCAGTTCTTTGAGCTTTGCAGTTTCGAATCCTATGATTCTAGCTCGTGAAATTTAAAACTTCTCGAATAAAGTATTCACCTTGACGGGCTTGATGAATTTTAAGGAAAAATTTCAAATATTGAATAGTTACAGTTTTCATGAAGAATGAAAGAAGAGCGTAAAAACTGTATAAATTAAAATAAAAGACGTCGGAACTTGAAGGTTGATATTTTCTATTTAAAAATTTATAAAAACGTATAATAATGCTTCACACTGATACGAAAAAGTATCACCATAACATCCACCATGAAAAACAATCTTCTAAAGACCCAAATGATCCAAAAATACACCACTCTGCCTATATTTAAATACCCATCTAGATAACCCTCAACGCGAAAATCTCCATTCCCAGCTGGCACAATGGGGGTTAACCCCCGAAAAATCTATAAACGCCGCGGACAATCGCACTGTCCGACCTACGTAACATTTAAATAATCTCCTGCGGCGCGAGTCCATGTATACGTCCAGTGCGATAAAAGTCGACACGCCACTTCTCCTCCCTGCATAAAAAGCTCATCAATTTTAACGACGCCGAGAGCAGCTAATTGCTCGCACTTGGACGCGCCGAAACCCGACGGAAAGGATCGCAAGAATTTCCTTCATATGTGCGCGTGGAAAAAAAAAGGGAACGAAGGAAGAAGAAATACGGGAAAAAGGCAAGATGTGGGATGTACAAATCAGGACCGGAATGCGTATATACGCGCGGGTATAAGTTTCTTCTTTATTTTTCTCCGTTGGCGGTGCAGATTTAATAAATGCCCGCGGCGCGAATCTCGCTCACCCGCCGTAATTGTCTCCCATCGGTAGCCCCCGGGGCACATGACGGCCATCGTTAAATGGATGCAAATTGTTGTCGGATTAAAATAGACGATTTTGACAGCACGGCGTTTTACAGGGATCGAGCTCATTTATCGCATTTTATGGTAATTCGGGGAATGTATGGGTTGTTTTTATTACGCGCATCGAATTCTTATTGCCGCTGGGTTATAATTATTATACGTGATGTTGCAGTATCAGAATGCATTGTGTCGATTTGAATATATGTAAATATCGTATTAATTTTACGTATGTGAAATTGATATCGTATATCTCGCAACGTTGATTGAAGCGTTCCTTTTTATTATTGGCAGGTTTAAACGTATATAGATATAACGTATAATATATCGCTTGTTATTATTACGCAAACCCATTATTTATATGGATGTAACTGTGCGTTTAATATGCCAGGATCGCTTATTGTATATATACGCGACTGTTATTGCGTCATTACTTATTTTATTACGTACTTAATACTACAATAATGAATTTACGAACGGATTCGTCATTGTCTTACACGCAGTTGCAATAAATCGATATAACAAATAGCTTCTTTTTTTTTAATCGCAAAAAATATATTGTTTGTCGATCATTCAAACCATCAATTCGACTTCCCACCATTTTTCCCACCATTTTTCCCACGAACATTTCCAACATCTCCCCTGACAAAATCTTCAACAACCAGCGTAACTCGCCTGTATCTAAAACCCAATTCAATTTCTGACACAGGCGCTTTGTTTGTGTCAGCGCTCGTTATATATACAAATATCGCCCATTCACAATACGCAAAACACAGCCCCCGTCAAAAAGTTCGGCGAAAAGACATTTCCGGCGGGTCGCAGCAACTACAGCCCACTCTATATAAGACATACATCATCGACCAGAATCTCATTACCTCTCTCTCTCTCTCTCTCTCTCTCTCGCTCGCTCGAGTAATCGATCGGCCGTGCAGTTTGCGCGAACGCTTTTGCGTCAACCGCAAATCCCCGCGCGAGGAAAAAAACCGTCGCGTTACCAAAATCTTCGACAGTCGGCCGCTTCTCCCCTCCTCTTCGAAAAAAGCACATCCATTATACCTGTCGTCTCTCCCTCCCCATTATTCAAATCACACATACAAAGGCGAACGTGTAATCCGAGACGGAGGGCATACATATATATAAGACTGCAGCGTCGACGCGGTCGTCAGAAAAAAAAAAGTCGGATCGAATTCGCTAGGATTAATTTTATAGCGGCGTGCAGTGCGTATATGTATATAGGCGAAAGAACGAACGAGGGAAATGTGAATCGGCGAAATTGCGGTTTGTAAAGCTTCGTTTGCGTGCGGAAATACCGGGTGCCATTGGTGGCGCGCTCGGCTGGATTATTTGGATGAGCGTGTCGGGATTTTTGGAGCGGAGGTGCGCGCGCTGAGTGTTATCGCGTTACTGTTCGCGTTGAATTGGTAGGTGGAAGATCGGGCCAGTAGTTCGAATGAAAATTTTGGAGAAAATTGCGCTGTTCGGGTCGCCGTAAATAGTTACGTTTTTATTTATAGATATACTTGTTGATATTCTGTGCGGAGGATCAGTGGCAATTGAGCAAGGTCAATTTTCTATTTTAGAGTATATTTTTTTTCTTTTTACGGTTTACTTTTTTATTTTTTTTTTTGTTTTTCCGTTTTGTTTATTTAAATAAAATTGAGCGAATAAAATATTTATGAATTGAGACTTAAGATACAGCGATTATTGAAATTATAATTGGCAGTTTATTTTTTGTACATTTTAACATGCAAATTATTTGTAAATATAAAAGAATGTAACAAAATTTCGCATCTTTCAAATCATTAGAGCTATACAAGAATAGTATTGCATAAATAAAGTTGTAGAAGTTCATAAAGAATAATGTATAATAACTCAGTAAGTAGTACAACCCCCAGTTCGGTCAGACGCGTACAAACTGTTATACGCTCCATCACGTTCAGTTTCCTATATTTCCATTCAACAAGTACAACTACCAAAATAAGTTTCCACTAGAAATCCATCGACGTCTGATGCCCGTCATTAACTGTAACAAGTACACACACACGCACGCACATAAACAAACTTTTCAACAACCACAATTAGTTTGCAGAAAATCATTATCTCGACGTAACAACCCGCCACTAAACAGTACTACAGCACCATAAAACTCTTGCCGATACACATTCCAAAAACAATTTCCACCGTCACTCCCACTTATCTCTAGCCTTCATTACCTCGTGCGCTCGTGCTGTATGCCAAAACGAGTCTATAACAAACCTGCGCTCACCTCGGCGTTATTTCTTCGCGATGGCAATTTCTCGAACCCTCCTAATAAACTCGCCATGCCGTTATTGGGTCAATCGCGCGCGGGCTCCGTATACTGTACTTACACGGCAACTTACGAAATACCCCCGTTGCCGCTTGTTATTACGATCGCGTGCATATAAAAGTGTGATGCGTGCTTGCGCGCGCAATAACACGTGTCCTAGCTGGTCGAGAAACTTTCATTTCGAAGTGAACTGTAGTTTTCCAGAGCCGCCTTATACGCGATAATGTAGTGTTTTGCATGGCGCTTTTGTCTGTCGGTGGATATTGTGCCGGGGCAGGGGTTGGATTACGAGGGAGGGTTTTTTGTTCGGAAAGTCACAGAGATAAGTGGGGTGACTGAGAAAAGTTCTGCGTTTTTCTTTGGGATTTTAAAGGGGATTTTAAAAGTCAAGTGCATGCTGCGTTTTTTTTTTTATTAAGGCACTGTTTTGTTTTATTTACGGGCTCTACAGAAGTTGAAGATTGAAGTTTTCTTTGCATATTGATTCAAGGCCACGAGCTGCCTGCGCTGCAGTGAAGAAATAAACAAAAAGGTTCAGAATAGAATAGTCCATTATGTAACAAGGGAGAAAAGTAGCCCTCGACTCCCACGGGTGGGTTCACTGCTCAAGCGAGCGAAGCAAAGCGAAGGCAGTGATCATCCGAGGGAATCATCGAGTTACATGTAGTACTTTATTCTCATCTCAATTGTCGCCACTTTTTTGTTACATGTAATATTTAAGTGTACCAGTAAAATTTTATTTATTTTTGCAGTTATGAACACAATTTTTTGCTATGATTTAGTTTTAATTAGTTTAAATGATAAGATAATTAGATACAGTTTTTAAGCAAAATATCAAATGTTTTTATTCTATTTTAATTATTTAGTAGTTCTATAAATACTTGAGTTTCAAAATTCAAATCTATCACATTTTCAATCTAAAAAGTTCAAATATTCGCGCTTTTTTCAAATAACCAATCACATCGAGTCTTTAAATGAACCACTACTTTCGGCCATCAATTTTAAAGACTATTTAAAGGTATTTGGCTACGTTCATATATTATGGAATTTACTTTTTCCCACAAAGGACCCCGCACACAATGTATGGAAAATAATCATTCGGTCAAATTGGATCAAACTTGGGCAAAAGATAGATCTTGAGGTCCTGAACAAAAGTTCTCATGGGCAAAACCCCCCAAAATTTGACCGAATGATTTTTTCCCATACATTGTGTGCGGGGTCCTTTACTTTTTTTCCCACATATGCGCAAAAAGTAAAATTAGTTAAAAGAGGGAAACAAGTCTAACTTTGGTCCCGCTTTTTAAGGAAAAAAGTGGCCATTTTTGTTGAGATGGGAATAAATTATTTTTGCTTTCAAAATCATTTCTTCCAAAAATTTCTGCATGGTAATTACGTAAGATTCTATTATTAATTTGTTGCCAAAGGAGTTTTATGACAAAGAATTGTGAACATTTTAACATTCTAACTAATTCGTAATACAATTTCGAAAATAGCCAGTTTAAATTTTAGGAATTTCAAATTTTGAAACTATTCAAATCAAATTTTTGAAGATATAATTTTGGATAAACCTTTAATTCAATTTTGGGAACAAATTTAATAAACTAGAGTACTGCAAAAGTTTTCAGGAAAAAAATTTAATGCTATCACTCCAAAATATTGCCATCTAATTATACCAACTGAAATAAATAAAATGTTTTATATCTTCCTCCTTTCAGATGCGTCATTTTACATTCTGAACCACTTCACCATTTTTATAAAGTTCGGTGAATATAAATTTTACTCACCCCCTCGTTAAACTTCGCGCGATATTGCCGGAAGTAAATCACGCGCCAGCGCAACGCCTCGAGCCTGCACAACCACGGCGGTAAAGAAGCTGCCGAAGTATAGTTTTGATTCAGCGAGGCGTCACTGCGCACGGGGGCTTTGGCATATCAAAAATGAAGCTTCCCCCCTCAGTCGTGCGCGGCATTTTATTTCCCTCGTGCTCGCGCGTCGTGCAGGCCGGCTATGATGGAAGAAACGTACATGTGACTCACCGGGGGAAATTTACGGCCGCAGTTTTACCACCCATCCGGAATTATATCCTTCTACTGTGGACTTCGCGTGCTCGCGTGGCGACCAAGTTTAACGAAACGAAACTCTCCCACCGTATAATTGCCGCGGATTACGCCACTTCGCCGTTTGCTCTTATTATTTCGTTCTCGATGCAAACGCCGGGATATATACGCGTCGCCGTGCGGCATTTTTATATCCGCGGACTGTGGGAGTGAGACAGGTAAATTTTATTTTGTCGAGAGATGGAGGGAATCGCGCAAAACTTCGCGTTACCGCACTCGCAGCGTCGACGTCAACGCGCGCAAAGGTTACGCGCTTCATTTTACGTGCGAATTGCCATTTTGTTTCATCGCGCATTTCGCGTTTTTTACGGACGGCTGCACGTGACAAGGGAAATTGTTTGGCCTGGTGATGGTCTTTAGTATTATATCATATTCGCGGGAAAAGCTATTAATGCGGTTCGGGTTGATTCTTCGTAAATTGAATATTTGTGAAAAAATGGCGTAATAGTTGAGCGACAGGAGATTTGATTTTTCAAAATATTTTTTCAGCAGCTTTGCAGCGATTTATAGGTAAAAAATAGAAAACAAAAGTATTACTCAGTATATTGTTAAGTTATGGAAAAATTCCATTTAAAAATGGCGTCTGATTAAACCTAGTCTACCTCTACCTTAACATATTTAGTACAACAGCATTGATTTCTGATTTGGCTTTTACAATATAATCTTACAATTTTTTTTTACTAAATCTTGTTTACTAGAAAATTTGAATTTGCTTTTTATTTTCAATTAAATTGTCCTCATAGTCGGCACTACAACATACACATGAATAGAAAAATTAAATTTTTTCTTTTATATATTCTTTTTTATTAATTTTACTGCTTTGAATAGTATCTACTTTCGTTCAGCGCAAATGGTTCAATTGTCGTCAACTGTCTTTTTTCTCAATACAAGAGATGACATTTACATCGTTAAATTGCACGTTCACAACTCATCGAACGATATAATAGATTTTATTACCATAATTGCATACACTATAGAGTTGTTTAGTAACATCGGTGGTGTGCGCAAAATGTCACTCGCCAATTTCGTGCGACGTGTTGCACCAGTGCACGTTGACGGCAATACGTCAAAATCAAAATTTCAAATTACGTTCAGCGCAGTTCTATACAAAATTTGCTGAACATTTCAAAGCGTATTCATGTCGCACGAAGTGATTTGGAAAGTATTTTATGATTTAAAATTAAGTATTCGTATTATTTTAAATTAAATTTGAGCTTTATTTTAATGCATAACAGCATAATATTTCAAGGTTGTTATCTTTTATTTGCTACAAGCGTAATTGCAACAGTTGGGCGTATAATTGCTAGGATACGGTTTTATTGTACGATCGAGTTTTATTGCAGGTTACAGTTACCTTAAAATCCTACGTCTCTGTAATGTATTCAAAGTTTTTAATACGTATAGCGCAGTATATTCATTGACCAATAAATTTTTAAAAGACATATACAATAATTTATTCAATGTACAAACAGAAACTTCCAAGTTATATTATACAAATTAAAAAATAAATGAAAACTTTATTTGTTCTAATAAAATTTTAAATTATTTACCAACAAAAAAGTTTCCATTTACATTCCCAAATATTACTAAGAAATCTCTATAAATAGATTCATTATTTTGAACAGACTATTCCCAACTCACTTTGTAACGTTTTATAGTTCTATAAAACCAAAGAAAGATTTCAAACCACGTAAAAAAGCATCAAACAATTCCTCCACGATAAACGATTGACGCAGCTGCACACACACACACACACACACACACACACACACACACACACACACACACACACACACACACACACACACACACACACACACACACACACACACACACACACACACACACACACACACACGCGCGCGCGCGCGCGTGAAATTCGAAAGGCCACGTCGTCGTCTTCGTCGTCGTCGTCGAGAGGAAGAGCGACACGTCCAAATACGACCTCCGTCATCTTATCGGACTGCAGAAATGAAAAACATATATCTCGAGGGCGCGACGATTCACTTCGAAGTCGACAGCGGCGGGCGTGTGTGTGACGACGGGAGCCAGCTCGTATACTTTCCATCTGTTGGATGAACGTATATGAGAGGGTGCGAGAGATAAAAATCCGTCGTCTAGGAGAGAAGATCGCGAAAACGTGTATACGTGCACGTACGAGAGAGATAGAATAAAGGCCGGAATGATAAAGAAATGGGGGAAGGGTTCCTGATGGACGGCTTTTCTATCAAAATCCACGTGTCTTTAAGTTTAAATGACTACTCGTCTCCTGCGTCTCCTTTTTGTTGTGAGATTTTGTCAAATCTCTACAAAAGATTTTGTGAGAGAGTTGTCGAAAGGGCAAAAAGGATAATGCTACTTGAATTATACGAACTGCTGGTTAAAAAATATACTATTGATATTATATGAAACTTTTGAACAGTGTTTCACTATTGAGAACTGCATTTTACCTACGATGTATGTAACATTTGCATAAGATATTGTCAAAGAAGACCTTTGTCAAAGAAGGAATTCACATTCTCAATTTCACAAAGGACTTTATATTTTGTATAGAGATACTTTATAGATTTGGGAAAGCAAGGGAAATTTTAATAAGATATTTTTTGATGATTAAAAAAACATTTGAAAACAAGATTTTGTTTACTGTTTCGATGATGAAAATTTATGACAAAAACAGTAAATCAATTTTTTGTTAATTAATGTAAATCGATCGTGAAAGTATATAACTAAACCATTATTTTTTCTGGAGATATTATGCTCAATCGAAACAGCATGACTGTATTGGAATTTTAAAAAAATGTCAGTATACAGAGAAAACAAATATACTCAAACCGTCGAAAACATTACAATAGTAACATTAACTTTACCACCTAAACAAATGGAAGAAATAGCGTAATAAAATACTTCTTTTCAAGACGATTGATTATTATTATTGTTACCAGTTAGATATTTTTAATTTGAGCTATTGCATTTTTAGAAGAAATAATTATGTTCTCGTGAAAATAAATTATGAATAATATTCGTGTAATTTTAGATTATACCAATATTTTATTTACTATTAATCGGTAAGAGCAGACCCATGAATCAACAACAACGATTTCAGTTATGGCTCATCAGTTAAACAACTATTACTTTCATAAAGAAAATTAAACTTGAAACACCAAATTTTCTATGCATGTTTCTCCTAAAACAATACATACATTTTGGCTAACGAGAATCTAGTGATAGTTGCTATAAAATAGACAGATACTGCTTTACCTGTACCGATTTCTGCTTTCCAAAGCCCATTGTCTATTAAAGTCATCTTCAACTTTGGCTATTAAAGTCATCTTCAAAAGTTATTACACCCGATATCCATGAGAGAAACTCAGAACCGCCGAGTCACGGTCAAGCCGTCTGCACATGTCTATTAAATTCTACTAGACGTAACATGACATTTGCGTTATTTAACAATACGAAAATGTAGATTAGAACATTTCTTTCCTTCAATTTATGTTTTTTTTTTCTTATAAGATTTTACATCCTCTCACAGACTTTTAACTTTTATTCCAAATACTGCTGTTATCCTAAAATTTCCAATAATGAAAAAATTTATTAAAACATAACTGTTGTCATAATTTTAAGCAAAAATCAAAGTTTTGAAGCTTTACAGTGAAAAAGTCACGAGAAAATGCATCGCTCGACAATACCATTAAGTTCACAATTACTTAAATTGCTCTATAATCGTTAATAGTAAAAAAAACTTAATGTAAATTACCTCGTGCGGCTCGCATTAAATTTTACTTTTCACCTACCTCGGAAAAAACGAAATCGGCTCGCTACATACATAATTCTCTTTCTCTCTCTCTTCGGGCAACGAGGCGCAGCACTTTTTCGGCTCATCGAAAACCTTTACGTCCATTATTCGACTAATATATAATGCGGGCCATACCGGCGAGCTCGATGATTTACTTTTATTTCATAATAGAGAAAAATGAGGGATAAAACCGGCTACCGTTCACCGTTTATCAAGCTCCTCACTGCCGTTTTTTATCAGCAGAACTCTTTTCCCACGTATATATATATGTGTGTCTGTGTATGTGTCTGTGAACCGTTCGACAAATGCCGTATTGGGCGTAGAGAGCTGAACGACGCGCTCGTTTCGGCGGAATGAAATATGCATTTTTCCGCCTGTCCGCGTGTAATTTTTGTTCTCTTTTTCCCTTTCTCTCGTGATTTTTGTGCTTTTTTTGTCTCGCTCACTCGGCCTCTTTAGCGCGTGGTGTATAATCCTGGGGCGGGAAAATATAAAGTGTCATATCAGCCTGTATTTGCAGATTTTACTGGAAGTATTGAATCGGGATGGAGGATCCTCGCTAGTTTAGAGTGTATGTGTGCATGCGGGGAATAGAAAAAAAAATCGTATGTCACTGCACCGATGAAACATACATGTTGTAAATATTTATTAAACGGGATCGAATCGTTGGTTAAAAATATTTAAACTAACGTATTGATAAATTTTTACGATTCAATTGTTGACTTTTTTTTAGATATACGCTTAAAAAGTTAATAAATAGTTGTTTCGTGTCTACTGAATGTTTGTTGTTCGCAAACAAAAAGTACTATTTGCACGTTTTGAAAAATTTATTTTATTGTATTAAAAAAAAAAAAAACCGCTGCCAATTCATTGGCCCGTGGCTTCCCCACACTTAATTTACTTATTCCTTTAATTAAATTTTAATAACAACATTTATAATTTTTGCAACAATTTATGGCATAATTATAATTAAATTCATTTATGAAGATTAAAAAGTATTAATTTTTAAATTATGTATAAAATATGAATAAAATAATAGGTATGATTTTTTTTTAAATTATGTGTGAAAAATAAATAAAATAAATGATTGTAATATTATCGTCAAAACCTTTTAAAATTCCTAAATAACCTTTACTTCAAATTATATTTTCTTTGTGAAATTTCACACATCGGGTACTTGTCTCTAGTAGTATGCTTGTCCGTATTTGTGTGCTCTTTCTGGAATTTCCGATGTAAGAAAAAGGTTCTAACCTTAAAAATAATAAATGGCTATTACAAAACAAAAGCAGGTACACAACACGCGCGCATAGTGCATAGCGCATGTCATTTCAATTTTCTAGAATATACATAAATGCGTTCCCGAATAATTGCGATTTTAAAAGAGGGCTAAAATAGTTTCTACCTCAAATATTTCTGAAATTCATAAACGAATTCTTTTACCCTAAGAACTCTTCTAATAAATAATATACAAACTCTACATCTTCACCAAATATCAAAGAAATTAAAACAATTTTAGTGTAGTTATATTGTGCGACAACAAAGAAAGTCATTTTCAAAAATACTAAAATTTTAAATATCAAACACCTTAAAAAATAACCATATAATCTGAATGAAATTTTACATAGGTATTGCATATATCGCATACAAAATAGTCTATAAATTTCAAACTGATACATGAAATTACGATTAAAAAAAAAACGTGACAAAATTTTAACCTTAAATATCTCTAAAAATCATGAGACAATTCTTTTATCTAAAGGACTTATACGATAATACATAAACTCTACATCTCCACAAAATTTCAACATGATTAAACCAATTTTTGTTTTCTCTAGTTATCATGCGACAAAGAAAATGACTTTGTAAAATACAAAAATTTTTAAAATCAAATATCTCAAAAAGAATTCATACGATCTAGATGAAAACTCACATACATATTCTCTACTCTCTAAAGTTGAATTAGTGAAAATTGCTCCACCATTTCAATTAGTAGAAAAAACTTCTAATTTATTAGTGAATATTCACTATTTCATTTAGTAGTTTATTAAAACTATTATTTTGATTAGTAGTTTTTACTAATTTAATTAGTAGTTTTTAAAAAACCACTAATGAAACAGTGAATATTCACTAATAAATTAGTAGTTTTTTCTACTAATTGAAATGGTGGAGCAATTTTCACTAATTCAACTTTAGAGAGTATATAACATACAAAATTATCTATAAATTTGGAGCTGATATACGGAGCCGTTCTCGAGAAATTATGATTTGAAAAAAAGGTTAAAAAAATTTTAACTTCAAATATTTCTGAAATTTCTGGACTAATCATTTTGCCCAAAGAACTCGACCGAGAGCTATCCAAAATCTACCTCTACAAGGAATTTCGAAGCGATTAAGTCAATTTTACTCCCGTGATCGTTGGACATACAAAATTCATTTTTATATATTTCAATTTTTTTCTTAAAAACTAGTCGACAAAATGGATTCAAATTTTTACAGATTATAGCTATTTATATTCTGCATTATCATGATTTTTTTCAAAAAAATTCACCGTTTAGTTTAGAAGTTATAAGCTTTCTAAAAAAACACGTTTTTGTTAATAACAAAAGAACCGTGAGAGCTAGAGAAATTTTTTTAGAAAATATAGGTATTTTAATGCTCTTTCGAATGCTATCTATTCGATTCAATGTCTCGATCTTATTATTAAAAAAAAGTAAAAATCAATTTTGAGAAAATCGAAAATTCGAAATAAAACAAAAACGCATTGGCGAATCAAAAAACGAATTTTTGACCCGCTATCGATCGAGTAGAAGCTATGATCCAGGCGTACACACACACACACACACACACACACACACACACCCACACACACACACACATCCATACAGACATTTTTCAAAAATCATGTATTTTGATTCCTAACACCTCGAAAAACAATTATAACATGTTTTACAACAACTCAAAAAATTACTATCACAAAGCTTCCTCTAGGAGGAAGCAACAATCTAATAATAGTTATGTAAAGATCATAAATAAATATATTGTTCCCTAGAAAAAGTTACAATTTGTAAATAGAATAAATTAATTTTATTTATTCATTCATAACATTATAGAAATGTTATCAAATAAATTGTAATTTAATTGCTTTACTTTGTCGTCATCAGTAAAGTTCTGATATCAATAAGATGCCCATTTCGTAATAAATCTTTTTATCACGTGTTCGTAATTTACAATAAGATCGTATAGAATCTCTATAAAAAATTACAAAATTGTAAAAAACATTAAAAAAACTAAAGCGTTGTCATTTTCTGTAAGTTTTCTGCCACGTGCAGTTGCAAAAAAAGTGCTTTTTAGCACATCTCAAACTACAACTAAAATAGCTTTTATCGATTCTCAACTCTAGGACAGAAATTGGCTTTTGTACTATAAAAAACTTTTTATGTAACGTAACGACTCGCAAAGTTGGTAATAAAAAATATCCTTTTTTCGAATGGAGAAAAATGGACTGAACAATACGGAAGTTATATAACATTTGAAACCTTTACGACGTTGTAGTAAAGAAATCCAAATCTACGAAAAATATATTGCAAAATAGTTTTGAACAAGAAAATAAACCTTTTACAGTTGTAAATAACACTATTCTAGTTGTTAAGTAACTTTATTATGATATAATTATCCGTTTTCCTGTAAGTATTCGAATAAGTAAATATATTTCCTATTATTGACTCAATATTGAAATATTGTTTTTTCCATTTAAAGATGATATAACTTTACATCCGCAGAAGAAAACAACATTACTATTTTCATGTAATTTTATTTTCATTAAGAATTGCCAAATTAATTGAATTAGCCAAAAAAACACTAGTATAATTTATAATTTCTATTATGAAATTTTTTAAAAATGTAATAATTTTTCTACATCAGATGGTATACATTTTCATAAAACAACAAGCCTGTCAACATGGTTTTCGATGTTCAATCACCTCTGTACTCCCCTGCTACAAAAGAATAACATCTTTCTCAGAAATTTATAAGCCTACGACAAAAAACACCTCGAAAACTCGAGCTCATCGTACAATTGACACAATACAACGCGTACGCCTTATACATCCCAAACAAAACTCGGCTTGTAACTTCAATTGTTATCCATTCTTCAAAGCCCTGCAAACCTCGCCCATCCCCTATTGAAATTCCGATTGGCCCAGCTCCGTCTGTAATGATGTTTTCACGGCGTCTGTGTAGCCGACAACGACGCTAAACTCTCCTCCTCCCATTCCCGATGAAATAACTTTGCTCTTTCGCGCGCGCTTTCAAGTTCGGCCGATTTTACCGGGCCGCGCCGTGTCTCCTTTTATATCCGGGGACGCGCGTGATAGACCCCGCGTCGACGAGGGCCGCGCGCGCATTGAAAGAGCGCGTGCTCGAGTGAGAGAGTTCTTTTTTTGCCCCCCGAGGCTGAATGCCGCATTATGAAGCGGACGAGAGGACTCTACTGCCGTTTCGGCGCTACAATGCCGAGGAGTTCGAGGAGTGGGAGGAGGATGTATGAATCGAGGAATGACGGATTATATGATTCGAGTTTTAGGAGATTAAATCGAACGGCCGTGTTATGCTTTAGGCAATGCTTTCAATGGGTCGTATTGCGGATGTTATAAGGGAAAAATTCGATTTGAAGAGGGAAATGTTACGAAAAATTGAGGTTGGGTGATGGATTGTGCGGATAGGCTTTGCAAGGGAACAATATAATGCAATATATAGGTATAGTTATCGAGACAAAATTCTAAAAATGAATGCCAAGTAGTAAAAATCAAATATCGTATTGTAAAATTTCCATATAGGAGCACATTACTGTACCCAATAATGAAATACATTTTAAAAATCAATTTTATTTTATGGCTGCGGGGATAAGCGAACTGGTGTAATGTGAATTTTGATGACGCGTCCGTGAACTTCGCATATATCGTGTGATGCGCTCGGACTACTTTACATTTACATGTATAGACAAAGGGTCTGGTAACAAAGTTTGATGGAAATAATTTAGCATACAAATTCCACTGGGCCAATGTACTTTACATACTCTTTTCGAAAATGCAAATTCTGTGTGTACGTTGGGAAACCTGTAAATAAAAGTATAATAAAGAAGAACTGGAGGGGACGGGAAAATATACATTGTCGCTATTGGTGGTTATTCTGGGCTTTATTTATAATACAACAAAAAGGTATCGGTTAGTCAAAGAACACATAAAAAATAGTCGGATATATAATTTTACTTCTATTATGGAAAAATTCGTATACATACATTGAGAAAAGTAATTACTTAATAAAAAGTAATCATTCATTTGTGCCTCGAAAATCTTATATTATTTGTGACGAATTCCCGAAATATGAATTTCCGGAATGTAGATCTGATAACCTTAAAAGTTAGATTAGGCACGTTGCAATTACGATTAGTATAGGACTCTTCGTACTTTATTTACCTATATTTATTTGAATTGAAACGTAATCTATAAAACAGTTTTATCGTGCATTCATAAGTACCTGAGGTCCGAATAACATATTATTTAGAAGTAATGCAGATCACAAGCAGCGTATAGCGGAAGTATACGGATTTCAAATAACCATTACTTAACTGTTAATGAATATTCAATTCGTCGTATCCAACACTTATTATTGTATATACCCACCATTGTATTAACGAATATATATACGAACTCATTCGTATTATTCGGTAGTTTAAATTAATTTTTCACACGGCCCAGATATAAGCGCATTTTTCCGCCGCCTAAAGTCTCTTAACCCCCCTTGAAACAACAAAACTAAACACGGCAACTACGCCACTTAAAGCCATGTCAATAAGCGTAATCCAGTTCCGCGCGTCTTTGTTCCAACTATACGCGCTCCACTCACCTAAGTTTTGTTCGCAAACAAAAACACCTGGCGTAGCGACGAGAGAGAAAAAAAAGAGGCGACGCAGCTCCTCCTCCACCTCCTGCACAAAACGCATTATCTCAACGAGAAAGCGAGACGAAAATACGCGTCGTTCTGAAAAGACCCTGTGTAATATATACAGTGCGCGCGAGAACTTCCGAGAGGCGAGGGAGGTGAAGCCTCCCGAAAAACAGCAAGCGAGCGAGTTCGCGCTCCTTAAGGTCGGCTACCCATTTTTCTCGCATTTTTTGTCTCATTTCGCGGAGGGAGAGCGAGAGGCACGCACAGCTGCACAATGCATACAGAATGGGGCTATTTGCGAGCTCCGTCTGTCTTTTTTCCCCGTCCCGGGTAAATTGAATTTCCCAAGGTTTTTTTTGCGTTTTACGGGGGACGACGGGGAAGAGATTACGAGAAACGCGTCGTGCGTACGTGCCCGGATTTATATGCGCGTTTAAAAGATGGCGAGGGCTGGTATTTTTAACAGCTTGTGTGTAGGGCGCGCCTGACTCGTCTCGCGAAATCGCGCGAGGGTTCAAGTTGCCGGCCAATTATATGAGGGGAAACAAAACTTGACCTGCTTTCGTCCCCCTCCTCCTCCGCCTCTTCTAGTCGTCGCGATGTTCCCCCACGAGGTATATAGGTACACGCGAGCGAAAATCAGAAGTGTTTGAGGGGCTGATGATGGCGACATTAGAGATTGGCGGCTATGTATGCGGGAGGGGCTTTTGAGGGTACTTAAAAGTTGGTGAAACATAGGGGATGTTTCAGTGCTATACTTGTGCATAAGTTTGCGGGAAGGAGCTAGAGCGGATTTTTGCGGATACGTGCCGCACGTGTGTACATTTGAAATGATGAAGCTCCGCGACTATATAGCGTTAACGAAATTGTCGTGGCAAAGTGAAGGCGCATATATATATGCGCGAACGTGAACATACGCCACTGCGCAATAAGTGTGTGTAGCACCGTGCGGTAGCCACTAGGTATATGTTTGTTCCGGACTTAATTTATCCTCTACTACGTTTCTCCAAGATTTACTTTAGTTCAGGTTTAACCGCGTTTGCAACGAATGCGAGATGATTATTTAAGTTACTTTATATGCGACGGATTGTATTCTTCTGGAACAACTTGCATTTTGTCGCGTTAATTTAGATTCGTGCAATGATGTTGAAGCTAAAAGATATCATAACTCTGCACGAAGAAAATTTTACCCTCCTGCTGGAGAGATGTACGTTTTTAATTTAAAGTTTCGATTTCTTTTGTCTTGATTTCTCCCGGGGATTAATAATAAAACGTAATATCGTGTGACGTTTCATTAGTCTGTCTCAAGCACTTTAATAAAGCCAGTAAAATACAAATCCCCTTATTATTTTAATCTCGAGTGAAAAAAATATGACTCGCGTGAACGAGTGGAGAGCAAATTATTTCATTCCAGGTGATTCTTGTTTGTTGAGTTTAGGTATTATAACACTGAAAATGAAAACTTTCGTAAACACTCTGATTTCGTTAATTTTTATCGCAAATATCTTAAATTACAAAGAAAAATCTTTCACAAACTTCAAACAAAAACACAAGTATTTTCTCTTACAATCATCAGATCAAGTGTTTGTATACGGATCTGCTTGTACAAAACTTTAATTTCGACTATTCGCCCCGCATTATACGATCTCTAAGGCAAGGTTATAACTCGCTGAAAACAAAATTTATTTGCGATGCAAATTTCGACTGCGAAAAGATGCAACACTGACTTCATTTTGGAATTCCAACTTTCGCGCAACATACATATTCATCCTACGCGCACCATCCACAATTATTGTCATCACAGTGAGCCGGATTTCACCACTACATCTTTACTCCATGATACGTATTTTTGTATCACTCAACGCACATTTTAATTTAAAAATATACAAACGAACCCCGCATAATAAAAAGAAGCATCGTCATTCCCGTTCACATCTCGCTGTAGTAAACAAAACCATACATCAGACGAATACGACGCGACGAGCATCAGCCAACTTTTCATCGACAGACCGAAAAAACTCATCCCCCCTCCCATCCACGCTAGCTGTGTGCACCTTGAGCACTCGAGAAATTTCCTCCCCCGGCCTGATTCTTTTCAGCGCTCTCCGCAGCGCGCGCACGCGGCGGCGGAGTGCCATTTTAGCCGCATCGCGCGGCCTTCGAGGATCCTCGTAAACGTCGAGAGCATTTTTGCGCCGCCACTGACGCTCTCTACTTTCGTCTTTTTCTTTCTCCGGAAGTCGGCGAGAGACGCGGTCGAGAACGAAGTATAAATCAACGCGAGCGGCGATATCCCCCCGCCCGTCGCGCGGTTACGTGGATGTGGCGAGGGAAGATTTGTTGAATTGTTTGCTGGGGATGGGATTGACGGGTGTGGGGATCGAATAGCGGTGCAATTCTCGTGGTCGAAGGGTTGGGAGACTTTTTATTTTTTGTTGGGGTGAGTGTGGAAGTTTAGAGGTGGCTTTCTTGTGTTTGGTGTCGTGAGTGCAAGTAATTTGAATGTTTATTTGAGGAACTGCTCTGATGATGTTGGTTGAGATGTGTACGAGCTGAGAGGGTATTTTAAATTAATTTTCGAAATTAAAATTTAAGCAGGAAATTTTAGTACTATTCGGGAATAATTAAACACGTGCGCAGAGGATTTACTGCTGAGGAGATAGCCATTTTTTTTTAAAACGGGTTTAGGCAGGCAAACGGTTGGACAAACTGCCGAGCGTACGCCCTTAGATAAATGGCTGACACTTGGCTTATCGTTAATTGAGATTTTGTGATTTGAGAAATTATATGAGATCTAGATGTACGTTATTTTGTGGCATTTTAAATATAAATACGTAAAAATTGTAGTGAAATACTTTATACAAGAAAGGGTTAAGCTTGTATTTGTAGCTTTTATTATGAAATAACTATAGGAAAGAATTGAAAAATTATTGCTTTTCTTAACTCCATTATCCAACTGATCTTTCACAAGACGACTTATGTTTCTTACAACAGTAGACACATTTTCTATGAAACTAACGGCGTTTTTAATCACCCGGAATTAATTCCGAAGAGCTTGTAAACATTCTGAAGTGAAAATTTCATTGTTTAAAAAAAGTATGGCATTCAAGCGCGGAAGTTTTGATGTAACCGGATTATAGGTTCAATAATGGCGCTAAAGCCTGACATGATTTCAACGGATTTACGATCTCCGATAATGTAATTTACTCAGAGAAAATATTCGTTACATTCGATGCTATACAGTTTCTTAAAAATAAAAGAAAAAACTAAACTGATCAGTTTAATAATAAAACTTAATAATAATAACCGACTGATAAATATTCATTTCCATATACAGATAACAAGTTAGTCTTCTAAGTACAGCACAATTTCCATCGATTTCTAACAACAGCAGCGCAGAGTCAACCGTCAACTTCTATGCGCTTAAGCCATCGGTAAATTTGATGCTGCTCACACCAACTACTCGCATAATCTTCCAGCTAATTTGCAAAACCTTGCTGTGTGCTTAGCAAACATTGTTTTGTCAAACAGGGGCGCGTATCAAAGGTTGCCTAAAACGCGAAATTCTACACTACATACCGCTGGATGACCTCTTCCTTTCTCTCCCCCCCCCTCTCTCTCTCTCTCTCTCTCTCTCTCTCTCTCTCTCTCTCTCTCTCTCTCTCTCTCTCTCTCTACTCCTGGATCCGTGAAGATAAGTTGTTTGCCGTACACTGCAAGAGTCCGGAAATTGAAATCTGAGCTATATCTATAGGGGGGCTGGAACGAGCGAAGTTAATTGTTCGTTTAGAGGCTCTAGGCCACTCGAAATGCCATTGTCATCGATTTTTGGGTCGAAATTCGGGTGCACGAGGATTAGTTCGGCTGAAAAAACAAAGAGTTTAGGTTTTTTTTCCGTGGATAATTTAAAAGGAAATCTAATTTGGAATTGGGGTAGCTCCAGCCGACGATTTAAAATTTATTTCCAATTATTCGGGGTGGAAATCATAACGAGGATCAACATGATCAGCATATATTCGAGTTGGTGATTATCACGGTATTATTTAAGCATTGAAGATTGAAATGTGATATATAGTCTGGATATTTAACGTATTTTAGCATGTTATAAAGCCGTTATTGAATAAATATAATATCGACGATGCATACATAATTCACAAAGCCTATTAATTTTCTGCCTGTATTATTTTCGTAATATAAATTTATACATAATGCAAAAGTTATAAGACTAAAAAATATTTATGATGCACGTGCATAATAATTTATAAAGCCGATCATAATTTAATAATGTTAATTTATGTTATATGCAAAATTAAAATAAAATACCCAAATTTAAAAATCATAAGTATCATTGTTCAACTACGTATTTCTTGCAAAATGTTTCTGCATTTGTAAAGTTTATATCAACTTTCGTATAATAAGACATCCACCAATCCCACTTCCTTCGATTCCCGTGCCCCGCAACACACACACATGAGACGACAGCCGCGTCGGCTTATACTAATCCCCCCCGGCGAATTTATCAAACTTCAATTTCCTCTCGGCTTCATCAATAAGAAGCGACCAGAGAACATTGTTCGCACGGCGGCGGAACGCGGCTATTCGGAATTTATGCCTCGGCGATTTGTCTGCCGTTATAACGGGGGCCGTTCATGTTTGCGAAATGCGCGCATCGCCGCCTTGTTTTTCCTCTTTATGTATATAGTAAGCGCATGTCTCGAGATTGCATGTATGTGTACTTGCAGGGGGCTTGTAAATCATGGGCTGTGGCTGTTTCGCGAGTTTTAGAGCGGCACGAGCAGGCAGTGAAAATGAAAAAGATCGGAAGAAGAGAGAGGAAGGTGGTTGCGGGGTTGTAATTTTTGCGAGCGCTGGGTCAGGTGGCGGAGGCGGCTGCGCCCTGGAATGGACTAGTCGGCGCGTGTTTGTGTAGAAGATGGAGGTACGGCTCGGAGTATTTTTAACGGACAGCTCTGGAAATTTATTCTTGTACATAGATAAATACGTTTCACAAGGTAAAAATTGTATATCGTAGATTGTAGTTATTTTGGGATATCGTAATTAGGGACGTTGAATATGTTACTTCTAATAAGTAGAAATTGCATCTCGTTCATAAATAAATGAAGTTTGATAGTTGAAAAATTTTGAAGATTATACAATTGGTAAAAACGGTACAAACTCGAAGTCCGATTCGAAAAGGTACCAACTCACGAGCAGTGCTTTTCGATCAACTTTATATCAATAATACTAAAAAAAAAATTTTTTTCCTATTATAAAATATATTTTTTATAAGGATGTACGAAGAGCATATTTTTTTACGTTTTTAGATTCTCTAGCCGTTATTACACCCACAAACTGGATCAAATGCAGTACTCCTAACAGTTAGCTCTCAAGCAAAGAAAATAATTAAAACAATTTTGCACAATGGGGATCGAGATTGCAGAAAACTATTAAAACTCTTATTATTCTAAAACAAACAAATTCCAAGCATCGACATTTTTCACTCTCGTTAGAACAATCATTCAACTCGAGAGACGCTGTGCTAAACGCCATTTTAAAATCATAATTGTCCCTCGCCTTAATTACTGATAACGAACTCCACTCCCACGCTCTCCCCTTCGTCATCCAATTATCATAATTGAACTGGAGGGGGAGAAGAACGAGAGCGCAGGCTGAAATTCCCCCGTGAAATCTCGAAGACGAAGAAGAAGGAATCGGCCAGAAGAGTACGAAGGCTATATAACGACGTTTACGCGCTCCGGCTAACGGTATTAAACGCACGAGCGCCACGGGAAGGTAAACATTTCAAAGAACCGGCGGAGTAATATACGCGACGACGTCGCGACGAAAAGTTTTGAGGTAGTCAAAGAGAGTGAGAGAGAGAGAGAAAGAGAGTAAGAGAGACGAAAAAGAGAGGGAAGCCGATAATAGACGCTTTTGAGAGCCGCTCTTCTCCTTCTTTGTCTGCGCGTTTTATAGTCTTTCACCGGAGCTATTTTGCAGTGGTTTCTTCTACTTCTAGTTTCTTTCAATCGCGTGTGACCTTTTTTCGTCCCTCATTCGCTCTTTCTTCCCTCTTTCTGCACCTTTCATCGCTTTCACGCTTTTAAGTCCTTCACTTTCTCATTCTCTTACTTTCACTTCTCTTTCCTATGCTATTTCCAACCCTTTTTGTTGTATATACATTTTCCTCTTCTAATGTTATCCATTTTCTTTTCTTCTCTTGACTATTGTGCAGTCTTGATACAAAAATTAACCGAAATTTGTAGAAATTGTTCATTTGACAATTAATCAGCTATCATTTAATAGTTGTTACCGGCACAACGGACCTCGGGTTAAAAGTACGTAGCTAGTGAATCCAGTGTAGCAGTTGCGAAACTGCTGCGTATGCTGCGGGAACGGAGATCTAGATAATCGTACAAACCGATTTTCACGGATACATGTCGAGCAGACTTAGAAAAGGCGAGGTCCTGGGCTAAGGAACGCCGAGCTGTCTTTGTGACATTTATGTGATCACGGAGTGGACTCGCAAAAAGATTCGTCACCTGATTAGAAGAGCAAACTCTATGTATATATTTTAAGTGATGTTAAATATCGACATAATTTGTGAACGAGTATATCTTATGCAAATACTAATAGAATCGCTTTAAAAAATTTCTGAGTACAGTATTTACATATACGGAGGGCATGACAGCCGTGCTTTTACAAATAAATATTTAGAAATTATTTAATTGAATAAAAACCGTATTGTCGATAAGTTGAAATCTGCATTTTTATTATTTTACCTAATTTGCAAACAACTACATCTTATGAAAATGGAAATAAAATAATTAAAAAAAAAAAATCTGGGTAAAATGCTTGCATTTTAACGTTCGAAAGATAGTTTATTAAATAATGAATTCAGGTTAATTTTGGACTTGTTTATTTGGTCGGCAACGCCATGCGATGCGTATAGTTCAAGTTAGATTTATTGTACGACCAATTCGTGAATATTGTCGAGGTAGATTTTTAAGAAAAGTGTATTTCCTGCGCCACAGGCGACGGTCTCGGCGCATGCGAAAATAAACGCGTATTTGTCTAGGTTAAGCCGTATGTTTGAAAATGAAGCACGCGCTGGAAAATAGAGGTAACTCGTTGCTCTCGTTGCAACACCAGACGAGGTTTTGCACTCTGTTGTACAACCGTGCACGGATTATTGGGGGGTTCAGTGTGGCGGAAGGATCTTGCGGCTTTCCGGGCGTTTGTGCATGCGTTTATTAATGCATGATGTACGGAGAAATATTTTTGTGTAAACTTTAGCTTTTTAATAAGAAAATTTAGTATTTCCCACAGTAAAGTTGGGATCCTCTCGTTATTTGTGATTTTTAATTTCAAAATAGTAATTTTTATAATTTTTGTAGCAAATTTTATTTCTTAAAATAGTAATATCCATGATTTCGCAGTAAATTTGACTAATATTGTAATATTTTGTTCGAACAATCATAAAAATTATTATTTCAAAAAGCAAAATTTGTTTTCAAAATCATAAAAATTACTACATAAAAAGTAAAAATGCCAAATGATGAGTATGTCCCAGTGCTACTGTGGAAAACATTTAATTTTCTTATAAAAAAGACAAATTTCTTGGTGGAAGAGTACTGGGCTCGAAGTGAACGTCGTGTACTTCATCATATAACGAAGTGCGCAAAGCGGCGGCTGTTCTGATCTAAACGCGAAGCAGGCCAATTCGTGATCTCCTATAAATATTCTCCTATAATGCTAGTTGGAGTTGATAAATTAATTTTTACACATCGTTATCTCCTAATATTTTATCTGCCTTTTATCAGTGAAACGATAAACTGTTACGTAACGTAGGCTGGTACGTGAAGAATGGTTTGTTACATTACCTGACGTAATAATAATAGAACAATTCAAGAGAAATGAACTCCACACATATACATCGGTCTCAGCTCAAAGAAAAAGCTGTTGTGATAAAAATTACGCACATTTGATTGTAAAGGCATGGTGTGGTTTGTGCACATAAGAATTATGCACATATTTATTGTGCACGCTTTAGCATTGGTGTATATCTATATCTATGTGTATACTCCAATGCTAAAGTGTGCACAATAAATATGTGCATAATTCTTATGTGCACAAACCACACCATGCCATTGTAAATAGGGGTCAGACTCATGTTCTCATGAAAATTGCTACAATTTATAGGAAAAGTTGCTGTATAAATATACTAAAAATAATATCAATTTTCACTATAAATTGTAGGAATTTTCATGAGAATATGAGTACGTCCCTTATTTACAATCAAATACAGTAATTTTATCACGAAATTTTTCTCGCCGCACTAAAACAGTTAAAATACTCGCCAGGTAAAATCGTATCATTTTTATCAAATGCCTCCTCTCCTCCCCGATATTTATTAACGCTATATTCAATCACTTCCTTGAATCTCTCAATGTCAACTTTTCCAATACAGTAAAAATCACTAGTTCTCATGAAATCCCGACATTACAATCCCCAAACGCTCCTAAATCCCCATATAGATCACAGAACGGAAATTCGCCGCGACATTTCCCGACGTTAAACTTAACCCACTAACTCTCTCTTCCTCTCCTTCTCGCTATACACTGCACCCGCCACTTTTGTCATCCGCGATAACTCGCGCTCCCACTCGAGCTCGTTACCACTGCTATACACACATATACATACACCACTACCGCGTCGCCGCAGCAGCACCGCACGGAATAACGACCTAGCACATTATATACATAAGTGCAAGCGCAGCAGCAGCAGCCGCTTGTGTCCGGCTGCGAGAAGGAAAAAGCTCCGACGTGTACACGTGGTAGCCCCCATTGTCGCGAGTAGTATAAGCGTGAAATATAACAGAAGAAAGAAATATATACAAGCGATCGAGTCTTCCGCTTCTTTTTTATTCTTTGCTATAAGAGAGATGGAGAGCGAGAGAGAGAGAGAGAGAGAGAGAGAGAGAGAGAGAGAGAGAGAGAGAGCGAAGAGGGCACAAAGGCAAACGAACTAGGATTTCGTTTTCCTCGCTCCCGCGAGCTCCTTCGCCGTTGCTACTGTGCGCTCTCCTTTGTCGCTCTCTCTCTCTCTCTCTCTCTCTCTCTCTATGTCTCTCTCTCGCTCGCTTATATAGCGTTCTCTTTCTATACCCACTCCACCTTCGTTCGGGATTACTTAGTTGATTGTCGCCGACGTATACACAAACGTGCAACGTTCTCCGGCTCTCTTTTCTCTTTACCTCTCTATCTCGACGCCCACGCTTTTTCCTTTTTTTAATATCTCCAGCTTTTATATCGTTTCCGCTGATGGCCCTTTCAAAGAGTGAGTTTTGTATTTTTATGCAAATAGAGTAGCAGGAGCCGGGGTAATGTGCCGGCGTGTTTTATGCTAATGAAGCGCTTCGATTGTCCGATCGAATGAGCGCATCGATCAAGTGGTCCATACACGGGAGCTTGGTCACCTTTAATCATCGAGCAAAGGATAAGGAGGCGGCTATCTTTTTTTCTTTTCTTAAAATTTCGTGTCATTATATAATACGAGGATCAGTACGAGGTAAAACACATTTGAACTATTTTATGTTTATATATTTCTACATAGTTTGTTAAAATCTATACCGTGTTGTTTTGCAGTATTTGTACTACCAATATTGACACACATACCTTGTACGAGTCGTAATACGATTTTCTATTCTCAAGAAAGGAACTCGAGCTTAATGCACATTCTACAATAATAATTTTAAAAGCACCCAATCCGCAAGTATATGGCTCGCTATTTATACCCTCCCCTTTTTCATACCACTTACATTTGTATAGACAATGAAAAAAAGAAAATGTATATATATATATATATAAAAGAACTTTTTCTTCGGCTCGTCAAAACCTCTGCTTTCCTTCCAGCAATTTTTAGCCCATTTCTCCGCCGTATCTTCCTCCTTTCTTCGCCCCTCGCGTCGGGTCTCTCCTTTCAGTCAATGGGAGGCATGATTGCGAGATGCTTCGAGAAATTCTCATCCTCCGCGCACGTGTTTTTCTCTCTCTTTTTCTTCTTTGGGGAGACGCATGGATACACGCAGAGAAATGATCTGTTAGTGGCAAGAGGAAAATCCTTTTCTTAAAATCCTCTAGTAGTAAAACGATTACCGTTTTAAATCTAGCGTATTATTCTTGAGGAAAAAAATTAATTTTACACCACTCTAACCTCAAAATCATAACTAATATGATTATTCGGCTCTCGTGGTGTAAAATACGGTATGACACTGGTGCGTAAGGTGATTTTTACCGCATTCGACTTTTCGCACTCGCTTCGCTCGTGCGAAAAATGTCTCCTGCGGTAAATAATCACCTTCCACACCCGTATCGTAATGTACTATTTTGTCCCACAAATATGATCCTTTTTAGACAAAATGATGTATTCTTGCTAAATGAGGATTTTTCTCTTGAGAATGGACCATGTTTATAAAGTGTTTACTACAAAATGATTTTCCTTTTGCCACAAGAGGAAATGAGAGTAATCACTACAAATAATTAATCGTATAATTAATTACAATATAATTAAATATTAGTTATATATACTCATGGAAAGTATGAACACAATATTTAATGAATAAAAGAAGAATTATCTCTTCAAGTAACTGTCAATCAATCGATATTCTTTTTAAAAATGCAAATATAAGAAATTTATAAAAAAATTTTAACCTCAAATATCTTTGGTTACAACGGTCAAATTTATTTCTGCAAAGAACTGAATCCTTAGATATAAAAAAGCTAATTCTTTGCCAAATTTCAAAACGATTCATTGACTTTTACTCCTGATATCGTTAACGAAAAAAACGCACTTGTTTTCAAAAATAATTTTTTTCTCGGAAACAAATCAACATAACCTCTTGAAATTTTAACATAATTTTGTACTCGATAAGTGTAATAAGTGGTAAAAATTTTGAATCAACCGATCGAATATTCTTTTTAAAAATGCAAATATAAGAAATTTATAAACAAATTTTAACCTTAAATATCTTTGGTCACAACGGTCAGATTTTTTTGGGCAAAGAACTGACTCCTTAGATATAAAAAAGCTAGTTCTCTGCCAAATTTCAAAACGATTCATTGACTTTTACTCCTGTTATCGTAAAAGAAAGAAAACACGCATTTTTTCAAAAATAATTTTTTTCTCGGAAACAAATCAACATAACCTCTTCACATTTTAACACAATGTTGTACTCGATAAGTGTAATAAGTGGTAAAAATTTTGAGTGGAAAAATGAAAAATTTTTTGAGATATTAATTAAAAAAATATAAACCATATTTTCATTAATAACAAATGATAGGCTAGAGATAATTTAAATTTTAAAAGAAGAAATTGTAGGTAATTTAAAGACCTTTTAATAAAAATTTAGTTTATTAAGTAATACTGGCTGAAACAAATTAAAAAATCAATAAAACGAAAAATTCAAAATCGTTTTTGGTTATAAAAAAAAAAAATGGTAAAATCAAAAAGTAGGTTATGCTCTCTCATTCTCCTCCGAAACGAAGAGAATAAGCCTTTTCCGATGTAAATCGGTCGATCGGTTCAAAAGTTATCGTCTGTACACACACACACACACACACACACACCCACACACACACACACACACATACACACACATACACACACACACACACGAACATTTTTTTTATCAAAAACAACGGATTTTAGCGCCAAAAGTCTTAAAACATGTTTTTGAACATTTTTTGTTTCAAAAATTTTTTTCACCGTTACAAAGCTTCCTCTTTGAGGAAGCAATACATAATAAAATAAAAGTTACAATAAATAAAATTAATGGAAGTAAAATTTTCTTTTATTTAAATGAAAAATACCTTTAAACGTTATATGTGATTATTGGTCGATCTGACGGAGGCAATGAAAATTAAATCAACACTTAGATTTAAAGTTACATGTAACAGTAGCAGTTTTTATTGCCTCCGTCAGGTCGACCAATAATCACATTTAACATAAATTATTGGGAGTACGATTTCACATTCCTCTCAACACAATACCTTTAAACTTTTTTCTCGAGGGACAAGGGGTTTCTTCTTCATACAAAACGATGTTGATTAGAGTGGATCGGTCAACTAGACTTTCTATTTCCTTGAAGAGGAATCCCCTTCGTACAAAAATAATTTGCCAGAAAAGGATATTCCCCTTGTGACAAAAGGAATTAATGTTGGCAATCAAAGCAAGATTATTTTCCTCTTGGATCAAAAGGATTCCATTTGCTACAAATGGTCTTTTCTCTGCGTGTATAGGTACGGGCAAACATCGCCGCAATGTAATATAAGGGGCTTATCGAGCTGCGCGCGCACATGTGAAATATTAAAATTTAAGTCGGTACATCTCTTTACAGTCGCCGTCTCTATATCGGCGGATGCAAGGTCTTGTGCGCGAGAGCTTCCTGTACAGCCCTCATTCGTCTTTCTCGGTGTTTCGAAAAACAGAAAAACGTGTGTGGGGTTGAATTTATTAGCTTGATATTTGTTGGCTATTTTCGTAGATATTTTAGATTTATCATATAGCTGGAGCGGCAATTTTTGAGTAGTAAATATATACTTTTTGGAAAATAAGCGTAATGGGTTATAGACGACAAATTGTAAAATTCTCAAGAGTCAATGCACTGAAAAACTTTTAGGTGCGCCGCTGCATCAGTAGAGGCGCTGCAGTGCTATCATGCTCTTGGCAAAGCGGCTCGCTCAGTTTTGGGAGTGCCTCTACTCCAAAGACGCGGAGACAGCCACTTCCAAATTCGGAAGCGTCGCACTCTCGTGAAAGGGAAAGCGGTATATCTAATTAAGTGGACAATTGCTACATTTACTAGAAATCTTTTTTAATGAAATCGAACGGTAATCAGTTATATAACGTTTATTAGAATCATTCGAAAATTTTATTTAAAACGAAATAACTAGTATAAATATTTACAGTAAAAATCCTCTTTTTAATTAAATGATCGAAAATTATAATCACATTAAAAAATAATTTTATATATTGAAACAAATACCATTTTTATAGATTATTGTAACAAAAGTATAAAAGGTGGACCTAATATTTGCATGAATAATATTAACAATATTTTAACAAATAGAGATACGCATTTCATTAGTTGTAGATAGATTTTCTACATCATCTACTTCCATTTCGATTACCACATTATTATTTTCAGAGCCATTTTGGGATAAACATCCTTTTTCAAAATTGAATTTTGAAATAAAATCAATAATATCATCAGGATGATCTTTTAGAATTTTCTTAATTTGCTCAGTACTAAGAGCGAAAAATACCTGACTGTCTACACCATTTGCTGTATATAATAAAAGTAAATATTTGAAAACTAGAAAATTTACGTTATCTTTTAAGATACTAATGAATGCTAATTTTATAATAAAATAAACATCAATAAAGACATATTTTATAGCAAGAAAGTATAAAATTTTAAAATGATAGTATTAATATGTAACGGATATGAGATTGGCAATCTTATCATTTGCGACATATAGAATTATTTATATGTTATACATTAATTGCTTGATTAAAAAACATGCAATGTAAAACGCAAAAAAGCGAAAATATTATAATGTATAACAGAAAATATAAAGGGCACATTCAAACACCATATTTAGAGGTTATATTGACATTGATCTAATACTTATACACAAAAACAAATGGTAGAGATGTTCTAATTCATGAAACTTCTTAAAAAAGTTGTCCATCGTGCGATTAAACGACAACTTATATATATAAAAGAACTGCTCAGAACAAACGGTGATGTATTAATTATACTCGCAGGCGTTGTATACAACTTCTTTTCCAAACTTCCAAAGAGAGGTATAACCGCTTTCTCGCGCAATCGAATTGCTGCTTTACCATGACGATAGGTGCGCTGCTGTACCGTTGCGGAAGAGCGGCACTCTCGTTTTGGGAGCGTAGCTGTGCCAAACCGAGAGCGTGTAGCACTACGCATATTTGAGACAGTAGCTGTCTCTGTCGGGCGAACCGTTTTACCAAAGGTTTTTCAGTGTGGAATTCTGTAATATTTTTTATTTTAACGTGTGTAAGACTTTAGTAAACTATAGACGCGGGTAAATATAGTACTGTTTCTAATAAAAAGAGATTTATACTTCAACATCGTAATAGAGCCAATCACATACCATCTGTTTGAATACACACGGGAAAATAAAATCATTATTTATGCATCTTCATACCGCGCGTCTCCAGAGATATCGGCCTTCATTTATCTGTGTACTCTATTTCCTTTTGAAGCGACCAACCGGAATTTTATTTGCTTGAACGGAGATGGATTGAAACATTTCTACCCTCCGTTGCAGACGTGTGATCGAACGCGCAGCGAGTCAATATCGCGTATGTACACATATACATATACACATGCGCGATCGATTGGCGAACAACGGACAGATGAGGATGTAAAAAAAAAGGGAAGAAAAGCGCGCGTAATTCGAAACCCGCCGTGCGTAGATTCGAATTTCATTCGGCGGCCATTGAATTCTCCGAAACTCCTGCCTCTTCACGTTTCGTGTAAAAAATTTTGCGGTGGAATTTTTTCACCACTGCGGTTCCTTCCGTTCTTTTATTCCGCGGATGGAAGTGAACGAGAAAAATTCGGTTTGGACAGCTGGGCTTTTAATTTTCCTTCCGGAGAAGCAGGCGCGGCGTCCAAGCTTTTTGTGGTACTTCTGCAATGTTTTAATTAACCATTATACCGCGCGAATTTTATTATGATAATTTTCGGATAGTTCGTTTTACCCTCCTGTAGCAACTTCAGTGCCGCGGTTATATGCTGTTTGTGGGATTTCAACATTAATTAAAAATTGGAGTTTTAATTGTAAAATTCAATGAATAACTCAAAAATTTTGCTGACATAAAGTTCGCTTTTTAACTGCGATATGTTTTTGGATGTAGAAATATAAAGAAAGCTGCAATATTAGACCCGAATGCTAAAAAAAACTGAAGTTCTGCGCCTTTTTAGCTTTATTTTGAAGTAAGGCTTGAAAAAAACCTCTTCTTGAAACGGTAGCCATTTAACTCCACGGAGTCTTAAATATAATTTCAAAAATAGAAAATAAAATTAGAGAAAATGAGCTTTCATTTGCTTTTTTAAGAATTAAAAAATGTTGATTCCTTCAAAAGTTATGTAAGTTTAAAATTGAGCATCGAAAAGGCACTGTTTAATCCCTAAAATTAAACTGTTCGACTGCCGTCATATTTTGATGCACTTTCGATGCTCAATTTTAAACTTACATAACTTTTGAAGGAATCAACATTTTTTAATTCTTAAAAAGCAAATGAAAACTCATTTTCTCTAGTTTTATTTTCTATTTTTGAAATTATATTTAAGACTCCTCGGAGTTAAATGGTTACCGTTTCAAGAAGAGGTTTTTTTCAAGCCTTTTTTCAAAATAAAGCTACAAAGGCTCAGAACTTTAGTTTTTTTGAGCGTTAGGGTCTAATATTGGAGCTTTCTTTATATTTCTACATCCAAAAACATATCGCAAAGTTTGAGCCGAATCCGTGATCCGGAGTTCGTGGCCTCTCCTAGTAAGCTATAATATTGTTCATGATAAAAAGAAAAAAAATTAAAAAATAAAAAATATGATCCGTAGAATTTGTATTAATAAATATCCTTTTCGTTATAGTATGTCCCTCTTTGATCAAGTAACCTCAAAAGAATAAACCTCGAAAGGCTAAAAAATCTATACTATAATCCTGCATCGAAATTCCAAAAAAGCCAATATGCCATCATCGTAGCTACTCGCGCATATATATATATATATACGCACACGAGGCAAATCATCAGCATCCAGCAGCCTCGGTGAAACTCTCGTTACATAGAAGCCATTAAGCGGCTAAGAAACGGCGAGTCAATCGCGCTGCGCGCGCGCGCGGCTTCTTTGTTCCCCGCGGCAATCCGGTGAGGATTTTCCACGCGTAATTCAGCGCTGCCGTTCGCGCGCGGTCGATTTTCCGTAATGTCCTCTCGCTCGTCGAATCGTGACTAATCGCTTTTATCTCGGCTCCCTCCCATCCACCCCCTCGCTCGATGTCTTTTTTTCCTCCACTCTCATACACATACGCGCGACAAAGAGAGTTTCGGTCTATATACCTTTTTGCACGCGCCCTCGTTATATCCCATTCGCGCGAGGCACGCGCACTGCACATATGTGTGTGAATACTTGTGTACGTGTGTTGCAAGGTTGTAGAACGTTACGCGCGGTTTAGAAAAAAAGTCAGTGGGCCGCGCGCAGACACGAAGCGTGCTAGCGCGTAATCGATGACGGTTTTGTGTACGAGATGTGTGTGCGCGTGTGTGATTTAATTCAGCGGGCGCGCAGTTTTCCACGCGTCGACACGCGACAAAAAGGGAAAAATACACCGCGAGAAATAACTAGTCATTGTGGGTTATGCGCGCATGTGTGTATAATGGAAGGACGGGGAAATGGATCCCGCGCGGTCGGTGAGAATGAAAGAGAGAGAGAGAGAGAGAGAAATGTGCTTTTGGGAGATGTATCTGTGCGGAAGGACAGAATCTGTTTGTCGTGAGTAGTCTTCTGGTTTTTCGTTACTAATGGGAAAGTATATCCCTTTTAAATGAAGTTTATTTTCTTTGCAATGCGTGTATATATGCTTTTAGAACGGATTTTTTGTCTTTGTGGTGACTTATTTCTCGGGGACGTTGCTTGTGAGGGCAACCGCATTATTTTGTTTTTCTTTCTAAAAAGCGAGACCGTAATTTGATATTGTGATATAAAGCTCTTTTTGACGTGCGCGTACATCGTGTACAGGTAATGGATGTAGCGACGGAAAAAATTGTTAAACCTGTGTATATTAACAATATCAAGCTTCTCGTGAAAGTTAAAATTTTGTATACTTTAAAAATGTAAATGAAGAAGAAGTTTGTAGTATTGACGAAAAAAAATATTTCAAATTAGATTTTGTCTACTTTTCTAAATCGCTTCAATAGAACTACAACGCATAACCATCACAATTGATTTCCATTTCGGGAATAACCAACTCATCATAAACAACTTTTCTCTCCCTACCTACGACGCACTGCACTTGACACGATCAACCCAACGAATTCGCCCATTCAGCGGTCACGTATAAGAGCATCGCATACCACACATCAACACATTTCCCTTCATTCCCCCAAAGTTCACACACGCGCGCGGATTCGCGTCAGCTTTATACCGCTGCTGCAGCATCCGCGAATTTATGCTCGGGCGTAAATCCGCCTCTGTTCGATCGCGCGCGCGCGCGCGCTCATTTTTTCCCATTATGCGCGCGTGCGCACTCGCTCTTAATTACACGGGTCGCGAAAATATTCAGCGCGATGCGCAGGCGGCCGCCCGCCGGATGAATGGGAATTTTTCATTTTTTTCTTCTTCTCTTTTTTTTGGGCGATAGCCGGGCAATATACTTGGATTGGAGTGATGAAAGGGAGGGCGGCTAGTGATGCTAATAAATCTTCGATTTTCAGGCTGATTAAAGTACGACGCTTTTCAGGCCTCGTTATACGGTATATAGCAAGAGAGCGAGCTAGTAAGCGCGAGGGAATGCGCGGCAGCCTTCGCGGATGAAAATTAAAGGGGTGCATCAATTCAGGGGAGAGTAGCTGAAATTATTTGGCGCATTGCTGTCGGGGGTAGATGGTTCGGGGTATTGTTTCCAATATCACGTGTAGGGAGTTCATTGTTTAACAGCTGGTTTTGTAAAAATTTCATTGTTTTTCTATATTTTATATTTTACGTATATTGATTTTGATATATACACATATATATATATATATATATATATATATATATATATATATATATATATATATATATATATATATATATATATATATATATATATATATATATATTCGTATATTCGATTGCGCCAACCCTGGTAGAAATGGTAACCAACCATTCACCATCCGTTCACCAAATCGCAAAGGTTTGGCCAACCGTTTATGGTTATATTGTCCGTAAGGTCTTATTCAAAAATTTAAGACAAATATTTTGGTCGTATAATTCGTCGAAAATAGTAATATTCTACAGTACTAAGAGTAATCAAATATGTAAAATATTTTTTAGTACTATGAAGAAAACTTTACATCGGTTTTAGAACATGTTAATGCTCATTTTTTTTTCACTGATATGACTGTACGCCTTATTACACAGTTTTTATGCTATAACTTTAATACTAGCTCGCAAAATCAATTCATTTCAATTGCAATCGATTACAAAGGGTTTCTTTTACGTATACACAAATTTACAAGAACTAAACACTATTTTTCAACTTAATTTTTTCAATAACTACGATAAATATAGCCATATTCAGAGAATCTCCATAAGAACCCACGTTAATTTTAAACTACAATATCTCGAAAACTAGCTCGCAAATCATATTCAAATTTGGCAGAGACGTTTATAATGATATTATTGACCTACTGACGAAATTTTATTGATCTGACATTATTGTTTACGTATAGCCCATACAACCTTAACCAACAGTTGGTAATAATTACCGCTTATTTCATCACGGAATAAGCCTTGCGGTTGGCCAATGAATGCTATAAAAGAAAAGTGATTTCTTGATACAAATAAATGGCTCCTTAGCTTCATAAACGGTGGCCGATTCTGAGCTGAATTCTGAGCTGAATTATTTAAGCTCAAAGTATAGAAGATTTTTTCATGATTTTCTGAAAATTACACTAAGGATCTCGATAACTTAGCTTCCTCGAGGCGTTAGACTCTAAAAAATTGGCTTTGTTCATATTTTGGTATCCAAAAACATATCCCAAAATTTGAGCTGAATCCGTGATCCGGAGTTCATAGCCTCTCCTAGTCAGTTTAGGTGGAAAATAGTTTTTATACAATAAATTATTAATTTTTGAGGTGTTACAATCTTCTCGCTAGTGAAAATATAAGGCTATCCCGAGAAGCGGCCGTGCTTAAAAATTATATTAGACAAATTTATTTCACTTCAATAACTCACAAATTGAAATAAAATAGTTATAATAACTTGAAAAGTATTATTCGAATTTTTAATATTGGAAAAAACTCATACATTTACATTCTCATCTCAGCATTAGAATGCAAGCTTTAAAATGAAAAAAGAAAATGAAAAGACTCGCAAAAGGCGGCAAGTGTCTTTTTCGAACAAAAGTGGCGAGTATCTGGTTTCTATGAACACCCCGATCGGGCACATTTATGTCTCTGAAAGCAAAACCAAAAACCCAGAATATTCGGCATCCTAAAATAGGGCGAACCCGAATGGGTGGGGGGTTAATTTGAGGAGAAAGTAAAAGGTCAATCGATTTTCATTCCGGGTTCTTATCAAGGAATTGCCCAAAGTGCTCTCTCCCTTTCTCTCTCGATTTAAATTTAAAATGAAATCGCCGCCGTGTTTATTTTCACGGATATACGCGGATGGGCGTCTTAAAAGGGTGTAAAATAAACACCCCACATCGTTGGATTAAGGGGATTTAAAAAGGCGTTCTGAGTTTGAGTAATTAATCGAAAATTGCGCAATTACGTGTTGAAAATTCTCTACTCACAAGGGCCCATAACGATTTCCACGATAATTCCCTAACCTGCAGAGGCTAAAGCGGGATTCGCCGCTCTCCAAAGAGAATCCCGTGGCCATAAAAGCTCAGGGTACACCTGCACAGAGAGAGAGAGAAGTAGCTCTCTGACAATCGCCGGCTTCCAATTTCCCCTTTACACATGACCGAAACTTAGTGGTAATCCAACCGACAGCATACATAAACGTGCGTGATTAAACTTTTATTTTACGCGATTTGTTATGTAGGGTCGTCTTAAACTCGAGGGCGGAGAGAGAGAGAGAGGGAGGAAACATGCCTTATTCATTCGAATAGCGGAGGGGCGGGATGCTTTGCGTTTTTATGGGCCGTGCAAACGTCCTTATTAAAGCCCGCGGGGGGAAAGAGATAGAGAGGAGAGAGACCGGAATAACCGGATAAGCAATGGTACCGCCGTAGCTCCTTTTACATTCGAATACCCTCCACGAGCTTCTTTTTCCTCTCTTTCACGGGCTTTTTCGCGCGCGTATAGTCCTCCTACAAAGTTGCTATAGTGCGCGCGCGTCCGTCGCGGTTTTTCATCACTATATGCGCGCGCGAGAATTTCCGCTCCGTGTCTTTGTGCCGAGATATAGTACATCGGATGTAGGGCGACGGGAAAAGATGGACTTTTAAATTAGTACTCGGTATATGTAATGAATTCATTGAATTCGCGGGAAAAAATGGAAAATTGGCCGGGATGACTTGTTAACAAGGCCTTTTATGATTTATGCTGAGAGGTTAACAGAATTCTTAGGTTTCGTTAGTTTCTCGGTAATTAATCTTTATATTTTTATTATAGTTTTTGTTGAGACGATTATATCATAGTTTGTTCAATATTTTGGTATTGGAATGACGAGATATCAGAACAAATTACTTTCCAATATTTTCTGATTTTAGCAACAATCAAATAAAATTATATCATTGTGAGTTGCGTAGGAAAATGTAATTACGATTTCGATATTTAACAAAGTAAAGGTCAGAAGATTAATTAATAGCATTTCAATACTATTTTAAAACATAATTAAAGGATTGTATTTAATTGGTTCTCTTCATTATAAACCTGGATATTTGCAAAATACAGGACTTTTGACAAAATGCAATCTCGTTACTATAAGATTTATATAACAAACAAACCCGGAAATGCAATATTTTTCATGTTCACATGTATGTATAGATCTGTTGCCAACAAGGTTATTCAAAATTTCGAATCGTCGTTACACTTTTAAAATATTTGTACTTCTACAAATACTACTTTAAAAAATAAGTTTCAGACTAACCCTCTAAGAAGATCTGCCATCTCTTCTCGAAATTAGTTCTTCCAATAAAAATGTATCCCTCACACGCTAACAACATTCTACGCGAAACCTTTGTCAAACCTCGCTTCGCCCCACCACTCACTGAAACTAAAAAAAGAAAACGAAAAACACTCAATCGACCTCCGAACGCATCCGAGCCCGTCCAGCTCAATTTGCCTGAATCCGGCTTTATCCCTTTCGACATAGAAGCCGCCGCCGCCGCGCGCGCGCAGTCACGGCGGTGAAATTACTCATAACGCGATTATATGTACATTCTCGCAGTGCGTGTGATTTCAGGCGGAATCTATTGTAGCAACTTCGCGCACTGCGCTGCAGCAGCAGCTCGACCGCGACGAAACTGCGCGTGGCGCGCACGCTCGTATCGGCCAAATTGGAGAATTTATCGCTTGTGATCTTCCTCCATTGATTGAGAACGCGACGCTGCCGCTTTTGCACGGTAAGAGAAAGAGAGAGAGAGAAAGTGGATTGGTATGATGAGCGATCGATTCGATTACGTAATAAATGAGGGACCGTGCAGAGAAGAAAAAATGATATCTTTTTCACCGACAACTCAATTTTCAACCAATTTCAATCATTCTTGTTGGATAATGCTCGTGGAACGTTCTAATTTATGACGGTGACTACCATAATTTGATTTTCATTCCGGGTTTATAAATAGTACCAGAAAATAAAAATGATATATTTTTCGTTTAGAATGTACTGACTGTTGATAGCTTCATTTCAATAATAAGTAAAAGTTCCAAATAAACATTTAAAAACTGCTGTGAATAGTGGAAAATTCTCTAGAAAGCCTTGTCCAATTTTTTGCAATAACTGTGAACGACAATGTAAACAGTGGTTGTTACAATGACTGTTAAAATAAATTGTTAAATCGCTATAAAACAAAAGAAAATCAAATTTAATAAAGAAGATATTCTTAAAACAAAAAATGTGTCGTGCCCTGTGATAATCCGATACGTAAATGTTCACACAGACACAAACACATGGAAATTTTCTCAAAACTGTGTGTTTCGTTTGTAGAGATTACAAGAAATATTTCTGACATATTTTCCCGAAATCTCTGTTCTGTATTATCCGAAAGTTTTTTCTCTTTTTCAACCACAAGCAATTTGAGCTGTCGATCATCAGCAGTCGCAAACACTATATAAAAAACTCATTGTCAAAAAAAGTGCGATATCCTCTCAAGCCTGGCTCTCAAGCTTCCTCGATTTCAATAAAAATCATCTCGGGAGCTCGTAAACCGTCACTCTCCTCCTCCTCCTCTTTGCACGTGTATAAGAATGCGCAAGACGTCGGCCACTAGCGCGGATAAAAGCACGACGTTGCGCTCTTTCTCGCAAGCTTTAAATTCCGGCTCTTTTCATCGCCCTTTGTCGGGATGAAAGGCAGCCCTGCTGCTTCGCGTAAAACATGCGAGAGGAAAGAAAGTGTATGCAGCGTGTGTATATAGTTTTGCGTAAAGTTCTTGATGCCTCGATTCTCCCGATCGATTGCATTCTGAGCTCGTTGGGATACAGCAGGCGGGATATTTTTTGAAAAATTGTAAGCGCAGCATTGTTGCTTGCGCTTTTCGGATTTTTGGGATGAGTGCCGACAACAAAGAGGGTCAGGGAGTGTGGGAATGGGAGACAGCTGGAAATGGAAAATTCAGTAGAGCGGATTTTCGGTATATATTATGTTTTTGCTTTTTTTGTTATGGTACGAAAAATGTGGAGTGGAGTGTAGGTGAATGAGAGTTTTTCTAAAGAAGAATTGATTTGCATTGCTCTAGTAACTTTATCTTGAATTTAATATGCATATAGAGCAATTTTGTTCGATGTAATCCCGCGTAAAAAAAGTTACTATGGCCCAAATATTGCACATATTATTAGCCAAGTATGAGCAAGATGTGGCCTATAAAAAACAATGTATGGAGAAATATTGGCTTTATAATGCCACGGCGCCGGAGCCACACACTGGCTATCTTTAGATATATCTTGGGCAACTATTACCCATATATTGCTTATACAAATTCAATGTTTTGATTAAGATTGCCAATAAACGAAATTTTTCCGTGTGTGTAGCAGTAAAAGAAGCAATATTTGGGCCAAATCTATCCACATTTTTATAAAAAGTTGCCAAGATGTGAGAAAAACATCCTTATATTGCAGAACTATGTCTACATATAAATAAAATGTATCGATATCGTGGAAGTAATAAAAATAAAAAAGAAAAATTATATATTATAATATGAATAATAAAAAAAACACATCAAAATATATTAAAACATGAAAAAATTTTCTCATGCCAAGCATTTCAAAAATATCGGTAAAATAAATTAATATCGTACAAGCTAAAAAATGAAGTAATAAAAATTATACAGAAAAGAGGTACATTTAAAAGAATCGAAATAAAGAAATTTTTTATATAAAAAATTTTATTTATTTAAATAACAATTTGCTTTATACATTCTCACTGTTTGAGAAACAGTTATTAGCTGGTTCAATTATGTGTTCTCCTTGCTCTAAAGAAATATAAAAACATATAAAGGTAGCACCACAAGGGCTATTAAGGCAAGGCAGTAACGGCCATATGCCACTGGTGAGCGCGGGAGTTCAGAACGCAAATGCGTTCCTGCTATAAAGGCAAAGATGTCACTCCATACAATGAGAGAAAAAAAAACAGAAACAGATTGAATTTCCGATCAAAATAGTTGGAATCGTCGGGTAGGAAAACAACAGTTAGAATTGCCCGAACGCTCGGGTAAAAACAGTCTGAGCGACGGGCATCCGGTCAAACGTTAAAGGTCACGTGACCTTTGCTTATGTTGTTTCTGTCCGGCTCTCAAAAAGAAACTGCTTGACTCTCCAGCAGTTTTAGCTTAACGTACTTCGGCCATGTCCCCATGTCTGACTTAAGCTGACCTAGCTTATTTTTATTCTCACTGTAGCTGCGCATCACGGTGCGCGGAGAAGGTCAGGGAGTGGGCTGTCAAACAGCACTGTTAAAACAAAAATATCACCTACAAACAATTTACACTCTTTATTTGATTACTATAAATAACAGTGCTGTTTTATAATAACGAAAGTGTTTTTGGTTGCTTGCAGGCGACCTTTCGCCACAAGAACGAAAATGAGAATGAATGACACATGGCTCAGCACGCATGTTTATGGCTGTGAGGAGCTCGCTGTTCAAACTAAGAATGCGTGAGTGATCACGTCCTTGTTGGTCCATACTTCCCGTGTTGGCCTCTAATTGATGCAAGTTTCGCCCGCGTTTTCCTATTGGAGGCAAAGCTTTCGCACGCTGACAGCACAAGTGCGTGACAGCTCACTCCGTGGCATTCTCCGCACTTCGTGATGCGCAGCTACAGTGAGAATAAAAATAAGCTAGGTTAGCTTAAGTCAGACATGGGGGCATGGCCGAAGTATGGTAAGCTAAAACTGCTGGAGAATCAAGCGTTTCTTTTTGAGAGTCGGGCAGAAACAACTTAGTAAAGGTCACGTGACCTTTGACACTTGAGCATGTGCCTGTCGTTCAGGCTGTTTTTTACCCGAGCGTTCGGGCAATTCTAACCTTTGTTTTCCTACCGGACGATTCCAGCTATTTTGATCGGAAATTCAATCCGTTTCTGCTTTTTTTCTCTCATTGTATGGAATGACATCTTTCTGTCTATAGCCGGAACGCATTTGCGTTCTGAACTCCGGCGCTCACCAGTGGCATATGCCTGTTACTGCCTTGTCTTAATAGCCCTTGTGGTGCTACCTTTATATGTTTTTATATTTCTTTAGAACAAGGAGAATACATAATTGAACCAGCTAATAACTCTGAGAAACAGTGAGAATGTATAAAGCAAATTGTTATTTAAATAAATAAAATTTTTTATATAAAAAATTTCTTTATTTCAATTCTTTTAAATGTATACCTCTTTTTTCTGTATAATTTTTATTATTTCATTTTTTAGCTTGTACGATATTAATTTATTTTACCGATATTTTTGAAATGCTTGGCATGAGAAAATTTTTTCATGTTTTAATATATTTTGAAGTGTTTTTTTTTTATTATTTATATTATAATATATAATTTTTCTTTTTTATTTTTATTACTTCCACGACATCGACACATTTTATTTATATGTAGACATAGTTCTGCAATAAGTATAAGGATGTTTTTCTCACATTTTGGCAACTTTTTATAAAAATGTGGATAGATTTAGCCCAAATATTGCTTCTTTTACTGCTACACACCGAAAAATTTCGTTTATTGGCAATGTTAATCGAAACATTGAATTTGTATAAGCAATATTTGCCCAATAGTTGCCCATTAGTGACAATAGTTGCCCAAGATATATCTAAAGATTGGCCGTGTGTGGCTCCGGCGCCGTGGCATTATAAAGCCAATATTTCTCCATATATTGTTTTTTATAGGCCACATCTTGCCCATACTTGGCTAATACTATGTGCAATATTTGGGCCATAGTAACTTTTTCTACGCAGGATGAATGTATCTTTAGCGTATCAGTTCGCGCATATAAATTATGATGCGCATCTCATTATAGTTTTCTGGGTAAAGTACTTTTTCAAAAAAATTCTTCAATTCCTTTAATACTTTTAATGGCTTCTTCTGGGTCGAACATTACTTTGAATGCTCACATTGAAATTCGGAACCCAGCCAAACGTTAAAAATATCTTTCATAAAATTCTGCATCATTTAATACAGATGTACGAGATACAGCTTCTAAATATAAATACTTTTTTAAGAAAGGAAACACTAAGTTTAATAAATTTTAAAAAATTCTCGAAACAAAAATCATTTTGATATCGGATAGTTTCCCAATCCCAAATCCCAGTAACCACCAAAAAACTTCCAAATAAGGCTCTCACAATTTAGAATTAAAAAACCACCGACCGCGACTGGTATTCCACGCGTGTGCAGGCACCGCTCGCCCGATAAGTCCGCACTTGAGAGAAAAATGTCGATAGCGAGAAACGGCCAGCCGTAAATAAGACAGTCAATTTCTTCATATAGGTCAGAGATAAAGTAGTTGCGGCCGCAGACGCGAAAAAAGGAAAGCAGCCGTGGCTGCGCGGCACGATTGTTTCGTCTCCTCTCCACCCTCTCCGATAAATCCGCATTATCGGACTCCCTCCTTCCTACATCCGCGACGATTATCGTTTATTGCTCGGTATAAGCGCGTTTTTTGCCACGAGATAAAAAGAGCTGGTTTTCTTGCCTCGCTTTCTTCTTTTTGCTCTCGGAAGTGTGAGAATTGGCTCATTAAGATGATGAGGGAATTCGCGGCGCGGGAAGTTTCACGTATAACACACAGGGCGCTTACGCGCAATGTTTAGGTGGTATTGCCAGTGATAAAGTTAACGCGGCGGCTACGTGCGCGGTGAAAAATACCAGATGCTGGGGGTAAAAAGTTTCTCAGGTGCGGTATATACGCACAACAATGAGAAATGTACACGTCGAGGAATTATGGTTCCGATGGTATCGCTTAAATTGTACGTATTTAAGAGAAAAAGCAAAATTTTTCCATAAATTTATCGCTTTATTAATCACCTTAAAACGTATTAGTTTTCAGTTTACCTTGTAATATAATAGGAGACAAAGATGCGGCATTTGTACGCACTTAATCGCAACCATAAATAACGGTGAATAGCCCGTTGTAGGTCATACCGTGCAATAGCCACAGCGAGGAAAGAAGACCTCTCACCTCGCCGCGAAATTCCAAAAAGCTTTGCGCTCGCGTGTGGCGGCAGCAGCGGCTACTTACAAAGACCTTTGCCCGATATCCGCATGAGACTGCAATTTGTTCGCGTACGTGTGCGCTTCTAGCTCTACAGACGCTTATTGTTCGGCGGCGCGATAATGACACGAGTGCCCGAGATTTCCGAGGGATTATAACTGGTATAATTTTATTTAGTTTCGCGCGCGGGAATTCGTGGTATCGTCTGAATGTAGGAAGATTATACTCATACAGCCCGTTTAAATGTTAGGAGGAAGACGGATGAGTATAAATTTGCTTTTTCTTTTCGGAGTGATGGATATATGTACTCTGGCCGCCCTGAGTCAATATTTTCAGAAGAAAAACAAGAGGAAAAAGTCAAAGGTACGATGAGATAGAGTCGCGGTCAGCAGCTGTCGATTGCAAGAAAGGAATCTCGGCTAAGAAAAACGGGAGAATCAACAACTTACTTTGATGATATTGGGCAGGAACGAGTGTAAACTGTTTTATTAAAATGTTTTAACTGTTAACTACAGCGACGTCTGACTTACGTATCGAGTACATTCATCTTTATCGTAAAATTATTGTGTTTTCGTCTGTAACCTTACATAATTACTCGATTCGGCTTCGATCCTACAGGTTTAAAATGAAACTGACTACCAACAAATCAACCCCTCTATATATATAAATGACGAGCGATTCATAAAAGCGTGGCTTCGCTCGGCGAAGAATCAGAAATCGTTTACGGGGGAAAACAGCGCTCAAAGCCTCATCAGAGTCCGTGATCCACAAGGGCGCTCTCGGATCCTTTCCTCCCACCCACTCTCCCTCATCAAAATCTTTCGCATTTGCCCTCTCTCTCGCTTTCTCTCATCGAGAGAATCAATTTCCTTCGTCTGCTCCCCCCTCCCCTCATCCCTTTCATCCACTGGCTATAGAAAATCACGAAAATTACCATCTCGACGCTAGCTGCAGAAAGAGAGAGAGAGAGAGAGAGAGAGAGAGAGAGAGAGAGAGAGAGAGAGAGAATCCGGCCAGAGGCAAGCGCGGTGGTCACGCGCCCGCGCGAAGTGCGAAAAAGGGATTTAAAGAGGTTCCCGAAGACGTGTGTAGGCGTGAGAAAGAGAGGAAAGAAGGGAGACTGAATTTTTTACGAGTGCGCAGGCGAGGAGCTTTTTCAGCTGACGCGACGCGTCGCCAAGGCACACGTATATATATAAGCGCTTTAAGCGTGACACGCTCGCTTAACCCCTTTGACGGATGACACGTGTAGATGTGCGCGAACGCGCGAATATAACGCTCGATGGTCCCGGTAATGACGTTCGCCTGAGGATACGTGGGCGGCGGGAGGTATATCTTTTTTTCGGTGACTCTGTGACTTTTCCGGTTCCAGATCGAATGGTCTGAATGGAAGAGTTTCTTTATGATAAATTAAAATGCTGTATATTAGATTTTATGATGTAATTTTTTCTCACACGTAGGAAGTTTCGTATGTTTATTTTTTGAAGCCTACAAAATCCTCTATAATTTAAAAAGAAATTTTCCCAGTCTTTTAAGAAGATTTTACTTGTCCAAAGTTAATTCAAGGAAAAAAAACATTATGACACCTGTTTTCAAACTTCGGGGATAATTTTTCGCCTGCTTCTCGTATTTATGCAAACTTTACGAGCGCCCCTCTCCTTATATAATTTAAAAAACCATTTACTCTTGTCGCGCGGGCCCCTAACCAACTCGCGGCATGAAAATTATGAAACCCTAAAAAATAGCGTCGCGCTAACAAAGAACTTTTTCCCTACAGGCCGCGCAATTTCGCGTCTCGCGTAGAACTCGGAACGGGACCGGCGGGGGGGGGGGGGGGTGAAAAAATTTCCGGGAAAAGTGCATCGCGCGCTCGCCGAACTTGTTTATCTCAAGGCTACGTTACGTAAGTTTAGTATAGCGCGCGATACATCGATAAGCTCTCCGAGGAGCAGGCGAGGTTCTCATTCCTCGCTCCGCCCGTCTCTGCGCCTTTGTCGGTGGGCCTGTGTCTGGGTGTGTGTGGGAATAATATATATATATATATATATATATATATATATATATATATATATATATATATATATATATATATATATATATATATATCATGCGTAATGTCGTTTTCTCTCGCTTTATGCGAAATTTTCCTTTATCGGGAGAAGGCTTGTCGGGTGGTGAAATTTTTTTTCGGGGGTTATTTTTCGCGATGAAGGGGAAATATAGGTGGGAATGGCTGGGTGTAGGTATAGATGTGCATTTGCGAAGCTACTTTTCATCGAGTCGCATCTGAATTTTTCTGGTGCAAGGTTTTAAAAGTAGAGTTTTCTTGTGTACATGGTATCTTCAGTTATATTTATATAATTATTTGAAACAAATAATTTCCTGCAAAACTATACAAATGATGAATAAAAAAATAAAATTTGTGAAATTTTGATTTTTTCTTAATTAATGTAATTTTGAAAGAGGATTTAATTATTGTTTTCAATAGTAAGATTTTAGAAATATATTCAATACTTTTTCATGTTACTTTTTGAAAAGGGAAACTTTTTTGGGAAAGGACGAAAATAATCAATTCGTTTACTTTACTACTCGAAAAAAAAAATATTCTCAATAAAAATTTCATCCATCTCAATATTTTTAATCCCGGTGTTCGTTTATGAAAATACTAAACTAAACGAGTTTCACAACGTTTCTACGGATTCATCAAATGTTGACTATGAAAAATATCAATACCTTCATTCAATATATTCTTGTTTATAATTGCAGAATAATTCTAATATTGACACTACCATCAAACCGACAAAAATCCATCTTTTCTCTGTACCGTGACCTGTAGGCTAACCAGCACACCGGACTCGACAGCCGAGCTGAATTAACTCATTCGAACAATTTCAAATCGAATCTGCCGTCAGTCTGCGAAAAAAATTCTGACACATTCTGGGAATTTACCGCCTAATCGACCATCAGAAAAAATGAAAAATCAAACCCACTCGACGTATCGAATTTCTCCCGCGATAATTAGACACTGGACACAGAAAGGCGCGAACGCAGAATTCGATTATGCAGATTTAAATCAATTTTCACGCGCTTCGCGCGAACCGGCGCCGCGATTCGCAATTTCCGTTTGTTTCCTGACAGATTGCGGGAGGTGCGTTTCATACCGACGGTTAAGCTAATCCGAAAAGGCAATTTGCGGAGAATAATCGACACACTGCAGCGTCCCGGCTATACGAGGAGACCGGGATAAAACGGCGCGCGGCGCGACGAAATTGTCGCGGGGACTGCCGAGAAATTACAAAAGTTTTCATTACACGCTTTTGTTCCTTTTATTGTTTTAACGCGAGCGTGTCGCCGTCGGGGTGCGACGGATGATTATGGGTTCTCTCTCTCGGATAGTGCGGCGCGTCTTAAATTCTTTAAGGTCGTAATGGAAGTTATGGAGAGATAAGGGTCGTGCAGTCGTGCAAGAGGTTTTTTTAATTTGGAATCAGACGGATGTTCGTAAGGCTAATTTTGTTATCGGCTTTACAGATGAACTTATGCTGGTTGTTCAATATTATTATGATTAAATAATAGTAATATATGAATAAATGAAAAATAATTCAATACAAATGTGTTTATTAAGAAAGCTCGTTTTCATAACAAATAAAATAAATAATATAAAACTGCGTTAAAGTCAATTTATTTTAAATAGTCTTAATCCAGCCTAAGTGGACTTACTCTTGATATAGTCAGCCTATTGTCGGGCACAGCCAAAACGAATTATCACGTCTATATGCAATATTTTTTTCCTCTTTAAGTTATCGCCTTTTATGAAATATTACTTGTTTACTCTAACTTTGCTATACAATTATACAACTTAAACACGAACGCTAAAATTAATTTACAATTATAATCCAATCAATTTTTTGACATTCCGACGATTGATTTATAATATCTGTGCACATCAGACTAGAGCATCACGCCTGTAGATTCGTCTATTAACTACCGCATCCTTGGCTGCAACTCGACTTGCACATAGCTTCTGTAGGCTATTACTTCCTTATGTACATCGGGGATCGTCGTTCCAATTTGTGGGGACGCCGTGCAACGGTCAGTGGTTACTACAATGTAACTTCAGCAGTTGCTTGCAGTTCAGCAATAATACTGTTAAATGGTAGAAGTTGTAAATACTTTTTATAGAATTTAAATTTATTAAAAACAGCCATTAAGAGTAATGAAATGAAGAATAAAACAGATCTACTATGAAGGAGTTCGTTAGTTATTATTCTCATTCATTACAAAGAATGAACTGATACTTGAAGGAATTGATATAAAGATTTATACCGGTAATTTTAAGATGGAAATCAATATTGCATAAATCAATTGTGCGTTACACACCTAGGATTACACGCTTTTTCTCATCTCGTTCGTAAGATTTAGCTGCTGTAGCTTTCGAGTGAAATTCGATGAATTTGCGGCAATGAATAATATTTGTATAAAATCTGAATGCTATTAATCAATACTGAAATAGATGAACCGAGACGAAATCTTTTAGGATAAATTATGCAAACACCTATTTGATACATAGCCCCGTAGTTACGCGAGCTCAAGTTTTCCAACTGCACTTCATCATTTTCTATTTTAAATTGTCGTTAACAGCCGGGTATGCTTGCAGTATCGCGCCAAACTAACTTTGAATTTCGAAGTTTCGAAAAGATAGTTCAACTATGGAGGTGATGTCATAATACCGTACAAAGATATACTTAACAGAGATTCTTATATTTTCGGAACATTGTTTTACCAGATAATATAAAATTTGAACGTATAATTCGAATCAATTAGTTTTTAAAATAATAAAATTCCATACTTTACATTGTTTACATAGGTATTAGCGTTTGAAAATTTTCAAAATCTTGAAATTCACAGGATTCAAAATTTCATGTAAATTTTCGCTTAAATTACACGGTTTAAGTATTAGTTTAAACTTTCACTCAAAACTTCAACCACTCAGCCGTATCACCCTACTTAAAAAATATAAAATTTAAAATTTCTTCATTTGATATCTTAAAGTCGAAAAGTTTCGAACAAAAGCCGTCATACAAAGTTGGAATTTTGTTACATTTAATTAGAATTTTGTAAACAAAGTGACTACATACATACACAGTACTCTTTAATTTTTTAATTAAACCAAAATTAAAAATTCTTTAATTCTGCACAGTTCTTTCTTGCATACACAATTATTAATGAAATACTAACTTTCATCTAAAAATAACAAGACCTCATTCGACCAAAACAGACAAATCTCGACATTCAAGTAGATCAACACTACGCTCGATCAGCCAGCAGTGAGTCCTGAAATCCTCACCTCTCGGCCGCCGCCTCATTACTCACCGATTCTCGTCGCGCAAGCAGAAATTGAAAACAAGCGCGCGCACGGAGGGGACATTTATCAATGGCGTCGATAAATCAGGAGTCTTCGTCAGACGGCGACGATGCGCTCGTTGAAAATGAATTATACGCCCGGGCTGGCTCGGGATTCGGGCAGAGATAGAAAGAGGTATAGTAGTGGCTGTACACACAGCGAGATGTTATCGCGCTAATTTACCGGGAGAAAATTAAGAATGGAAGTTTCCGAATCGTTGGCGGGCTAAGCTTGGATTTCGGTTGGAAGTGGGAGGTTGGATTTGATAGCTACGTAGAGAGAGAGATAAAGTTTTTCTTATTTTCTAATAGTTTTTAAGAATCTGCAATTGCTAATGGTTACCGATGTAGCAAATTACATAGGTTAAATTAAAATAAATATTTTTGATACATGATTAACCAAGACATCATTGTCCTCTGTAGTAAGGCACTCTACCATTCTGCAAAATTTCAAATCGATGGCCTTAATCGTCTGAAAATGGCATTCGAACGAAAGCAAACAGATCCGAAATTTCGTTGATTGGTCGGTAACAGTTGACGATTACACCCCATTGAATGAATTTTTAAAAAACTTATTTGACAAATAGCTCACTCAGTCTTACTAAAGTAATTTCTACTCAATTTTACACAAGAAGATCAGAAATGAAAAAGATAAATAAAGCTATTAAGACTGACTATTTAAGACTGACCTGCTTATTTTTAAATATATCCAAGTAAATATATTCTGGGTACGATCTGCACCCAGTGGAATTAAAATTCTTATAAACAAACTTAAAAATTCTGCTTTTATAAAACTCTCTCCAACCACCATTAGTCACGCTACAATTCCCACACAAACTACGAAGTTTCCGTAAAACTTGATCGAACAGTCTTTTCATCCCCACTCTTCATCATCCCCAAATACAAAAAGCTCGAGTATCATAACCGGCGCACGCGATCTTCACGCTTCACGCGCCGCGTATTAACCGCTTAGCGCAGCTCTTCGCGAGCTCGGCGAAGCGCGGAAATTGAAATGTTGTTCTCCTCCTCCACCTCCTCCCTCCCCTACACTAATCATGCAAATGTATACGCGTGTGCCAGCGGCACGACCCGTGATTTATACTTTCCATCGTGACTTTCGCTGCTGGTGCTGTTGTTGTTGTTGTTGTTGTCACCGGCGCCGAACGATGATTAATTGAAATTTGAAATTTCGAACGCGAGAATCGATCGATACGTGTATATAGACACCCGGGCGCGTGCTCGTCTGCTCTCGTCACTCATTTGTTTACGATGGGGATTCGCTCAGATATATAAGCGAGTGCGAAGGGCACGAAAGCGTATAGGTACGCCCGCGATGTTTAATCAGCGTAGTTTATTATTGGATTGTTCGCGTGGTGTGGAGATCACGCGCGGGGTGTTGGATTGCGAGATTGATTAGTTTCGTTTTGCTAATGACGCGTCGGGGGATGAGCGCGAAGGTGGGGATTTTTGTGAACGCGAGCGCGAATTGAAATGTCGAGTTGGGGGAATCCGAATGTGGGTTTCTGCCTGTTTTCGTAACTCGTTATACGTAATCGTTTTAGAAAATGGGTTGTTTGCTTTTCAAAGTTTTTATTTGCGTCCATGGCTGCGTGCTTACGACACATTTCATTCTTTTGAAAGGCGCACATGTTCTTTTCACGCAGGTGTACATTTTTTAAAGGATTTCGCGATACAATGTTGTTATTTTTTGTTTTGAAATGCTAAAAAACTATTTGAATTATTCGCAACTAAATTATGTACATATGTAGACACAAAATTGTAAAATAACGTTGGTAAAAGTTTTCAGTAACAACGGTCGGAGCGTTTTTCAAAAAGTTAAAAATTTATATTTTAATCAGGGAGATAATTAGGACTTTGCGCAACTTCTTTTTCCCGGTTGACAGGGGGAAGTAAAACAGTCTGAATTTACATTTCCAGCGTGAACTTGCATTTAAGCCCCTAAAATACTTTAAAACGTTTTCTCATTAAAGAGATGTCTGCGAGAATGACAAAGTAGTTCTGCTTACCTGTCCTGCTACGGAATTTCTTGGACTCTTATCTCTTTTGATAAAGAGATAATTAATGATGAATGATGAAGTTCATTTTATTTTTAATCCAGCATTTTATCATATTATTATCGTTTCTTGTTTACTTTTAATCCAGCCTATTTTCCTCACATTCAATTATTCTTCTTTAAACTCCAAAATTAACTTCAACTTGAAAAGTCTCTTTTGAATGTGCGCATAATGATTCTGAAAACGTAATTTCGCGGTGACCCAATTGTCCAAACAGATCAAACCGTTGTGTGCGCGAAATGAGGTACGCCATCGTTATATGAAAATAACGGCAATAACACATTCGTCACGCTTCGCGCAACAATAAACGATAATGGACATGCTCAATACACAACGTGGCTTTAACTGAGCTTCCACAAAGAAAATTGCTCGAATTCTGCCGAATAATTTGAAAACCATTTACAGTCGTTAAATTTATCTTCTTACAACAAACAATGCTATGCAAACAACGCAGCTTACTTAAGGTAACAATCTTGACTGCATTGTCACCACTCAATCCAATTAAGCTATCATCCATACAAACGACGACGAGGTCCTACGTTCAAGCGACCACAACAATCCGCGAATAATCAAACTGATTCCCCATCGAGATCAATTCATTCCGGCGTCCGCAGCCGCAGCCGCCACAAAAAAGGAGAATTTTCCATTTTAGCTCCAAACATCGACAGTCGAGAGTTCAGTCTCCGTTCGACACGCGCAGTATGAAAAAAAAAAAAAAAAAAACGTACGAGCGACCAGATGTGCGAGTGGCCGTTTAAAAGCCAGCACGTGCCGGCGTCGTGTGTATATACATATATATATATGTGTGTGTGTGTGTGTGTGTGTGTGTGTGTGTGTGTGTGCGCGTTTGCGTGTGCGTGTGCGTGTGTGTGTGTGTGTGTGTGTGTGTGTGTGTGTGTGTGTACGTTTTATTTCCACGCGGACCTGTTTGTCCGGGGCGGTATACGTGACCCCCATGCGGCCGCCGATGGGAAACAGGTAAGCCCTCGGCGATTGCCTACATGAGCGCGCACGTACGAAGGTTCAAGTGTCTTTGAGGAGGTTTTAGAGAGGTCTGCGATAGGACTGCATATGTGTGTATGTATGTGGGTGTGCGATGATGCTGGAATGGCTTGGTGAGGGAAAAGATGTTGGTTCGACACGATTTTCAATGGTTACTTTAAAATTATACTGATTGCGATAGGATGCTGTACATGTTACGTGTAGCGTGATGTTTTTTAGGTAATTTTCATTCGTTTTTATTATTTGCAAACAAAATCAGGAAGAAATCGATAAAATACTGTTGAGTTACTGAAATTGATATTTATCCGATAACTTTTACTTTGTGACGGAGATAAGTTCCCGCACACACGCGACTACACAACACATACACACTCACACAAGCATAAACATAAACATAGCGCAAGCAGTCGAAGCGAGAGGCGAGGCGGCAGGAGCTGCGCACGAGCGGCACGTGTACGAGTAGGGAAACGACGAAAAGAGAGACAGAGAGAGATAGTAGGAGAGAGAGAGAGAGAGAGAGAGAGAGAGAGAGAGAGAGAGAGAGAGAGAGAGAGAGAAGACGACGCTACCCACAGGAGAGAGACAAGCTCGGGAGAGCAGTCATGATTGAGCCGCATAGTACACCCGTGACGAGGGAGAGCGGCAAAGGACGAGGGACCATCTCGATAGCCCGGGACGTCACGCCAGGGCGACGACTGGAAGACGCGCACCACGACACGCGCTCCGGACTTCGCCGCCTCAGTCTCCCCCCGCGTAAAAAAGATTATGTTCATACAGACTTCATAAGAAGTTTGGATTCATATGAACTTCATATGAAGTTGTCCAATGAGACTGAGCCGAACTTCCATTTTAACAGTTTTAATGAAGTTTATGAAAAGTTCATATAAAGTAAATATCATCAATGGATATAAAAATTTTATATAAAGTTTATAGAAAGTTTATAAAAAGTTTGAAGTTATTACAACTTTATATGAAGTTATTACAACTTTATATGAAGTTATTACAACTTTATATGAAGTTCATACGAATTTCATGTCGCTCCTAGGTTTGTTGGTCGTCCTAACCTGACTGCTGGTCGATTCCTCGGCAATAGTCAGGATGACCAACCGACCTGGGAGAGAGTAAGAGCGGGAAGAGTAAAAGTGCGCGGGAGATAGCGTTGCCGTGATGGGAACACGGCGGGCGAGAAGGCGCGCGACTGTGTGAGAGAGCCTCGCATGTCATCTTCGAGGAGAACGAGCATATATACAAGCGCACGCGCGTGCGTGTGGTCGACTGTCTACAGCCCGTCCCCGCATCAACGCCAGTGCCGAGTACAACTCGAAGATGGGATAGCAGGAACGACAAAGCGCTGTTCCTGCGCACTGGCCCTCGCCACATAGCCTACGATTCAGCGTCGCCCACTTCGACGACGACGTGCACTTTGACTTGTAGACCATCACCCTCGTCCCGTTCTCTTCGGCTACACGGCTACGTAGCCCAATACCACGAATCCCTTCAGAAAGGTCTAGCGGTCGACTGCTACTGAATGCTGAGACCCGAAAAAATCAAAAAATTCACAAAGAACATATTCTTCTTAAAAAAAAAATGTCGTTGTATACTTAAATATGCGAAAAATGTTGTAGGAAGGAAGGTATGTTTGGATTTTAAAATATGTGTATAAAGGTTAAGAAGTTAAAGAGTACTACCGCGACTTACGTACATTTACTCATTACGAAAAAAAATGAATAATTCTTTTACTTCTCTGATTATTTTCTCTGCTTCGAGTCTGCAAAGTTCTGCATAATATTCCTCGCTGTAGCTCGACTTCCACTCATTTCCATAAAATACATCGTCGATCGGAAAAATTACGAGAAAAATATTTTGATAACTGCAGCTGACTAGTTAAATGTTCTTCGTTACATAGATATAGTTATACAAAATAAATTCTTACAAGTTTCATTCTGTATGTTGTCAACCGCATGTATTTGTTTAACCAATTTCAGTCAGCTGCAGTTATCAAAATATTTTTCTCGTAATTTTTCCGATCGACGATGTATTTTATGGAAATGGGTGGAAGTCGAGCTACAGTGAGGAATATTATGCAGAACTTTGCAGACTCGAAGCAGAGAAAATAATCAGATAAGTAAAAGAATTATTCAGTCTTTTTCGTAATGAGTAAATGTACGTAAGTCGCGGTAGTACTTTTTAACCTCTTAATCTTTATACACATATTTTAAAATCCAAACATACCTTCCTCCCTACAACATTTTTAACATATTTAAGTATACAACGACATTTTTTTTTAAGAAGAATATGTTCTTTGTGAATTTTTTGAGCATTCAGCAGCAGTCTACCGCTAGACCTTTCTGAAGGGATTCGTGGTATTGTGCTACGTAGCCGTGTAGCCGAAGAGAACGGGACGAGGGTGATGGTCTACAAGTCAAAGTGCACGTCGTCGTCGAAGTGGACGACGCTGAATCGTAGGCTATGTGGCGAGGGCCAGTGCCCAGGAACAGCGCTTTGTCGTCCCTGCTATCCCATCTTCGAGTTGTACTCGGCACTGGCGTTGATGCGGGGACGGGCTGTAGACAGTCGACCACACGCACGTGCACGCGCTTGTATATATGCTCGTTCTCCTCGAAGATGACATGCGAGGCTCTCTCACACAGTCGCGCGCCTTCTCGCCCGCCGCGTTCCCATCACGGCAGCGCTATCTCCCGCGCACTTTTACTCTTCTCGCTCTTACTCTCTCCCAGGTCGGTAGGTCATCCTGACTATTGCCGAGGAATCGACCAGCAGTCAGGTTAGGACGACCAACGAACCTAGGAGCGACATGAAATTCGTATGAACTTCATATAAAGTTGTAATAACTTCAAACTTTTTATAAACTTTGTATAAACTTTGTATGAACTTTTCATAAACTGATGATATTGGCTTTATATAAACTTTTCATTAAAACTGTTAAAATGGAAGTTCGGCTCAGTCTCATTGGACAACTTCATATGAAGTTCATATGAATCTAAACTTCTTATGAAGTTCGTATGAACATAATTTTTTTTACTCCGCACCAGAGCCGCGCTCCAAACCTTCGCCATCAACCACGTCACGAGTCGGTGACGCCGGAGAACGCGAGGCTGTTCCGCCGATGCGCAGCGAGAGGAACGCAGAACGAGAGCGAGCGGAGCGGGCATCTCTAAGAATTGTAATTTATAACGATCTAATAATAAGTTAAGATTCAATCATACGTTGCCTACATTTATTTGCATGCCCAATTCCCTCGACACTCGCCACTTTTTGCAACACCTTTTTCAGCGCAGTTTCATCACGCCTAACCGAATGAAACGCAGCCACCCAGGTAAGACCGGCTGCAGTATCGGACCTACGCCCCAGCCTTAAGCAGCCAGGCGATCGTCCGAGCGCAAGCCCCGTAAGCGGGCTCCCGCATTTGCGACGTTGTTATCTCGTGCCCCGCACTGATCCGACCTGGGGAGAGTGCTTAGTTAGGTAGACGACGGTAAGTCTAGATAGCTAGTTATACAGAGCGCACGGCAACAACGTCACAACTTATATTTCTCTGAATTAATTAGCACAGTGTCAAATGCATTTTATAGGAATTATTATTATATTTTAATCAATGATAAAAATTTTACAATTAACTTTGGTGGAAGATTGAGTAAGGTAGGATTGTTGTACTGATCGATAAATTCTACATTATAATCCGGTTGCTTTTAACGTTCCTCTTACTCTTCTTTATTAACTCTGGAATCCACTTAACAACGCAAAGTCGGCACCACTCGTGTGTTGAAATGCTTTTAATCTGATTTTAAGTTTCCACGTATAATTTTAAATATTGAGCGAACGTCATGTACTCGGCGAGAACCCGATAACTGAACGTAAAATATACAGAGAGGAATGTTTGGTATAATTAATTGGAAACGGCTCCTCACCACAGTGAAAAAAGGTTTGGTTATTCTAACCAACCGGTTGGTTACCAAACACACATCCAAGAAGATAGTTAGATATTGGGTCCACCAAACATTTCGCGATAACTATTAAGTTGCTTATTCGAACTATCCTCTCGGTTGTACTAACTATCCTGTCTGTGTTTTTGACCAATTCTGATGGTTACAGTACCCAATTTTCCGGTTACTGAAACCAACCATTTTTTTCCGTGCAACTCCCATATTTCCTCGTAACCGTTTACAAATTCATCGCAACCGAAATAAAACCACTTCACATTAACCGCAAAGAACACAGAACCATTCCATTTGCATAAATCGTCCCTCCCCCCTCTATCCATTCGTTCAACATCCACGAATAACCGACTAAAGGTGCACTTTAGCCGCGCGTCGTGCATCCACAAAATCATCCCGAATGTCTTTCCCAGGACTCAAAACCGCACGTTTTCATTATTGAAGCGCCAAACGAGCGCTTCTCTCCCTCTCCACTCCACTCGCAGTGTTCGTGGCGAGAGGCTCCGCGGGCAAACTCGTAAATATACATCGGCGATAGCCGGAGCAGCGCGCGCGCGCTCATCTTAATTTCAAGCTGCTCTGTGGGCTCCGTATATACCTAAACTCGGTGACCGTGAGAGCCGCGGCAAACAACGTCTTGCACCGCTGCAGCAAGTCGAGTTTTAACCCGCGATGCAGATGACAGCGGCCGAATTTCGAGCGAGAGGGTGGGGGGAAGGGCGTTTTCATATGGTAATTAAGTACGATAATGAACGTGTATATACAGAGGGTAGGGGGGTATTATCATGCTAAGTAGAGAGGGTCGAGCGGATAGAGGACGACAGGAGAGGTTTCGCTATTCGATAGCCGGGCAATTTATAAATTTACCCGAGGATTTATGTTTTAACGCGGGAATAATTATTGGCTAGCACCCCCGTGTGCTTGTAATGCGGTAAGGGTTGTATCTTCGTTTGTGTATATAGCGGTGAATTTGGTCATTAGTCGCAGGGAAGATGGCAGAATGTTGTAGATTTGAAAAACGAATGATAATGGTGCTTTTGCATTTATAGTAGTGTACAAAATGCGCGTATACTTGGGATTACATTTTTACATATACAATTTTACAAGCGTCAAGTATGCCCATTGAATGCAGTATGTGCAGGCATTGCACGATATTAATATGGGTTGCACTTTACGAGTACAATACAGAATTGCCGAGCAGTTCGTGGTGCTGATGAATTTTGCAAATTAATATTCCACGAAAAGTTCAAAAGAGAATTAATATATACGCCCGTTTGCTTTTATCTACTTGGAATTCTAGCCAGTGATAATAAGTGACTGACATAGAAGCAGTGCACTCAGAAAACGATCTTCCTGTACCAACGAGAATCTACCTGTCAAAAGAGGATTTTCAGTTAAAAATAGGGCCAAGAGAATATCTTCCTATGGAAGGAGGAATATCCGCTTAGTACAATGTCGCATCGCGATAAGAGGAATTCCTCCCGTGTATATAATAATTATTAACAAAAAAATAAATAAATAATTAATGTAAAAATAAAATTGTTGTATATGAATGGAATAAAAAGACTTTAGTTATTTTAAATATTTATATAGTAGTCCTAGTGGCATCTGTTATCAATAAAACTTGTCTTACACTGCAATTTAATGATATTTATAAAATAGAGTTTTGGGGACCTAAGATCCAAAATATCATTTCTCCATTACTGACACATAATATTCTTGTAATAAAACGTAAAATTCTCCTGCAGGAGGAGAATATTGGCCTCCTATAACAGGAAACCACGGTTCCTGTAATCGAATTATACGATTGTACCGCGCAAGAGGAAGTCCTTTTTATTGCAGGAAGATTTTTTCGGGAGGAATTTTATTTTGGTACCGGAGGAACGTTTTTCTAAATGTACGTTCGATGATTGAACGCCTATACGCGTACACCGTAAAATACAAATTGAATAAAAAGCAATGAAAAGTACAAGAAAACTTCATTAAAAATCAAACGTTAATATTTCATTTCCAATAAATACCCATCAAAAATTATTTTCATCGATGAATTAATTAAAAACTCTTTTCCCTTTTCACCCGAACATCATAAAAATCCAAATAAATCAATGCTTTCGAAGAGAAAACATATATCTACTCAAGTGCCCTTCAACTTTTCCCCTCGCACTTGAAATTAAAAACGCGATTAACCACTCGAAACTAAAGCGCCGCCTTCTCGTCCACTCGACTTTCACGCAGGATAAAAGCTATTACAATGGCAATTATTGCCGCGTGCCGATGATCAATTAAATTTTCCGCGAATAGCCGGCGCATTGTGTAAGGACGGTTAGCGTGCGCGCAGCGCGAATGAAGATACGCCTCATCCCTCCTCCACGCGTGCACACATGCGCGCACTTCGAAGGGGGAGGGGGAGAGTAGATAGGGATCTGCGGCTCCTTCCGGCGCCGTTCCCCGCGCGGAATTTACGCGCCGTAATTACGCCTAATGCAATTAATCATAATTATTCCGGCGCGCGTGCAGCGCCGGATATAGTGGCACTATGGAGGCCGGATAAGCCACGCGCGAGCTATGTGCGGCTAGGGGATATGCGTGTTCAGGTATGTATGCGATCTCTTTTTGGTTGGAAGATGCATTCCCGTTATTGCGTAAAAAGTGCATTTTGCTCTTTGTTCTGGAGATAAAAGGGCGAAGTAAATGTACGATAGGTAGAAAAAAAGTAATGAATGTGTTGCACGTTCAGTCGCGGTCTCGATGACTATGTTTCAAGTTTTCGTTAATATTACGAGGGTACTTCAGTGTCTGCACTTTCTTCGCACATTGATAGCTTAGCAACTTTGCAACGACTTTAATGTTGATGTCATTTCACGAAGTATGCTATCATTTAGTCTTAGCCGTTATTAAGGTCCATTTCAAAGGATTTTCGCTCATATATTTCAACGTGATTTACCATGAGATACTTATAGTATAGTTTTGTAGAAAGTCATTATTTAAAATTGGCCTTATCTTATACGTAATTGTTCGACAATGCTACGACGCAAAGTTTCGTAATAACAATTGCCCTGAATGCACAAATAACAAAGACGGTAGAAGTAATAAATAAAGAGCTCGCTCGAATAATATTATTTTAAGAAGCTATTTTGACTTCAAAACTGTTACCCTTTAATTTCGCTATACAGTTATTTTCCAGCTTTCGTGTAAAATAGAATGGCATGCCATTACCTTAATCCTCTTTTGATACGTCGTAAGTTGTAAGAAAATGTAAAATCGAGACATCTAGCACCACGTTAAGTTCGCCTGTAGCTCAGGTTTTACTGGAAATAAAGTATCATTGTCTGTATAATATGTACGCCGTTCCAGAGTTATGTTTATGGAAGTCTTTTAGTACACTTTTTACTCTCATGTGCCTTGAAAATAAGAGACTTTTCGCGAAAGAATCTTCATAAAAAGTCTCGAATTAATCATCCTTAAAATATATTCATCTTGTAAGTAGTTATTATTTTTAAATGAATAATGTAAATTTGTTATAGTAGTTGCATGCCAAGGGCAAAGCGGATTTACTACCTTGACACGTTTATGTTGCTACGTTATCCTAGATAGCCAGTGCAGTGATAATTATTCCATACAATGTTGCTAACAATGTTACACTATCGCGCCTCAGCTTCGTCAACAAACGCGAATATCCGTACGCATTGTTGAACTATAATGGACAGTAAATGATGCTCATGAGCTTACAAACAGTAACATGAAATTGAAATAGCTAATTTTTTAAATTACAAATCATAAATTTCCTATTTCTACGTTAAAAGAATTCTACATTTTTCGACTAAGCTAAACGTTCATTACAATTTATTTCATCTTCTTCCCAACGCTGAGTATAATCAAGAAAACCTATTTTCTCGTGTAAAATATTGTAAAAACCTTCAATCCAATCCCACCATCTCTTCTCTTCCTCCTGACCGCCTCTTTCGCATTTCATTCACGTTGAACAATATTTCATAATAGCCGGCGGCTTACACACGCACACGTACACGAGCCCGACGTGTCTAGCGCCCGCGCAGTATATGCGCTTCCGCGCGTCTTCCGACCATCGTAATCCGCCGCGTTTTCGCGCTATTTCCCATCAAGCCTGATTACCTGCACGCGCAAAATTACGCAATTACGCGGGCGCGTGTAATCGCTCTCGACGTTGCGTAAGGCTGCGGAATTATGCAAATTGGAAATCGTTCGGTCGAAGTGTTTGCCCGTTGGGGTGCGGTTTGGTAAAAGGTGCAGCATTTTTTCTTTTTGATATGGAGGAACGACGAGGTGGTCGGTGACGAAGTGTGTTGGATGTGAATTCTGTTTATACTGCTCTGCATTAAAATGTATATTTATGCTGCGTATTGTTTTAAAATTTTTGTAAAATTTGCACTTGAAGAAATATGTTGAAATGATTCTCCAAAGTCAGATTGAATTTATTGGCTGTACAAGATTTAAAATAAAAGACAAAATGAGTAAATATATTTCAAATTGAGTCCAGCAGTAATATTTGTTGGCCACGATATTAATTTGATATAAACGTAGACTACAACGTATTATTCCACCACAGAAGTATTCTTAGCCTTGAAGAACTGCGAGTTAACAATTAAATTTAGTAAAGTTAGACATTGGCTCATACATTAATTACATTTAATTGCAGTTGTATATAGCTTAAGATATTTAGGACATTCTTTATAAACTTAATTATTAGTATTAGTCTTTGATGAACTTATTTAAATATCAAATAGTTAAGATAATTTAGTCGATTTAAAATAAAATGAGTAGATTTATCAAACTTGTTTTACTGGCATAATTTTATTTCAAATGTGTTTATTGATTTTTTATAAATTGTGCAGTAAAAGAGACTAAAAATGCTGTTCCCGACTGCATGAAGCAGTCGGCTTCGTGACTAAGATTTTAGTACAACTGAATCTCAAAAGGCGAAACTTATTGGTCAATAAAAATTTATTAGTTTTATTGTTAACAAAATGCTATTAAAGCGAATTACAACTGCTTGAACAAGGTAAAAGAGTTTTCAAAAAGCTCTCGCTGATGTTTACTCCAAGAAAATGAAACGGCAACTGGTCTTCTCGCTGGTCTCCCTCTCTCTCCCTCTCCAACGCCGCGCGCTTGTTATTTTCTCATTTGTTTTCTCTATGGAAATCTTGTTTAATAAAACAATTGCCTCTGTGGCCAACCGTGCACAATCAAGCCTCGGCTCTTGTTCGCCACGGAGTCTCTCCATTATCGACCATATCGATTTTCGGAGAGCCCAAAAGCGGCCCCGGTCATACCTTTGTATATGCCGTGCTCGCGACCTACGCAACATCTATTTTTCTTATATGCTGCGACGAGGGAATGTTTTACTCAATCATCTCTGTTTAATGAACCAATAGTCCAAAATGTCGCAATTGTTGGAGAGAGAGAGAGAGAGAGAGAGAGAGAGAGAGAGAGAGAGAGAGATCGCGAGTCGGTAACAAATGCTATTTCCCGTAAGGTCAAATTTTTACAGCAGTCAAATTTTTTTATATTTCTTTGCAAAATAACTAAATAACTACAAATTTAACATGAAACTTAATTGGTATGATATTAATTATATATTTTTTGACAGGATAAATCATAGAAAGCACAATTTCATTCAATTTAACAGGAATCAAGGAGCGCGGGAGCGCTCCGAAGGCAAGTATAGAAGAAGCCTAAAGGAGCGTCCCGTGCTACATATACTTTGAAATGGGTCTACGAAAAATTCAATGCGCTTTTACATATATTGCGTTAGTTTTTACTATGTAACATATCCCTCTTAATCGAAAGCCATTTCATTGCTCTACTCAAATCAAAACATTTTATTTAAAAAGATTATCTCGTTCAGAAGATATAGAGAGCTGAATTTTTTTATGTGCGATTTCCTTTTATACTTTTCTTCTCCTTATTCCGGCGTCCGGTTTGCAGCTCTTACGACACTTCCGGTTGTCGTCTATCTTACGCTTGTATATCTATATATATATACACATCCGTATCTGATCGATCTAACCTTACATACAACATGTCAGTATTTTTTTATATACAAAAGTTATCATATCGTGAGTTAGTTAATAACACATTTCAAAGATCTCAAGAAGTTGCTAGATTGTTTAGGTTAAGAACTTATTCTTAGCAATCTAAGAAGAAGAATTTTTATCTATCTATTATTTTATAGATATACATTTTACAAATGTTATCATATCGTGAGTTAGTTAATTAGTTATGTATTTGAAAGATCTCAAGTTGTCAACTGGTGATGAGAAAAATTGATCTATTCGTCTATCAATCAATGGGGAAAATAACTTTCATTAGATAAGTACTTACTAGCTAAATGTTAAATGGCTAAAATCATTTTTTTAAACTTGATACTTTGTGAGATTTTTTATTTTTACAGATATTATATCAGAAGATTTTTTTCGAGTCATTTTGAAGATATATATAATTATAGCCAATAATGTTGAGGAGTTCTAATTGTACTGTCTGAAAAATCTAATTTTGAATTAACAAAAATGAACGAGTGCCCTCATGACCCCCTTGGAGTTATTATTAATGAACAAGAAAAAGTTATTTTAATACAAGAACAGACACGTACTACTCAAGATAGAAAAACTAAACCAATATTACTATGGGGCAAATATATTATTATTTACGACACAATATTTTTCAAGACATATTTATAATATAATTATAGTGAAGTCAGTGCAAGTTTTCAGATCAGATATAATAAAATGTTTTGTATAATAAATGAAATAAAGTAGCGGTATGATGTGTTAAATGAAGTGTTTAAAACAAATTTAAAACCTCTACTTAAAATCAGAATTTAAAATAATGTGAGACGTTAGTGCCTTGGTTAAGAAAAAGCATTTTTTGTCTATACTTCAAGAAACTGAGTCGATATTAGTGCTGTGCTCTTGTACATATTTACTTAACCACGAATTAAAAAATTATGCCAAATGAACATTAAAATACAGAAAAAAGCAAAAATGATGTATTATATATTGTTGTGAAAATTTCAACAAATAAAAGTGCTCAGTTAATCTAATTTTATAATTTTCTCACGGTGGGAGACGTCAAAATGTTTCAGAGGATTTCTCAGTAAATATTTTTCTACGCAAGATTCAGATAACTACAAGATTTCTTGTGTATATCAACAATAAAAATAATCAGATACGTATTAAATGACTAAATATCTATTTTTAAAATATAAAATGTTGGTTATAAAAGTGAACATTGACACTTTGTGTTGATTTATTATTTTTTTTTTAGATTATATGAGAAATTTCTTACGGTGGAAGACGTCAAAATGTTTCAGAGGAGTTCTTAGTAATTTTTGCATGTACTATAAACAACGGCCTGAAGAAATGGAAATCTACAAGCGTCCTGTACAAGAAAATAACTTAGAAATATAATAATAGTGAAGTCAGTGCAAGTTTTCAGATCAGATATAATAAAATGTTTTGTATAATAAATAAAATAAGTAGCAGTATGATGTGTTAAATGAAGTGTTTATAACAAATTTAGAACCTCTACTTAAAATCAGAATTTAAAATATTGGTGAGACGTTAGAGGCTTGGTTAAAAAAAAGCATTTTTTGTCTGTACTTAAAGAAACTGAGTCGATATTAGTGCTGTGCTCTTGTACATATTTACTTAAACACCAATTAAAAGATTATGCCAAATGAACATTAAAATACAGAAAAAAGCCAAAATGATGTATTATTGTTGTGAAAATTTCAACGAATAAAAGTGCTCAGATAATCTAATTTTATAATTTTCTCACGGAGGGAGACGTCAAAATGTTTCAGAGGATTTCTCAGTAAATATTTTTCTACACAAGATTCAGATAATTATTTGAAAAAGTATACAAGAATGTTAAGAAAGCTTTTATTATCAGTAATTATAGTTCATAAATTGATTGTTTTTAATTTTACAAGATGTGTGCGGCAATCATGAGTTATTAAATTAAGCTGTTTTATACTTTCTACTATAAAAGAATATCGAGAAAGCTTTTTTCTCCCAATGATTCTTAGTTCATAAACTTTTGTTTTTAATTTTGCAAGATGTGTCTGATAGACTATTAATTCAAGTGGTTTCTAGTGAAAACTTCAACGAATCAAAGTGTTGAAAATAATGTAATTAATGATTGGCTTATGGTGAGGGGCACCAAATGATTCAGAGGAGCTATTTGTTCTGTGAATATACAGTACATGAAACCATAATATAAATTACTGTTATGGCTACTTTTTGAATCTGCAACCAACATTTTAATTTGCTAGCTGATTGTGATGCAATAGTATGATTATTAGATCTAGTACCCTTGCAAGTCTTTGATAAAATTTTATGAAAAAGAAATATGTGGATATCAACATAATGAAATGAGTTCCAGCTTTAGAATGTGCAATAAAAGGCTAAAGGTAAATTTTAGCACAAATTTAATAATGTAATAATAATTTATCAAAAAAACAAAAGCAAATGGATGCATAAGAGTGTTTTGTAAAAAAACTTAGTATCAGGTTCTGTTACGTAAGGGTAGTTAACTTAGCAAACTTTGAGCTTCGCATTTTGTAAAGGCTAGAGGATTAGGTGATTTCAGAGAAATAGATACGAAAGAATAGTTTTTAAAAAACTTTGTACCGCTTGCTGCTATGGAAATGGCAGTTGACATGAGAACTCAACTTCTCAGCCAACTTTGAGCTTCAAGTTTTATAAAAGCAAGAGAATCAGGTGATATAGAGATTTGAATTGTAATTCTGAAAACTTGTACTTTTTTCTTTTATTCCTTGCGATAGCTACAATAAATACTAATAAAAGTTTAATGTTTTTATCCAAACAATCTTGCTCTCAACAACTGTCGAACTCTCTACAAAGAACTTCACTGAAAGCTTAAATGTTTTTTTGAAACAATTATAATAAACACTTTTAAAAAACTATTTTTTAAAGTATTTTCTATCTGTAAATTATTCATTATTATATTTTCTCTACAAAATATCTCAAAGAATGGTCCATTTCTATATCTTTTAAAAAATCCATTAATAAATTATTTTACAAAACTTCTACAATCCTTTACAAACTTTTGCAAGCAACGAGAAATTCTTTTCCAAAACCTTTACAATCACTTTACAAAAACTTTTACAAACGATAAGAATTTTTTCGTAAACCATAAGAATTATTTTCCGAAACCTATACAATATCCTAAAAAATTATTTACATTTTATTTTATGAAAAGGAATTCTACGAATAAATAATAAATGTTTGCGTTCTAAAGTCGAAATAAATTTCTTTCACGCGGATACTGAAAGTCAAACCCAAAAAAGTTGTGAAATCAATTAAAGTGTAGTTTTATACTTAACAGACATTATTTACAATGTAGTTTTACTCTTAAAAAGTTGTGAAATCTCTTTAAAAATTATTTTACAAAAGTAAAAACTTATAGGCAAGAATAAGTTTGGTTACTATTCTACATAGTTTGTACTTAACAAACATTATTTACTAAACTCTCCCACCCTCTCTTCCCCCTCTCTCTCCCTCTGACCAAAAACTTTAATGAGAGCTTAAATATTTTTTCAAAACAATCAACACGTTCTTTAAAAAACTAATTTTTTAAATATATTCTATCCACACCATTTGTCTATAGTCCTTTTATTTATTCTGATCTCATATATTCAATAACCACTCTCTACAAATGGTAAGAATTTTTTTCATGACTGTACAAATAACTTTTATTTATTCGAATCTCATCTATTCAATAAGCACTCTGCAAATGGTAATAATGCTTTTCATGACTGTACCAATAATAATATTGTTAATATAAAACTTTCTACGAAAGTATAAAATAAGGCAAGTATAGACGCTTTTTCTGTATAATCTATAAAATAATAATATTTATGTTTTTTTAAAAGAAATCAAATAAATGCCAGTGAAAAAGTCTTTTACTTCTTTGAGTCATTGTATGCTGAACAAAGTATATGTAAGTAAGTACATTCAAATTGTTCATTGCAAATCAAACAAATGAAAGTTGTGAAATCAATTATCGATAGTCAAGTAATGCAAAAAACTCTCGGAAACAACTGTATGACTATTCTCAGAAATGTACTAAAATTTGTTCATCCTTCTATACAAATTAAACACAAGAAAGTACTGAAATCAATTTATTGTAGTCAAGTACCCATAAGTTAACTTGACTGAATAACTACTTGACTGAATAACAACTTTTCGTATACTTAAAAATATTCAGTCAGCGGGCATAAAGTACTACTTAACGCCTAACAGGCGTAATAGCTCCCATACTCCTACCAAACTTTATAGAACCTACGCACTTTACGCCCGTGTGGGCGAAAATTATTTTAATTATATAACTACTATGCCTTCTTTTTATTTCTAAAATTCATAAGAATTTTATCAGATATTTACGAAAAGTCAAAGCCTATATAAAAAAATTACATAGTTACCACCACATCTCCATTTTTCATTGATCTTTCTCAATTTTGAAATTTCTATAATATTACGCATCTTGGGAGGACAATAGAAGTCTATAGAGCTGCTCTAGCAGGGGTGGTCCTCCAATCTCCCATACATACTTGGCGGGCCCGACGGTTTCCAGTTTACTGGTGGGCTTTGTAAATGTAGAATACTAAATTTTTACATAAATTCATTAACAATGTTTATACCTACAAGCCCATTATAAATAATTACATTGGCTCTAATTTTTAATTGATACCATTTAAATATAATATCCCTACATGTGCAGAATCTCATGATTTACTTTCATTACCGAAAATATTTTTCCTTGTGTCCGTCTTTTTTAAACGGAAATGGGATAAAAAATGCATATAAATTTATTGTCTACTCAAAAGTGCTTTAGGTTTTATTAACCATTTTGTAAGCCACCTATTTTTTATTCTTTTCCGTCGTGTAAATATCATATGAGATCTCATATGAGATATCATATGTGTGATGTCATCTGCAATTTTACATATTATGGGATCTCATATGAGATCTGATGCCCGATATTCTCTATGAGATCTGATGTCCGATATTCCCAAATGAGATCTGATGTCCAATATTCTCATATGAGAACTCATATGATATTTTCATGCGGCTTTGCACTTTCTATTCAAAAACAGAGTAATAAATTCAATACTGAGCCCTATGTAATATTTAGAAGCAACCCATTTATACATTTTATCTGATCTTTAAACATATGAATATTTATATGAAAATGACCATGTCTAGACCTTAAACTGCAAACCGTCGGGCCCGCCAAGTATGTATGGGAGATTGGAGGACCACCCCTGCTAGAGCAGCTCTATAGACTTCTATTGTCCTCCCAAGATGCGTAATATTATAGAAATTTCAAAATTGAGAAAGATCAATGAAAAATGGAGATGTGGTGGTAACTATGTAATTTTTTTATATAGGCTTTGACTTTTCGTAAATATCTGATAAAATTCTTATGAATTTTAGAAATAAAAAGAAGGCATAGTAGTTATATAATTAAAATAATTTTCGCCCACACGGGCGTAAAGTGTGTAGTTCTATAAAGTTTGGTAGGAGTATGGGAGCTATTACGCCTGTTAGGCGTTAAGTAGTACTTTATGCCCGCTGACTGAATATTTTTAAGTATACGAAAAGTTGTTATTCAGTCAAGTAGTTATTCAGTCAAGTTAACTTATGGGTACTTGACTACAATAAATTGATTTCAGTACTTTCTTGTGTTTAATTTGTATAGAAGGATGAACAAATTTTAGTACATTTCTGAGAATAGTCATACAGTTGTTTCCGAGAGTTGTTTGCATTACTTGACTATCGATAATTGATTTCACAACTTTCATTTGTTTGATTTGCAATGAACAATTTGAATGTACTTACTTACATATAATTTGTTCAGCATACAATGACTCAAAGAAGTAAAAGACTTTTTCACTGGCATTTATTTGATTTCTTTTAAAAAAACATAAATATTATTATTTTATAGATTATACAGAAAAAACGTCATACTTGCCTTATTTTATACTTTCGTAGAAAGTTTTATATTAACAATATTATTATTGGTACAGTCATGAAAAAAATTATTACCATTTGCAGAGTGCTTATTGAATAGATGAGATTCGAATAAATAAAAGTTATTTGTACAGTCATGAAAAAAATTCTTACCATTTATAGAGAGTGGTTATTGAATATATGAGATCAGAATAAATAAAAGGACTATAGACAAATGGTGTGGATAGAATATATTTAAAAAATTAGTTTTTTAAAGAATGTGTTGATTGTTTTGAAAAAATATTTAAGCTCTCATTAAAGTTTTTGGTACAGAGGGAGAGAGAGAGGGGGAAGAGAGGGTGGGAGAGTTTAGTAAATAATGTTTGTTAAGTACAAACTATGTAGAATAGTAACCAAACTTATTTCAATTACATCTAAAATCTTTGTTCCATCACCGACATCACCTCTTGAAGTCAGAAACTTGGGAAAACTTGATAGTCTGTGAAAATCTGGCTCAAGTTGTGCGCGATGTAACGGAGATATCTGTGAACATAATGCAAACTTATCTGCGTGTAAGTCACCGCAGCATTGCCATCATTACCGCCTGGGCGAAGAAAGTTTGAATACCCCTGGTGTTTCGCTTCATAGTTTATATACTATCACAGCTCGCATCTCGAAAAAGCAAAAAAAACATTAAAACTAAGGTGATGTTCGTTATTATTACATGTATTGAGCTAGAAGTTTATATTTATATTTTTAAAATTTCTCTTTAAATTATTCTGATAACAAAAAATGGCTGTAACCTTAATGTAAAAATCGTTAGTATAAATGAGAAAACAACGTACCAGAATTTAAGAAAAACAGATTTAAGAACTTTGTCTATTTCCGATACAAAAAATAATGTTATAAAGACAGAATAAACAACTAAAGAAGATCAAGACAACACATCAACGATGTCTATACCAGCAATACATCCAGAGCAACTGCTAGTTTTAATTTTCTTCAAAAGAAACGTATTTAACAAGTATCGACTGACAAGAAGATTCAAATTCTAATGAAGTACTTTAAAGGTTATTAAAAATCTCCAGTGCAAAACTGGTAGAAAAAGTAAACATAACAATGTATTTATGAAACAAATGAACAATTTCCCAAACCTACGTGAAAATACACAATCTTTATAAAACACAGAGAGTTCAAACAAAGATGAAGTTACACATTCAAAATAAAATACCTTTTTTGGCATAAAAAGTAGTTACGTTACCTCAGTCACCTACGTAAATATTAAGGATTCTTACCTACAGTACCTACAATGCTACTTATCAAAGTTCTCATCATTATGTACAATGCCGTTCATCCTAAATACACCCGATAACATCAGGAAAGCTCGGTCATAAATTTGACCGTATCATCTAGTCCTGACGGTTTAACGGCTGGCCGACTAAAGGCCCTAACCATAGATTCTCTCACTAGGATTTGCATTCTGATCCTTTGGAGTGAGAAGCTGAAATCTTTCAGTCATGAGAATAGATTTCACCTCAAAGCAAACTATATCGTCTCGCGGTACGAAGAAAAGCCAACTTGGAAGTTACTGGCGAAGAAAAGCCAAAAACGCGTTTAAGGCGAAGAAAAGACAGTTTGCATCCTCCCAGACGAAGAAAAGTCATTTTGCGCCCTCCCAGACGAAGAAAAGCCAGTTTGAATTGCTTATCTTTTTATCTTTATCTTATCTTATTATCTGAAAGTTATCTATAAGATACCAACTAAATGTTACTTTCGTTTGAGAAAAGTCAAACTGGCTTTTCTTCGCCTTAGACGCGTTATTGGCTTTTCTTCGCCTGTAACTTCCAGGTTGACTTTTCTTCGTACCTCATGACGATATCTCCTCCGTGCTTACCACATTTATCCATAAAATCTTAAGGCGGAGACTTGACCAACTCGACCAGCTGGACGAACAAAAGCAAGCATTCCGGGCAGGGATATATAGGCCACTGTGACAACATCCTCCTTGATGTCATACTCGGCAGCTGCTACACCTGTTGTACATCGTAACACTCGATATCTACAAGATCTTCGACAGTGTGGACCACAAAATTTTTAGGGTTACTGCCAAAGTAGCCGGTCTACCATCTGAGCTTGAAAATTACTTATAATAGAGTACTTCAAAATCCGCTCTCTCCCTCAGGAATTCGTCGCAGTATTCAACAATACTACTATTTGTGCACTATTATTCTATTCACTAATATTTGTGCACATGGCGAGATTCCTAAAGAACTGTGAACTTGCTCTGAATAACGCTTCGTATCATCTTCCTATACATAGACTCTCCTTAAAACCAAAGGCGGCCTTCGGTGCCGGAGTCACGTTTACCATACAGTACTCGGACAAATACCTAGAAAACGTACTATCCAAAAGAACTTCTGCAGTACTGCACCCTTTAACGGGGTTCCATAGTCCTACCATTACCGACCGAGCAATTCACACAGTTTCAAGCTGATTAAAAATAAAATACGTCGAATCACAAAAAATCAAGAGAACACTTCGCTGCGGTTTTGAACATTCTATCATCCAGTAAAAGTTTGGAGTCGAAATATCAAGTTGTTTTTGCAAAAACTTTGAATGAAACCGAATTTTGTTTTGTTCAAAGTTTTTGCAAAAACCACTTAATATTTCGACTTCAAACTTTTACTAGGTGATAGAACGTTCAAAACCGCAGCGAAGTGTTCTCTTGTTTTTTTGTGATTTTACATATTTTATTTTTAATCAGTTTGAAACTGTGTGAATTTCTCGGTCGGTAACGGTACGACTATGGCACCCCCTTAAATAAAATTAAATATTTACAAATATCAAGTAATGTTCAAGTAACCGTTGATTATTCATAAATTTTAATGTATTTGAAACTACATATTCTGTAGAAAGAAAAACCTAATGTCTGACATAAAATGGCTTTTGAGAAAAGTTTTCTTTGTAATTTCCCTCCATTGCGATGCATTAACATTCATCACACGTGCATTTTAAATTTATTTCAATAACTACTTCATTTATATTTAATTAATCGCTTACTCACTGCAGAGCTCGTGAACAAATTAAAAATTCTCATTTCTTGCATTTTCTTACCCATTTATAAAAGAGCCGCGTAGCACTTAATTCTCGCTGAAGCTTAAAAGCGATGTACATTTTCATGCACCTTTTTTACGCCATTACTTCTACAGAGTCCGTATCCGTGACGTTTCCAGTATTAACTGTTGAATTAGTTCAAGAAGTCCTTTTGAATTATTAAACTTCAAGTTTGAAGTACCTTTTTTCTAGTTCAAATAAATGTTTCTTGAAGCATACAAAGTAGAAATTATGCGAGCCTTAGAAATACGTTCGAAAGAAATATTTTATTTTTAATTATACATATAAACTTTAATTTTGAATTCAAAATTTTATTTCTGAAACGCTCACCTCGATTCGCATACGATCACGGAACACAAACATAAACTTTTTCATATAATTTTACGACAATCGCTTTTTATCTAAACTCATTTTACCTTGCATATCGCCTCTTAAGCAAAATGTATTTATTCTGACCTCAGCATTAAAAATGCGCAAATTCTCGTCATGCATGCATTTCTGCATATGTGCAAATCCGCGGACTACAAACAACAACTGGGGTACAAAAACGGAAAAAATTTTTTTTGAGGGCACACCGGCCACATAAGGTTTTTTCGGTTCTTTGGGGGTCCCCCAACATGAAAATACTCGTGTACACTCATTATCCGTTGCCAAACTTTTTGCCGACGAAATCAATTTTTCTTATGGAAATTTAACATGGGAAAAATGGACGAAAAGTAGTCATTGATGATTAACCAATAGCAAACTATTGAAGAGGCCAAACCAAATTCCACAAAAAAGCAATTAAAGTTGAAGAATAGAGTTTTAATTTGAGATGAGAATCGTTAAAATCGGTCGATTCTGTGCAAAGCTACGTGAAGTTGAAATGACAAAAATTTGAAGAATTACGTGGGTTTGAAAAAAATCGCTCATTTTCGTCATTATTCGCCATTTTCAAATTCACGTAGCTTTGCACAAAACCGACCGATTTTAACGATTCTCATCTCAAATTAAAGCTCTATTCTTCAACTTTAATCACTTTTTTGTGAAATTTGGTTTGGCCTCTTCAATAGTTTCCTATTAGTTAATCATCAATGACTACTTTTCGTCCATTTTTCCCATGTTAAATTTCCATAAAAAAAATTTATTTCGTCGGCAAAAAAGTTTGGCAACGGATAATGAGTGTACACGAGTATTTTCATGTTGGGGGACCCCCAAAGAACCGAAAAAACCTTATGTGGTAGGTGTGCTCTCAAAAAAAATTTCTTCCGTTTTTGTACCCCAGTTGTTGTCTGTAGTCCGCGGATTTGCACATATCAACTTCTCACCACCTTTTACATACGCAGTTTAATCCTAAACAGACGATTCGTTTGCACGCTGCAAAACACCATCTTTCCGCATATATTATCCAGCAACGGAACGCGACGAGCAAAACCCTTCGCTCGGAAAAGTAGCACGAAACACCCTCTCTCTCTCTCTCACATCTTTTCGAACTTCTCGCGAGTCATGTGAATTCTCAGCCAGTGCGTAAGTTCCCCCTCCCCGCGCCCGAAAGATTTATGAAGTCGTGAGAGCTGTAATATGCGAAGAAGAGCTCTAGTGCGCTTCCGAAAAAAGAAAAGAAAAGTGCATGTGTGTGTGTGTGTGTGTGCGTCTGTGTATGCATGTGGGGGTTGGTCGATGAATTATTCAGGGGCTGATAATTTTAAGAGCTGCGCGCGCCGAGACGAGCGGAAAATAGTCGCGGCGCGAAATGGGATTCATAATTTATGGTAACGAGGTGGAGAGATGAGATGCCGATGAGTGGGATGTTGGAAAGTTCTTATGGGCTGTTAATGAATTAGCGAATTGTTTATTTGTACATGAAAATGTATTGATCTGTCGAGAGAGTGATTAGTTTATGATTCTGTGGTGCGTAGGTGTTATTAGAAAACATTCGACGATATTATATATTTGTGATTTCTTAAATTATTATTAATTAATAAATCATTTTTGACGTTTGATTTATGTCCGCTCTACTTTTTTAATATTCTAACGGTTATTCAAGAATTATTATATAATTATTTGGAATTTCGAAAAATTTATAGTAGAATCAGTCGTTGGAATTCGTACTGTTATGACGTCATTGCAGACGTCATAAAGTTTGGTTTCGTTTATTATTGATTTTTAATTTGGTCGTTAATTATAGTACTTCATAGAGTATACACGGTTTTTTTATTTGTTAAAGTTTTCCGAAGAGACTTTCGTCTATTTCCTCTCTGACTTTAATTTACTGTTCAAAAGTAAAAAGCTCTTGTAGTAAATAAACATTGAATAATTGTTGTATTTTTAGAGAATTTTAATGAATCTACTCGTATACGTAAAATTTCGATATCAAATTATAAAGGCAGTTTTTGCAACGCGTTCCCACAATTCTGCACAACATAAACTGAAGTTCCAAATCCCTTTAATGAAATTTCGAACTTAATTTACATCGAAAAGTCAATCATGTACTTGTACAGAGGATACTTCTATAGGTGTATGTTTGTAAGTTAGCGAGTTATAAGTTCACAAAAGCTCTTCTCTCATCCACTGTAATAGAAGATTAATATAAGCCGAAGAAATTATATTGTAACGTAATAGAGGGGTTGTTTATTAACACAAAGGCATCTTTGCCTGGAAATAAAATACTGATTAAATATTTTAAAAACACGGTATCATAGTCTGAGATATTTATTTTAACAATGAAGTCTTTTAACTTTTCCGAAAATAAAAAGAGAGCTTCGACATTTGCTAAAAATAGAGATGCGTGACTTTACGTGACCTTTTCTACTTGAAAATAAATTCTACTTAAATAAATTTTTACTAAAGCTATACTTAGGTGCTTTTATGCTATTAACGCAGATGTAAATTTCTTATATTTATTTCAAGAGTTTGCTTATTATTCGTCCACAAAGAAGTTCTAAAAATAGAAAAATACTATTAAAAAGAAGCTTTTGTTCCACTAAAATCTTATACATTATACATTACATATAAAGAAAGAATTAATCTATACTCTCTTTATCTATTTTCTAGAACGTACAACAAAATTACACGACATTAAATTCCGACTCGGAACTATTTCACCGCATCTCATTATGCGCTACACCCATATCAAGGCGCGCCAAAGTTTTTCCGTGTACACACACACATACACGTACACCGAGCATACATACGCGCGCACGAGTAAATTTCAATGCTCGACAGCCAGTCGCGCGATTCGAGTAATTAAGCCATCGGCACGTTCGCGTTGCGCGCTGGCGGCAAAAGTTTCGCCGTGTCGCGCAACTTGGATTATAATAGAGGCCGCGCCGCGCACAAAAGTCTCGTGATTTATGCTCGGCGCGGACGACAATTTGACGCGAGCTGCGCGCGCGCAGTGTTTTATTCCTTTGTTTTCCAGCGCGATACGTGTGTATGTAGTGTGTTGGACTTCAAGGTTTTTGCGCGAAGGAAAAAGTACTTATATATGGGGGATTTTATAGTGTGGAAGGTTGCGATAAGGCTTTAATGGTCGAGTTGAATTGAAGAATATCGCGCGGGGAGGTTGGACTACTGGTGGATAGGAAGTATGTGTCAGAGGATTATATATTTGTACGTGTTTGTTATAAAGACGAATTTCGACCGGTAATGAATCGTATAAATATGTAGGATTTTGCTAGTGATTTATTTTGTGCTATATATTGTGTTAAATATAGGCATAAGACCTTTTGTTTTAAAAGTATATTATGTGAAAATTTCTCTAGTTTATTAGCGAAAGATAATGTTTCAAATACGACACTCTTGATAAATTATCGGTAATAACAGTTTATCACTTTCTTTCTTTTTTTAAATAAATGGCTGATATTAAATAAAAATAATGTATTTCACTGCCACCCTATGAAGTAATTTATTCTAGAGGCCAACTCAGATTATTTTAATACGTATTACTATAGTAATACATGTAATATTACTACTGAAAATTCATTATAGAATAAAATGATACTTGAAATTTTTTAATTTTAATTTTAATTTTAAGTAGCTCATCTAAAATTCACTCAGAACCCTTTGAGGGTAAATATTTAAAAAGATAATTTTTTTAATGAACTACTTAGTATAATGAAAGGTACTCAAAATAAATTTTCATTTTCTTTATCGTCTCGTAAGATAAAATTTTTGTACCCACTTGATGTGAAATTCTTTAACCGCAAGAACTTTTGCGTTGCGAAATTAACTTTATACCACTGTAACCTCAAAATTATAACTTTAATAAGATTATTCGGCCCTCGCAGTATAAAATGCGGTTCGAAACTGGTGCGTAAGAAGATTTTCACTATACCCTGGCCGAAAGTACCACTTTCGCTCCCGGTAAAAAAACGCAAATGTGGTATTTTCGGCCTGGGCATGATAAAAAATCGTATACGCAACACGAGGATAAAGAGGGCCACCCCATAGCATATGTTTGGTAATTTACATGTGCTCTAAACTGGCCAACTCTTTACCTCCCTAGTTGCGTAATGTACTATTTTAACTCATGTGACTTTTCTCACTCACTTCGCTCGTGCGAAAAACGCCACATGAGCTAAATAATCACCTTCCGCACCCGTGTCGAAATGTACTATAATTTTACCAGACTATGATAACAATATATGTAAGTATTAATAAAATCAAAAGTTACATCAAAGATAATAATCGAAATTATTTAATTTTCATTTCGCTCCAAAAGTTCACAACGCTGTAAAGATTAGATTAGCACAACATGCAAATTTTAGTCGTAAGCTTTCTACAAAATATTTTACACTATTAGAAACTGTTTGCATTATTAATCTGGAAACTATACAACATATTTCCATATTATTGTAATGGTATAGCGTTCTATCAAATAGAGATTTTGCGCATAGCGACTCGAACTTGTGCGTAAAAAAGAGGAAGTCATAAAATGAACGAAATACAAACGATGCTGCATGTCATTTGAATTCATGGCGTAAACAATAAATATTCATGAGTATTTCGTTGGCCAAAACCACACACCGATGCTAAATGAATATTTTGTGCAATACGGCGAAAAAGTTGACTATAAAATTTACACACACACATTTTTCGTGAATATTGATTTTCATTGTCTATATAGCCAACCCCAAGTTTGCAAACGCACGGTCCATAAAAAACGGACACTCAACCGCAAGCCTGCCCTTAAAAATAAACTCACCGATTCCCAAGCGAAAAATAATGTCATCGTCAACGTAGTATTCCTCAAAAACCTCTCCCCCCTCCTCTCCCCAGTTCATCCAACAAAGCAGCCGAGCGCGCGGCCAAATAAATCAACGGCGGACAATGGCGGGTATTCAAATCTCTTGATTACCCGCTCCGACGCCGCGCGCGCGTAAATAAATAAACCCTCCCCCTCCGCCGCCCGGCCACCCTCCCCTAAAATTAGGAGATTCGTCGCTATCTCGCGCGCCCTATCATTCGGTTCGACCGTCGCGCGTGGCCAGTCGTAATTAATTTATCCCGTCATGGTCGTAAAACGCGCAAACGCAGCAGCAGCTGCCAATTCCCCGCGAAAATGCATATACACTTGCTTTGCTCACCGCGTGCCGCAGCAACAGCAGCAGCCTGCCGCGGTGTAAATTCGGGGAGTGCCCGCGCGAGGAGAGGAATATTCATGCGGAGAGGGATGGCGCGGCGTTCTTTCCCGAGGGAGAGGATAGGATGGGGTTGGTTAATGGCTATGCAGATTCGCGAAGGCGATCCTTCGGGTTTCGGTGCTTCGCGCGGCGTGGCAAGAGCGAGAGAGAGATGGATGATACAGAAAGAGTAGCTTTTTTCGAGCGTGTGTATGCTGCACGCGTGTCGGTATATTGGGTGACGACGCGACATTCTTTTGTGTTGGGACGCAATATTCAAATGAAGGTGCGGAGAATGGATGAGTTTCGCGCGCTGTCTTCGGGCCTTTCGCCGGATATGTAAAGACAAATACTACGTGTTTTGCAACGAATTCATGAATACGTGTATTGACTAATGAATCGAGACAACCGAGTCTCGGAAGAGCTTTATATTTTCGCCAGAGCGAAAATTGTAACACTTCGAATTCTGAAAATTTACAATATAAAAACTATTTTACACGAAAAACGAGGCCACTTTAAGGCTTTCCAAGATGTATGTATGCCTGTATACGTATATATGTGTAATTGCCGTAACTTCCCCAAAACAGGCTTCAAAAATTATTATAATATATACAAATCAACTTTGTAAATCGCGAAACCAGAATCCGTTACTTCTGCAAAAAGTTGTATGTAGTTATAATGTATAAATGAATTTTTTTCATGTTACGGAACTGACCGTTACGGACGGTTACGGAACTGTCATTTTAGCAATTATTAGCTCGTACATCTTACCCAAGTGATATAAAAAATTTTCCGGAGTATAGGTTTCAAAGTACTTAGCATTAACATGAAAAACATATGTTTTATTTTTTAATATTTCAAAAATATTTGCATTAAAATAGCAGTTAAATATTGTTACGGAACTAACCTGTTGTGCTTTTTCTTAAACTTCGGAATGAAACATTAGCTCGCATGCATTTGCAAAAATTTCGAATTTCCGGCGTGCCAATTATTTTGCAGTTCTGAATAATAGTATAACAGAGATTCAATTATGAAGCTTTCTTTAAAATAAAGGTCTTTATTTCCATTTTTACTTATAGAGATTATTCTAATTATCCTACTTTGTAATACTTCTAGTCTTTTGATAACATTACCATATTTACCGCCCCATGCTATAATTCCATAATTAGCTATATACTATTAAAAAATGGATAATAAACTATTATTAATTGTTTCATTGTCATAAACTTTTTTAACTTATAGAAAATAAATAATAGGTATTTGGTTCTTTTAATTATATATTCGTCATGTTATCCCATTTTAGATGATAATCGATTTGAATCCCTAAGTACTTAGTATAATTGAGACTTACAATTTTTGTTACGACTAATAGAAATAGTTAAATATTCTGGTACACTATATTACTATAACAACCAAATGCAATAAATACTGATTTTCAGATATTCAAAGATAGTTTATTAAACGCTATCCAATTATACACTACATTTAAGTAATTGTTCATTTTCAACTCGGCTAATTTCTCGGAATCTTCAGAGACGAGTAAAACAGTATCATCTGCATATGAGATTATGCAGTTGTCCAGAAGGCAGTTTAGGAGATCATTAATGTATATCAGTAGTGTACCGTGAGGCACGTCAGTAGTCCGTGGGTTTTCACTTTAAATTTTTATTTTCTCTCACTAAGGTGTAGCTTTCAAGTAATTTTAAAGCTAATCCACGTATGTCATCATTTTCAAGTTTTTTTTTTAACAAAATTTGATGATTAACTGTATCAAAAGCCTTCCACATCAAAATATTGAAACGAAACTTTTCTCTTGCACATTTTTCTGCACAATCAATTCCTGATGAGCTAGACCCATAAACACAATTTTTTAACTCCTAAATAGACCTGAAATAGTAGATTTCCGCTTATTATTTAACGAAAATATTGAATACCAAAGTTGTTTTTCGAAGCACGGTGTTCTAAAATAATATATCAGTATTTAAAATGTAACCGTTTTTGCAATGATGAAAATATGACTCTCTGGAGTATTAGCGGGTGTGCCTTATATGTAAAAATGAACTTTTTGCATAGACAGCGGGGGTTGGTGTGGCCACCCCTAGTTTTACATAAATTTAGTCAAAAATTTGTGATGAGATAGATTGCAAGAAACTTTCTTAAAAATTCAATTTCTTTTTAACAATTAAATCCTTTTATTTCAATATTTGAAAGTACTTTAGAATCATTGTTGTAAAATAGAGAAAGTCGTTTTCATAAAACACGGAGAGCGCGATATGATAAAGACTCGATTTTTAGTATCTTCAAAAACCGCAAATTCAAATGCAAACAGCCGTAAACCGTAAAAACTGCAGAGTCGCTCCTCGAGTATATTAGCGTGAAACGCCCACGCGCACTCGTTATTGATGTAAACAAAGATATACTCGCGCGTGGCTGTCTCTGTACTAAGCTATATGTAATTTACGTATCAGATGATACGAGAGATAACGTCGCGACGTGTAAAAAGTAACGAGCAAAAAAAAGAAACAGCGCCGAGCGCGTAATGCTCTGGGTGAAAAATTATAATTAAACCCCTGGGGGTCTATCGTTATCTGCATACATCTTTGAAACGCGTACTTGGCAATTTTGAATTCCGGCTACTGATGCTCCGTATTGAACGTAATTTAACCACGGTTATCTATTTCACCCAATCATCCGTATGATATTTACCATTGTCAAAAATACTTTGTTCGCGTTCGAACGAAAGTTACTTCGAATTGCAAAATGTTAACATAATCTTTTTAAACATGTTTTAATGTGTGTAATAGTACATTAATGAACTACGACCTCATCGCTACAAATAAGAATTTTAAAAATCATTAACGAGTTGAAAAGAATAAATGAACCAACGAAGAACATTATTTGGACTACAATAACTTTTGTCCGTGAGATCAGCGCACACGTTGATAAAGAGAAGGGAAGACCTTTGCCGTAGCGCGCAAGAGGAGGAAAAAAATCCCGTGAACCAGAGTCGCGAACTTTGAAATTTAAAGGCTTCTGAAAAAAAATGTCACTCACATAAGAGGGTATTTCAAGCTCGATTATTTCGCGGTGGCATTTTCAAAGCTCCCTGGCTCGCGTTCCCCTTTATCGAGATTACGGCGAGTAAAGCTGAAGATGAACTTAATTTAAAATAAAAAGGGACTTTTGAAGTCGCGTACTGTTAATTATTCTTTTTATTAAATGCCCGTTGTGATATTTTGCAGCGCGTTGCATAGTCGAGGCGCATTCGTTTAATCAAAGAGAGTCTTTCGAATGCCACTTCGCTTTGTACTGTGGTCGCCGTTTCTAAGAGGTGCATTTGTAAAAACAATCGGTGTTGCGCACGAAAAAAGGAAAATTGAGCCTCCCCCTCCAACCCCTTTTCATGCACTTGCAGCGAACGAGCGCGGTTTGTTATCGATATTCCGACGACTCAATTGAGACAAAAGGATGCAGATGGAGATGAAGACTAAGAATTATACGAACTAACAAATGCTAGATGCGCTTGAAAATGAATTCCCGCGCAAAAATATGAAGACTGGCCAATATATTGCTCAGAATGTGGGCAATATATGGGATATGTCACTTCCCATACATGGCCGAAATTTCTCCAGATTGCTCTCCGTACTCTTTTCCCATATGTGGGGGAACTTTTGGGGACTTCTATAGTTCTATATGTATAATGTAGTTTCGAAGCCGCCACTAGGCGGTACACTGATGGCGTAATACATAGATAAATAGGAACCGTGCGGGTATATAAAGAAGTATGAGACAATGGGGCGGGCGGGTGGAACCAGTGCTTCGCTTATATATATATATATAAAACATTTGTTGTTAACGAGGAACTGAAAGTAACACTTGTCCAATACATGGGCCCCAGGTCATCCCAACTATGGGAAAAAGGTACAGAGAGCAATTGAAGAAATTTTGGCCATGTATGGAAAGTGACATATCCCATATATTGCCCACATTCCGAGCAATATATTGGCTAGTCTTCATTTTTTTGCGCGGGTTAATTCTGAAACTAGATAAAAGCTGAAGATGCGCCTCTTTGCCTGAAATCTAATCTAAAATTCATATTTTTGTATAGTTTATTGTCTTTGTGATTATATAATGTTTTGTAACTACCGATAATAATTGAATAAACTAATTGAGGGGTGCAGTACTCATGTACTACACAGACTACACTCCCTTAAAAGAGGCGAAACATACTAAACTATATATCAGAGGATATTTTAAAAACATTTTATTTACAACAAGCGTCACGAACATTTCTTTGAATGGCATCAAAGTTAAAAAAAGCAGGTAATAGAGCTATAGAAAAATATATATTATTTTTAATTTTTACACCTTTCAGGAGATTTCAAAGCCAGTATGTAACTACTGTTACGTGTATATACTATGCGCTCGTAACACTATACACCTTACCGACGAAATTATATTTTTCCTTTATCTTTTTCAGTAAAAATCGTTATCAATTATTTCAGTCTCTCATAATTCTCTATAAGCCAATAAAACACAGAATTGTATTAAAATCACAACAACAAAAGATACGGTAAAATCTCGGTCGCCTCCTCAAACCTTCAAGACCCATACGAAACCTGGGATTATCATACAGACACACACCAAAGTGAAAACTCCCCATAAACCATCCACCCACCACTCTCGACACAATACACCCCACTCTACATCTATCGCGCGACGACAAGACGTCCAAATCAAGTCGTGTGTGTGTATGTGTGTGTGTATATAGAGAGAGAGAGAGAGAGAGAGGGGTAACTTCGTGTCAACTGTTCAGCTCAAAATTTTATAATTGCTCAACATTTTTTTACTCATTCCAAATTAGCCCCAAAACACAAATATAAAGTTTTAGAGTAAAATATGCAATTGTTGTAAAGTTATAATTAATTGAAAATTTGAAAATTTCAAATTTTTTCGTAAATCTTAAATTTTTATGATTTTTTAACTGAAAAACTTGAAACTTTTTGTATAGCATATTAAATGGGAAAAGGTTTACAAATTGTAAGTAGAATTGCTCAGAATTTTTGCAGAACGATGCCAATTATTTTGCTAATTTATACTTGACAGGACACCATTCAAAATATGCTTAAAGCAAATGCGACAGTATCAATATTCCTCACCAAAGGCTAAAAGAAAGGTAGAGCCGTCTATTCTCACTTGTGAAGCACGCCCAATTCGCGGAGGAGGCAGAAAAAAAGCCAGCCTCCCCTGCGTGCGATCGCTTTTAGCGCGCTTAATGCTTTTCCGATAAGCTACCTCGCTGTTATTTCACGCACGTGGCCGCGAGCGAAGATAGCGGGGGGGGGGGGGACCTATATTCACTTAATGGGCTAGTCGTTTTTCCAACTCAACGCTTTGAAGGCAGTGTATAAAGGGACGCGTTATATTGCGGGTTTCGTTAAATAAATATCGCGGGAGATGCGAGTCTCTCGTTATGGTGTGTGGAGGATGGTTATGGGATGAGGATAATTGGTGAGTAGATGGGTACGAAATTGGGTTTTGGGGTGATTCCGAAATCTTTATTTTAGCCGTTAGCCATTAACGCCGTTTGCAGGGAAAATGATCTTAATCATGGTGGAAGGAAAACGAGGTGTGCTCGCGCGCATCATACCTAACAGCCAATCAACGCATTGGCCAAGCGGGAACCATCTTGTATAATTATCCAATAAGAACGAACCCGCGATTTCAAACACATTTCTTATTGAATAAACATAACATCATATTTCTTATTGAAAAAATTTAATGAAAAAATAAAAGTAACATTAAGAAAAATACATATTAATGTTACAAAGTAATGAATATTATTTAAAATACTTAAATTAAGTATTTTTTTATATTTCTTGTAAAGGTTATTCATTTCAATCTTTAATGTTTCGTAAGGTTATTAACAAAACAAATGTAAAAAATTTGCTCAATAAATAATTTTATTTTTGAAAAAGAATTTTATTTACATATGATACAAATATATACAAATGTAGTACGTAAAGTGAAAATAGTGTATAATTTCAATACTGAAACTTAGCATCCGCGTAAAAAAAGTTACTATGGCCCAAATATTGCACATAGTATAAGCCAAGTATGGACAAGATGTGGCCTATGAGAAACAATACATGGGCAAAATATTGGCTTTATAATGCCACGGCACCGGAGCCACATTTGGTCAATATTTATACATTTCTTGGATAACTGTTGCCCATATATCGACCGTATATGCCAAGATATGGGAAAAATCAATCGATATATTGGAGAACAGTCATTCATATATGAGAATCGTATATATTGTGTCTACGTTTTTGTAATTTCAATATTCTTATAGTGTTTTACGTGAAAGTGTTATTACAATATATTTTTTAATATAAAATAAAACTATAAAATATTATTCCCGTGTTGTAAGTATTAAAAAACTAATCTGTAAGTGTAGTTCTTTGAATAAAAGAACACAAGACGAAAAATAAAACAAAATTATACAAGGGAAACATAGATTTTAGACAAAAATTAAAATACACAACTTTTTAGTAAAAAAACATCTTTTATTTATTAATTTATTATTATGTACTATATTAAATGAAGCATTCGTTATGGCGAACTGGTAGTCGTCGACGGCGTGAAGGGCCTCTGATCTTGTCGAACTGGATGTGTTGTCGTTGCACTGCGCTTCTGCAGACGGCGTATGGAAGCATGCGATAAGTACTTATGGTGCGACTTTCCTGAACTGCACGTTCCCGCTCTGATGCGCAGACGACGACGAAAGCTATAGGCTCATGGCAACGGATCATTTAATATTCATTCATTTAATATATAGTACATAATAATAAATTAATAAATAAAAGATGTTTTTTTACTAAAAAGTTGTGTATTTTAATTTTTGTCTAAAATCTATGTTTCCCTTGTATAATTTTGTTTTATTATTCATCTTGTGTTCTTTTATTCAAAGAACTACACTTACAGATTAGTTTTTTAATACTTACAACACGGGAATAATATTTTATAGTTTTATTTTATATTAAAAAATATATTGTAATAACACTTTCACGTAAAACACTATAAGAATATTGAAATTACAAAATCGTAGACACAATATATACGATTCTCATATATGGATGACTGTTCTCCAATATATCGATTGATTTTTCCCATATCTTAGCATATACGGTCGATATATGGGCAACAGTTGTCCAAGAAATGTATAAATATTGACCAAATGTGACTCCGGCGCCGTGGCATTATAAAGCCAATATTTTGTCCATATATTGTTTCTCATAGGCCACCTCTTGCCCATACTTGGCTTATACTGTGTGCAATATTTGTGCCATAGTAACTTTTTTTTACGCGGGTAATTTTTTTAACATGTTTGTTTTTCGCATCGGAAAGTAATTTTTTATTGATTTCTCGAACTCTAATATAAGTTCTTGTACGAACAAGACTGAGCATGACATCTTCTGTAACACATGAGTCTTTAGGAAGATTTCGCATTACAGGTTTAGTGAGTGTTCTAAAAATAAATTTACTTTCAGATAAGTAAACTGGCCCATGAAAATCATTGAAAATTATTCATGATATGATTTTTTTTTTATTCATGATTATTGCTTCCACCTAAAGGAAGCTGTGTGATACTAAAAAAAAAATTTCCTATCATAAAAAAAGAAAAAATAAATTTTGCGAAAATCGAAAATTGACAATAAAAAAAAAGCATCATCGAATAAAAAAATTGATTTTTCCCCAATACGCAAAAAAAATGATACCTGTCAAAAAATTTTTGTTCTGATAAATTAATTTTTAACATTAAAATTTAACAGAAAGAATCAATAAATTATTTTGAGGAGGCTACGTGCCAATGAATTGGCAGCGTTTTATTTATAGCGATTTTTCAATTTTACAAATTTTAATTTTCGATTTTTTTAATATTTAGAACTAATATTATTTATATATTATGAATTTACTTTATGCAAAATAAAATTCTCTACAACTTAAAAAAAAAGACGATAGCTATATGTAGTAATAAGTTATTGATGAAAACGTAAGTTTTTGTAAATAGATTATATTTCGAAATTAAAAAAAAAATATTGACATGAATATTTTTTTGGTTAAAAAGAATAATGAATTAAAAAGAAATTTAATAGAAGGAATCAATAAATTATTTTGAGGAAGCTACGTGCCAATGAATTGACAGAAGTTTTTTTTCGATCTTCGCTTCTATTCTTGCATCCAATTACACTGCACACAGGCATTTTAACAATTATTTTGCTTCAAGAACAATTTATTACTCAATGTTTGTTTACGCTTATGTACATTGTAGTATATCTATATATAATCTAATATGGCGCTCGGTTGGCCTAGTTACGTGATGAGAACGAACTCAATGTCGTACTCCCGTCCGAGCACACCTTGTTTTCCTTCCACCATGGTCTTAATGACCTTTTACAGCCAAGTTGGGGGGTTGTAACACTAGATAAATTTAAATCGAGTTGAAATTGTTTCTGCGGTTTGACAGTCGAAAGTTCTCTAAAATAAATAGTCGAGTACTTCCTTTACTCTTGAACAAAATTGTTCAAGAAGATTAATTTACGAATGAAAACTGAAATGTTTATTTGGGGCCTCAAACTTCTATTGCCATGTGAAATGGAGAATATTAAGATTTATTAAGTAACTAGCAAATGGTGCATGAAAAATATAAATAATCATCAAGTAGAGTCTACAATAAGTTTAGTTGTCTAACTCTAATTTCATGTCAAGTAGCACGAGTAATGTGCTGGAAATTGCTAACTTTCTCTGCTCTCCGAATAGCATAGTTAGAGTATTTGTGCTAATTACGGTTAGAGAGTCGACGCGGTGTACATCTCTGTTTAATTTATCAGTCTACTCGCTGCTACCGATATGCTACGATTTTTAAGAGTTTTGCAACAAAATCGGATTCTAACAAGTTATTTGTATATATAAAAATTTAGCTAACACTATTGTTCTGACCTTCAAATATTTACTATACAAACCTTGTCACCTAAATACACATAGACGCACAACAAGCCACTCTCGACCATAGAACCTCAACATTCAATAAAATTAATTATTCACAATCAACTCCATTAAACCAAACTCCACCCGATGCGGCCAGGCGGTTGCGTGCACGTGGCATTTCAAGATATTTTTCCGAGTGGCGACGGACACGATTACAATATTTGCCACTACATCGGCGCATTAATAAATGCATTTGCCTCTCTCTCTCTCTCTCTCTCTCTCTTTCGGTACAGCGAGAATCCGTCCACTATTCTCTCGCACCCCAACAACTTCCGAATTCCATTTACATGGTCTAAATAGGCATTATTTCGAGCTAAACCGCACTTTGCCCTCAAAATGAACGACTCGGTTTCGAGAGCCCCGGCGAAATTGAGTTTGGGAACTGCGTCGATGTAAATTTATTCGAATATCGACGAATCGCCGCGCTTGTTGGCGAATTATTACGGATAAATAACGCAGTCAATTTTGTTATTTACCCGTCAACAGCAAGGATATGAAAACGAAAGATACAAGTTTAGAGATAAAGTATAGTGCGGAAAATTTGTGTTTATTTATGCTGAAGCGTTGAATCGCAAAACTCGCCGAATTTATGTTATTATTTTTCGGAATGTTCGCGCTTCGGGCATTTCGCACCCGTCATTGAAAATAAGCTTCGCGAAGAGGAGCGAAAACTGTCATTCAACACCCATTTCCGCCTCGCACTCTGCCCCTTTTTTCTTCAAAAATTGACACTTTCAAGTTCCCTCTCTTGCGCGTGACACAAGAACGGCAGGGCAAAAAAGGAAACCGAAGTAAGTACGAAGGAGAGCGAGTGAAAAATGTTAAGAGCGAAGAAGATAGAAAAAATTTTATCGCGAAATCCGACGCTCCTTCTAGCCGGCAGCTCGAAACGATTTATAGCCGAACTTCGACATACAGCGGACAACCTGCTTTGAAAGAAAGAGAGAAAGACTTTCGTCCGGGATCTTTTTCACGGCTTACTTTTTGCGAGCACGAGTTTTGGAGCTCATGCGCTCGCCTCCATTGTTTTCCCCCGACTTACTTGACTTGCTTTAATTTCCATAAAAGCTCGGTTACCAAGCTTCCGTTGCAGTAGTCTACCGATGTTATGGATGAATTTTGTTAATTAAGCGTCCGAGAATTAAAGGAAAAATGCTATCCCTCCGAGTATTTGTTATTAATATATTTCCATAAAATTATTCAGTATTTAAACTCTAAGCATTGCCTTAGTACCAGTTGTTATTCAATAATTATACTGAAAATTCAATTCAAATTGTCGAACAGTAATGAAAAACCTTTTTATACATGCATAAAGATAATTAAATGGTTGCACTTTTTGATAAAATCAAGACGCAGCGTATTTTTAAGCTCATCCGACAAAGTATACTATCTAATAATTCTATACAAATATTTTGAAACCAAAAATAAAAAAAAATAAAAAAAAAAATCTAAAATGCACTAAATTAAAATCTAGAAAATAAAACTATTATACCCGTCCAATCCATGCTCTCTTTCTCCCCCTCCCATCCACTATCCAATGAGCCAGCGTGTAGCACCGGCCCCGAACGTCCAAAGCCTTTAACATCATATCCACATATCCCCCCTGTCCCCACTCATCCACCTACGCACACTCTCTCTCTCCCTCCCTCCTCGCATTCCTGGAAATTCGTAGCTAGCAACGCCATCGAGCAAGAAACCTAATTTACAGCCCTCGTACATACAGCAGAACTCCGAGGGCACGGGGGGGCATAGAAGAGAGGGTGGATAGCGCGCTGATAACAATCTGATTTCCTAGCGCGCTCCACACTCGGCTGAATCAAAGTGCAAATCCTCTTTCGTGCGCGCAGATATGCACTATGTATATGTGTGTATGTGCGTGTGTGTGTGTGTGTGTGCGTGTCTGTGTGTCTGTCTGTCGGCTGCAGTCGATAAAACGAAGACAGACTGCGTTCGACCAATCACTGTCTTTTCTCCTTATTTGCCTAATGCCAGAGAGAGAGAGAGAGAGAGAGAGAAGGGGAGAGAGAGCCCGTTTCTACTTGGCAGCGTGTAAGCGGCTTGTCGCCGCGCAGTAGTATGTATATATATATATAGTCCCTCCCAATTCTCTTTCCGGCTGCTGCAGCCGCTGCTGCGCGTGTGTCCCGCACACGCCTGATCGGATTTACCTCGTTCGGCGAGAGCGCGCGCGTGTATCGATTTCAAAGGTTCCGCGCTGAGAAACAGCGCGAGCTCGCGCGTTGTTGTTTGAGTACGGTGTGGAGAGGAAGAGAAAAGGCTGAGCTCTCTTTATCAGGAGGAGCGGGTTTGTTTTTTTTTTCGCCTGCAGCGAAACGTGCGGATTCGTTAAAGTTGGACATAGGAGACACGGGGTCGATGTAGGTGATTGGGTGGCTTTTGCCGCTATGGGTTGACGACGGATTGGGCGCGCGCGGAAAAATTTCGGAATGCGATGGTAAAGTTCGATATTGCGTTAGTGAGAGGTTCGGAAATATTGGCGGAATGAAGGGATCGTCGAGATTTTGCTACTATTTGCTGTTTCGGTTGACTTTATTTTTCTTTCTTGTTTGTTAACTAATGCGCGTATAATGTATTGTTACGAGTGAGCTATCGCAACTTTTAATAATAAAGAGTGATGACCCTGGGATTGAACTAGAGCCGCCGACTCGCGAGCCAGAAACACTACTACCGAGCCACGGCCGCCGCCGCACGGTTTTCTAGTAATCGGCGTCATATTGTAATCGGACGCCTTGCTTATTTCGTTATTTCATATTCGTGTGTGTATCCACACGTAACAGTATACTCTTGTTACGATGAATTATATTATCAGTTGTTCGTGATATCGGTATGAGCTTGGGCGTTTTTGATGATAATTCCGCTGTTTGATGATTTGTTTCATTTTGAATTGGCATGTAATGTCATTTCCATTCGATAGCTTTATTTATCACCAGTTCTTGTATATTGCTGTAACAGTGAACTAACATCTATAGTAATCATTTTGAGTTTCGAAAATATGTGGAAGTTGATGATAAATATGAATGACAGTTTTATATGTCTTAGGACTTTATTTGAATAAGCAATATATTTTATATCATTAATTTATCAATTTGTAAAGATAAAAATTAGAATGAAAATCTTATCTCGCCGTATACTGGCCGTATACTAGCCATGTACTCGTCGAGATACGTCCTTCATCCTCAGGCCGAAGTACGTCCTTCTTCGTCCGCGCGAGATAAGACCTTGTTCCGCTCAGACGTCGATATCATGATATTCCGACGGATTGATCTGGTATACACTTGTCGATAAATTTTTTCGACGAATAACCCCTTTCGTTGGATATACACTCCAATGGAATGAGAGGTTTAAGAAGATATGTGTGTGTGTGTGTGTGCGTGTGTGTGTGTGTGCGCGCGTGTGTGTGTGTATTATATAGTTCTAAGCGTTATTCATGCCACGCAGACCCCCCTCGCCCCCCCCCCTCAGACCCCCTCAGAGCCCCCTCAAAATAATGTAAAATTATGATTTTTCTACGATATTTGGAGCATGGCCCCCTCGCTCCCCACGCCCCCTCAGACCCCCCTAGTGACCCCCCTCAGAGCCCCCTCAGACACCGTCATTTCTAAAACATATCTCAGATAAAATAACTTCACTGATTACTGTGCTCTATGTTGGTAAATTGTTACAATGCCCGCTCTCTACTTGAGTTTTGTGTATATTTAAAAAAATTCAATATTCCCATTGCGCCAATTTGTTGGTGTTTGCTCGAATATTCCCATTTTTTTATTGAAACGAAAAATAGTTATCTACGTCACCTTAAATGTACCTTAACAGAAGCGTTGGATATTTATTTAAAATGGGCATCTTTCGCCAATAGTTGTACATAAACATCTATCTTATATGTTACAAATATATTTTTGAGGAATAGATTAGTGGAAAAATAAAACGCATATATCTTCCACTGATCACTGTAACCGGAAATGGCAATGTTATAAAGTTCAAGAGAGAGAGCGAGAGAGATAGAGAGAGAGATTAGAGCGCGAAACGTAGAAACAGGAACCTGGAGACAAGGGCGTAGAGACAGAGGCAGAGGGACAGACACATAGAGACAGAGTCGGAGAGACAGAGACGTTGAAACAGAAACGTAGAGACAGAGACGGGGAGACAAAGTCGTGGAGACGGAGACGTAGAGACAGACGTAGAGACAGAGCCGTAGAGACAGAGACGTCGAGACAGGCGCACAGAGACAGAGACATAGAGACGGAGACGTAGAGACAGAGTCGGAGTGACAGAGACATAGAGAAAGAGTCGGAGAGACAGAGACGTGGAGACAGAGACGTGAAAAGAGAGAAAGAAAGCGATTAAAGACAGAAACATAGAAACAGGAACCTAGAGACACGAAACGTAGAGACAGAGACGTAGAGACAGGCGCGTAGAGACATAGAGACCTAGAGACGGAGACGTAGGGATAGCGTCGGAGTGACAGAGACATGGAGACAGAGACGTGGAGACAAAGACATTGAGACAGGAGACGTGGAGACAGAGACATTGAGACAGGCGCGTGGTGACGGAGACAGAGACGTCGAGACGGAGACGTGGAGACAGAGACGTGGAGACCGAGATGTGGAGACAGGGACGTGGAGATCGAGACGTAAAGACAGAGATGTAGGGACAGGGAAGTAAAAACAGAGCCGTAGAGACTGAGACGTAGAGACAAAGTCGGGCACAAGCGAAATTAGAAGTTTGGAAAATTTAAAATTTTGAATACATCAAAATTATATGTGATGAAATGGAATGGATATAAAATGGAAAATTGAAACAATTTTCAGAAAGTTTTGAAACAAGAAGTACTAAGGGAAACGTCCCAATACCCGAACATATAAGAAATTGACCTTCAACATTCAACGAAAATAATTACTCTAGAAGGCTTAAACAATAATATTTTCTTTTATATGATCAATTATGACGTCCTTAGTCAAATGGTATCAAAATGAGATTGTTTTATAAAGGTAATTGTTTATTATAAAGATAAAACCACGATGATGCCTTTGTCCCCTTACCCGAACGCAGAAAATACGTACTCCCAATTGTTCCATTTTTATGTCCTAATACTCGAACAATCGTTTGTAAATAAACGACTTATTAAATTATTTTTGATTATTACAATGTTCTTTTGTTGTTATAATTACTGGAATAGATGTATAAACACTATATATGTAAAATGTAAGTCATATGGAAAACATAACATAATCTAAAATATATGTAAACTTTGCAATATTGAGGTTACGACATCCCCCATGTACTGTTCGGGCACCGGGACATGTTATTTAATGTCATGACCCAATACCCGAATACTATCTAATTGGAATATTTTTTTATAAACTATTTACCGTATCCTTAATAACTTTAAAAGAATACTAACTAAACTAAAACTTTAAAGAAAACTAAGAAAAAATTTTTGAGATGTTTTAACGTTTATTAACCGAGAAAGAGACGAATAAGTAATATTGTTCGGGTATTGGGCACTGTTCGGGTATTGGGACGTTCCCCTTACATTAAATCAGGTAACTGTAAGATCAATTTATAAAATTTATTTAATATAATTTCATTTTTACCTTATTGATGTTTTTCAAAATTTTAGTGACATAGACAGTCAATTAGGGCTACTGGGGATACCACTTACAAATAAAACGCATCTTTCTATTTACCTCCAAGGTGATGTGGAAAAAATAGAACACAATATATCTTCTTCAATATATTTGCAAATGAATTAACATAAAAATTAATTGAGTTAATGTCCTGAGTTAAAAGCTTCTCTTAATCGTCAATTTACAAAAAGCTTTCACCCCTGCTGCTGTGCAGTCCCTCCTTAATTTTGTAGCTCCTCCTTAAAATATAAATCCAATCCAATAAAATTAAAATTAATTCCAATGCACATGTAAGTATAATACATTATACTATGCAACCCCTCTTTAATTTAAAGCTCCTCCTTAAAATAAGATTTCCTTTAAGTCTATATCATTACCATTATCTGTTATAACGATCAGCGAAAAATTTATGTGCTTTGTTTCAACATTAAGGGAATTCTCTCGATACCAAACTAGTGAAAATGAGGGCCATTGATCTATTTGTTAATTTACAAAGTAAATGTTGTTCAAGAAAGTCACAAATACTGGTTAACTAATTAATAATTATACATCCAAACAAAACAATTCTATTCGTCTGAATGATCAATAACAAGTTTCGTAAGGAAGCTGATTTAACTTATTTTTTGGGGTTAAATGTGCCGTTTTTTAATTCACTAAATTTTTTTTAATACATAGAGGTACGCAATGATACTTTTTAAGAGCAATAATCGTTCGTCGCATGCTTATCTTTGGATGAAAATTTTTTCATTACAAACAACTTTTAATGCCCTGCAAAATACGTAAATTTGTGCGAATTCCCATAAGACTCCAGGTTAAATTACTTAAACGAAAACCTCAATATCTTGCTAAATTTAACTGAATTATTTTAAGAGTTATACTAACCATTCTTTCAAATTTTATTAAAATCTGCTTTCTTATTCAAAATCGAGAGAATTCCTTTAAGCTATTCCTTAAACGATTATTTGTAATATATTTTAATAGAAGAAGTGGTTATGTAGGGCTATTGGCGAAGGATATCACTTTAAATAAAAATCCGACGCGTCTGTTAATAGTACCGCAAAGGCGACGTTGGAATAGTATATTACGACACAAGGCCAGGAAGTTGGATTTCCTGGCCGGCGCCATTTTAACGCCCGAGGCGAAGCCGAGGGCGTCGATGCGCGCCGGCCAGGGCATCCAACATTCTGGCCAAGTGTCGTATACTATTTTTCTTCATCCCCGGCCGAAAGTACGCCCATATAGTTTTGATATTAATTAATAAAATAGCGTTGTTGGCTGCTAACTACGGCTCGGTCATATGTATAAAAGGCCTGCTTCAGCGCCACTTTACATATCGCGGAGCGTAAGGCTCGACTTCTGCTTTTTTTTATGCCCGCCCGACTTTTGCAAAACCGAGGCGAAGCCGAGGTTTTGCTGGTCGGGGCGGGCATCAAAAACACTAGTAAAAGATGCTTAAAAAAGATGATGGACCAAAAATATGTACATACTTAATTGATGCTCATTTCAACTACAGAACCTCTTAATGGTTCCTCTGTTTGTCTTTTTCTATCCCATAAGCGATATACATTATAGAATGAGAGTCAAAAAATTTCACATATAAGTATATAGCTACACCATGTTTTGAAACTCAAAATGTAAACATTATGTCTATATATGTATAGAAGCTTTCTGACAGCGTGTATGCAATATAAGAACATAATTGATTACCAGAGTTATAAATATATTGTTCAATATATTAATAATAACATAAAATTAATTTAATACGCCTATATATTTTCAATTTTCCGATTTTACAAATGATTTTTTTGTCATCACATTTGGAATGGTTAGCATAGTTTAGGTTACAATACGTACGCTGTCGCGGACGTTGCCACGCAACGATCAACAAAGAGCGGCCACAAAAGTCGCTCTTCCCGGCGCGAAATCGAGCCGGGAAGACCGTACTTTCAGCTAGGGGATGAAGAAAACTTTTTTCTGCCCTCCCGCCGGGAAGCGCCAACTTCCTGGCCGCTGCGCGAAACGAAGTTGCCGCTTTCCGGCGCCGTCGAGCAGAAAAATAGTATACACACCTTGGCCAATAAAAAAGAAAGCCTCAGATCACATGTTTGTCAACCTGGGCTTCGCCTCGGCCGACAATTACATGTGATCTGAGACATTTCTTATTTTACTGGCCTAGGTATGTAATATACTATTCGTTTCAATAAAAAAAAGAAGAATTGAAAGCTTCTCTTAAGCATTACGTTGAATGTTTAAATTCATATAAAATATGAAAATATCTATTACAACTCGCCTTGAAACCAAGAATGTTACTTATTTTTTGACAAAGGTGGGGGGTTGACGAGCGGAGCGAGTAGGGGGGGTATCCCCTAGTATATATATATATCTGTTACCAAAAAAACCACGTAAGGGACGAGTTTTTCAAAATCGATTTTATGCCTTTTTTCTTATCTTTAAACAGTCCTCTATCATCTAGTCGTGACAGAAATTACGAAAGTGCACTCGTTGTCTTGAATCAGCACAAGGAAAAACCACATATCTCCATATTTTTCAAAATTTTCCCGGAATAACCACGTATCTCCATTTTTTAAGAATAATTCCCGGAAAAACTACGTAACTCCACTTTTTTTTAGAATATCTCCCGGAAAAACCACGTAACTCCACTTTTTTTGTAGACTAATTCCCGGAAAACCCATATACTCCACTTTTTTTTTAGAAAAACTCCCGGAAAAACCACGTAACTCCACTTTTTTAGAATAACTCCCGGAAACCTCACGTAACTCCACTAAAATTTTTTTTTATTCCCGGAATAACCACGTAAGTGAAATTCGATTTCTAAAACATGAATACTATTTTCTCTCGTTACTATGGCAAAAAATATGTTATTTACATTAGTATTCATAGACGCAGTGTTGCATTTAATCTCATTTGTCTTGATTTATAACATCGATGCGAAACTTGCGAAACTAAAAACTCGATTTGCTCGAAATAATGAAAAGTGGAGATAATTGGTTTTTCCTGGAAGCCACAGATATATATTACAATATCGAATAAAAGCAACATAGAGTATCTTTTGCAAAAGATACAACTAAAAGCTACTTTTTTATTTATTTAGTTAAAGTATGACACTTCAAAATCAAAATCATTTCTATCAAAAATAATGAAACTAATAATATTTTTTATCAAATAAATTCACTATAAATGACACAAAAAAACACTTGCAGAAAGGTGTTCTTTCGCGAAAAATAACTCCAACAATAAGAATAAACATTTTTCTTGATCGTCAACTTTCAATATTGTATTTCATTCTTATGAAGAGTGTATTTTGAAAATGTCATTTTGCTCGTTTGCAGGTAGATATACTCGTCTGCTGGGATTTCACAAGTAGCTGAAGAAAGTCGAAAGCAATCGGCGTCTTTGAAAGTCACGACGCGCCGCGAGCTCCCGGTGAGGTATGCATTTTTCCCTGTGAATAACAATTTTCATTATACGAAAATAAAAACGTTGGAAATGAAAATATATAAATATTGTTTTCATTGAATACGTGGAAAATTTCAATTACATATTATGTTATGGATCTTAATTAACAAAGATGATTCATAATCGAAACAATAATTATTCTGAGAAACGATGTATATACATATCATTAAACGGAAATGCGATCATTAACTTTAATGTGGCTTTGTAATTAACACAAAATCAATAATAAATGTGATATTTGAAAATAGTATATAATTATGTAAAAATCTTTTGTTAAATATGTAAAAATTAAATCAAGTCTTAATTAACAATCTAAAATACGCAGATTTTTGTACGTACACCCGATGGACATTGATTCGTGTGGAACGTGTCTAGTCAATTTTAAAATCTTGCAATCTCATTGGACGATTCCAATTTAGAGTTAATGGTTACATTTGAATTGTCCAATGGGATTGCAGGATTTTAAAATTTACCATGCACGTTCCACACGAATCAATGTCCATTGGGTGTACATAGAATGAATGTTCTACATCATTCAAAGAAGAATTTTTAACTATGAATTAAATAAATTAAATGATTTTGCATTAAACGAAGGTAATCTCGATTTATATTATATTATATTCTCCATATTTAATAACGTTTTAATTATTTAAAATTTTGTGAAAAGCATAATAAACAAAGTACGTTATTATAAAGGTTTTATTATACAGATAACCATTATTTATGCCCTACGTAATATTGAGTTTTTAATTGTTAATGCGCGTTTAATGTTTATGCGATAATCCTCGAATTTGATATTTAAAATACGATATAATTAATACAATTCGAAATTTCATATCAAGTATTTTAAAGGAAGGAGTATTTCTCTTTATGTCTGCATATATGAAGCATGCTTGATTCCATTTTATAATGACAAAGTAAAACCGAGGAATTTAATATTTCCCAAGTACCTACTGACCAAAGAAATTTCTAGAATAACTGTGGTCCGGAACACCAACGATCGAAATTTGATTTATCTTAAGTAAATTATTTTTTAATATTAATTAAAAACAAGCAGTATCATACACCATTTAATAAACTTACTTAAACTTAGCTGAATTAATTTTGTCACTATACATCTAACAAGAAAAAAAAAGTAAAAAGGTAAAAACAGTGTATTGATCTGTTTGTGCAGCCGGGTGGCTCCGTGGTCGTCGTCGTGGCTCGGCGCACGGATGGAACGGGCCCGTGATGGAGAACGCGACGCAGCTCGGCGAGGACGCGACCCCCGAGCGTAGCTGGCCCCTCACCAATCGCACGCAGCTCGACGTCGTTCCCGACGAGTATCTGCCCGGCTGGATCGACCTCGTCCTCGCTGTCTTCTTCTCCATCCTCATCGTCATCACCATTGTAAGAATCTGATGTTATTTAATTTCCAAGTTACTTTTTTTATAGGTTTGGATGAAAGTAATGGCTTAGCAGATTCAAAATGTGAATTAAGTAAGGTTTAGATGAAGCATTTGTTAGAAATGTCTTAATAAAATAAGTTGATTATTTTTTTTTTCGATGAATAATTCACTCGGCAATGCGAAAAATCTGTAAAAGGGAGATTTTTGAGAAGTATTGGTCCGACAATACAATTAACCTTGATTTAACGAGTCCTTGTAGATTACACCCTCAATAATTACTATCGCAATTTAAAGTACAAGGGAACCACTTTCCTTTCGAAATCCCGTATTCGCCATTTTAAATATTCAGCTTTCAATTCCCCCTCTCTTTCAGCGCGCAAAAAGAGAAAAAACAAAAACCAATCTTCGTCAAATGCCAATGTATATACAAAGATAGCAAGAGAATTGTATCCGCACAGAATCCTAGCTCATACACTTTCAACACGCTACACTATACAATTCTTAAAAGAAAAAAAATACGCGCGTAAGAAACAAAAAAAATTCCATCAAATGTATTTATTCACTTGCCAACCAACTATACGCATTCAGCCTTCCCGAAATCAGTATCGAATTAACAGCGAGGGAGTTGCGCGCAAACTCTCGCCCGCCGCAGTTTCCCCGTGCAATGCGCGCGCGCGTGGCTTATATAGTTAACCGTGGCATGCCGCAACTGGCGCGCAAGAGCGGGCCCGCGGCCACGTTCGACAGTTTCTGGCCAATCAGCCAATCTAAATGTAACACCTGCCCGCTCAATTTCCACTGCCGCATTGGCCACACATTCCCTAAATTACGCGACGTGTATGTGTGTATATATATTATGTATATACCATAAAGGCGATGGAAATTCTCAAGATTCGCACACGCGCGCATCTGCATGAATGCGCGGTACATGGTGTATGATATACGCGGCGCGGCTTTGCCAATAAATTACGTAGCTCTCGGTCTTGGTTGCGTTTGACGTCGGACTTGGAAGCCATTAAGCTTTGTTAATTATATATTGATCGGAGGGAGGAGGACTCGAGATAGATATTACGGTTTGACGGCTGAGCGAGTACACGCGCTCGCTGTTAGTTTCTCGAACTGTACGTATGGTATAGCTCGAGGGTGATGTGTCAAAGGAAAGGTGCTGGTAATTGTTGACGGAGGTATAAGGGCTGGCTGACAACGGCAGAGGTGAATTTTAATTTGGTAATTTCGTAGTAATAAGGGTAGAATATTGAACGTTCGTCTTTATGGAGAATTCCAACTTTCTCCTATTAAACATTGACGAGACTTGCCAAATTTTTCGTGTCAATAAAGAAAGTTGTGAAGTCTCTCGACAAAATTTTTCAAATTTCAATTTTATTGATTATACAGTAAAGACTTTCGTTTTACAACCGATTCCGATATTCTCGAGTATCCAATAAAACTTAACGAATTTCTATATTCAATACCACATTGTAGATTACCCAATCATCGATTCTTCGCGAATTTTACACAAAGTTTTAGCACTTCGAGAAATTCGATTCTCTAAAACAAAAGTATATAACCGCGGCAAATACGTTAAAAGACTTTTTCCCGCCAGCACCGTTCTTTAATCAAAGCAAACATCTTAAAAAAAAGGAACTAGAACGTACACGCAGGCAGCCAACGAACAAAAGCGAAGCGCGAGCTTTAATAACGCAAACAAAGCAAATTAATGCTCTTTTACGCGACATTTCTCCCTTACAACTAACGCGTCCCGAGCTCCCTGAGCGCGCCACACTCGCGCATTGCTTCGAGAAGCTCGCTTCAGTTTCCCATTGTAACGTCCGCTGTGTTCCTCTCTTTTTTTCTATCCCTCTCCCTTTCTCCGCGTCGTCGTCGGCTTCTTCGCCGTGGAAAATGGAAGTATGATAAATTCGCGTGGGAAATATATACACGAGAGCTTTTGTTCGCGAATTTTCACGTTTCAGAAGCGCTTGCGGACTGCGTCTCTTGACGCGGGGGCGCAGGTTTCACGCAACGCCAAGTTCTGCGATCGCGCCGCTCACAAAGGGACGACGAAGCGAATTACCCCGAGAGATGTTTTCGTGCTTTGTTTTTTGGAAATGCGTGTCTGGTTGATTAATCCGGGGAAATTTAACCCTGCTTTCAGGATGGTTTAATATAATGGTCGCGTGTAAACATTTGGGTTTTTGTTCTATTATGATTTAATTGCAGCCGTTATTTTTTTGTATATATTTATTTCAAATGAAAGAAAAGTGGGTTTCGGCTAATTGATTAGATTTTATTGTATATTATCAAATTTACCAATATCATATTTTTTAACTAACAAAATTATGATAAATATAAGATAAGAGCACCAGAGCTCGGCTATCCCCTAATAGTATAGATTAATTAATAAATATTTAATTAATAAAGGTTAAAGTAACGAAGAGAGTATTTAATTTTTCACCTTAACTCAATGTTTGTTACTGTAAGTTGTAAATTATAATTTATAATTAAATTATTAATCATCATTTATAAATTGTAGGAATTTATGTAATAGGAATACTATACATATTTTATTAGCGTTATTCTGAATTAACTGAAAAGAGCGGCATTGTTCGAATTCTGTATACAATATCACAGTTGCTTCTCAAATATGAGCATTCGATGGCATTAACAGAATTGCAAAGCCGATCGTTCAATAGCAATTTCATGCTTTATAGCGCCCGAATTATTTAGATCAAATATCCGAGTATCTCAACGATTACTATAACAATGTACACTGCGCTATTATTAAAATGACTCTCTCTCTCTACCAAGAAATAAAAGAGCATTTCCATTTGATATTTTCAAAAATAAAATATCTGAAATTTCCTCACCCTCTATACACAATCACCTTTGACTATAACCACCACCATCCTACATATCGACAACTCCCCGCATTGCAGCCGCAACAAACCCTTTTCCCCCCATTTACACACACAGAGACTCATTTGGATTCAATTCTCCGCAGGTGGGCAACACGCTGGTGATCGCGGCCGTGATCACGACTCGCCGGCTGCGCTCCGTCACCAATTGCTTCGTGTCGAGCCTCGCCGCGGCGGACCTGCTCGTCGGTCTCGCCGTCATGCCGCCGGCCGTACTATTGCAGGTACGCTAATTAGACGTAAGAGGGGGAACAACATTCCCGGCATATTCGGAGCGAGCGATTCGATCGTGATTGCGATCGCGGCGGGAGAGAGAGATAAGGAGCTTTGCTCGACCGCGATTACGCGGCGGCTGCCTTACATCGCTCGTGGTCGGAGATGGCTAGTGGTTTCGAGTGCCCCGGATGTTCCTTGCTTATGGTTGTAGTGTCGGGTTGCCGAGGTGCGTGTGATATAGGCTGCAGAGGAGAGTTTTTTAACCGAAGATAGCGGTTGTATAATGGATCTTGATTGAATTTATATATTGATATAGCGTTTTCTTTTGGAATGAATTTTGAACAGTGTATAGTATAGGAAATCTTGCCCTCCAATTGTTATTGGTTTAAGTGACTCGATCTGACGGAGGCAGGTGAAAGGAAAAAACAAATTTTTTTCTTTTTGTTAAAACGACGTTTCGTTGGCCTGCTCTGCCAACCTTTTCAGGCTATAATTTATTATAAAATACTTAACACAAATATAAATATGATTTAAATAAAAGATACAAATAACAATCAATACCTTAGTTAGTTAGTGTATTATACAGAACACATAGCGTCAGTGTGAGCGCGTACATTTATAAATGGTCTTATTTATAGTATATAAAGGGCGGCGTGTTTACAAACATCGAATACATATAAAAGAATCGGAGATACATAGTGTCAATTTAGAAGGCGCTGTAACGGAAAATATGAACTATTTAGTGATTTTATTTTCTTTTTTGTTAATGTTGTTTTTATTGCATTTAATATGGATCATTTCGGAAAGCGTACGTTTTTTGTACGCTTCCGAAGGTTAAAAAAAGTTTCAATTCTTTGATAAAATTTGGTAAAGACCGTACGAAAAAATGGGATTGGACTAACGTAGTATACACGTTCTCTTATAAATCGTGCCCAGCATCATACACAAGAGAAACGAAACGAACCTTAAAAACGAGAATAAAAGAACATCAAAAAAATAACAACCCAGAAGCAGTAGTGTCACAACATCAAAAGAAATTTTCACACGATTTTGACTGGCAAAATACCAAAATTTTAGATTATGAACAAAATTACAAAAAACGTACGCTTTCCGAAATGATCCATATTAAATGCAATAAAAATAACATTAACAAAAAAGAGTCCGTAAAATCGCTAAGTAGTTCATATTTTCCGTTACTGCGCCTTCTAAATGGACACTATGTATCTTCGGTTCTTTTATATGTATTCGATGTTTGTAAACACGCCGTCCTTTATATACTATAAATAAGGCCATTTATGAATGTACGCGATCACACTGACGCTATGTGTTTTATATAACACACTAACTAACTAAGGTATTGATTGTTATTTGTATATTTTATTTAAATCATATTTGTACTTGTGTTAAGTATTTTATAATAAATTATAGCCTGAAGAGGTTGGCAGACCAGGCCAACGAAACGTCGTTTTAACAAAAAGAAAAAAAATTGTTTTTTTGTTATGATTGTAAAAAGAAAAATTGAGAGCGTGGTATTGAAAGTATTGTTTCACACGATTCTTGGTGCCACGTTTTGCCATTCTGAAATTACGAAGGGCTTTATTTTTGGTGCATTGTTGGCTTTTACGTAAATACTAAGAAGTTGTATGGTTCTGTGTGTTCTCATTGTTATAAAAGTCTTTGCGTGACGTATGTGTCAAATAATGAAAAACAAGAGCTTAACAAAAGACTTTCTACTATGTTTTGAAAAGGAAAGAGGTTTTTACGAAAATCAAAATATATTTCAATAACGCTAATCAATTTTAATTAAAATATATCCTATTATGAAGAATGTATGAGAAATTTCATTATTTTAGATAATAAATATTCTATTAAAATGGTCATCTGTAAAATGAATTTGCAATTAAATTAAAGAGAACGAAATACATGTATGAAATTGTTGGATAAATGATTAAATCCGGGTTAGAGGTGAAAATATAATTGATAAATATTATAAACTACTTTAATAAAAACATTTCCTTTACAAATAAAACTTTTATTTCACATAATAATAAAAGTGGACAGTTCTTGTTTTATCTCACATTCGTGAATCAATTAACTACGAGATGTAAAAGCATTTCGTTTCATCTTGCATTTTACCGCCCGAATGAACAATATTATGATTCGCGCAGTAATATACGTTTGACTTATACAATATAGTACCGTTATTACCTTCGCATTTTGCGCGCAGAAATATATAGAATTTAAATTCAGAACATTTCGTCACCCGTCACACAACGAGCACTGCCTAAAATCAGATTTCCTCTCGCGAGTGTACGAGAAATCTCGCATATTCGCCCCGAGGCGCGTAAAACCCGTTTGTCGAGTGTCTTTAGTCTGTCAGGCGTGCGTCAAGACTTTGCGCTATATCAAAGACGTCAAGGAGCGACAGCACAGAACGTAGAGAGAAAGAGGCAAAGAGAGAGAGAGAGAGAGAGAGAGAGAGAGAGAGAGAGAGAGAGAGAGAGAGAGAGAGAGAGAGAGAGAGAGAGCGAGAGTGGTAGCAGCGCATACACGGAGTTTCGCGCTCCCGCGTCGTTTGACGCGCCGCCGATTCAATTAACGCTCGGTAATTGTTTATCCTCGATGACCATCGAGTAGGAGTACACGAGGTGGAGTGACTTCGGCGATCGTCTTTGCCAAGTTTAGAATTTTCGAAGCGTCGGACTACCGCCCTAAGTTCGCTGCAAATTACGTTTGTGTATTATTAGAATTGCATAGCAGGTTGACGGGAAAATTTAGTGTTTCGGTAGAGTTATGCATTAAGTAGATTTATGAATTTGGTGACAATTGTTAGTACAACGTTGATTGTTATGGTATTAAATGCGAGAGATAATTTTAACGTTGTTTTAGTAATTATTATTATCATGTGATAGAAAAGTTTGTTTGTTTACTAGATTTTCTGTACAATAAAAGCATTTCTATAGGTAGTAAAAATATCATATTAAAGTTTTATGATCATAATATCTCAATAAAAATAATACAGTATTTAAAGAATAAGGATAAATGGTAAAAAACCATACTGTATTAATCTTATCTTATGATATACTCGAATGCGTGAAAGTAATCATGTTATGGTAATTCACTATGCATAATAAAAGTACAGTAAAAATTTAAAAAAATTTTGTGGAAGTTCGAATAGAAAGAGCCGAGATAATTATTTGAGTATTTTAATATCAATTTTGAACTTCAACAATTTTCAAGATTTGATTTGTACAATAAATGAATTTGCAGGTTTCTATTTTAACTAAATTAAAAAACTTTTTCGTGTCGAAAATTGGATTTACTACATTTTGTCAAGCTTAAAACTGCGCTCTCTTTTATTAAAATGTCCCAGCGTACGTGGCTAATTCACTTTTACGTTTATTTTAAATAACAGGTTAACATTCTACCCGTTTTTGCATTTTTATTGAATAAATTTTTATTTCGTAATATGCTTATGTGATAAAGTTCTCACGTAATATATGATAGAATATGTCACAATGTTAATTAAAATTAATTTTACATATTATAATAATTAAGAACAATCTATGCGAATTAACTCCTTTGTACCTATAATACAATTACCTAACACTTATCTAGTTGGGACTAAATTTCTTGAAATAATTCTTTCTCGAATTGTAAAAGTTACAAAAATCATTCCTAAAAATAGACTTTTCTAAATTCAGGAAATGTACTTATATCCTTGACGCTGAGTATAGTTCAAACGGTACACAAATAGAAAATCGGAAGTTTTAACAAGATGCGAAAGAAAAATTAATCTTCCCCATGCAAATCGACCCCGCCATATCCCAAGGTTAAACAAAATATACTAACTTTTCACTAAAAAATTCCGCCCCCTGTAACAGCATTTCCCCTCGGCAAACACGAAGCCCACAAAAAAAACACGCTTCCATTAACTCGACGCTCTCCTCAAGATAATTTCCTGCGCGCATGTCGTCGCGACTGAATTTCAAAGTCTCTCGGTATACGTGAGCGTCGACGCCCCGACACCTCTCGCTCGTTTTCGCCGGAAATGACACGTGTTCCGGCTTTTCGCTTTGAGGCGGCGTGCTCGTTTAATCTCGTAAAAATGTATGCGCAGTGGCGGGGCAGCTGCGTCAAGCAATGTCTTTTTTCTCCTCTCTCTTTTTCTCTAGTCACAGCGCGATGTTCCTTTCCCCCCTGAATCTCTTCTTTACTTTTAGCCGCGAGGGGGGATTGATGACGCGGACGCGTGGGCGGAGTGCGCATGCTAATGTCAGAGTGCGGATTTCTCTTTCTAGTCGGTAGATGCCGCTGTCGTAATGAAATAAAAGGGTTTCTTTTAGCTTTATATGTTATTTCCTGGTGTGTATTAGGTTGACGATGGGTATTTTGTAAAGAAGCGTTTTTTGTATGATAAATAGCTGAGTGAAATTTCTTGGAATAAAAAATGCAAATGTATAACGAAGTTTGAGCGTGTTGCGCTGTATTTTCGCCGGAAATAGTCCCTTTTTAGTTTTAAAAAAGTAAGGTTTCACCGTTAAAATTTGGACATCTATTGTTGTATTACGTTACACAATAGAATAATATTTTTCTATTGTAATGCTTAGAACTGAAATGCAGTTTTATTCGAGAATTCAGACTCAAAATACCACAATTCTCCACTCGAGTTCGTCGATTTCGTCCCTCGCCCACATATACTTTCGAAAAAAAAGTAAGAGAAGAGCGGCGTTCGTGTTCTGCACGTACGAGATGACACGTCGTGCTATGCAAGCGGAATTAGCTCGCGCGGCACTGAATCACTCTTAAGATTTAAGTTCGACTCGCTCGAGGCAGATGCCGAGGGTGTCGCCCGGATTATCCGGGATTAGAGGTGCGTCGTCTCACGGTAGACCGCCGGGAATCGCGAACCGGCGTGTTTTACTTTTGTTTATACGTTTCAAGGATGAATATTTTAAAGTTGGATTACTCGTGCGGGCGTGGTTTCTTACATATGAATCATATTTTTTTAAATAAAAAATAATAATCATGTTTGTACCTTTGTATCCACTGCTGCGAAGTGAATCGCATATCGTGCGACTTCGGCGAAAAAGCAATAAAGATTTGTCACTGCTGACGTAAAAAAGCCTGCGCTGCTACTTTTTCTCAAAGCTCGCTGTAAATATCAAAAGTGAAGCGTCGGCTCTCTCTCTTTCTTTTTCTCTTTTAATTTACGGACACCCGTAAAATTCTCGTCCTAAATGCGCGCGAGCGGGGGACAGAGACGCAGCGCGTTATATTGCCGCGGAGTGTAAGCTCTTTGCATAAATTGCTCCGTAGCAGACAGAAAGAGAGAAGAGAGACAGAAAGAGAGAGAGAGAGAGAGATCTTTTTTACCCTTTGACTCGCTTCGGCGTAATTTCACCTAAAAATCTGTTCGGTCGTGCCTTTTCGGAGTTTTTTTTTCTTCCTCTTCCCTTTGATGATGCGTACAGTCTCACCTCTACGTCGATGCTTTCTACGTCTTTTTCGATCGTTATGGCGCGAGTGCAGTATTTTTTGTAGTGGAATATGACGAAGAACGTTGTTAAAGTTTGAAAAAAGAACGGAAAATGATGTTAAATTTTTGCAAGAAAATCGAGAAGATATATAAGGTGGAGGGAATTTCGCGAAGGATTGGTAGAAACTTTTAAATCCTGGGTTTTTAATTTAAAAAGGATTTCAAGAACTTTTTCTCCTGAAACGTTAAATATTTAAGTTTCTTGGAAAACAAACTGGTACATAAAGAAATGCTTTGTTCAAATAGTATTGCAAGAGAGTCGGGCATTTTTCATTAACTGAAAAAAAGAAGAAATTCAATAGATAATTATTTGGACTCCAAAGAAATGTGTTAATTAACGTTAAACAACCGCGCTTTGTACTTGCATAATTAAAGATAAACTTGCTTTTACTGCTTTCTATGCCTTTTTTATAATGAAAGGTAGAGTAAATTTCTGGTAAAAATATACCGAGAAATACTAATGAAGGAGCGAATAATTTACTTTTAGATTGTTTTCAGTTTCTATTCAAACATAAATATAATAATAACAACACACTGAAAGTACTTGAAAATAAAAAAAAAACACACATATGTAACTGGCCTGATTACCCAGAAATCGCAGCCACATGCACATTCTAGACAAGACTGAAATAAGTAGTACGAATCGATAAAGGTCAGCCTTCGGAAGAGAGTGCCCACTTATATATACCTCGCTAATCAATCACACTGCGGCAACTTCAGCGACAACAGCGTTTTCCTCTCTCGCGTCGCGGGATCAAAAGTGGCCTCTGCTCCTGCAAAACAATTCTCGAAAATATATAATTCATAAGGCCGTGAAAAATTCCAGGGCAAAAGTTTTAAAAGTGAATCCGGATATCTCCTAGGAGGAAATCTCTCTCTCTCTTTCTTTCCTCCCGACGGTATTCCATCCATAAGTGATGCCTACAGTCGCGCGCATTAAATCAGCTATCTAAACTGCGCTCCTTTGTTTTCCAAGACTGAGAGAGGGAGATAGAGAGAGAAAGTTTCTGCCGCTACTCACTCGACTTTTTTCCGCGCGACTCGGAAATTTTTCGGCCACTTTGAGAGTCTGTCAGCTACTGGAAGCACAAGGCTGCTTTCTTTCCTTTAGATGGAGGTCCATTGCTTGCGCTCTTGCCCCGCGCGTATCTCTTTTCTCGTCCGGACTCGCTCAGCTGGACATTGTTGACGCAACCGGGGCGAGATAGCGAGAGGGATAGAGAACGGAAAGCGGAATTTCCAAAGGAGTCTCGATAGCTTTTCGCAATGATTGCGATTCGTATTAACTCGAGAATCTAATATCGAAGATCGATATTCGCTGCGGATTAAAATCATTCCTGGAAAATTGAGGATTACGTTTGTGAGTGCGTTTTTATTTTTTTTATAAATTTGAAAATACTCTTGTCTAAAATGATAATTCGTTTCTAAAGAAATACGAATGAAAGGCTACGGAATAATACAGAACCGAATATCAATGCATCTGAATGTCTGACGGCATCTCACATCGCACTACTTATTCAGCCAATAAATTCATCCATATATACAGTTACGTCTTCGCGTTACTGCATGATCTATAACTGCGTATTTTCATGCTGATTTTTGAAAAAGAACTGTATTTCTAGTACCGGATTGTATGCGTAAGCAACAAATTTGATTTATAGAATCTTTTATAAGTGCATAAAGTGTTCAAAATCATTTCATTCGTTCTTATATATTTTTATTTTAGTCAAATGATATTACTGTCTGCTATTGTATTTTTTATTATTACGAGTTTATTTTTTCAACGAAGATCTTTTTACTTTTTTGTAGGGACTAATAAAATCATTTGATAGAAAGAGAATTCGTTGAATACATTAAAGTAAAGAAGAATACATATATTCTTATTGAAATATGAGAGCATAAATAAAAATTTAACTCAGACATGTCATTTAGCAGTACCGTATACTATTCCAGAAAATATATCCTAAAATTTAACGCTTTAGACAAAAGAGGATATAATTCAATTTTTATGTTACTCGTGAAACTGAAATGTCCACTTTCCAACATTTTATATTGCACTATAAGTGAAATGTACTGTATAGAGTATCATTTAATATTGATATAGTAGAATTACTTTAGTATATCTCACTATATCTGAATAAAATTTTATTTTCAACCCAGTACAACACTTTATCAGCAAAAATTTCAACGAAGCACATAATTTAAATAAAAAAACGAAAATATAGTATATCTAACTCTTTCGATAAGATGGAAAGCAAAACAGTCCCATCCCGTTACACCAACCCGGAGGAATTAAATGTACCTTGAAAGAATCTTAAATCACGGTTACCCACTCGGCGATACCATCTCGAGCCTACCTACACACGTACCCCCATCTATATATCCCACTCCAGGTCGATTAAGAATTACTCAGCCATAAACCCTGGCAATCCGATGACCTTCTCCTCCTCCGCTGCGGACACGTGCGCCGGAAAAGAAAGGTAAGAAGAAGCTCGCTCGCTTGCACGAGGAAGACAAGAACAACAAGACATAGCGACAGAAAAAGTGGGCGAACCGCCGCCGCCGGCGGCTCATTCAATTTCGCCGTACACGCGCTCTCTCGCGTGGCATTCGAGGATACAATTATGCTCCCTTTGCCACACACCGGGCTCTCTCTCTCTCTCTCTCTCGCTTTGACTCATTTACAAGACTTCCTTTCTTCGCGGGCGCCCTTTTGATGCGCCGCGGCGGCGCTCTCTGCAAATGGCTTTTGTTTCGCTTAATTTACTTCTCGCGCGCGAGCTGCGCGGGATTAACCAGAGCTGGGTGTCGGGTGAGTTACAATAAATTATCATAAAAATTGCAGCACGTTGCTGAGGAGAGCTGGAATAACCCGAGATGTTTCAGGACGGGCTGTGGTGGGTGCAACGGGACTTTTTTTCATGCCTGGTTTGAAGGCAAGTTGGTTTAATTAGCAGAAGTTTATGAGAGGTTTATTTAAATGTGGCCGAGTTTTAATAATTGTACAAGGTAATAGAGATTTTTGTAAAATTTCATCATAAAAATGATTTTTTTTACCTTTTACGCTAATTTTAATGCTGTTTTAACTGAAGATTCGTTGCAAAGCTTTACCTTTCGTTAGAATATGAAAGTTCGAAATCACCTGGACAGACTAATCGCGAAATGCATTGCAGTTTGACACTTATTGTAAATAAGCGAATATTATAAAAAACAAAAGCTCCAGGGAAAAATATAAGGAACAGACAATTATATTGCAACCCTTTCTCCGATCGACTAATAGACAGTGCAGTACTTTTCATTGAGCTCCTGATATCAGCGAAGCTTTATACGAAAATCCTTGCTGAAACGAACAACATAATCGCTCCTTAAGCTGGTCAGTTTTTAATTTTCATCAAAATCGTTTTATTTCGGCACAATCGTACGGAACTGATGGAGTACATCAACTCGAAGTCCACCGAGACCGTCATCACCATAGACACGTGTCTTACCGTGGTACAAGGAGACGGCGTAAGTGACGACGACGGGAGGGCCGGTAACATGATAGAGAGTCACCTCTGTTATCGTCGTTCGACATAATGTACATCGTCGTCATGTACCATCGTGACGCTATAGTTACACCGACGTCTTGAAGGAATTTCGTTCACTCGTGGTTATATTATACATCCCCTTGGCCATGCAACTGGTAATGCTATGTTATTTTGTACTCTTTATCGAACTCCTGCCGGGATCAAATTTCTGATTCCTTATTTTTTCTTTTTTTATACGAGATCGTATTTTCAAAAAGCTAACGGTATAAGAATCCGTCAAAAGATAAATATAACACCGCTTCAGCACTTCACAAAGAATTTTTGAAAAAGATTCGTTTAAAATATACTCATCATTATTGCAAAAAAATAGCATTACACTTACACGGCGAGTGAGAACGTTTATCATAAGATACTCCTTTCAAGAAGGAACGGAGAGGATTCTACGTGCGCCATCTCCGGAGCACGTACAATCTGAAAGTAGTGTGAGTGGTAGGTGCACTTTAATTTCAAAAATAGAAAAAAATAGAACGACCTATTTTCGATGTGCGACGAGCGGGCTTACATCATTGGAGAGAGAAGAGAGAAAGGATGAGTGTAAACTCGACGGTTTTGTGGCAAAAGTATCCTACTTAATGATCTAAGTTTACAGCTGGAGGAAAAAAGTAGGTCGTAGCCCGTCCCCCTACGCGCGCGTTATCTAAGACGCATATTTTTGTTTTTTTTTTTTATTACTCCTTTTTCGAGTGGATGCTGCTTTTGACAAACTAATTGGACGCAAAAATAATGATCCGTTGTAAATATGTACGTTTGATAATGTCGTCAGAGAAGGATGGTTTGGATTATCGCTTCGGAATTTGTTTGTCGCTGACGTCAATCGCAGGACGATAATTTAATTCGGCTCTCAATAATACAAATGTATTGCCTAAATTGATTTTAGTTAATTGAGTGCAATCGCTGCGCGCGAACGAAATATGTGTGAAACATTGCTAAAGAGATAAGGAGAGTAAAACTTTACGTGGAAATGTATTTTATCGTTGACCAGTGCATTAATGCAAAGTTAACTAATTGAAATTCAATTCGGTGCTCTCATTGATTTTCATTGCCCCGCGCCGCGGGGTTTGCTTATGATAAAATTTCGCAGACGGTTAGTTATGAGTCCAAGATAAAACTGGGAAATCAAATTACATTTTAAGCTTGCTAAATTATTCAATGTTTTTGTTAATTCATTTTTGTCATGTTTAGATAGTTTATTTACGAACATATTACAATGTTAATGTTTATTCTGGAAAATTAGTTTTGTCATCAAGCCTATATCTAATGTTAAAATATTTTTCAACTTACGTATCATTATTTAAAAAATAAAAATAAAAAATATTTAATATCAAAATAACAATTTTTACATTCTAGTACGTTGACAAAAGAGTAGTTGCGAATGTTAATAAACACTTTCGTTTCTACAGCAACGAATTTGTATATATGTTTAACAAACTTTCCACTTGGATTCTTATACATACTTCACGAAAGGGTTAACATTAAAAAGTGTGACTTCTGAAAAACTTCTTTAACAACTTTGTTTGCAAAATGAACATTTTACTCTCTCTCTATGTGCATAATATAATTTGTATGTACAATTTTGACCGATAGTTTGGCAGATAGCGCATTCGCCACCTCGGCCGATCACTGAGGCTAACTTCTTGGATGGGTGACAGCGTTTTTTTCTGCAACTTCCTCGTATGATCGATTAGTTGAATTGCCGTCTGACAAATTGGGCGAGAGGTGTGGATAAATACAGTTTCAGTGTCTAAGCCTACGGAATGTGACCTAGACGTCCAAACTGAATTATTCCAATACACCGACCATCCCAGGGCGGGTTTTCCTAATTAAGATTTATCCCACGTGGTTTGTCTATCGGTTTTCCCCGCTCCACAGGCATAACCTTGGGCGAATGCGGATTGGCTGAGGTACGAAAGAAAGGTTTATAGGAAGGTCCATACTCCACAGGAAAATATATAGGTTCTGTGTAAAAAATAGGCAATTGAAAAATAAAGGTGTGGAAGGATACGCGCTAGGCCAGTAGGCTGCGTGGAAACCATCATTTTTTTTTTTTTGTATGTACAATTTTATTTGCAAAATAAACGAGCAAGGCTGTTTTAAAGTATTTCAAGAAATAAATATTCATACAAAATTGAAAAAATCTTTAAACTGCTAAAAAACAAAAGAAAATACACAATACCTTCCTCGGTGAAAGAAACAAAAACAAATCAATAAATTTATCCCATTATCTTATTCTTCTCATTACACGGCATATCTTCTCACTGCAAAGAGGTATTGGCTGTCGACATTTTAATTACTGCTATCCATCAGCCGTAATTACGACTATCGCAAAAAGGGGAACGCGGAGGGAAAGAGAGGAAGAGAACTCGAGCAAAACTCTAATTGTCCCGGGCGAGTCGAACGCGCATTACCATAACACTTAAAAAAGAAGAGCGCGCTCGCTCGCATATGGGACGCAACTTTTCTCATAACGAGTTCCCGGGCGTTAAAACTCTCGTCTATGTGGATATCGCAGCCGCCGCTGCGCGAAAATAGATGCTCGAAAGCGGCTATATTTCTTCCACTTTCCAGCGCTCGGAAGCGCAGCTTTTTTCTCGATTCGCGAGCGCGCGGTTCATGCAAATTCAGGAACAGGCGATGGCCATTGTGCGCGTGTGGACACACACGCTCGAAAATGCAATCGAAGTTGGAGAAGAGGGGGCGGATATAGCGTCGGTGGACGGGGGAATGAGTACAAACACGGCGGGGGTTAAGTGTATTTTTAGATAAGGGGCGCGCGGCGCGACGCGTTCGAAATAGTCGGGCGCGTATTTGCATTCTGGAGAGCCGAGGCTCTTCTTATCTCTCTCCCTCTCTGTGTTGGTGTTTTTCTGCAATTATAGGGGTTTTCGAAATGTTGAATTTTCGGGGTATCGGTGTATTTTATCGGTGTGTTTTAGATAGGGGTAAAGTTTACAGTTGCAGTGCATTTCTTTTTTTAAACAGTTTTGTCGGGAACGACTATAGGATATACTAAAAAAGTTAATCTTTCACATTTCTCTTGGAAAAGTGTACCTATATGAAAATACACGCTTTTTCATCCGCGTAACATTTATTCACACAAGCCATATTGATACCGGTCTACTAAACCTTCGAAACTACTCATCTCGACAAAAGCCCCGACAACCCCGCACGAAAAAGGCATAGCGACGTCTATTTTCCTCGAAGCATCGAGACCAAGATTAAAGACCTCTGCGAACCCGAAAAAAGAAGATTCCCACCTACCCGCCGGGATATAGAAGGCGGGCGCGCAAAAATCTTAAATTTCCTCTCCAATATCGGGGTTAAAAAGCGACTACTAACGTATACGTCCATCGAGAGAACAACTACTAGGCTACGTGTGCAATTTTACGCGCGATATTAAAATGCTTTTAGTCTGATTATTTTTGACGCCGCGGAGGGAAGCTTCTGTTTTCAGCACTTGACACACGAATGGGCATTTTTAAGGTAAGACGGTCGCTGAATTATGCTTCGCGTCGACGCGTGGAGTGCCCCCCCCCCCCCTCATCGCTCTCTCTCTCTCTCTCTCTCTCTCTCTCTCTCTCTCTCTCTCTCTCGGTCTTCTCTCGGTCTATTTTTAGCAAGAGAAATTACTTGACTTCACGAGTGTTTCTTAGGGATGATGTACATGTGTTTTCGCGAATGAGGTCTATGTTTAGCGTAGGATATACATTATGAAGGTTTTTATTATAATTTTGTACGGATGTCGCGGAGTAATTTGAAATTATGTAATAAAGTACTGAGAATTATTAATAATTTATAATGCAATTTATGGGATGTACATTCTATGAAATAGCACAATTATTAATAATAATTATTTACATGTATATTAGCTATTGCGTAATAGTACATTATGTAACAAGGGACTAAAGTCGCAGATTATTCCCGCGGTTGAGTTCACTGCCCGAGCGAGCGTATAGCGAAACGAGGGCAGTGATCACCCAAGGGAATAATCGACTTTAGTCCCGTGTTACATATATAGTACTTTATTCCCATCGCCACTCTGGCCACTTCATAGATTTGATAAGTTATTTTGTATTTATGTGTTATAATTATGTTAGTTTTAACCCAATTCACACCATAAATTGTTCCCACTAATTTACTTTATTCCCGCATAATGCGGGAATAAAAGTACTTTATTCCCGCTAATTTACTTTATTCCAACTAATTTACTTTATTCCCGCATTATACGGTAATAAAGTAAAAGAGGAGTCAGACGCCACTTTGCAGGATATAAAATGGCCATTATAGTAGAGATGGAAATAAATAATTATACACGCTTGTTTAAAGGGTGTACTCTGTAGCAATCCTTGAAGAAAAAACACCAAAATTGGGTGCGAATTGAGACATTTTGAGTGCTACTAGAGTTGTGCGGTACATCAATGTCCGAAAAGTAAGGGAGAGAGTATATATAAGTATTTTATTATTATTCAAACGAATTCAACTCCGAATATGCCAAGGGAATGATGTATGCTCAACATTATTTATATATTTGTCAATGTGTACAGAATTCTCACAATAATCACCATTAATACATAATGTTTTCCATGGTAGTACCTGCACGGATAGAATTTTTCAAGAAAAATTACCGTGAAATTCACGGTAATCAGAGACTACCCAAATTTCTGGGAATTTTTACTGTTTTCACGATAATTTTTACCGGAAATCACGGTAATTTTTAAATGTCATAATTTTTGTGCACCTACACAGAGAAAAGAAAATCTTTACTGTTAACGAATGGACGTTTGGATATGGACAAATGGAATGCTCATTTATAGTTAGACAAATTCGTTAACAGTTAAGTTTGAGTTATTTACTCAAACGATTCGTGACTTACCTGTTAACGAATTTGTCTAACTATAAATGAACATTCATTTGTTCATATCCAAACGTCTGTTCGTTAACAGTAAAGATTTTCTTTTCTCTGTGTATATATACAGTTTGTAATTCTCCCGAACAATCTGTAAAATTACGACGTCACCTTCCAAGAAACCACTGCAAACCCTCGCCACATTAAACTTCCAGAACCCCGTCCACCGATATATACCTGCACGCGCGCATGGCACCTCTCCGCCAAATTATTCCGTATTCATCAACCCCATCTGACCCTCCATCACACGTCTATTTTCTCGAAAGCTCCTCGCCTCTACCGACACTCATGCCACTCCCACCTCCCTACTACCATAAACTAAACTTTATATCTATTTTCCGGCGCTTTCTCCTACCGTCATCACAGCTGAACGGCGGCACGTGGGAGCTGGGCGAGGTGCTTTGCGACTCCTGGGTCTCGCTGGACGTCCTCCTCTGCACCGCGAGCATCCTCTCACTCTGCGCCATATCCATAGACAGGTAAAGGAAACTTCTTCTTCACTTCTGCGCCATCACCGTATTACTCGCGCCCTCCTATGTGGCAATCGAGTCACGCGCGGTTTGGAACGAGCTGATTATGCCGCGACGTGCTCTCCTCTCTCTATATCTCTTTCTCCTGTATATATTGTATGCGCGAAGAAGAGAGGATGGAGGCTGGCTGAGCTGCAGCGCTGCATGCGTGTGGCTTTTATATGAGCTTCTGCAGCTTGTTTTTGTTTCGTCGAGAGGAGAGAGAGAGAGTGAGACAGTGCGCGGCAGGCTGCGACTGCGATGTTTGAGTTCGAGTTGGAGAAGTTTTCTCGTTTGGAGGGAGGAGTGATGAGAGCAACAGTGATAGAGAAAGAGAGAGTTGGTTGACTGGTAATGGGGTTTTTAGTATGCTAGGTGATACTGTTGCTGACGGAGATTTCAATTAAGAGTTTTGCAAGTAGATCATTCAATAGAATGTTTGCTGCTCTGGAGCTACTGATGTAATTTAATAAAAAATATTATTGTAATAATCGTATTTGATGTATTAAATGAAAAAAGTTAAATTCATATAATAATTATTTAATATTCAGGGGTTTCACTTTAACGTTCAAACGAGAAGCTCAATTAAAATTACGCTATTCCAGTAAAATCGATCGACGTATCAAATTTTGGAATAAATTAATTCAAAATAAATGTTCTATTTACGCGAGAAAAAAATAGTAAGGGAATATATTAAGTAGTGTCGAAAAGCGATTCTTCGCTAAACGGAAATTGTGAGAAACGCAAGCGACGCTTCAGAAAAATACATGTAGGTATCAGGGGACGGTAAGACAATGCCTTGATGGACTGCTTGGCATCTGCTTACACGACATCATATACCTTATTCATGTTACGCCAACTGAACTTCGATCGCGTTTTACCCCCAATTTGCATATCCGTTTGATCCATACTCTCATGAAATATTTATTAATAATTAATATTGTTAAATTTTCGAAACCAATATACACACACACATACACACACACACACACACACACACTCCGCAAATTGCTTTTCGATAATCGCCATATAATATCGCTATTGAAACGGCATTACATAACATTGCATAACGCCCCAATAATCGTAAAAAACGCAGTAAAATAGCAAATTGTTTTCTCGATTATCGCCCACTCACTTGTTAAAAACGATAGATACCCCTTCCCTCGCTTCTAAATAAACATAATACCGATTATTCAGCGGCCATAATATAGCTCGCGCCTATTCCCCCGGCCGCGCGCGCGCTGTTAATAACTCCACAATCGTTGAATAAATTACGGGGCGATCGAATTTATTCGTGGCCCTCGGGCGTAATAAAGGAATCGATAATCGGGCCGCTCGAAATTTGATTAAAATCGCACGCTCCACCCACTGACGTATATAGATACATGTGTATATATTTGCTGGAACCGTATATTATCTATAAATCCTATCAGCATTGCGCGCATATAATATACATGTATGTACGTATCCGGGCTGGTGATAAAACGTACTCGCACCACGCGGTGTCTAAGTCAACGGGCAATTATTTATATAATTGACACGCGATAAATCGAGCCACATCCCCCTCCTCCGCATAGAATCAGCGCGCGCGCGCGTGTGTATGTTATCCGCGTTGACGCGCAATCCGTTCGTTTATATTGATACACGGCGTTATTATGAAGGCATTGAAAGCATACCCCATATATATGAATTTTGTATTATTTTTATGAGTTATTCATACGAATCTATTAGGAACGAAGTGCTATCCAATCATTTTTCTCTTACGTTGATATATGATTCTAATGACGAGTGTAATTTGATCTTCTTTTACATTCTTTTATTAAAATTTATTTTCGGTGATAAGTGAAAATGTTTTTAAAAGAAATAAATAAATATTTTTATCACGTTACTTGTATAATTGAACTTTTTCATTTTCACATTGTATTTTTATTGACCGAACTGCTCGAATAAGTATTATTTTTTTAATTACAGTTGACAATATCGCTTCAACCCCGTTGTAATTAATTTTAGTTTTTCTGGGTTTCGATAAAATAGCTTCCCTCCTCTCGCTCTTAGCCGCGCGAAGTGACCTTCCGCATCGACTCCTTTCCTCATCCTCCTCCCCCTTTCCTATTTAATTCCAGTATTATTGCGGTTTATTGAAGGAGACTTCGGGCCGAAGTCGAGAATTGCTTTATTTTTTTTGGGACTCGATACTGTTGCGCTACTTCCGCCCGAGCTGCAGCTGCTGCTTCTCTGAAATTCTCTCTTGTTTGGCTTGAAGCTTTATCAGTACGCGCGTGTGCGCCCTTCGCGCGTAATTTAATTTCGCAATGCTCGTATTATCCTTTTTTAATGAAAATCTTGAATGAGTGTCGTAGAGATTTATTCGTGGACTCTGGTTATGCGAATTAATATGAATTAGAAAATATTAGTGCCGTATATTAAAATTGATAAAACAATATAGACTAAAGGAAATCATAAAATATTATAGATCTTAAAACATTCTATACACTAACAAGGACAACTGCAGTTTCGCTTTATTCATGAATAAAGCGACAAAATCAAAAGTAAAATATTATAAAATACTTTTATTAAATTGTCATCGTTAATAATTGAATAGTATGTATAATAAGAAAACTCCATAAAACATGTACTAAAATTTTTATTGTTTTAGCTCTAAAAAACATTCTGATCGTTTGATAATAATAATCTCATAACGATTTGAACAAAACATGAGTGATAAATCGCGTGAAAAATTAATTCTTAATTAAAACTCCGCTGAGAGAAACATAATCGATTTTTACTTTCATTCGCGCTGATAGGTTTTCAAACTTCACTGAAATCTGTCAATATATAAGCTTCAGCGCGGAAGGAAAAGAATTTAAATCAAAAATACATATGAAATTCCATGACAAGAATAAATATAAATTTATTGCGTTTTTCGATGTTGCCAAATGCAACTGATTTCTCGACGTAATGTGAAATCAATGTCAATATTTTCTTCCGAAGAAAATGTTAGAATAAAAAATGTGAAAAAAGTCTGTAAATCGTTTCAAAATTTGCTATTCTTCTATATCGATTCATTTTTATTGCTTTTCATTTAGCTAATAAAAACTTGAGAAGAATAGCGCAATATTAATGGTATCTATTTATTCAACTGCTTGTGTAGAAAGCTTCGATATTTTCCAAATAGCTTTTCTTTCAGTTTTTGTGAATTGTTCTCCTGTCCAATGAATAACCATAGTGTAGTAAAATTTCAGACTATTGATTTTATCAGATTTAGTCAATCAAACACGAACATAAAGTTTTATCTTACACTATTAAATCGATGAGCTATTGTAAAAAAAAAAAAAAAACAATTCGTACAACAAAATAATCGAAAAAGTAAAAAACGTTTTTAATTTTATCAAACTTTACAAAAACCTTCCTAATAACATATAAAACGCCTCCGTTACTTTAGTACTTACAGCTAATTGATTGCCTGCCTTGACGAGTGTTTTTAGTATGATTAACGTGTATTTTTGTGAACAAGTTTTATATTTCACATACGGTATGTATACAATAGGAACCCCTAAACAAATCGTTTCCCCGTTAAAAACATTCTATCCATCGAACACTATCCCTCGTAAAAATACAATTAAAAAAAAGCTTATCTCACATCCGGAACTGTCTTACCACCTTAGGTACCTAGCAGTCACCCAGCCGCTGATCTACTCGCGTCGCCGGCGCAGCAAGCGGCTCGCCGGCCTCATGATCATCATCGTCTGGATCCTGGCCGGGGCGATCACTTCGCCGCCGCTTCTCGGCTGCTTTCCTCGTGCTCGCAACACCGTGGAGACGGAGAAGAAGTGCTCGTACAACATGGACTCGTCGTACGTGATATTCTCGGCGATGGGCAGTTTCTTCCTGCCGATGCTCGTAATGCTCTACGTCTACGGCAGGATATCCTGCGTGATCGCCAAGCGGCATCGTAGCCTCGAATCGACGGACGCAGTCAGTGCCGGGGATTACCACAAGAATAGCAAGCAGAAGGGACTAGCGGGCACGGAGCCGACGAATTATCCCAGGGCACATCGGAGGTCGCAGCGACGGCATTTTCATGCGGTGAGTATAGTTGGGGGGGATTGGTATCTTTATTCAGTCACAATATTTATGGTAAAAGTTCAACTCACTTTGGTAAAACTCTTGTGTTTCTGTCCCTTCCGAAGGATCTTGATAAAAAGAAAAAAAAAAGAAAAAAGAACAATGTGTAAGACCTACGTGTCTTACATACTTAATGTAGTGGAAAACTCCATTTAAATTACCTTTCAATGTCTGCGAGTTAGTTGTGCTGTTACAGGCGCGTAATGATAGTACAAATTGAGATTAGATTAAAGTAAACCCTGGTAGAAAATTAACTATATTTTATAGCTAGCGTGTTTATTGAATGGAAGCATTTTTATCAAAAATCATAATGCAAAAATAATATAATTTATCTAAAAGTTCTACTATTACTTAAAATACATATTTTATGAAGTGTAAATGCCATCATTTATTTCGGATTGGTACATAATTATATATAATTATGAAATACAAGCAATGTTCGTTTTTAGCCCTAAAGTTAACTGAAAAATAGCTAGCTTCTGGTTAATATTTCTATCAGGAAATGAATTGCGTTATAAGAAATGCTTAAATAAACGTATGTTTTCTTTTACGACAACATAAAATAACGTTTTTACAAAATTTTATTTGTATACAATTAAATAGCTATATTTTGGAGTTGCTACTTGGAATTTCGGTAGAATACGTATAGTAGACATAATAGTATCCCATTAACTCTTGGGAGCTTGTTCGTATTTACTTAGGCGTATTTCATCGATATTATTTATATGACATTCTAATTGCAAGTTACACAGCCATTGAGTTGAATAAGCTGCGTTGATATAGGTAATTACGTGTTCTTGACGTTAAATCAATAATATCTGTATGTACTATTGCATTATATGTTTGTCAGTTAAAGATCATAATTATATGTATATAGGGTTATTTTTCATCGGCGATATTTAATCGCGCTCTATTCTGTTCGTATCAATTAATCTATATTTTTCCAATAAGACTCTCTATAGGTTTCGTACATTATGCCCAATATTATTCTCGTTACCTTTGCGTGCATCATTGTTATCCTCCATCGATTCGCATAATTTATTTTTTTAATATTTAATTTTATGGTATGTAATTTGTTTTCGCAAATATCTCAACTAATGACCGACTCCAGTTCAATATATAATCGGATTATATCTTTCCCTACCGTAACATTTTCTCCAGTGACTTGTACAGAATATGCTATTTCGAAGACCTTCGGGCAAAATCGATACGCAGAAGGACTTTTGAAATTAATCGACATAAACCCTTCCTGAAAAAAAAATCGCGCAAACATTTGTATTTATATATATTAAAGAAATATTTATAAATAAGATATATCTAACTCTAAATAAAGTTAAAATAATTAATTCAACATTCGAGAAAATAAAAATCGCCTATCACGATTTATCTCAATCTCCGTTCTATTACGTAGAAAAAATAAAAGTTGAGTGCTTTTATTATAGAATTCTAAAGTTATTCTATACAATATCGGTGTCCCAAAGGTCTGATGGCCACATTAGACTGACTCTCATAATACTATACTATTCCCAAGATTTTATCTCTTATTGCTGTTCTGCGCTTGTTTAGAATAAACAAAACATAATACATTTAAATGAAAAATGGATCAGTGAAAAAAAAAAGTATATTTCTCACTGAAAAGAATGTTATTATATTATGCATATATATATTCACAAACGCTCACGGCTCTCTGCAAACGAAACAGAAAACCCAAGCAAACACATATTGCAATTCACCCGAGACCTCATAAAACAAGCTGAAAATGACCCACAAAAATTCCGCAAAGCCCCTAAAATGAGCTAAATAAACAAACGCAAAAATTGATTTCGTCCTGCCCCTCCATTCCCTCGCTGGCGCGCATCTCCCAGATGTCATCATGCATCGCGGCGGGTGACGCGTAAAAAGAGTCAGCCGTAAATCAGTCGGGAAAGCCGCCATTACTACGAGCTCTCTCTCTCTCTCTCTCTCTCTCTCTCTCTCTCTCTCTCTCTCTCTCTCTCTCTCTCTCTCTCTCTCTCTCTCTCTCTCTCTCTCTCTCTCTCTCTCTCTCTCTCTCTCTCTCTCTCTCTCTCTCTCTCTCTCTCTCTCTCTCTCTCTCTCTCTCTCTCTCTCGTGCGCACACCTCCATATATATGTGTGTGTGTGTGTGTGTGTACGTGAAATTTTCTCCCCCTTTTCCAGCACTTCCGGGACAACATCATACGTCCCTTCCTCGCCTCGCCCCTCTGTACAAATGAGTCCTGCGTGACTCTCTCCCTCTCTCTTTCTCTCTCTCTCTCTAACTCTAGCGGCTGGTCGTTAGCGGGGCGTCCTCGAATTGCTTTTCACGCGGGGCTTTTCTTATTTCACTCCGCAGAGTGCTCCTCGCGTACATACTGCGGAATTTAGAGCGTTTAATTGCGCGCGTGCAAGAGAGGGAGAACGGATGACGAGGGGAAAAAAGAGGCGAGATTCGGCGTGTCTGTTGTCTGTTTGTCGGCGTGCGCGTGGGATTGCGTGGAATGTTTCGCGCTTGCTTAGAAGGATTTGCGCGAGGAGTCGGAGGGGCGCGCAGGTTATTAGGTCGGCAAAGAGAGAATTTGTTGTTTCTTATTAGCTGGCCAGTCGTGTGAAAGGCGCCGTGCAGGCGTGAGTTACGTGAGTTGCGAAGGAAAGTGAAACGTGCTGGCGTTTGAGTAAGCGAAAAATTTCATTTAAGGGGCGTTTAATTTTAACGAAATAATTTAATTCTCGTCGTGCGGTTGAGGGGTGGCGAAAAAAGTGTAAAAAGGTTCATTAAAATAATCTGTTTTTAATCTTTCCCTTTGGATACTATTGTTTATTTAACATCAATTATGTTTTATTAATTTTTGTATGCTTGTTGTTTTATTCCGATTTTAATTAATATAACCATCAACCAAATTGTTATTCTTGAAAAAGACATTTATGTATATCGTCGCGCGGTACGAAAAAAAAACCAACATAAGTTCTCGCGCGAAGAAAAGACAAAGTTGGGCGCTTTTTGACTTTTCTTCGCGCGAAACTTAGAAGTTGGTTTTTTTCGTATATGTGTCTATATGTATGTGTCTATTCGTATATGTGTATATATATATATATATATGTGTGTGTGTGTGTGTGTGTGTGTGTGTGTGTGTGTGTGTAAAAAAAAACATTATATAATACAATACTTGAGAAAGATCCCTATACATGTGATACATTTGGAAAAACCTATAAATGACAAGATACGCCTGACCATATTTATTTTATTCTACTTAAATCAGTGTACGTAAGGCAAACTTAGTTTTTGACATTTGATCATGGTCGATCATTTATTGAGGATTTATAAAAAAAATTACAGGGATAAAATCACAGTTTTTTGCGACAGCGAAGAGAATTTCAGAGAATTTTTTTACCCGGTTGTCAGGCAAAGTTTTGGTTCCGATTAGCGAAAAAAAAGTTATTTACCACCGACGCAAAGATAGTATCGACGCCCCCTACAAAAACTATCGCATTTCGTTGCTGTCCCACGAAGGCTAGCACGTTTTGGAAAAACTGCAACGAAAACTACAATTATTCAAGATTGTTCACCGATTACTAGTACGGTTCGCGAGTTTGCGACGATTCGCAAGCTTGCGACGAAAACTAACAATATTCACGGTGACCGCGCTAATTTTTGAATGCAAATCAATCATTGTTTTTCTTCTTGCCTAAAGCCCACCATGAAAAATTCCAAAACGAATATAAAGAATTGTTCCATCAGGCTAGGATTTTAAGATATCTGAAGTGTAAGATTTTTGAAATATCTTCAAATACAAACTGAAAAAATATTTTGTATCAATATAGTCTACAAAATAAAGTAGCACTTGTTTGTTCCCTTCAAGATTCACTTTGGATCATTCTGCTACGATTTTTTTCTCCGAGATTTAAATGTGTGAATTTTGTAACAGAAATAACGCATTAGATATTAAGAATACTATAAGTTTCCAAGATTCACAGATTTAGATCTCGGAAAAAATGTAGTAGAATGGTTCAAAGTAGATCTTAAAGGGAACAAGTAGTACCGTATTATTTTGTTGTATTTTAAGACGTCCTAAAAATGTTATAGATTCTTCCGGTATCTCAAAATCCTAACGTGATGCAGCAATCGTGTGTAAAAGGCTAGGATTTATAGCACCATAGTGGTCTAGTCAAAAGAACAGACCACTTTTTTATATTTGTGGGCCTGTCTTCTTACTTTAAGTATTATTTAATGCCTGTCTGAAACTCTATTAAAATATAAAAAGATATTTGTAAATTATGAATTATTATTCTAAATCTCAAAAGACACACATTTTACGAATATAAACAAATAGTTTATTTGTAACATGATGCTACTATTTCTCGTAATCTCCTAAGAAGTGCCAGTTTTCCTCGTAACCTCGCGAAATTTATAGTTTTCGCTGCAAACACTGAAACGCTTTAGTTTTCGCTACAAACGCTGAAATGAGCTAGTGTTCCTCGAAACCTGAATTGTACTACTTTTCGTAGGAGGCGTCGGTATACACTCTGATAATATATTCCCTCATGAATCATCGCAAATTTAAACTGTGAATTATATTTATTCACTGCACTGACATTCATCGGCCCTCAAAGGATCCCCGGCCCAGTATTGTTTATTTTCTAAAGGGAGCTACTAAAAATACTTTAAACGCTACTTTCTCTAACATGATTACTTAAGGACGTTCTCCGAGAAAACGATTTTCTTGTGATTTTCCTGAAACTTGCAGAAAATGTTTGATTTTTAGTCCTTAGTACATGCTTCAAAGCCCCACGTCCAAAACAGTATTCAAAATAAAAATATTTGATTTCAAAGTTTCAGCGTTAACATGGGATCCCTATCTAAGCTCGTTGGAAAAATACACTTTAATTTACTGTAAAAGAAGTTTTCTTTGTGATTTTTTTTCAACCATGGGATATAAAACTAGAAATCGAGAGAAATAATATGGTAAAACAACCATGTTATTTGTATATCTATATATAGTCACACCGTGTAAGTGGTATTTATTTAAAATATCGTATTGACATTTTTTTTTCTTACGTCGTCATTTTTTATTATTTTTAGAGTAGTGTATAGAGACTCGTGAAGGGTTTCCATCATAAATAATATTTTTAGATCACAATTTTTGCGATATTGATGAAGTTGAGCCGGAGAACGTCCTTAAAGTTATCATTATTTCCAGTATTTAGTTACCAAAGTTACCAAATTTATTTCCATTATTCAAAATATTCTCGATCGATATTCTAAGACTCCAAATCAATGTAAAAACCGCTGCCAATTCATTGGCAGCTTCCTCAAACTAATTTATCAATTCCTTTTTTTATACTTTTTAATAAAATAATTTTTTTCTCAAAAAGAAATAAAGAAAATTTATTGAAATTTTTTAACCAAATATAGTTCTTAATAAGTGTAATAAGTGGTTGCCTATATCGCAAACAAAATAGTCTATAAATTTCAAGCTTCTGCGTGGAGTCGTCATTTAGAAATTACGATTATCAAAAAAAAAACGTAAAAAAGTTATCCTTAAATATATCTAAAAATCATGAGACAATTCTTTTACCTAAAGGAGTTATACAATAAATATATAAACTCTACATTTCCACAAAATTTCAACATGATTAAACCGATTTTTTTTCTCTAGTTATCAGGCGACCAAGAAAGAAACATTGTAAAATACGAAAATTTCAATATCAAATATTTCAAAAAGTAATCGTACGATCATGGTGAAAATGCGCACACATATTATCTATATCACATACAAAATTGTCTATAAATTTGGAGCTGATACATCGAGCCGTTTTCGAGTAATTACGATTTGAAAAAACAAAATTAAAAATTGTTAACCTCAAATATCTCTGAAATTTATGGACAAATCGTTTTGTCCAAAGAACTCGACCGAAAGCTATCCAAAATCTACCCCTAGAAGAAATTTTAAAGCGATTAATCCAATTTTACTCCAGGTAGCGTGCAACATCATTTTTTTCGGTTTTCAATTTTTTTCTCAAAAACTAATCAACAGAATGGATTCACATTCTTACAGAATATAGCTATTTATATTCTGCATTATCATAATTTTTTTCAAAAAAATTGACCGTTTAGTTTGGGAGTTATAAGCTTTAAAAAAAAAAAAGCACGTTTTTGTTAAAAACAAAAGAACTGTGATAGCTAGAGAATTTTTGTTTCGAAAATACAGGTATTTTAATGCTCTTTCGAATGCTTTCCATCCGATTAAAATATCTCAATGTTATCATTAAAAAACATGAAAATTGTTTTTTTGAAAAGTGAAAAATCGATATAAAAAAAAATTATCTAAAAAACTACATAATATTATTATTTTCCAAAAATCTTAAAAAAAAAAAATTTTAAGCGTTACACACACACACACACACACACACACACACACATATTGACTCCAAATGACTCATAACCTCTTTCTAACATCTTGAAAACTTTTTTTTCAGCGTCACAAAGCTTCCTCTATGAGGAAGCAAAATCAATGCTCTCTTTAACAAATGAACTTACCACAGGCACCGGACCACACGAAGCCGCCAATGAAGACCTCGCCCCGGTCGATTCTCGGCTCGCGGCTCTCCACCGCCTCGGTATCCGAGGGCACGACGAGCGAGGTAGGCCCGAACAACGCGCCCGACAAGCCCACGACGACCATGACGCTCACCGTACCCGATGCATCCCAGCCGTCAGCCGGAGCAGCAACATCAACGGTTCCGACCAGCCCCTGTCGTAGCAAGGTCGTGCGCACGGGCACGCTGCGCAGCCATCAGCACAGCTGCATCAACAGGGTGACGCGCGAGACGAAGACAGCGGGCACCCTGGCTGTCGTCGTCGGGGGCTTCGTCGCCTGCTGGCTGCCCTTCTTCATACTCTATCTCGCCACCCCGTTCATACCCGTCGAGCCGCCCGAGCCGCTCATGCCCGCGCTCACTTGGCTTGGTAAGGAGGGGGGAAAAGGAATTCGGCTGGATTTGAGATATTTGTGAAAGGGGAGATATTATACTTAAGTAGATTCAAGTTTGTAATGAATTAAAGTGATGAAGTCAAGCCGGTGTTTTTAATTATATTTTATAGATAAAAATGTTACAGTATGGGGGTTTTCATCAAATCGCGACAATAGATTCCACGAGATGCAGTAATAACTAAGAGATTAAGAAGAGTTTTTATATATTATCGTTCTTTATGAGAAAATTGAAATATCGTGTATTCTTTGTACGTACGGTCCATGTTTTTCTGGAGATAAGAATGAAAAATATACTTCAACGTAGACTACTCCAGTGGGCGTAATAGATTTTGCGTGGAACGGTAAGAAAAAGAGTATACAATAAGCAACTTTTACATTTATATATTACTAAGAGGGTGGGAAATAAATTACTAAGAATACAGAAACTTAAGCGTCATTCTAATATATCCAAGGTGTAATTTTCGTGCAAATTGTAAATTCTTTTTCATTTTGAACGTACTAAACTCATCGTTTGAGAAAAAATATATTAGGCGACTATACAAAAATAAATATTTTATGATAAGATTTCTTTGATAGATCGAAAGCTAAATGATGAATTGAATCACTTTTATACAAGTTTTTCTATCTACGCGTATGAATTATTCTGAGCGATAAAAGAAACCCAGAACCCAGTTCTTATCATTTATTACGCATATATCCATTTCTATAAGAATGTACGCTGATATCTTTAGTAAGATACTTTTTTTATTAAACTTTTAAAAGGTCAAATCTCAAAGTGAACAAAGTTTATGAAATATTTATAGCTATTTCATTCAAATAATTTTCCTTTATTTTATTAGACGTACATTTGTAAGAAAAGACAAATTAAATGAAATATACACATTTAGAATTGTATAACGTTGATAAATTAACAGCTAATAACGAAAGTCGTTATGATAATGAGATATACAAATATAGTTTCCATAATCAGTTTTGCCTATTTCGTGTCTAATTTGGTAAATAATTCTCGTCAACGCACCATTCACATAATAGTTTACATAACAATGAGATAAAAACGTAATAATGCACTGTCGTTGAATAACGTGATATTGCTGCTGAATTGCTAGGTTGCGTGTTACTACGTCCGAATATAAATTCTAATTTGCACGTAGTGGCACTGCATCACAATTCGGGAGCCGCACTGTGAGCTCTAAAATCATTCAAATCTAAATGCGAGACGCAGTTTTGATTTCATAGAGTATTCATTGGAGCCCAAATAGATTAAAATGAAATAAAATCATTTTTATGAATAATATATACTTGACATTAAAAAAAATACGACAAATGCTTATACAATCGAGAGAAAAAATAAAAATCCCGACCTTCTTCATATACTGATGCTATAAAAGGAGAAAAAGATATATTTAATGGCAGCAGACGGCCACTTAGCGACGGATTATATACTATTATGGTCCTCGATATTGCATTAGGTTACCGAAGTCAGCCTATTATCGATAGAATGGAATTATTGATATAGCATGAGAAGCAAGAGGGTATGAGATGAGGCAATATCGTGTCCGATGAAACCCGATTTTACGACATTGCAAACAAAAAATAACAATCATATTGTTTTATTGGCTTCGATAAATCTATCGACATATTTATGCTGACCGAAGTAGACAATTTATGAGATAATAGACGTTCGAATATTGGATATCACAGGGCTGTCCCTTATGTAGATCTTTAATAGAATGAAAAACCAACGATTATATACATTTCAATAAAAATTCAACCACATTATAGTATATCGAGTAAAAATATTTTGCTTTCATTTATATTTTTAACAAAAAGGCAGTCTAATTGTGTACGACATAAAAGATTAAATTGCATCCTATAAAAGTTTGCTTTATCATTGCCATAATAACGATTTAAGAAAATGAATCTCCTTTGAATAAACGCTCTCGAACTCATTTCAATTGTTCCTTCTGCAAACTGCAGACTGCCACGGCCGAATAACTGCAGTTTTATCTGTTCTTGGAATTTGAAGTTTTTGGCAGGTCTCCAAGTATTTTTTAATAAAAGTAGTATTTTTTTATCATGGAGTATTTTTCAATCTAAGATAGGACGTAAAACTAATTTAAAATTTTTTTTTCCCATTCTCTTCTCTTTAAGTAAATTGGCCTTGGGAACGTAATAAGACATGGAAGAAAAATAAGAAAATTTACGTATTGTAAAACGAAAATGTAAAAGTAATTGATCAATTAAAGTATACGCTCATTTTATTATATCAGTTCAATTATCTGATAACATTTAAAGTCCGCTATTACAATTGGAAAACTTACGTAAAACAGAAACGAGAAAAAGTCTTTTAAACTTCCAGTTCAATTTCATCAAAAATAAAGCATCAAAAGCAACTTTTGCTGGCATTTGACGTAAAAACAATTCGAAATGTCAAAGTTTAAATTTATTACCGTTATACGACCGCCTTATGCGTATGCAGATCGAGTAGAAACATTCCATCCCGCGGCAGCACGGCGCGATATCATCTTCATTAAAAGATCCTTTAAAATTCATATTTTTCTTTTTTGGCGCTTCAAACAAGGGCGCGCGTTTCCGTCGATATACCACCACCTTGTTTCTACACGCGTATTAACATACCTCTGCTCTGCCAGCGTCCCTTTTCTGATTTGCATTCTCATATTTTCTTTTTTATTACCGGAAAGAAAATGTAAAGTCTCCCTTCCGACTTGAATATTCAGATATAAATTCGCAAGAAAGCTGTACATAAACACATCGCTACGTTATTATTGACACACGTCGAGCTGCCATGAAAAGTCGATGGAATTAGAACTCGCACGACGGATAAGTACATTATTGAAAAATGTCAACAGTTCACGTTGACGCAAATACGGCCCAGCAAGCGTCTCGATAATTCACCCTCTCATACGACTGGTCTCGAGAGTACGAGAAACCCTCCCCTTAATCCATAGCGATATTCCGTTATTTCCTACAATAAGAAAAATCACACGCACTGCGCGCGTCGTCGTCGAATTAATCAGGCTTTACTTCATCGACGTTCTGCGAAATCAACTCCCTTCTCCCACAAACACACGCACACACCACGACGACTATGTGCAATCGTGTTAAATAAACCTCATTTTTCGAGTCAGTGCCTCGACGTGAGCAGATAACGGCTGGCTGATTTATAACAGATCGCGCGTCCGAATTCTATTAGGCGCGAGTTTGCGCTATAATGGTTCGACAAGCTCGCTCTGCGTCAACATTTATATGTGCTATGGGGGTTCCATAAAGTTTGCGTCATCTGGGGATACTGATTTTATTGGTGAATGGGGATGCGTAAGAACAGGTTTCTTTTTTTCGGGTGCGTAGGAGTCGAATTGATTTAATATTTCTGGTAATGCGGACGATTAATTTAACATGATTGCTCTGGGATTACATCCTCTCGTGTCTCTTGTTCGACGACAATGGCCTTGTAAATTAATATGAATGTATCAGTTCCGTAATACTATATGTTACTATATTTCGGAGGAAATATTTCATTGGAAAATGTGTTATTAAATCGATTGAGATCTAATATTTAATACATTGTATGCTTAGATTTTGGCATACGTTTATCGAAAGATGAGAGATATTCAATACATTTACTCAATTTTCTATTTATCAATAATTTATTGTCATAATAATGTAAGTGTTCATTAATAATTTAATTTAATTTTTGCTATCTTAAACTAATGTTTTTGAAGTGTCTTAAATGTAACTTGTCAACAGACTTCACAGACCTGTATAGGCTCTTTCGTTCAATATAGCTTTATGAAATTGAGGGAAAACGTATCAAAGTAATTTCTTTTTGAATTTTCAGAAATTCTTTCTGAATAACATGACACGAATTCAATAGAATTCTGAAAAATTCAAATATCGAATTTTCGAAACAGCCTTTTGACGTTCAACTGATTTTTCTTTTTATTGCCAATATTGTGAAATAGAAAAGACTTTCGTATTTCTGCAGCTGAATTTATTCCATAGTTTTAAATTTCAAAAATTTATAAGAAAATTCATCCCAATATATTGAAATTTCACTTCGTAATTCTAAAGGTATAACTTAGATATTGAATCGACACCAACGGACTTATATACGTATGTCTATGCAATATATGTAGCTAAGATTGAACTTTGCAGTTTGGTCTCAATATACATCACTTGCGCAAACCAAAGTAACTAAGAAAAGCTTCTACTATACATCGAAGCCCTTTACGAAGACTAGCACACTTTCCAAAACTGCAACGAAAACGTCGAAAACTGTCATAAGTCACGACTTTGGTATACGTGCTAGTCTCCGCCGCAAACGCTGAAGTCAACTAGTGTTCGTGAGAAACTGAATCGTGCGAGTTTTCGTAAGGGGCGTCGACATGACCTATTCAAGATCGTCTATTTATAGAATACTTAATATATAATCGTAATTAACATTTTGTTTCTCATCTATACTGTAAAAAATTAATAAACTAACCCGGCCCTCTCAACTTCCAGGCTGGATCAACTCGGCGATCAACCCGTTCATCTACGCCTTCTACTCGGCGGACTTCCGGCTGGCATTCTGGCGACTGACCTGCCGGCGCTGCCTGGGCAGCCGCTTCGACACGCACAATCCAGCGGGTCCAGGCGCCGCCGCCACGGACAGAGCGACCGGCGCGGCGTCCAACTGGCGCAGACAGACGTCGCGCACGTGAGGCCGGCCTGTCGCGGCGACCTTCAGCGCCCAGCAGCAGCGGCTGTCCGTTTCCTTCTCCTGTGAGCCGACGACGTCGTCGTAGAGGATGAGGGGAGGGTCCGGTCTTAAGGCGGCTATTATGGGTTTTCATGTTGGGATTTGAGTAAAAATTTGTGGAATGTGATGGTACCCTTTATATTAATTGTTATAAGGGTATGAGGAAGGAAGTTTTTTGTTAAGATGTGTAACTATCGTTTTTTTCGCAATTGACGAAGAATTTTTATAGTTTATTTTAAGTGTACCAAAATTCGTTTCCGGTAATATTTATAATAACTGTATACGCAGCAGTTTTAAATAAAATTTGCACAAGAGAGTTTACTGTTCGACTCGGTCGATTCCGAGTGCGGCTGAAACAAATTAGATATTTGTATATGGTTGCACGGATTTGCCGAACTTTCGTAAAATAAATTCCGACTTCGATGAAGTTCGTTGTGGCCGCTATATACTGCTGCTAATCTTTATCTTACATGATTTCATTTCTAAGATGTACTCTCGCTTTTAGTTTGTAAAAGCATGGAAAGATTTGCTTCTTGAATTTTTATTTAATAATAATAATAATAATAATAATTTAATTAAGTACCATCGTGTTGGTGCAAAAGAAAATGAGAAAGGCATATTTGCTAAGGCCGAGAGAAGAAAGTGTAGAGGAAGCCGTCAAGACCAGACGACGAGCGACAACTTTTGTGTAAATATTGCTATGATAATTATTGTATACCGCCCTCGCGCGACACACCTGTGATTCGTCGTTTCCTCCATACATATACACGTATACATAATACATGTAGTGAGCGAGGCTTGGGGGCTGTTGTTTTCAAGTTTACAAGAAGCTTTGTATCTTCCACAGTGATGGGATTATACTCGGCATATCTCAATTGTAAGGTGTAGCGACACTTCATTATCCGATGCATTATAACGTGACTGCAACGCGCGACAACTTCGATGTACGATGAAAAACAATGTAGTTTTTATGCGAAAAATTAGTGACACTGCGGTACGCGTGTGACTGAAAGAACACAAAGTATCCGCGTTATAAACTGCGATTGTCTGTATAATAATAATATACCAAAGAATTGAATTATTTATACGAGTTGTGCGAATAAAATTGACTATTGAATAATTGAGTTTCGTCTCTGTTATCGACTATTATATGCTTAAGTATTACTTATATATAATAATTTGTATGTAGATATGTAATAAGGCATTCAATTATTTATTAAGATAGTAGATGTAAATAATATTGTATTGTAGATTTCCATCAGTAATCTACGGTAACTTAATTTTTTGCGTGCAATATTTACATCTTATATAAGAGAGCGTTTGTATATTTCCGTATTACTTAAAATAACGACATTCAATAATTTTAAATAGTTATACTTAGTTACGTTAGTGTAATTGTTAAGTTAGGTTTATAACTCAACTACAGATCTCTTTACATGATTAATTGATTAAAATTAAAAAAAAAATATGTATTTGTTAATTCAAATTCATAATTTTATAGTTAGTAAACAATGGTTGAAATGGGTGCGATCAAATTCTTCAGAAAAGTAGAATTAATTTTTATTAAAAATTCTATGTATTATAGAAAAAATTAGAAAATGTTTGTAGAAAAACATGTATTATTAAAATTTGAATCAGAGGTGAAAAATTCTATTAATGTAACAAATATTGAAAAATATTAAAATACTTATAAAATTAAGCGTTGGTTACGGTATATTAAAATTTAATTGTGTTATAGTTTATATTTTTATATTAGAAAATTAAATAATTTAATTGTTTATTAATAAAATTTTATCATTCAAATATATAACATTTTTTTATTTGAGAAGAAGAAAAGTGAATGTAAATAATAAATTCGATTCCTACGTACAGTCATTGCAAGACCTTTTATAAATAAACGCATAATAAGGGTATTGCGAATACTATGATACATACTTATACGTACAATATTCGTACGTTTAATAATTTACATATAAGTAGTTTCAGCTACGCAACTTTAGCTTTTGCGTTCACCACATGGAAGTTTGAGAGGGGTTTTTGCTATTAAAACTCGATATGACAAAATGTGAAATATTCGTTACCATCGTTTTATTATCATCCATACATACATCTTACATGGTTAACATACAAACGTACAACGTAATGTAAGTTATGAGCGAAAATACTAATAATGTTAATACAAAAAAATACATTTACAAATGATCTATAACGAAATTAGAACAATCACTGAAGCACTTTCATCGAGCTTATTGAGGTGTATCGACTTAATAAAAAAAACTTGTACGCGTTGTAAAATTTCGCTTCTGATGCTACGATAACGGACATCGCGTAACTTTTGTTCGAAATACGTTATCGTACCATCGTAAGGAATTATATAATAAATAAAACAGACATCAAAAATCATATGACATTGCACAGTGTTCTTTTCATTACCTTCAGTTGTATTTTATTTACAATGCATGCCTAAGTATCAAAATTGAACCGATTTAATTGTTTTCAGTAGATTTGTGCCTTCAACAATTTTACTACTTATATAAAAAATTATTTATTTTACATGTTCAAGTTCCATTCCTTTATTTACAATAGAATAAAAAACAAATTAATTTAAAGTGATACAAACAATTTTATAAAAATATTTTATATAACATTCACACCAAACGAAATACATCATCAGATTTGTTCTTATAACTGCTGATTTTAATAAATCAAGGATATTTTGTTCTTAATAATCTCAATAAAACTATAAATTAAATTTTGCACAGTAATTACTTTATGTAGTCAGTTGCAACTAAAAAAATTATACATAAATTTCAAAAATATAACTTCACAGACCTTATTATTAAAATATGGATACAACAAAGACGTTATTGAACAATTAAACATAATACAGCAATTATTTGAATAAATAATACACAAAATGATATTTTTCATTACAATTCACAACAGGTAAATAAAATTGTCTCAAGTTAAAAAGTCATTCATATAAGCAATGGAAATCTCACAAGTAATAAAAAGTATCCTCGAATGTTATTGGTACAATAATCAAATGAATATATTTACTATACCCATTGTATTGTATATGCAATTAAATCGATTTAAAATTGAAAACTTTACCCACGCTCATATAAAATAACGTACCATATATTTATATTATACAATTGAAGAAGAAAAGCGATGAGGAGAGCAGCTCCTTATTGTTCCCCAAAGCGGAGTATTAATATCGTTATATAGATTCTGCACGGATCCATCACTAATTACAATATTTACTAGAAATTGACCAACGCTTTAGTTTTCAATAATAAGAAATCAGAAATTGACTGAATTAAAAAAATTTTTCATAATATAACTGAATTTTAATTGCAAATTTTGCGTTTTATCTCCAAATTTTTCCTATTTCTAACTTTTGCTTCGAATTTGTAAACTTTAAAGTATTTTTTCAGTGAATATTGCAAATATTGATGACTCCTCATTCCGCAATGCTCTTCGTAAAACTTTTGCTATACACTATCCAATAAGTTCTCCCTCTCAATACGAGAGTAACATGTGAACGTTTCGCAGCTCTTGTGTTCCCACGGGTACGTTAATAACCTGCGACTGTCCCTTGTGCGGTATTAGAACTTCAGCGGTCACTATCTCCGTGGGGTCATTCAAGGCCGCAGTGATGTGACGAGCCGGGAACACGGCGAACTGCGAAGGCGCTTGGCCTCCGAACGTTCGCTTTATCGTTTCCTCCCGTACTTGCGACTAAAAAAAAGTTGGAAGATCCATATTTCGTCATTTTTTCTTTCGTCATATATTTTCGTTTTGTCGTTAAATGATTCTGTAGAGAAGGTACTTACCGTCAATTCATCAACACGTTCTTTCAGATTTCTCAGATTGATTTCCCTTTCAAACAATGTATAAACAGGCAAGGCTTTTGCTAGTAAAGGCTGCTCAGTAGCTAACAACATTTTCTTTCCAGTCAAATCTGGCACCGTGGGGAAGAACGTATACTTCTTCGCCTCCTGTTATATAGATAACATTGACAAATTAGCAACAATTTTTGTATCCCCAATAATTCACAAAACAACTTACCCTGAGAAGTTCCATCTTCTTCTGCAAAAGTGCCTTGATCTTCGCATTCTCTTCCGGTTTGGCGTCGAGCTTCGGCAGCGGCGGCATCGAGTCGAGTTTCTTCTGCATGTTTTCGCTGAGGAGCATGCGCTTCTGCCGTGATTCATCCTTCAGCGCCTCACGCAGGGCGTTGATTTTCTCGTGCATCGCGCCCTCCTCCATCGGGATACCCACAGCTGCTGTGGTGCTGATAGCAATGGTGCCGACGATGCTCGGACCCTCTGCCCCTGGAGTGGTGGCTGTCGCGCCCTTCTTACCGATGGATTTAAGCTTCTCCTTCAGCTGGCCCTTCTCCGACTCTAAACTGTCGATATCAGTTTGCAGGTGGTCCATCGTTTCTTCGAATTCTTTTTCCTGTTGTTGAGAGACATTATTATTCTTTATTTATCATTTCAAAGTTTTATAGATATGAAAATTATATTTTACCTTTCTTCTCAGTAATGTCTGGACTTCCTCCAAATTTCGCTTAAGTTTCTCAATGGCTAACTCATGCTCGTGCTGCTGCGTAGCAAGACGTTTCTCAACTAATTCTTTTCTTAGTATCATCTCGGATAGCTCTTCTTGCTTCTCTCTAAGAGCTAATTTAGATTCACGAATATCACTATCCTTTCCTTCGAGTTTTCTAATAAAAATCAAGAATAAAATTGAATATTACATTAGCACAAAACGTTATTACTAATCATTACAGTCGATCAAAGTAAACTAACCTGCTAAGGACCTTCGTTTCTTCCAATTCCTTACGCGTAGACTGAGATCGCAAATAGATTGGAGTATTCTCCTCGACATTATCCTTTTTACGAAGTGCCATATTACCGCTAATGGCCAATTCGTTTTCACACTCGGCCATCTTCTCGGCCAGATTCACAGCCGCCTTTTGGATCACAGACAAACTAGCTTTGATTGTAGCGATTGCACCGATATCATCAGCATCATAAATTTTTTCCGTCGATACTGCAGCCATTTCTTTCAGTTTAGCTGCATTTAACCCCGTTTCTAATTCTGCATTAGTTTAAAAATAGTTAGATGTTAATTAAATTTTTTGTTATGTAATTATTAGTCAACTAATTAAACAGAGAATTTGCATTTATATTAAACATCCTAAAACAACTCTCTAATAATTTTGATAAAAGATCTTATCAAGACTAAATTTTTGTAGAATAATTAAATACAATGTTAAAACTCTCTCTCTCTCTCTCTCTCTCTCTCTCTCTCTCTCTCTCTCTCTCTCTCTCTCTCTCTCTCTCTCTCTCTCTCTCTCTCTCTCTCTCTCTCTCTAATCACTTTTATACCTCCACTGGTTAATATGGTCTGCAGCGCGCTCTTGGACAAATCTTGAAGAGTCCTCATTAGCTTGCTGGCGTGCTGATAGCACGTAACGATCTGCTCGTACCAGTCCTTGTTGAGGCCGAGGTTGGCCTCATTAGGCGAGGTGGCTGCGAGAAATTCGCGCGGCACGCGCCGCCGGGCCGCCTTGAGATTCTGTTGTATAGCATCGCAGACACTCTCGATGTGCTGGCACAACAGACCCATGTCGCCCTGCTCACCGTCAATTAGATTCTTGATGGTCGCCGTCTCAACGAGCATCGCATCGCACGCACTGCCTAGACATCTGCAAAAAAAAAAAGAAAAAACAGGTCAGACTTGGATAAATTATTAACAAAATATATATATAAACGAAAAACTCGACGTGGAAGGTTTTAATATCTCACCTAGTACCATTAACGACCAGTTGCGCCTGATTTGTCAGGTCCTCCTCACCGAAATAAATACCGTAAATGGTACAGAAGTATGCGCAGCATCTTTCTGTCGCTTCTAAATTCAGATTCTCATCGAGCTGATCACGCTTTGCTAGGTTAATCAGAGAATCGATCGATTTCTCCTGCGCAGCCATATCGGGGTAAGCGGTACCCACTTTTAGTAAGCTGTCGGGGCTGCAGACGTTCAGTGCTGACTCGAAAGAAAATAGTGCCGTTTGTAAAGCGTACATGTGAGCACATAAGCGAGATCTAAAAGCACTTTGGGCAACTGCGTGACCCTTGACAATAGAAGTCCTGAAATAATAATTGAAATCACATGAAACTGATAATCTTATACAACAGAAAAAGTAAATGGATACAGTAACTATCTATTTAAATGAAAGTGTATTTGTTGTACTAACACACAAGTTAGTCATTGTAGCTATTTTATTATTAATAATAAATTATTATTATTAATTTTCAGTATCATTATTATTATTCATCATCATAACTAATCATTTTTTTCATATAGATATAATTTTCAAAGTAATTGAGTTGTTGAAAAATTACCTATCAACCTTTTCGACGAATTTGTACTTGTCTCGCACTTGAGAGATGAGTATTTCGGTTTTCTGAGTCATTCTTGGAACAAACAGAAGTGTAAGAATGGCATCGTGATCGCCACCGCGGTTCATGAAAGCCGGAGGCATGAACGATAACAAATATCGAACATGATTTCGAGCTTCTTCAGCATCTAATCTTCTCAATTCCAAGTCAACCGCTTTAGTTTGAGCTCTAGTTTCGGCGAATGTTTTCTGGAAATCAAGAATTTCCGCGAGTTGCTGCTCCGTTCCTAAAAATAATTCACCTTGTTTGAAAATTGCTTATCTAAGCTAGATAATCGTAGTCACCTCGATCCCAGAATAATTATTTCGAACTCTACAAACTCCACCCGATTCAAACGCAAAATTACGAGCGAACGTCTCTTAGTCTCTGGAACCTATTTCGCCTTGGCTAACGAACGCGTATAATTATATCCCTCCCCCCTCGTACCTTTCGCGGCGGTCTTCGTTGACTCGGTCGACTGCAAGCGATTCTGCAGCTCGAGGCATTGCTCTTGCAACTTCTGGGTCAGCTCGCGGAATTTGACGATCGTCATCTCGCGGTCGGATAAAGTTTCGAGAGCCGCGTCCCGCTGACGCTGGGCGTCTTGTGCCGCCGCCAGCGCCATGTCCAATTCCTCGCGAAGTTCCATCTCCAGCTCCTTCGACGACTCGGCGAGCTGATCCGACATGTCCTGAAGTAGAGAGAGGGAGTGAAGGAGGTAAATTTCGCGTAATTGTTATCGGCTAGTTTCTAAGGATTATAGGGCAGTTGTCGCGTCATCATTAAGTTTGGCAACCAACTTCGCCCCGAGTTGATGTAAATGGTAATATTAAAAGGATATAAATTAACGAGAAAAATTGTTTCATTTAATGTTATAAAAAAGGTAGTCGTAGTTATTTTAAATAATGTACTGAATGGAAGAAGCATACCTGCAGAGCTTCTAGATCTGATACAGCCTCCTCCAACTCAGCAACTTTCTCCTCCAAAGCCATCTTGCGTTCGCCAAGAACCTCAACCATCTCCTCGGCACCCAATGCCGCATCGACCTAAATCAAGTACATATATATTTAAAATAATAAAAATATAAAAAATAACGTATTTGAAAACGTATTACGAAACGAAACACACTTGTTCTTGAAGATCAGCAATTTGATGTTCCATTTCTTCAACACGGGCGGAAAGCTTTTCCTTCGTTCTACTGAGTTCTAGAATCTCGGATTTCTTCTGCTCCAGATCTTTTTGTAATTTCTGGAACTCGTGCTTTTCGTGAGCTGATAAGTCCCTCATTCTAACGAGGGTTTCACGAAGTCGGGAATTTTGTTGTTCCAATTGTTTAACTTCGAAGCTACTTGCTGCGCCAGTTGTTGGGCCCCCTCCAGCCATCTACAATGATTAAACAAATAATTTTATTCCGTTCAGCGACGATCATAAAGTATTTTATTTTTAACGACCACCATTACCTTCTCGGACATCTCAGTGCGGAGAATTTCCAGATCAAGTGACTGTTCTTCGAGTTTCTCCTTCAGCTGTTCCAATTCAATCTGCAGCGTTTCTGCCTTTTCTTCAGCCATCTCTTTGTCAAGAGTAGCCATTTCTACGGTTTCAGCCAGATCTGCCATTTCATCTTGGTATTGCTCACGAGCGGCATGGGCATCGCGAGCTTCTTGACGGGCTCTTTGCAATTCACGTTGTAGGCTAGCCTGTAATCGAATACATAATAAATTTAGTCAAAATAAAAAATCTTTTTTGCATAACTTTGCAAATTATTCATTCATACCTGACTCTCCATGACTTTAGTTTTGAACTCAATAAGCTGCTCCAGTTGAATTTTTATCTTTTCAAATTCCTTCATTCTGTCTTTGTCTTGCATTCTCTTGACGCGTAATATTTCTATTCTTTCGGTGAGGTCTCGAATCTATATGAGTTAGTATAAATTATTTCAAAGTCAGAAAAACTTTTTGTAATATTCATGATGTTTACCTGAGCTTTTAAATTATCATTTTCTTGCGAGAGTTGCAAATGCGTAAGTTTTTCTTCCATAAGACTGGTCGTCATATTCGGACCCATGGCTTGACCAGGAACAAATTGTGGCTTTAAAGTTTCCACAAAGCCAGTCTGAATAAATGAAGAGAGTAATTTATTTATTGAATTCGTTTTATCTTTATAAGTGTAATGTAGTAAAAGGTGTTCTCCTAATTGAAATGAAAACATTTTGACTTCGCTCTATAAGTTTTAAACATTTAAATGTAAAAGTTACTATGAGATTTATTTTATTTTTTGGCATAGACATACTCTATATTAATTTACACATCAGAATTAAATATCACCTTTTACACATAAAGTACGAAACTTTAAAAAATTTCGTCTTGTTATGTGTTGATTTTAATTGTTTATGTACACTTATGTAGTTGGTTAAGGGTCTTCTAAAGTTATACATTAAGAGAACGTTGCTTTTTCTATTTAAAAACGTTACATTATTGCCGCTAATATTATATTTTATTACCATTTTTCATTATTGAAAAAATAAAAGTAAGCAGTTATTAAAATGATTTGCATAAATAACAATTATTCTGATAATATCACTTAGAATTTATTTTATCGATGCGCTAAAATATGTAATATTTTTTAAAAATAAAATAGTCAACAGTTACTTAATTCTACCGAATTCATATGTTTGGCTGAAAAAAATATTGATTAAATAAATAATATTCATTATATTTTAGTAGAAAAAAAGTACAATATTTATGGATCACAATAAACGAAAACATTAATAGACGCGAGGAAATAACTTTTTTGTCGAAAAATTAATAAAACCCAAAAAATAAGACCCCAAAAGAGAAATAGAAAAATTATCAAAGAACACACACGATAAAAAATTACAAAAACTTTCGTTGAGTTACAACGTTCCCTTCATTAGTTAAAGTAATAATCTGTTAGTCGAGTAGTAATGTCAAACACCAAAAACATAAAGCTATATACCGAACCATTAATACTTGTATTAGTTACTAAGAGTAGATTTTCATATACGCAATAAATAATGAGTTGTATCGACGACTGTACCCAATGTTAATGTAAACAGCAACGCATAAAAAAATTCTTGACCGTTCAAGTTCGTACATGGCAGAGTGTCAGGAAATTGCTTGACCAAGTCCTAGTATCTTATGGATTTCTAGCGACTTTTACAGTACTTTGACTAAAAGAAATATTCAGTTTTTATGAATAAAAAATTTATAGTATATTACGATACTAGTTCCATAAGTAGCCCATTATGGCACGACGTGAAATTAGCGCCCGAGCGCGGTGAGGGTGATAATTCACGTCGTGCAGTGGGCCACTGAATACGTCGTACGATATTTTATAGCACGTTTACATAAATCCGCTGTCACGCCGATCCGTGGCATAAGTGCGGATTTATGCCACGCCGTGCTATAAAAATATAAATGATTAATTATTCATTTTTTTAATAATCGATATTTAAAACTTTTATAAATATTGTATATCTTAAGATACGTAAGATCTTAAGATTCGTAAATTTATCCAAATACGTTTATTGCATTAAATTAATTTAAAATCGCGTTAAATTTTCAAATTCACGTATGAAATAACTGAATAAGTCTTTGTACTCTAAATTCTTCTATATGCAATAGTACAAAAAAAAAAAAATATATATATATATATAAGCGAGTGCCCAGTACGAACTATGATGATGGCTTTACATAAGATGAAGATGGTGAAATGGCGATGAACATGAATAAAGAATCTCACTTTATTGTTAATGTTATAACAGAGAGCAGCGGAGAGTGTGCCAAAATAGTGTGAGCTGCAAAAACCACTAAATATAAAGTTAGATGCAATTAAAAATGGTTACGTTTGGTGAAGGGGGAGTACGATGATTCATGACTAGAGATTTCGTGATTATTACGAACAAACAGCTATAAGTAGCAACAAGAAGAGATAGACAGTTGAGCAGTGTTGGGCATTCAAAAAATTTTTTTTACAAATTAGGTTGGTAACATAATTTTTACTTAAAAAGTTATTTCCGGTAAAAAAAATTGTATAAAAACTCATTCTTTTTTCGGAATGTTTTGTTTGACTAATAATTTTATGATACAAAATTATAAGTATTGGATTGAGAATAAAATATCGTTAAATAATGTGGTTTCTGTACAAAATTGTAAATAAACGTATAAATCTGTACAGTGTTTACAATATCGAAGAAGTTGTAGATATATGCACAAGATAAAATATAAAATTTTGAAAGAATATCCAAAGAGAAACTATATTTTACATTACTACAAAGACATTTATTAGAAAAGATAATGAAAAGACAAAATTCTGTACACAAAATTATACTATCACTAATAAGAAAATCTTGTTCCTACCTATACAACAGTTATTTTCAGTGAAATAAAAAAAATTAGTGGCAGTGAACATTCAATCTTTGCCCAACCCTGTACTGCCGATTAGATGTTAAATGAAGAATAAAAAAGTAAACGAGTAAATCAAACATAGGAGAGAAACCGAAATAGTACAAGTAATGAGTATTAATTACATTGTCGTGATCACCAGGGGCCTTCGGCTTTTTGCCTGGAGGCGAGCTCGTGCTAGGGGTTTTCTGAAACACGCATATTGGTGCATATTTTCCCATGTGAAAATTTCGTTGCATTCCTCATCGAGACATTCAAGACTTCACCGACACCTTCATTCTTTTAATCATTTTTTTTTAATTGAGAAACAAACAGAGTACATAAAAAACATATAGTCACAGAGATGCGCGGTGTAATCCTTCGAGACCCTTGCATGATTGCACACCCAGCAGGGCTCAAAAAGAATATATAGCCTTGCACGCACATACACACACATGAAAGTGGTCACTGAGCACGAGAAAATAATAGTAATAATAAGTAGCGTTATCCAGTTTCGGTGCAAACGTCCATGTCAGTCCGTTGGCGAACGATCGGTTATTGCACTTTGCTTTAGAGTTTGAAAAACTTGGTGTTATAAAAGTATTCAGAGATAGGTAGAGAAAAAAAAAGATTAGGAAAAAAAACACAAATGCATGAGTAAAATATTGTTACACAATAGTCATTAATTTCAAATTCTGAAATATAGCTTATTTCTTCTTTACACAAATTCGTGAATTAGTAAATTTTTCTTATTTCTTAGGAATATGGGTACACTTTTTGCATGAGTGAGATTTCAATAAAGTTTATTCAAATCGATATATTTTGTAGAATACCAAAACAAGAGATAAAAACATATTTTTTGAGGATAATCCACCTCTTCTCTATTGCAATCTCACCCGCCACAACATCATAGGCACACATTAAATATCTGCAACGGGGTCTTCGCACTCCTTGACTCTCGCCTCTATAAAATACATACTGGGAGGGGCAACCAAAGTAACAACAGCAGCAAAGGGACTGATATCAACTGGGACAACATAAAGTTAAAACAGAAATATCTCGGCTAGAACAGTACCTCGACGAAGGAGGCGCGCTTGGTGCTGGTGGGCGCGGGTATGTGGGACTCGCCGCCGTCCTTGCGCTCGTGGCTTGTATTACTGACACTCGTGCTCGCCGCAAGGTTCTCCGTGCTCGGGGCCGCGAGCTGCGTCCTGCTGCCCGCCAGCGACATCCTCGAGCTGGGAATCACACGAAAGACCAGCGAACTTTTAAAGCGATTTGTGGTTCTGGCGGTACGCGCGTGGTTGGTGAGTTTATATAGGAGAGATTACGGTGATGGCTTTGTTGGTTCAGAGAATTTTTTTGTTGTACATTTATGTAGAGAAGAGAGTTTAGGCTTAGTACCCGGATTCGTCAACATTTGTATTTTGATATTTTTAATGGATGATGATGATGGTTTGTGAATTTACGGTATAGCGAAAATTTCAGTTTTTGGCTTACGGTAAGCAAGAAAGTATTAAATTGATTTTATACGATGAACGTTTTTATTTATGTGTATCTAGTACAATCTGGGTTCGCGGTGAACGAAAATACAAATGTTGATAGTGTTAAGAATAGATTACATTCTTTCATAGATATTTGGGCTATCGATTGCAAATAAATCCTTCAGTTATAATAATTCAACTCTGAGATAGATACACCTTACAAGTAAACACAAACTGTTAAGAAGTTATAAATTTTATAAGATAGTCTTTTTACATTGAAGGATTATAATGTTAGTTTTTGTAATAAATACCCATTTTAAATTTTACCTAATTCCAATGATTCAAAGTTATAAAAATTATAACTTATTATGGCATTCTTTTCTTTCAATAACCCAATATTAAATTATTATTAATCTGTTAATTACCTATAAAAGATATTAAAACGCATGCAAATCCGACAATTTTAAAAAGCTTTAAAGAATTTCAAAGCTTCTACTTAATATTTTTCAAAAATGTACCTAATAACAACATTTTTTTGAATATTGATTTTAAGATAATACTTTGAAATATAATTTATCTTTTTAAAACGCTCAATATACATTGTTTTACGTTAACAGAGTAGAACAATGATAAAATATATCCTTGTATTTTTTCAGTATATTTTATAATGCATTCCAGCATTTTTTCAGTTAAAATAATCATTGTGTGTAATGAAGTGAGCCTTTGATTTCTTTAGTAAATATTCACTGTATATGTAAGTTACATTTAAGTTATTGAATACTAAGTTTTGAAAATATTATCACCATAATCTTCTCCTATATGATATCTGACATTTTATATACAAAATTCCAAACATATTCAGCAACAAAAACGTAATAATTAAGTGTAGCGTGCATCTTTTTTAAATTATACAATATTTATTTGTATAAATATATTTTTCAGATTCCACAGCTTGTCAAATAACGTGCTATATAGGGAGAGACTTCTCTTGAGAAACTTAGTTTCTGCTACGTGCTAGAAACATCACTGCAATGTAAGCAAAACGTATCTCTTCATTCAGCAGAATTTCAGTTGTAAACATAACAGATCTAGTAGTATATTATCAGATCATTAACACGATAGAAAAAGCTATATAACAACTATTCAAAGTGTATCCAAAAACTTTCAAAGTAATTTAAAAAAAAAAAACCAATTAGTTGATTATGACTTTTTTGACAAAAACACAAGCACAAATAAAGCCTTACAGATTGCATTATTATAAGCAAGTTTTCATAGTGAACAGTGAACACGTCTAATTTCTTTTATTTCCTTCATCTTACCCTGAAAGTTTTTCTGTTTGCTGTACAACTTGCGCTGGCGAGGTTTTTCTTCGAACTCTTTATTAAGCAGCAAACATATCAAGATTTTGTTAATTTTGAGGAGAGCCAATTTGTCAGTAAACAATTGTTACTTCATAAAATAAAAAAAAATGTCATAATCAATTATAAAACTTACGCAGTTGGTTGGTTCCTTTGACGCACCGCAGCACTAAGATGGAATGGATAAAGTGAACCTATTTATTCTTTATAAAACATCACAATATCCCTATGTCTTTGACAATGCACTTCAAATTCTTTAATTCACAATAAGCATCCATTATATCCAAGGATTTTGTTACTAATATCATCAATAAAACTTGTTAAACTTACTATATGTGTATATATATAATTTGACCATTATTTCTGTTGAAAATATTGGCTAGCTAATAGAATTATTAAGGGATTATTAAATTTTAAGATAACAACTTATGTCAATCAATTATCACTTTGTAATAGTGAACTTGTCTGAATAGCAAATTCTATGAAATTTTGTAATAATTAATAATATTTAACACATTCTTTATACCTCGTGAGTCGACTTCGAGCTCTTGCCGCTCCAGCCTCATCTGGAGTCGTTGGTCCACTTGCGGCTGAAGATGGACTTACAGGCTCAGTTCTATTCCCAGCATCATCAAGTAGAATCAATTGGGTTTGTCTCACGAACATACCATGGTTGTCCGCGCACTAAATAACAGACAATATATTTTGTCTTTTATAATACTGATATTAAAGTATGTTAAAATTGTCAACACAATTTTATCAAAGACAAATTTTCAAAAGAATCATTTAAAAACCTTTCAAAAATAAGTCTTTGTATAAGAGATAAATAATTTGAAAAACAATCACATTCATTTATCATTCTATATTATAAATTTAATAAAAGTTAATGTTACTTAATGTGAGTTGATAGAGATAATAAAGTTAATGAAATAAATAAAAAGTTATGATATTAATGTTTTTCAAAAGCTTAACTAAAATCACTTAAATATTTAATGTTTACATCATTAGTAATTCATTTCACAAAAATAAACTTGACATGTAAAAACTGAAGTATATAAAACTTGGTAAAAACATAATCATTGCTCCAAAATATTACTTCGACAATTACATCAATACTTTACAAGTCGATGGCCTACATTGTATAGCAGCAGATGAAACCAGGGCAGAGCCTAAACAAAGTATACAAAACAAGCATCTAATACACAGAACTTTCTACCTAGGCATCACAAAAGCACAAAATCATAGATCCAAAGTGCCAGACGACAATCACCTTGAAGTAAAACTGCCCCTTGATGCTGCCATTGTTCCTGCCCTTAGCCTCATCGAGGATCACGCCGATCCACTTTCCCGTAGCAAAGTTCGGGTGACCGATGTACGCGATCACACCATGGCAGTCCTTGTCCTTGATCTCGACCCGCTGTCCGACCTTCAGCGACATTTCGACCTGGTGCTGTGACACCTCAGCGGCTGCAGCTGGTTTCTTTCGTCAGTCTTATCTCCTCTCAGCTGTCACAGTCGTCGCTCGTCGGACATGGTCGTCGAAGCTTCAAGGTGCACTGTTCTAGCTTGAGATTAGGTTAGACCTCCGTTTCTGACGAAGTAGGAAATAAAAGGTGAAGACTTTTAGTGATTTCTGAATGGGAGAGAGCTTTAGGTTAAAATTTGCGTACTGCGCGAAAACGTACTTTCGCCAGTCTCGATTCGACCGTCCAGTACAAACGTGTGTCGTGTGGCGCTACTTACACTTTTTTTTTACTCCCTAAGTCCTAGTCTCCTAGAGTTATCTGCCACAGGCTATTGCTATATGTACTCATACTTGTATTTAAGAGTGTTCTCTACCCCGATTGGAACGCCACCTTCTGTCAAAGGTGTTTTTTGTTAATTAAAAAAATTTGGGGCAATATTAACGTAAAAATAAAGTTTTCCCACGTGTAATTAGTATTAAAGACACGATTAGAAGAGTTTTCTCAAATTAAATTCCATTAATAAATCTGTATTTTGTAGAGAAAAATTTGGAGTCATTTTCAGAAATGTCCACTGAACGTTTGAATTTTCTCTACAAAATACAAGTTCATTTATTCATATAAATTCATGAAACTTATTTAAAAGTAATCCTTATTAACTTTTACACGTGGGAAAACTGAGTTATGATTAATTTAAAATTTATAAGTACACTTAAATTAATGAAAATACGTAAATGAAGTCATGGGGGCGCTGCGATCTATTCCAGAGTTGGGGTTTAGGTAGAGAGCACTCTTGGAAGGAAATTTCGCAATAATAGCTCCTCAGCTTGATTTGCCTGGTCTGCCTTACCTGCTAAGCATGTTTCTAACGCTTTTGGAATTCGATAACTCTTATGGTAACAAAATGAAACGTTATCGATTTTTTAATACAAAAAAAAATATATATATATATATTAATATAATAATAAATAACTAGTCACCCATTAACAAGCTTTAATTGAACAATTTATAGATTAAATTACTCGTAAGCTGTTTAATCAATGCACATTGACACGATATTTCCTCTTATCAGAGCTTGTTAATCTTCTGCGCCCTACCTTATCTACAAAAGCGAACATCCAACGCCACCTACCTAACATTTTCTAAACCTTCCACCACTAATCTCCAATAACCAATATTTACCAATTACGGTCAAAAACAGCGTCACTGACACATAACCCCTACTCGAGCCCCTCTTATCACCCGTCACCAGTGTCACTACCACACCACACCTCTTCTAGCTAACATAAGTACGCGAATACGCGATGATATCAAAACCCTGACCGTCGCCTTACCCGCAGCGGCCGCAGCTTCCGCAGTGCGTGACTCACACGCAGTGTTTTGTCCCACCGGCTGTAGTAACTATAAGTAGGCAGCAGCAGCAGCTGACGACGATCGGCTGTGTATACTTACTTGTTTGGATCTCTACGTCCACGATATTCTTGTGTACTCCGTTCGCAATGAACCTCGAGGTGTGACGACCGGGCGACTCCAGGAGGAAGACGCGTGGAAGCCCCGGTCGCAGGGCCGCTGTTAGTCCAAGAGATGAAGAGAGTCATTCTCTTCCTGAACGGCACCGACGTCAACGGGAAGGTGAGCAGCAGCCAGCTTGTCTATATCGCCTTTTTAGGATTTGTTTTTGTTTGTTTTTTTGTGGGGTTTTACGTACGATGTTCTTATGGGAAGAAATGTTAGGTTGTGATTATGGTTTCAATTCAATGAGCTTTTTTTTTTGTTTTTTTAATCGATTGTTGTTACATTTAGTTTTTTTTTTTGAAAAATTGAATTAGAGTACATCTATTTATAAACATCCTTTTTTTTATTAATGAAAGGTATTTTTTTGTTTGTACCTATATGTTTATTTTTTCTACTTCATTACTTGTTATTTTAAATAACTTCTTAATTATTTTAATTTTATTGTAGACTAAATATTTACTGTATTAATATTTATAATATTCCTAATATCCAATTAATTATCCAATAATGTATTGACAAAACTGAAATTTTTTGTTAGAATTATTTTAATTCAAGAATTTAATTTTCAAAAGAAATTTAGTTATAAATAATATTGTTATTTTTAATAATGAAATCTTTTCAGCTTTTTTTGGTAACATATTCACTGAATGAATTACTGAAAGAAGCCAGCATGAAGTTCAATATAAAAGCACAACGACTTTTTACTGTACAGGGAGGAGAAATAGATGATATTAGTTTAATTAGGTAAGTTTCTGAGTTGTAGCTAAAAGCTTTCATTAGTAAACGAATAATCATCTTCAACATGTTTTTCATTGAATTACAAACACATATTTATTTTTTTTCAGGGATGATGACGTGATGTATGTATCAAGTGGTGAAAATTTCGCATGGAGCAGTAGAGATCCGCATACTCATGACAAACATTCAGATTGGGTTACATTGAATGTTGGAGGAAAATATTTTTCAACAACAAAAAGCACATTAATCAATAAGGAACCTATGAGTATGCTAGCAAGGTAATTTAAGTATTTTTTGCATTTGTATATACTATTTTCTTAGTTGTAAAACTACAAATTATTAAAAAACATAAGATAAATCATTTTAATTCTATAAAATTAAAGAAATTTTTAATCATTTTTAATAATATATTTGGTAGAATATATAAAATATTTTTATTTTTGGTTAATTTTTGTAAATAATTTATATTATTAAACAGTAATTGTGAATTCTATAAATGTAAAATAATAAATTATAATAAATACGCTGTACATAATGTATTTCAGAATGTTCACTGATCAAGAGAGTGAATGGAAATTAATGCCAAGTAAAAGAGATCGCAATGGAGCTTATTTGATTGATCGAAGTCCTACATATTTTGAACCAATATTAAATTATTTAAGGCATGGTCAATTAATAATAGATCCTGTTCTTAATCCAGTAGGTGGGTTTAGTTAAAAATACATCAGAATTAGTACATTAAAGATTTATACACATATTTTAACTAAAAAAAGAAAAAATAATACAATTATCTACATTGAACTAAAATAATTTAATTGAGTATATAAAGACAACTCAAAATTACAATACTTTTTCATAAAAAGTACTTTATTCTTTTCTAATATTTAAAATATAGTAAAATAAAAATGTTTTTTTTTTTAGATAATAATATTAAAATAAAACTAAAAACTTTATTTAGGTATCTTGGAGGAAGCTCGATTTTACGGTATTGAAGGAGCCGTCAGTATTTTGGAGGAAATGGCCAAGGAAGAGGAAAAGAAGGAAAAGGACACAGTGTCGCTTACAAGAAGAGACGTTTTGAGAGCTATTATGTCGACGCCTACGAGCGCCGAGCTGCGCTTTCAAGGGGTGAATTTAGTGGGTGCTGATCTCTCGCGATTGGATTTAAGGAATATCAACTTTAAGGTACATCTTGATCGAAAATTTTCATTGACACTATATTTATTTTAAAAAGGTTTGATAAAGGATTATCTGTGGTTAAACGTTTAGCGTGAAATTAAAATATAAAGGTAACATTTTTGCTTCCTCCTAGAGGATTTTTTGAGTAATTTTTTGAGTTGTTGTAAAAACATGTTATAATTGATATTCGAGGTGTGTTAGGAACCAAAATACATGATATTTGAAAAATGTCTGTATGGATGTATGTGTGTGTGTGTGTGTGTATACGCCTGGATCTCAGCTTCTACTCGATCGATTTTAACCGGACAGGTCTCATTCTTTTTGTTTTTTTTTGTGTGATGGCGGGTCAAAAATCCGTTTTTTGATTGGGCCGATTCGTTTTCGTTTTATTTCGAATTTTCGATTTTCTCAAAATTGTTTTTGGCTTTTTTTCAATGATAGAATCGAGATATTTAAATCTGATGGGTAGTATTCGAAAGAGCGTAAAAAAACCTATAATTTCAAAAAAAAAAATTTCTCTAGCTATCCCGGTTATCTTGTTATTGACAAAAACGTGTTTTTTTTTAAAAAGCTTATAACTCCGAAACTAAACGGTCAACTTTTTTGAGAAAAATCACGATAATGCAGAATATACATAGCTATAAGCTCTAAAAATTTGAATCCATTCTTTTGGTTAGTTTTTGAGAAAAAAATTGAAAAATGAAAAAAACGAGTTTTCTATGTCCAACGATTACGGAAGTACAATAGACTTAATCGCTTTAAAATTCCTTGTAGAGGTAGATTTTGTATAGTTCTCGGTCGAGTTCTTTGGGCAAAATGATTGGTCTAGAAATTTCAGAGATATTTGAGGTTAAAGTTTTTTTAACCTTTTTTCAAATCGTAATTTCTCGAGAACGACTATATGTATCTGGATCGAATGGGTAGCATTCGAAAGAGAATTAAAATATCTATATATGGAAAAAAAATTTTATGTATAGCTATCACAGTTCTTTTGTTATGAACAAAAACAAAAACGTGTTTTTTTTTTTTCAAAAAAGCTTATAACTTCTTAATCCTATCTCCTATCTTCAAAAAATGATGGATTATTTATGATATCAATTTATTAGTGGTTTGGTTGGTGGGTGTAACGGGTTGCTAGGTCACAAAAACAAAAGTGGTGTAGTTTCGATAAAATCACAGCGCTCACCGCGCGCTTCGAGAATACTAGTGATATTATATATGTATATATGTATATATTATGTTAAACCTGGAACATTCTTGCCGGTTGATATAAATAAATGAATGAATAAATTTGAAAATTAATACTTTTTAATCTTCAAAATAAATTTAATTATAATTATGGCATAATTTGTTACAAAAATTATAAATTTTGTTATTAAAAATTAATTAAAGGAATCACAAAATTAAGTTTGAGGAAGCAACGGGCCAATTAATTGGCATTGGTTTTTTATTTGTTGAAACAACAAAACAAAGCAAGGTAATAGAATATATACAATATAATCTTATAATTATCTAAACTAACGCAATATACGTAAAAGCGCATTGAATTTTTCGTACACCCATTTCAATGTATATGTAGCACGGGTCGCTCCTTTAGGCTTCTTCTATACTTGCCTTCGGAGCGCTCCCACGCTCCTTGATAACGCAGTCGTCAACTCTTACGAAAATCAAGAAAATCTTCTTCGCACATGTCTGTTCAACTGATCCGTAAACACACACTACTGTCGCTATCTATAGACTGTCCAGATCGCTTTCGTGTCGCCCACGAGCGTCACACGCACAATCGAACCGAATTAGCCCACCCGGCGAAATTAAACCTTCTCCACGCGTTCAATCCACACTCACGCACGCGTATGTATTCACCTACATATATATAATGAGCCAGAGTCCCAAGGGGGATAGGACGATGAAAGCCGCAGCTCGCGTGGAGGCTCAAGCAAACTATTTTACGTCAGGAAATTTGATGTCGTCCGACCGGAAATGGAGTCGGTCGCACGCGGCCCCGCTCGCTCGCTTCGTCATGTGGCTGTCTCTCTTCCTCGCGCGTGCGATTAACTCATCTTTTATCGCACTTCTTCGATGTACGCGCGTGTCTCCGAATCCGGAAGTTAATATTGCCGAGAGGATCGTGGATACACCTTTTTGTGTTTTTGACGATTTTGGGTTTGATTGGATGGTGTGGTGTGTTCGAAAATAGGCTAGTTGATCGGTTTTATTTAAAATCTATTTTTAAAAAGCGAGAGTTTCTGATAGACTGAGAATTTTTTTGAGGATTCTATAATTTACGTTATATTGGTAGTTTAAAAATGATAAAAAACAAAAAAAAAATTTTTACTCTGCTATAAACGCATTTTCTTATATTAATACACTGAGAGAAGGATATTGTTACTGTTAACATATTATCTATTTAAAATATAACTATTTGACATGTTTACGGGGTTCCATGGTGCTACCATTACCGACCGAGTAATTCACACAGTTTCAATCAGATTATAAAAAAAATATGTCGAATCACAAAAAATCAAGAGAACACTCTTCTGTGTTTATTAACGTTCTATCATCCAATCAAAGTTTGGAGTCGAAATATTAAGTCGTTTTTTCAAAAACTTTGAACGAAATTAAATTTCGCTTTGTTCAAAGTTTTTACAAAAACGACTTGATATTTCGACTCCAAACTTTGACTGGATGATAGAACGTTATAAAACACAGAAGAGTGTTCTCTTGATTTTTTGTGATTCGACGTATTTTATTTTTAATCAGCTTGAAACTGTGTGAACTGCTCGGCCGGTAATGGTACGAGTATGGCATCCCGTTAGATAAAATGTGATATTGTAATAGTTACAATATCTATATTAACTAATAGACATATTCAGATTTGAAAGAAGCTGATGGTAGAACTTCTTGTAAATTGTAGTTTTTGAATCTAATAGCCAATCTCCTACCAGAATGATGTTGTTATATAACAAAAAGGTTTGAAATAAAAACTCCATTTAGTTTTTTACTCCAACATTTCGGACATTTTTATTGTTTATGTCTCTCATCAGGATAAACAATAAAAATGTCCGAAACGTTGGAGTAAAAAATAAATGATGTTTTTATTTCAAACGTTTTTGTTATAAAACAACATCATCCTGGTAAAAAATTGGCCATTAGATTAAAAAACTACTATAATAAGCATATTGTAACTATTACAATATCAGTGTTCTCAGGTAACATATTGAAATTATTTATGAGAACATGGTAACTTAACTGTTAACATGGTATTATAACTGTTACAATGCCTATATTTGGTCATATTTAAATATACGCATGTTAACAATTACAATGCCCTCTTAACAGTAAACAAATCCTTTTTTCAGTGTAATTTCCCCGCATTATCAATAAATTAATTTAAAGAACAGAACTTCAGATGATCGAGTCACTTTATAAATCATTCAATATTGCAAAAAGCATAAATAAATATCTATTCATCAAATATTCGATTTTCAAACAGAACTATTGAAAAACTATTGAAAAATCAGCTTCAAATTCAATCTTATAAATAGCAGAAGTAGATAAAATGGGATTAGTTAAACAAACTCAGATAACTGAAATTCCCCTACAGTACGCGAACCTGCGCGGCAGCAACCTATCGGGCGCCAACCTAACAGGTTGCTGTCTGGAGCGTGCCGACCTATCTAGCGCCAACCTCGAGGGCGCGCAGCTCGTCTGCGTGAAGATGGTGTGCGCGAACCTTGAAGGCGCGAACTTACACGCGTGCAACTTTGAGGACCCGAGCGGACTGCCCGCTAATATGGAGGGCGTTAACCTGAAGAACGCCAACCTCGAGGGTAGCAATATGGCAGCGGCGAATCTGCGCGTCGCGACGCTCAAGAACGCGATACTGAAGAATTGCGATCTGAGGTCGGCTGTTCTGGCGGGTGCGGATCTCGAGGTGAGTCGATGTGGTTTGGATTTTAATTAGTTGTGGTATTTACATTAACAGTCGTAAAGGTGACATTATTATTTTTAATTCAAATTGAAAAAATGTAAAATTGTAAAAAAAGGTAGAATAGTTATATAGCAATATTTTCGGTATAGAGATCCTGCTTTATTTTCGAGAAACTATTATCTTTATAGATGCGAATTTCCCTTAAATTTGTTCTTTGCCCTACCGTTTAAATTAAATTTTTGTAACGATTTTATAAAGAACGATTCAAAATCAAAAGTAGGACAGTAGCGATTGATATATAACAACAGTGTTTTTTTTATAAAACAGTATTTGCCATGTTGATAGAGACATTTTATTGTCAAACATGTTATCCATCTGTTTAAACGTATTATTGTAATTTTCTTGTTAAAGAATCCATTTCTTTTTATTACGTTAAATATAGTAATATTTCAATAAGTAAATTAACCTTAGTACTACTGATAAATAATGTAGCTCGATAATGTGTATAGCTTTCCTAATAGAATTTTCATTACGGCAATTAGCGTGCTCGATTGACTAAATACATTATTTCACAACATCAAATTTTCTCCTGAAACGTTGATAATCTGCAATTTATCGTTACTCGATTAGCATGTCGTTCAAAACTGAAATACGCCATTTGTGTACGATCAATCCATTACGGATTCTTTTTGAAGCCCCGATAAACATCCCTCATTTAATGCACGTTTTCCAGCTTATAATGTTTTTCCAACAAATAAGCTATTATTAGATAAAAAAACCAGCCATATTCAATTTGAAAAAGCGCATTCCCTGTTATATAATAAAAAGCCCAAACAGCATATTTAAAATCCTCTTCAAAAAGTCAAGCAGCCCCTCATCCTCTACATTCACAGACCGTTCACCTAACCCAAACACAAACATCCCCCGGCGAAGCCACTCCCCTCTCATTCTCCTCCTGCAAAGAACTAAATCCGATCAAAGCTCGCCGAGCGCATTACACTCCCGCTTTAAAAAGGAATAACGTATAATACGCACGCACGCGTGCGTAAAAATGTCTTTTCTGAAATTGCAGTGCTGCGATCTGTCGGGCTCGGATCTCCACGAGGCGAATCTGCGCGGCGCTAATCTCAAGGACGCGGCGTTCGAGCTGATGCTCACGCCGCTGCACATGTCTCAGACGATACGGTGAGACCTGAACCGACGGATGCGCAAGCCGGTTAGACGAAGAAGAAAGTCGGCTGCATAAGGAGAAGACGTTTTTTCGATCCTCTCGGATTATATTCGCGCGCGGAATTGTTGTGTTAAGATACGGGAGTGGTTCTTTCGTTCGCGTGATTTATATAATGAGCAAAGGTTGGTTAAGTTTGTGGTAAATGAAAGTTTATTTTTATGCAGATGCAGATGAGACAATGTATGATTTATATTTGAACTGTGTTTTATTGCAAGTGCCAATATTTTTTTCTATATTTAATTTTAAGACTTGGAGAGTTTGTTAAGTTTTTAATTTCAAGAAAAATCTTAACAATAGGTATTGGCTTTTTTAATGGTTATAAAAGGTTTTTATTAATAATGGATTTTATGACTGCCTAAATCTTCAAATGATTTTATTAAATTCTAAATACACTTGTACGTCATGTTTCATTTAGTCCTGATTTTAAAATTCTTTTATTTGAGAGATTAAAACTATGAAACCTTGAGATAAAATGTAGCATTATAAAATTTTAACTCTGCTAAGAGAAACGTCAAAAATTAACTTGTTACGCAAAAAATATATTTTTGTCCATTATGCAAAGCGTTTAAAATCAATACATACTTTCGAATTTGAATATTTAGATCAAAGGAAAAAGTGTCGTTAAGGTGGTTGTCGGCCAAAACTGGCAATTCTTTGCGCCGACCAATTCAATGAACTGAGGTAATACTGCTTATTCATACATATTTATGCATCGTATACTCTAGTAGATTGCAATACGATTCCGTTGTTGAACTTTTTTTTCCTTGCATACATCCGTACGAGAGAAAGAGAGAGAAAGAGACGGAACCTTTCGTTGTGATTACTGTATTAGCATGCAATGCTACGTGCAGTCATTAACAGTGTACGACGGCAATTTAAATTGAATCGTTAAACACCGACTTTGTTTTCAGTATTTTTTGCAAAGAAAATTTAAAATCCGATCATTGCTTACATTAGCATGTTTTAAAATCTTTATCTCTTCTTAAAAATTTAAATGTCCCGCTTTATTTAAAGCTGTAAGAGGTTTCTTTTTTACTGCTGTAAAAACATTCATTACGGATAATTTGCAAACAACTGGTATTAAGAAAAACGCGAAATGCTTTTTTAATTTAACGATTTAATTTAAATGCATTTACAGTTACTTAGGATTTCTAGTTATTAAATGTTGCAGGATGCAAAATTAAATTTTGCGCGTCAATTACATTATTTAAAGTGTTACGCTAGTTTAATTGAGTGATTAAACAATTAGCGTCCTTGATTGACTGAAAAATGCACCACGAGATGAAAGCTTTAATAGAAACTTAATCAATATAAATTTAGTTTGATTGCCTTACAATTTAATTTAATTCATTAACTACCTGCTTCAGCAGGTAGGGAAAGGTGGGGCGAAATGAGCAGTGGGGCGATATGGGTTTTGGCGATATATTTAAAAAATGAGAAACTATTTTACGCTGAAAAATTTTTTTGGTTATGGCTAAAGTTGTAACAAATGTACTTGAAGTGGTAGAAACTGTAACAGTCAAGTATAAATAATTTAAAAAATAAAGTACCCATATCGCCCCACTTGGAAATCTTTTAGCAATATGGCCGCCTGACTCCATTTGATTTACACGGGGAAACCCATATTGCCCCTCCTGCAAACCACATGGGGAGATATGGGTTTTCCAGTGATCGTCTGACATGTTCTTGTTTGTGCACATAAGGATTGTGCACATATTTATTGTGCACAGATAGCATTGGTACAGATCTATATATATAGATATATACCAATGTTAAAGTGTGCACAATTAATATGTGCACAATCAGTATGTGCATAAACAAGAACACGTCGATCGTCTTCGTTATATTAATACATTTCAATATCTTTGCATTATATAAATAATGAAGTGTATTTATTTGTAGATGGAGAATCGCTGAATACTTTAGACGTGTTACAATATTTTTCAAAGCTCGATTAATATTTTTAAAACCGAAAATACCCACATCGCCTCACGAAGTGCCCATATCGACCCACCTTCCCCTAGTTAAATTTCGTCGCGTAACTTCAATTTACGTTATATGGTTGAAGTCGGATACACACTTCACCCATGGTGCTATCTTCATTGTAATGGAGTTTCAATAGAAAATTTTCATTTTTCTATAGAATAACTTTATTCTCAAAGAATAAAGATCTATTTTCTAGGGAATCATAAACATTTTATTATAAATAAAATGGACTGAATTCGTTCATTGGCAAATGAATTTAATATTTTCCTAGCGTAATATTGTTGCAGATGTACTGAATACACGAGACAGATAGGATTTTGTAGTACAGTGGTTTATTGAAGATTATTAGCAATGGATTTTTCTGTACTTTATACAAACGCATGTAATATAAGAACGGAAAATAGTTTTTTTTTCTCTGGAAGAGAAAAGTGTCAAGGTTTGTTTTAAAAATGAAAATAGTTATTTTACAAAAGTATATGATATTGATGTAGCAGTTACACTTTTTAATAGCGCTTAAAGTTATATTTAATTATTTAAACAGAAAAGAAAAGGGAGAGATGATTATGCTCTAAGTTACGTCTCTCATTAGCTGCTTATCAGCTGTAATAGAAAAAAAAACGTCCAAGATTGCGTCTTCGCGTTCGTTGCTAAGTATATAATATTTATATAACGAAAGTGTAATTTTTATTTATTAATATATAATAAAGTATCGCCGAAGGCGAAAACCTGTATATTTATTGTTAATCTTTATTTAACCCTTATTCAACGATTCCACCTTATCTCCTAAATAATAATTCCATCATTTGAATCATAAGATTACTTACAAAGATATTCTCATAAAAAGATTTAAATCTCAGCAAGTCCTCAAAGGTATTCATCCACAATTGTTCATACAAATCATAATTTACTTCTTCCCGACTATAATCTCACTAAAATCCAAAGCACACATCCCCCAATATTAATTAAATCTATATTCTCAGCCGCATATGCCTGTATTCCACGCGTCCCCTTAAAGATTCCCATTAACTTAATCGGCATAAATGTACTTACTTAGCTCTCGCTGCTGCGCACTCGGACTGCAGCGGCCTCGCGGAGCTTCAGGAGTCGCGCGCGCGCAGGAAACCAAAATGCGCGAGGCTGGTTCAAGTTGGTCCGCGAAACACGCGTCGTCGAATCGAGTTTGCCAAACTGCACGCGAGAGAGAGAGAGACCGAGAGAGAGAGAGAGGAGGGACAGAGGGAGAGAGTTCTATATCTCCGATGCGAGAAGTTTGCATTTCGCTTCTAATCTCGTTTCGACGCGCCAAGTTTCTCACCGGATTCGTCGTCGTTGCAGCGACTGCGGAAGGACAGAGAGGGAGAGAGAGAGATGCGCATTTACAGGAGGGAAGGTATAAGAGAGGTAAAGGTTGCGAAGAGTTGTGGGTTTCGGAGAACGAGATGTTTGGTGCCGTACTTTCGATTAAGTCACACGTTTATCTGGAAGTCTAGCGATGAGGTGGCCGGAATAAGTTACTCGGTTTTGATATTTACTTATTTAGAATTGGCTGCGTATAAATATTGGTAACGATGTGGGCCAACCATTTCCAGATTTTCTTACATATACCTAAAAACCTTTTGATAAAGGCACATTATCATAAATATTAGATTAAAGTAGCTAAATGATTATTAGCGTAATTTTACTTCTATTTATAATGAAGTTAAAATTGTTCAAAAAGAAATAAGTATTTTTTAATTTACAAAGTGATATTCTCTATAGTGAAAATCGTCCGTTTTTATCTGATTGTAGTAGTCTTCTTAGCAGTAGGCAGTAGTAGTCTTGTATCTAATAACAAATTAAACTATCCTACGAACTACCATATTGATTTATTAGTAAAAAATATTAAAATACAGTTTACAACAAGATTTCTATGCAAACCGCATAATACCAGAAACAAACAAGCACTTTTAGCCGAGTAGTATTCTCGAACGACGCGCATGCATATATATATATATGTACACAATTCCCCCGTTCCAATTAACATTTTCGCATGGTTAATTACACGTTTCACTATTCATAAACCGAGTGACGTTCAATCTACCGTGCATCAGACGCAGAGAGGGAGTTGAGGGAAACGCGTCGTTTCTCGCGTGGGAGCATTCGACATCGCTCTAACGTCAATTCGCGAAAACGCTATGGGAGAACGTCTCGAGTCTCCGTGCACAACCGCCGCGCCCGTCTCGCGCTCATTTCGCGCGCGGCTTGACAGTTTGATATGTATCGTATATGCACGTACAGTGCGGAGACGATTCACCGAAATCTTGAGGGTTCACCTGAAGGTTTCGTTGAGAATTCAAGATTATTCGTAGACTTATTTTGCGGGTCCGCTATAGTTGTTAAAAAATGAGCTGAATTGATTTCTTTTTTTTTTATAAGTAGACACTAATGGATGGAAGAAAGTCCTGGAAAAGAGAATGGCATGTCTGACAATATTCAGGTATTTCTACTTGTATTACACATTTTTAGTGTTACAGCATTATTATATTATTCATATTTAAACAATTGGCTTTTTATAAGGGTCTGTTCTCTATAAGGTAAGAACTCATATTCACCCATCTATAGATGAATTTTATTATAAAGTTATAAGACTTTATTTAACCTAATCCTTTAGTTTATATTAGATAAGATATATTTCGACACGTTTCTCTCATCGTTATAGACTCCAATTCTTTCTTTTATCATTTAAATTGAATACTTTCAATTTTCAAATAGACTAATACGTCTATCTAAACTAATCCGCACGGCTGCTCACGTCGTAAACAATTGTGTAGGGCCTAACGCGCGTTGTCATAACTACACCCATTCAACCCAAATTATTAGCAGACACTAATTTTACACTATACAAACTTCTCTCCACACCCTCTGCTATTCCTTCTAATCATCAACGAACCATGTCGCACCTACTCTCCCTCTCTCTCCCAAAATCTCAGCAGCCCAATTACCAAACCCCTTCCTCAATCTCACTCCATCATCTCCACCCCTCGATCCTAAAACAACCTCCTGTATCTACTCCATCCCCGTCAATCTCACCTCTCTCTCTCTCCCTCGGCACAGTGCAGTAGCGTTGCAAACGCCGCTGGCCTAACGCAATTCTCCCCTGTATCATATCCCTCTCCTCTCGCTCAGCGGCTATTATATACGCAATGCCGCCGCGGCGCGGCGGCCCTGTATACGCTGCATGCAGCGCGCTGGGTAATTGCGCGAGTGCTGCCACCGCTGCACTTGCAATGCCAAATTAGAAGACCGTAGCGAGCGAGGCATAAGTAGCGGCACTTTGGCACGACCTTCCGCGCTAATAAGCCGCTGCTACCGCCGTGCACCCGAGCTAAAGTGTTTAAAGTCGAGCTGGCCGAGAGAGAGAGAGAGAGAGATATTCGGAGGCGGACGCTGTAGCCTTGGACAGACACGGTGGCGAGGTGCTAGGTTGCTGGATTTATCTGTGCGGAGGAAGAGGGGGAAGGGGCTGGAGTTACGGTAATGATCGCGCGGGCAGAGGAGAGATGAGGAATGGCGAAGGAGAGAGGCATATTCGAGGTGTTTGGATTACTGATGCGAAACACGAGGGGCTATCGTGAGATTGTTGGTAATGAAACATTTTTCGTTTAATTTTTTAAGGTTTTTCATCATTGTTTCGTCAAAATATTGGACGCTGTGCGTTATTTGTAATATGCGCAAGCGTTGTTTATTAAAATGGGCATTATATTAGCACTGGTTTTTATTGGTTACATTATTGCGCTGAAAGCATTCCCTGGTAGAAAATTGACGAGCTATTGCCCAGAATCTGTTGTATTTTCTGTTTTGGTGAGCAGAATATTTCCTAGATTCTGCCCAGAAACTCCTCCCACAGGCGATGGTGTTCGGGCAGAATCTGCTAAAATTTCTGGTGAAGAAAATTTTAAATAATGGGTAGAAGTTATGATAGCTACACCAATAAGAAAAATAAGGGGACTTTAAAAAGCACGAAAATTGATTGTAGAAAATTAAATTATTTATTATGTCTAAATAATTTAAAACATTTTACATTAATATAAACGAATATAAATATACATACATTTAAACTTTTTTTTTTATATAACATATTGCATGGTAGTATAAATTAAAGTATTTATTACGGAATAATAAATCTATGGTTTTCACTTTGATACGTTGGTTAACACATCTGTCAATGCGGAATTCAGTACGAATTCTAATATCGTAGGATCTTTAACAGTTGATCTACATGTTCATGAGGCACATTGTTAGATACAACCCATGCTTGTAATTCTCTTATTTCTCTTACATCGTCGCGCGGTACGAAGAAAAGCCAACTTGGAAGTTACAGGCGAAGAAAAGCCAAAAACGCGTCTAAGACGAAGAAAAGCCAATTTGGATCCTCCTAGGCGAAGAAAAGCCAGTTTGCGCCCTCCCAGACGAAGAAAAGCCAGTTTGACTTGTCTCAGACGAAAAAAAGCCAGTTTGCGCCGTTCCTGCGGAGGAAAAATTCCCCAACTGACTGCATCTAATCAATTACTAGTTATCTTATTATCTTGACTGGTTATCTTATTATCTTATCTTTTTATCTTTTTAAAAATATTTTTAATCTTTTTAGTTATCTTTTTATCTTTGTCTTATCTTAGTATCTGAAAGTTATCTATAAGATACCAACTAAATGTTACTTTCGTTTGAGAAGTTAAACTGGCTTTTCTTCGTCTGGGAGGACCCAAACTGGCTTTTCTTCGTCTTAGACACGTTTTTGGCTTTTCTTCGCCTGTAACTTCCAAGTTGGCTTTTCTTCGTACCGCGCGACGACATCTGCTGCCACGCATATAAATTCTTCATCATTGCTACTATTGTCATATTATCATTCTCATGTTCACAAATACTAGCATTCTCATATTCACTGCTATCACTCATTAAATTAAAGTCCGAAACAAACAATTCAATGACACTAGAATTACTACAAATGCTCTCACTATAAACAGATGAATCAGTTATTTGTTGTGCTGTACGTTGATTTTCAAATTCACTGCACTGTTGAGCACTTTCATCTAATTTTTTTTTTTTTAATTTTTTTGAAGAAACGTTTTTTCTCTCCATTTCACAAAAAAAAAAATAGAAAAATCGATGCTTAATTAAAACAAATACTTTTTTAATAATTATTGGGTACTGCTCCGGTTTGCTTTCCACGGGCTCCGAAATGATAAACCTACGTTTCAACTTGTAACGGCTTCACAATTGTTGTGTATGCGAGAGAGAGAGAGAGAGAGAGAGAGAGAGAGAGAGAGAGAGAGAGGGAGAGAGAGAGAGAGCAGACGCTTCTGCGTGCACATCTGCTTGTATGTGTGACCCTACATGTATGCACACGCTTATTATGCTACTGCACTTTTGGAGCATATCTTTAGTTAAAACTTAAAAGTGATAGGGACATGACTATATTTTAAATAAATATTCTCAAATAGACTAAATAAATATAATATGCTAAGGAGTATATTATTTTAACATTATCGGTTTAAGGTTATAAACTGATTAATGATCACAATCCTTCAGCAGATTCTGGGCAGATCTGGCCAGATTATCCTAAAAATTCTGGGCAGATGATCCTAAAAAATCTGGGCATTAGTTAGTGAACTAGACAGAAAGTATGGCGAATTTTCTACCAGGGTTATGGAAAGTGACGTTACTAATTAATTAATTTAAAAAAAATTTGCATTATTCAATACAGCGATATCAACTTCGTTCTTTTCAATAAATAAACATCTAGTTCATCTTTGCATTTTAATCTTTTTTGTCCAACTACTTTTAGTTTATTATCATAATCATAACACACATTACATGAATATTTAAAAACAAAGTTTATCTTTATACTTTGATTCCAACAGACACCATAGATTATTCGAAAATACCGCATTAATATTCACTCTGAAGTTTACGGCAACTCTCCTACATAGATAAGAGGAGAGAGCAGCATGAGCTTCTGTAACAACGTACACACACCTTCGAAGTACATCGGGGCGAGGCCTTACAAGATTCAATACGCCCCCAGGTACACGCGCGCATGTAAAACATTGACCACGCGCTCTCTATACCCTCGTCAACTCGCTCTATCGCCAAATTAAACATTCAAAATTCTCCGTGTCGTCTAAATAAAAAATCCCCCCCCCCTCTCTCCCTCGTGGAAACTTTACAGCCGAATCAATTACTTCGCACTTCTGCCACTGCGTCTTCTTGCCAGCTATACCGTGCGACTCGCAGGCGTGGGACCGCATCCATCTTCTTCTTCTTCTTCTTCGGCTCATCTCCGCGAGCGCAAAACTTCGCTTCTAAAATCCTCTTCGCAAAACAAATCCCGCGAAACTCTTACATCTCGCTTTGCGCGAACCGGTGTAGTAGGTGTATATATATATATACACGCTCGGTCCTGCTACTACTGTGACCTCCTCTGTAAACTCTGAAGCCGTTGTTAAGACGCGCCAGTGGTTGATTGATTGAGAGCACGTTCGCGACAATGAAAGTCTGATTTATTCGGGCGAATCGATCTTTACTTTTTTTTCCTCGTGAAAGCGAATGCTCAGGTGAGAATGCAAATTGAGTTTTTGCGTATATTCGCGCCGCTTTTATTCTAGAGATTTGATGGGATGATAGAGGTGCTGGTAGTTTTTTTCTTTCTTTTTCATACGTGAATCTTGCGTTGAAGTGGGCGAGCCCGATGGGGGTTGTTTAGAAGGTTTTTCACTAAACTGATATATATTATTTTTTGATCGAGAATTGGTTTGTTTTACAAGAAAGAAATAAAAGTTTTAGCCATGATGTGATTTAGTATATCGTGTAATATATGTTGTATCGAAATTCACATAAATAACAGAAAGAAAAAGTTCGAAACAAGTGCCATTATATTTTTTTTAGAAAGAGCCTGTAACGAGTATACATTTATTATTGTTTAGAAAAAATAGTAAAAAGTATTACTAAAGTAAGTAATTTCATGTATAGACGAAAAGCAAGTTTAATTGCATTTTTAACGATGATGGTAAAAGTTATATTTTTCTGTGAATTTTTAAAATCAATAAATTTTGAAATTCCCTGAAAAAGTATTGCGTAATAATCCATAATTATATACAAAAAGGATGCATTCATACATTTTTCTCAGTATTAAAAAGCTATTGACGTAGTATGATTACTTGGATACGTTATTTCGGAATTCAATATTTTTATAATATTTCGACATTCTGAGAAGGAATAAATTCGAAAGAACAATTCATTCCAAAAATAAATTGCAGTCCATTGAACTAAACGAACGAATCGATTTACTTTAGTCCCACTACGATTTAAGAAATAACTTTCGCGACCAACGCTCATGTCAATCAGAACCCAGCCTTTCGCCATTCGACTATCAACAATCGATGATTCGGAAAGTATTTAATTCAGTGGAAGCGGTAACGTTGATTGAATCGCTCCTCTTCAATCCTATTTCGCTGAAAATTTTCGGCAAAGATACATTCCCTCTGCGCACCACGAGCCTTTGAAGTGACTAGTTGGACTTTCAGTCTCGAGTTTGCTACTCGACTACGCATTTGTTTCTCTCTCTCTCTCTCTCTCTCTCTCTCTCTCTCTCTCCCTCTCTCTTGCTTCAAAGGACTTCTGGGCTTTTAATGTTTATGAACATTATCATGGGGGAACTCTGTGTGCCGTCGTATTATTGCTTTTCTATAAGAAGAAAACTTTTCAAAGCGAAAACTGAATAAACTATTTATAATTACAGTTTGATGAGATGATTTGAGAATTTAGTAAATGTTTTATATTTTATTAAAAATGCTATTTTTAATTTCTTCGTATAAGAAATAAATTATTATTTAGAAAATTCTCACTTACAAACCAGATATTTTTTCCTCTTTCCATGCGCAAAAAGACTGAAAAGATATTCTCATTTGGCAGCTAAGTGACTTGTCGAAAAAGAAACTTCCATTAAAAAATCATGAGGGCATGAGATCGAGCGGAACATTACTCATCCGTCCGTTAAAGAGATTGTATCTGTCAATAATGGTAATTTATATGTCTGACTGATGTAAGCTCCGCCCGCTTTTGTGAGAAATTCCGTTCATGTGAACGATCATTGTACGTGATTTCACTAGACGATTGGAAAGTACTTTATTTTCCCGCTGTACCCGACTTAATGATTACCTATACGAAATTTATGCAGACGAGTTTTTGAATCAAGATTGATGTCTGTAGCGCAAAAAAAATGTTACTTCATTCGAAATATACGTAACTTAAAACATTATAGTTTTTTAATTCACAACTTTTTCTATATCAAAATACAATACAGCATGCGTATCCTATAACACCTCATCACACAAACCATCCAATCCACGCACTATAAACCCAATATTAATTCCACTCCTACGCATACCACACGCACAGCTGAATAAAAAAAAATACGTTCCATCGAAAAGAAACAGCGACTATCGCCACCACCAGTAGCAGCATCACCACCGCCTACCCACTTAAATCCAATTACATCTCAAAGCCCTCGTCCCCTATAAACCTCGACGAGCCCCTCGTACATTTACCCAAAACCGGCGCGTGTAACACACCGCTTTCTATGAGACGCAACTCCCACTCCCACTCTCACACTCGAGCCGTAATAACCCGTCCACATAATCGCTAGTGAGCTTTCGCACTCGGCGAAGCGCGAAATCTCGCGACGCTCGTGGCTGACCTCCGCCGCTCTGTGTGTGTGTATCTCGCGGCCCGATCTTCTCTTGACTGTGGAGATGAGTCGGCGCTTTACGAGATGCGTCCGAGGTGTGAGTATCTATTATAGCACGCCACACAGTGACGCTGCGTGAGTGTAATTAAGGCTTTTTTAAAGAGGTTGGGAAGAATGAGTTTGTAGTTCTGCGATGCGAAAATTGCGTGATTTTTCGCTCGAGCGAGCATTTGTCGAGGTATTGAAATGTGAATTCGGTGGGGCACAAGAAAAGATTCAATGTCAGAAAAAAAGCTTATATTGAATTCTTTGCCCTGAACGATAAGTGCTTTTTGAACTTGTAAGTATTGGAATATATTTGGCAGGTTTGACATACAAAATAAGGATTTTTACAAAAAAGTTTGAAAACAAAACTGATATTGAAATCAACTTTTGTAAAACAACTTTTATAATAACTATAAAAAGTGTGAATTTTTGTTGGAACAAAATAAAAAGTATTAATTTTGTTGGTGTTAATACATAAATGCATCGTTTAAGTATGTTTTTTATTGAAACAGATTTGAAAAATTGCGTATCAGAGGTACGGTAGCAGTACATATTACGTAAAGCATCATTTGTAAGTAGAAAGACCCCGATGTGGTCAGACATGGCAGTTGAACGTTTTTCTTGCAAAACCAATTTTCTTCCCCTTCCTATTTTAATAAATTTTACTGTTTCTCTCAAATATTGATAAAAATAAATATAACAAAATTTATTCATTATTTATGAGCTCTTCAATCACAGTTTTTACAAATTATAGTAGGTAATTATAAAATAACTTGGATTCATCGTACAAAGAATTCACGTAAAAATACTGCTCTTATTGAATTTGAAATAATCACAGAAATATTCTTATATATCGAAAAGTAAAAATCATTACAGAATGAACTATCCACTTTACCACCAACAAAACGGAAAAAATCCATCGAAATGACATATCGCACTGAGCATCTCCTTTATCCACCCAGCCACGCAATGGAAAAACTCCAGCACCCCCGGTTATGCAAAATTCCAACGCGCCACCGTTTAATCTTACATACCTTCACCCTCCTCTCCGCCGTCCGCGCGAGACATACAGCTCCTTATACCCCGCCGCGCTCGTATATACACGCGAAGGCAGCAGCAGCAGCAAAACCAAAGAGAAAACTCAATATTCCGCACGGCCGGCAGAGAATGTAAATACACGGCGTCGGTGCCGCCCGAGTATATAAATATATATAAGGGCTTTGCGCCAGCGAGAGGATGCACACACATACACAACCACACACACGTATGCATATATATACAGAGAGTAGAAGCAGCTCGAGTGGTCACGTAGCGTCTTTGTCGGGCTATCGCCTTGAAAAATCTCGAGGCGCTGCTACGGCTGCTGCTTTGCCGACCTTCAAAAATGTTCAGCCGCCGGAGGACCGCATCATGCTTTTACGAGGGCCACTGACGTTTTCATAAAGAAGCGTGACTAAAAGTTAGCTGTGTGTGTGTGCGTCGATCGAGCGAGTTTACAGTATCTCGAGATGGGCTTCCCAGTGAAAATTTCGAATGGACGAGGTTGCGAGAAATGTGGCCTGTTGAGATACATGATTGGTTTGCTTCGAGAGAATAGAATTAGGAAGGATGGCAATTTTTATAATATGGAGAAATAAATTGGAGTTGTTTGATAAGTAATCTTGTATGCGTACGAGTGGTGATGAATAATATTAATTCTATAAAATTGAGCACATTGAAAATGTTAAGTAACACGTTTGTTGCGAGATTTTAAAGCTTTTTTATTTGGATTCCAACTTTTGTGCAATTAAATGTAAAACTGTATACTTAAAAGATACTTTAGTAGTAAAAAAATTATTATTCTTTGTCTGATCTATACAAAGTAATTTACTTAGTTTTTGACCATTCTAAATATATTTTTAGTAGTGATTTTTTTTTATTTCTAATTATCAAGTATTTAACTTCAAATGATTGCAAGATAAACTTATAAACATGAATTATTGATCTTCAATATCAACATGGAATATCAGTAGTAAATTTCAGGGTCTGTACGTCGAAGATTTCAGTTATATCTCTGCCAGTATTTAGGAAATTGCGATACGCAAAACTGTAATTACAAGGTTCGTCAACTTGGAAGAGTTTAAACTGATATCGTTATCTGCGTAATACGAAACGTTATTCGTAACACGAGTGTATTTTGTGTTTTTAGATAATTAGAGAGTAAATTCGCAACTAAATAGTAGTACATGTGTACTAAATCCAAACTTTGATGCGAATGTGATATTATGTAAGTTAGAAACATGATTTTATCGTGTAAATAATATAAGCAACTTTTCGACAGTTTTAGGGTTTCATTAAAATATGTTTTAATGAAGTTTTACTTCATTAAAACATATTACAAGTTGTAATAAAAATTACAAATTTTTAATTTGTAATTTTTATTACAACTTGTAATATGGCGAAACGCATGAATAAATATAATATATTTTGCATTTTAAAATAGAATTATGATTCATAAGAATACTTCGTTTTTTGTACGTTTTTAAAAGAAAAGTTAGTATTATAACCTTCTAAATACAATTATGTTTACCGTTGTAAATCTTGGGATTTTAATGAAGTCTATAAGTAATTAACTAATTACAATAATTATAATTACCATAAATAAATTTGATAATTATCTATCTTACTTACAAGTTTTAGATATATTACAGGAAAACTGCAATGCTTTAATTTCATATTTTAGTGATTATTATCTAATTACTCTACGCAAAATGTAGAAATTTCTTATCCTCAAAATATCATTTAGCAGGTTGTTTATTCTAGATGCAAAACAACCCTATAACTCACGATTTATTCGTATACTTACCATTCTCCTCCGAAAACCTTCGACCAAACAATCCACATCGCACTTCCCAGAAATACTCTCAGCCATTATTAAGCTGACTACGCAAAGAAATTCTTCTAGATAAACCAAGCCCAATCACTTCCCGGGATACATAATATTATTCGTACTCCTACGCATTCTTTCTTTCTCTTTCTTTCGCTCTCCTTTCGCCTACGCAAAAAGAACCAGCGATCATCAATTGTCCAAATGAACGCGGATAGAAATGCGTAAAAAGACATTTTTCCTTGTAAATTAAGTTCTCGAGATATAGAAGGTTTTTGTGGCGAGGTGACGCGCGTGTGATTTTCAGCGCTGCTCGATGGGGTGTCGGATCGGAAGGATAAGTCATCCATTACATAGGTACACAATAAATAACAGTGGGACATTCGGCATATCGAATCTTAGTATTCTTATATATTTTGAGCTAATGAACCCAAATATAACCATGAGATAGTGTTTTATCACCCTAGGATTTCAAGATATCCTTAATTTAAACAATTTTGAGATTTCGTCATTGCAAGATTAATAAATTTTTCCCTTAATAATTTCATATTTGAGTTAAACAGTTCAAAATACTTATATGAACACTAAGGTCCTGTTCTCCGGGCAACTCCTCATTTTTATTTTTTGTGTGTCCCTGTGTTATATCAACCCGCTTGCGTAATAGAGTTTTCATTGGGACGCTAGACTCTGTGTTTTTTTGCTAGAGTGAGGAGTGTATCGCTTTTGCGAGTACAATCAATTGCGATGAAAGGTTAGTTAAGAATTACAAACGTGTGTCTTTCAAAGATAAAATAGTTTTCGTCTTGACCTTGTAGATATGTTACTAATAACATTTACTGTTAAGGGGTCTGTCTAGTAACTCACTTTTGAAAAATCGTTTTTTTTTTTTTTACTTTTTTCGAAAGTAAATATCAACTCTTCGAACAATCTGAAGGAATTTTGTACGGTCCAGGCATCGCTGACTAGGTGTAAGTAATTTTTTTTTAAGAATTTCATGTAAAAAAAACTTTAAACGCGTTTTTCTCGAAACAACGCTTTTACTCGCCTTGTTGATGAAATTTTCGAAACTACTCGACCGATCCTTATGAAATTTGAACCACATATTCTTCAAACCTATCGCTATGTCCCCTATAAATTTTTTTCAAAAATTTTGAATTTTACCATATTTTTTTTTCAAAAATCGGCGAAAAAAACCGGTTTTTTGAAAATTTTTTGTTTTTTCTTCACCATTTTTTTATTTTTTAAAATAATTGAAAAAAATTCATAGGTGACATTGCCATTGTCATACCAAACCTAAAGCACTTTGATTTTTTTGTTTCAGACAACACAGCTCCGAGATTTTATCAACAAGGCGGACCTACCTACTTTTCGAGGTGTTGCGTTTGGCTGACGTTTTTGGTCATAATACATGTATAAAATAAAAGAAAAAAATTTTTTTATGTATTTCAAGAGTGTATTTACTAAGCTTAATAACTTTTATATCATTACCTTTATCCAGTATCCCAAGAAATAATCACGAAAATCGCGTTTTTTTCGACGCGAGCTACTAGACAGACCCCTTAAATGAAAATTTATTTGTCCAAAAAAATATGTACATTATTAACGGGAATTCTACAAAAGATTTACAATGTTTGAAAGTTTGTCTTCCGATATTATTGAATAATTTAAGGTTTAATACTAAACATTACAACACATTTTCAACCTTCGTTCATTGTTTTAGAAAAAGTTTACTTCTCCTACCAATCTCGTCTTATTTTATTCAAGATAAAAAGGAACTTAAGAAAGTTATTTCGGCCACATATAGCCACTCTTCACGAAATTCAACAACAATATGAAATATTTTCGGCGAACGAAAACAAAGAAAATGTACTCCCGCAAAGCCTGGCAGTATCTCCGACAGAATTACGGCGTGGCAAACAGCGGGTAAAAAGAAGAGCCGAGACATATGAATGAAGCAGATACGCTTATAAAGTAAGATTAAATGCGCGCTCACGAAAGAGACAGAGAGAGAGAGTCGAGAAAGAACAAATCGAGAGGCTGAGTTAGAGATACAGGCGCTGGAAAGCACGGAGGAGGAATGCAAAGAGAAGAGAGAAAAAAGCAAGGAGAGAGAGAGAGTGAGAGCCTGAGCCGAGAGAAACATTTGCAAGATGAATGAGAAGGCGAAAAGAGATGGAGATAAAAGGCCACGAGCGCGCCTGTATGTGAGTACGTGTTCATTTATTCGTGGGGGAGGCGCGTGTGAAGGCGGATTCGCACTCGCGAATCTGGTAAACAGGCTGATTTGTACGCGGCGCGTGTGGCTCAGACTTTCTTTTTTTTTCTACGGTATGCTCGTTGAACGAGAACGTTCAAGCTAAAAAGTTTATTTGACTTGATTATAGCAACTTTTTCGCCTTTTTCAGCGTATTCGAGTTTTCAAACTTTGAATATCAAGGACCGTTTGCGATAGCGATTTTGATTTTATACGTAAACGATGCGATATGACTGTTTGCGCGCTTTCTCGGTATCAGGTTATCGTTCCAAGCCAAACTGCAGTCACGCAAATCGCTCCAATTATATCTCAATGCGCGCTCACAATAGAACTGAATGATCTAATAACAGTCAGCTAATTCATTACGTATGCAGTCTATCGGGCGCAAGTTTGGCCCTTTGTAATAATGCCCAGATTGCTCGTGACAAACTAAACAATATGTTTTTTTTCTACGGTGCTTCGGGATCAGATTTAACGAAGCATTTTACATTAAAAGTAGTGCATATCTATATATAAAACGGTGCTTTCGTAAATTAACTGGAAGGGAACTCGAAAAGGATTATAATAAGATTTTTATTGCATTATTGAGCTCTATAGATAAAATAAAATAGGATAAAAACATTTTCTCGGGACTGGTTCTTCAGAGTAATGTAATTATTAGTTTAATTAATTAGATCGAGTATAGTCTGAAAATCTTATTATATATGGAAATTATTAATAAGTTACCTTATAAATTGAATTTAGTGAAGATGAAATTATAATAAGATATATCCATAAATTTCGCTTTTAATTCAATGAGAAATACAAATACCTGTGGAACCATTCAACTGAATTATTCAATTAAAAATATCTTAAATTTCTAAACTACCACCAACCAACTATCGTAAAAACAATATATTTTCTCCATATCATCCTAAAATGTTCACCTTCTTGACAAAATTCGTAAAGCGCTGCATCTATACAGGAGTATCTCTGTCGCAAATCCGAAACAATGAACCCGCCCTGACAACAGCCGTAGTTATAAATTTCCTTATTCCTCTCATTCAGCCGCGACTAAGCAGCTCACCGCTCGGCGAATAAAGCTCGTGCGCTCAGCTCGTAACGAGAATAATGAAACAGCGTAGGGGTGGTGGCAAAGAGAAACGCCTGATTGATGAGCACTGCGAAGACACGAAGAGAAAACGGAGACCAAAGCAACCGCGCGGACGAGAAAACGCACGGAACAAATGCGAAAGGTAAGGCGAAATCGCGCGATAAGTATAGCTCCGAGAGAAAATAGCGCTGTACACGTGTATAGAACAGACACAGTTTAAAATAAACTTACCTGCGGAATAGAATTCTCCCTTTTCCGACGCTTTGTTCCCCTTTTTGCCGAAGTTTCGCGCCCGAAACTTTTTCGCTCGTCGTCCCTATTGTTTATCTTTAGCGAGTCACACGCAGGAACGAAAGGAACGCGTAATTTTGGAATCATAATGCTGGGGCGCGCGTGACGTCTGCGCATATATATAAAGTCGAGGAGGAGGAGGCGGCGGGTGAACGGCTGGATTTGCCGCGCGAGGAAGTAGGCGGGGAGAATAGTCAAATGGAACGGGAGAGACTCTTCAGACTCGGTGTGGAAGAAGTGGAAGTTGAGGAACTGAAAATTTTCTCTTCGCTGGGACGGGGCTTCGAGTTTCGCGCTGTGGGAGTAGTTGTTGCAAAGGGAAAGAGAGAGAGAGAGAGAGAGAGAGAGAGAGAGAGAGACAGGGGCGTGAATATGAAGTTTTATCAAATTGAAAATCTGATAAAAATGAAGCTGGTTTGAGTCGTAGATTTCACTCTGTGCATGTTGAGAATATCTTTTAGAACAGACTTCGTTTTGTGAGTGTAGTATGCGTACTTCATATTTTAGCCTTATGTAAGAATTGATTTCGCTCTGTGAATCTATTAATTATGTGTACGCGATTATGGCATGTATTCTTGTAATACTTCAGCAATATAACGATGTTTAAGAATTTATCATGATGATGTTTCTGTGGAATGAAATACTTATCGACTTTGAACTAATGTTACGTTACTCGTTTTAATTTTTAGTACGTTAATTTTTGTTGGTCGTCCACGTTCTTCAACTTATTAATAATAATATTTAAAGAGAAAAAGAAGAAGTTATGTTAACAAATTGAAATAGAGAAAAATTTAATATAGAAAGCTTTGCAAAAATATTTTATCAATGCACGACAAATATGTGCTATATAGGAACAAATATAGATGGTACATGTATAAAAAAAAGGAAATTTTATCAGCATTCTCTTTTATTAAAACATAAATACGATGAAAATATTTGCAAAGAAAATAATGTACTATTTATTACTTTATCAAGCCAATTTCTGTCTATATAAATTACATCCCTTTGTTCTATGTGTCTTTGTACAACAAAGCTATTTCCAATATATACACATTCCAGAACCATTATAGCAAATTGAAAGACGCGCTCCAATTTCAGCTAAGAGAGAGACGCGAAAACCAAAGTCCCCTAAACAGAAAAACACTTTATAAACATGTTTTACAGCGCCACAAAAAAAGAAAAAGCCTAACAAAGACAAAGACGTGTATTCAGCCGAACGAGAGGATAAAAAGGCGCAGGAAAAAAAAAAGTTGTAAGAAGTCGAAGAAGTCTCATAAAGAAAAGAATGGAAAGGTCGAATGTAAATAAAAGCGCGCGAGTCGGCGTAAAAACGCGAGCGGAAAAGACGAAAGTCATCGTGCGCGAATGCGATAACGCAAATGTAACTTCTTTATTAACGGTAAACAAACGCGAGAGGCAGATAACGATCGCCTCGTATACGAAGGAGACGCACGAACCGCGAAGGGACGGGGAGAGTGTATCGCCTGTCAATTAATCATAACTACTTGATCAGGTTGGGGTGGCGTTACGCGTCGCGGATTTTATTCGTTAATTAATGGGAAGTAAACGTACGAGATACGTATGTAAGGGAACGATTGTACAACGGACTACAACTAGATGTATAGATGTCGTATAAAGATTATATCTTTTATAAATAATGAGTAAGTTAGTTATGTATAGGGCAAACTACCCAATGGATAGACGGTTAAAGCAGACGACATTTCAATAGATAGACGACCTTTTAATTAATGATACAAATTATAGATAGTTAATAGATAGGCCGTAATAAAAAATTATATTCAGTTAATTTTGAATTCTTCTTCTAAGTAAAATATATAGTTTGGTTTAAAAGTTCAAGTTACTTATTAATTAAACGGTGATTCGTCTATTTACTGGTGACCGTCTATCTACTGGGTCTTTTATCCTACTTCTATTTTTATTAGTCATATAAAGTTAATATATTTTTTTTAATTATTTACGGCTTTTTAATTGAAAATACAAATATAAAACTCGAACGAGATTTAACGAATGAATGATCGAGATGTATTGAAAATATATAAATGTACAGTGACGTGTATTTAAAGATCTTTTTACCTGTTCAGCGCACAGTTCTTAAATCTATTCAACATTTAATATTTTATGAAAAAAAAAACCGGCTGTCAGTGAAAATAACTGATGGTATGAAAGGGGATTTTCCAGCGAATTACGCGATTAAAATAAAAAAGTTTTGTTATTCTGGTGAAAAAGTATTCGGAAAAGTTTCGATTATTCTTTGAAAGTTAAATATTTAAGTTTTGTTGATTGCTTAATATTGAAGATTTATTTATGTTTTATTATTTCTCATGAGAATATAAATATCAATTAAATTATAGCAGTAATAATAGCTTAAGGTGGCTCCAACGTTGGGTATCGTATCAAGCGGGGGCCCCACGGGCGCCTCAGTTAACATTTACAGTTTTTCGCAAAATTAAAGCTTTAAATTTAAACCTATATAACTGCAAATGATTTATACGCGTATAACTTGTAAACAAATATCATCAATAATAAAACAGAATAAAAAGGTTCATTTTTGCCCCATGAGAAGCGCCCTCAAAAAGTAAAATTACATACTTTGACAGTTATTTGCTCTCTAAATTGCATGTTAACCTACCATTTTCTTTATACCGTCAGAACCGACGTTTCAAATCCTATAACCACATACTTTTTTTACTGAAAACACATCTTTTATGCTAATTTGGATGTTGACCCCACTTTTTCTTAACGGCAATCGAAAGTTGAAGGTTTCAACTATATCTTTCCCAAAGTTTCATCTTAATCTATAATTTTAAGTAAAGTTGCTAGAGCCACCTTAATATATAGCAGAATGGCATTATTTTTATCTACACGAAAAATTCCAAAAATAATATATAAATCAAAGTAAACAGTATATTCGCGCTGGAAATTATCAATCATAAACGCCATAACACTGCCACGTTGACGATAAATGACGATTGTACTGACATTTCATTATCATCGCGACGACAGTATTGATTTGTTATGTTCTCTTAGGTTGCAATCGCGTGCCTTATTTACTCAAAATTAACAGTCGCACTAAGAGAAGAATATTGTTACTGTTAACATATTTATCTATTTGAAATACAACTATTTGACATGCTTAACCTTTAGAGGGCCGGGATTTTGAGAGAGAAATTCACCTTAAAAAATTGGGACAAAAGGTATCTTATATCATTGATTGAACGTAGACAAAGTGTCGATAAGGGGGTGTGCCATTTTAGTGGTTTTCCGGCCCTCTAAAGGTTAAGGATGAAATGTGTTATTGTAATAGTTACACCATCTATATTAACTAATAATCGAATCTAAACAATTAATAACTCTATATTACGCGTTTTTTAACAGCTTGGCTAACTATGGTATAATTGCTTGGGGAGGTGCTTACGATAATGTACTTAAGGAACTTGAATCATTACAAGATAGAATCATAAAAATAATTAACAAATCAAAAAACCATACTTTCCAACCTTTACGAATCAAAGATAACTTTAAAATAGATTCATTTATCTTTCATTACAATGATTTAAGGAAGAAATTCCTAGATTCAAAAAGCGCTACCAGAAATAAAAGTCTTTTAATGCCTGAAATCAATAAGTCAATAAACTTCAAAAATAATGTTATTGTTGCTATGAAAGTATTTAACGAATTCCCAAATGAATTAAAAACGATTAATCTTAGTAATAAAAATATAAAGACAAAAATTACCAACTGGTACAAAGGAAAAGAAAGAAAAAATTAATACCTTATAACATAATTTTTGTAAAATCAATGGATAAAAAAAAATACTGACATATATGAAATAACCAGAAAATCTAGATTAATTTAAGCTAATTTATTTTTTAAAGTTTATAAGAGTTTATGTAAAAGTTGAATTTTGAATATATTTTAATATAGCATATAGCTAAGAATCAACTTTATTTTAGCATGTAAGTTTAATATAAGTGTTGTATTAGTCTGTAAGCTACCAGACCTATGTACATGTGTTTTGTGAACCTCTATAGGATGCCAGCTATTAGGTCGGATATAGTCTTTTATATCCTGGTACTAGCTGCATTATGTATCATTTCTTTGGTATCAGTTTTGGTAATAAATAAATAAATAATAGACATATTCAGATTTGAAAGTAACTGATGGTAGAAGGTCTTGTAAATTGTAGTTTTTTAATCTAATAGTCAATTTTCTACCAGGATGATGTTGTTATATAACAAAAAGGTTTGAAATAAAGCTCCATTTAGTTTTTTACTCCAACGTTTCGGACATTTTTATTTGTTTATGTCCCTCATCAGGATAAACAATAAAAATGTCCGAAACGTTGGAGTAAAAAATAAATTATGTTTTTATTTCAAACGTTTTTGTTATAAAACATCACCCTGGTAAAAAATTGGCCATTAGATTAAAAAACTACTATAATAAACATATTGTAACTATTACAATATCAATGTTCTCAGGTAACATATTGAAATTGTTTATGAGAACATGGTAACTTAACTGTTAACATGGCATTATAACTGTTATAATGCCTATATTTGGTCATATTTAAACATACGCATGTTAATAGTTACAATGCCATGTTAACAGTAAACAAATCCTTTTCTCAGTGCGCTAGCTGAGCCACGAAATCATTTCAATATTCGCAATGTACGTATAAACAAAAAACACGGGAACCATTAAAAGCACCACGTACGATTAAAAAATCCAACTAAATCGACCGAAAAAACCTATACAACCATCCCAAGTTCGCGCGCGGCCGAGCGCGCGGCAGTAGATAACGAAACTTCACTACCCCTTCTCTCTCTCTCTTCTCTCTCTCTCTCTCTCTCTCTCTCTCTCTCTCTCTCTCTCTCTCTCTCTCTCTCTCTCTCTCTCTCTCTCGAAAAAAGGAAGCAGAAGACCGCAGCGATACATCGAGCCGAGCGACTTCAAGAACTCTCGCAAGAGTATAGGTATATAGGCGCAAAGATAACGCAGCCGCGCAGCACGCGGGCATTAATGCAAGAGCGGAGAGCGACCCTATAAGGAACCAGCCACGTAAAATACTGGCTCGCGCTCCAAGACCTCACACGCACGCACACACAGGTATATAGCCACTGAGCGACCTAGAGAACCACCACCGCGGCTGCCGCTAGCGAACGAACGAACGAGCGAACGAACCGCCCCCTCCTCCAGCTCTCTCTCTCTCTCTCTCTCTCTCTCTCGGCCGGTGTGGCCGGGTGGGCGACGAGGAGGACGGATCGATCGCGCGCGCGACGGAGACAGAATCGCACCACGCCGCCGCCGCCACCACCGCGCTCTGGGGTAGTAGGTATATAGGAGAGAAGGAGAGAGAGAGAGAGAGAGAGAGAGAACGGCCGGGAGGCTGCCGCCGCTTAGTATCATCGCGACTACCAGCGCGGCCGCACCGACCGACCGCGCGTCCGCGCTTCTGGTACACACACACACACACATATATATATATATATACTTTTGCAGGATATTATATACACGCACACACGCAGATAGAGATAGAGAGAGAGAGAGAAACTATATATCTGTGTGGCTATGTGTGTGGGTGGGTGAGAAAGTGACTGTGCGGGCCGACTGGAGCCCGGGATTTTCTACCGAGAGGGAAAGAGTAGAGCGTGTGTATATGTATACACGCAGAGTGAGGTAGTAGTATAGTGAGGGTATGCACTGTTGTTGTTGTTGTTGTTATTGTTGTGGGGAGTGCTGATGCTGCCGCTGCTGCTGCACGTGGACGAGGATGAGGATTACGAGGATCAAGGGCGAGAGCGCCGTCGGGTTGGAGGAATGAATGAGTGCTGCGGCGGTGAGGAGAGGATATAGGTGAGTTGACTCCGGAGATGGGGAGATGCACGTGAGGATGGGATATATAGAGCGCGATTGTTGACGCGTTCGTAAGAGAAAAACGAGTGGATGATGGTATGGGAAATTAGGGGGATGTAAGAAAGTTAAGTTGGAGGTTGAGGGTAATAGAGGGGTGAATTAAAGATACGAAAGGACTTTTTTTATTGAAGACTAAATAATGAGGATGGTTCATTTTGAAAGAAATGTGGCCTGAAAAAGTATGGATGGTTGCTTGGTATAATACAGTGCCTCAATTGCGTTGCTCATCAAAGAAACGACAAAAAAGATGATTGATATCGTTCTAAATTATTAATAGAGAATCTTAAATTTACTTGGTTTTTGAAGATCTGTTATTGTCAGAAGAATTTTCGTATCTCAAAAGTATGTATGTAAATATTGCGAAATCACCTGTGAAAAACAGCTTGTCGATCGCCTGTTTCTCCGTTACTTTGCGTTTTGACTTAAAATATGTCTCCTGCCTTGAAATGATTGATTGGAGGGTCTCGAAGGTAAAGTGGCGAGACTTAAACTAAGGTTACCTGAATTTACGAGGGAAAATCAGTTGTGTACATTTTTTCCATGCTGTTACTTTAATTCGAATCTGCGCAATTTTTAACGTTTTATTTTCGCATGCAAGTCTAAAAATACGCTGTGTTCTGATAATGCAAATAGCTTCTTTATCTGAGCGTAATAAATCGCCAGTCTGAGTTTCAAGTTATTTGGTCAATTATTCTTACGCTGGGCATATTTCAAAGTCAAAATTCAAGGTTCCGAAGAAACGTTTCATCAATAAACTGCAGGAACCTTGTGTAATGAACTTTATAATATACGATTGCATTTTATTTTGAAAAATATGAAGGATTATTTTTATTCTTATTCTTTAAGGATTAAGTCATTTGATAACACATACTTGGCCATGTATAGTTGCATAAAAATTCTTTAGGATACAATGAATACAAAACTAGACTTTACAAATCTATATTTTCATTTATTAGTAGGGAATACTCACACCCACACAAAATTTTCAATGATTGGTAAAAAACCGTATTCATGGAATCACGTTTTGATTTATACTTTATAAACGTGCTTTCCACGTGAAAATTTTATTTACAATGTGAAATGTAATGAAAAAATATTTTGAATGACACGCAGACCTTAATTAACGAATTCAGAATATGAATTGACGTACGCTTTAAAAAAAGGGTTTGCGTATCGGGAATATAGGTCACGTTCTTTCATGCTGGATAACCAACCAAATACCTCGCTCTTTTTAAGATATGAATGAATGTAGAAATAACGAAAATATAAAATAATGAAAATTGTTTAACACTTCCGTTGCATAAATACCGTAAATAATTAGGTAAACTGTAACTAACGATCAATAGGTTTAAAACAGTAAAAAAGGGTTAATAATTATGTAGTTACATTATAAACTAAATGCAACTTTTCTCTTTTCATACATACTTTTAACTCTATAATTTATTATTGTTTATCTTGTACATTTACAAATATTTATCATTAAACAGTGCTACTATTTTTATTTCTTCTCACTTTAAGGTGGCTCCGGCGAATTTTAGAGATCCATAATTAACAAAAAATGAAAATACCTTCTCAAAGTGTGAATTTGGATTATTTTTGTGTCTAGGACCATCAGATAAAATGTAGAGAATGAAATTTTTGACAATATTTTTTTATAATAGTTTTATAGAAATACATATAGGGATATTATACTATTGTAATATCAGATTCTTATGGTATAATTAAAATATCAAGTTACCAGCGAAATATAAATATAATTTCATAAAAACCTAAAATTAGTGCTTTGTGCATACATGTATACATGCATGCACTGCCATTATTTTTATGTGTAGCAACATATAACAGGTCCACATATATAGAGTAAACAATAATCTACTATACTTTTAATAAAAATTCGTTGGTTATTCCATAAAAAGGTTCTCGTGCCCCGCGGGGTCCCTCCTAGATACGGCACTAACTCGCACCGGAGCCATACCTTAATGAGTGACGACTAAAGTTCACTAAAAATCGTTGGTAACATTTCATGGGCTTGTCCTGATTCAAGCTGTACTTGAAGTCGCGCAGTAAATCACCGCACGATAATCGTGCCGAGTTGACCCAGAGCTTTCTGTGTTTACAGTGTAAAGACACTTCGTACCGGTCAGTGACAGATTTGTAAATACATCGCTTGCACGCGTCCCCTGCGAGTCGTAAATAAACTATTCGTCTAAAAAGCACATGACGGATACATTTTTCAACCACAGTTTTTTTAGCAATCTGACTAATTTGTTCATCAAATTGAATTACGCTTTTCACGCGAGTTTTGTGAAAAATGTAAATGTAAAAATGAAATTTAACGAAGTAAAAGACGAGAGGAGCGGGGAATATACGGTTTTTTTGCGTTGATTTTATTCCAAGCAACTTCCATTTCACGCGCGCACTCCGCAAATAAGAAAAGTTTATGTACGGGCGAAAACTATAATGCAGCGTGCGCTGGTAAAAGTTGAGGAAATTAAAATTTGAACTCCGCTTTAGTCTCATTTGTAAGCAGTTTAGACTTTGAACTGCAAAATTTTGTATCGCTTCTTAATGTTTTAAGAATAGACCGATATATATTTGAAATCTATTTAACTTTTATTATTATTTTTTTCAAGAAATATGTAACTAAATTGAAAAGATCATTTTTCTTCGCTTCTTTTTTGTGTTTATTTACATATGACCTGAAGAAATATAACATGCACGCAATTTAAATATTGCAAGTCGCCGTGAAAAATCTTTCAAACAATAAATAAATAACCTTTATTGTTGCTCAAAATATACACCAGTATTAGTCAAATATACGGGCACAACTGATATAACTACAGACTAACTGTTTATAAACAACATGACACTGTTTCCTGGTTACTGTATATATGCGCGGTGACATGCAACATTCGAATCTCTTTAGGTCATTTAACGATACCTAAAATTAAAAGTAACTCAAAATTTTCTGATTAAAATAATAGTTTAAATCGTAAAACTGCATTTACATTCCATCTGTTTTTTCTCAAATTTTGAAAAGTGGAATTATCCGTTTCTTAAAAATCAATCTTTTGACGCATGCAACTCCAAAACGGCAATATTTCCACAGCGCAAACAACAATTCGAAAACCCACGCATTTTTCTTTCTCCATCCAATATCCACACAGAGGAAAAAAACTATAACAAACTTTTGTTTCAGTCAATTCGTAAACACTAACTAACGCCGATTTGTCAATTTTTCGATCCCACCGACCAGCAAAAAGTACACTCTGTTCCGGGAAATTGCACACCTGCGCACGGACACGTCTGTTGCCGTTCGATATTGCAAAACAATAACGAAATTTTTCGCCGCGACGCTCAAAGACACAGACACGCGTCCCATATGCGAGCGCACGGTATATAGAGAGAGACAGGGGAGCTTTATCGCCCTCTGTTTATACGAGGAGCGAGATACGGTTTATAAACTCGCGACGTTTCCAGTTTGTTTTATGATATTGCACTGGTTAGTGCGAACGGAAAGTTGGCGACGCGTCGCATATATACGTATGTCTGTGTATTATATGTGTGACAGAGTTCGTTCCTCGCTTCCATTCGTCCGCGCACTCGAGCAAAATTCTGTAAACTGCGCAGCGCGCGCTGGTAATTTTTTTATCCCCCGAAGCTTTTTCAATTTTCAGCGGTGTTTCTCCGCGCTGGCGAAAGTTGATTTGGTGATGGAATGGATTAACTGTTAAAACAAAAATATACCTCGTACAAAATGTTTCGAAAATTGAGTCAATATTTATTGCTAGTTTTCTCAATCGGAAGTAAAGAGAAAACAACGACAAACTAGTAAGAGCGATTTTAATAAAAGGTATATTAATTTCTGGTAATTCTTAGATTTTGATTAACTTACACTAGCTTATCCCAACTAACAAAACTTCACATAAAAAGCCAGCCATATAAAAACTGATAAAAGGCGACCGGGCAACGTCGAAATTGCGACCAACAAAGCTCTACCTTCCTCCTTCGTGTCGGGTCCTCCTTCTCCTCCTCTTCCTTTTCGCGCACTCTCAAGCGCGCGTCCTTGATTTCTCAGAGTTCACCCGTCGCTCGCCGCGTTATTATTAAACGCGATTAAACGGAGATGTTTTTTCCTTTCTTTCTTTTGCTCGCTCGTTGTTGTGTCGCCGCCGCCATCGCCGTCGCGCTTTTTCTTTCCTCTTTTCCCCTCCTCTCTCTCCCCCAATGCTATTTATAGCCTTTTTAAAGTGAAAATACTGGGTTATTGGAAATTTTCTCTCACTCCGTACACTGCTACCGCCGCACGAGTGAGAGAGAGAGAGAGAGAGAGAGAGAGAGAGAGAGAGAGAGAGAGAGAGAGAGAGCGATTAAAAGAGAAATAAAACTTTAGCCGCCGTTGGCAATAAAATCTATATTTGCTGTATGCGCGTGTGGTGAAGGGCAAGTGCTGGAGGAGAAGAAATCCTGGGATGCGCGCAGGATTTTTCATTCCGGGCGAGCTGCTGTGGAATATGAGATTCCTCGGCGTACCTTATGTTCCGTCGCACTGTACCTTTTTTCGTGTCTTAGTCAGATGTGCTGGTACTGTCGTCGGTTATCTGTTCGGTGTCTCGGGTAGATAAAGAGTGTATATGGGTTTTACCGTTGTTGTGGCCAGGCGACGCGAGGTAACTTTGTTATTTCAGAGATGCTTTAATCAGGTTATGGTTAAGTAAACACGATGAGAATGAATGAGTTTGCGTATATATGAAGAAGCCTAAAATATAAACGAGAGCTCTAATTTTGTTAATTATATGTTGATTAATTATAAAGATAGAGTTAGATTTTATGTTTTTTTTTATTAAATATTGAAGTTTTTCTAGCCTAATTTGATTGCCGTCTCCTAAATTTATACATACGTAGAATATTTGTTTCATGAATCTTCTCACAATATCATAATCTGAAATTATGGAGACATAAGTAAAGACTTGCGCATACATTGAACATGATAATTTTATTTCATCGCTCAAACAAATTGATTGATGACTTAATTGATTAACTAATCCGTTATCTATGACATCCCCAAATCTGACAATACTAATATATCACTAAATCTGTCAGTTATCAAGATGAAACGTATGTAAAATTCGAAACGTTTGCGTGTGCTTCTTTAGCAATTCCGTAATTTGCGTACACTTTTGAGTGCTTGCGTAACATAAGGTAGTAGCGGTTGACATTATTCCGATGTTCAGGTGGATAAAGGTGTGCACCAATGCAGTAATATTTCATGAATTTTTCAACGAATGCGCACTTTTCCGAAATTTCCCCGGAGGATCGGGTCAAATTTTTCCTTATGAATATTTTTTACGCCACACGTCAGATGATATATTTTTATTTGATAGTCCTACTTGGAATCAAGAATTTTATGCAATGCATAAATCATCTTAACTGAAAGTACTTGGCAATCTCATGCTATTCGGAACAAATTGGCGTTCTAAGAAGTATGTGGTTATAAAAAGTTTCTCATTTGATTTCACTATAAATATGTTTTAGAGGAGTAAAGTAACCAAAGCAAAATTAAGTACTACTTGTTGATACCACATAAAGCCTCGACATACAGTGTTGAGGACAGCTTTTGGTTTTTATTTCTTTTGCCGATCCCTTTCACAGCGGTAGCTTTCAAGCTGTTCGCTAAATTGCCTCTATTCAGGTGCCAAAGTAACGAAAGCAAATATAAAGATCATGTATCTACAGTTTTTGTTTTAGGATTTTAATTAAAGTTAAAGTACATAAATACTTGATAAAAGTATATCTGATAATGAACGAATAGATTAACTTGAAAGAAATGTTTGCTTTAACATTTTTTTTAGAGGAATTTATTAATTTAACTAAAGCATTTTAATTACAACATGTTACATCCGATCCTCTTTATAAAATTAAATGAGTTTTTCGTGTAGCTGTTGTAAATATATGCTATGAGTAAAATGATTTTTCTTATCACTCTTATAATTAAACGCAAATGTCCATTAAAAGGTCAATTTACTAATACACAAACTTTAAGATAGTAAATACGTAAAATAAAAGTTTATGAAAATTCCCAAAAAAACATACTTTAAAAATATCTTTATTCCTAGTCATTCTAAAAGTAAAGTCATTTTTAGATCACATACTGTTCGATACAACGACGAAAAATTCCACACCCGTACATGCACCAGTCGTATTTGCTTTCCTTCATAAATTAAAATTACTTCTGCTCTGTAACCACGATACGGCGTATCCTCGCAATCTCGAAAACTTTTCCACGCGCATCACGTCCCTCGCGACGCAGCGACAAAATTCCTCCTTATAAAAACAGCCCAACCGTAAGATTACCGTTGTGACACGTACACACACGTGCATCGTGTGTGACAAGTGACCTACAACGTCACGGAAGCATTACACATAAAAAGCCGGCTGGCGGAACAGCGAACACAGACTGGCAATTCGATAAGCCCTCACAACCCGGTCAATCTCGCGGTCAAAATGCGCAATTCCCACCAGGGACGGAGTCGCATTTCGCACTGCCGTCCCGGCTATTTTGAATCTCTCTCAGTCAATTAGGGGGGAATTTGAAATGACGAAGAGTATAGGGTAATGGTTTGTGGTAAATGACGTGCGTCGCGTTTTCGAATGAGGATGTGAATCTTTTAGGCGCGATGGTGCTCGTGGGAAAATTTCAAGTTCAAGCGAAATGGTTGTGTTTGAAAGTGTATTATAAAGTTGTTTATGTACTTTGGTCAATATAGTACCGTGGAGGCTATATAGCTTAGTTTTGAAAATAATGCTAATATGAATTTTTCATTGAAGCTTTATATTGCAACAATTATAAAATTATTTACAGTTTACAGTTTATAATTTTTCAACTTTTTCTGTTAATGAATGTAACCGTTGTCATGTAGTCTTAAGTTATTTAAGAAATGTACAAACTTCAATTAACCCTTTGGGGGCCGGTGAGCCGATATATCGGCTCAAGCCATGGTAGGAACTTTGTCATATAGTTAATACGTGATACAAGACATTTTGGATAATTTTGAAGGTCGTTCTGAAATCTCAAATTCCGGCCCTCTAAAGGTTAATTCTAAGTCAAGAATTGCTTTATTTTCATTTTTTTTTCTTTTTTTTTTTTGAGGTAGATATACTGGATTCGTTCCACCAAAATAGTTCGCAGTACATGTCAGTGTATATAGACATCATTCTCCGCCCACGTACTTCTAAACCTTTTTAGGCGTAACGAAATTAATCACTTTCAAGTCTTCGGCACGTGGATGTTTCATTAAAAGATAAATTGCTTTCAGTTTTGTCGATACAAATTAAAAAGTCTACGCCTTTATTATACCGCACGATAATGGGACGAAAAATGTAGACGGGCGAATTCTATCATGAAAAATGGCGCGTGCACTTGATATTGGATTTTCTTTATTAGAAATTTGTTGAAAACTTTTACAATTTATATCTTCTGAACTATGCAATAAGCAAAGTCCGACAAAAAGTGACTTAAGAAAAAGTGCGGACCGTTTTTATTGCACTCGGAGAGGAGAAACAAATTTTTCTGAGATTTGATAATTCAGTGAAGTTAAAGTTGAATTGGAAAATCGAAGAAATGCTATAATTTTATTTTTGCAGATAACAAAGAAACTTTCAAACATGCTTTGTATAAGTTTGTAATTTAATGTAATCTCGAGAATATGCCATTCTTTATGCTTGTTGCAAAATATGTACTTAGGATTTCCAATTTATATTTTCCGAATAAACGAGATATGTTGGTAATTATGTCAAGTGGAATTACTGAAACGTTGCAAAAAAGTTTCGAAGAAAATTTTCCCGGACAAAACATTTCTTCGCAATTCATAAATATACATATAGTGGATCAGGAATTCCGCTAAGAAAATAATTGACTTTAAGCATCCTTTTTACAGTTTTTATTTTGCGATCACGGAATTCTGCTATCAATTTAAATCGCTCAATGACACGGAACATTCGTTCGACTAGAGTTGCATCCCGAGAAAATCCCTCCTATTATCCGAAGTAAGATGGGATATTCTCCATTCAGACGCAAATCATACTCCAGATTTCCCGACTTTAGCTGCTCTATATGAAAAATGTACCATGGGTTAGATTACGCTATTAACTATTTACGCTATCACTATAATGACAATGATAATTTGAAAAAATTGAAAAAACAATAAATAACACATCCCCTATAGAATCATATACATTTTTTAAATATAAACGTAATGGTGCACGAAATTCATCGCTGCTTTATTCATTATACAACATTAGCAGAAACTGAATATCCAGTGCGTTGGCGAAATTGAGTTTTAGCATTTTAAGTTTAGCGAGAGACAGCAGCTGCGTAATTCGCTCTCGCGTGGGAGTTACAAGCAGTTTACACAATATAAATTTCACTCCTACGTAATGCAATTTTACATCGGGTCGGCAACGAGCGTTTTGTCATTGTGTGCAATCCGATACGCGCGCGCACGGGAAATTGGAAGGACTTTTTATTTGAGCGGCACCCAAATGAAGAGAACTCAAACGTATAATTAATCAAAAGTACGGTTTAATTACTTGCGAATCTTTATTAAGCTGCCGAGAGCAAATATTTGGTCTCGTTTTATTGCGTTGTTTCGCTTCATCGTGTATAATTACATAGTTAAAATTTCCAAAATTTAAAAACCACTTTACTTCTAAGCTATTTTTCTATTTAATAGCTATATAAAACATTTAATACCGATGACACGAAAACCTACCTTTTCTAGACTCTAAAACTAGCTTTCCATCCATCGATTTCTCATGTTCGAAAATGACGAAAATTTCGGCCTACTCGAAGGCACCACCGAATCCCGAGCCAAAAATCCTTGTAGTACTTACCTCTCGGCACAGCCGAGAACCGCGCGTACATACATCGATGTCAAAAATGATTTCTCCTAGGCGCGCGTATAACAAAAAGGAAAGGCGCTCTTTTGATACGAAAACAATGCCTCATTCAGCCTCTCTCTCTCTCTCTCTCTCTCTCTCTCTCTCTCTCTCTCTCCTGTACAAAACAGTACCTACAGCTGAAGCAGCGCACCGCGACAGAGAGACCTAGTTCGTCCGCGCGCGCGCAGGCAGCAGCGCCCAGATAAGATCGGACACTCGGAAAGCCCGCGAGCAACGCAGCGGTAACTCCAACACACACACACACACACGCAAAGATACGTATACATACGTGCACGCATACGTTTGTATATCTGAGTCAAAAGGAGGGAAATATAAAGGCGTCTATGTCTCGGTGGCGCGCGCAAAGTAGGCTTTCTCTCTCTTTCTCTCTCTCTCTTCTATATCCCCGTCCCTCCCATGGGACCATTATTCAATTCGCAACTGCTTAAGTAATTCAGTAACGTCGTGCCCCCTCTCTCACTCTCTCTCTACTACAGGGTGGTGCATTGCTGAACGCTTCCATAGGTCGCGCGAGGCAGTGGTGTGGCTCCGCGCTCGCTCTCGTCCCTCCTTATTACTCGGGAGCATCCCTTGGGAATAAACATGCGATTAGGACTTGGGGAACAGCAATCCCGTGTGTAAATATACACACTACAGCGCAGCAGCCAGGGCTCTAATTTTTCTCTTGTCTGTCGATTCTGTTTGGTCTTATATATACGGTGTACAACGTTATAAGTACGGGGTTGTTTTGATATAGTGAGCGAGGAGAAAAAAGAGAGGTAGCGAGAGATCGCGGGATTTGAAAACTGGAGTCATTATGGTTGTAGGATTGTTGAAATTTATTGAGGAGATATGAATGAGAGTAGTATTGCATTTACGTATGAAATAGTTCTTGTTACGCAAATCGTAAGACGATATTTTTTTAAGGTTTGTGGTTGAGACAATATTTTTAGATTAATTATGTAATAAAATTCAATATGCTAGGAATATCGTTCATATTTTTTACGTTTAAAACCGACGATGGATTTTTTTGGAAACATAGCGGAATCTTTAACTCGACACTGGCGAAGGGTGGATGTTAATAAAGAGTTCCTTGAAAATAACAACAAGTGTGTCGAAGAAAGTGATGTATGAACGTACATTGTGACCAAGACCTCGTGTGTTTTGTACGATAAATCGAATGCCTCGGCGAACACGGCAGAAAAAGGAAAGAAAAACGACGCGGATGGCATGCGACGATAAGGATCGAGTTAAGGATAAAGTACGGAAATGTGTATAGGTATTCAGGCGAAAATAAGGGTTAGAAGATCGTAGGCGTACGCGAGAGTCAGCTGTGAACGGAGCTTCACGGGTTCGCTCACTAGAAGAGGACGCAGGAATTCGTTATAAGAAAGGGAGCAACGTCGCTGGGAGAGAGAGAGAAAGAGATTGATCGGAGATATTCTGCATTCGTGCCACGGTCAATGGGATCGTATATTACAGCGGCGGCTGCGCTTCACCAGAATTAACTTTATCAATTAAACAATGAATGCGGAGCTCGAGAGTGCAGCCGCGCATCGCGCATAATGCTATACACACGAGCGGGTGATATTATATACCCCGTTACAGACGTGGAGGAATTGATTTTTGGATTTCCGAGTACTCGTAAAAAATTGCCGGCAATCAGTTCCGTGTCTCTTTCTTACATGTACGTCGTAGTATACGCGAGGCTCATTGAAGTTTCGCCAGCACCACGCCGAGTCTTAATCTGATTTGGATCTATTTTTCGAAAGCTCATCTGCTTTATGGTGGAAGCCTAAATATAGGAACCGTCATCCTCTCTTAAAAAAATGATGACGGAAATGTGAAGCCGAAATAAAACCTTTGCGATTGGTCAAGTCCGTTTAAAAGGACCCCGTAATTGGTCGACGGTGACGTTAGCTTTTCGCTTAAGGTCTTAACTGATTGGTCCAAATAAAACCCACAAAGTTTGGAATTATGAAATATTTAAACTAAAAATATAGATCATAAATAGTATTAATGACTTAAAATTTGGTTTCGTATAACAAAAAAGCAATGAAGGACTATTGTGAATACTGTTTTGATTACAGTTAAAGTTCTAACCTCCAAATTTTTGTATTGTAGAAATAAACTAAAATAAATACAATCCAAGTTTCAATAAAAAATATTGAATAAATTTCCGGATGTTAAAAAGTAAAATAAATTTAAAATTCATAATATTTTAATATTAATTGTACAGGTAATTAGGTATAATCAATGGAAAGGAAAAGTGCGCACAGCGCGTCTGAACTTGCTAGTAAACTTAAAAAATAGATTCGTCGTGGTAGTGGTGGTCGATCGAGGGATCGAGGTTGAGCAAAGGGTCGTGGCCTTGACGCGGGCTATTTTAAGTTGGCGTTCCTAGTATTAAATACGAATTAAGGATGGAGTAGTTGATGGAGAAAACAATCAAGGACTATATATACTATGGATAAACATTCGTTTATTGTCAAACATTCTCTGCTATCTTGGGCATCTCGTACGGAGCGTGACATTCTTTCTATGTTTAACTCACGTTAATGTCTTAGAAAACCCCGAAAACTAAGGACGAAGTGTAATTTAACAACCCCACAGTGCCATTGATATTCGCTAAGAACAGAAAATAAAGAAACACGCACATCCACATTTCGATACTCTTATAGCACACAGTCTATCGCGCGTGACGCAAATCTCGGGCTGCGATTCAGCGGCTCTCGTCGTTAAAAATAGAGGGAAAAACACATCCGTCGATCGTAAATAATTAATCCCGTCGTGGAATATCTCACTATCTGCGAACTCACCCTCACCGAGGAGGCGCAAGGACAGACATACAGACAACGACACGCGTTTTGTTAGCGAACGGGTCGCTCCGGGGGCTTTTAAAGGTTCTATACGAGAGCGAGGGAGAGAGAGAGAGAGTGAACGTTTAGGCGTGTGTATCGCTCGCTCGCTCTCGATCGTTGCGCTCCGCGCGGAGCTGAATCAGGTCAATCGAGACGCGCGCGCGCGCCCCGTTGAGAGAGGGAGAGGAGGGGGAGGAAGAGAGAGAGAGATGGATGATTGAGGGTGCCGAGAGCGTCGGTCGTCGTCGGCGGTTATAAAAAGATGAGGCCTGCTTTTAATCTTTTAATTACGAAGGCGAAGGGTGCGCGCGGCGAAAGGTGGATTGTGTTGTTTTGATTTTTCTTTTTTCTAATTGAAAGATTATTTATTTTACTTTTTTCGAGGGTGGTGGGAAAGCGGAGCGATGAAGCGTGGCGATATTTTAGGAGTTTGAATTCATAATTTTTCGAAAAGTTTCTTGCGGAAGATTATTCTTATGAAGTATGTTTTTTTTTCTTGTTTATTTTTTGTTCAAGTACCGTGAAATTAAAAAATGTACTTCAATGAAGAAATTGTACTTTACGAAGTGGAGTAAAGCTTCATTCTTGCAGCTTATTTAAAGCACTCGCAAAATTGGCTTTTTACAGTTTAAAATGTTCTTTGCTCTTATTCCTGTACTTTTATATTTTTATGTATACAAACGTGCAATTCTTGCGTATTATTATTAATCCATTAAAATATTGCGAAAGTATGTTTTAAGTAACTAAATAAACTCTTCCACGCCAAAGTAATTACTTATCCCATTCAAAATGCAAATGAAGATTTGCCAAACTGCGCGAAATTCAAGTCACGTCCCATACATTTACAGAACTCGCCAATTTTTACTTTCTGCCGAGTTACATACACACGCGCACTGCACGTATCAAACCGAAAGTCAACCATAAATTTTCCATATGCATCTAGCCAAAGTTACCCGAACTTCCCCCAACTTCCCTAGCGAAAACTCGCGGGTCGAACCCGCTCCTCTATCCCACACATAAGCTTCTGCGAAACTTTCGGTCGCGCATCGCTTGGGAGTGAATTTTTCACGCAGGCGTTGCAAATTCCAAGCGAAATATTCTCTCTCGCGCGAAATTGAAATTCCACGAGATTTTCTACATGCAAATCGTGTAAAACGCGCGAGCGGTAGAGATGATGCGTGCATTATTCCCGTATGACCTGAAAGTGGATGTCAAGTGGTTTTAGCCCTCGAGAGAGAGAGAGAGAGAGCGCGCACACAGTGCAATAATCTGAAAATGCTCGCAATGCGAGGTGAAAAAGCGCTCGCGCGATGATCATCCCTCCCCTTCGCCCCGGAAATATGATTGAATGAACTTCTCGTTATATAATGGCACACGGCGATGCCGCGGCGCATTGTATATATGTGGGGCAAGTAGATGCGGGCTGTAGTTAGTTTGGTTTCTTTCAGGCTGCTGTTTAGAGCGCAGAGAATCATTTCGAGGTTCTTTGTGCGTTTTTTTTAATATTGCTCGACTCGTTTATATTATACATAGAGAAAATTCCTCATTTTTGTTCTCATTATATATACGTTATTCTTTTTCATTTCAAATGTTTATCTCGTTTGTCTTTGACTACCGAGTGAATGAAACTGGGGGAAAATAGAGTAAAAATATGTGGCTAAAAAGAAGACGCCCGAAAGAAAAGAAGAAAAAAGTAACGCAAATGAAAGACAGTCTGATCGATTAATTCCGATTCGTTTTTTGCATTTCAATGCGGACTCTTTCAAATACTGGAGCGAAAAGACGACGGAAAGGAAAATAAGGAACACCTTTTATCGCTCGATAAGTCTGAATGAAATATTTATGCAATTTTTCTAAAAGAAATAAATAACCTTGTCAATTAAACTACAAATACTTATAAGAGAGAAAAAAAATCTTAACCAGAACCATCCTAAAAGTAGTACAACTTTATACACTTCAATCAACATACGTTGAGTGCAGCCTATATGCTTGACTCTCCCATCCAACAACAATCACGAGTAAGTACTCCAGCCTCTCTCTCTCTCTCTCTCTCTCTCTCTCTCTCTCTCTCTCTCTCTCTCTCTCTCTCTCTCTCTCTCTCTCTCTCTCTCTCTCTCTCTCTCTCTCTCCCACAGCAGTTCGCTCGAGTCCCTAAAACTGTTCCGACTTAATTCAGCAGCCCGATTCGCCGATTTCATGCCCCAATCTTCTATTCAACGCGGTATTTACGAAGATTGAAAGTTTTGTTTATTCTTCCTCCCCCACTACCCCCGACCTTCGCGTAAAAACACTCTCCCAGATGTAGGTCAAAATAATTCTATTTTATGATTAGAAAGAAATAAGGGACTCCCCCCCCCCTCCCTCACGCATAAAGAGATAGAAATACAAAATGGGATCGAGTAGCCGGAAAATAGTTCGCATCACTTCGACGGTAAGTAAGATGGATAGATTGGGTTTATATATACCAGCTCTCTCCCGTCTCTTTGCTCGCGCGGCGGCAGAAGCTCCTTGATGAGAAATTTTTATCGCCCACGCGCTCCCGCGTATAACAAATGCTGCAGCAACAGCAACAGCAGCCCTGGCTTCATTTCCCTCTCGGGCACACATGTTGCCTGCGTGTTTCCACTCGCTCTCTTTCTCCCTCGGCGCTTCTCTGTTCTCCTTTTTTATACCGCGGAATTTGCATCTCGCGCGAGCGCTATCCTCGGGGCGAGGCGCGGAGATAGAATCGTCATTTTTTTGTAATGGCTTTGTAATTCTGCGCCGAGCATAGATTTGAATTTAGAGGGGTGTGGCGCCTTAATAACACGGCGTTATCTTGTATTTCGCTCGGGCTTTGTTTACTATCTTGGTTCTGCTTTGAAAAATTGAGTTTTTTTTATTGTTTTAATGAAAATTGTATTGCAGAGTATATTAAGTAGGGTAAGGATTTTGAATGACGGATTCGTTGTCATTTTAGATGGGATTTTCACGTATTTTCCATTATTCTCCTTTTTCCGTATTTACGTTAGCGCGGGAGGTATGATTTTAATGTTGAATTAAGAGTGATTTTTCAAGTAACGAGAGTATAATATATCTCTTCTGTGCGGATTTGCATATGTGATGTTGCGTCCATTTTAATAAAGAAAAAATGGAGGATAATACTGTAAAAACTGGCTCATTTTATGTGTTAAATTACTAGAATCGTGCGCATTAGTGATATTAATATTCGAATATGCGAACGCTGCATTTAACATAATTCTAGCTGCGACTTTAGTACATGCACAAACGCATGGGAGCACGAATGTTATATTACTATTAGTAGGTCATACTTTACGCTTAGATTTTACACACCTATGGCGGAAATTGTGGAAAGCCTGTGGGTCTAATCCATTAATACGATTTTGCAATATTAATTTAAATCATATTACCTTTTTTATTATAATTATTCATAAACAATCGAAAAAATATTGTTCAAAAAATAGTTAAATCAGACATTTCTTATTATTATACTTAAAGATACAATGGTTAATTGCATATTTAATTTCAAATTAACAACGATGAACAAACTATATAACAATTTATCTATTTTACAATAATTAAAAATATTTGAAATTGATATATATTTCTATTTCTGTCTGTTGTAGGTGAGTGGCAACTGGTTTATCTTCAAATGCTGCATTATGTGTAAGTTTCTACATATATAGCGATTATTTACGTTTGAACTCCAGAAATTTCAATTAATTATTTACTTCAACCCTGCATACCAAAGGTTGCTCTGACGGAAACTATATGTTCTTAAAAAAAACTAAACATGATTACATCATTCGTGAAGATCCCTTTAAAAGCTTTTCTTCAACCTTGACATTTGTGAAACTTTTAAAAATATTCACGAGCAACAAATGTGCTGGTCATTGACCTCATAACTTGCACAACCCATTTATAAAATAATTAAACCATATTTCATTCACGAATATACGCCTAGAATAAACGTAGATTTATGCACTACCTCATCTTTCACTAAGCGACATATTTCCATACAAATCCACTACCTCGAAACAAAACCTCAAATTTACGAACTTCAATGCCACAACAGCTCTCCCATCCTCTCCCCCCTCTATATAAAAACTGCGCCGCGTCCTTCGCACCCTTGATCTGCGCACGAATACACACACACACACACACACACCCACACACACACACCCACACACAGACGCGCGATGTTACTCCGATTCAGGCGCCTCCCCGTGGAGCGAGACACATCGCCTGGGAGAAAAACACACGGCTGCTGTTCCCCCATTAATTTTGATAAGTCACTCGTTAAGCGCTTTTTCCGCACAATGCCGTACGCACCCCCTGGGTTTTATGTATATACGCGGCGTCCCTCCGGGAAGGCCGAGAGATTTTTGTTTCGAGTGATGAGGATTTCGCAGAAAAACGTCCGGTGAGCTTTCGTATCTCTTGCGGGATAATGTGGCGGCCGTGAAATATTAAGTATTCGGGGGAATTCGGCAATGGGATGGCGGGGTGATTTTTCAGTTTGTCAGGTGGTAATTTTTTTTTTGTTGTGGGTCGGCGCGAGGGAGGGAGAGTTTTTTTCTCCTCTTTGTCTAGGTGAATGCCGAGCACATGTTTGTAGTTTTTTTTTTGTGAACAACTTAATCAAGGATATCAAGATACCCTGGGACATATTTTTCGCGTGTAAAATTGGATGGTATGAAAAATGTTCTCGTCGTGGCACTCTATTGTTACTATTTTGTTTAGACTCACTACATATGCCTCGATCAAGTTAGAAAATATAATTCAGATCCTTAATATTCCAAATGACAATGAACATCCGTGAAAATTGATTGAAATTGCGTCTAAAATACTAAAAAACTAGTTCTAACGATGCAAAAATCCCTTGAATAATAACAAAAAATGCTGTTCCTCCCTAATAATATCATTAGACACTATCAAACCCCCGCCACTGAACATCGACGGCCTGCACCCTCATCCACCTAAGCCGCCTCGTATCAAAACAAACACACATAGCCTTCATTACGACCCTCTGAGAGCACGTGCGCGTGCGATTTGATATCAGATTGAACGACATTATCCAAGAGCGGCAGATAATACCTACCCACCACGGCACGTTGATGACTTTATTACGAGACGCTCGCGTGTGCGCACACAGAACGTATATAATTTATGATCGTTCGACGTCGACAAAGCAAACTACGCGTATAGATGCTTATCATCGCAATCCCCCCGATAGAAATTAAACGGCCGCGGCAAGTGAATATGAAAAGTCCAGCGTTTATACGTATAATACGTCACTAACGCGCGCGCGCGATGCTTTTATCAGGTGCGGTACTTGTGTAAGGACCGCGAGATTCATCAATTAGCGGTTCTGCTCTCTTAGTTATAGAAAATTCAGCACCTGATGGGAAATACACCTGATGGGAGTAGGTGGATTAATGAATTCTTGATGCACGCGTGCGAGTGTGATATGACAATGTGTAAATGGTATCAGCCCTGCCAAGGTCAAGTTTACCTTTCTACATCTAAATATTTGTTTGTCGAGGGAGTATAAATTATTTGATGGATTCATATATATATATATATATATATATATATATATATATATATATATATATATATATATATATATATATATATATATATATATATATATATATATATATATATATATATATATATATATATATATATATATATATATATATATATACACAAGGTTAATGTATAGGCATTAGTTATTGACGAGTCGGCCAGATGTTTAATGGATTCTAATTGACCGCCGTGCGCGCGTATACATCTCGTGCGCGACATCGATTTCACGTCTGTCTCGTTACTACGTGCTCGGCTGCCATACTAAACAGGCTCCTTTATATTGATCTCCCTGGGCTATCTTAGTATGCTTAATTATACACGTTTGATTGTGGCGCGCTTGGCCTCACGTTTATAAATAAACCGTTCCCCCATTCCACCGAAAAACCACACCTCACACCTTTATATTCACATCTTCGCGAACAACCTGTCCTGAGGTTGCTCGTAATAGGTCGCGGATGGCAGCAAAAGTCCGTCGCGGCAGAGTTATTTCTTTTTAATTGCACATTTGTTTGTACACGCACACATATAACTGCCGCGCGATAACGCTGGCGTCCTTGGACACGAGTGCACGTATATGCGATCGCGGTCCGTCATGCATGCAAGCGCGCGACGTGCGGCTTGTCGCGCGCGCCAGCGGGTGTACGACCTCGTAACTCAAAGCACGCGCGATCTCTGGCTTGATTCGTGTCGTCTTATCTGGCTGTGCTGAGGTAGGAGTCGTGGTAGAGAGGTATATAGGCTCTAATCGCGAAGCCGCTTGTCTCGGACAAGACGTAGTGTACGGGAGGGAGGTGAAATGCGCTGTACTGTAGTGATGTCGAGGTAAGGGAGGCTTTTTGGGTTGGTGAGTGGATTGATATTTTTTGTTGCTTTGATTTGGAGGATTATTTTTTTTTTATTTTTGTTTTTTATTCATTATTTTAGTCGTTTATTGTGCATTAGGTCGCTGTATGTGCGAGTATTGCGTTTGGAAAGTTGAATGCATATTTAAAGATGAAAAATTTGATTTGAAAGTCTGTAATTCGTTCGGACGTGCTCCTAAAAGCAGACTCATTTAATTTTTATATGCATAAAATGAAGAAAGAATTTCCTATATACAATAGATCTATGATTCCGAAGCTCGCTGTCAATAGTTTTCCGGTTATTTTACGTTAAATTATAGAAAATAAATAATAAATTACAATTTGCAATTAAATTTCTGATTTAACACTGACAGATGTTAAGAGTCAGTACGATTTTCACAAAATATTATAGTTTTGTAACAGACACTGACATAATATTTTTATTTATTATGATTCTTTGTAATTCTGACGTGTTTGTCTAAAAGTCTAAAAAGAACGTTAATAGTCTACGAATGCGTTATGTCCAGTTCTTTCTAATACTATAGCTCCGACTTTAGCCATATATAAATTACACAATCTTCAAGAGAAGCGTATTTTATTTCTGTGAAAAATAAATATTACTATTCATTATTCATGGAGATCCCTTTAAAGGCTTTTGATCGACCTTGACATTTGCGAATCTTTTAAAATTTTATCAACCCCATTTTTAAAATAATTAAACTATATTTTATTCATGAATATATGCATAGCATAAATGTAGATTTCTCTGTTATCACTTTGGCTCCGATGCATACGCATGCAGGCATGGGAATTATCCCCTTAGAATATTTGATATCATTGCCGAAGTTGAGCACAGCAACGTGTCGGCCCTTTGAAAGATTAAAGTAGAGGGTTTGTATTTATGCTTATGGATATGCGAAGTGTTTCCGGGTAATTGTGAATGTATCCCGCCAAACCAGTTGCCCCGAGATACCTACTACGTTTTTAGTTTACTTCTAAAATCACTTAAAATTTATGTCAATAAACAAAGTATATCGTATGAAGTAGAGAAAAAATAGTTTAATAATAGAATAGTAAGTTAATCTATTTTAGAGATTTTCGAAATACAAGTAACAGTGATCCATAATTAAATAAAATAAAGAATTCTGAATGTATAACAGACATGATCTTACTCCATCATTACTTTAATTACTGTCTTTTTACACATTTTTAATTAAAAATTATAAAACTTTCGAATAAAATCAATTACTCGTGAACTTAGAATCAAAAAGAAACACGCACATAGCGCGGCGTCTCACCGATTGATAATGCGTCCAGTTCAGGCGCGTACGCGTTCCGCTCCCAAATATATGTGGATCCCGTTGCCTCTCTATCGCTCGCTCGCGGGCCGCTCTATACCGATATAATAAATTTCTCAAAATACCCCCCCTCCCAAGTTTAACAGTTTCTGGCCCCCGCGGAACGTAAATTATGAACTTGTCTGTAACTTTCCACCGGCGGAGTGGAAATGCAACGTAATTATTATCCGTACGCGCGGTAGCGAGCGGATGCGGAACCCGAAAATTTTAATTAAATTGTAGAAAATTCTGAAGGGTGCGCGCGCCCGTTGTAAAGTCGTACTGGGCGCGGTTTAAAGGAGGTACTTTGAGGTCGTTAGAATCCGAGTAACGAGGATATTTGTCAATGAATCGGCGAAAGTTCCCTCATTGAGAGCCGAGCGAAATGGTCGTGTATTGAGGTTTTGACTAAAGTTTGTTTGGAAAATGGTTTCGAATGACTTTTTTTAGTATTTGTATTTGTATCTATACATTTTTTTTTTGTAAAAGAAATACTATTTTGTGTTACAATTTTATCGTCATTTTCTTCTGTGGATAATATTATAAAGACTTTTTATATAACAGAAAACTATCATCGTATTTACCTTTCTATAGTCAAATGCTGAACTTGACTCAGTTTTTTTTCTTCTCGAGATCATGTTTTCGTGTAACAAGACACATTCTCATGAAGCCCCGTTCTTCGTATCACGTTTCTTTACTTGAAAAGTTTATCATTTTGCAAAGTTTGTCCTTGAGATACAGTTACCTTGTTGTTCAAAAAGTTCGAATATTCGTAAAAGACTTACATGGATTCTTAAAGATTCATACACACATTTAACAGCAGATTTTTCATAAAATATTTGAAACGTTTTAATTACATTTAATATTCACATCTAGTAAACTAATATAAGTCCTTACACTGTTTCCGAAAAGTAATCACGACTTCTTACTCTTACCTCACAGTTAAGTTCGCCATTACCTTAACTAAACTACAATCTAAACATCTGGAGCACTAACATCGCTCTACCCTCGGGGCATCACAATCACTTTAATTATAAACGAGAGCGCGTCGTGACGCATCAATCAGCCATCTCCGGCCGCTCGCATTGTGTGTCGTCGGCCCGAAATGAACTTCCATCGTTTCTCCTTTCTCTCTTCTCTCAGCTTTTTTCCATCGCGCGAGCGCGCACGCCCCGAGAGATAAAAGAGCCGGCACGCGTTCGCGCAATATGCAGCGAGATGACGGCTCCGCCTCTCAAAATGAAAAAGTATCGGTACTTCCCAGTCTTTTTTCTCTGTCGTTGTCGCTGCCTGTCGTTTTTTCCTCCCTTTCTTTATTTTCTTTTTCGGCGCTGTTTGGGTCGTTTGAGTTGTCAGCCACGTGGTTGATGGTTCCGCGAGTGTCAGCCATATAGTGCGACCTAGAAAAAAAAGGTCTGGCTTTGTAGCTTGTATTATTTGATTATTTACATGCATATATTGATGTTTTCTCCATTGTTGCCTGTGGATTTCGATATTTTTAGAGCTAGATGATTTTATACGGCCATTATTATTGCTGCGTATTGAAGATGTAGTTTAGAGTATATGTATCTACGGAAGTAAAAAAATACATTAACGGTTAATAAAATTAACATACAAGAGCAGTTTGCTTTACTTTAAAATTTTCCAACAAGACTATTTCACAATATATTCACTTTGTTAATTAAAATTTCACATTCTTCTTATTTAACCTCAGTAATTAAAAGATCAAAGTGAAACGTAATTCATACCTACTTCTTAGCAAGAAGCATGTACTTTCATCCACGGGTTATTCATTAGATATCAAAGCACCGCCAACGTTAAATTTCCTTAAACTCCCTCCCACGTACGAGCTCATCTTATCAAACTCACAATCTCCACGTCCTCCTCCTCTATTCACATACCTAAACATGGACGAGCGGAGGAACTGCAAACAAACTGCAACTTAAATAATTCTATATCGACACTGAGCTCTTTCTCTCTCCTCGAAAAGTCCGCTTCCGCGCTACTTTCTCTCGCTAGCTGGCACAACACTCGCGCCGAGGCACGTCCAGGCTCCTCTTTTGTTCCTCCGCCCGTGGAGCGGAAAGAAAATGACAATTTGTCGCGCGCGCACGTGTGTACTGTACTCTTTATATTGTTGTCTCCGTATCGCCCGAATTTCCTCTCCGGCTGTTGTGTCTCGTTCTTTCGCTGCGAGTCGCAGGGCTGACGTACGACGGGATTGAGCGAGAGAAAATAGTTTAATACAATGAAGTTGAAGCTGTAGGGTCTTTTCTTGGAGCAAGGATGATTGGATTAGAGAATGGTGGGGGGTAGAAATTGACACTGATATAGTCTTTTCAGCGTCATTTGTGGCAAGTTGAGGTCATTGATTTTTTGTATATATATATAGCTTACTGTGATAAAGTAGTACTAAACCTACCGAAGGATCTCTTCACTGTAAAAACACAAACTTTAGTACAAGTAGAAATTTGCGAACATAGTCAGCCTAGATTACCTCCTCACTTCTGAAAAAGACATTCTACCATACACCGCCATATGAATTAGATATATCACGCTTTAATTATCGTTCGCTCGATCTTGACGATTTACCTTATCACGTGCCTCCTCGAGCGACTCAACCGCGTGAAGTATTCAGGACGCGCGACAGTTTCTAATTCCACATGTCGTGATGATTTTGAGAGGCAGACAACTTGTAGAGGGAGAGACAGGTATGCCAACCCGACAGGTACCCTCACTTGCGAACCAGTTATAGAGCGCCGCTTGATCGTGACTCGGCGTGAGCTGCTGCTGCTACTCGACGGATCCCTCCCGATATTTCCTTGGAGGTTTAAAAATGTAATCCTACACCACTCGATTTCAGTTCCCAGACGTTAAGTGGATACGTCGACGGTTTTCAGAAGGAGGTAGAGAGAGAGGGGGGGAGGGAGAGTTGTCTAATTCGGTGGGACGGTTCGAGGGCAAGTCGAATGAAAATTCAGGAAGACGGGGGTATGATTGGGGTTCGGTTGGGAATTGTGGTATTTTGTTGAAAGAAGGTTTTTCGGAAAGGTCTGATGGCGTGTGTAAATTGTTTGAAAATTGTTATTTGAAATTATTAGATTAAATACATTATTATCTTTTTGCGGATCTTTAGAATTTTCACTCGAATGATATTGCTTTCACATATAAAAAATAAACGTTTCACTCACTTATTTTCACACATCACGTTTCTTTCAAGTTAAAAGTTTAACCATTTATTTATTGCTCTGAATGCAAACATTCTTTTCTTCAAATCGATTCGTTCCGGTAACCCCCTACCTTTTGTAATGCTAACAACAACCATACCTCACTCTTATCTACCACATTTCTCACCCTCTCCACCTTAACCACGCACTCGCCCGACTAAACCCGAGCATTTCCACTCGCGTTTCTCAATCCCACGCCTTGTCGGCGGTAGCATCAACAACCATCTTATCTCACCCACATATCCTAGCGGCGTTCGCGAATTTATCAATTCTCCGGCGAAAATAGAATCGCCCGCCCCCCTCCCACGCGGCCGACAATGAAATGTAAAAAATGTGCGCACACACACGTGCGCGGCTGGCTCTTGCTTCACCACCCGCGGCCTTCGCGTTACAACGCGCCGCCTTGGCCGAGGTCGTCTATAGCAGACGCCGGCCCGTATGTAAGTCGCTGCCGCCCCCGGCTGTTATAATAGCTACTTTGGCTCAACAATTGTGGATGCATGTGTATGAGTTTAAGTGTGCGTGCAAGTATCGATGGGCGTTTGTAAAGATAGAAGGTTTATAATTAGACTTGAGGTGGTTTTATAGCATTGTAAAAATAGAGGATGAAGATATGACGAGTGCATGTGTGTGTATGTATGTATATATGTATGTATATGTGTGTGGGTGTGTGTATGTGTGTGTCATACCGGTGGTGGTATTTTTATTTTTAAAGGAATAATCGATTCGGGAATCGTTTTGACAATTTGTAGAAAAGTTTTGTATACCAAGGTTCGAGTAAAAATACTCACGCAATTTGGCTTTGGATTTTCTTTCTTGCAAAGAAATACATTAATAGCTCAACGCTTAACGACTGTAAATACTTCCTCATTCCTCCACACTTTTATCATAAAAAGCAACAACAACAACACAACGAATAGCTAAAAACGCTGTCTCCAAAGTCAACCATACACCTTGCGAATTTCTAGTCCCGCTCCAATTTCCATCGCGTCTCGCGAACCACGCGTTTACACGAACGCCTCGCGGGAATGACCTGGCATATAGCACGCGCGCGCTCGCAGAATCCGGACACTCGGCACACGTGTGCTACGATTTTCCTACAATTTCGCGTCTTTCTGCCTTCTTCCACGGAGCATAAAAAAAGAAGGACGCACATTCGAAAGTCACGCAAGATTTCTTCTACCTCAGAGCATCGCGTGACTGCTCAGCTCTCCGCCCTGTTTATTTATACAGACGCCTTTTATTCGCGTGCACGTGCGCGCAATTCTTTACGCCACTCTTCGATGCAGTGGCCAACGGAGTCTTCGGAAATCTCGAGTGCGCGTAGTATAAACGGATATAAGCTGAATAATGGGATGTATATCGGAGGAGATGGGATTCTTTGCCTCTAGATATTTTTTGTTTTGAGATTCTTGGAATGCTTTTTTTGATGGAGCGAAACGTGTATGTGTGGGTGTTGTGCGTTAGAAACAGCGATGTACTGTTTGAACAATTGTCGTATAGAATTACGTTATTTTTGTCGATCTACAGTAAACATTTTCTATCTATAACAAGTATTATTGGTTAAATACGCAGGAAACATGCGATACCACTGATGCGCTGATGATGGTTAAAGTGATTTTTGCAATGACATTTCTAATTACATGTATCGATACTATTGATGATTATTTTACTTAAAAGAGTATTATTATTATTTTATTACCAGTTAACAAAATTCTTTGATTTTAAATGTTAAGTTTATATAAATTGTTTGCATATGTTTTCCTTAAATTATAGTTTTCACAAAACCTTACATTTATCTTGTCCCGAGTAACCTTCCTTATCATAAAACCAAACCATTTTCCAAACGCTCTATCGTTAAAACTTCGCCTTTTCCTCCTGCTTCTTCCGAGAATCTTATAAAGACGACGGGGGAGAGAGAGGGAGAGAGAGACCGCCTGACTGCCTGTTCGAAAATGCGCGCACCAATGCTCATTTCGTCGACGCTAGAACTGCACTTTGCGCGGGAGAAGCAATTGTGACCAAATCTCATTGTTCGCGAATTGCATTAATTTCTATTCATCGCCCTCCGGCCTCTCGACCAGATTCGTCGGAGCGCAAATTTAGCATATTCGGATATAAATTCGTACTCCCGGAGCGTGTGTTCTCGTTCATTGTTGCGGTGAAAAATTGCAGAACGGGTGATAAGATCGTGACTGATTCTGATCCGGAAAACAATTTTTTAAATATTATCTTTACTATGTAAATAAAAAACCGCTTTTTTATTTTAAGAAAATTTGTACCGTATAAAATAAATTATTTTTAATCATCATTATTCTAGTTTTTGACAGCAATTCATTTCACCTTTTTGATTAATAAATAGCATCTGTTGATGCCTTAACTTTTTTAATTGCAATTTAATAATTACGATTTTACTCTGCAAATGTTTTTAAATATAATTTTATATATACTTTTGAATAATGTATTTGTGCAAAATCAAATATGCAAAAAGAATGCAATTTTATATTAAAATATACATTTAAAAAAATTATTCGATGTAAGTTAACTATTCTTTTTGACGGCTGCATTACAGCCACTCATTCATCCGCATCACTCATTCACGCATTTCGATTCACACTCTTTCATTCTGTGTTTGTGTATGTTACATAGCAGGGATTAGGAACCCTCGGCTCGTCACTTCCAAGATATTTTGTAACTCCAAACCCTCCCTACTGTGCATGGGTGTGTGTGCGTGTGCTACCCGCCACCGACGAATGAAGAAACAATATTATTATTGATATTCTTATTATTACTATTATTATTTTATTTACATTTTCCTTTTAGAGCAAAAGCCACGGGAAATTTTTTACTGTTTCTGGATGGCGTTCTCCATAATCATATAATATTTCTTCCCCCACTGTTATGTCGCGGCTAGCGGTAAAATAAATTCTTGGTTGCTCTCCCGCTTTTTGGCAGTGCTTTTTAGCATTACCTTTTCGAGAATGGTTTATCCATCTTCCAATTCGGCCATTATCAATTGTTGCATCGATACTGTCAAAGAGAAACAGTGTATAACTCAAATATCAAGTCTTCGTTTTTGAATGTAGTGTATATCGGACAATCATTTGGCAAGAGGTTTTATAGAACTTACCAAAGCTTTTTATTATCGAATTTAAAAAACATTAAAAAACAGCCAATATTGGGGTCTTTTTCATACTCTTGGTCTCTCTTTTTTCCATCACTTGCTGTTATTAACTCCCCAGAATATTCTAAAAGGAAGTCGCCTTTTTTAAACTGACGTGTGGCTATAACGCATAACCCCTTTCCTGCGCGGGGAACCACCTACGAATTAGATGAGATATCAGTAATTATATTTATGCCAATAAATAAATAAATGTAGTTGGTTAATTATTTACATAAAACCACTTTCATCAACTTTGAGGAGACACTCTTCAATACTTCTCGGCTGTTTTTCGATAGACGATTGTCGCTGCGTTATGCCTGCACAATCAAAAATTTCATTTCAAACCTACGCATTTCATTCCCGTAGCTGCGTAGTACATACTTGTATTTAATTATACATAATAATATTATAGATAGGGTAGGGTGTTGTATTATTTTTAAAATGTTTGGATAAAAAAGTACTGAATATCACTCTTAACATTATTATTGTTTATATTATAAGAGAAATATTTTACCTGCTTTCTTAGCGGCAACAATCCTACGTAGGGAGGTGACAAGATCTGTTCGTCGATGTCTTATATTGTACACCAACGTGGAATGCATCTTATGATTTCCCTTCACGTCGCCAAGATGGGCGGCAATCTCTTTTCTCACAAGGAGTGGAATCTTGTATTCCGGGTCGTCAATGAAACTTTTAATAACTACATCATCGCAAGATGCAATAGCATTTACAATTCGCTCAACATCATTATGAGCTTTTCCTAAACGGGGGGCAAACACTTCTTCACCTGCTTGAAATCCTATAATCAATTATATTCTGTAATAAAGTGAAGTATTTGAAAAACAATGTTTGTCAGCATAAAAATTAAAAACTAACGATTGCAGTCCATGCGTAAAACTTCTTTATTGTCCCTGAGGAACTGACGAATAGACACCTCATATGCGCGTCTACCGTGTCCCCACAAAGGATAGACCCTTTGTATTAAGGCCGCAACATCACCATCGTGAAGACTATCAGGACAGCCTCCATGAAGTTCCACGAGCGATTCTACTAGGAGCTTATAAGACTTCGTGTCCCAACCCAAGCCAACATTACTTTTGGAAATCATGGTCCTTGCAAAACCAATAATAAAAAAAATAAGTTAAAGAATGACCGAGACCCGGATCCGACCGTCCTATAGGCCGCATATTTATATACATATATATTTTTTTATAAAATAAAGAATACGTTTATATTATAATATTTGAAATTAATAAACTGATTTTTATTTACATTAAAAATTGTATACATACATGTACGTATAATATTTTCACATATGCGTATACTTTTATCTATTTATATATAGACATAACTTTGATTGAAGCTATAATGAATGTAAACAAAACATAAACCTATGGTCACATTCCATACTCATATCAGTTTATCGTACTACGATAAATCCGTAGTCTTTCGACGGTATAACACGGCGTAAATATTATATATAATAAGCAGGGTAAAAATTTAAAAAAGGTTTGCGCACCTTATGAAAATAAGATTCGACTCCGTATTAAAAAATAAAACGATCAGGTACGATTTTCTGCAAAATGAATTATGATTCCACTAATGATGCGGAGGTCTTCTACGGTAAACGGTCGTATTATGAGGTAGATCAGCTGCGGTACCATACGCCAGGATTTTCTGGCGTATGGTACCGAACCAGGAGGTGAATCGTAAAAAGATTCGTACTTTATAAGCATATGTTCGCCTTCATGCTGCTGTTCCTGCTGTTGTTGTTGTTGGTGTTGTTGTTGTTGTTGTTGTTGTTCTCCTCCTCCTTCTGCTATCTTTTGTTCCTGTGGCGCTTCGAAGACGACATCCTCGATATTCTCAAAGTAGGCGATGCTGGGGTGAAGCTCTTCGCGTTCTTCATACCTAATTATTCGCCTGTTACGCTGCGGATTCAAGGCTAAAGGTTGATCCTCATCCTCATCCTCACTTTCTTTCTCCGCCTCCTCACCCTCCTCCTCCTTCACCTTCTCCTTCCCCAACAAAGAGCGTACAACGAAAGATCGCCTAGGTAGTCTTATTGATAATTGATAGTGGTGGGGCATTCTGAAAAGATATAATTATTACAATTAAAGTACATTATTTAGGGCCGGTACAGAAATCTGAGGAACAGAAGAACAAGCGCTCGGAGAACAAGAATAACATTGTTAGTATATCTATAGACATGAAACACAAGAAGGAACAGTGATTTACAACAATGTTATTCTTGTTCTCCGAGTGCCTGTTCTTATGTTCCTGAGATTTCTGTCACGGCCCTTAATCAGAAAGGATAATCTATACTTACAATGCCAGCCCAAACCATATTTTTAGGCAATCTTTTTTTTTCCATGACTTATTTAGCCCATATACTATTGGCTGCTTCAAGAGGACCGCGATCTCCTCATGAATGGTTTTGGAGGATTTTGATAAAACCGAACTCATTATTTCTTCAACCTCGTATGTTATACCTGGAAATCGGTTCAACTCATTAGGTACGGGGTATTCTGCGCTATCTAAGTCGAAAATGAGCCGGTTGCAGATATGTTTTACGGTGAGGTTGGTAAAAGTAGGCGTTCGAGATAATATATAGGATTGATAGATCGGGTCCACAATTTCGTCCCATCGGCTGAAAATATAAAATTGTATTACACTACTAATCCCGAAACGGTACCATTCGCCAGAAAATCCTGACGATATGTACGCTGCTTAGTAGATAGAGGTACTTACTTATTATAAATGGCACACGTTAAGGTGTAATACGGGCTGAAATATCCCGCGTGTACTTTCGTCGCATTGATCCCTTCCATCGACGCCAGTAGCTCGTCTCGGCATTGCCCCGCGATGTTGGCTTGGTTATCCTGGGATCTCATGCCCATGGAGTACATCCGCCCAAACATCTCCTTTTGCCTAGGAAACATGACGGCCAGCGACGGAACGTACATATTTTCCTTGAAAGCGCATTTCACGGCCTGTGCCACCCACCAACTTTGAAGCGGTCTAGTCTCTAAGGACTTTATCCTAGACTTACTATGCCTACAAAATAGAAAGATTATTAAAGGTCATTATTTTTATTAAAATGATGAATTTACTGAAATTGTTGTTACAACATACAACTTGACAAACTGGGCTGGATTTGAATGGACACCCAACGGCTGCGGCTGCCTTGCGGATCCTGATGCCATGGTAAACAACTGACGCGTTTATGGTGAGGACGACTTGAAAAAAGAATAAACACAGCTCAGTTCAGGAGAGAGAGAGAGAGAGAGAGAGAGAGAGAGAGAGAGAGAGAGAGAGAGAGAGAGAGAGAGAGAGAGAGAGAGAGAGAGAGAGAGAGAGAGAGAGAGAGAGAGAGAGAGAGAGAGAGAGAGAGAGAGAGAGAGAGAGAGAGAGAGAGAGAGAGAGAGAGAGAGAGAGAGAGAGAGAGAGAGAGAGAGAGAGAGAGAGAGAGAGAGAGAGAGAGAGAGAGAGAGAGACCAAGATGACCGCGGTACTACATACCAGGAATGGAAATGCAGAACTGTTCCTGCTAATTGCTGGATGACACGTGGGAACACTTGAGTAGTCTCAGTGGTTCCGTTAGCCACACCGGCTTTACTAGAGCCAATCGGAGCCAATCTCCGGCTTGGAGGCTTTGCTCCGATTGGCTCAGAGTTGAGTCAAAGTTCGTGAGCCTTGGCGCAGGCACATTCATGGAGACAGTCCCTAAAATCGAACGACAACGAAGACCTTAGGACGATGCGCGGTAACATATGTGGAATCTCCTTTATGTAGGAAAAAAATTCACCCAGCACTTGTGCTGTCTGCTTAGTGTTTACTGATTTGTTGGTGATTACTTTAACAAATTTTTACAAAATACTTAAATAAAGTTTGTCTGATAATGAAATAATGGAATTAATTGCAAGAAACTCAGATAAGTAGAATCTTTTGAAAAAAAAGATAAACACAGTTAGAAAAATTTTTCTAATAATTTTGAGTGATAAGTTTAGGATTATTTTCTAATAATTTTGAGTGATAAGTTTAGGATTATGTTTTTTTTCAGATTAAGATAATGACAAGTAAAATGATGATACAAGAATGGAAATGTAAGAAAAAGTATCACATGAAATAACAGTTTTTATTCAAGTTATTTAGTCTGAAAACATAGTTAAACAATTTTTAAGGTACGTATTATAAAATGATATTGACTTGCTACTGCTAGGATTAAAATTGGATTGACTGCGGATATAACTTATGAAATTTGCCATACTTTAGTTTGCTGTAAAACGAAACACATCTAAAGATCAGACATAATAATAGACATCATTAGGAATAACTAAAACTGAAAATATTTTTGATTCCATTTTATTCTTTGTAAACTAAATGTATTTTTCTTATACATTATTTGTACTGTACAGGTTAATATCGTATAAGACTATAGTTTTACAAAAACTATTTATTTAATTTAATTATCTAATTTTAAACTATTTATTTAATTTAATTATCTAAATTTTAGTGTAAATATATTGAGCAAAGCGAGAGGTGACACGAGAATAGGTTTATTCTTTCTGTTTATAATTTTTATACAATAAAAATACTTTTTAGCAGTTAAATTTATACTTTAGGTAGTATTGAAAAAAGAATTATACGGTTATAAGTAGTAGAGAATAAATTTGTCGACAGATAAGTTCTTGCAACATGTTACGTGTGCAACATGTAATAGTTTGATATTATTAATGCAATAAATATTTTTTATAATTATATTTTACAGCTGTGGTGTATATTATATTGAAGGAGCAACACAAAAACAAAATTTTGTAGAATCAACATGAAAGGATGAATAACTAAAGTTGTATCCGATGGTTATGTGTTTTTTTTAACCAAAAATAGGGCTTTTTCACTCTTTTGACAGTTTTAATTGCCCGTAACTTTTTTCTGTGATGTATTTCCATCTTTATCCAGGTCGCATTTTAAAGGTAACATTTTTTACAAATTTTTTAGCCTTTGGTGAAAAATATTGATACAATCGCATTCGCCTTAAGCATATTTTGAATGGTGTTAAGTATAAATTAGCAAAATAATTGGCATCGATCTGGTAAAATTCTGAGAAATTCTACTTACAATTTGGAAACTTTTTCCCATTTAATGTGCTATACAAAAAGTTTCAAGTTTTTGAGTTAAAAAATCATGAAAATTAAAGGTTTATGAAAAAATTCAAAATTTTCAAATTTTCAATTAATTATAACTTTTGAACGATTGAATATTTTGCTCTAATACTCTAGGGTTGTGTTTTGGGGTTAATTTGGAACTAGTAAAAAAATTTTTAGCAATTTTAAAATTTTGAGCTGAACAGTTGACATGAAGTTACCCATATATATATATATATGACACTTTGAGAGGTTATCTCACTCAGCTACAGGACGTGCACTCAATCAACTGACTCCCGATGTCGTGGTCGCGCAATTTGCTTATCCGTAGATTATGTCTCAAATACACTTGCGTCAGACATTTTTCCGGCGGCATGTAACGTGTTTTGAACTACGCACTAAAGAATAGAGCTGGCTTTCTACGTAACTAGGTCCTCGCTATATTTCTCCTGGTTCCACGAATAAGGGTTAGTCAGCGCCGCCACGAGTTAATTATTCAAACCGCCGCGCTAGCTTGCCGACTGTCGCAGCAAATCCCGGCGATACGTACGCGGCTGCTAAGCATAACCTTAAAAGTCTAACCTGACTGATTTTGATTTCTCCGAATAAGAGATTCCAAATCCAGTTGTTCGATAACTGATTTATGGGCTGGAAGACTTCATTATAGGAAATAATTGAACTCAGTGGACCACACAATTTCATATTTGCCATGATTTTATTTATTTTAGTTTATTTATAATTTTATTTTTTTCATTTTATTTTATTTATTATAGAAAATTAAATCCATGCAAACCATAACTATTATAAATTAAAAAATCATGTTAAATATGAAATTATGTGGTCCACAGAGCCTAATTATTTCCTATAATGAACTCTTCCAGCCCATAAATAAGTTATCGAACAACTGGGTTTGGAATCTCTTATATGCAGGAATCAAAATCACTCATGTTAGACTTTTGATGTTATGTTTTATAATTTTTAATTTAGATTTATATCCGTTTTCTAGGTTTCATAAATTAAAATAAAGCTGGGGAATGAAGATTACTTCATTATTAGAGTAAAAGTATGTAATAATAGTATATTACGATACGTGTGACTAAAGTGGCTCTTTTTGGCACGGCGTGAGGTTAGTGCCCGAGCGCAGCGAGGGCGCCAAACGCCGTGCAATAAAGAGCCACTAAGTCACGAGTATCGTATACTATTTTATAGCACTGCCTGCCCAAAGAACGCTATCACGCCTATCCGTGGCTAAAGTAGTCCTTTTTTGCACCGTGAGGTTAGCGTACGAGCGTAGCGAGTGTGATAAACACGGTGCAAAAAAGGACTCCTTTAGCCACGGATAGGCGTGACTAAAGTGCAGGCTTTGGTCACACCGTGCTATAAAAGAATTTTTTTTCAATAAATAGTGTGTAAAGAGTGTCTCATCAATGGGAACAAGGTGAACAGACATTGTCTCATAATACGGTCTTCTAGCTTACACTGAAAAAAAAAGTCTAAAATAGCCGTAGACCCCACCGTGAATTTTGCTTTACACCTCCAAAGCAATTTTTGCTTGGCATAAAAGCAATTTAAGCCTGTGCCTCCAGTGCGATCTACTTAACTCTCAAAGCGTTACGGACCGGGCGGTACTAAAGCATATATTACCTGACAGAACCGCAGTTTTTTGCGTCTACGTGTCGGAATGTATCCAATGCATGATCTACGTGTTCGGGGTGGCCGATGATGGAGTCTAGATAGTGCGCTCCATAGGTTTTTGTGTCTAGGTCCCGTAACGTATCCAAAGCGTGGTCTCGGTGTTTGAGGTCGCCGATGATGGAGTCGAGGAAGTGCGCTCCGTAGGTTTCTGTGTCTAGGTGTCAAAATGTACCCAATGCGTTGTCTAGGTGTTCGGGGTTGCCGATGATGAAGTTTAGGTGTGCGCTCCGTAGATTTTTGTGTCCAGGTGGTGGAACATGTCCAAGGCGTGGTCTAGATGTTCGAGATCGCCGATAATGGAGTCTAGATCGTGCGCTCCGTAGGTTTCTGTGTCTAGGTGTCGAAATGTACACAATGCGTTATCTAGGTGTTTGTGGTCGCCGATGATAGAGTCTAGATCGTGCGCTCCGTAGTTTTTCACGTCTACGTGTCGGAACGCATACAATGCGTGGTCCAGGTGTTCAGGGTCGCCGATGATGGAGCCTAGGAAGTGCGCTCCGTAGGTTTTTGAGTCTAGGTGTCGGGACGTGTACGTTTTGACAGACGCAAAAACCTACGAAGCGCATTTCCTAGACTCCATCATCGGCGACCTCGAATACCTAGACAACGCATTGAGTACGTTTCGACACCTAGACTCAAAAACCTACGGAGCGCACACCTGGACTCCATCATCGGCGACCCCGAATACCTAGTCCACGCATTGGATAAATGTCGACACCTAGACGCAAAATCTTACGAAGCGCACTTCCTAGACTCCATCATCGGCGACCTCGAATATCTAGACAACGCATTGAGTACGTTTCGACACCTAGACTTAAAAACCTACGGAGCGCACACCTGGACTCCATCATCGGCAACCCCAAACACCTAGATAACGCATTGTGTACATTTCGACACCTAGACACAGAAACCTACGGAGCGCACTTCCTAGACTCCATTATCGGCGACCACGAACACCTGGACCACGCATTGTATGGGTTCCGACACGTAGACACGAAAAACTACGTAGCGCACCATTTAGACTCCATTATCGGCCACCTCGAACACCTAGACCGCGCCTTGGACATGTTCCACCACCTGGACACAAAAACCTACGGAGCGCACTTCCTAGACTCCATCATCGGCGATCACGAACACCTGGACCACGCATTGTATACGTTCCGACACCTAGACGCAAAAACCTACGGAACGCACTTCCTTGACTCCATCATCGGCAACCTCGCACACCTAGACCACGCTATGGATACGTTCGACGCCTAGACGTGAGCTACATACATCCATTTTTTTCGACTGTTTCTTAGGTTAATTCTACCTGTCCTCTGCCAAGCAAATATCTCATTTTACTGCCAAGTCAAAACTACTTGTGTCGATGAGCAGACGTTGCTTTACGCCGCTTGCTTGAGTTAGCAAAGCAGATTTCACTTGGGTCCCGAGCAGAATAGTCGTTTTTTTTTTCAGCGTATAATACGCGGCGCCGACACTGCGCGGGCTCTCCTGAGTCCTGACGATTCTCTTACCTCTTTCCCCGCTGGGAGAGAGGAGCGCCACTACTCTCTCTCTCTCTCTCTCTCTCTCTCTCTCTCTCTCTCTCTCTCTCTCTCTCTCTCTCTCTCTCTCTCACATATCACACAATCTCGAATCTAAAAATTATGCACGCGCGCTCGTTAACACTCTATAGTACACCGCTTACCAGAAATCCCTCGGAGAATGGCCTCGATGCTCGTCCTCTGCGTTCTTGGTAGCTCGCCCTCAAGCCTGATGCCTTATAATGCCTTGCTGCTGCCGACTCGTCGCTGCGAACTGGATGGCGATTGCGATGGCGGGAAGTGTCGCACACGTGGTACTTATCGAAGGGTTATAAGCGCGCTCTGCGCACCGTGTCCTCTCAAGTCTCAACAGTCAACACTCTCAACCATAGACTTATAAACATAGACTGCGCACTCTTACGGGCAGCGTAAAGCCCACAATGGCGGCGCGTAGTCATGCTATCTCTCTCGCACAGCTACAGTGGCGGGGGTAGAGGGGAAACGGTGACTGCAGAAGAGGAGAGGGCGTTGAGGGGAACACTCTCCCCCATCCAAGCGCCCATTAGAAAGAGAGAGCATGGCCAAAGCTATGGCCCTCTCTCTTTTGCCCGGCGTCAGCGCTTTACACGGGAGCGTGCAGTCTATCTCTATAAGTCTATGAGGAGAAGAGTGACGGCCACAGAAGTATTATAGATATCTATAATGCCTCTATAGTGACGGCCCGACGGCCGGCCGCGCGCGTGCGCGGGGGCCTTTCTACATATGTGTGTTCTGTGTGTTCCCAACAAAGACAGATAGATCTGTTCCGTTTATGTAAGACAGAGACAGACATAGAGAGAAGTTGTCTAGAACGGACAGAACACACATATGTAGAAAGGGCCCGGTGCGTTTCCCTCTCGCGCTGGCTTGGCCTCGTCCGCTGTCTCGCGGGCGGGGCGCCGCGTTCGTTCGAACGGGCACGCGCTGCTCGAACGTACAAAATTCTAAGAAAAAAGTTCCTTTACCATTTTTTCATATGACTAGTACTTTTTTAGTAACTGATTTGTTTAAATTGTTTGTTTTTAATAGAAAATGTATAGCTATGTTTATAAAATGATATCTGTAGATATACAATTCCTATTAAAAACAAACAATTTAAACACATGAATTATTTTTATCAAATAATTTTTGCGCTATAGAGCGCAAAATTCTAAGAAAAAAGTTCCTTTACCATTTTTTCATATGACTAGTACTTGTTTAGTAACTGATGTGTTTAAATTGTTTATTTTTAATAGAAAATGTATACCTATGTTTATAAAATGATATCTGTAGATATACAATTCCTATTAAAAACAAACAATTTAAACACATCAGTTACTAAAAGAGTACTAGTCATATGAATAAATGGTAAAGGAATTTTTTTCTTAGAATTTTGCGCTCTACACGATTATGTTTACAGACGCGTACATTTTCAGAACAGGTTGTATAGTTAGAGGTTAAAGTTTTTGAAGCCCAATTTTCAAATCGTACTTTGTCGAGAACGGCTTTACGTCTAAACCTGAAATTTGTAGACAATTTTGTGCGTGGGATAGGCAATATATGTGTGAAATTTCATCAAGAAACTATGATTTGAGGTAAATGTTATTTAGAAATATTAAAAGGTTTTAAAGTTAATATTATAATCAATTGTTTTATTCATGTTTCATACATAATTTAAAAACTAAATCATACCTACAATATTATTTTAATCATATTTTATTATATATAATTTTAAAATTAATACTTTTTAATCTTCATAAATTAATGTAATTAGTATTTTGTCATAAATTGGTGCAATAATTTTAAGTTTTGGCATTAAAAATTAATTGAAGGAGTCAATGCATTGTAAGCGGTTTTTTCATTTATTAATAAAGTGAATCTGAAAAATTGTATGATATTCATAAATAAAAAGCTGACGGTTCTACCGATTGCATCTATTTTTAAGAAATAGTATACATCTTTGTTTTGAATCTGGGGATGGTAGCATTAAGCATTTTCTTGAATATCCCTTGCAGAATTTGTTTGACGTATCTAAAAATCAAGGAAATAAAATTTCAAATACTTTAAAAAAGAATTTTCGGTACTGTGTGGGAGATGGAATATTGTTTGGAGAAACGTAAATTACCAAGAAATTTTATATAGTTTTTACATTTATTCGTTTCGTTAATTAGAAATCTATGTATGTTTAAATATTTGATGCATTTATAGAAAGACCATGTTAATAAAGCTGTTTATTTATACAGAGAAACGATTTATCAGTTTTAATTAACGACGGAATCCCTCATTGATTTACATTATTATCTGAATGTGAGATAAATAAAAATTATATATATCATACACATAGATTAATGAAAGTATGTTATTAACGTAATATAAAAGAATTGGTGTTAATTTATCCATGAATCTAGAATTTAACATGTAACTGGTTTTAACAAAAGCTTAAAATAATTTTATATATAGCTTAAAAGATAGATAAAATTTAATATCTTTTTAAAAATGACTCTCAACGCGAACCCTTTCATTAAGATATTCCTTTCTCGTCACAACTTAAAAACATTAAACTTTCCCCGCCTTTATTATTGCTCCACCAAAACTTTAAAATACCGTTATAATCCAACGCGGATCCCGAAACGAAAAAAAAAATGCAGAAGAAGCCGCAGAAGCAGCAGCAGTGACGGCACAACGCGAAAAGACGAAGACTTTTTTCCCTCGCCAACGCGCCACAACCGCCGGGACAACTTTGCGTAATTACATCTTTTTCTCGTTAACTGCGCCGTCGTCTCCGGCTCGTATTTACATATATATCTCGCCGTCGTCTAAGTTCCGTCATCTCTCTCTCTCTCTCTCTCTCTCTCTCTCTCTCTCTCTCTCTCTCTCTCTCTCTCTCTCTCTCTCTCTCTCTCTCTCTCTCTCTCTCTCTCTCTTTCTCTCTCTCACGCGCACGCGCGCGCTCGTACATGCGCAGTTGACTAAATTACTTTGCACAAGCTTCGGGGCATCGGCGAAAATTACGCCCACGTGCGCAAGTACCCATCACCTACACGCACGTGTGGCGGAAGTTGGTAAATATTTTTGGAACGAAGTTGAACATTTTTTCGATTGCCAATAAATCGCGACAAATTGAAAGGGGGATTGCGTTTTTACGGTTTACTTTTGTTTTGAGAGAGTGCTTTGGAGAGAAAAAATATAGTGCTGCAGTGTATTAGATGAATGATATACGTTTTTTTACGAAACTTGTTGCAAAGTTAATAATACTTATTGAAGTAAATTAGAAAACTTCTATAAAATATTTAAGTTAAATCTATATATTTATTACCTTTTCATTCTTTTAATCACAAAAACAAAAAGATTATACATAAAAATTCACTACCATAATTGTAAATTATAACGCATTTAATTTAAATTTTATACTCCGTAGGTCTGCACTGATACGTCTCCCCCTCTTTCTCTCCCTCTGTCCCTTCAACCGTGACACATTCTCTTACACGCGGAAGTCATTCGAAGCTATCGAAAATTGAAGTCAAACGCCCCCCCCCTCCCCCCGAACATTTTACGACGGTGAGTGTGTATCTCTGCTCCATTAGGCAGAGCGCGATATTCGCTCGTCGCCGGAAAGGATTTTATTATCGGTCGGCTGAAAAATCTGTGTATCGCGCGCAGCAAGCTTGAATTAATTATCCGATTGACGGGGCGAGGGCAAGGTCGCTATTGGATTTAAATCGAGTTCAGTTTTACGTTTGTTTTGGAGGGAGGCGTCGCCGCCACCGCGACACGGTTCCCGCATTTGCATAAATGCGAAGCGTCGATGTTAGAAAGCTTTTCGGACGGTAATTTTGTTTGTCAGCTTTAAAGGGGAGCTTTTCTTTTAAAGAGCGCGAATGCGTTTTATCTGTTATTATATGGATTGTAGAATAAAATAAATGGGCGTAGGAAATTAGGTCGGGAATGAGAATGATATATGATTTCTTGGAAAAATAAAGTTATAATTTCAGGTAGCTTTCAGCGGACGTTCATTGACGACTTCCAGGAAAAAGAAGCCAATAATGAATACATAACGAAGTTCATTCCGTAAATGTATTAGGTTATTTTCTTTGAAGCGACATGGCATGAAATTAATCATGGATCTGTACCTACGTTGACATATGATAAATTAACACGTTAAATTCAGATTTTTATCAGTCTCATAAACTTCGACACGTAATTACTTCATAACGGATAGCATTTATGAATAATTTTAAAATGACTACACATAAAGGATATCAGTGTACAGATGAGCGCTTTAGAGTTTCAACCGATTGACGTGTTAATTAAAATTTCATAATAATATGTACATGATGATAGCTAAAGAGAACAAATTTAAATGAAGACAATATGATTGTTTTGCATTGATATAATTATTTAACGTACACTATTATTTAGAAAGAACATCCTACTTTTACAATAGTACATTACGATACGTGTGCCTTAAGTGGTCCATTATTGCACGGCGTGAGGTTAGCGCCCGAACGCAGCGAGTTCATATATAGAATATTGTTATTATTGAATCTAGAATATTTAATACACGTACAAAAATTATAAAATAAGATTCTTTGCAATTTTTTCTGTATTTTTTACAAGAAATTAAAATTTATGAAAGTGAAACATTCGTATACTTTATTTCATCAAAGAGAAAGACTTTTATACGACTCTAATCTCAAAATGGCAACTTTGATATGATTTTTCAGCGCTCTTCGTATAAAATACTGTTTGAGTCTAGTACATAAGTATATTATTTACCTCATGTAACTTTTTACTCTCGCTTCGCCCGAGTGAAAAACATTGCATAAGATAACTTCCGCATCCGTGTCGACAATTGAACACAAACGATGATAAACCTAAAATTCATACAGTTTAAAATTGAATATTTAAAAAGCGCACGGTTTGCTATCCGATAGCAAATGAAACTAACCTATAATATAGAGAAGCCTTATTATCATCATTTTTATTTATTCTTTGTGGTTTGTCAACTATTAACGAAGTTTTACTTCTTTTCCTGTTTATTTTTATATGTAAAACTGCATTTCAGAATAGTTTTGGTAGATAATTAGCGTTAATTACACTGTTAAAAATTTTCTGAAATTTAAGATAAATTAAATTTTTTTCTGTAATAAAACTTCAAAATTTTTATTAAATTTCAGTTAAATTTAACTGAAACTTCAAAAGTTTTATTAAATTGAACTAAAATTTAACAAAAAAAACTTCAATATTTTTAACGGTGTACGTGACTGTGACTTAAGTAAATTCATTATTTCAGAGTGTAATAATGGGCTACTTAAGTCACAGCTAGCCGTGCTAGTGCGGATTTAGGTCACACAGTGCTATAAAAGATTTTTCTTTCTTTCTTACGCGCATGGATCTTTATCCATCAAAATCTATATTTTTATTTTAAGAATGTTCCATCAAAGAAAGCAGCTTAGAATTCGATTTGATGTCCCATCCTTTCAAAAATTCACTACACCATTAGCCCAGCCACAGCTGCACATCCACCCCAACCCATGAAATACCTTACATTATCTCTCCACCCTCACCTGATCCCCCTAAAGCCTTCAACACACTATTCCCCCCCGTGCTGAAAGAACACACATGCTATACAATAATGATTGTGCGCGAGGATACACACACACACACACACACACACACACACACACACATATATATATATATACGCACCGCGCCGGCGGCGGCGTTGGCATAAAAACGCGAAATGTCAAGTTCACGGCATAAGAAAGTCGACTTGCGCGCTTATGATGGATATACCCCCGGCGCTTCGAGACCTCGCTCTTTCTCTCTCTCTCTCATATACCCACACATACGTAGAGAGAGAGCACAGTCGACGAGAGGGAAAAAATAATAAAAGATGGAATCTTAATTCACGTGCGAGGAATGCGCGCGCGAATGAAAAATCGAACGCGAAGCTTTCCGCTCATAATCCATCATCGCGGCGAAAGGGACACGCCAGCACTCGTTATACGTGTGTGCGTGTGTGTGTACTACGCGGAGTGCATATAAGTGGCAATCGGTGCGCCGCCGAGCACGAAAGAGGCATCCGGCGCGGCGCTAGACTACCGTCGAGAGGTCGATCAGTCGATTCTGAGGAGTCTGTTTCCTCCTTTATTTTCTTTTTATATTTTTTGGGTGCGAATAGCTTCGCGGCGGGGGGGGGGGTCACGTGGAGTAAAATTTTATGAGGTGTAAGGAAGTGTAAGTTCCCGTGTAAAGCGCAAAATGAAAGAGTCAATATTGCAACTCTACTTAAACCCGTTCTTCTGATGGGGTGTAGTAAAAATTCTCGAGCTCGAGTGGAAAAGTTCGGCGGTTTGCATTTAAAAAGTTGGTTGAGTTGAGAATTTCTTTATTAATGTTAAAAAGTATATGGTCGGCGGTTTTTGTAACGGTCGACCGGAAAACAAAAGCAGCGTGAAAAAGTGCCGAGGAATTTCTGTGTTGGTGAGCCCGATATCGATTCATTACTAGGTCAGTAGCCTAATAGAAAATTTATCAATGTCATTTGCAAAATAAATCGTCGAGAGGTAAAATTATAAGGCTAAAAATAGCGCGTTAAATTAGCCTCGGATTTTCTCTGCGGCGGCTGCGGCGACGCGCGCGGGGGCTATCGATCGGCCCGGAAAAAGATATATTTCATCGAATTAGAATCGACGTAATATAAGCCATTCGGATAATTTGTATCGATTCAAAACGATGGGAAATAATTGAAAAACTTTTTCAAATAATGTTTTGAAATATCTGAAAAATGAACGAAACAATTTCTTCTAAAAAAAAAAAAAATAAACGCTTGTATTTTGTACACACAAATAAACGAACATAATCCGTTCTCAAATACTGCTTATAATAAGCAAATATTTAAGCGGTACATAACGAAGTGTGCTATCCTCGAACAACGCTTAAATGATTTTCTATAATAATGCTCTGCTCGTCCATGTCGATAACGGGCGCTATTTACTCGAATTACCATTCAAGCAGCGACGTAGAAATTAAAAGGATCGTTCTTCGGATTCTCTTACGCGTCATATGTATACGTATATAGCGGTGCTACTTAATTTCGCCTAACTCGCTCGTGGATAATAATAACGATAAAGGCGCGCGAGCAGCCATTTGTTCATTTATATAATCCTCGAAAAATGCCGGGATAGAGACGCTTGAATTATTTAACGCGGCTAATCGATTTATCATGCGGTGCGCCATTATTCTGCCTCAGCTATCTGTGTGCGTGTGTTTATTGTTTGCGTGCTGCTTGACGGAAATAATTAGCTGCTCTAACGATTAAATCGACTTTATTGATTTCGTTCGACATCTATCAGAATGTAATTATGTCACGGCGAAGAAATAATTGAGTGGATGGTCCGGATTTCGTTGGTAGGGGTAAATACTGCCGTTTTTATGTATATGAAAAAGTTCAAATAGTTTATTTAATTTCGCTGCTTTCTGTCTGCTGTTATCGAGTTATTTGTTGATTTTATTTTTCGTTTTAATCGAATCCTCGGTTTCATATTTTTGTTATAATAAACCATGTGACATGTATCAAAAAAGATTATTGAAGTTTAATTTGACTTTTCCTAGAAGATTATACCGTGTTTATATACATATTTTATAACAATTAATTAGAAGTTATAAACTACAATTATAGTTTAGAAATGATTTATCAGAACTTTCATTCTAATATCAACATCGATGTGTTCATAATCGATAAGGCGGATGAACGAATTGGAAGCTTCGGGGCTTTACTACCCCTTCACTAATTCGTGATCCCCGAAGTTAGAAGATAATAGATTAATAAGTTATGTACTTATCTATCATTATATATCTAAGTTCCGGGTATTATCACATAATTTGGGTCGAACTTTTTGTAACGAAATTAACCATCATATTATTGGCTGAGCTTTAACTTTATTATTATAAGTACTTATCTTGTTGAATGCATCTTTAAGGAAAATATTGAACCCTAAATAATTCAGTAATATTACTTAGTAATTAGGAACAGTTTTTATTTTAATTACTAATAAACTTGTGATCCATCACTGATCGAAATTAATTATAATTTATGTAAAACAATGTCAGAGATAATAATTGTATCGATAATGGTAACTATAGAATCGACATTGGAATTGTATATGAGCGATGAATTATGAAATCTAATGCATTATTAATCCAATCATTAATCTAATGCATTATTAATAGATTTTGTAAGGTAATTATCGATGCATCTATAATATATTATACAAACTCAGAATCAGTATTGAGCTTTATTTTAAAATTTAGAGCCCAAAAATAGAGAGCAGACGTGACCGTAAAATACAAGACGCGGGAGGCAGTAAAAAGAGTAACACGAGTCTGTCGCCGTCTTCCTTATGGGGGTGTCAAACTCAATTCTGCGATTTGACCGACCCATAGGTCGGTAAGGTAGGAAGTACATACTATTGATGAAATATGACACAAGCGCCATCTCTGGAAAATCGTAATAGATTTTAACATAGATGGCGCTACATGCTTCAAAAATATTAAAGATACGCGTTTTTTTATTACAAACAATTGTACGTATTTCGCGTATACGTATTTCTTTTTATAATTAATTATGCGTATTTTGCGTATACGCATTTTTATTGTTAATAATAGTGCGTATTTCACATATATACGCATATTTATTATAAATAATTTTGCGCATTTCGCCTATACGCATTTTATAATAAATAATTTGGTGTATTTCGCCTATACACATATTTTATTCTAAATAATTATGCGTATTTCGCTTATACGCACTTTTCAGTGTTATCAATTGTGCGCATTTCGCCTATACGCATTTTATAATAAATAATTTGGTGTATTTCGCCTATACACATGTTTTATTATAAATAATTATGCGTATTTCGCTTATACGCACTTTCCAGTGTTATTAATTGTGCGCATTTCGCCTATACGCATTTTATAATAAATAATTTAGTGTATTTCGCCTATACACATGTTTTATTATAAATAATTATGCGTATTTCGCTTATACGCACTTTTCAGTGTTAGTAATCGTGTGCATTTTGCCTACACGCATTTTATAATAAATCATTTTGTGTATTTCGACTAATACACATGTTCTATTATAAACAAATGTGCGCATTTCGCCTATACACATTTCTTATAATAATGAGATGCAGATTCGTCACTTTATTATATAGTCTCAGTTATTATTGACATTTCAAAATTCAGGACGTCGCCTCGCATGATTGCAACTGCTTTCTTAAAAATTGTTGTGCGCTTCGTAGGTTTTTGTGTCCCGGTGAAGGGACAGATCGGATGCGAGGTCTAGGTGTTTAGATAGCCGATGATGGAGTCCAGGTTATGCGCTCCATAGGTTTTTGTATCCAGGTGTTGAGACAGCTCGATTACAAGGTCTAGCTGTTCCAGGTGGCCGGTGATAGAGTGTAAGTGATGCGTTCCGAAGATTTTTGTGTCCAGATGTCGGGACAGATCGTATGCGAGGTCTGAGCGTTCCAGGTGGACGATGATGGAGTTTACGTGATGCGTTCCGTAGGTTTTTGTGTCTAGAGACCAAGGCAAATCGAATGCGAGGTCTAGGTGTTTCAGATGGCCGATGATGGAGTCCGGGTAGTGCGCTTCGTAGGTTTTTGAGTCCAGGTGTCGGGACAGCTCGAATGCGAGGTCTAGCTGTTCCAGGCGGCTGATGATACGCTTCGTAGACTTTTGTGTCCAGGTATTTTGACAGATCGGATGCGAGGTCTAGGTGTTCCAGACGGCCGATGATGGAGTTCGGGTAGTGCGCTCCGTAGGTTTTTGTGTCCAGGTGAAGGGACAGATTAGATGCAAGGTCTAGGTGTTGCAGATGGCCGATGATGTAATCCGGGTGATGCGCTCTGAAGGTTTTTGTGTCCAGGTGTCGGGACAGATCGGATGCGAGGTTTAGGCGTTCCAGGTAGCCGATGATGGAGTTTACGTGACGCGCTCCGTAGGTTTTTGTGTCCAGAGGCCAGGACAAATCGAATGCGAGGTCTAGGTGTTCCAGATGGTCGATGAGTCCGGGTAGTGCGCTCCGTAGGTTTTTGTCTCCAGGTGAAGGGACAGGTCGAATGCGAGGTCTAGGTGTTTAGATGGCCGATGATGGAGTCCAATTTAATATTATGATTTTCAAAATATTACCTGCATCTGAAATTTTGTGGCACGGTACTGCACTTTTTTGTACATATTCTGGATATAGTTTACAAAATTTCTACCAAGAGATAGTTTAGATTTGGTTTTTATTTTTTTGGTTGAGGGTTTAATTGTTTATTGAAATTTAAACAAATTTAAATCTATTTAGTTTTTTATGAACAAAAAATGCTCCTCAAATTTTAGGTCGATATTTGCAAAAATAAAAAAGCTATGCAATATTGAAAATTCAATTTTTTTGCAATTTTTGGTTAAAATCCAAGTTTATTCATTTTTAACTGAAAATCTTGAAACTTTTTGTATAGTACATTGATTGGCAAAAGGTTTGAATTTTTTCTGTAGAATGTGCCAGTATTTATTTTATGACCCTTTTTGAAAGTCTCTGATTGGCTGCTTCTTAGTATACCTTCATCAAAGGATATTGAGGCTGTGGCCAAATATTCTTTATTTGACAAATTTTTTTTGTATTCTTCTTCGAAAACCCTTCAAAATGCTTTTTTATCAATACTGGCCGAGCATAGGGAAAAAAGTTACAATTTTTTGAAATATCAAGAAAAATCCATAATTTCAATTTTTGATAACATGATTAATGAAACTGAATATTATTCATACATCTTATATGGCATGGACCGTACCACTGAATTTTGTTAGAGCATCAAATAGAACATTAGAAATATCTATTTTCAATAATATTAGGCTTACACAATAAGCGATACCTAATTATGAATGAAATTATCAGTCTGTTGCCTGATTTCATTGATGCTCTAACAAAATTCAGTGGTACGGTCCATGCCATATAAGATGTATGAATAATATTCAGTTTCATTAATCATGTTATCAAAAATTGAAATTATGAATTTTTCTTGATATTTCAAAAAATTGTAACTTTTTTCCCTATGCTCGGCCAGTATTGATAAAAAAGCATTTTGAAGGGTTTTCGAAGAAGAATACAAAAAAAATTTGTCGAATAAAGAATATTTGGCCGCAGCCTCAATATCCTTTGATGAAGGTATACTAAGAAGCAGCCAATCAGAGACTTTCAAAAAGGGTCATAAAATAAATACTGGCACATTCTACAGAAAAAATTCAAACCTTTTGCCAATCAATGTACTATACAAAAAGTTACAAGATTTTCAGTTAAAAAATGAATAAACTTGGATTTTAACCAAAAATTGCAAAAAAATTGAATTTTCAATATTGCATAGCTTTTTTATTTTTGCAAATATCGACCTAAAATTTGAGGAACATTTTTTGTGCATAAAAACTAAAAGAAAACGAGTTTTGAGGGATTTTAAAATTTTGAGCTGCTGACTTCACGTGAAATATCCCATATACCTGAAACAATAGGAGGGTGTAACAAAATTTGAGACCAAGGGTTGAACTTCAAATGAACCTGAGTATGGTATTTAAGTTGATCCGCATTTTAAAATATACACCTTCCATCATATAAACGCATAACTGCAAATTGAACATTTTAACAAAATTGGTATTATTAGAAGTATTGTCATTAATAATTACTTTGCATTATACTTGTCATGCTACTGAATGATTGGCAAAAGTAGAGCTACTATAATTTCATTGAGCTAGGCTCATAAGTTTCTTTAGCTTCTTTTCAAATTTTATGAGTTTTGTTGAAAAATAACGGAACAGAATTAATTTTATGTCAAGATATCTAGTTTCTTATAAATAGATAACTAAATAAACTCATGTAATTGTAATTCTTTTCTGTTATAATTAAATATGTTCGCCCATACACCTTTCCTTATAACTAATAATTGTGCGTATTTCGTCTATACGCATTTTTGCATTATAAACAACTGTGCGTATTTCGCTTATACATATTTTTGATATTGTACATAATTGTGCGTATTTCGCTTGTACGAATTTTTTATTATAAATAATTGTGCGTATTTCGCCTATACGCATTTTTGTATGATAAATAATTGTGCGTATTTCGCCTATACGCATTTTAATATTTACTATTTTTTTTATTACAAACACATGTCAATTTGAACGTAATTACGTTCGAATAAGTATTTATTTATAATCACGATTTTTACTTATAGTATAAAATTACGTGATTAATAATACTTTAAGTTTTGACATGTCCAACACCTATTAGCCAAAAACTACAGAGCGCACCACCTAAATATCGTCATCGGCTACCCTGAACACCTGCACTGCGTATTAGATGCGCCCTGATATTTTAATGCAAAAAACCTAGACTCCATCATTGGCTACCCCAAAGACCTAAACCACGCATTTGATACGTTCCAACATCTAGAGACAAAAAACTACGGAGCGCATGACCTAGACATCATCATCGGCTATCCCGAACACTTGGACTACGTATTAGATGCGCCCTGAGATCTAAACGCAAAAAACTTCGGAGCGCATCACCTCGACTCCATCATTGACCACCTCAAAGACCTAGACGACGCATTCGATGCTTTCAATTATCGATAAGTAACACTTCCTTATAATAGTTGTCATTTCCGTATTAGCAGGTAGCAACCGTTACCGCTATAGTATTTCTCCCTTACAATTGAAGGTGGAAGCAATGTATACTAAAATCGTGTGACGCTGTTACGTCGGTATATTGTAGTATGAAAAGCAACATACCGTAAAAGTATGGGTCCCTTACTAAGATTGCTAAAACCACCTTACTTATATAGTAAAGGAACTCCTATACTCCACGAGTAAGCCGTTTTAACTGTATCAGTAAGAGTTTTCTTTCCGTGTGCATCCGCAGAAAACTGTTACTTTTTGGGGAGATATAATTCGTACCTAAAAATCAGGTGTGCCCTAAATACTGATTAGTCTAGGCACCAGGGGGGTTTCCGTGGCCGATGGATGTCCACGCCTCCACCAAAGCTTTTCTTACGTATTTTTGTCTGCTGATTCTGAATTTCGAAGGTGGACAGTCGCCAGAATGTTAGTTTTTTGTTATTAACAATTTAATTGTTTAAACTGCGGCCAAATCAATATGATTAATTATAACTGAATCTTAACTGTCTAAAACTGTAGTAAATTGATCTAGAATTATGCACGTTTGCGCTCGAATTCGCGACTTATTGCACTAAATTTGCAATAATTCGAGTTCTAATCAAAATTTTTCAATTCTGAAAAAACGAGTGTCCTCGGGAAGTGGTAGTTGCGTTGGCTGTCCTCGAGAAGAGTAGAATTATATGAAGACTTGTTGTCTTCTACAGGAGCTCTTCACCTAGGGCAATACAAAATATATTAATAATGTTTTAGGCAGTGGGGATGAGGAGAGCAGTATCAAACTGCCAGGAACAGAGGAGTAGACAGATGGAAAGTTGGAGGCTAGGTTCGGCTATATACAGGATAAAGTCCAAATCCGAAGTGAAGTACTTACTCGAGTCTGTCACGGAAGCGCGAACTACATTCAACTACACCTTCGCCCTCCCTTCTCCGTTGTGTTCGCCTAGGTGATGTCCTCGGGAAGTGGTAATTGCGTTGGCTGTCCTCGAGAAGAGTAGAATTATATGAAGACTTGTTGTCTTCTACAGGAGCTCTTCACCTAGGGCAATACAAAATATATTAATAATGTGTTAAGGAGTAGGGATGAGGATAGCAGTATCGAACTGCCCGGAACAGAGGAGTAGACCGATGGAAAGTTGGAGACTAGGTTCGGCTGTACTACAAGATAAAGTCCAAATCCGAAGTGAAATACTTACTCGAGTCTCGCACAGGAGATCAAACTATATTTATATACACCTTCGCTTTCACTTCTACGATATGTTTATCTAGCTGATGTCTTCAGGACGTGGTAGTTGTGTTGGCTGCCCTGGAGGAGAGTAGAATATGAAGACGTGTTGTCTTCTGCAGGAGCTCTTCGCCTAGGGCAAAACAGAATATGTTAATAAAGTGTTAAGCAGTATAGGAATGAGGATAGCAGTATCGACCTGCCAGAAACAGAGGGAGTAGATAGATGGAAAGTTAAGATATCTGTAGAGAATGGAAAGGGATCTTTGGAATGAAAAGTCGAAAAAGTGCATGTGCATTTCCAACTAAGACCTCATCACCCTCGCTTAAAGTTTACCAGAATGTTAACACACAATCCAATACATGTTGAGGCATTGTATATTAAATTTTAGATCTTTTCAATCAGCCAGTGTAGGCGAAATAACTTTTTTTCTTGAACATTTCTTAAAAAGAGCATACAAATTGCAATATCTCCACACTTGCTAATTATTTAGATCTGAAACTTGATAAACAGTCCCTCAGCATGTATTACATAGTGTGTGTAAAGTTTGAAATATTTGTAGAGAATGGAAAGGGATCTTTGAAATGAAAAGTCGAAAAAGCGCGTGTGCATTTCCAATGTAGACCTCCTCATCCTCGCTTAAAGTTTATGAGAATGTTTACACACAATTCAGTACATGCTGAGGCATTGTATATTAGGTTTCAGATCTACTCAATCAGCCAGTTTGGAGGAAATGACTTTTCTTGAAAATATTTTGAAAAATACACAGGAAATGCAGTATCTCCACACTTGCTGATTATTTAGATCTGTAATCTTTGGAATGAAAAATCGAAAAAGCGTATCAAATCTACAGTTGGCCGTTGTTATTTATACGTCAGATCGCTAGATAGGTATACCTATATATACGTAAAACCTAACCTTCAATTTTCTTTAGCCGAAGAATTGACGCTTGATTAAAGAAAAAAATAGGCAAGGATTGACGCTTGACTAAAGAAATAATAGTCCCTTCCATGTCAGACTTTCAAAACAGTGATTTTTACACGTTTCTAAGTGGGTTATAGGTTATTTGTACGACAGATCTGTCGTACAAATAACAACGCCGTAAAATAAATAAATTCTTGAATGACTTACTTTTCTGTCTTACGGCAGGGCCAAGTCCAAGCGGCACGGTCCGTTGGGTGTGCACGCACACGGTGCGGTACGGACGCTACGGTCTGCGAGGTGGGCGGCTGATGCGGCGCTTCAGGCTGCGCCGTCTGTGAGCGGTCCAGGCGGCAGGCACACCGATGACACGTCGATAAGCATCAATGGATAGAGGAGGGCACAGGTGGCGAAGGTGGTGGCGGAGGTGGTGGCGGCAACACGGGACCGCCTCCCGGAGGGCCTAGGCCCAGGCATCGGCGATGGACAGCTCAGCTGTGCTGCAGCCAGCAGCGCATGCGCGTACACACACACGGGCAAGGCCGCGCCGCTGGCCGCTGCCGTCGCTGCCGTCGCCGACTCGCGAATCTCGCGATGCTACATATTACCCATATCGTACAATAATCTATTTTTTTTTTTAATATTATGCATAATCATGAGTGCATTGCCCTCCGTAATGACATTATGAATCATTCTGCAAAGTTTCACGTCGATATTTTAAGGCATCTGAGAATGGCATTTGAACGAAATTTTCGTTCAAATGCCATTCTTAGACGCTTTTGAATATTGACTTGGCATTTTGCAGAATGATTAATAATGTAATTATGGAGGGCAATGCACTCATTATTTTTCATATATCGTTATATTTTTTTTTCTATTAAAAACAATATATTTTTTGCTCGGTCGGTAAAAATTGAGTTTGACACCCCCTTTGACACCCCCTTATGTTTGCAACTCGATTTTCTCATTTTTAATGCGCACGTACACACGGACGGAGAGGTTAGAATTTTTTTCGTCCCGATCGCCGTCGCGTATAGAAATTTCACACTTCCACCATTGTTCGCCGTTCTTTTTTCGGCCGTCGGCCTTCGTTACGGGTACGCCTGAGGCTGACGCGGCCATCGTTGTTACTTGAATTCAGCCGGTTATTTACATCCTACCTTTATCTTTTTCGTAATATACCTATTGCGTATACGCTGTTTTTTTACACCGCCGTCGTTGTCGTGTTTTCTGTTGTCAGCTTACCTTTGCACGACTTTGTTTTTGTCTCCGAATATTACGAAACGAGTTTTTTATTGAAATTAGAAACGATTCTTTTCCTGAAAAGAGAGTGAGAGAGAGGGGAAGGGTAAGACACTTCAGATTCTGCAATTTTCGGTGAATTTAGTGGCTTAATGGAACACCCGTTCCCGTATAAATCAGCTTGTCTTCATTTTACAACGAGCAGAAATTTCCCTCGCTCCTTTTCTCCTCTTGGGTACGCTCGCGCTTTTCCACCCTCTCTCTCTCGCCCTTCCTGCCTTCATAATTTTAACGTAATTTTCAACGGCGTACCTTCCCATTCTCCACTTCATCACTGTGTCATTCTTGCGTGCTCGTGTGTGCTCGTAGCTGCGTGCACTCGCGTTTGGAGAATGCGGAAAGTATGTGTACACCGTGTCTAGTGCTATGAGTAAGAGGAAAATATTAGAATTTATAGTGATGAAAAAGCTATGTAAAATTACTAAAAATTATGAAGCTAATTATAGGTTTTTAAACTTTTTTTACCTGGTATATGTAAGAGCTTTAATAAACACGAAAAACTACGAAAATAAAGAAAAAAATATTCTAAGCAAGCTAGATTGCAGGGATTATTGTAGAAATTCTCTTTGAAGCCGAAAACTTTAAAAACTAAACTGTTTCGCAAAGCTTAAAAAAAAAAAAACAATAAAATTTTTTCATATTTGAATGAAAATATAAAAAAAGGAGATTATAAGCTCGGCGAAAGCATCTGGTGTACAGCACTCATAAATTATAAGTAGGAGATTAAGTTTAAAAATAAATTTTGAAGGACTGGCTTTTAACTTTCAAAGAGCTTTGACTTTGCTTTCGTAGAAACGTATTTATGTTCACGCTTCGCTATTAAAAAAGTTTCCAAAGATTTTTTGCACTTAGAAATACGAAAAAGTATCAGAGATATTATATCAGAGTTAAAGGACGAACGCAGGGAGCCCAAACGAAAAGTATAAAAGTAAGACAGTGAGAATTACGAAATGATATCTCAAAACTTTTTCATCCGAAAATCTCGTTCGCAGAAGGTAATGAAATTCCGCGAACACAGAATCCGAATTAGCCGATGAATTTTAATAGTCGTAAAAGGTAGCTTAGACTTTACGAGAAATGGATGATCGAACATAGATATACACTTTACGGATATTAATAGTTTCGGCGCGTAGTTATATCTTCGTTATAGACTGTTACTCATGTACATCGCGCTTTCAGGACCCTTAATTTAGAACGCGGTGGCTCATTGCATATTAATTTTCCACAGTATATATTGACGAGTAAATTTAGTGCGCAGACTGAGATCTAAATACACAGAGATTAAACTAAAAGGCGTTTTTATCATTTTTAAGAAAAACCTCGTTCCCTCATTCTATCTCCAAAAATATTTTCAAGAATTTTAGTAACCATAAAATTAAAGGTTTTCAATAAAATTCTTCCGCAAGGTTTCTAGAGATTCCAATATTCTCTGCATTTCAAAATTTTACATATAAATTAATACCTATTTCCGAAAGATTCAATTTTAATAAATCGCAAATTCCCTCAGTTCATTTTATATTCTTGCTATAAGACCTAATGTTATACCCTTGACATCAAATTACCTAATTATGTCCATCTTCATTGACGCCTGCATAGTTCAACGCGGACCTAGACCGATCTATTATCGACCCGCATGACCTTTCCGTCTTGTAAAATGCTTAACCTCACCACCACACCAAGTAAAAATTCTCTTTCTCTCTCTCTCTCTATAACCATTCGACCTCTCCGAAACCCCCCGAAAGCTTGCGGAATCCTGGGAACCCAAAAATCTCGGCTACTTCAAATATCGCGAGAAGACAAAGAATGCCTAGACTTCAGGCGCGCAAAGGGTAGAGTAGAGAGAAGTAAAAGCTCGGCCGAAAAATACTGGCGCGCCGCGCTGCAACGAAACAGCTCAACTTGTGTTCCTGCGCGCCGCAGGAGGAGGAGGAGAGAAATTGCGGGCGAGCCGCGAGCTCGATGACTCGTGACAAATCTGCGGTAGCGGCGCAGGCGTTTCTGGCCTCTTTTCCGGGCTGAGGTCTTGTCTCGTTTTGTACCTGGAAGTGGGAAGGAGTTAGAACAGATTATGGGTGTTGAAGACTAACGTTGTGAGTTTGAAATTCGTTTTTCCGATATTGCTGCTATTCAAAATTTTCTATATTTTTTTTTTCATTAAAATATCGTTAAAAATATGAAATGAATAAGCAAAAATTCAAATTATCCTTGACACTATAGATGATTAAAACTAATATTTTAATGAGAAAAATGTGACCTTCGTTTAGCGTAGTAAATTTTCATACGAGTTTTTTACGTCGAGGGATAAAATGCAACGCCCACAATTTATTTCAGTCTGCTTTGGATCTTGAGATAAATTGATTTGAGATAATATCAGCCAGTTATAGTCATAACCGTAAAACTGAAAACCGTGCAACCTACAGATTTTGACGAAAAAAATCAACAGATATTTCAATATTATTTTTCTAATAGAAAGTAATATCCTGCATCTTATGAATATATATAAGGAACTTAATTTTGCGATAGAAATAATTTCGCATGTGAAAATCTTAGATCATTACAGTGAAAGATTACTAAACTTCATTATTAAGGGGATGCCTTATAGCGACAGAGTTCTCTGCCGTACCGACCCCAATGTCTGTAATTAAATATTAATTGTTACAAGCTTTTTTTTTTAAATTTCATCTTTATTTTCCAATAGATTTATCTGACATTTGGCCAGGAATTAGATAATAAGTTTACCTTTGTGCGTCGACTCTCAGAATTCAAGAAAAAGCTTGTAACAATTAATATTTAATTAAAAATATTGTGGTCGGTACGGCAGAGAACTCTGTCGGTATAATGCATTCCCTTAAAGCAATAAAACTTGCTACTCTACGTTTTAGCAACCCTTTTTCCAAAGAATTACAAAAAATAATTGGATTTTATTCCAACATTTTAAACTCTACCACCTACGATCAAAGTACAGAAAAACGTACGCACAATTCTCCTCGCACATAATGACAGCAGCCTTCACACGACAGATTCTCAGCTCGCTCTCGTCCTCTCACCCACATTTCACGCCTTTTCCTCTCTCACCTCATCCCAAACTATACACATCCACACATGTCTCTCCTTTGTTCCCTCTCTCTCTCCACACATATACACACACGTGCACGCATATTCGCACGCGCAGCGGCTATAAAAAGCCAGCAGGCGCTCGCACCTCGGCGGTTAATTTCGCGCGACCTATGATCCACGCTTATGTGAGTGTGTATATGCGTGTGCGCGGGTCGACGTGCAGCAGTAGCAGCGGCGGCGGCGGGATCGATCCGAATGCAGGCTTTTCGCCCTCTCTCGCTCTCTTTCTTCTTTCCCTTTCCGTTACTCCGTACTCTGGCTAGCGCTCTCTCGCTCTCTCTTCCTGCTGCTGCTCTCGCTCTGCCTCCACGTCCAATCGGCTTCTCGCACGAGTGCCTTCGAACGACCGAGCTGTATCAAATTCAAGCCCCTCCGGCGGCCTCTCGCGTACTAACGTACACACCTTTATATATACGCAACAGACACACACGCAGGCACGCAGGCCGCAGGCGTTTGTACACACGTGTGCGCACACACAAAACTTGCCTTTATACACACACACACGCATCGGCACACAAATTCACTCCGACACGAGCTTGTAAACTCATCTCCCCGCGTGTATTTTCGCGCACGCACAAACATATATTCTTTCGTATACGAATACGTGCGGGTTGTATGCGTGTTCCCGCGCGCATGTGTCTGTGTGTGTCTATACACGCGTATTTACTGTTATACTTATGGGAATAGTCATGCCCCATCATATAAACGTATAGTATGTGTATACAGCCGCGTCATATTTGCTGGCTTCCGTCTTGGTTTCTTTTTCGCAAATTCGTTTCTCCAGTTCGAGAGAGGGAGAGAGAGAGAGAGAGAGAACGAGCGGTCGGGTTTTACGGGATATTCCCCGTTTTATATGCGCTAAGAGAGCGAGAGAGAGAGAGAGCAACCTGCACACCCACCCACACGTATACGCACCTCACGAGGAGATATAATAAAAGCACCCGAGGCTCTCGCTCCCTATGCGCATAGGTATGCGTACGTATATCCGCACACGCGAATACTCGAAAGTTAATGATATAGCTCGAAAAGGGGGGAGAGAGTTATTTATACGCTCGATCGCATATAAGCCCTTCCCGCGAACTTTGTTTTTCGAATGTTTGATCGACTCATGTGTGCGCTCTGTGCGATGAAGAGTGCGAGATTGTATCTTTCAGCGCGTGTGTGTGGGGGTGGTTGTATGTGTCAAGGTTTTGGCGGCGCGCGGCTGTAAAATTTTATTTGACATTAATTCCGTAGGTTGTATGTAAATTGTTTTTCCCCGGCGCTGCAGCCTGAGTCCGTTTTCTCTTGTTTACGTAAGTCTGGGGGTAATGGAGACGGGCAATTTTCCTAATGATCCGGCGTGGAGGCGATCAATGACGGTACCACGGTCGAATGTAAATTACTTTTCGCGCATGTGTGTGTAATATAAACATATTGTACAGTGGGAGGATAGTTAATGCACGCTCGAGTGGCTTTTCGCGAATTGGGATAAGGGGTATTTGCATTTAATGATATGTTGAGCGGTGTAACATTGAGGAAAAATTACATTTTTCCTCGTTTTATTAAATTAGAAAATTTGCAAAAGTGTATAATTTCTGCAGAGATAAAAAAGATTATCTGTATGTAAAATGTATTATACGTATAAATTTGATAATTTCAAATTTTTAAGTATATAGTAACGGAATTTAACAATAGCGTGCTAGTGTAGTTCGTTCAAAAATTATAACTCTCATTACAATTTCAATCAATTATTCTTATAAGAATATTGTGTACAACAGAATGTATTCGATGTTTAATTGAAATTTATTAAGAATATATTTATTATTCTAAACGATTTTTAATAACTTATTTTGTAAACTTTGATTGAGGTACCCTTTGAGGACCCCATGCAATTATTACATAATTGTGAAAAAACGCATAAGTATACAATCATTAGTGTTTCGTATAATCTGGTTGATTGTTCTTTATTATTGTAACATGTTTTTCTATTTGCGAAGTCAGTAAATCTAATACTTGATTTTAGTCAGCTAGATATTAATAATTCCTTTGAATTCCCATTATTTCCTTATATATATAGTGAATAAAGATTTTGGATTCATAGGGAGTAGTTTTAGTCTAGAATTAGGTAGCTCTTTTATTTTGTCACTTAGATTCGTAATGAATACATAAAACATTTTATGTTTTGGAATAGTCAATTTGGACACAAAGTATTGTTACATTTTCATAGAATATTAAGGTTATTCTTGCATAATATTTCACAATGCCAATAAGGCCAATAGTAATTTCAAGTAGATAAGTCATTGCTTCGTCAGCCGTGAGTTCATCAACCATTGTGAACTACTAACACGACTCTTTCTAAGAAACCACGTATAACCACTGTAACATAATAACTGATCAAACAAAAAATCACAAAATTTCTTTAAAAACCGTCTACTATAATTTCCATAAAAAAAAAAATTTTAAAAAGCTTCCCGCAAGCATCGCCAACCACGACTACTCTTTTAAAACTTCTGCGCGTAACCGCAACCCTCTGCCGTCAATCATTCGAAAAATCAATATTCATTATTCGAAAAAAAAATCCCTGGATTTTCCAAACGACCGTCTTCGCACCTGAACCTCCACTTTCCACCTCGGAAATCAAAGCTACTAAGCCCCCAAGGCTCTCCTCGTCGACCTTGAACCGCTGAAATGCAAAAACCCCTCCTCTCATTCCACACGTATACTTTTACAACCCGCCATTACTTCACGCAACAAAAATGACGGGGGTCGAGCACATACACGTACCTCTCAACCCTCTCGATCGATTCATCGAGTTGGCCGCCCCGTGTGCTATACCGTCGCACGCTAAGCGTTCCTCAGCGCTCGCGCAACCTTTAATCCCCGCCGCCGCCGTAATTACGTAATAAATAACAACTTCCGTCCAGCAAATAAAGCCCGTCCTACCCTGTAATAACGAACTACCATCCCCTCCTACCCACCCCCTCTCTCTCTGTCTTTATGAAGAGTCATCCGTTGCATAAAATCGTCGCTGCCTGCCTGGCAAAATTGCATTTGCCAACGTCGTCGTCGTTTGCCTCTTTTTCCCCCTTTGCTCCGCGTTTTCGCTGCGTCTGGAGAGAGCGAGAGAGACTGCTCGTTTAATCCTCCTTTGTATCCCCGTTTATTTCATTCCGCCCTTTAATCCCGCATCCTTCACAGCGTGCGCGCAAGCGTGTACCGTAAGTTGCTTGGCCACCCCTCCTCTCTCTCGAGAGAGAGGGAGTTGTGTGCGTGTTAGCTCTACGCGTGTTTAACCTGTCGATGCTCTCGATTCAATCGAGCTGCGGCTTCCGTTTGTAAACAAATCTTGATGACAGAGAAGAGACTGGGTTGATTTTAGTTAACAATCATATTTTCTTATCTGAATTCGTGGTAGTTTTGTTGATTTATTTATTTATTCGGATTGCTGTGCCTACGAGGGTCATTTGATAAGTACCTAGCCTACAAATGAAAACACCAAAATTTTACAAAAAATAAAATTTATTTTTCAATGTAGTCTCCTTTTAGTTGAATACACTTGGTCCAGCGGTGTTCCAATTTTTTTAACCCCGTTGAAAAAAATGTTTTCTCTTGGTTTGCAAAATAGGCCTCCGTGGCGGCGATTATTTCGTTATTGGAGTGGAATCTCTTCCCGGCGAGCGAATTTTTTAGGTTCGGACACAAAAAAGTCGCACGGAGCCAAATCTGGAGAATACGGTGGATTGGGCAGCAGTTCGTAGCGTAATTCGACCAATTTAGCCGTGGCGAGTGCAGAAGTGTGAGCCGGTGCATTATCGTGGTGGAAAAGCACTTTCTTTTTAGACAAATGGGGCCGTTTTTCTTCTAACACGGCGTCAAATCGGCTCAATAGTTCGGCGTAGTACTGTCCTGTGACCGTTTTGCCCTTCTCCAGATAGTCAATAAAAATCACACCTTGAGAATCCCAGAAAACAGTGGCCATCACCTTTCCGGCCGACGGGACCGTCTTCGCCTTCTTCGGAGCAGGTTCACCGGGTAAGGTCCACTGTTTTGACTGCTCCTTGGTCTCTGGAGTGTAGTAGTGAATCCATGTTTCGTCGACGGTCACGTAACGACGCAAAAACTCTTTTGGATTGCGATTAAACAGCTCCAAACACTGCTCTGAACTGGTCACACGGATGCGCTTGTTGTCTGCAGTCAGCAAACGCGGCACCCACCTTGCTGACAGCTTCCTCATGCCTAAAATCTCATGTAGGATATGCCACACGCGTTCTTCTGAGATGCCTACTATCGCAGCTATCTCGTGCACCTTTAATCGGCGGTCTGACAAAACGATATCGTGTATTTTTGTCACGTTCTCCTCTGTAGTGGCTGTTTTCGGAGCACCTGGGCGTGGATCATCAAAAACCGACGTACGACCACGTTGAAACTCGTTATACCAAAATTTAACGGTCGTCATCGAAGGAGAAGCATCCCCATACACTGCATCCAAGCGTTCTTTAATTTCACTGCGCGATTTCCCTTCCAAAAACAAGAATCGAATCACCGACCGATATTGTTCTTTCTCCATTTTTTCAAAAATCAACGGACACATTTGCTTTCACACGCTCTCAAAAATAAACTACAACTCCGGTCCGGCTGAAATTTCGTCTGTAACCGTTTACAGGAAGATACTGCACTGTAGTGTATTTCTGGTGCGATAGTGGCACCATCTGGCGGTGAGGCTAGGTACTTGTCAAATGACCCTCGTATGTATTTGCTATTTTTCTAAGATGTATAAAATAAGATAACAGAAAGAGGGTTAGCATATTATTTAATACGACAGAGTTAGTGGAAAAGTTCTAATGGTGGCAATTTAATTTAACACTGTTGCGTAAAAATTTGAACCAGTAAGCTCTATCTAATTATAAAAACGAAAAAATCAAATAAATATAATAACGTGTTTATCTCATTAGTAGTGGGAAATATAAAATAATCATATACTTGTGACTTTGTAATCAAAAAATTGTTAAATAAAACATTGATACAAAATTATTTAGAACCAATTTCTCGAACATATCAAATATTGATCTTTTCTACAAATTGTTAAAGAAAGACTGAGAATTATGAATTGAAAAAGCTTCAATTTGCAATCTCGAAACGCAGATAACAGTAAAATATCCATTAACCGATCCTATATTTCGGCTTCATTGTCTTTGTTTAATCAACGCGAAGCAATCACAAAATAATTTCGACCACCGCTACGAGCAAATAACTTCCAACCTCTGCCATCGCGCTGTAAACACTATCGCGAACACCGTTACAACCTCCAACGGCCGTACCCAACCTACCCAACCTAATTATCCTTCGAACCCTGTTCTCCATCTTTTCAGCTCCCCACTAATCGCGAGTCCCCCTCCCTCGAATCACCGAAATTCACAATCGCATCGGACTGCCTATAATTTCGTCGAATACTCCGTACCAAAGGGACAGAGAGAGATGCTCAATTATCCCCGGCAGAGCCCGCAGCTTTTCAATCAATTTCCAAGTTGCGCCTTGCCACGATCGATAGTTGTGCGGGATGCCTATATATATATACTATGTGTGTATATATATATACGTTCGGCATCGCGGCGCGCGGAGTTATGAAATCAGTCGTTATTGGAGATTCTGGCGGTCGGCGGCGCCTCGTAACGAGGACGCGCACCTAACTCCGAGAGATTGCGTGCGGCTGCTCTATTGGAAAAGCCCGGCGCGTTGATAAGTTTCCATTGTGCGGTTCGGAAAAATAACTCTTCGGGAGTATTTTAATAAAGGCGATTTTAGGTGGGTGTATCGGAAATAGTTCGGAAATGGTTGCGGGTTCGGAGAAGATGATGATCAATATAATATAAATATTGTTTCGTTATCTGCTTGCTTATAGCGAGAAAGATTTTTTAATTTTATTGCAAATAGCAGTCGGAATTCTTGATAATATATTTGATAGATATCGACAAAATTAAATTTGGTTAACCCATATAGTCCTGAAGCGGAATAAATTTTACCTTTTTCTCACAAGGAAACCTTACGAGGTGTCCGTCTCCGATTTTGTTGAAACTGAAATATGTTGTAGGGGATCGAAAAATAAGAGACACATATTTTTTTTTATCGATCGATAAACGTTTTTAAGGGGTGAAAATGACTCTTAAAGTTTACCCCTGAAAATCGATTTTTTTTAATATCTCAAAAACGCCTTCGAATTTTGGATTGAAACCAACGCCTAATTATTTGTTATAAAAAGACCTTTCAATAAAAATAAATTTTATCTTCAGGGGTTGCATCCCTTAATTTAAAAAAGAAAAATGCGTTTTTTTTCTTATTTTGTGGTACAGAAATTCCAAATTCAGCTAAATCTTCTTTAAAACCTCTCTATAAAAATTAAAATTAAAAATTAAAGTTGGGGTGTTTCGGAGTTTTCATCGAAAATTTACTTTTTGGGATAAACTACCCTTAAATTAACTAATTAATGCCCAGACTCAAACCACAATCTGTAGGGTGAAAGTAATTATTGGAAATATGACATGGTATCAAAGTACGCTTATTGACAATAAAAAATGATTTTGTGTATTTTGTTTAAACAATAATTGTTTTAAATAAATTATAAAAAATGCATTTAACAAATGTAGTAACAAATGCAGCTACAGTCGTTTTTTCTGAGCAATCGATTTCTTACTTTTTTCATGAAAATGCATTTTTAATAACTTTTTTATAATTTTAGTTTCAACAAAATCGGACGCGGACACCTCGTAAGGTTTCCTTGTCAGTCCATCAATAAAAATCGAACCTGTTAGAAGATTAAAAGCCGCCACCGACGATCCGTCATATTAGATTTTCCAAAATACTGATGGAAACTAAAAATTCCACCCAATCCAAATGTTCAAGTATATGCAAGTCCGTTAACCCTATCTACATAAGAATTAATCAAAATGAAATTTGTAAATTTCCATGTTTTTCTAGGAAAAAGTCGCCATATTGAAATGAAAGAACCAGAAAAATTACCTCAGAGAATGTATTCTTACTAACAATAAGATCTTTCACCGAGTTCAATCTTTATTGATAGATTGAAAAAAGGTAAAATTTGTGCCGTTTCAGAACTTTACAGATTAAATAAATCCCTCCCAAACGAGGACTGAATTACGGAATAGACATTCGCAAGTGCACTCAAAGTTGCACGCTGAGCTTTCCACTAATCAAAAAGTAGTGAAAAATCATTCATCATTCTCTTATATAAAAAGCCATTCAATTTTCCTACATAAAAGACCTCAAGTGCTTCTGAGAATGCTCTTAATCAGCGTTAATTGGAAAAAAAGACTTAAAAAAAATTCGAATCTCACTTCAGCTCTAGCTCACTCTCTCACTCTCTCTCTCTATCTCTCTCTCTCTCTCTCTCTCTCTTTCTTTCTCTCTCTCTCTCTCTCTCTCTCTCTCTTTTGTCATCGGCGCGTTCGTCGAATTTCCGCCAAGACAATCCGTCCGGCAATTCCATCCCGGTCCGAAGGTCCTTTCATTATCCCCCCCGCGTCATCGAGCGAAAAAAGCGCGAGCAAATGCAGAAAACTCGCTCCTAATTCTCGCACCTTTTTTGCGAGAGCGCCCCTCGATCTAAAATAATGAAAACCCATCGATTAATTCCGTTTTTCCAGCGATCGCTCAAAGCCTTTCGATTTTAATCACCTTCTTTTTTCCCCCTCTCACGCTCGTATATCCATTTTCCCATCCCTCGTTGTGTTGTTCGTGCAACTGTTTTTTTTTCTCGCCCCGCTCTTGTTCCATTTCCCCGGTCCCTTTCTATCGCAGTGCGAGATATAGAGCTTCCACTTGAGCGATCGTTCGGGACGCCGCAGGTGCGAGTAAGGAGAGGAGAATCTCGCAGGAAGAGACAAGGAAGTGGGTAATGGGGAAGAAATTTTCGTCGGGAGTTGCAGGTGTACACTGCGGTGGTAGTGGCTCACAGATACAGCTACAGTTGGATGTAGCGAGAGAAGATCTTTTGTAGGGGAGAGAAAGGATGCTCGCGTTTCTTTTGCTCGTTTCGCTCAGGTCTGCCGCGGCGCGGATGCTATAATGAGAGAAGGAAGCGCAAAGGAGGGTTTTGTTTCGAGGATAATTGACCAGCTATGCCATTAGTTCCTGCGAGGGGTTAGCGAGAAGTGAGGTCTGAAGAGGAGATATTGCCGAGATGTTAAAGACGGCTGGGTCATTGCAGAAGGATCGCAATAAAAGTTTGTGATGATGTTTGTCAAATGAATTTGAGAGTGCTTAGTGAAAAAAGTAGAAAAAATGTTTCGGAAATAAAAATAGTCGTTATTGTGCGAGTTCCAAGTTGCAATATTATCTTACAACTGTTTGTAGTCCGATTGGAATTGCATTATTCTTCTACATAAATTTGAATAAAAATAAAATTTGATAAAATTGAGTTTTTCAAATATTTTTTTCGTTATTACTCACTGTAAAAAAGGCTAAATTACTTATCGTTGAAAAAAGTTTGGAAGTAAATAACAGTAAGTAATGTACCATGGTATGTTTTATCTATTAAACGAACGGCTGACTGATTCTATTCTTTACTACTTATTTATTGCACGCATAATGAGCACATTGTTGCCAACGTTATTTCAGCAGCTGTGCTGTTCATTTTCCCTTGAAAAGGAATATCGTGTAATTTGTAATTAAGAGTAATACGATGCGGACGTTGTAATCTTTTCAGCGATATAATTAAAAGTTATTATATCATTGTCAGGATAGTATATGCCGTTGATTTAAAAAAAAAATTGACAATTGCCTATTATCCTATTATATGCATCCCGTAAAATATGTAAATACATTTTTGAAAATTTTATACCATAACTTAAAGACGTTTCCAACTAAACAGTATTTTTTTAATGATTCAATTTCGTAAAATTATTAATTTTGAATTAATTTGAAAATTTGTATAAGTATATTTATAAAATAGGTATTGTCAAAGCATTTTTTAGGCGCATCTATTTATAAAGATAATTTAGCGGGGGAAAGAGTTTAAATGTTTAACAATGAGTATCGATTGTGTAGCCGTGAAGGTTTTTAGAGCACGAATATAGGACAATTCCCACAGCTGAAAAAAAATAATCAAATTTGCAAACTTTTTCAGTATTAATGGACAGAGCGCGAGAAGATCTTTCAAGTGACGTAGTTCTAAATTGTATTATTACTTCAAGGTGATGCAGAGATTGCAGATTTCGAACGTTTGCCTTTATCTTTAGAATGAAATTGTAATTCGGTTTCAGTCAGTTAATCAAAATGACTATTCATTATATATTCTAACCATGAATTAATTACTTGTAAAAGTTAACATAAAATCGAAATAATTATTTTCAAACGTTTGTTAGATAGTACATTACTAACGCGGGCGGAAGAGGATTATTTACCTCATTTTCGGCCGAGCGAAGCGAGGTCGAAAAGTCGCATGAGGTAAAAATTCTCTTACGTCCACGTTTCAGTAACGTATTTTTCCGTCCGAGGCCGCAAAATGACATTTAAGATGGCATTTTGAGGTTAAAGGGCGGAAAAATACTTTTATAATTTAGTCAGAAACGTAAATTCACAGAAAAATAAATAACGTTCTTCGTATATTCATTTTAAATCTGTTATTTTGCCATTCACCGAAGCGAGTAAGCTTTTTCTTCGTAACTACTCAAAATCCATTTAAAGCCATTTTCCAAAACGTCGTACTTGTGAAAGAATCTGCATAATTCATTTTCCAGCTGTTTCAAAGTCGAGCGAGCGATAATTTAAATTTTTCGACGCAACCGGTTATCCCGCCAGAATTCGCAAAAACTATCAAAATTATTCCGCTACACTTGCAGAGCTACTATACCGCTACACCAGCAAAACCTCGCCTTGACAAGACTCTGTCCTGCCTGCTCGTAATATATCCTCCTGCAGAGTTTAGGCAGCGATGCGATTTCTCGACTTTCTCCTTACATAAAGAGCGCAAGGATATCGCGATACCCGTGATGTATAACGATGAAGACGTCGGTAAGGAGGACGAGCAACAACTACCACTACCACCTCGAAAACGGATAAGTTTCGTCGGCCGTATCAGAGCCAAAGATCCGAGAGACTCAGCTCGGCTTCTCTATTCGCCCTCGCTCCTAACGCGATTTTCACGTGCGCGTGATCCTCCTTTTCCCCGAATCCCACGTGGGAGACGTCCACATGTGTGTTTCTTTCTCTCTCTCTTTTTTGCTCTTTCTTTCCATCCCAGGGGGCAACCAAAGGTGTATGGAAGAAAAGACGGCTGAGGGGAAAGGGAATAATGGGCGAGACAATGACGGTGGGTGTATCGAACCGTCAGCGGCGACGGCGACATTGAAAAGGGCTGACCCTGTGATGAGAGAAGGAGGAAAACTCGTCGCTGGAAAATTACGGTAGAGCAGACGGATTGAGAAAGAAAAAGAGAAGAAGAGAGAGGGAAATAGAGAAAAAGCTATAATTGAGGGCAACTCGATCGGAAAACTTGATGGAATCAATGGAACTTCGTTTGAGTTAATATTTATTTAATAAGCCTGATGGGGTATTGATGCCTCGACTGGTGGAACTATTTTTAGCCTGCAAGTAGTAGGTGGTGAAAGTCGACGAAAGTAGTTCTGAATTTGATTTACCTTTTGGATGTGTATACACGTGGAATTAGGTAGATAGTTGTTGCAAAGTGAGGGGAGCCTGAATTATTTATTCAAGGTTGAATTGTTTATTGTTTTTCGATTATCGAGTGGTACTACAGGTTTGACCTTACTTTACAATTGCTTACTTTATCGCTCAATAAAAAGTTTCATTGCTTTTTTTTCTAATTCTTCTAATTATTTAGACACTCTACTTACATAATACTAGATCGCCTATTATTGGTATATCCATGCTACATAGATTTATCAATAAACAACTCAGGAAAGAAAAAGGCTATATTTACGCATAATATATACGTATACGCCTGCACCGTCTGCACTTCATGATGCACAGGCCTCACGCGCGCATGCGCGTGAGAAAGACAGACACATCGCAAGTCGGCGAGCGCGAAATGAAGGGGAAATTCGCCAGACTGCACTAATAATCCCTCCTCTCTCTGTCCAAATACACGCTGGAGTAGAGACAGTCCGCGATCGAAAAAGCGGGGTATATACCAGTGACTATACAAAGAGCGCGAGCGGGATGAGAAAAGAGAACGCGGAGGGAACTGACGAGAGGAGAGTTCAAGAGAAAATGAACGACGACGAGGAGGAGGAGGAGTAGGAAGGGAATAATTGAGAGCGGAGAGAGGGGAGGGCGACGACGGAGGGAGTGGGTATATAATTAAAAGAGACGAGAGCCTCGAGTTCTAGCCGAGAGAGACGGGCGATAGGCAAAGAGGGCCGAAGCCTCGCCGACGTGAAAGACGTGGATGAAGACACTTTCGCGAGAGATAGAGGAAGGGAGGGAGACTGACTCGTGTGCACGTGTGTAGGCGAGAGCGGAATAAAGAGAGCAGTAGTACGCGCGGGTCGAGCAGAAATTTTAGGGATGATTGATTAGGTGTCTGGTCGGTTATTAATTACGGTTTGAATGCGGGATTTCTCGACTTTTGTGTAGGTTAATCTTGTGGAGGGAATTGAAAAATTGTTTTGTAAACGAGATCTTGGCTGCACATTTATGCAGTACATTTTGAAAATAATATTTATAAGTTTGTAATGAGATAGGTCAATTGTAGTAAGAGATGTATCGAGCTTACAATTTTTCAAATTTTCTTTTACGACGGTAACGACGTATTAATATTAACGAACGAGTCGATAGCGCAGAAATTAAAATGACATTTCACGTAATTTACATGCACTTTCCAACTTTATAATTGAATAAATGTTAACCGGGTATATGCGGTGTAATAACTGACCTACATTAGTAACCCCAGAGAATTCAGCAAGAAATGAAATGGGATGCGGAAAGAGTAATTTTATACCGAGTTACAAGTGAATTTACATTTCAGTTCGTGTAATTTTATTCTGAAACTGACGTAAATTATCCCCCAAGGAAATATTACTACTAAAAAAAATAGTTTAACATGCCGTGACATTCGAATAACGGAACTCCGAACAAACATCACCAGAATTCAACCAACCTTTGTAACAAGATTGCATATTCAAATTCAAATGTTACATAATACAAGAGCGCTTAAAATTCGTTTCTCAAACCTCGCTCATTTCCGAAGAAAGACTATTAAAATCTTCCGCCCTCGCGCTGCACTATCCCGGTCCCTTCGAAGCGCAAGGACTGCCTGAGAGAGGGCGAAAGACCTCGAAAAAGTCGAAAATTCGAGAGACCCCGAAGAAGAGGAAAATTTGCAAGCGTGAAAGGCTGATATACGTGTTATACACGTATATACATAAGCGCGAGCGTAGGCCGAACACGCGCGTTATTTGAATAATCAACATGCATCCGTCCAAGGAGATCTAACGGAAAAAGCGTAGTCGGCTGTGCTTTAACGACGTGCTTGGGCGATTGAATTTTATTGCCGCGCAGTTGTAAAGTCGTTTGGATTTGAATTGGGTGAAAAGAGGGTATAGTTATTGATCCTATTAAAGTATTGATACGGAAGAGAGGGGATGAATTACGGAGGTAGTTTTATTTCATTGGGCTTTGAGCTTGTAAGCGATTATTTAATCAAATTTCATTATCTATTTATTGGTTTTAATAAACTAAATACGTTTGTTGATACATGTAATACATGAGAATTTTATGTTTTTAGCTCACCATCGTACAACATGATAGAGTTTACTAATATAATTTATAAAACGAAATATATCGGACATTTTGAATACCCATATGCTATCCTGGCTATAAAAGTTGATATAAATATTAAAAATATTTAACCAGTTTTTAAATGATACCTCACAAATATCTAGTTAGCACGTATCTTGTATTTTTATTTCGTTTTTCTAAGCAAATGAACAGTTATCTTTATTTTGACTATATTTTTATATACTCATCGACTACCTGTAGAAACGTACATTCAAATATTTTCCGATGACCGATTCAGACCAACTTATTTCATAACAATATTCACATTATTTAAAAACATCGAAATATCTTTCTAAAGAATCCGGAAAAGTCATTTCTCAAAACTAAACAGTTCCAAACCTTCCCTCCTTTATCTTACCTACAACGAAAAGAACGTCCAAAAACACTCCTCACCCTCTCTCCCACTGTACACGACTTAGCAGACCTAGAAAAACAATCGGAAGCGAACCCACCACTCCTCTCGTCATCGGAAAGCGTCTCAACACCTGCTGACCGCAATAAACCTCTCTCTCTCTCTCTCTCTCTCTCCTACAGCCCACGCACACACTCCGTTCACGATTTTGCACGCGCCTCGTGTACACTCACATTTATACATACACGGCAGTCAAGCGTCCTTAAAGCAGTCGAGAGATAGAGAGAATGAGACCTAGAGGCCTCGAAAGAGTCGAAATTTAAAGACCTGCCGCGGAGAAATTGCGAGCACTCGCCCATACATACACATGTATACACGTACGTGTATAGGCCTCGTGTGTCGCTGATCCGCACGAGGCGGCGGTGGCGGCGCCGGCGCGCGAGCCCGCCCGCCTATCCGCGAGAATCTAGGTTATGAGCGCTAGGCCAAGCCGCGGGGGAAAATCGAACGGGGAAGGTTGAATAGGGAAGCGCGCGAAAGCGCGGGAGAGGGAGAGCCAGGCAGTGCTCACGCGCCGAGAGACTCTTCACGTGAATATAAGAGTTTTTTGCAGGTGTGTGAGTGTGTGTGTGTGTGTGTGAGGGAGAAAGAGAGAGAGAGAGAGAGAGAATGTGCACGAGCGTTTCGTTTTTCCTTTTCTGTTGGATGGGTGCTTTTTTGCCTCGCTTGTGCATAGGGAGTCTCGATTTGCTTTTTACGTAGTTTTCTGCTTTTTCAGTGGTGGAAATTTTCGGTCAAATCAGGCGATATTGTTGTTGAATATCTTACAATAAATGGATTGATACAACGAACGTTTATGTTTTTAGGGCTGTAAGGAAAGGTCGAAGAATTGTATGTAGCATTGGGCAATCGAATAACCGTGTGGATTTTTTTCATTAATTGCAGCTTTAAATATAGCTCCGAAGCCAAGTACTTGAAAGTGTAAAGAATGGATTTCATACTAATTTTATACCTCCGGCTCTGTGAATTATTCTAGAATGTCATGCGGAGTTATTAAGAGATCGAAATAGTTTTGCAATAAAATAAATGGAATTGTTATGAAAACAATCTAATTTGATACTATAGTCGCATCTGAAATGCAATATGCAATAACGTAATGAAACAAAACGTTTTACATTTTAATTAACACATTTGCAATTTGCGTAAAAAGAAACATTTAATTTAGGTTTCTCTACGTATTACACAATTTAAGTGAATCATTATCATATTTTATCTTTAATGACAGAGTAAAGCGTCCAGTAGTGAAAGAAAAAATTTCAAATATTCCGCCTCAACATAGCAGTTAATGCTCACCTTGAGATTTTCTCACGTTTCTACTTAAATTCATCATTCAAGTATAAACGTAATGACCCAGCATTATTTCATAAGAAAAACTGCGCTATTGAAAATAATATGATAATCATGAATTCCTACTCTTCCAAAAATGATAATAATAGTTTATTCACAAATAATGTAAAAAAATATATTTCAACTTCAAAGTTTACTTGTCAGTAGAGTATTAGAATCCTTTATTAAACAAAAATTGATAATGTCTTAAAATATGATCCAACTTTTATTTTCATAAAGATTAATTACAGAACTTAAAGTTTTGTTAAATATCGTATAATTTTTAACGAGTTGAAAGTCGTAAAAGTACGATATTTTCGTTAAAAATAGTAAACTCATTTGACGTGCAATCGTAGACAAAACTTTTAAAGTTACACAACATTTTCCACTACATCCGCACTAAAGTTTCAATCAATATTCAGGGTACTTTTATGTGAGTAATTCAAGCGTTAAAGACTCGAGCAGAAGTTTCGTTCCGTTAATAAACTTCGTTTAAAATACACCTCGGATCATAAATACTTCGTTTTAACCATTTTATGGGATATTAGAACAAGCTCGATTAAGCGATATAAAAATTATCTACTTAACGGAATAATACTATTATACATTAGATATATTATATATTTTTAGTCATTCAGTAAGAACTGAATAATATATTATATTTTTAAGTAAAGTTAACGCAAACCAAGTATAATTCGGATTCGTATTAACAAATAATCTTCTCATTATGTTTTCAAAACTAATAAATTTTTAAAAAGAAAAAAATTACAAATGTTCGGTCTCTCTCTATTAAATATTAAAATATTTTATATTTATTACTTTATGATAAGCAACTTTGTAATCCAACCTCCTGTATCTTTTGTACAAAGGGTTTTAGCCCGTCTAATAAATAAATAAATGTTCATTTTCCCAAATGCATACGTAAATGTTTAATAAACGAAATCTTAGTCCGACAGTCTCATTAAATTAAATTTACGACGCATTATCGAACGATTATACCTATATATACATAGCTAATATTACGCACGATTTTTTTAGCACAAAAAGCTATGTTAAACAAAAACAAAAAACACAAATATCACGTCACCTTGCGCACGTTATCGCAGGCATTACCCAAGGAAAACGCGCGGCTACGACGAGAAAAAAAAACGACAACAAAAGGCCTCCATCTCATCCCGTCCGGAAAAAAGGAGTAGAGCAAGACAGGCAGATGGAGATAGAGGTACGAGAAAAAGATTTTTTCCGGCGTTTAGTAGTGACCTTTAGCGACGAAGAAAACTCGTCGTCGCGAAAAAGCCGAGCTAGAGAGAGAGAGCAAGAGAGAACGACTCTCCCTCTCTCCCTCTCTTTCGACTCGCTTTCTATTTTCGTCTCGCGCGAGCGCGTTCCACTGGCAGTTCGTCTTTAAAAAAAGAAGCGAGGGCGCGAGCGAGCGAGCGAGGGCTCGAGGAAAATCGTGCCCGTGCTTGAATTATTAATTGCACGGAGTGAGTGAGCGTGCCTGTGGATTCCTCGCGAGAAAGTCACGTCGCAGGCGAGTGCAGGCGGGCTTTGAAGCAAGCGTTTATTGCGCCGATCGAAGTTTTCGGATTGATTTATTTCGGGACCTCTTTATTCTTTTCCCTTTTTTTCGCGTTTCTTCTTCTTCTTCTCTCGTATTTCGAGTGCATTATGAAGGCGGCCACGGGATGAAGATGGATGCGCCGTGTTGCGCACGGGAAATAGGTACGCGGCGGCCGCCGATGGCTTGTTGCGGTGTATAGAAGGGCAAGGAGAGAAGTGAGAGCGATGCGCCTGGGGATGTGGGGAATAGCGATGGGGTTGCCGAAGGAGCGCGCAGGGGATGGATGAAAAATTGGTTTTTCCCAGTTTTACGGCTCGGGTTATTGATGCGATGCCCGAGAATTGCGGTTTCAATGTTTTTTCACCGCTGCAAAATGATAGATTCTGGAGAGGTTTGTCCTAGTTTTTCTCTTTCGAGTTGGCTGCAATTATACTGTAATTGTGGGAATTTTGGTTTGATAAGTAATAACCTAGATAGAATATAAGTGTACTTTTTATTCAGAAATTCATTCTCATCGGTGCTTGGATGAGTTATAGAAGTTCATTTGAAAATCCAATGGCTGACCAAAGTCGTGCCTTATCTACTTCCATTTAGTTCCCGGAGTTTTACACTTTATCTTTTACTAAGAAACTTAGTAGCATTATGAAATAAATTTTTTTTTTAAATTGCCACTCTAAAATATTGATAAGACCTTAATTTGTAATCTACTCTAGCGAAAATCTGTTCACACATAATGACCTAAAAAGTTGGAAAATAATATGACATACTGTCTGATAATAAGAGGTAAAAAAACAATATTCATCAGAAATATTATACATATACAATTATAAAAGTATGCACTACTATATCCAACGTTAAATATCGAACAAAACATTAAATGAACAAAAAGTCGCAAAAAGCTTTCACGTCACACTTAAAAAACGCGAAATTTCACACATCAACTGCCGTCCTCCAACCCCGACGAGCACCAATAGCCAATCGAGCACCTATCGCTCGCGTTCCCAATAATTTTTTCACCGAGCCGTTCTCATTCTCATTCTCTCTCTCTCTCTCTCTCTCTCTCTCTCTCTCTCTCTCTCTCTCTCTCTCTCTCTCTCTCTCTCTCTCTCTCTCTCTCTCTCTCTCTCTCTCTCTCTCTCTCTCTCTCTCTCTCTCTCTCCCACGATCGGCTCCACGAGAGCGGGAGATAGAACAGTTAACGGCCAGTACTGTAATCGGCCATCGCGACGTTCGATCCCTTTATCGATACTACCTCTCTCTCGCGCGCGCACTTTTATTGCTCGCTCACAAAAAAAAAAAGCAAAACGAAAGAGAGACGTTATTTTTTCCGCACCGAGCCCGCTATAATCCGGCGAATCGTCGCCGCGGCTTATACACTCCAGGTTTCCGATTAGGAAATTCTTCGGCGTTTTTTTTCGTATACGCGAGCGCGCGCGGGCGTATACGTGTATATCGATTTCGGACGAAAAAGTTCAGGGAGGGGGCGTATATATCGTTTATTGTCTCGAGGGCGGGAGCGAGAGAGAGAGCAAAAGTTCGCGTATTTGCGTTTCGAGTTTGCGATGAGATTTTTGCTCGCGGTCGCCCCGTCCCCCGAATCAACTGCCTTGTTTGCTATCGTGAAAGAGAGAGAGAGAGAGAGGGCGAACGAAGCAACGGGAGTGTAATTGCTTTCTGTGTAACGGGGCGATTGTGTCTGTGTGTGTGTGTGTGTGTATGTGTATTGTGTTGCGGTTCGTTGTGTTTGAACGATTATTTTTAGGATTGTTGATTGACAAGGCCGTTTTGAATTGAAAATTTTAGTTAAATAATTGCAGTTTGCGCGGTTTAGTTTATGTACTATTGTAGCTGATTGGTTTTGTTTTTTGTTTCAGGTAAGTTCGATCGTTTTGGATTTTGATGCATTTAGTTATATGTGAGTATTAATAAAGTATAATCTATGTAAAAAATATGCTAGTGTAAGGATATTACGAGGGTTAATATTGATTACCTTATTTAATTTCAATATTAAATTGTTTTAGTAATTGCAAATAATATTTTTTTCTCAAATCATTGAATATTTTAATTAAAGGATGACAATTAGCATGCAAACGATCCGCAAAGAGATGAAAGAAGCATTAATTGAAAGCTGTTTTATTTTACCTTTTAATTACTTATTTCTTGGATTAAATTTACTCTAACTGTCTCCTAAAAAGATTTTTCAATTGGTAATAGAGTTTTACGAATATTATATTATTTATCACTTCCGTAAATAATATCAAAAAATTTGGACAATGAAAATTTAAAATTATTCATAAATTATACTCCAGTAAACTAAATTGTTCTAACATGATATAAATTGACATCACTCCAACATTATAGTATGAATTGTATTTTGATCATAACGTAAACTTCAAACTAATTACAAATGTTCAGTTTGGAACGTTCACTCCCGCGTCCATTTCTTAAATTAAAATTGTGTATAAAATATTGCCGCCTATAAAATTCTGAATAATACACAGCGATCCTTTATTAAATCCCACTGAATTTGTCATCGAACCCCCCATCAGCAAAAAAAAATCCTCTCACTTTTCCTTTTAATATTCAGAATCGCTCGATAAATTTCTATCTCTCTCCACCTCTCCACGCGAAGATTTAATTTTCCCTCCGAATCAATCTTCGAAAGCAATAAGCGACGCGCGCGCGAAAAAATATTCGAAAAGCGCCAGCGCGACTATACCCACCGGGAGAAAAAATGTTAACTCTCAGTCTCTCTCACTCCTCGTGGGCTCACCTCTCAATCAAGCCCGCCCAATAAAAAGAAAATGAAGGAGTCGCGCTTGGGGCAAAAAAAAGAGATTTCCCGCGTAGGCGCGAGCGAGCGCGCGACTTCTCCCACGCGGATAATAACCGTAAAACGAGCGGATGGGCCGTATTTATGGGCTCATAACGCCGCGGCTGTGGTGCTCGTGCGCGCTTTTATAAACAGGAAGAGAGAGGAATCGTCTGATCGTAAAGCAGCGCGTAGGTACGTGTGCGTATATCTTGTAAAATTAATCGAGAGGTGAAGATGATTGCAGTGGTGTACGAGGTATGTTCTCGTGTACTATGGCCTGTTGGAAAGGTTATTATTGCAATCTCGAGTGATCTGCGGTGTACGATGGTGTTTGGATTTTAGAATTAGTTTGTAATGCTAATGTTTTGGTTAATAAATTGTGCTTGAAATACTTTGTGTAGATGGAATTAGCGATGTATAATGGGTTCCTGGATTCTTCCGGGGTCGTAAAATTAAAATATCGTTGTAATACATTTTCGTACAACTAACCCTTATAGAAATCGTTTTGAATGTCTTTTTCTTTCGAAAATAACACAGTACATGAATCATCATTAAAGTACATTAACATTACCGGACAAGCTTAAATTCTGGAACGATGTAACATAATTTATGTAGGTAACGGCACAAGGTAACATAGAATGCACTAAATTAATGGCTGTGTAGCATGTACCAAATTATGCAAATTAGACGTTCATTAAATTTATCAGAAATCCAAGTATAATAATACCAAGTATCACGACTTCGACGAGAAAGATTATCTCTAAAATGTTTAATTAGTAAAACCGAAAACAAAGATAACACGACCAAAACTCGTATAATAATAATTCGCAAACTCAGGTCGTCCTCGTAATAATTTTTACATATGTTATGACTCTTAGCGCGCTAAGTAGTTGGAACAAGTTCGCTGAGGGAGGTCAAGCCCAGTCCTATTTAAATGCAGCATTAATCTCCACAACTTCTGAGCAGGTTAGTTTCATGCGGAGCAATTTTGATATCTTCATGCATTCGGTCTCATTTAGCCGAGAGTCAAAAGCCACCGCAGACGTGGAATTAGTCCTTGTTTGTTTGTAATACCATTTGTTAGCGCTCCGTTAACGAATCAAGAAGTCAGTTACATTTGTGCTTTGCATGTAATTAAAGTTGATGAGTTTTGCAAATAAACTGAAAAATATTTTAGTTGATGATATTTGATTTATTTTCTACACTTATACTATTAATGCTTTTATGGTACACTGAGAAAAAAGTTTTGTAAAAATTACTGTACTGTCTGATAAAACTGTAAAAACCCCAAAAAATTACCATACTTTACAGTCAACTTTACAGTACTTATAGTAAATTGTCCTATCTTTCTAGCAAAATTATGAATAATTTTATTTATTTCGTTAAAAAAATAAAACCCGTTCATTTGGTAGATAAAGGCCATTAGCTTCTTCAACAACAAAATTATTAATAATTTTTACTAAACTTTTTTCTGAGTGTAACATTCAAAGTAGTAATAGTACTATATCTTGTCAATTTTTAATTCCTTTCCTCAAATCATTGCACACTATGAATGGCTGCAATAATCTTATAAAACTTGAAAACAAATTTGAATAATGAAAAAATTCAGTGTACAAATCTGTAATTGGCTCCGACACGTGTCCCCCTTTAGATCCAATTTTAGATATTCCCACTTTATTTTGAATTTCAATTTGCCACGATCCCTCTCGTTATTCCAAAACGTTATCTAAATTCTTCCTCAACCCTCAAAATTAAACCACCCACTAAAACAATATTCAATCTCCATTCCCACGTACCCTTCTAGCGCGACCTCGTGCAACCCACGTACGATTCATCCTACCGATGTTTCCTCCATTGTTTGGCACCGATTCCACTCTCGACATATGGTAATTTTTGCCCCCGCCAATCCAGACCAGCGCTCGCCCGTATAAACGCGCACGGCAAACTCTCCCTCCTCGTGCGCATCGTCCAAACAAATCCCCTATATTCCACTGTAAGAACCATCCCCGTCTGCAGTCGCCGTTGCCGCCGTCTCAATTTGCGTCTCAATTTCGCGGTGCTACGTACCGGAAGCGTACGCCTCACAAAGATGGGGAGAGAGAGACACACATACACACACGTGTACGTCGTCGCCTGGAATTTTCGGTTACTGCGCCTCTAGCCTCCTTTTCAGTAACGAGAAGCGAGATAGAAGCAAAGGGAGGGAGAGAGATAGAGGGGGAGAGGGAGAATTCAAGAGCCGAGGATGGATGGCGCGGGCGGTTGAATGCCGCTCGAAATTGCGGGTAACGTCGAGCGGAAGCTTCCGCTTTGCATGCAAGCGCGCCGCGCGATGACACCCCGGAGGAGGAGAGGGAGAGAGAGGAACTCGGTGATGTATAGTTGGCGAGAGAGAAACGGAGACGGGGAGTCTGGTATGGGGTATATAAAGCGGAGCGCGTCGCGCCGACACGTGACACCTTTAAAAGACGAGTTTTACCAGATGTTTTTGAAATTAAACGCGTATTGTGCAAAGGAGATGCTGGCCGGATGTATTCCGAGAAGATACGGAGGAACGATTTAGGTGCTGCAAATTCTTTTTTTTATGCGCGAGGGTTCATTTTTTGATGATTGTTTTTTCTTTACATTGTATTAGAATAAAATATGCTGGGGATCCCAGAATACCAAATAGTTTCTGCGTAGTAGTAATCATTCGACCATTCTTTGACGAGTTCGTTTTGAGTTTACGTCTACAAAATTAAATATAATTGAAAGATTCTTTCTTTATTTTAAAATAACGGTAATATTCGTAAAATAATAATTGATCGAAAAGTAAATTATTTGTTTTCAAAAGTAAAGGTACTATTATGTGCTTCGGTCTCTAGAGAATGGCCGTAATGGGCTTGCGGTTAGTTACCATGATAGAAGTTTCGAATTGTGAATTGCCCTGATGGCCGACTGTATCTTAATATTTGCTAAAACTTTCATTTTCCTAAATGAAGCGAACTGGAGGCCGGGCGAAAAACTTTGAATTGACTCATGGTCGGAATTTTTTTATTCGGAATATTTGAATAGCCAATTTGAAGATTAAAACTTCAGCTTTAAAAGTTTCCTTGAAACTCCGAGATAAGATTTTTTTCGCGTCGTGCTCCATAAATCGTAAAAAGCTAGTTTGCAGTTGTATCAAGCGTCAAAATTTCCCTTTTAAATGCACATCTTTAGATTTAGCTGCATTTTTACGAAGTGAAATTATGGCTTTCAAGATTCAAAAAGGAACGCAAAAATGCAGCGAATCGTGTACTTAAGTTCTAAAAACGTACAGCTTTGATAAGAATATAATTGACGTTTTATATTGCGTTAATAATTATATAATAATTGTAAAATTTGAGCTATTTTAAAAGAACAGTGATTGCAATAGCTATTTCAAAAAAATGTTTTCTACAGCAATCATTAAACAAATAACAGACTAAAGGCAATCCGACGTCAGTGGGTTAAAGTCGAAAAAAGTTTTATAAACCTCAAGAACATAAATCAATAATTACGTATTACAAGCCAACAACTAGTTTATGCTATTACTGTATGACTCGCTTTCTTATTCTTCACTTCGACCGTATTTTTTGAACTTTATGCCAATAAAAAAAGTCAATCTTCATCGACCTTTTCATAAATTATTACGACTCATTACATATTTTTATTCATTCATTTGTCAGTTCCAGAACCGTCTTCTAATTTTTTCAAAATTTACTTTCAATTTTACGGCCTTTACTCATATATTTTAAGGGCCCCATAAGATAATCTGAGAAAACTTTAGTCGTAAAATGTCCTTTACAACCACTTTAGGTACCTTTAAAAGACCATAAGTATGTGCATATATATTTTTTACAACATTTTTCTAAGACCCAGCACATTTCACCACCTTTCAAAATTTTCGTATGACAATAACTTTTAACCCGACTCCACTGTCAAAAGTAATCGCCTCCCCCCTACACCAAAAGCAAAACCACTTCAGAAACAGGCCACGGCGAGGCACCCACACACACACAATTCGCTCGGCTTCAAATTAGAAAAAGCGCCTACGAATGCGCTAAAACAATTAATTCGGCCGATCTGGGTCAAACACGCGGGCTCCGCGGAAGTTTTAACGATTTCAGAAAAGTTCTGACCTACCGCCGCCACCGCTACCGATTCAGCGCACGCAAACCATCTGCCCCCCAGACACACACACACACACACACACACACACACACACACACACACACACACACACACACACACAAACATATAGGTATACTATAGATACAGACAAACACAGAGGCGCATTATCGGAAAATGCGGAAACGAGTGTGTATACGCATGTACGGTACGACCGTTCCGCAATATCCGAGAGCGGCGCTGGATGCACATCTGACTGTCGGTCGATGGTACACGCACATACAAATAGATGCGCTCGCGTACGTACACACTCTCTTCTGGCACATTGAGCGAATACTCGGCGCGGATCAGACCATATACACACACACACACACACACACACACACACACACACACACACACACACACACACACACACACACACACACACACACAAGAAGAGAGAAGCGAACAGTGGTGGCCGCAGCTATTCAAATTTACCGTGATCAAGCGATATACGAGTGGGTGTAGACGGTTCGTCCGCTCTCGCTGCCTTCCCTCACTTTCCTGTTCCCCCGTGGCCTCTCGGCCCGTCGATCTATCAATTTTTCTCCAATTTCCTGAGGCCTGTGTTTTCCTTTCTCGCGCGGCCAGTAATCGGCAGTGCACTTCTTTTTATAATGAAAGATGGAGAGGGGAATAATTTTTGAATAATTTATGCAAATATCGACCTAAAATTTGAGGAACATGTTTTTTTCATAAAAAACTAAAAGTAAACGAGTTTTGAGCGATTTTAAAATTTCGAAATGCTCACTTCACCTGAAACATTCCATTTTATATATATATATATATATATATATATATATATATATATATATATATATATATATATATATATATATAAAACGATCGTCATTGAGTTGATTAGTACCACGCCATTTATTTGTCAATAATCGTTAAATTACTACAAAAGAATTAAAGTTGATAGAGGCACCCTCCATTGTTAATGTGGTAATATAGTAATATATATGGGATCCTGTGAGGGCCAATACGTAGAATAAAAACACAATTGTAGCTTGTGCGACGTTTCGTCAGCTTGATTACTGACCTCTTCAAGCTTTATTAAAAAATATACAAAATGATTAGAATTTATTTTACAATTAAACAGAGATAATAAATTAACAACAATAATTAGACCAGGTTTACCACAACAAAAAATCTATGCTAATAAAAGATGACTTTATTAGCAACGTCAACGAATAAAGTCAATGTTGTGGGAAACCGTACATATCTCTATATATATATATATATATATATCATTTTGTATATTTTTTAATAAAGCTTGAAGAGGTCAGTAATCAAGCTGACGAAACGTCGCACAAGCTACAATTGTGTTTTTATTCTACGTATTGGCCCTCACAGGATCCCATATATATTACTATATTACCACATTAACAATGGAGGGTGCCTCTATCAACTTTAATTCTTTTGTAGTAATTTAACGATTATTGACAAATAAATGGCGTGGTACTAATATATATATATATATATATATATATAAAAACGATCGTCATTGAGTTGATTAGTACCACGCCATTTATTTGTCAATAATCGTTAAATTACTACAAAAGAATTAAAGTTGATAGAGGCACCCTCCATTGTTAATGTGGTAATATATATATATATATATATATATATATATATATATATATATATATATATATATATATATATATATATATATATATATATATATATATATATATATATATATATATATATATATATATATATATATATATATATATATATATATATATATATATATATATATATATATATATATATATATATATATATATATATATATATATATATATATATATATATATATATATATATATATATATATATATATATATATATATATATATATATATATATATATATATATATATATATATATATATATATATATATATATATATATATATATATATATATATATATATATATATATATATATATATATATATATATATATATATAATGGAATGTTTCAGGTGAAGTGAGCATGTCGAAATTTTAAAATCGCTCAAAACTCGTTTACTTTTAGTTTTTTATGAAAAAAACATGTTCCTCAAATTTTAGGTCGATATTTGCATAAATAAAGAAGTTATAGAACATTGAAAATTCAAAGTTTTTGCAATTTTTGGTTAAAATCCAAGTTTATTCATTTTTTTACTCAAAATCTTGAAACTTTTTATATAGAACATTGATTGGGAAAAAGTTTGCATTTTATTTGTAGAATACACCAGTTTTTTTTTTATGACCCTTTTTGAAAGTCTCTGATTGGTTGGTTTTTGGTATACCTTCATCGAGCAAAAGTAAGGACTACGCCAGTACCAAATTTCTCCACCAAAGTTTTTTTCAATTCTTTGGACAAAATACTTTAATTAAAAAAAAAAAGTTTATGGCTGGAGCTAAGAAAAAAATTCTACAGCACATTGAAAATTAATAAAAACCATAAAAATGTTAAATCATGCAACCGTAAGCCATTCTGTGCTTGAGTATCATTTGAAGACTTCATGTCACTTATCTTACTACAAAATTTTGTATTAGCAGTAAATGTACATTAAAAAATTATCTTGATTTGTCGAATACTTCATACAATATATTTAGCAATGTGCTCAAACTTCACTTACTTTGAATTTTCTGAATAGATATTATAACTGATTGACATCAGAGTTACCGGTACCTGGATCAAGAATTCATTCTAAACTTGAATCACTACTTTCTTAATATTATATAAGTATTTCTATAATATACTACAGTAATACTATATAAGTACTTTTTATAATGATTCAAATTATTTAATACTGAAAGTCAGACATGTTGCGGATAAGCCTTTGCATAAATTCCATAAAAATAATTGTACTAAGACTATTGAAAAATAATTGTTAATTGCAGCCGGCCAAAATAATGTAACAAAACAGAACATTGAAAGCTTACATTAAAATAGCTGTGTAATTTATGTGATTGATATGAACTTTTGAAATTAAAAAAAAAAATAATTGGACAAAAACACTTCATATATTTCATACAAAAGAACCATATGAAAAATCATCCATTTTGATATCTTATAACTGAATTAAATACCTGTACTATCGCATTCTAATCAGCAGTTTCATAATTCCAATACGAGTTAATTCATTATCAGTAAGATAGTAATTTTAAATTTTAAATTTATCTAAAGTAGTACAAAACATGATTTTTAGTGAATATCCGATAAAGATTAAACTTACTATAAGTTTTATTCGCAACATGTCTGACTTTCAGTATTAAATAATTTAAATCATTATAAAAAGTACTTATATACTATTACTGTAGTATATTATAGAAAGACTTATATAATATTAAGAAAGTAGTGAGTCAAGTTAAGAATGAATTCTTGATCCAGGTACCGGTAACTCTGATGTCAATCAGTTATAATATCTATTCAGAAAATTCAAAGTAAGTGAGGTTTGAGCACATTGCTAAATATATTGTATGAAGTATTCAACAAATCAAATTAGTTTTTGCTTCCTCATAGAGGAAGCTTTGTGATAGTAAAAAAAAAAGTTTATGAGATAATGTGTTAGAAATGTTATTTAGCAAATTTGGAATCGAAATACACTATTTTTAGAAAATGTCCGTATGGATGTGTGTGTGTGTGTGTGTGTGTGTGTGTGTGTGTGTGTGTGTGTGTGTGTGTGTGTGTATGTATGTCCGTATACGCTGATATCTCATGATCTACTCGACCGATTTTAACGGGAGAGTGATCATTTTTTTAGATTTTGCTTCTACAATTGGGGTCAATATTCTATTTTTGTAAAATTTAGTTTTTTTTTTTTATAGCCATTTTTTAATTTTCAAAATTTCTTTTTTCGATTTTTTTAATATTTAGAACAAATATTGTTTATAATTTTGTATCTTGAGTCTAATGGCCAATTGTCTACCAGGAAAGGTTTAAATAAATGGACACCATTTATTTTTAACCGACGTTTCGTTTCGGTGATTACCTGAAGAGGGACACGAAAAAAGTGTCCGAAACGTCGGTTAAAAATAAATGGTGTCCATTTATTTAAACTTTTCCTGGTAGACTCAAGATACAAAATTATGATTCACACTCTACCATAAGCGCCTTTACCAACCAAATATTGTTTATATATCATGAATTCTCTGTATGTAGGATAAAAGGCATGGTGTGGTTTGTGCACATAAGAATTATGCACATATTTATTGTGCACACTTTAGCATTGGAGTATACACATAGATATAGATATACACCAATGCTAAAGTGTGCACAATAAATATGTGCATAATTCTTATGTGCACAAACCACACCATGCCGGATAAAATTACCTACAATTTAAAAAAAAAAAAAGTCGGTAGCTATATTTCGTCATAAGTTATTGATGAAAACGTAATTTTTTGTAAATAGGTTATATTTCGAAATTAAAAAAAGATATTAACATGAATATGTTTTTGGTTATAAAGGATATTAAGTACTATAACTTACTAAATTTTTAGGTTTTTTTATTCATTATTTTTTGAGAAAAAAAATAATTTATAAAAAAAGTGATTTTTTTTGTCGTTCAATAACTATAGTAAAATTGGCTTAATCACTTTGAAATTCTTTGTAGGGGTAGATTTTGTATACCAATCGAGTGAGTTCTTTGGGCAAAAGGATTGATCCATAAATTTCGAAGATATTTGAGGTTAAAATTTTTTTCAATTTTTTTTTAAATCGTAATTTCTCGAGAACGGCTCGATGTATCTAAATGGGGTGGGTGGTATTCGAAAGAGAATTAAATTACTTATATTTTCTAAAAAAAATGAATTCTCTAGCTGTCACAGTTCTTTTGTTATTAACAAAAACGTAAAAATTGAAAAATGAAGAAAATGAGTTCTATATGTTCAACTATTACAAGAGTAAAATTGTCTTATTCGCTTCAAAATTCATTGTAGAGGTATATTATTGATAGTTCTCGGATGAGTTCTTTTGGCAAAGTGATTGGTTTATAAATTTCAGAGATATTTGAGGTTAAAAATTTTCTAGACATTTTTAAAATCTATTTCTTGCGGATGGCTCTGTGTATCTGAATGGGATGGGTAGCATTTGAAAGAGAATTAAAATATTTATATTTTCTAAAAAAAAAAATTTTTTAGTTATCGCGGTTTTTTATTATTAACAAAAATGGAAAACTTGAAAAATTGAAAAATGAAAACAAAAATCTGTCTTTATCAAATTTGTTAAAATACATCCCCTCACATTATAACAACCTTTCCACATAACGCATTCAACATAACACGTTCAATGTTCGACGTAACACGAAAATAAATTTGTTGTCCGACATCTACCAATTTCATACTCAGTGGTAGTGGTGCAGAATGGGTACATTTCTACCACTGAATATGAATTGGCCATGAAAAAATTACAAGTTAATATTTTCCATAAAATTTTTCCAATTTTTTTTGTGAAAATTTTATTTTTCGAATTTTAATTTTATATGAAAATGTATAATTTCATCTATCTCTTACGAGATGAAAATTACGTAAAAAGTTGTGCATTAATGTGGAATGATCGTTTGACAAAATTTTCTAACTTTAAAGTAATTTTGACAATAACTTTATCGTCATTGATAGTCATAATTTACAATACATAAATATAAAAATTACCGACATTGCTTACATGACGGTCATTTTTACAACAATTTGACAATAACTAATAGATATAATTTACAATCCATGAATACAAAAATGACAGTCATTGAGCTTTGGTGATTGGTCAGAAATGATCATGGTGATTGGTCAGAATCTATATAATCTATAAAAATTTGAATAAATTATGTTGGAGTTTTGTTATTTCTATCTTTCTGAAGTATTAAATTTTAAATATTGGAATTAAAAATTAATTAAAGGAATCAGTAAATTAAGTTTGAGGAAGCTACGTGCCAATGAATTGGCAGCGGTTTTTAATGTAGATTTACTGCTAATACAAAATTTTGTAGCAAGATAAGTGACATGAAGTCTTCAAATGATACTCAAGCACAGAATGGCTTATGGTTGCATGATTTAACATTTTTATGGTTTTTATCAATTTTCAATGTGCTGTAGAATGTTTTCCTTAGCTCCTGCCATAAACTTTTTTTTTTAAATTAAAGTATTTTGTCCAAAGAATTGAAAAAAACTTTGATGGAGAAATTTGGTACTGGCATAGTCCTTACTTTTACTCGATGAAGGTATACCAAAAACCAACCAATCAGAGACTTTCAAAAAGGGTCATAAAAAAATACTGGTGTATTCTACAAATAAAATGCAAACTTTTTTCCAATCAATGTTCTATATAAAAAATTCAAGATTTTGAGTAAAAAATGAATAAACTTGGATTTTAACCAAAAATTGCAAAAACTTTGAATTTTCAATGTTCTATAACTTCTTTATTGATGCAAATATCGACCTAAAATTTGAGGAACATGTTTTTTTCATAAAAAACTAAAAGTAAACGAGTTTTGAGCGATTTTAAAATTTTGACATGCTCACTTCACCTGAAACATCCCATATATATATAGATCGCGCGCGCGCGCTTTCTGCTACTAGCCCTATAGTGAGTCTGTGTTGACTGCGGGTCTGCGGCCCTACGGCGACGTGCGCGCGCGTATGTCCATGGTGTGATGTAAACAATCGCATCGTCTGGCTCCCGGCGTTCCCAGTGATGACGGTGGCTGCTGCAATACGCCGCCCTGGAGAATGTCGTCCCTTTCATCGTGTTTACTGGTTGATGATGACATCTGTCAGAGACAGCAAGGCAGCGTGTCGACGGCGAAAGCAAATTTCGTAAGCCCTTTCTCGTTTCTAACCTCTCTGATAGGTAAGCTGATGGTACTTTCTCTTGTTGCAGGTATCTGGCGACGAGAGTAGTGTAAACGATGGGCACTGCTGCAGAATCTTTCTTGAGTGTGGTGATGTTGCTTGGCTCATTTATTTATTAGTCATATGTGGTTTTCAGATACTCAACTTTCCATGTGTGTGTTTGACTCTTATATTAGTGGCTCTGTGAACAGTTAATCTGCTGCTGGTGTCTTCAGTGACTCTCAGGATGGAGGTGTTTTCAGCAATGAAACAACAAGTGAAGGTTCCACCAGCCTTTCCCCTCTAATTGCTAGAGGTAGCTGGTGCAGCGAGAATAGTGAACAACAACCATTGCTACAGTATTTTCTTTTATAAGGTAATGTTTTTTGTGTCATTTTTTCATTAGTCATATGTGGTTTCTAGGTGCTCAACTCTCCTCGCTTGTCTCCTAGATCAGTGACTGATCTATTCATGTGTTTTGTTCATTCCTACGGTGAGGCAGTCCTTGAGATTGAGACACGCATGTCGGTCTCTATAGTATTTTCCTCTCAGATGGCTATTAGATAATTCTGAGCATACTGGCATCCATGCAGTAGTGCCCGCCCTGGGCCATCCAGCCTCATTTTGCAGCTTCCCCAGCTCTACAATGATCTTCAAGTGTTAGTGCTTTAGAATGTGAGGGGATAGATAAGTAGGAACTGGGGGATATCATAAAAGTGCTGTGTGTGTGGTTAGATGCGATACCGGTAAGCAGTTGTCGCTGGTCATATTAGCTCATCTAGTTAATTTCTAAGTTTAGTCAGGGTATAAAAACTCATTTCAAGGTATCTATTGTATATATAAGTGAGACTTGCGTATTTAATAGTTTTCATTTTAATTCTTTATACATATTGAACTTTACTATACTACAAAATCTATAACACATACATTACACTTTTGTGTAATATGATATTACTTTAACATGTACTTTTATAATATTAGACAATTTTATTTCTCTTAGTTCAATCGCTTAGGTTCTGTGAACATAATTAACAGGTTAAGCTGTGTAATTTTATATGAAATTTCTATTTGTTAGCAAAACAGAAAGATAACATAATTATAGATTTTTAACAACGCAATTTTTAAACATTTTTCTAATTTTGATTTTACTATATACTAAGTTCTCAAGATCATGACAAGAAATTGTAAGATTTGACAGCTTTTATGTAACAGTTTTTGTTAGTTATTGTTTTAGTTTTTTTATTGGTATTTAAACGATATCCTTTGTATTTAAGAGTTCTATTGGAAATCAATTCTTTGTACGATAAGCAAAAATTGTCTTTTATGTATATTTTGGCGTTTAAAATCATTTCTATAGATTTAATTCGTCAGGTATTTATTTTACATGAAAATCTTAAATGGGAAAAAGTTTTGTTTAACTATTATCTATAACTTATGTATTGAATATTTTTGTGTAAAATTAAATACTGTCAAGTTATAGTCGAAAATCGTACATTTTATATGTATTTTTTGGCGTTTAAAATAGTTTTTATAAGATTAAGTCGTCAGGAGTTGATTTTACAAAAAAATGTTAAATAGGAAAAAGTTTTGTTTCAATATTATCTACAACTTTTGTATTTAACATTTTTGTGTAAAATCAAATCCTGTCAAGTTATAGTCAAAAATCGTCCATTTTTGACCTTTTTTGCCGTTTTTCGCAGTTATCTTGATAAATATTGCTCTTAGATTAAAGTCTTCAACAGAAAAAATCCGTATTTTAATTAGTTTTAGCAGATAGATCTGTATATATTAGCTTAAAATTAATTTTTCTAGACATTAGGCTTAAAAATCGATTTTTTGAGATATTTCTTTGTGCTCGCATTTGAACAATTTTTCATCGATCTTTCTGGTTAAGGGACCAGCACTTAGGTATAATTAGAGGAGTATTTTTCCGCAATCCCGATGAAATCCATCGAAAATTCGCTGAGATAATTCATAAACTTGATTACATACGAACGTACATACATACATACATCATAGAAAACGCCTAAAATGAACTATTTCTGGGCGGAAAATAGTTTTTATACAGTAAATTGCTAGTTTTCGGGGAGTTACAATTTTCACTTTGATGAAAATATAAGGCTCTCCCGAGTAGCGGTCGTGCCTAAAAATTAACATGTAACAGCCCATGAGAAAGTGGGTGGAGTTAAAAAAAATCAACCATCAATAACACAAAAAATAATTAATATTTCTTCTTGAAAGTTGGCATGGACAAAAGCTCTTTGTAAATAAACTTTCAAGTCCATTCGTTGTTTTTTGCAAAAGTTATTTAATAATAAAAAAATTGCATTTTTCAACTTTGACGGCGATTTGTGAATAAACTATTAAAGTTAGAGACTTCGTTAAAGGATCAGAACCGAGCTAGAGTGAAAAAACCAAAAAAAGTGCCGAAATTGATCATATTTTGTTAAATAACAAAAATTGCACACGGTTTTGACACTGCGAGTAATAAGGATCTTATTCGGGAGGTCGAAACGAACAAAGGATCCACCGCCTGGACTATATATATATATTACACGCAAAACGTAATAGTCTCTGAAATTGCTACTTTATGCCACCATGGGCGCTTCGACCGATTCTCTTATTCCCTCCAACCACATGCACGGAGCGAATAGTGGCTCAGGCTCTGAGAGTGGGGGAACTTTAAGCTCTAAGGGTGGGGAGACCGAGGGCCACCATCCGTATGTGGCACAGTGATGTGAGCTGGTCAATTGACCGTCATGACCCTGATCTGACAAAAAAAATGTTGACTGACAATTGACCCTGACCGGTCACACTACTGCGTGACAGTCAAACCTACATCTATATAGAGTATAGAGTATAGATGAACGGCGAAAAGTATGGTTTTGTCACCAGGAATGGGCTGCTTCTTGTATAGAACACACGTTTTCGTCATCCTTGACTTATTATTTAATATAGACTGTTTTATACGAAAAGACTGCTCTGCAAGGCCCGAATTCATAGATGCTGAGTCGATCTCAAGTACGGTATATATAGATATACTAAAGCATGGCTTCAAACGTTACTTGAGTCCGACTCGCATCTCACTTACGACTACAAATTCGGACCTAAAACATATAATAGAATAAACCTTAGAGGATATACTCCTGGAGGAAGCATGTCGTGTTAAAAAATCGTGGTCGGTTTTCGTACGGTGCAAGAGAGACAGAAGATAAAGTGCCCCTTATCTGTCTCTGTCTCACACTGTGCTGTGATTGGTTATTCTATTATCTTAGTTTGGAGGGGAGCGCGAGTAGCCAATCACAGCATAGTGCGAGAGAGAAAAACGACGGGCACTCTTTTTTTCTTTCTCTCTGGCACCGTATGAAAACCGACCACGATTTTCTCATTTAACTTACTACCTCCAAGAGTGTATGCTCTAAGAAATAAACTGTTTTATCTAAGTTTTGATCGTTTTTTTATTCTTCTAAACTTTCTGACCAATGACCGGTCAGAAAGTTCACTGACGGTCATTTTTACATTGTGACAGCTTTGTTTCATTCTTCAGGTTTGCTTACTGGGCAACACTTTAGAGCTAAATATTTTCATCTTCTACAGACGACAAATAACAAGATGAACGTGAAGACCGTGCCGATGTACAACAGGAGTTTGATGTGAGTAGCTCTTCTCTAATTTAGCACACTGTGTTAGTTTCTAACAAATATCCAGAATACGTTGTTTAGTATAGAGAAAAGAAGAACATTTAAATAGTACCCACACTATAGGTAACACAATTTTAATTAGATAACAAAAAAAGTTTATGTTTGATTTTATACTTCGTATAGATGAAAATTTCTATTTCATTTTTGGAGAATCATTTTAATAAAACTGTAAAATTCTTTATAAATTGATTGTGCACTGGGAATTATCATATTGTCAATGAATAAGCTGAATCCTGTTTCTATTTCTATTTATAAGCTTAGATTTGTAGATTACATGTTATTGCTCCGATGAGTTGTAGTCTTCCATTAACTTACATTAACTTTGTCATTGATAAACAATAGAACTAATATTTGGTCTATTGTTTTGCCTTGATCCTTTAGATGAATATTTATTTACAACAGTCTCGTAGGAGTAATTTATTCACAATTTTTTGTGTTCAAGTTTTGTTTTTACTGTTCACGTAGAAACTTGTATTCAAATTTTTAAAGCTCGAACATATTATTTGTACAATTATAATTGTAAATGTTGAGTTATTCAAAGATTTTCAAATAGTAATTTCTATTACAAAATTTCTTTAATTTACTAATATAGTTAAAAATAAATTATTGAAAGACTTTATTTGTTATTGTTAATACGTATATTGTAAATACAAACTTAAATTTGATTAAAAGATGAACAACAATTTGAGATTCGTTATTTCAATGTGAAATTATTTTGTTCAAAATATTCAAATTCATTAATAATTTTAGTTATAAATTTCATTTCTATTATTTCTTGTATAGTATTATAAAGTAGTTTCTTGTAAAGTATTTATATTGCATAATGAATTGATATAATGTACTTCAGTTCTAGTATATATTTTTAGTCAGTTAATAAATATAACCTAATAATTTTACAGGAAAATGGCTCTCTTTGCTATTGCTATTCTTACTTTAATTTACATCGTGTTATTTAAAGTTGGTGATTTAAAATTTATGTAACTATTAATAAATGATTTTAACAATAATTTATTATTAAAACTATGACAATACAAGTATAGATATCGATTATAGATCTAAACATTAAGCGTTATTTTTCTTTTTCTTCTCTTGTATTTAGCTATTTTATGTATTTATTAAGTGAAGTAATTTAGTTTTTCTATGTACCATTTATCGAATAACATTAATTAACTTATTTCAGGCTTAAGAAAAGAGGACATGTCAGGATGTGGCCATCACAGGCAAATAACTGTCCGTTATGCAATCATCATGAAACCATTTAGATGGTGGAGGGATTATCTGAACTTCAAAAAACTGTCCTTGGAAAGTTAATTTTGTCATCTGAATGATCCAAAATGGCGTCCGAAATGAGAATTTTCGCTCATTATGTTTAGGACGCTTTAACTAAAAAACTATAAGCTTTTCGAAAAAAAAATGATAATTACAAAAAGGGCTTAGAAATCATCAAAGAATACAATAGAATTTTTGCAGAATTTTTGGAGACAATTTTGAAAATTTTTATACTCGAATTTTTCATATATTTAAAAAAATTCAAGAAAAATTCTGAAAAAATTCCAATGCATTCTTTAATGAATTCTAAGCACTTTTTATTGATTGCAATTTTTTCTGAAAGTTAATAGTTTTTGAGGAAAATAATCTTTAAAAAAAGAAAATAAAACGAAAATTATCTTATCATTTTTTCGATTTAAGGCTTAGTTTATTGATAATAAACTCATTGTATACGATTGAACGTATACGGAGTTTATATTGTTAGGGTTTATCGCCGAGAGAAAATAATAAATTGTAATGACTCGTAAAGTATTTGCTCCAACCTACTCGAAAGTAAAGTTGTAGCAAAAGGCATATGAACGCTACGCACGTTCAAGTAAATAGAGGCAATAATATGTCTTATTCGCAAATAAGACGTCGCAATAATAGGCAAAGTATAAAGTGTCTTATTCGCAAATAAGACAACAAAGTATAGGCAATGTAACTGTAGGCAATAAATGTAGGCAAAGTGTCGGCAATAAGGCAAAGTATAGGTAAAATCGATAGGGGCAAAGTAATAAGGCATGTGCATAAAGCAGCTGGCTAGTGGGCGCCGCAGGCCTCTATATGTATACTCATAGGAGTATTTTTCATTGAAGGTTGCTCGTTGGTGCTTGCCATCTGGCGGCTCGCTTGGATACTACAATCCCGAATACTCATAAATATTTAAAAATTAGTATTTTATTTTCATATTTTAGTCAATTAATTTTGGGTCAAAAGTTGAGAAACAAGATTATAATGTTTATGAAGAAAAAGATTATTTAGATTATTATAAATAATAAATGCTAATATTTTTGAGTATGCAAAAAAGTGTGCATTTTTCAAATTGTTTTCAGAAAGCGCAAGTAGAAGCAGTTAGCTGAGTTTCAGATATTGCAGGTGTAAAATACTAATTTTCAAATATTTATAAGCTTATTATAAATAAACTAAGCCTTAAATCGAAAAAATGATAAGATAATTTTCGTTTTATTTTCTTTTTTTAAAGATTATTTTCCTCAAAAACTATCAACTTTCAGAAAAAATTGCAATCAATAAAAAGTGCTTAGAATTCATCAAAGAATGCATTAGAATTTTTTCAGAATTTTTCTTGAATCTTTTAAATTTATGAAAAATTCGAGTATAAAAATTTTCAAAATTGTCTCTAAAAATTCTGCAAAAAATCTATTGCATTCTTTGATGAATTCTAAGCACTTTTTGTAATTATCATTTTTTTCGAAAAGCTTATAGTTTTTTAGTTAAAGAGTCCTAAACATAATGAGCGAAAATTCTCATTTCGGACGCCATTTTGGATCATTCAGGTGACAAAATTAACTTTCCAAGGACAGTTTCTTGAAATTCAGATAATCCTTCCACCATCTAAATTGGTTTCAAGATGATTGCATAACGGACAGTTAATAAAAAATCCAATAAAAAAAAAAATTTCTGTGTTTTTTACACTTAAACTTCATTTTTGAGTAATAAAATTTTTTTTTTCTAACTCTGGATGTCATCATTGGAAAGATCGATGAAAAATCTATAAATTTCATGTATTCAAAAATTTTTGAGGCTCAAATTTATCCCATCTAGAGACCTCTGAAGAAGTGGTGAAAAAAGTGTCCCCGTGGACGTTAATGGGTTAAGGTATTTTTTTTAAATCTATAAAATTAAAATATTTTTGAATTTCCGAATAATGATTTGTGAATAACCCTACAAATGGCAGGACAGTTTTTGAAGACATTTCTTAAAACTTGGCTTTTATATTCCTTCCATTTGTAAGATATAGTTCAGTAATATAAAAGTTAAAAGTACAGTAAATTTCCTCATATAACGTAAGTTCTGATATACAAATACTTTAGTTCACATAAATAACTAAAGAACAAATTATAAAGAGTATCAAGGAGCTCGGGAGCGCTCCGAAGGCAAGTATAGAAAAAGCCTAAAGGATAGAAGAAGCCTAAAGGAGCGATCCGTGCTACATATACATTGAAATGGGTGTACGAAAAATTCAATGCGCATTTACATATATTGCGTTAGCTTTTAGTATATAACATATCCCTCTTAATCGAAAGCAGTTTCATTGCTCTACTCAAATCAAAAGATTTTATTTAAAAAGATTATCTCGTTCGAAAGATATAGAGAGCTGAATTTTTTTATGTACTGTTTCCTTTCCGAACTTTTCGTCTTGTTATTCAGATATCCGGTTTGCAGCTCTTACGACACCAGGACCAGTTAACGAAACTACACCAGTGTATATATATATATATATATATATTATTTAAATAATCAAAGATCTCAGGAAGTCGACTGATTAAAATAATTTTTATCTATGAGCATCAACGTGGCAAATCAATTTTTTTAGATAAGTATATTAAATGGCTAAATGTTAAAGGCTAAAATTATTTTAAAACATAGAAGAATTGATACTTTGTGAGAATTTTTTATTATTTTTTACAGATATATACAAGAAGATTTTTTTGGAATCATTAAAATCTCACAAGTAGATTGGAAAAAGAATAATATATACATACAGATACATATATACAGATTATTTCATTTTGAATTTTAGAGTTGATTGGAATAATATAACCTATATAAGCAGCTGTGAATATCAATGGGCAATAGCAATATATTATAATCAGATAAGTAGCAAACTTATATTATAAAGTTATAAATCAATAAAGTTTATAATAAATATTGTTACTTTGTGAAATCTTGTTTTTATTTTTACAGAGTATATCAGAAAATGTAAGGATTATTACCAAGTAAATAGATCACTGTTAAAAAATAGTTTTTAACAAAGAAGAGTTCATTAATTATTATTAATTATTGAAGTTCATCGAAAATATTACGACACAATATTTTTCAAGATGTATTTATTTATATCCTCAACATGAAAATTTTTCATATGAGATATAAGTTTAGAAGAATATTAAAAATTTGTCTTCATATTTGACAGGACGAATAGAGTACGTGGATGTCAATGAAGAAAATGAGAGTTTCATTGCTTTCAATGAATCACACATAAAACAAACAACAACTAAGATGTTTATTTAGACAGTATTGGACTCAAAGTACGAAAGAAGTATTATGTTTTGAAGTAAGTTTTTCAAAATAAGAAAAGAAAATTGTGATTTTCATAGATCATCTATCTAGGTGAAAAAATTATATTGATAATAAAAATGTTGTGATTATTATAACATTACATCTAATCAGTGTTTTGTGTAATAAATAAAATAAAATACCAGTATGATATAATGCATGAAGTGCACATATAATTCAAATGTTATAAATAACAAATAACATAGTGATTAAAAAATGACATCTAATCAGTGTTTTGTGTAATATAAAAAAATAAAATACCGGTAAAATGTGTTGCATGATAAAACTTCTACTTAAAATCAGTCATGAAAAAAATTATTACCATTTGTAGAGAGTGCTTATTGAATAGATGAGACTAGAAGAATTAAAAGGACTAGACAAATTGTGTTGTTAGAACGTACTTAAAAATTAGCTTTTAATAAATATGTTGATTATTTAAAAAAATATTTAAGCTCCCATTAAAGTTTTTGGTACTCCGTTTGACGGATGTTGAGAGAGAGGGAGAGAGAGGGGAGGAACAGAGAGGAAGGGAGAGAGGGCGAAAGAGACAGGGGGAGAAAGAGAGGGAGGGCGGGAGAGAGAGAGGGAGGGAGAGAGAGAGGCTAATACTTGCCTTATTAGTTTAAACTTTTGTAAAATGTTTTTTTAGATGGATTTCACAACTTTTTAAGAGAAAATAATAATTACAGAGTGTGATAACGTTATGAGAGTTTATTATAGTATATTTTTAATAATATTATTAAATGGTAGTATTGTTATTCACAAAAGTTTTAAATTTGAATGTTTCTTCAAGGAGCTCGATAAAATCATTACATTGTATAATTTTTTTAAATAATATAATCAAATATGTATTTTCTTAGGTATGATGATTAATTAACAATGCAGTTAATTGTAAAGTCATAATAATTACATTGTGTGATAACGTTATGAGAGTTTATTATAATATATTTTTAATATCATTATTAAATGGTAGTATTGTTATTCACAAAAGTTTTAAATTTGAATGTTTTTCTAAGGAGTTCTGTAAATCTTTCAAAATAAAATTTGTTAGTATATTATTCTTGTACAGAACGTCTTGTTGGCTGTTTCAAAAAAATATTTTTGAAACTCCGTGCGAGAAGTTCGATTTCTCGCACGCTGCGTTAAACGATGCGTGCAAAAATCTCACTTCTCGCACGTCGTGTCAAAAAATACGGTTCGACACTTGTGTGAGAAGTTGATTTTCTCCTCGTGTGACCTTTTCACCCTCGCTTCGCTAGGGTGCAAACAGTCACACGAGGGGAAAATCAAATCCTCGCACTAGTATCGAAATGTACTATTAGGCTCTTCTTAAAGTTTTTTGTGGAGTCCTTATACAGTTGTTGAGTAGACGAGAGAGAGAGAGAGAGGGAGAGGGGGGCGTTCAATTTTTTTTAAAAAGCGACTTAACAATTGTTTAGAGAGATAATAATTCAAAATGCAACCAGTTTATGAACTAAGAATCACTGAGAATAAAAGCTTTCTTGACATTCTTGTATAGATAAAACTTTTTGAAATTATTATCTGAATCTTGTCTAGAAAAATATTTACTAAGAACTCTGAAACATTTTGACCTCTCCCATGGTGAGAAAATCATATGTTAGATTAATTGAGCACTTTTATTCGTTGAAATTTTCACAATAACACATCATTTTTACTTTTTTCAGTATTCCCATGTTCATGGGAATAAATATGTACAACAGCACATCACTGATATCGACTAAGTTTTTTAAAGATGACAGATGCTTTTTAAACCAAGGCTCAGACCAATATTTCAAATCGGTATCATAAATTATATTGTATATTTATATCCTCAGATGGCACTCAACAATATTTTCTTCTATGCCAAAACTTATTATGAAGTGTATGAACCTCATAACTCGTAATTATTTATTAATACACGCTTGTTCTATTTTCAAAACATTTGAAACTGATTTTTAATAGAAGTTTTAAAATTTGATCATAAACACTTCATGTAACACATCATACCAGTACTTTATTTTATTTATTACACAAAACACTGAAAATTATATTGTATATTTATACCCTCGCATGTCACTCAGCAATATTTTCTTCTATGTAAAAGCTTATTATGAAGATTATGAACCTCATAACACATAATTATTCAATACACACTTGTTCTATTCTCAAAACATTTGAAACTGATTTTTAATAGAAGTTTTAAAATTGATTATAAACACTTCATGTAGCACGTCATATCAGTACTATATTTTATTTATTATTACACAAAACACTGAAAATTATATTGTATATTTATAACCTCGCGTATCACTCAGCAATATTTTCTTCAATGCAAAAGTGTATTATGAAGTTTATGAACCTCATAACACGTAATTACTTATTAATACACACTTGTGCTATTTTCAAAACATTTCAAACTGATTTTAAGTAGAAGTTTTAAAATTATCATGCAACACATTTTACCGGTATTTTATTTTTTTATATTACACAAAACACTGATTAGATGTAATTTTTTAATCACTATGTTATTTGTTTTAAAATTATTTTAAAATGATTGGCATCAAGCAAAAGAGTCTTTATAGTAGTAAAATAATAGTAGTATTCAGTGTCTTCAAAAATACTATTTGGCTATTTGAGGATCATGGAAAAATGACATTTAGAACCGTCACACCTTACAATATAATGTAAGTTGATATTTCATCTACAACCAATCATATGTTTTTCTCAGCAATACGGTTAGATCCTAATAAATCGACTTTCATAAGAATTCGCTGAAAATTGAGTATCACTTAATTATACGATTGCCTATAAATACTCAACACTGTAAAAATATTGCACATGCCAAGACGTTTCTATTGATTGCAAAGATGCTTTTTTATCAGGTTAATTCGAAAAAATAAATGCTCTGAAAAAAATGTTAGGTTGCAAAAAATCATAGTTTCGATTTGCTGTACTAGCACTATTTATACAAATCATTTACCCTTACAGAGGGATGAAGCAGTCTATTTATTTGTATAATGTAACAGCACTATTAATCAGATGCGGAAAATGTATTTTCCTATCATCGTGTGCAAACTTCCGGTAACTGAGCGTGCAGGAATGATTCATTCCCATATACGCTCAGCTATTTGTCTACATGCACGTCTCAACGTGTGGAAGAGTGGTGGTTTGCACGCGCAGGTGCGTGTGTAGGCTCGAACATTGCACAACTCGATAGGAAAAATAGTATACGATACTCATGCGCTGCATAGGTGATTCTGCACTCGTATCGTAATGTATTGTTCAGTTCTGAGAACGGTACGATTTAGTTTTACAGCCTCGATTTGTTACTGCCTCATCAATCGCGTGTTCGCAATCCGCTTTTGCCTATTTCATCTGTAATCCAGTGTATTTATTAATCGATATTATTTTAATAAAAAATATGTATGTATATCGAATCATAACCTATTTAATGCTCCGATAAAAGAACTCTATATATTAGTGTACGGCTCTCAGAATGTGCCATACAATTACTGTACCTAAAAAATTCAGTCAAAAGAAAATCAACTGAATTTATCGTTGTCAGAGCCGTACTTTCAGTTCTCACAGCGTAAAATTTTGTTCAATGTATGTATAAATAAAGGAGCATATTTAAACCGTTGTGAAAAAAGAAAATAGTTATAGTTGAGCGTGCGGTTTGCGAGGTTTTTTGAGTGTGGCAAGCGTCGAAAGCAGACAACACTAAAAAAGGCAAACTATACGCTGTCGGTAAATGACCAAATAAGGAAATGTTTAAAACAAAAATGTAGCATTTTTGAAAATTTATTTATAACAACTGTTATAATAACATGTGTAACAATTGTTAAATAACAATAAATGTGATCACATTTCCGTCTGGTAACCAAGATATTTCGATTCCCTGCATCCGTAATCATAAGAGATCGGTAAGTTACTACTGGACGGTAAAATGCATACCTAGAATCTAGACTTTCGTAGCTTTCGGACTAAGGCTGAAATCACATGGTGCGACATACAGCTATGGCATAGAGGTAGCTATTTTTGCATTTGCAGAGTAGCTCTGATTGGCTGTTTCCATGACGCATCTTACATGCCACAGCTCTATGCCGCACCATGTGATTTCAGCCTAAGGGAGAAATCGCTCTCACGGGCACTGCTTGAAAACATGCGTTTCAAAAAAGACAAATTTTCAAATTGCTTTTTCTCAGCAACTATTTGACGTAGACACAAAAATTTTTTTTTAATCAACATGCCGCGATGAGATCTACGCGATTCTGTATTATATATACTAAAATGCCGTTTGAAATTTTGTTGCCCGAGTCCCTATTGGTCAAAACCTTTGACAGATTTCTTACCTGTACCTTTTACCCATTGGTTAGAATTTTCGGAACATTTATTACCTGTGCAGACCCTAATTAACGCCGCCAAATAGTCGTATTTACCCCGGATTAAATACTTAGGGGAAATCCAAGGACAATTATTTAAGGGTTTAGAAAGTTGGGGCAATTAAGTAGCAATAATAATTTTGAAAATTACTGAAAATTAGGAATGCTTGGATGGAAAAATAGATTTTTACACGACATTGAATGGAGAGGTAAGTTTTTCTTTATTATTAGTTGCACCAAATATAGACTAATAATGTTCTATCAGGGATAAATATTTTATTATTATTTTTGGATAAATAAATAAATTATATAAAATACAAAAATTTTTATTTTCATTTTTTATTTATGCAAAATTGGGGCATACAAAATAAAATCTATTAATCTATACTTATAATTAAAATAAAGTTTCTTTTGGTCAATCGACATTATTTAAGGATTTCTAAACTGACTTAACGTCACTGCTTAAGTACTCTTAAATAATGATATAATAAATAAAATTTGTATTTTTCCTCCATGTAACTAAACTTGATATTTTTCTCTAAATAATAGAGAAGATAGTGAAATTAGCGAGAGCGATAACTTATGAAATATTCAATTTCTTACGTCCTTAGCAGTTGTTAAATTCTGCTTATACTCCTCTAAGCTGAACCCTGAATTGTTATAGTCTCCACATGATTGCAGGATCAAACCTTCTAAAACTGTTTACAATTTAATACCAATGTGTACACCAAATATAATTGCAAACCGACAATAACAATTCAGACAATGCCCATAGGGACAGGAAGAGGAGCTTGTTTATTATTATGTCTATCGATGTTAGACATTAAGCCGTTGCACACCTGCTTAATAACTGGATTGCCCTGTTGCTGGGCCGATGACTCAGTTTCTTGCATTTTTCTTTTCTTATCACTGTTGTCAAAGTGTTGATCTGACTTCCTCTTCCTCAGAGTCTGATCCGGATCTGATGTATTCTGGCTTCTGGGAGATACGCCATCATTCCCACTAGCAGCTCCATTCTGTTTATTGTTGTAGGAAGTCTAAAACAAAAGGCAAATTCCAATTTAGAAATAGAGTTTATAAGTAACTTTTTAAGAGTTTGTTTTAATTTAATTTTAACCATATGCTAAAATTAAATTAAATTAAAATCTGTAATGTAATTTACCTTTCTCTCTCTTTTAATTAAGCTAGGCTTAATGAAGTTAGCTAAATCCCTCTTCTTGACATACTTGGCTTCAATTGTCATGCCCGGTTTGAACAATTTGATCTGCTCTGCCCGTCGCTCAGCTGAAAATGGAGTGGTTAATTGATTAGCACATTATTATTCTAAAACTTTTATTCAATTGTACGATCATTTTCACAAGTCTTTCTTGTATTAAGAGAAACTATTAAATACTAATCTATATCAAATAAGAAAAAGAAAAAAAGACGAAAGAAGTCAAATATAATAAATATCAATACTTACTAGTCTCAACAAAATATTTAATATCAAAAGTAAGATTGATATTCAAATTTTCTTCCTTTTTGAATCGGAGACCAATGAACCACATCGAAACACTTTTTCCACCTTCAGGTTTCAGTGGTGGGAAAGCTTCAGGGTTGATATGTGCTAAAGTGATGTGTGGATTTCTTTCCAAAGTACCTGAATTTTGATGAAAACAAAAAAATATTAGCATCAATTGTTTATATTAAATTCAATAACTAATTCATACATGATAGAAAAATCAGAGAAATGAAACATTCAAACCTCTTTTAAACTCTTGAATGAAACCCATTCAAATTCACTTGGTTTTATTCTTGTTTTTTATCCCTATCATTAATTATATATTTTAAGAATGCGACCAATTCTAGAGGACAAGGTTTTTTTATTGCCCTCCTAAAACTATTACTGTGTTTAATATCATATCTATTAATTAAAACAATAGTAAAATGAAGTAGGACAATACATTTCCTTAACAATCAAAGATTTTATCACTTTTAAGATTAATAAAATAACTTAGTATAACTGAAAGCTCTAATTTTCATGTGCATTCAAATATTATCCCATTCCTCGAGTACGTACATATAAAGTTGATGGTGAATACAATTTTTTTTTTTTTCACCTGTACCTTGTATCCATAGCTGTTACAATTTAATTTATTCATTAAAAAGATATACCTATTTTAAATGTCATACATACCAATTAAGTGCCGAATTTTCGCTTGAACAAGTCCGCACCACTCTAGTTGATCCTTTGCTGACAAGCTACTGGCTAGTAGTACAATGTAATGCTTGTATTTGCCAAAGAAATTTGGAGGATCAAACAACTTATCCCATGTAGCTTTGCCCATGATTATTTCTTTAGTAGTAGCTAATCCCGCTTCAAATGCCTCCTGCATAATGGTTCTTGTTGAAATTGATACATTAAATGTCGAATTCTGTTGAGGATAAGCAGGTGTGATGATTGGCATCAGATGGTACCTATCAGATATGTTGACCTACAAAAGGTAAAATCACATTTAGTGGTTGAACAATTATTTAATGTATTATAAATCAAATTTTTAATATTTCTACTTACTCTAGGATCCCATACTGCAAAGCCCAAGTTAACATTTTCAGGTCTTTTCAACAGCACTGGTTGAGGCCATTTCCACATTGAGAAAACAAGAAAGAATTTTTCTATAAGCGTTGCTGCTACAGCATTAGGATACAATTGACAGATTCGAGCAACTAGCATTGCCCATGATACACCACCAAGATATCCCAATACATTGCTGTAAATACCATTTTCTAAAAAATAAAATAAAGTAATTGAAAATTGAATATCTTGGAGTATGATTATAAATATTCAAAGTATTTTACAATACTTACGTTTGGCCCATAACTTTATGGCTCTTAATGCCAATTTAAAATTTTCTATATTAGGGACTAAACGCAAAATTTCATCTGTAACTCGAAAACCATTCAAACTTCTTACACATTTTGGATCAAGATACTTGAGCAGCATATTATCACGAAGATCCTACAAAATAACAAAAAGTTAATTATTAATAAACCTTATTTGAAAATGAATTAACATTTAAAATTATTTTGAAATTTTTTAAGTATAATTTTTAATATCAAACTTACCATTGAATCTGGAACTTCTTTTAGAGCTAATTTCGCAAATAACATATCAATTTCAATGCCATCAAAATTCATTTTGATAACAGGCACAAATGCCTCTTCTACAGCTCTTAAATCTGTTACTTCTACTTGTAGCTTCAATAAGTCAAAGAAAGATGTGAAATAATCTGATCGGTTGACATGTCGAGGTACAACGCACAAGACATCTATATCAGCACCATTACTACATACTCCTAATCTGTATGATCCAAATGTGTATATTTTTCCTCCAACCAGGTCAGCTACATTTGGTGGCATATTTCTGGCAATACTTGTGTCACGTATCCATTGCCTAACCAAATCATTCAGCTTGCCTAGTATTTCGATTTTATGATAAAGTTCCTCCTCAGATTCAAACGCATTATAAGCCTTTAGAACATCTCTAAGCTGATTTGTTCTATTCAGATCACTGGGTTTTGGTTCAGCCATACTAATTGCAGATGTTATTCCCAAACTCCGTAAATTTAAATTATTTTGATTATTGTTATCTTTGGAGTTGCCACTATTGGCATTATTTGCCTGTGATGGCCACATCCTGAGTGCCCTCTTTTCTTCTTAGAATATGAAAATATTTAACTCTAAACTGTTCCCCGGTAAGCAAACCTGAAGAATGAAGCAAAGCTGCCACATACGGACGGTTTTATGGTGGCCCTCGGACAAAAGTCTCCCCACCCTTAGAGCTTAAAGTTCCCCCACTCTCAGAGCCTGAGCCACTATTCACTCCGTGCATGTGGTTGGAGGGGATAAGAGAATCGGTCAAAGCGCCCATGGTGGCATAAAGTAGCAATTTCAGAGACTATTACGTTTTGCGTGTATTACTATATCTGTGGCTTCCCGGAAAAACCACGTAAGGGACGAGTTTTTCAAAATCGGTTTTATGCCTTTTTTCTTATCTTTAAGGTGGCTCATGCGATTTCTTATAAAAAAGCAGATACATCTTAAACTTAACAAATATGTTTCTTAGACATTAAACTTTCGATCTGTACTAAGAAAATTGTAGGTCAACGACCAAATTATCGAAAAAACTGAGGTTATAAATAGGTACGTTTAACACATAACCTTATGGGAATGAACAGTTTATTGCTTCGTAGTAACTTGTAAAAAAGCAATGTACAATATATGAAATTAAAGATTTTTTTGTGAAGAATCTAATGATATCAGAATTATAGGTTAACGACCAAACAAAAAAGATATTAACAATAAACGTTACAAATGTGCTACTACGCATGCGCACTGCGATCAGTCATATAAATGTAGCGACAAATTAGCAAAGTTTTTACTTATTTATAAAATCTTTTTTTTTGTTTGAACATTTAGAAGTTGTTTACAATAAATTTACGTAAAATACGTTAACTTAATTTGGCAATAATAAAGAAGCCCCTTGCCGGGGCCCCGACTTGATACGGCACCAAACGCATGAGCCACCTTAAACAGTACTCTATCATCTAGCCGTGACAGAAATTACGAAAGTGCACTCGTTGTCTTGAATTAGCACAAAGAAGAACCACATATCTCCATTTTTTTCAACATTTTCCCGGAATAACCACGTATCTCCATTTTTTTTTTAAGAATAATTCCCGGAAAAACCACGTAACTCCACTTATTTTTTTAAAATAATTCCCGGAAAAATCACGTAACTCCACTTTTTCTAAAAATAACTCCCGGAAACCCCACGCAACTCCACTAAATTTTTTTTTTTATTCCCGGAATAACCACGTAAGTGAAATTCGATTTCTAAAACATGAACGCTATTTTCTCTGGTTACTATGGGAACAAATATATTATTTACATTAGTATTCATAGACGCAGTGTTGCATTTAATCTCATTTGTCTTGATTTGTAACATCGATGCGAAACCTGCGAAACTAAAAACTCGATTTACTCGAAATAATAAAAAGTGGAGATAAGTCGTTTTTCCTGGAAGCCACAGATATAGTCCAGGCGGTGGATCCTTTGGAGTGGCCATTTCGACATATAAGCATTTTTATTTTTGATTCTGGCTCGTTTCGACCTCCCAAATAAGATCCTTATTATTCGCAGTGTCAAAACCGTGTGCAATTTTTGTTATTTAACAAAATAGGAACAATTTCGGCACTTTTTTTGGTTTTTTCACTCTAGCTCGGTTCTGATCCTTTAACGAAGTCTCTAACTTGAATAGTTTATTCACAAATCGCCGTCAAAGTTAAAAAATGACATTCTTTTATTATTAAATAACTTTTGCAAAAAACAACGAATGGACTTGAAAGTTTATTTACAAAGAGCTTTTGTCCATGCCAACTTTCAAGAAGAAATTATTAATTATTTTTTATGTTATTGATGGTTGATTTTTTTTTCCTTAATTGCAAATCCCGCTATTTTTACAAAAATCATCCCACATGTTGCAAAAGTGGTTTTCATCACGTTTTCGATGTGTTCCAACACCTAGAGGAAAACAACTACGGAGCTTACCACCTAGACTCTGTCATCGACCACCCAGAACACCTAGTTAAAATTCTCTATAAAATATTTACTTGCGCTGTAGTAGAGATGCTTTGTGAGAAATTCTCTCTGTGTCTCCAAAAATTATTAGATCTGCAGATGAAAGCGACAACGACGATGATGACAGCAGTGACCATGGGATTGCAGCGGAAGAGTGTGAGCATCGATTTCATGTAGGAGGTGCCGGGCGTGTATAACCTCCATGCACGGACCATAAAGTCTGACGAAAAGTCTGGGGTAAAGTCTGGCGAAAAGTCTGGGCACTTTTCCAAGACTTTTTCGCGCTGAATGCTAAGTCTGGTAAAAAGTCTTGGATTAAGTCTGGGCATTTTTTCCCAGACTTTTTATGCAGTATGATAAGTCTAGTGAAAAGTCTTGGATAAAGTCTGGGGATTTTTTCCAAGACTTTAATAGAAAATATAAAAAGTCTAGCAAAAAGTCTAGGATCGTCCGACATGCGAAACTTTGGCCAGACTTTTTAAGCCAGACTTCTGCAAGACTTCGCCCAGACTTTTTTTTTTTACACGGGAATGCAAAGGTCTTTTTGAGCAATTTTTTATATCAACGACGTTTTAATAAATAAGAAAGGGAAAAGTTTACTATTTTCAATATAAATTCTCCAAAACGCCTTTTCACTGCGCGCGGTTTACTGTAGATTTATTGAAGTAAAAGTCATTAAAACCCACTAAGTACTATAACGTTCGACCAAATCACTGTGGGAGCACTTTAAAGTAAGTAAGTATTTTTATAATATTTTTTTCTTTCAAAGACGCTTGTAAGATGATATTTATTAAAGCCTTTATAATCCTAAAATGCCTTTTCTAATTAACTTCCAGTGAGTTAATGCTTATCCGGAATGGAACTTAAAAATTGAAAATCATTGTATGTAAGTACGTAAATAAATCTTTATCTTGAATTGCAGGATAAGTTTTACGGCTTACCCGCGTGTTCAGAAACTTCGAGCATCCAACTATCAACATACTACATCCTTTAAAGTTCACTTATATGAAATATACTCCTATATGAAATCGATGCTCACACTCTTCTGCTGCAATCCCATGGTCACTGCTGTCATCATCGTCGTTATCGCTGTCATCTGCAGATCTAATAATTTTTGGTTACACAAAGAGTCGGGCTTTGTAAAACTCCAACCTGCAAATAGAAGTCCTCACAAAGCATCTCTTCTACAGTGCAAGTAAATATTTTATAGAACATTGGAACTTATCTGATTATTATGTAGGTGTTGTCCGTTACAGTTTCTCGTGGAAAATCTTCGCACCTTCTCTAGATACATATATAGAGAAGAACTGAATAGCAAAAATATGTAGCGAGCTGAAAATATTTTGAGGTCTATAAATAACTTGAAACTAGTTGCAGAATACTCTATGTTCACATTGTTCACACGATTTTCATTCAATTCATGTTGTTTGGACTTCAAAATATTATCTTGCTATACACGTTTAGATAACAAAATTTATCCGGAATCCCGAGTAATGGCAACTATTTTTTACGAGAAACTATAATGGACAGCACCGAGATAACATCAGATAAGTTAAAATTCTAAAGTTTTGTAAAGTACTTGTGACAATGGATTCATTCCTTAACTATTAATGCACGTGACTTTAACTTTTTTCAAATGCATATTCATTAACAGTTAAGTCACCGACTTTATCGGAAATGATTCTTTCTATCAGTATACGTAAAAAACGGAAGAGAAAGTAACGAATTGCGAGTGAGTGCAAGATACGGCGAGAGAGCGAGAGAGCGAGAGACAGAGAGAGAGAGAGAGAGAGAGAGAGAGAGAGAGAGAGAGAGAGAGTTGGGCCGGCTCAACATGTATTCGGATAGCCGTAGATACCCCCTCCAGTGGCCGGGCCTCTTCTTCCCCTCCAGCCCTAGTGCATTAACTCCACCCACTTTCTCATGGGCTATTACATGTTAATTTTTAGTTAATAACAACACCTTTAAATATTGATCCTATGAACAAATTGTAGAGGAACTTTTGGTTCAAAATTTTATGCTCTCTCCGATTCCGTTCTGTTCGTGGGTGAATTCGAGAACAGGTTGTATATACTATACGTTATATAGGAACGATACATTAATTTGGAGGAAGCTGCGTGCCAATTAATTAGCAGCGGTTTTTTTAAAGATAGATTTTTCAAGCCTTTTTCAGTGGTATACTTCCGATTCCTGAAAAAAACAATTAACGTCGTTCTCCAGGACACTTTACGCGGCGTATAAAAAGGCGAAGGCGTATAAAACCCTGTAAAAACGGTAAAAATTAATAATTTTTAAATTTTCAAAATGGATATTAAAGTTGAAGGATTTCACTATACGCTCAATTTTTTTGCAACATGTGGGATGATTTTTGTAAAAATGGCGGGATTTGCAATTAAGGAAAAAAAATCAACCATCAATAACACAAGAAATAATTAATATTTCTTCTTGAAAGTTGGCATGGACAAACGCTCATTGTAAATAAACTTTCAAGTCCATTCGTTGTTTTTTGCAAAAGTTATTTAATAATAAACTAGGGGGGCTGCGCCTCCCAGCGTGCCTTCGGCACGCCATCCACCCCCGCCCCACACCCACCTGCTCCCCCCTTCGCTCGTCGCCCGCCCCCTCCCTATGTAAAAACTTCGTTTTTACATAGTAGGCACGACCGCAATGCTCAGAAAAACCTTATAATTTTATTATTGTATTAATTGTAATACTTATTTTCATCGTTATTATCATTATAATACACATAAATACATCTCTGAAGTAAAATTTAAATGGGAATTATGCATTTACTATTACATATTTATTATTTTTTTGTAGAAAATTTTCCTTATAATTCTACAAATATAGATATATGCAGATAACTTTTCAACTAGTCTATGATTCATATAAATTAATTAAGTATTATTAATTGATGTGATTAAAGTACACGTAGGAATATTAAATATATAAGTACTATGATTGCAATTATATTTAAAATTAGAAACATTGTTTTCATTATTTCTATTTGAATTGTACAATAGTTTTTATTTTTATTTATACAAATGTTGAATAGAAAAAGTTTTATTTCAATGTTATCAACAACTTTTGTATTTGAAATTTTTGTGTTAAGTAAAATGCTTTTGAATAACATAAGGAAAAATACCGTTTCATTACTTCCGATTAATACAAAAATATAAAGTTAAATTTTACACAGTTTAACGCTGTTTTTACACTGATGTTTGTATAACTTATACATATACACACATGCACACATACACTAATACCGCGAATAGGAGAAAAACAAAAAGAGAAAACTCAACACTCGTGCATTCGTCAATGGTAATCTGGCTTGGTGTTGCGTGCGTGCAGAGTACACCAGCCGTAACGGCCATCTCGGCTATAGGCTGCGCATAGTGCGTTCGCACCAGCGGAAAAACGCATGCGACCCACGTGACCGTGAGCGCTCCCTGCATATAAGATATTGTGTGTATGTGTGTGTGTGTGTGTGTGTGTGTGTGTGTGTGTGTGTGTGTGTGTGTGTGTGTGTGTGTGTGGGTGTGTGTGTGTGTATCGCGCGCGCGCGCGCTTTCTGCTACTAGCCCTAGTGAGTCTGTGTTGACTACGGCCCTACGGCTAGCTTTCCGGCGCCGTCGAGCAGAAAAATAGTATACACACATTGGCCAGTAAAAAAGAAAGCCTCAGATCACATGTTTGTCAACCTCGGCTTCGCCCCGGCCGACAATTATACTAGCACTATTTACACAAATCATTTACCCTTACAGAGGGATGAAGCAGTCTATTTATTTGTATAATGTAACAGCACTATTAATCAGATGCGGAAAATGTATTTTCGATACTCGTGCGCAAAGCTCGATTTTGTACACGCTTGGCAAAAAACGTGTACTCAAAATCTAGCTTTCCACACGTCGTATCAAAAAATACTGTACGCTACATGTTCGGGAAAGAGATTCTCGTCTCGTGTGCCTTTGCTTCGCTCGGGTGTAAACGTCACACGAGACGAAAATCTGCTTTCCCGCACTGGTAGCGTAATGTACTATTTCCTATCATCGTGTGCAAACTTCCGGTAACTGAGCGTGCGGGAATGATTCATTCCCATACGCTCAGCTATTTCTCTACACGCACGTCTCAGCGTGTGGAAGAGTGGTGGTTTGCGCGCACAGGTGCGTGTGCAGGCTCGAACATTGCACAACTCGATAGGAAAAATAGTATACGATACTCATGCGCTGCATAGATGATTCCGCACTCGTATCGTAATGTATTGTTCAGTTCTGACAACGGTACGATTTAGTTTTACAGCCTGGATTTGTTGCCAATGCTACAAAGCGAAGCCGATGTTTATGTTATAACCTGAAGGAGTCAAAAAATCCGCCTCATCAACCGCGTGTTTGCAATCCGCTTTTGCCTATTTCATCTGTAATCCAGTGTATTTATTAATCCATATTATTTTAATAAAAAATATGTATGTATGTCGAATCATAACCTATTTAATGTTCCGATAAAAGAACTCTATATATTAGTATACGGCTCTCAGAATGTACCATACAATTACTGTACCTAAAAAATTCAGCCAAAAGAAAATCAGCCGAAATTATCGTTGTCAGAGCCGTACTTTCAGTTCTCACAACGTAAAATTTTGTTTAATGTGTGTATAAATAAAGGAGCATATTTAAAATGTTGTGAAAAAAGAAAATAGTTATAGTTGAGCGTGTGGTTTGCGAGGTTTTTTGAGTGTGGCAAGCGTCGGAAGCAGACAACACTAAAAAAGGAAAACCATACGCTGTCGGTAAATGACCAAATAAGGAAATGTTTAAAACAAAAATGTAGCATTTTTGAAAATTTATTTATAACAACATGTGTAACAATTGTTAAATAACAATAAATGTGATCACATTTCCGTCTGGTAACCAAGATATTTCGATTCTCTGCATCCGTAATCATAAGAGATCGGTAAGTTACCTACTGGACGGTAAAATGCATACCTAGAACCTAGACTTTCGTAGCTTTCGGACTAAGGCTGAAATCACATGGTGCGACATACAGCTGTGGCATAGAGGTAGCTATTTTTGCATTTGCAGAGTAGCTCTAATTGGCTGTCTCCATGACGCATCTTACATGCCACAGCTCTATGCCGCACCATGTGATTTCAGCCTAAGAGAGAAATCGCTCTCACGGGCACTGCATGAAAAAATGCGCTTCGAAAAAGACAAACTTTCAAATTGCTTTTTCTCAGCAACTATTTGACGTAGACACAAAAATTTTTTTTTAATCAACATGCCGCGATGAGATCTACGCGATTCTGTATTATATATACTAAAATGCCGTTTGAAATTTTGTTGCTCGAGTCCCTATTGGTCAAAACCTTTGACAGATTTCTTACCTGTACCTTTTTACCCATTGGTTAGAATTTTCGGAACATTTATTACCTGTACAGGCCCTAATTAACGCCGCCAAATAGTCGTATTTCCCCCGGATTAAATACTCAGTATTATAGTAATGACAATTAGGGAAAATCCAAGGACAATTATTTAAGGGTTTAGAAAGTTGGGGTAATTAAGTAGCAATAACAATTTTGAAAATTACTGACAATTAGGAATGCTTGGATGGGAAAATAGATTTTTACACGGCATTGAATGGACAGGTAAGTTTTTCTTTATTATTAGTTGCACCAAGTATAAACTAATAATGTTCTATCAGGGATAAATATTTTATTATTATTTTTGGATAAATAAATAAATTATATAAAATATAAAAATTTTTATTTTCATTTTTTATTTATGAAAAATTGGGGCATACAAAATAATAGTACATTACGATACATGTGCCTTTTAAGTACTTAAGACTCTAGTATCGTACTAGGATACGTGTGCCTTAAGGGGATGTGCAACCCTAATTTCAATATTTTTTTAAATCAACATTCAAACATTTATTTGGAAAAAGACGGCTGTCAAGCGCTCCGTACATGCAAACACTATATGCAGATTTTTTTCTGGATAATTCTATTGATATTTGCGTGAGTTATGCTCGTTTGAAAAGTAGGTCAATTGTAGATTCCTACTTATCGACAGTACGGTTTTTATTTAATTCAATAAATTCTCATCATTTTTTTGGAAAAAGACGTCTGTCAAGCGCTCCGTACACGCAAACACTATATGCAGATTTTTTTCTGGATAATTCTATTGATATTTGCGTGAGTTATGCTCGTTTGAAAAATAACGTCGGTACTCACATCCCCTTAAGTAACCCATTACTCGCTGCGCTCGGGCCCTAACTTCACGCCGTGTAATGGGCTACTTAAGACTAGTATCGTACAATATTTTATAGCACAGCCTAACCTAAGCCTGCTGTCACGCCTATCCGTGCGCTAAGCAGTCCTTTTTTGCACCGTGAGGTTAGCGCACGAGCGTAGCGAGTGCTATATACACGATGCAATAATGGGCTACTTATCGTACGGATAGGCGTGACTTAAGTGCGGGCTTAGGTCACACTGTGCTATAAAATCTATTAATCTATACTTATAATTAAAATAAAGTTTCTTTTGGTCAATCGACATTATTTAAGGATTCCTAAACTGTGGCTTAACGTCACTGCTTAAGTACTTTTAAATAATGATATAATGAATAAAATTTGTATTTCCCCTCCATGTAACTAACCTTGATATTTTTCTCTAAATAATAGAGAAGATAGTGAAATTAGCGGGTGCGATAACTTATGAAATATTCAATTTCTTACGTCCTTAGCAGTTGTTAAATTCTGCTTATACTCCTCTAAGCTGAACACTGAATTGTTATCGTCTCCACATGACTGCACGATCAAAGCATCTATCTTCTAAAAATGTTTACAATTTAATATCAATGTGTACACCAAATATAATTGCAAACCGACAATAACAATTCAGACAATGTCGATAGGGACATGAAGAGGAGCTTGTTTATTATTATGTCTATCGATGTTAGGCATTTAAGCAGTTGCACACCTGCTTAATAACTAGATTGCCCTGCTGCTGGACCGATGATACAGTTTCTTGCATTTTTCTCTTCTTATCACTGTTGTCAAAGCGTTGATCTGACTTCCTCTTCCTCGATTTGATGTATTCTGGCTTCTGGGAGGTACGCCATCATTCCCACTAGCAGCTCCATTCTGTTTATTGTTGTAGGAAGTCTAAAACAAAAGACAAATTCCAATTTAGAAATAGAGTTTAAAAGTAACTTTTTAAGAGTTTGTTTTAATTTAATTTTAACCATATGCTAAAATTAAATTAAATTAAAATCTGTAATATAATTTACCTTTCTCTCGCTTTTAATTAAGCTAGGCTTGATGAAGTTAACTAAATCCCTCTTCTTGACATACTTGGCTTCAATTGTCATACCCGGTTTGAACAATTTGATCTGCTCTGCCCGTCGCTCAGCTGAAAATTGAGTGGTTAATTGATTAGTACATTATTATTCTAAAACTTTTATTCAATTGTACGATCATTTTCACAAGTCTTTCTTGTATTAAGGGGGTTAGTGCGATATTGGCTTTTCTTAAGAATTTCTTGAAACTTGCAGGGTAGACTCATATTACTATTATACGCAGTATCTGTAAATTTCAGAAAGCCTAGCTTCCCCGTTTGTGAGATATAAGCTCCCAAAGTTACGAAATTTAACACGGTGTCTTATGTGACCGTCGTCATGAAATGTAAAAAAATGAACGTTTTCGTCAATAACTTGGAAAGTTTTCTTAAGACTTGAAAGAAAAAGAGATATGTTACTAAGAACAATACTTCGAATGTCCTCTGCAAATTTCAGGAAGCCTAGCTTCACCGTTTTCGAGATACAGTTGTTTAAAGTACGTAGCCTCAGGGTAGACGACGCCGCGCGTGTAAACAAACGAAGGCTCGCTGCGTGTGTGTCTACACAGACGTAGCGCTTCTATGTGTATGTACACACAGATGAAGCGGCGCTATGTGTGCGTGGACAGTCTTGCGTGAAATTTTGAGAGTGGGGAGACTCGAGAGAGCGTGAGGCGTACGGCGTTCGACCAGCTGTACTTTTGGCTTGTATGTTACCGCACTAACCCCCTTAAGAGAAACTATTAAATACTAATCTATATCAAGTAAGAAAAAGAAAAAAAGACGGAAGAAGTCAAATATAATAAATATCAATACTTACTAGTCTCAACAAAATATTTAATATCAAAAGTAAGATTGATATTCAAATTTTCTTCCTTTTTGAATTGGAGACCAATGAACCACATCGAAACACTTTTTCCAGCTTCAGGTTTCAGTGGTGGGAAAGCTTCAGGGTTAATGTGTGCTAAAGTGATGTCTGGATTTCTTTCCAAAGTACCTGAATTTTGATGAAAACAAAAAAATATTAGCATCAATTGTTTATATTAAGTTCAATAACTAATTCATACATGATAGAAAAATCAGAGAAATGAAACATTCAAATCTCTTTTAAACTCTTAAATGAAACCCATTCAAATTCACTTGGTTTTATTCTTGTTTTTTATCTCTAATTTTTATCATTAATTATATATTTTAAGAATGCAACCAATTCTAGAGGACAAGGTTTTTTTATTGCCCTCCTAAAACTATTACTGTATTTAATATCATATCTATTAATTAAAACAATAGTAAAATGAAGTAGGACTCTACATTTCCTTAACAATCAAAGATTTTATCACTTTTAAGATTAATAAAATAACTTAGTATAACTGTAAAGCTCTAATTTTCATGTGCATTAAAATATTATCCCATTCCTCGAGTACGTACATATAAAGTTGATGGTGAATACAATTTTTTTTTCACCAGTACTTTGTATCCATAGCTGTTACAATTTAATTTATTCATTAAAAAGATATAGCTGTTTTAAATGTCATAAATACCAATTAAGTGCCGAATTTTCGCTTGAACAAGTCCGCACCACTCTAGCTGATCCTTTGCTGACAAGCTACTGGCTAGTAGTACAATGTAATGCCTGTATTTGCCAAAGAAATTTGGAGGATCAAACAACTTATCCCATGTAGCTTTGCCCGTGATTATTTTTTTAGTAGTAGCTAAGCCCGATTCAAATGCCTCCTGCATAATAGTTCTTGTTGAAATTGATATATTGAATGTCGAATTCTGTTGAGGATAAGCAGGTGTGATGATTGGCATCAGATGGTACCTATCAGATATGTTGACCTACAAAAGGTAAAATCACATTTAGTGGTTGAACAATTATTTAATGTATTATAAATCAAATTTTTAATATTTCTACTTACTCTAGGATCCCATACTGCAAAGCCCAAGTTAACATTTTTAGGTCTTTTCAACAGCACTGGTTGAGGCCATTTCCACTTTGAGAAAACAAGAAAGAATTTTTCTATAAGCGTTGCTGCTACAGCATTAGGATACAATTGACAGGTTCGAGCAACTAGCATTGCCCATGATACACCACCAAGATATCCCAATACATTGCTGTAAATACCATTTCCTAAAAAAATAAAATAAAGTAATTGAAAATTGAATATCTTGGAGTATGATTATAAATATTCAAAGTATTTTACAATACTTACGTTTGGCCCATAACTTTATGGCTCTTAATGCCAATTTAAAATTTTCTATATTAGGGACTAAACGCAAAATTTCATCTGTAACTCGAAAACCATTCAAACTTCTTACACATTTTGGATCAAGATACTTGAGCAGCATATCATCACGAAGATCCTACAAAATAACAAAAAGTTAATTATTAATAAACCTTATTTGAAAATGAATTAACATTTAAAATTATTTTGAAATTTTTTAAGTATAATTTTTAATATCAAACTTACCATTGAATCTGGAACTTCTTTTAGAGCTAATTTCGCAAATAACATATCAATTTCAATGCCATCAAAATTCATTTTGATAACAGGCACAAATGCTTCTTCTACAGCTCTTAAATCTGTTACTTCTACTTGTAGCTTCAATAAGTCAAAGAAAGATGTGAAATAATCTGATCGGTTGACATGTCGAGGTACAACGCACAAGACATCTATATCAGCACCCTTATTACATACTCCTAATCTGTATGATCCAAATGTGATTATTTTTCCTCCAACCAGGTCAGCTACTTTTGGTGGCATATTTCTGGCAATACTTGTGTCACGTATCCATTGCCTAACCAAATCATTCAGCTTGCCTAGTATTTCGATTTTATGATAACGTTCCTCCTCAGATTCAAACGCATTATAAGGCTTTAGAGCATCTCTAAGCTCATTTGTTCTATTCAGATCACTGGGTTTTGGTTCAGCCATACTAATTGCAGATGTTATTCCCAAAGTCCGTAAATTTGAATTATTTTGATTATTGTTATCTTTAGAGTTGCCACTATTGGCATTATTTGCCTGTGATGGCCACATCCTGAGATGTCCTCTTTTCTTAGACCTGAAATAAGTTAATCTAAAGTGTTGCCCGGTAAGCAAACCTGAAGAATGAAACAAAGCTGCCACATACGGACGCTTTTATGGTGGCCCTCGGACAAAAGTCTCCCTACCCTTAGAGCTTAAAGTTCCCCCACTCTCAGAGCCTGAGTCATTATTCGCTCCGTGCATGTGGTTGGAGGGGATAAGAGAATCGATCGAAGCGCCCATGGTGGCATAAAGTAGCAATTTTAGAGACTATTACGTTTTGCGCGCGCGCGTATGTGTGTGTGTGTGTGTGTGTGTGTGTGTGTATATGTGGGATATTTCAGGTGAAGTCAGCAGCTCAAAATTTTAAAATCGCTGAAAATTGATTTACTTCTAGTTTTTCATGAAAAAATAATGTTTCTAGAGTTTGAGATCAAAATTTTCAAAAATAAGCCAGTTATGGAAAATTGAAAATTCAAATTTTTTTCCATTTTTTGGTTATAATTCAACTTTAATCATTTTTTTACTCAAAAATTTGAAATTTTTTGTATAGGACATTGATTGGGAAAAAGTTTGCATTTTATCTCTAGAATGTGCCAGTATTTTTTTTTAGAACCCTTCTCGAAAGCCTCTGATTGATTGCTTTTTGATATACCTTCATCAAAGAATATTGAGACTGCGGCCAAATTTTTTTCATTCGACAAATTTTTTTTTTTATTCTTCTTCGAAAACCCTTCAAAATGCTGTTTTGGTCAATATTGGACGAGCAAAGGGAAAAAATTGTAACTCTTTTCCCTTTTTATATATATATATTGGTACTTTTGGGGTATATATACACCATACATTGCTACTTTTGGGGACTTTTGTCCTTTTTGGGGGCCGGCTTCAAAAATACGATGCATGTATCGCTACTTTTGAGGTCCATAAGGCTTCGTCTACAATACATCTTAGGTTCTTTACCGGGCTTTTGTTCCGGAATTTCGGTACTAAAAGCGGACGCCGCAAGCCCCCTGCGAATCACGGTACCCTTAGGGTCATTATTTCTTTAGTCAAGTGTATTTGTTCCGGTATTCCAATGTAAACTCTCAGAGTAAGAAACTCTAGGACCCCAATAGTACCGATGTGTGTGTGTGTGTGTGTGTGTGTGTGTGTGTGTGTGTGTGTGTATATATAACAAATATATATATTTGTTTCAAAAAATTGTAACTCTTTTCCCTTTAATTGGCCAATATTGACCAAAACAGCATTTGATCTGATCCTTTAACGAAGTCTCTAACTTTAATAGTTTATTCACAAATCGCCGTCAAAGTTGAAAAAATGCCATTTTTTTATTATTAAATAACTTTTGCAAAAAACAACGAATGGACTTGAAAGTTTATTTACAAAGAGCTTTTGTCCATGCCAACTTTCAAGAAGAAATATTAATTATTTTTTGTGTTATTGATGGTTGATGTTTTTTTCCTTAATTGCAAATCCCGCCATTTTTACAAAAATCATCCCACATGTTGCAAAAAAATTGAGCGTATAGTGAAATCCTTCAACTTTAATATCTATTTTGAAAATTTTAAAAATATTAATTTTTACGGTTTTTACAGGGTTTTATACGCCGTCACCTTTTTATACAACGCGTAAAGTGTCCTAGAGAACGACGTTAATTGTTTTTTTCAGGAATCGGAAGTATACCACTGAAAAAGGCTTGAAAAATCTATCTTTAAAAAAAAACGCTGCTAATTCATTGGCACGCAGCTTCCTCCAAATTAATGTATCGTTCCTATATAACGTATAGTATATACAACCTGTTCTCGAATTCACCCACGAATACAACGGAATCAGATAGAGCATAAAATTTTGAACAAAAAGTTCCGCTACAATTTTTTCATACGATCAATATTTAAAGGTGTTGTTATTAACTAAAAATTAGCATGTAATAGCCCATGAGAAAGTGGGTGGAGTTAATGCACTAGGGCTGGAGGGGAAGAAGAGGCCCGGCCACTGGAGGGGGTATCTACGGCTATCCGAATACACGTTGAGCCGGCCCAACTCTCTCTCTCTCTCTCTCTCTCTCTCTCTCTCTCGCTCTCTCGCTCTCTCGCCGTATCTTGCACTCAGTCGCACTTCCTCGCTCCCTCTTCCGTTCTTTATGTACTTACTCACTTTTTCGCTCGCTCTCTCGCTCTCTCGCCGTATCTTGCACTCACTCGCAATTCGTTACTCCCTCTTCCGTTTTTTACGTATACTGATAGAAAGAATCATTTCCGATAAAGTCGGTGACTTAACTGTTAATGAATATGCATTTGAAAAAAGTTAAAGTCACGTGCATTAACAGTTAAGGAATAAATCCATTGTCACAAGTACTTTACAAAACGCCATTTCTTAACTGTTAAGAAACGTATGGAATGCGTGGTCTAGGTGTTAGGGGTGGCCGATAATGGAGTCTCGGTGGTGCGCACTGTAGGCTTTTGCGTTTAGTTGTTGGAAATCGACGAATGCGTGGTCTAGGTGTTCGGGGTGGTCGATGCCAGAGTCTAGGTGGTAAGCTCCGTAGTTTTTTTCCTCTAGGTGTTGGAACACATCGAAAACGTGATGAAAACAACTTTTGCAACATGTGAGATGATTTTTGTAAAAATGGCGGGATTTGCAATTAAGGAAAAAAAATCAACCATCAATAACATAAAAAATAATTAATATTTCTTCTTGAAAGTTGGCATGGACCAAAGCTTTTTGTAAATAAACTTTCAAGTCCATTCGTTGTTTTTTGCAAAAGTTATTTAATAACTAGGGGGGTTGCGCCCCTCTGCGTGCCTTCGGCACGCCACCCCCCCCCCCTCCTGCAGGCCGCACACACCTGCTCCTCGCTTCGCTCGTCGCCCGCCCCCTCCTTATGTAAAAACTTCGTTTTTACATAATTGGCCCGACCGCAATGCTCAGAAAAACCTTATAATTTTATTATTGCATTAATAGTAATACTTATTTTCATCGTTATTATCATTAGAATACACATAAATACATCTCTGCAGTAAAATTTAAATGGAAATTATGCATTTACTATTACATATTTATTATTTTTTTGTAGAATATTTTCCTTATAATTCTACAAATATAGATATATGCAGATAACTTTTCAAATAGTCTATGATTCATATAAATTAATTAAGTATTATTAATTGATATGACTAAAGTACACATAGGAATATTAAATATATAAGTACTATGATTGTAATTATATTTAAAATTAAAAACATTGTTTTCATTATTTCTATTTGAATTATAATAATAGTTTTTATTTTTATTTATGCAAATCTTGAATAGAAAAAAAGTTTTATTTCAATGTTATCAACAACTTTTGTATTTGAAATTTTTGTGTTAAGTAAAATGCTTTTGAATAACATAAGGAAAAATACCGTTTCATTACTCCCGATTAATACAAAAATATAAAGTTAAATTTTACACAGTTTAACGAAAACTGTAGACTAATCGCTCACTTATGTTCGTATAACTTATACATATACGCACATGCACACATACACTAATACCGCGAATAGGAGAAAAACAAAAAGAGAAAACTCAACACTGGTGCATTCGTCAATGGTAATCTGGCTTGGTGCTGCGTGCGTGCAGAGTACTTACATCAGCCGTAACGGCCATCTCGGCTATAGGCTGTGCATAGTGCTTTCGCACCAGCGGAAAAACGCATGCGGCCCACGTGACTGTGAGCGCTACCTGATATATAAGATATGATATATATATATATATATGTGTGTGTGTGTGTGTGTGTGTGTGTGTGTGTGTGTGTGTGTGTGTGTGTGTATACACACATATGGGATGTTTCAGGTGAAGTGAGCATGTCAAAATTTTAAAATCGCTCAAAACTCGTTTACTTTTAGTTTTTTATGAAAAAAACATGTTCCTCAAATTTTAGGTCGATATTTGCATAAATAAAGAAGTTATAGAACATTGAAAATTCAAAGTTTTTGCAATTTTTGGTTAAAATCCAAGTTTATTCATTTTTTTACTCAAAATCTTGAAACATTTTATATAGAACATTGATTGGGAAAAAGTTTGCATTTTATTTGTAGAATACACCAGTATTTGTTTTATGACCCTTTTTGAAAGTCTCTGATTGGTTGGTTTTTGGTATACCTTCATCGAGCAAAAGTAAGGACTACGCCAGTATCAAGTTTCTCCACCAAAGTTTTTTTCAATTCTTTGGACAAAATACTTTAATTAAAAAAAAAAAGTTTATGGCTGGAGCTAAAGAAAAAATTCTACAGCACATTGAAAATTAATAAAAACCATAAAAATGTTAAATCATGCAACCATAAGCCATTCTGTGCTTGGGTATCATTTGAAGACTTCATGTCACTTATCTTACTACAAAATTTTGTATTAACAGTAAATGTACATTAAAAAACTAACTTGATTTGTCGAATACTTCATACAATATATTTAGCAATGTGTTCAAACCTTACTTACTTTGAATTTTCTGAATAGATATTATAACTGATTGACATGAGAGTTACCGGTACCTGGATCAAGAATTCATTCTAAACTTGAATCACTACTTTCTTAATATTATAGAAGTATTTCTATAATATACTACAGTAATACTATATATGTACTTTTTATAATGATTCAAATTATTTAATACTGAAAGTCAGACATGTTGCGGATAAGTCTTTGCATAAATTCCATAAAAATAATTGTACTAAGACTGTTAAAAAATAATTGTTAATTGCAGCCGACCAAAATAATGTAACAAAACAGAACATTGAAAGCTTACATTAAAATAGCTGTGTAATTTATGTGATTGATATGAACTTTTGAAATTAAAAAAAAAATAATAGATAAAAACACTTCATATATTTCATACAAAAGAACCATATGAAAAATTATCCATTTTGATATCTTATAACTGAATTAAATACCTGTACTATCGCATTCTAATCAGCAGTTTCATAATTCCAATACGAGTTAATTCATTATCAGTAAGATAGTAATTTTAAATTTTAAATTCATCTAAAGTAGTATAAAACATGATTTTTAGTGAATATCCGATAAAGATTAACTTACTATAAGTTTTATCCGCAACATGTCTGACTTTCAGTATTAAATAATTTTAATCATTATAAAAAGTACTTATATAGTATTACTGTAGTATATTATAGAAATACTTATATAATATTAAGAAAGTAGTGATTCAAGTTAAGAATGAATTCTTGATCCAGGTACCGGTAACTCTGATGTCAATCAGTTACAATATCTATTCAGAAAATTCAAAGTAAGTGAGGTTTGAGCACATGGCTAAATATATTGTATGAAGTATTCAACAAATTAAATTAGTTTTTTAATGTACATTTACTGCTAATACAACATTTTGTAGCAAGATAAGTGACATGAAGTCTTCAAATGATACTCAAGCACAGAATGGCTTATGGTTGCATGATTTAACATTTTTATGGTTTTTATCAATTTTCAATGTACTGTAGAATTTTTTCCTTAGCTCCAGCCATAAACTTTTTTTTTTTAAATTAAAGTATTTTGTCCAAAGAATTGAAAAAAACTTTGGTGGAGAAATTTGGTACTGGCGTAGTCCTTACTTAAGGTATACCAAAAACCAACCAATCAGAGACTTTCAAAAAGGGTCATAAAACAAATACTGGTGTATTCTACAAATAAAATGCAAACTTTTTCCCAATCAATGTTCTATATAAAATGTTTCAAGATTTTGAGTAAAAAAATGAATAAACTTGGATTTTAACCAAAAATTGCAAAAACTTTGAATTTTCAATGTTCTATAACTTCTTTATTTATGCAAATATCGACCTAAAATTTGAGGAACATGTTTTTTTCATAAAAAACTAAAAGTAAACGAGTTTTGAGCGATTTTAAAATTTTGACATGCTCACTTCACCTGAAACATCCCATATGTGTGTGTACACACACACACACACACACACACACATATATATATATATACGAGTCAGTTTGTTTACATACATAAAGCCATAATAGAAAGTTAAAGAGCGATTTGTATACATTATTTAAATTTTGTGTATCCTCTGTTTTGTTAACTGTATTTTTAGTACTATTGATGTAAATCATTTCCAAAATTTTTCGTTGTTTGTAATCAACTTCCTTATCCAATATTCGTGTATTATCCCAATCTATAATGTGTTTTTATTCTACGTATTCACCCTCACAGGATCCCATATATATTACTATAATACCACATTACTACAAAAGAACTTACACTTTCACCCAAAACTAGAGAAAACAGCAAAAGTTCTCCACCCACAAAACCCAGCGCACGTGTCGTCCTCTGTTTCATCGCCAAGACCAATTAGTCGCAGACTCTCTGACCCTTTTTCGCGCCCACGCTCTGCATCAACGTGCACTCGCACACCGCGACACGCTCTAAAACACACCAACACACATACACAGCAAACAGTCAGCAAAGACACGTTCTCTGTATACGCGTTTATTATCACAGCTGCAGCGCTGCTACTACCTCCTCGCATTCGTTACATACAAAGCGCGCGTCTCCGCGCGGCTGTTCGTTAGGATGCCCTCGTTATCGGCGAGGGGGCGTATACACCGCGAGCGCACTGGGTCAAGTTCAATTCACCCGACGATGAGTTATTGTCGAGAGTTTTAACGTCGGACGCTCGTATATTTTTTCCAAGTCGCTCGATCTTTTTTTTTTCATCCAGTCTCGAGGGTCTGCTGTACGTTTTCGTAGGAAGGGGGGCGAATAGTCGACTTTGTATCGGGCTGCAAATATCGAGAGAGTTTCGCGATCGTTTGTTCTCATTTGCATGCCAGTTTTTCGTGCCGCGCGGAGTTTTTTTCAGCGGCGCGGTGAGGAACTTTAGCGGTATATCGTCAATTACGGCTAATGAATCAACGGCGAAGGGCGATATTTACAGTTCCTGTATCGGAAAATTAGAAAATTTCTCGTTACAGGGAAATGGTTTCCGAATGCTCGAATAACGTCGGATTGTTGATTTATTTTCATTGATATCGCGTTGGTGTGATACGTACCTTTATATATATATATATATATATATATATATATATATATATATATATATATATATATATATATATATATATATATATATATATATATATATATATATATATATATATATATATATATATATATATATATATATATATATATATATATATATATATATATATATATATATATATATATATATATATATATATATATATATATATATATATATATATATATATATATATATATATATATATATATATATATATATATATATATATATATATATATATATATATATATATATATATATATATATATATATATATATATATATATATATATATATATATATATATATATATATATATATATATATATATATATATATGGCAGACTGGGGCAATACCGATCATTCTACATACGATCGGCATTTCAACAATAGCCTAGCATAGATTTATGAAGAGGTCAAAGGTCTCGTTTTACCCCAGTCTCCTCTACTATTTAGCAAATAATAGTATTTCAATCTATACCGATAATTTTTAAATAAAAACGAAAACGAACGAAACAAAATTTACATTATGTATAGGAGTATTGTGTGTTTTAAAATTTTGTTAAAAAAGATTTGCGATAGAAACTACTACATATACAATGCCTTCACATTTACAATGACTGGCCATTTACCATCGTATGTAATTTACATTAATTTCAAGGCAGTGCATCTGAGCGCGTAGCTCTGTTTAGCGCGTGTGAGCGCAGCCGTGAACGGTGAAATGAAGATCCTAATATCGCCGTCGAAATGCAATTTTATGCTGATCGGGAAAATTGCATGCCTGTTGTATATTATTGAACTATTTTCACATTTGAAATTATAGAATTTTTGTTCATTACCATTTTCATTTCACTAAATTAATTTGATATTTCTAGGGTATTATAAATTTTGCAGAACCCTCACAAAAATGTATTCCAGGCAGATTTATTTTTGGTATGCAAAGTTAATTAAGAATCATTGAAATGCTATTTAATCCTCGTATATTTGCTACTAATTATATTTATATATACTAATTTAATTATTATATTCATGGTCAATATTTTAGTACTCAATTATAAAATTTTATTTTTTTTTATGATAGTAATAATGTTAGGCTGCAATGTGTATACGAAACTATCTAAAAAAACTATTGAAGTTCCCACTTATATCAACAAATCTTAAGAATGTTCATTGATATAATATGATTGAAATTCACCTTACCAAAGAACATTTTTCCCTCCATTTATCACCGTTAAAACTTTAAACATCTAAATAGCTTAAAACCCCTCTTACTACAACCATCGAACGAATATCACCACGCTGTAAACCCACCAGCAAGGTGAGCTGATCGACGACCCTATTAAATTAAATCGCCAAAACAACGCTTTCGCGAAACGCATCCTCACCCCCCTCTATCTCTTTCTCCGATGCTTCTCCACTTACGTAATCAGCGATTGCGTTATACGGCCCCTCTACCCGATAAGACACGCGGCGAGCACCTCGATAAATCAGCGCTATTTCGCTCCCGGCGTGCACGTGTATATAGATACCCACTCCCTCTCTCACACATGTATACAGGTATGACCCGCCAAGGCAAACACACACACACACGGAAGCAGCTCGGTTCCACATATATACACCAGGCGTGCGCGCGCTACTGACCCAAAGGTAGCGCTCTCGCATTGTGGAACACATGGCGGGAGAAACTGCGAGAGGGAATTCAGCGCGTTCGCCGCACAGCATTGACCTCCATTATACGTATTATGCGCGGGGGGCCGCCGCCGCCGCCGCCGTTCTCTCCGAGCGAGTAATTCATCGGCAATCGAACGATTCTCTCTCACACACACACAGAGAGGCAAGTACACTAGCCATATAAATTGGAGCGTAAGATGTGCGCGCAAACGCGATCGAAAGGTATGTGCTGCGAGGTAGAGGGGAAAGAAAGAGAGAAGAGAGGGTAGAGTGAGTTGGTGGCTGACTCTGCGGGTTCGCTAATTAATGAGTAGCCATGGAGCGCATCAGAGGCGTTCCGTCTTCTCTCGACTCTCGATGGTGTTTCAACTCGTCCCCCGGGGACGAGTGAAGAGAGAGAGAGATAGAGAGAGAGAGAGAGAGAGAGAGAGAGAGAGAGAGAGAGAGAGAGAGAGAGAGAGAGAGCTGAGAGGAAACAGGGAGAAGAAGGGGGATGGAATGTGGCGTGTGCGCTCGGTCGGTGGAAGAAGCCGAGTGTGAATCACTGACTAGTTTGAGGAAGAAGAGGCGAGGTGAAAATAAAAGAAAGAAAAGGAAAAAAAATGAAGAAGGGTGGAGTTGGAAAGGGAAAGGTTAATGAAGCTGTTTAAATAGGAGAAAAGGTGTGATGAAGGATGGGTGTCGCGAAGTTTATTATCGAGGAGGCGGATTGATAGTGATGAATGGGTTACGTAGATTGAAACAAAAAATCTAAATATTTTTTAGACTTGCATTCTTTGATGAAAATTTCATTAATAAAAACCAGAAATTACGACGATCGCTACATGTATACCGAACCCACACAGTAATCTATTCTGTACGCACTCTGGTAAACGTGTAGCCGTCTACTGATTTCGGGAACAATCGGATAACTTTATACATCAATCATGGTATGGTATCGACGCTTCCATCTGAACCAACAACTACGCGCCAACGAGGCACAGATCGAGGACGCGCGAGATTATGGTGAAATTGGATTTTCGCGAAATTTGATTATCAGGAATTACAGGGAGCCCGAAAACCGGAGAACGAGCTGTTGCGATAGTCCTTAAAATTACGAGATTTCGTTGAATATGCGCAAGGGTGGTAATTTTGAAATAAAGTGATTTTAGCCAGTTTCATGAACACTTCAAATCCTAAATTACCATATGGTCTATATGAAATATTAGATTATAAATTTCACTCTTTATTGGACGACGTTTTACGAGGCTTATAAACTTGTTATTTTGCAGTTCCTATGGGGAAATTGCCGGAGCTGACAGTCCGGGCCAATGCTGGTTCACTACTCGTAGACAGTAAATAGTCAACGACATACTGGCCCATTATTGTACCAACACTGGTTTAATAAGAATGGGCCAAAGTTAGAAAACAGTACTGGCCCAACGAATTTGCCATGATTCAGCCGAGATATATACTGGTACAATGCAGACTGCCGGTGTTATGCCAGTGTAAAACAAAAGGCTATTCATCATAACCTCTTATTTTTCAAAAAAACTATTTTTGTAATAGTTTTACTAATCGCACGTAAATGCCGTACATTTTAACAGAATTATATTGGTAGCATACCTAAATAAAGATATAAATAATAATTCACAAATTTACCGTTAATGTCTATACATTTGTATCATATTTGTAAATAAAAAGTGAAGGGTCGGCTGCCATAATAATTTCTGTAATGGCCCAGTACTGATTTCAAATGTCGGCTCGTTATTATCATTTCTGTATTGACTCAATAATGACGCAGTACTTTTAGCCAGTACCGTATATGTGGCAAACAGTACTGTGCCAACATTAGGCCGATAGGGCATTTCTCCATGGGTTGCCAAATAATAACCATAAATTTTAATTGAGAAAAATCTTCCAAAAATGAATACTTACAATCACCATTCACATCCTCGTGCTGCATTTCAGGTACAAACTAACCGACCACGCGCGCCAGCACAAAGCAACTGAAACACACGACCCAACCCCCGAGACATTAACCCAAAATCTTACCATTACCCCCCGGCAATGGGCACCATTCAATGCAGACACGTGGGTGGTCGTGGTGGTGGCGTAGGCAGTTTTAGCCTTTATCCAGGCCGAAGCGGTAGGAACAATCGATCTTTCGCTCCGTAATACCCGGAGCATCTGCAATTACTTCGGCGCGCAGTCGTTACGCGCCGGCATTGTGGGAAGCCATTTATGGGACGCGATTCTCCCCGGGGAGCCGGGAAAATATTCGTGTCCCACTGAATTTCCGATGTAGCTCGCGTGAGCGTTTAAGGCGACATTGTTGTTGTTGTTATTGTCGGTCAGTTTTTGGTGGTGACAGTGGCGTGGTAATTATTGATGAGAGATATTGGGCACGTGAGCTTTATGGTGGATGATCCCCGGTGGAAATCCAAAACATTTTATAACTAATAACTGATTATTTATTTTAGAAACTTGCTATAAAATGGAAATTTCTCTTGTCCAGTTTCTAGCTCCCGGTGAAACGCTTTTTACCCTTTTATATGGCCATTAAATAGATTGATAAACAGAATGAGTTTTTCGAAGACAAGCACAAGCTTGTTCTTGAGTATTTTAAAGGTATTAAAACTGATCAGTTCCTTTAGTCTGGAAATGGCTAGTAGAAGGCTTGCTGTTATGACAAGGAGTGAGAGAGACAGAATCAGATGGAGAAATAAAAGTTTTGCTGAATTATTCATAGAAAGAGTACAACAAATAATGATTTATTGGTTAATGTTATTTATTTATATTTTGGTAAGCCATCCAATGCACTTTAATACTCTTTCATATACGATAGAATTATTAAGAAAATCAAATACGAATATTTTGTTGTGACGTCAATCTAAGAAATAGGCAAATAATGGTTGAAAAATCGTTTCATCATAGCCATTAATTAGCCAGCTTTACTAGCTATTTTCTAACTTCTTGGCCATTTCACATAGATGAATTTCTATCAGGAATGAGTTGGAAAAAGATGCAGATAATGTATTAAAGTGTCTATCTAATCTACTTGGCCAACTAACCACATCCGCACTTTACCACCTCGTCCCACCATTGACATCTTTATAAGCACACGGATATACTTCACCCTATCAATCCTCCAAATTAAATCACGAGACTATAGTGAGATTTAATTAAATCTTATTTTCATTGCGGCTTTGGGCATGAGGACGCGCAGGACTGACGACAAAAAGCACCTAGTCCTGTCGCTCACCCGTCGCTTTTAGGTAAAGTCCAGAAGACCACGCCAGCGCTCGCTATATAGCTCACTACATTTAGTTGGGTCGCTACCTCCTCCCCCTCTCTCTCTATCTTTTCTTCTTATCAGCCTTTAGCCGGTCCGTGATGGGCTCTCAGCGTCGCTCGTCGTTCGCCCGTCCATTACCCGAACCCTTTCAGCGGATAACTTTTTCATCCCGGATGGTTATCATCTTCGTTGTGAATTGCCCTTTTTAAGTACTGAACTTGGTCTGTAATTAGAAAATCTTCTGGACGGTTTTTTTTCTCATAAATTCTGTGTTGGGTTTAATTGAAATGTAGCTAGCTGTGAGAATATTGTGTCTTTATTCATACTAAACGCGTTGCTTTCTGATCTTTTGTGTATGAGAATTAAAAATATTTATTAGAATCGTAACTAAGTATATTACGTTCATTATTTTACATGGTGGATGCCAATATAAATAATTCAATAATTTTCATATTCAAAATTCTATAAATAGTTTCTACAATTCAAAGATATTCAAATAAGTGTAATCTCTTAACCACATGAACCGTTTACATGTATACATTCACCAACATTAATCTAAACCTAAAATCCACATTAAACTCTAAATCCATTCAATAGCGTTTGCAATCACCACCCCGAAACTAAAAATCGAAGCCGTGTGCCATCAATAGGATACAAACGACGCTTTTCCTCCCTCTCACTCTCTCCATCTACCCGTCTCCCCCAATCTCTCATTCCGCAATCGAGGCTAAGGCTAACGAACCTTGAGCCCTGGGCTCTGCTCTAATGACAGAACTCGGTGCGAGACAAACGCGCTTCTCCGCGTATACACACATCTACGTCATACGCCGCACAATCACGTGCTATCCCGGGCACAACGCAACTATAGATCTTCTCGGAACGAAGAGAGACAGGAAGACGGAGAGAGGGAGAGAGGGAGATGCATCATGCAGCGCATCAGGAGTCACGCGCGTGCAATGGGCTGAAGGGAAGATGCCTCGCTTTCGCGCGCGGACAAAGGCAATTGCCACTTAAGCCGCTGCTGCTGCCGCCGTCGGTCGGCCAATAACGGTCCACGATAATTCTAATAGCTATCGATTGTGGGGATAGGGCTTGGGTGGTAGGAGAGAGGGGGAGGGGGCAAAAGTTTCGCTCGCGGAGGGAATAGCAGTTCTGGAAATTGAGGCGAGACGGGGAGAGATGATGGTCGCGAGCGGTAGCCTAGGATACCGGCGGGATCGAAGCTACTTTTGTTCGTCTCCCTCTCTTTCTCTCTCGTTCTTTCAGTCTATCCCTTTTTTCTCGATCCGAAGCGGTTCCTTTTTAAGAAGCTTAGTTCGGGAGCTGAAGTTACGTTATTTTATTCCTGATAAGTTTCATTTAGAGGTAAAGGTATGGGAAAATCTTCTACTCTCCGAGATAGAAATTCTTATTTTTCGACTGTAATACGCCGAGTACAACCGAGAAATTTCGGAGAAAATTCTCGTAATAATGGTTTGTGTTATTTAACAATTTTTATCGAAGTTACTTTTCGACTTGCAAATAAGTATAATTATATCAGTAACTTATGTTGATACAACTGTAGCAGTACGGATGACCGCTTCCGATGATTTGCTGCATGATAAACTAAAACGGGGAGTCAAGTCTATTAATAAACTGTCAGATGCAGGTCCAGGAACTTCGTAACATCACGATTATTTCGGTACCGCGAACTGTTGCTATTGTTCTCAGTCAGGCGTGACAACCACGATGCATCAAAAGTCATCAGCATTTGCAAACACCCGTCGAGCCCTTCTTATCTGAACCTCGATTTCCACTGTTCTATTTCAAGTTTAGAATAACTGGAATTTCTGTCAAGCGTACACGCCTGACCACATGTAGACTGTTCTACTGCAAAGATTCTCAATTCGTGAAATTGTCCTACTGTTGTTCTTGATTGGGATAGTTTATGAATTTCGACAATGGTTGTGACAAGCAGTAAGCGAAATGATAATAGCAATTAGTGTATTAAAGTTTATACAGAACTAGTTTACATAATAGAGCTATAATTAAAGTTTTTGTTAAATGTATACGCTCATTTAGTTTATTATTAGTTTAGTTCAGCAATCAGTTTAATTCAGCGTTCTATGTACCCGACCTCCTAGTATTATTCCGTCTCGCCTACTAAGTACAATCCCACTAATTATCAACGCCTGTATAGAAAGTCTAACGAAGAAGCAGAGTCAGTATGCGTAACACTTGCCCGCAGCTTTCGAACACCCTGCTCGCTCCTAGCTAAAAGTCATCTCGAGCAGCCACATGCTTCCCCCTCTTCTTCCCAGACGACTGGGAGAGTTATCCCATTTAGTTTATGTTATCGAGTGATAATAGTCAACCCGGAATGCTCTCTCTTTCACTCTCTCTCTCTCTTCCTCTCGCGACTTTGATTATGCTCGCGCCTGCATCTTTGTGATATCGTCTGTTGTTGCTGCTGCTGCGACCAATTTGCGCTTCTTCGGCAAAGTCGGGGTCACAAGAACGATGGAATAAGTATCGGGAGCGCGAGGTTGGCGCTCGCTGAAGTGTGTCGTTTGAATGAGGAAAGGGAATTCCTTTGATTGGATAGAATTGCGCTGTAGGTGTTGGTCTTTTGAATGGTTAGATGAAGCGATTGTCATTCTTTGTGTATTGTGAAAAGAATGTTATTTTCTCATTCAAATGTTGTTTCATATTGTAGCAAGAACATAAATTAGAAGATCAAGGAAAGTTTGTATCAATGTTGTTGTTTAATAGAACAGAGATTTTATCGTAGACGTGGCATTTGTACTGGTATCAGTTGTTGTTGTGACGGTTGATTTATCAAATTTCCTTTTTCATCAATTATTCCTCGTAGATTTTTCATTACTGCTGCTAGAAATCCTGGATCTGCAAAAGAATGATATATTGTAACATTTATTCGGCTTGCAATTAAGTTATAAAAAATATAAGTTTGAAAAAATAACTAAATGTATTAATGAAACTATGACTAGAGCATAAATAAGAAGCAATATTGTTGTAAAAAATTTTTTATAATGTATTCTGTTCAAACTGTATTATTCATGGAGTCAGTGAACGGTTCTGGTGTCCTTATAAACGCTGTAAAACTGATGTAGATATTTGGATAAATCGCTTAAAACCCAGCCTATACATCTCATCTAGTCTCTTTCAACTTTTTTGTCGTTCCTCTTTTCCAAGCAGAAAACAGGACGGGCGTTTACTTAAAAAAATTACGAGAGCTTCTAGAAGCAACAAAAAGGACGGAGAAAAAGGGAACGAGAAATAAGGTAAAAGTCAAAATGAATAAAAGTTAGGAAGTATTAAAATAAAGTAAAAAACAAGCCTGGAAAAGTTTTAAAGCATCGTATTGAAAAGAGAGAGAGAGAGAGAGAGAGAGAGAGAGAGAGAGAGAGAGAGAGAGAGCAGATAAAAGACTTTGAATTGAAAGTTTCTGCCTTGAATAAAATGTTATAAACATTAAAAGAAGTCTCTTCTAGTTTGTAAACGCGAAAAATAAAAGATAAAAATAAAGATGCAGAAACAATAGTATGAAAGGAAATTTCAAGTTGTCTCTTTCAATGATTTCAATGTTGAAGGATTTAAATCAGCATGATGAAATGCGTGATTCTTTGTCTATCAATAAACAAATCTTTTTCTCAAATTCAGTATCTGAATACTTTTCTAGTTGTCAAGTCCAGATTTTACCTCAACATTTTATTTCTTAAATAAAAACATAAAACCGAAAAATTACTGTGTCAATAATCATTAGTTATATCCCTTCTTAAAAAAGTGATAACTAGAAGAAGTGAAGCCTCTATAGATTTGGTCTGTGATTGGCTCTTGGACAAAAGGCGCGAGAATTTAAAATTAAATAAATGCATTTTTACTTGATAATTAGGTATTATTTATTAGAATATTTATTGGAATGAAAATGATTAAAGTGAAAAGTATTAAATAAATAATAATCAAATTAATGAGTTGCAGCTTAAAAAAATAAATAACATGTTTTAATTATTTGTTAAAGTGATGGTCAAAAGTAGAAAAGTATTTCAAAACATAATACGATTAGTTATTGAATTGCACGGTAAAATTCAAAATAATAAGCAATGTTTTAATCTAGAAGAATTAATTATGTTAATATTAAAATAAATTATGTCAATATTATGTTCAGATTTTATTCTTTATTTAATACTTCACGAAAAAAAAAATTCGAATAAGCTTATAGTTTCTAGCCTCAAAATTTTGTATTCGTTAAGAGTAAATGTACTACAGTATTATATCAATTATTAAAGATACATCAAAATTAAAAGAAAAAGATATCCGGCTTGTAAGGAATAAATTATTCTTTGCATATTTAAGAAAAAAAGTACATAAAGAGCATGGATTTGGCTAGTCCAAAATTAAAACAAAAAGATACGAACTCGAAAAATATTTTTTCGTCATACGTGTCCGTAAAATATGTACTTTACAAACTTATATCCGTAAAGTAAAATACAACTTTACAGCCTCAAAAAATAATGTTCGTTCCACGGCCGTTGCATTTTACGGACCGAAAACTACTATTGAACCGCTACAGTTCATAAAAGATCTGACATATGCACTCACGTCTAACGTTAGAATTCAAATTCAAATTTGTATTGAAATCAAGGTCCGTATCTTCGCCCGCGATGCGCTGCGGAATTGGTCCATTAATAATAGGACTCGACCATTGTGCGGGCTGTTGCTTTATACCCACAGGGTACGGGTATGTTGAAGATGTTTGTTGCCACGGGTTAGGATAGGGACTGACGTTGTTTGTCAGCCATTGTTGTGGTTGTTGATTAACAACTGAAACTAAAAGAATGATTATTCAAGAATAGGATACAAATATTGTATATCTTGGGTGTTGAAAATATATGATTTTCTCTGATTTTTGTTTCGCAAATATAAGTTTGTTTAAGAAAGTTTAAAAATCGTTTAAAACATGCAGTTTTTTACCTCCTGAATATGGGTAGATGGGTTGTCCATATTGGTAGGGTTGTGGATACGAATATTGTCCAAGACTGAGGTTCAATTGCAATACCTGTTGACAAGTTAAAAAAATTATTAATTTAATTATCGGACTTTGAACAATCAAATAGAATTAATTAAATTCGAAAGCAATAAAGATTGACTCAATAATCCAATATTCACGCTAATACCAAATAAATGATTCCACAAACGAACTTTTACTTCTACAAGATAAGACTTTCACGTGGGTAAATTATTAAAAAAACATTTTCCACTTGTGGCTGTATAACCAGTCCCTAATAAAACTTAGAACCCTTGGAACTCTGCGAAATTTCGTTATAAATTTGATTAAATTAATCCCAATTTATAGCGCACTCCATTCCATTCACATCGGTCGCTCTTTTTTCTTCGTCCTTCCACGTCACGACCATAATTTTCGAGGGCTGCATTATTTATTTCTTCCCCGGGCGAGAGCGTCATAAGGATTTTCTGAGAAACGCGTCTAAATCTACGTCTCCTTTGTTCTTCCCTCCTCTCTCTTTTTTCCGCACCCCTGCGCCCAAGCTCTCACATTCGATCACACGCGGCGAGTCCCTTCGGTGTATTTCTCATCCACTGTAAAGTGTCCCCTGGATATTGGCTAACGCCTCGCCTTTCTTCTCGCCTTTTTTTCCACTCATGCCAGAATGATAAGAGACAGAGAGGCATTTGGTTGTTTGGCGAGCGGAAGTATCTGATTGGTTAGTGAAGAAGAAGACAGGGAAGCTTTCGCTCTTGAAACTTGATGCGTAGGTAGTTTTTTTGTGCGTCTTCATTTTGTTTCTTTGTGAGAGTATAGGCGTATTTGCGCCAGATGATATAATGCTAATTTATTCACTCTGTTATCAACAGGAGCTAATCGCCTAAAGTAACCTCTTTCCTGTTATTATTAATATATCCGATAAATCGTGCGGTACAAAAGATTATTTTTTTACGGTTTTCTTTTTGCTTCTTTCCACTATTTCTTTTCTCTTTTCTTCTAATCCGACTTTTAGATTAAAAGCTTTATATAGTCGTTAATGGCGTCTTAAACCTTCTTCAAACAAATTTTGCGAGAAATGAAACATAAAATGAACTTATGTCGTAATCTTCTTTCAACCTTATAAATATATACCAAGTTCTCCTTGCATTGTCAAATTCACAACGAACGCACTCAGCGAATTTTCAAAAGTGGCTGTCGAGCGGGTCAAACTTTATTCAATACATAAACTCGTCGATTCGCGCATTTTATCGAAACGGACAGAAATGATCAATTTTCATCAATGAGTTTCAAATTCATATGGCTTATGTAGAAGCATAATGGTATTCCATGTTCATTTATTCCCTTATTCAGTAAATTAAAGCGGTAGTGATTAGTATTCTTCGAACTGGATCGTAATAAAACATTATGGCTGTATGATATCCATACTTTTTCCATATTAATTGCTGCAATCAATAGTCTATTCTTGTCTGGAAAGCGAATTCTTCCATCCTAATTACCGAGCAAAGTACTAGCTTTCTTAAACGCAAAGGCAATCGCTAACAAGTGCTTTTCCCTATTCCCTATTCTCAAAACTCGAGCGGGAATATTATTCGACTCGTGGCGATCGTCTGGTCGAAATAATCGCTGAGACTCTGAATTTCCGGCAATGGGGCTCTGAGTATTAAAAAATATCGCTTTCATTCGCTTTCATTGAGCTCTCTCTGTCTTTCTCTTTCGCCCGCACTTCAGATAGAGGGCAAAGGGGACGAGGGAAGAAAGAAAGCGTCCGGAGAGAGAGAAAAAAATACAATGAAAGAGAAACAGAGAGAGAGAGAGAGAATTTTTAAGATATGCTGAAAAATGTAGATCGATAGCCGCCCCGCGTCTTGGGCATCTCGCCCACTCGGCTCCTTTCTGCCTTAAATTCTTTTTAACCGAGGGGCGGAACAAGTGGAAGAACGAACGAAAGGAAGAAAGAAAGAAAGGGAGCGCACAGCTTCCGTTTCCTTAATTTTTCATTAAAATTAAACTCGGAAACACGCATCTCTCTACGCATCCCCTCGCGAAGGCACACACACACATATATATATATATATACACACAACGATGAAAAATCCCAGCCGCGCGCCCTCGTGAAATCATTACTCAGAGCCGAGCGAAATCTCATCTCTTCGAAGAGGGCCGGGCTATTTTTCTACCTGTCTTAGCGTATTGTGCGGGCTGGAAAATTGCGTTTGAATTGCTTTTTTGAATTCTTTTGCAGGGACGCTGATTTCGGCAAGTCGCGAAGAGATTCGCCTGAAAAATGATGGCGCGAGGGGACGGTGCATTTCTCGCGAACGGCGGTGAGAGAGTGGGGCTACGTTAGGAGAATAATAGAATTCGATTGTTAGAGAATTTTTGAAAGATAAAATGATGTTGCACAAAGAGCATGTTTGAAATGCGTTGAGAATTGAGGAAGATCAAACCGTAATATGGACTTAGATGGGTTCCCTTTGCCTTCCTTTATCTATAAGAATGTAGTAAGACGACACTTTCTCTCTTATGTACACCCACTTTAGAAATAAAGGAATATATTCTTGCCGTGTTATATCTGAAAATCTAACGAAAATAGATTTATTTTTTGTAGAAATACTGTTGGATATGGGTTACCTTTATCACAGTAGCCAAGCTTTTTGTTAAGTTATTATTCTCTTATTTTTAAATTTAAATAATTAAGATACACTTGCTTGTTTTTTAATATTAAAAAAAGTGTGAAATTAAAAAGGTTAAAAAAATTACAAAGAGTCTCATAATATCACAATGTATTGAACGATATTTTGCTAATGAAGTAACACTTTGGTCCTCTATTGCTAATTGACACTCATAGTTAAAAAATAAATTGCTACGAAAGCTTAAGAAACATATTTTACGTTTATATGATTCTATCCCTAACCAATCAACTGAACCTATAATACTAAAAAAGACATTTTATCGCAACCATTAAACTAGATATTTCTCGGAGATGAAGTTCTAACCGAAAATATACGTACGTTATAAAAAAAATATTATCATCTTATATCCTTCAACAAAAAATATCAATCAAAATCACAATGCTCCATTGTCAGGAAAATAACAGTGAAAGCACTACGGTACCGAGAAAAATTGTCAATTTTTCTGAAAAATTGATCGTCGCCAACCTCACAACCGTTATTATTATACAGAGAAGAGAAAAAAACTTAAATTAATTTTTACCGAGGTATATACACCGATGGAGGGAGAAAAATCGAGCGTCTCCGTGCGAAATTGACGTATTTTCCTGCTACACACACGCGGGCCGGCGAGATGAAACTGTCAGCGCGCGCTTGTATGTTGTTGATAAATAGGCTGTCCTGAATTTTCGAAACGGTTAAAGGAGCGCGCAAGCGCCTAATTGAAATTTGAAATCCACTTGCTGCCTCGACGCCAAGCCGAGGAAAATGCAGTCTGGCGTTGAGTGCGCGCGAGTTTGGAGAGAAGTTTTGGCGTGAAATGATCTAGGTAGTGAGATTAAGCTGATGGCGCACGTTTTTTGGAATAAAATTTTCTCGCAGTAGAGCCGTTATAGAATGGGTAAATCTTCGTTGCTGGGTATAGAAACGCCAGTATGAAATTTAAAGGAAAAAAGGTAGATGGAAAAGGCTCGATGAAAAGGTAGGTTTAAGTGTATTTGAAATAGACGGAGATGAGCAGCACGTCAAGTCGACGTTTATGTTAGGAAAGAATTTCAATTAATTTTTCTTTGACTTAAGATCACTATAGCTTTCTCGCAATCGTAATTTTTTTCTAAGATTTCCCTTTCTACGATTGATTCTTTAACCCTTTACGGCGCGGTAGTAAGTATACTTACTACCTAACCTAAATCGGGATTTTGTGTATATAGCGCTTAAAATTAAAGTTTTACATGGGGTTTTTTGCTTTTTTTAGCTGTCTGAGATGTCAATAAACATGTACCAATACAAAATTATACTTTTGTATTGCCATTTTTTTTATAATAAACAAGAAGGGCAAGAAAATGGCAATTTTTTCATTAAAAAATCGGCTTTGAAATTGCTGTTATACTTAGAATCATCAAAATGTATTTCTAGGAGGTTTTTGGGGTCGCTAATTACGAATCTGAAGTTAAAATTTGAAAACCTTTATTCGAATTATGCCTCAAGAGATTACGAATGTATTCAAATTCTGACTTTAGTTGTCATTAGCGACTATACAGAAACCACCGTGTGACAATGTTGACATAAAAAACATAGTAAAAAAATTTAGCCTATCGATGAGTCCGTCATATTAGACCCGCCATCTTGGACTTGAAAATTTTCAATTTTCGTCTTCGGATTCGTGATCAGCGACCCAAAAAAACCCCCAAGTAACAATTTTGGCCAAAAAATATCGTTTTAAAAAATGTGCGCCGCAAAGGGTTAAACGAATTGCAATATCTTAATATTAAAAAGAAATTAAAAACACATTACATTTTTCCCCTAAATACAAACCGGATTCTGCAACAAGAGCGCGCAGCGACATCGCATCATGGCAAAAACAGCCGAAATAACTTGCCTCGCGCAACTCTCGCGCGCTCCCCACGGGTTAATTACGAGAATTTTCGCGTTTCGAAACTTTTACCCTTTCTCTCTCCCGCTCTCGCCGTTATTACAAAAGGTTCGCAACGCGAGAGCTCGCGCGCGGCACTCGACCTACACCGGCACTGTACCGTGCCCCGCGCGCGCGTCGTCGGCACACATTTCAACCAGGCGCGCCGCATCGATTCTCGACGTTTAAATTTCGTCCGGACGAATCGAATTAGCCGCGCGTAAATTTGATCCACCCCTCCCTCGCCTTCCTGAAAGTTTTCTCTATGAGGAGGAGGAGGTGGTGTATGAAAGGCGTCAAGGCGAGGTTGTGGAGTGAGGATGGATTCGGTGGCGAGGGTATATTCTGGGCGCGCGGCGCGAGTATTATTATTATTATTATTGCGATCATCGGGACTGCGGAATTGGTTAACCTGGTGTAAGGGGGACAAGCAACAAGATTTATCGGTGAGATGGAAGTGTTTTTAAAGTGGAAAGGAGAAATATGGACGAAAGTGTGAAATTATTAAATAGCGATATAATAATTTTATTAAGTTGAGTTTTGGAAAAAGACTTCATTTCAACTGACGCTTTCATAAGTATTTCACTACGTCTAGCATTTAATTTGACAGCTCTTTTCACGCGCTTATTTCGTTCTTGTATTATGCTTGAAATGTATTGGCATAGCTGTTCTGAAATTTCCCAAACACGTCTTCAGAAAAATTTGATGCATTTTAAAAGAATTCGTATCCTTCAAATGAATTTATGTGTTTAAGATTTAGATATGCAAGTTTTTATTTTTATTGTAAATATTATTAAATTTGAAAAATTTTGTTAATACATGTGTAAAAAGTGTATGTAAATTAATGCGAAAGTGAATTCGTTATTGCACTTTTTCATTGATAACGACTACTTATCATTTCAGTACTAGATAAAATTATTATATCTTTGAATGATCTCGATAACATATAGATATTACGAAAATTCTTACGGTCGATAATTAAGCATTGAATGAAGATTTATATTTCTTTGGGCCAATAAATTAATAAAGGAATTTAATATTGCAACTTTTATTAGTAATAAAGTTCAAGTTAAATTATCTTTTATAAGATCGATAGAAAGAGATCCAATTACATAATTCTTTTATAAATTTCATTATAGTTTATAAATATATTATGTTGTTGGAGCATATAAAATTAAAAATGTCATCGTTATTGAATACATTTTAAAATATGATTTAATGTTTTCTATAATAAAATTTATTTATATCTATAATCGACAAGATGATTTATTTATTACGCTTCTTAAAGTCAGCAAATATAAATAAAATTTTAAAGTAGCAAATACATAAATAACTATGAGTAAAACTTGTCTTATATCCATTTTCATCGGATAATGTTACCTGTTACTTTGTAGATTGGCAATACATTTTCTGTTACATTAATATATTCTCTGCTTAAAAAGCATTCTAAGTACAATGCAATTTCACCACATTGTCTTCTTCAGATATACATTCTTCATTCTAATAGTAAATATCATAAGCTACACTGACAAAAATAGTCTATGAAAAATTATTAAATTATCTAGGAAAATTTACTATGTTGTATGGGAACAAGGTGACAGACTTGAATTGTTTTAAATTTTACAATGTTTTCTATCAAATTTTACAATACTGGAAAGTAAAGTGGAAATCCATCACGAAAAAAAAATCTGCAGTGATCGGGAATCGAACCCTAGTCCCCTGGGCCAGAAGCCGCGCTCTTTATACTCGCTGCGCCAATTAACGTGTTCTTACGGGTATGGTGTTTCGACTCGTGTATATCTGGTACAGCTTGAGGTTATGTTGACTCGCCGACTACAGCCATTAGCAGACGACAACTCAATTTTTACTATGTTGGCTTGTAAAAATTCTTATACCTTCTTGTAAAAATTCTTATATCTTCTGTCAATTATTAAAATGTCTGAAATTTACGATGTAGTATAGTAAAATTTATGATAAATTTTGGCAAAAATTACACAAAATATGTACTAAAAATTACTTTATATCGTATTAATCTTTCACTCTCAAACTTTTTACTATGTTACCTTAGTAAATTTTATAGCCATTTCTATTAATTTTTCATCAATGTTATATTAATAATTACTAAAAGTATACTAAATAGGCTCAGAATACAAGTCTGTCACCCCATTACTAGCGAACATAGTAATTTTTCAACAAACATTTTTCTCCGTGTACATTTGATTAAATTTCTCATGAATTACTATTCATTATCATTAATGATTTAGTTTATTAAGAACTTTTTCACTTCCTACAATAAATTTGGTCACTTATACCGTCCCTTTAAATTCTCTGAAAAGTACCAACCTCGAATCCTTTTTCGAAAATCTCCAACAAAACAAACGTATATCTTTCCACCCTCTCAGTAGTGCGTGTACAACGAAACTTACCACATCACTCGCCATCTCTCTTCCTGCCCCTTCGATAAAACTGCGGAAACCGCCAGCGGTAACGCGAATAAGTAATGAATTTCAAATGGCAGCGATTTATGTTTAATGAAAGACGTATCAGGTGCGCTCTCTCTCCCTTTCCTTCTTCGCTATCTCTCACCGCATTCCTCCTACAGAGCCACCGAAGTCCAGTCGATAATCGAGCTAACCCAATTCTTACTTCGCGGCCCGATGCGATGTTATAGATAGTCCGGTGTGCTCGTGCCCGCTCGCTCGCTCCCTCGCTCGCCCCGTGTCATCGATCTGACCGAGTGAAAGAGAGCGAGAGAGAGAGAGAAGGGGATGCACTCTCGCCAATGACGCGCGCACGCGGCCCTTTGGCGCGAGCGATAATTTCAGTAATGGAGTGAGTGAGAGAGGAGGGGGGAGGGAGTCAAAGATGTGTGGGTGGAGCGTGTTCGTTACCGGAAACGAGCGAGCTGGATTTCGCGCCGGGTTGATTTTTTAATGGCCTTTGACGGTCTGATCTGTGATGATGGACGGCCTATTGTTGGGTACGTGCCGATACGATAGGATTTTTTTTTCTTTCAGGTATAATGGACAATAGTGTGATGGGTTTTGTGGGAGCGTGCATTGTGAAATTATATGTGTGGGCCCCTTCTCTCTAATAATAAATATTAACTCCAGTCTAGGGAAAATAGGTTTTGATAAAACGTTCCGAATCATTTTTTGGTATCTAAGAATGAAGTTCACTATCTTTAGCTTGATCGCATAGGCTCTTGTTAGCAATAAGCTTCTGCAATCAAAATCAGCAATTTTCTAACGAAAAATGCTAGCTTAAGGGGGTGCCATAGTCGTACCGTTACCGACCGAGAAATTCACACAGTTTCAAGCTAATTAAAAATAAAATACGTAAAATCACAAAAAAACAAGAGAACACTTCGCTGCGGTTTTGAACGTTCTATCACCTAGTAAAAGTTTGAAGTCGAAATATTAAGTGGTTTTTGCAAAAACTTTGAACAAAACAAAATTCGGTTTCGTTCAAAGTTTTTGCAAAAACCACTTAATATTTCGACTTCAAACTTTTACTAGGTGATAGAACGTTCAAAACCGCAGCGAAGTGTTCTCTTGTTTTTTTTGTGAATTTACGTATTTTATTTTTAATCAGCTTGAAACTGTGTGAATTGCTCGGTCGGTAATGGTAGGACTATGGAACCCCGTTAATAATTACTTATAACTTCTTTAATATTTATGCTGAATTTAAAAGTAGAAACAGGAACTTTAATTTGCTTTCTGTGTTGTATCAAAATGCTACCTCAGTCCAATATTATGGGCTATCAAAGTTAGTTATAAAAAAGCATGAAAAATTGACATTCCGTATAATTTTGAAATATTTGAAATCAAACAGAATGTAGTAAATTTTATTTATAATAATTTGATATTGTCACGAAACAAGAAAATATTATACAAGTACTGGAGTTTTACGTATGGAAATGAGTACAAAATGGAGCACCTTATTTGAGCACTTACTAAAGAGCTTGAATTTAATTATTGTTAATGTGAGATATTTTTCTTGTACTTCAATTGTTTCATCTAAGGTATAAAAAGATTGCATGCTCCAACAGCTTAGCAAAGAAACCTGTGTCAATTATTTTTTATGGACACCTATATTTCTTGAAATTATCTTTCATAATGGAAGTAATTGTCCAATCTCTAATAATTGATACAATTATATTGAACAGTGCATTTTAAATGAAAAATATTTTTAAAAGTGGGTTGTTTGGAATGTTTTTATACATTTCTTAAATATTAATAATAATTGTAACATAAATGTAAAAAAACATCATAGTTAACGCTATAAGTATTTATAATTTTGTAAATTCAATATATGCAGGAAGCTCAAAGTATAAAACACCACAAGTGCATTTCAGAAAGTGTATTAAAAGAAAACATTTCAAACAGTTTAAAAGTGATTTTACAACTTCTTTATCGACCTTATACTGTTCATAATAAAGTTCACGAGACTTGATATTTCACACGATTCTACTTTGACGGTAGCAAACCAGTTTGAAGTCACGGTAACGGTTACCGCTGGTACTTATCACACTTTAGTATCGAACTCAATTAAAAGTATTTTTTCAATCAAAGAGTTTTAAGTAGTAAAAGAAAATGAGTAAAATCAGCAAGGCTACTTTATACAATTATACTTTCATTCTTTTATTAGATGAGAAGCTAATTCTAAATGAAGAAAAACATATTTTTACGGTATTTCAAGTACATTTAACTATCTCAAATCAGAGATTGACATTTTTTTAATTTCAGTACAGCCTTTTAAAATATTAAACTCTAGCAAAAATGTTGATTAAGTTGCTCTAAAGAAAACAATAAACCTTACGCTATACATCCTTGAAAAAATTTTCAACATTTCTGAAATATTTAAACCTCAAATGAGAAATTTTCAAAACCCCGTTTCGCCGTTACTTTTCAAAAAATGTCTAATTAATCAACCCTCCTCTACACCAAGACTCGGAAAATTATTATTAAAAATATATATATCCACGAAAACATTCACAAACCCCTAAATCAGCGTTATACGCTTCTCCGCTCTCTCATCATCGTCCATCCTCAATTCATTACTCCTTCGGCGAACGCATCGCCTTTGCCACTCGCGCTTTATTACTCCTACTGCAGCAGCCGGTCTCGCATTAATTCGCAACGGAGAATACTGCGTATCGCAATATTCCGCGCGCGGGCCTCCGACGTGCATTCTTCGCTAATTAAATTCCTGCGCTTAGCGGGATTGCGGCTGTGCGCGCTCTGCCGGCCTTGTGTATCGATGGAAAACGCGCGCGCGCCTGGGTATATTGTATAATATCGCGTCTTCTTGCGCTGGCTCCTGTATTTTTCATTGTTTTCCCCGGGCTCTCCGAGCCGCGAAGTAATCGGGGATAGTTTTCTCTTCGTGGTCGTCGTATCGATGGGGTTTTTATTCGTTGGAAGGACGGTGGTTGGATGCATTGGTGTTTGATCAAGGGAGAGAGGGTTGCAGTGATTTTCTTCTCGATTTTTTTTATCGAATCCGATTGTAATAAACAAAATATGCTTTCATTCCAGGTATCATAGATCAAATTTATCAGAGTAATAAAACTTGCCGTCGACTTAGTTATCGGAATTAATTATTAGTTGTAATAAATTTCCTTAGTCGATTTCTCCACTTTTTAATTGCTACTTGATTAAATATGTAACTTTGCAATATGATGTAAATATTCAATCAAGTAATATAAGAGTTGAATTTACTATATTAACTTACTAAAAACGTAGAAAGTAGAATTGGACGCTAATTAAAAAATGTAATTATTTTATTCATTAGTTCCCATTGCATCAGCGCTTCAATCACGTGATTTAAAATTTGATATCCATCACTGATCATTCAATTGCAAAATTTTATGCAACGAGCGTTGTAAACTCAGTGGAGCTTTTAAATAAATTTTTTTAATTAAGCTCGCATATTTATCTTGTCATTATTTATTTTCAATTAAAAAGTTGCGATGCACGGACGCAACTAATAACGAACGCCTACAGCTGCACGTTTCACTTGCAAACGTTTATTAATTAAACGACGGAGTAATAAACCTCCAAAAAGCCTTTTCCGATACGGGACTGGCAATAATATTGGGAAAAAACATCCCGTTCATTAATCACGGAATCGAGCAAAAAATAATGCACATGTTTTATTGAAGTTTTATTAGCTTCATGGGTAACGAGAAATGAAATGCTTCGATCAATCAGAACTTGAGAAAACTTTGCAAATACACACACACAACTACACCGGCGCGCGTCTGCGTGCGAACGTGAGTAAACTGTTGTAGTTTAAAAAGCAGATTTTCGTATTAATATGCTGATACTGCGATCGAGGAATAAAAGAGCTAAAGACATAAACAGAAAGAAGCTAAAACCGATACAAACTCGGGGAATCTAAAATATCGCAGACCTGCAAAAAGAGGAAGCCAAGTTTTCGAATCGCCTTATTCCCCTCGGCGTTATAAAGCTCTCGCACAAAGGAAAAATAGGATATTTTTTGCTCTCCTACACTCCCTGAGCTGTATGTGTAGAGGAAAGAGAGAGAGAGAGAGAGACCTCGAGAAGCGAAATATAACTTTGGCGAGTATGACTTGCCTCCTCGCGCACAGTCGTAAAATAGGATAAGACGTGGGAAAAAAATTAGACAAATCGGAAAGAAGATATAAATATCGCATTGCACGACGTCTTTATTAGCTTCGTTTAATAGTTCAAACGCGGTTTGTAGAATTGCAAAGAGAATTTGAATATAAAGAGACATTTATGGTGATTATTTGTTTGTCAGTAGCTAAAGTCTATTCAATTATAAAGGGCATCGTTGTAAATTGCTTATTAACCAACGTTTGGCCATTCGACAAACCCATGAGCAAATAATCATTGTTGAAATAACATAAACAGAGTTTAATCTCTACATATCAGCTGTGTGTATTATATAAACACAATAGATACGCATTGTGCTTCGCATCCGCACTGTTGAAATTTAACATTGTTAGAGAACAGTTTATACGTTAATCTGCGTGAAAATTCAAAGCGTACAATGAGCAGATAATCAAGTTTCTTATCTAGATATTAAAATCTATTAAATAAACTCTAATATGTTTATTATTGAAAAAGTCTGAATAAAACATACTAACCACACGTATTACAATGTATAAACAACGAGTAAACAATTCCCACGAGATGCATTATATCAGAATAGCGATTTAAATCAGTCTTATAATGGCTTAATTTTGGATTTCGCCGCGCGCGAGTACTTGATAAAAGCGTAATCTGACGGATGAGGGATTATTGGTGCTTTCGATGTTCTGACTTTCGCGCGCATGATTTATATATTACGACGCCACAGCCCGTGTGGGCGAAGTCAGTCGAGTGGGTAAATTCAGCCTCGAGTTATATACGCGTTGCTCTTCGCGCCCGTCTTAATTTTAATCCCCGCATGCAGTGCGGAATCACGCGGGTTGCGTAAACACTTTTATTTAGATAGAGTGGGGACTGGCGGGAAAGCGCGGAGAGATTTCTTTTTCGCGTTCGCTTGACGCTTTGATTGAAATTGAGGTGGTTTCTTTTTCGTGAGTTAAATTTATAACTAAGTTGATTAATTTGGAATGATAATATGCATTTTTTGTGTACAGTTTTTATTTATCTTTACTATATAACTGTAATCTGTCTATTTGAGCAACAGAAAATGTTACGCGAGTTTTATAGAATTGTTTCTTAAATATCACACCAGCAATTTTTCGTTATATAAATAACAGATTTTATTACATAAATAGTATATACCGCAAATCATTGATGCGATCTTAAATTGCTTACTTTCAATGTATACATTGTTTTTTTTACTCCGAATTTTTCGTTTTAAATTCTAAAAATCAGCAGGAAAAATAAACATTCAGTTGAATAAATTACACAAATCCATGCAATCCCAAAATATACTCCATTTTAATCCTCATTCAATACGAAAATTTAGCCCCAAAATTATGTAACACTTATAAGTCCAAAGCATACGACAAAATTCGACATCTCACCCACCATGCCAAAGTTTCTACCAACCCTCAACCAACTCGCTCCGTCACATCCACCCCCGAACCATAAAATTCCGCGCACCCACAGGCGAAATTGAATTCCCGCGCGCCTGCGAGCCAAGTAGTACATACCCGCGTGTGTGCGTACGCGTATACAATATACGTACCGAAACGAGCAGCAGCTGCAGCAGAAGCGACGGCAGTGGCAGCTGAGGTGCCAGACTGGCTGTATTAGTAGTGGCGGCCATTCTCTCGTCTCCTTCTTGCGGTTCCGTGACACCTATAGCGCGCGAGACCGCGCGAGTGTGCCTCTTTTAAGACCTCCCACGTTGCGCGGAACTTCGTAGTGGGATGGAAGAAAAAGTAGAAGAACAGTCGTACTGCTGACGTGTGTGTGTGTGTGTGCGGAGTGTAATATACGTACGCGAAGCGTACACAGAGTTAAACTAGAATACAAATACTAATAAGCTCGCTCGTGTGTGTGTATGTATGCATACGCGTGCTGACAAACATGCTACGTGTGTGCTAACCACAGACGTATACAACCACGCAAATACCCCATATGCTACGCGACAAATGTACGGGGACCCGTATGTGTGAGTGACGCAGAACAGAGTAAGAGAGAGAGAGAGAGAGAGAGAGAGAGAGAGAGAGAGAGAGAGCGAGAAAGAGAGAGAGAGAGAAGTTTCGCTCGGACTAATAGGAAGTATGTAATTGGCCGTCGCGGGCTTTTCGCGCTAATCGCGTGCGACTGTGCGCACGCGCGTGTGTGTATCGACGCGTGGGTTCCCTTCGAGCGCTGCCCGATAAGCTTTCATTATTAATTGGAACCGAGAGCAGGATGTATATGTAGAGAGAGAGAGAGAGAGAGAGAGAGAGAGAGAGAGAACGTTGAGAGCCGTACTGAAAAACTGGTAGCACGAGAGAGTAAAGGAAAAAGGGAGGGAGAGAAAGAGAGAGAGATTGACGTGAACCAAACGAGTTGGAAGAGGGGCGGGCGAGACGCGGAAGGAATATAAAGCGAAGGACTTATCTGAAATGCATGACGACGGAGGAGAGGAAACCCGGGGACGAAAGGAGACGGAGATATTGAATTCTTTTATTGCGTATAGCATTCGGTAATGAGTCTGGTTGTTTTTGCGCCCTTCCCCCTCACTGAACGTGACGACAATTAGGATTTCGCTCGGCGACGAGCTCTGTATGCGCGCGTGCTCGAGGGTATAGCTGCTATATAAGTACGGAAGGTTTACGGCGCGTTGTGTCGTAGGTTTCTCAGATTTTTGTGTAGATGGTAGGATTGGAAGGCTGATGGGTTAGTAGTAGATGTTGATTTTATTTTGTAAGACTTATTTATGAACGTTTACTTTTTATCAAAGTCCTTATATATTTACTTTAAAAAATTTACAAATACTGTGATAATTAATGATGAATAAACATTTTTTTTCTAGAAGAACCTAATAATAATACCATGTCAACAACAACTTTTTATTCCTCCACGAATACACACTGCGTGGTTCTCGATTAACCGATATATTTCCACCCCCGTTTTCTCTCCATCGAATTCATTATTACCTGTCACGAAAGAACCGTTACTCTCTCCGCTTCCCTAAACACAGTAATAAAGCAAACCGATAAAATGGACGAAAAAATATCTGTATTCAGAAAGAACGAGAGCAAGAGAGAACCGCAAGGGCCGCAGGCGCGCTTTTTGCCAATATCAAAAGCAGAGTCGCCGCCGCTTGTCCGAGTAATTTATTAATTAAATCACCCTGATTGACCAATTGCATTACTCCCACTCTCCCTTCCTCTACGTTATGAAGTTATGCGCGCGCGTATACTATTCCGATAATTGAAAGTGTTTTTACCGGCGCGCTTATCCGCGCGCAGCAACAATCGCGCGCCTCGCTTATTACGCAGATCAATATATACGCAGTGACGGCTACAGTCGGGTTGGGCTCTTCTTTTCCTCCTTTTGCCGACTTGGCGCTCGATTAAGTATATATGGCGCGCAATTAGCCGGCGCATGATTGGAAAAAGTCCGGTGCCGTCGCGTCGTGGTGACTGACTTTATTTTCGCTTTGCTGTGCGAGGGAGGCGACGTGTGCGAGATCGAAGGTCTACTGGCATCTACTCGAGCGCCGGTTTTCTATGTAGATATGGCTCGTGTTTTGTTTGTTAGTTTAAAAAGTTCGGTGTGTTGAAAGGTGCTGATGGGGTCTAGGTTTTTAGGGGACACATACTTAGAAGATATTTTAATTTTTGAATAACCTTATTACTTATTGTAATTTTATGGTTGGAAAATTTGGCTTCTTCTTAACGTCAAAAGTAAGCGTTTTTAGACCACAAATTAATTCATGAATAATCATCTTAAATCTACTTGAGGTTACTAAAGTATTCTTAGCAATATCTCCTTTATTTATTACTCAAATACCGTTGTTTATCATGTCATATTTACTCTATTTACTTATTTATATTTTAAGAATAAAAGACAAGCAATTATTCGTGGCAATAATTACACAAATAGCTGTTATATAATAAAGTAAATGGTTATAAGGTAAGAATCGATAAAGACAAGGTTGTATATAGCATTCCACTTTTAAAACATAAATAAAAAAATGAATAAATCAATTTATTAATAAAGTATCAGCATTTTTTAGTTTTTTATTACTATTGTGTACCTTTTTATTTTCTAGATGTTTTATATTGGAAAATTGGTTATTATAGCTTTTAAAATATTATAACACTCAATCAATTTTTACAAGATGATATTGCAATAAAATTTAAACAAACAAAACTGCTTTAAGAATACTCTCTTGAAGCACTTATTAAATATTCACTCAACCTTCATGTATGATGATAGATTGTGATATTTGTGAAATTTTACCCTTTATAAGCGGCTGTGACTGTATCTTGACTAATTTTTATTTATTTGCTCTGTATAAATTATCATGTTATTAGCGCGACTCGTATGTATATGATTTATTATCACTATCAACAAGAGTTAACACATTTTGTATTTTTTTGGTATTGCCCAAAAATAAACTAATAAATATAAATATATAAATAAAACCTAATTTTGTAAAGTACATTACTTTAAAACAGGCGAAGCCTGGGTAAAACGTAATTGTTATGTAAGAGATTACACAAAATAAAGCTATAATGTAATAAAAAAAATTAAATGAAAATAAGTTATATATTATATTGAAATCTAAATTTAAATATAGCCGTTAACTTTAGTGAAACGTTAAAAAAGAGCCGAGAATTCAATTTTTATCGATTATTCTCCACCATCTTACGCGAGAGTAAAAATGGCTTTTAGTTGATGTTGCTCTCTATCTATGAATAAAATTTATTTAGAACTTTTTATAGAAATATTTGAGAAAAAGTGGTTTTATTTTGCCGGAACTCCTCCTACCCTTTTCTACAATGTGCTACATATAGAACAACTTAAAGATTTATTACCATCGTCATATACTATCCATCACCGGCCATTTGCCATCTTCCCCGCCCTGATATGAAATATTTTTCAATCAAAGCACAATCAGCAATAGAATAAATTACAGCTCCCTAAAGCCATATACGCAGGCTTCCCTTCCTGCATCAGCATAATTTTAATTCATGGCCAAACCTCCCTAAAATGAAGCCCATTCTTGCGAGTGTCATCGGACTCTGTTTCTCCGGATTTCAAGGCTGATGTTCCGGCAGAAGAAAGAACCGTCAATTATAATAACCGCGTGGAAGCTCTCGACTCTCGGGAAGGGAGAGAAATGAGCTGAGATGGAAGGGAAAAGGAAAGGCAGAGAGAGACCAGGGCATAATATATTCTTTGACGCGGTGAGAAGTTAACCGTGCGTGTCCACTTTCTTCACGGCGCGTTTGATTCTTTGTGTCGTCGCGCGCGTGCTCAACGCATTTTTCCTTATTCCTCTCTTCTCCCTCTTACCCTCTTCCATCTCTCAAAGGAAAACGTCCGAGCGCCCGTTCTTTGGGACAAAGAAGGCGGAAAATTTTCGGTGGTTAAATTTCTCCGTCCAGCTCGCTTTTTAATTGGTTCGCAAAGTTATTTTTTTATACGGCTATGGCTTTGTCGTCGTTGCTGCAAAATTTGCTCCCCCTTTGCGAACGCAATTCTAGTAACTGCACGGAATAATCATGGAAATTAAATGTTTTTTGGATTTTGGGTACGCTAATGCTAAGCTGCTTTGCACAGTTATAGAAATTAAAGCGAATTTCTTTTCAACGGCACGTACGAGGAATTCGAGTTCTGTTTTCTCTTTTCTCGGATGGGTATCCGAATAATTAAAGCGAACGTTTTGCTTATATAATTTTCGTTAAGATTATTAGATTTTTTACGGTATTCTACTTCGAACTGAAAATGGATTTTGTTATTTGTGATTCTGATAATTATTAATATAAATAATCTTTTTTTTTACATAACAAAGATAATGTTTTTAAAATATATATCATAACGAAATTACTAATGATAATTTTTTTTTGTTATAGATGCTTCAGAAGTTGGTTGCTATTTGTCGTAAATTTTGGACGACCCAACAGGTAAGCTAAATTTATCTATTGTTACAAATTTCTTTCAGGTTGTATTCTTGTTCAACTTTAAAATTATTTTTCGTTAAAATAAACGAGTACAAGTATTCTAAAATTTCAATATAGATTTTACTTTATTCTTCATCTTTACCTTTGTCGCATAGACGTATACGTATTATTCTGAATAAACTTGTACCTTCACAGAGCAGGAAATAGTATTGTAAATTGAATTGAAGTTGAACCGAACTTATTTGAAGTTTCTCCGTGCATTGTATTTACATGTACAACAATATTGCTTGATAAAGTTACGATACAGTTACATCTCCCAAGTTTTAAGGTGAATACGAAACTACCCACAGCTTTCGAAGTTGATACTTTTACCTCGAAGCAAGTTACTAAAATGTAATTAGATACGTTATCAATTAGAAGTCTTCAGTCTGCTAACTGCGTTGTAAGTGAGAACAGCTACCTATTGCGTACAGCTCAAGGTAAGTATTTTGTTTCAAACAGCCACCTCGAATTATTCAAACTGTACAGTTAATTAATTGCTCGAACCGCATTTGATTACTCATAAGAACAACGTGTTAGCAAATGATTAATAATAATAAGCTCCCGTATACCTGATAGACGCTCAACCGACAAAGCATAAATTACTTATAACCTTAAATCGCATATAATCCCCTGCCGATCCCCATCACCCACATCATCATTATTACCCTTCCCCTAAGATTTAAAATAAACAAACTTTTCGGCAAACCCCCTGCGTCAAATTCGCGCGGATTACCAGGCGCCTCGTGTGTTTATCCACGAGCTCGCTGATAGAGAGACACGCGCTTATTGTTTTCGGCTCTTGTGTTAATATTGAAACGGACACATTGCGTCAGGATGGATTTTCTAATGGGTACGGGATTTTAAGGGCTTTGCTGCTGTTGACTCGCCTAAGTGCTCCTCATCGACGCGATCGCGCATTGCGAGATAATTTAAGAGCAGAGGGATGAGGGAGAATTCGACGACTGGTGGCGGAGAGCTTAGGTCGTCCATTAAAACTCGCGGAATTTGCGTATTTATCCGCGAAACTTGATCGGGAAGCTATTGTGGCGATGTGCGCGAACGGCGATTGCAATGGCTTTTAAGGACGTTCTCCGGGTCGAAACAGCAATTTTAGTTTTTATATTTTTATATAATGTTTTATTAATTTGATAATCCAAGAGTAAGTACATGTAAGAAATATATACTTGAAAGAACATAAGACAATTTTTTTTAGACAAATTCAGGCAATAGTCACTATGGTATTGTTACAATTAAAGACAAAAACTTCAATAAGTTCTTTAAATTTTTTTATTTTTTATCCGATCTTAACGAAATCGAGCTTATTTTGTTCGTTAAGAAATTTCAGGGACAGTATCGATGGGAAAATTTATGATACGAATTACCAGTAAGGCGCAATATCAATTTATTTAAGAAAAGCAAGTCAAGTTTTCATCAAAACTTTCTTAAACAAATTGATATTGCGCCGTACTGGTAACTCGTATCATAAATTTTCCCATCGATACTCCCCCTGAAATTTCTTAACGAACAAAATAAGCTTTATTTCGTTAAGATCGGATAAAAAATAAAAAAATTTAAAGAACTTATTAAAGTTTTTGTCTTTAATTGTAACAATACCATAGTGACTATTACCTGAATTTGTCTTTAAAAATTGTCTTATGTTCTTTCAAGTATATATTTGTTACATGTACTTACTCTTGGATTATCAAATTAATAAAACATTATATAAAAATATAAAAACTAAAATTGCTGTTTCGACCCGGAGAACGTCCTTAAAATGGTATTAGCGGATTCAGGTGGATTTTTATGATATTTGGCGAGGTTCTGGAACGGTTTAGTGAGAATCTTGCAGGGCTTGAAAGTTTGAGAAACAAAATATTCATGATGTAGTTTTGCATGCAGAAACGTTGGGTGTTGTACAAAGTAATGAACAGACTTTTAGAGTATTATGGCATTTCGTTGTTGATGTTAAATATCACGAATGACAGCTTACAATATCGATATTTACAAGATTCGCGAAATGTGGAGGTGAAGTTATTTTTTAGAATGAAATATCAATACTATATAAGGGAAAAAATCGAAAGATTGACCGGGCGTAATTAGTGATTATTAAAAGCTCCGGGAGTTTGAATCCGTAAATTGATTCCTCAGTTTACCATCGAACTTTTCAATAAAGTAATCCGCCGAAGTTTGAAATTTTAATTTAAAAGGTTTTCCCCAACTGTGGGACTTCAACTAATTAATTCTGAACTTGGAGGGCGAAGCTGACTTCTATGCGCTGAATCAATGGAGGTTTATCGAAAAGTGAGAATCAAGGTTAGTTGTTTTAATGATTGAACATGTAAAATGTTAAATTTGTTTGTCAATTCATTGTTAATGGCGATTTTATTCGAGTATCTTATCGATTGCTTACGTAGAATACATGCATCATAATCTCCTTTAAAAGTTTTGACGCATTAAGTCGATTTCCCGTTCAATTAATCGAATTTTGAAGTTTCAAGAGGACACTTCATTAACAAATTGCACTAGTCCACTCAAGAACTTTTAAGTATACCTTTGCGCTGTTCCCATCAGTAATATTCCGTTAATTTAGCAAAATAATTAAAACACAATCTCGAACCATAATTCATAGTGCATTTTATAATTGAGCGGATTGTATTTTTTGAAAAATATCAGCAAAATAATGTACCATCAATACCGAAATTCCGGATATAAAATATATTCATCACAGCAGAATGAAAGACTGAATTAATGTATAGATGATTGCAATCCATAGCTCAAATATACGATTTTCAAAGTACGCATGTAAAAGGAAAGAAAAAAAAGGAAGCAAACAAGCGCGCGCAGGGGTAGCATCACAAACGATGCAAATAAATCGAAGGAAAATATCTCCGACGAAAAATATTCCCCAGCCACGCGATCCTCTCGATTCTCCGACCCCCTTTCCCCTCCTCCCCCAACGCACATGACATTTTCATAGAGAGCTCGAGCGCTACGACTCGTCGTCGTCCGCGGAATTGAATGAAAGCTCATCGACGTTGAATCCACGCGAATTCGATATCTCGCGTTTCTTCTTTGCGTGCAAAATGGATTTGCCGTACGCGCGCTCGCACGGAGATCATGGATTTCCATGTAATCGAATGATAAAGTCCTCTCTCTCTCACTCACTCTCTCTCTCTCTCTCTCTCTCTCTCTCTCTCTCTCTCTCTCGCAATTTCGTCTAATTGGACTTTGTACCGAACGATCGAGGTACGAGCTCGAGGGTAGATATATGTATATGCAGGTAGGATTTACGAGTTAGTTATGGTCGAGGGGACGGAGTTTTTCGAGAGGAAGGATGCGTATTTGCGTTTTTGATTGAATGGGGACGGGGAGCATTGAGGTGGCAATGAGTGGCTGATGAATCGAACCTTTTTAAAAGAGATGGCAGGGATTTTTTCGTGCTCGCTGGTGTGTGAGTGCGAATAGGACGAATTTTAAAAATTTTAAACGGTAATTCAGTAGAGAAAATAGAGGATTGGACCTCCTTTTCTGATCACAGTGAGAGAATGAAATTTAAGTGTAGATTTTCATTAAAAGAACTGGTTTTTAAGTTTTAATAGTAAAAGTATATTATTAGAGGTACGCTTTTAAAGATTGTTGATAAATATATTTTAGTGCTTTGACGAAGGACTGCAAAATCGATGCTACTCTTCAGCTTCTTGCCTTCAATATTTTTCTGACAAACACATGAATACGTGAAATTATTAGAATATATGTTCTTAAAACTTATTTATTGTCCGCTAAAATAAGGTTATAACGATTTTATATGCAGCTGAAAGTAGATCAAAGTAAAAAGTATGTAAGTATTTCTTTGTGCAGCTAAATGGCTATGCGCCATGTAAACAAGTTTTACGAGAAAAATGAAATTACTGCGTCAATAACGTAAAAATTTCCAAACAGATGTTTATGATCATTACATTCCTCATGGCCCGTAGAAAGGGCAACTGCATGAAACTTCATAATAACTTTTATAAGAATCGAACGAATAACTGTCTTCGGCATTACAATAAAATATTCTTTTTGAATAAATTTATATAGTTATATATGTTGAAAATACATTGATTCAGCAGTATATTAATTACTGTGTAATGTAATATCACAATATTAATCTTTGATTGGACGATATCCATGCCACTGAACATGGAAATATAATAACGTCGATGTAATTATTACGATATTCTATATTACACATTTCATAATCTACTTTGATAATAGTTAATTAAAGTTTATCAATTTCATCCTCCATAATATGAACTTTATAATTTACAATAATTATATCAACTTCATTGATTTCTTTAATTCTTGCAATGGCTTTAATACTATACTGATAAATTAATATTGATATAATCAGCAATCAACGAGCGAAGACACCCTTTGACAAAATAATTCAATTACAATGAATCCAAACTATGCCATAAATTCACCCTACAATTGCATATAAATTAAAAACTTGAATTGAATTCAAATAAACTTTCAGCACCAACAAAACAATCACCGAAACACCGTAAAAAAAAACTTATAATATTCTCCTCAGCGCTACCCATAAAACCCTTAACCTCTCTGCCGTCCAATTTTCACGCTCCACCGTTGTCACCTTCTTCACTCGGCCGCGCGACCTCAAGATCCTTCCACCATGAGAGAGAAAAACGTCCCCGAAAGGGAGAGCAAAGGAAGCGAGGAAATTGGGGGCAAGAGCAAGGCCGTCGTCGCTCTCAGGACAGATAAGGCGGCGTGGGCGCTCGACTAAAATTATCCCTCGCCGCCCTGGTAGCTGCGCGTCGTCGAATCGCCGCGCGACCGCCTCCTGCACGCTCGACCGAACGGCTTTGCGGCCGAGTGAGCGGGTCCGAGGATCGGCTGGAGGGAAGGAGTGAAAGAGATGCGGTGAATGTGTGTTTGTGTGTTTATGTGTGTGGTTGGTAAATGGTCGTGTGTGTGGTTTTAGGTGGTGGATTTGTATGGAGGATTTTTTATGGTAGGGAAGGGAGATGGACAGAGTAGTTTTTGGCTTGTTTTCATTTTTTAAAATTTTTATATAATATAGAGTATAACGTTGACATTATTAATGTGGAAATAAATATGCTTGCCACTCAAAGTAAAGTATGCATTATTTCAGAGAAAGGCTCATGTATTTGATGAAAATACTTCTTATATGTTGTTTTGACTTCTTATTGATATTTGTATATAAATATATGTATATAAAACTAGCACCAAAATAGTTTTTCATATTTCAAATTTCAAAATACAAACCATGTCAACCTAACAAAATAAATTCCTTCAATAACTATTTCGATAACAATCTCGAACCCGCTGCATGTACTCCACGATGAAATTCCATAAAAAAAAATTCGTAACGCACTGCCGCACTGGCAATAACTCAAAACAGAGCTCCTCCCCCGTCTCCGAGTTATTAACTCGAAAACATCCCTTCCGGCCAAAGTTGCACTACACCACCAGTCATCGAATACACACCAGCGGCAGCCATCCAAGTTAGGCTTGAAAACACACACGCACGCATCCACGCATACGATCTCATCGCATCCGAAATCCAACCATATATAGCACATGATGGGCGCAACGTTCACTCCACCTCAAACTTCCACCCGTTCAAACCCACACGTATAACTATATAAACGTATAATTCTCGCGATCCCTCGCGCGGCCTGAACCAGATTTTCACGCTGATCGATAACGGCGGCCCGGCGTTCACTCTCGCGCGTGTGCATATATAATTGGGTCTTGGCTCTCGGCTCGCGAAACCTCAAAGCTCATCACGCGCGACGTGCGCGCATTTGGCATACACACGCGCCGATTGAGCTTCGCCAGCTCCAGCACGCCATTAACCGGCAGCAGCAGCAGGGGCCGCCTTTCGTAAACCGTATATATAAACGCGCACGCGCTTGAATATTCCATATGGTTCCACGGCGGCGGCAGCGGCGACCACTCGAAATAATGATCCGTAATGGCGTTAATGCCGGTGGGCCGGTTCTATAGGGGGTCATTTTAATTTCAGCGCCGAGGGTAGAGAGAGAGATGGTTTAGCGCTGTGCGCATCGTCACTGGAGCTGCTGCGCGGCGCTACCAAATTATTTACGAGGCGCGCAGTTGTTTGCGGTCCTCGTGGGTAGGGGAGAAATGGTTTTTTACGGTTGCTTTAGTAGTTTTCGGGGGGAGCTCGTTTGGCTGCTGTATAAGGGATGAGGGTGAGTGAAATTTGTTGATGAAATTCGTTGCTGTGCGCTGAGAGATTAAATAATAATGGGTCAATTAGGGACTGCTTGTTTTGAAGGAATGCTTCGTATTTTTTTATTAAAATGTATAATAAATGATTTGGATGCGGATTTATTATTAAAATTCTGCAGCACGCATCAGCTAATTTCTTTTTTATGTTTATGTCGTTATGATAAATTTCCTCCCACAATGTTAACATAGTTTTGTGGTAATGTTTATTAGGATATACGCTGAACGACGATCTTTTTTACCCAATAAGCTGACGAAATAATAAAAGAGACAGTATTACGAAGGAGTAGGTCCCTGCTCCCTTTGCCAAATCAAGCTTGTGCTGAATCGTTACTTTTCCGGCCCAAATAAATAAAATACTCGCAAAGCCGCTCGGAAACAAAAGGCAGCAAATCTCTTTAACCGGTTGGCCCTTTTCCACCGTCCCCGTCCGTTCCGCCTTGTAGTTACGCTTCATATAATTTGAGCTCTGCACGTTTGTGTCCGTGTGCGTGTGTTACTGTCCTCTCTGCCTTTGACTTCGACACCATGTTCCTAAGAATCCATTCACAAAAGACCGAGAGAAAATAAGAAACGAAACTCGTTTTTGACAAAGTAGAAAAATCACGAGAACGTAGCGTTGATTGGAGCTCTGTGTTATTTTGGCTGTAGTAAACTTCCGTTTTGTCATTGGAAGTAATAAATATATACTTTCGCTGAAACTGAATATAAGATATTTTTTGTAGTGTAAATAATCGTAGATATTAAAAATTGGTACGAGGGGCTGAAAATTCTTGTATATCATACGATCTGCCATAAAAGCGTACCTTGGTCTTACTGCAGCACGAAACACGCTGTTATTGGGATACAATATTGCTTCGTGCGACTAGGAAAATAAACGCCAATGGAACACGCTGCAAAATAACAGTTAGCTGATCCACCGTTATAAGTTGAGTGTATCGAGTTTTTTCTGTTTTGAACAGGAAAAATTGTGACTTTCTTTCTTTTCGATATCAACAAAATAGTACTGTTCCGCACAAAACGGAATTTGCGGCGGGTGATTGAAAAATGCAATAATCACAAAAGACTTCCAAGTTTTCTTTATTGTAAAGATTGATAAAACCCGTATTCAACAGTTACCCAAAGACTAACTCACAAATGACAAAATCAATAACTTAGCTTCTTCTTAGCAACGGTCTTTTTTGTTTTTCGAACCAATCGCAACCTTAGTAAATGTATATATATAATCAATAATGATGAATTTACATAAACGCCTTTTTTCTACTTTTTGAGTATTTATAATTAATATGTATCCGTAACAAGTTCATTTCGACATGGGTGCGAAAGGTGATTATTTACGCACCAGTTTCGAACCCTATTTTATACCACGAGAGCCGAATAATCATATTAAAGTTATGATTTTGAGGTTAGAGTGGTATAAATGTTTTTCAAAAAGAAAGCGTAATAAATTATTCTGAATCACATTCCGATAACTTTTTTTCTTTATTTAATTTATATATATATAAGTATCTATTTACTCAAAGGTACACGAGGATGCAACTGCGTTTGTTAACAAAACCACATGTATTTGTAGAAAGAAAACCATTCTTATTTTGTTAAAATAATGAAGAAGATGATGCTAAAACACAATCTACAAAAACGACTTTACGCTAACAAAATTTTTAAATAGTATATTGTGTGCCAAGGGCGTAAAGTGGGTCTTTTTAGGCGAGTGCGCTTGCGAACCGAAGACGAGTACTGCAACCACATGAGGTCAAAAAACCCACTTAGCCCTTGGAGTACACCATATTTTTTGTACCGCAAGTATAGATTTTTGCGTTTTTTCAAATTATCGATGATTTTCTTAAACAATCTTGAAAACTCAATTCAAAAACGACAGCGGGTACTTTTCGATTTTTACCGCCCGCTAGCAGCGCGCGCTTTTCAGTTTTTACCGCCCGCTGGTCGACAAGCAGTCGCTTTCGGTTCTATTAATAGGTTCAAAAAACGCGAAAATCGTGCTTGCGGTACAAAAAGTACTTTACTTCTAAAACATCATACTATTAAAGTATTACGACGTTTGAAAAACGAATAACTACGTTATGTATACCCTGAATCTTCCTGCGTTTACCATGTCAAAATACCAATGATGGATCGAACCAGCAGTCACACTAGCCGATAATCGACGACAACTCCATAGAAAATACACCGAGTAAACATTTCACTTCTTAAATTTGTGAACATGTTCAAAGCCTGCGACTCCAAAGAACGTGCAAACAAAAAAAAATCAAAAATAAAACAACTCGCATCTTGTCAAATAAACATGACCGTATACACAAAACCTTTTTTCCGCACAGCCGAGTCCCGAGCTTGCGTCAACACCTGCCCAACGCGACCGCGTTATCCCTTTATAATCGCTGCCTGTAAAACACTCGCAGAACTCGCGCATAAACAGCAACTGTGACTCTAATTCCATCGTACCGCCGCGCCACGTACGGACGCTAATCCGCGCGAGGATTCAAACCCAAAAAAGTCACACACATAAACACACTTATGTAATCGCCGTTGCTGTACGCGTGCGCACACGAGCTTTCGTCGCTGCTCTCAGAATAATGTATGAGCGATACGAGAAAGCCGTGGACCGCGTGTGCCTCTCTCTCTCTCTCTCTCTTACTAGCATGAAAAATTCATTTTCTATTCTCACTTTTTCACCGAGCCAGCCAGCCTCTCACTTGCTCTATTTTTAATACAGCCGCGGAGATTTTTATACGCGACGCGTTGCGGGATCCTGCGCTCGTTTGTCAGGATTCGAGGGGGTCGGGGGGAGGGAAAAAGAATGTACGGTGTAGGTCGTTTTTAAGGCTGACTAATCGAGCTTCTTTTTTTTCGGCGCATGGAGGTGCTATAGCTGCGCGAGGAGGCAATCAATACGGCCGATGTAAATTTTGCATTTTTAATGCAGATTTATGCCCCGCTACCGCGGAATATTTATGAGCGATTCATAATGCAGCGCCGTGTATATGCGCGGCGGGCGGCAGGAGAGCAAGTCGGGAGAGCGATTTTCTCTGAGGTTAAGTATTTATTTTTGGCTTATTAAGATTGAGCTGGATTGGCTTAGGGTGTACGCAGGTTCGTGATTGCTTTTCATTTATCAGCGGAATGTTTTTCGATAGGAATGTTGTCCAATGTTTATGCAACATGGATGACTAAAATTAGGTAGATCGAAAGTGATACATCGGAGGGCTGCTGTAGTATTGACGGAATAATACAAATACGCCATCCAACCTACAAAATAATTCATTATAAATATATATATATATATATATATATATATATATATATATATATATATATATATATATATATATATATATATATATATATACACGCATTTTAAAATATTCAGGAGAAGATTAATGTTAATTATTCAATCGCAGCTAAACATTTCCAGAACACTCGCGCCTCCCAAGCGTTCAATCAAATTTTTTAACACACCTCCCCCGTGTACGACCGTAATTCCCCGCGGAATGATCACCTGCGCACGCGCGCCTGCGACTATACTAATGTGCAGCGGGTGCGCGCGTCTACTATGCTCGGGGCAGCGCCGAGTTAAGTAGCGTTTAAGCCTCTCAAATGGTAGCCTCGCCGTAATGGATGGCACTCGTTTATGTGAAAATACGCAGTAAACAGTCCGGTCATTTTCTTGCCACACTGCCGCGCGTGTATAGCTGTTGTAACCGGCGCACCTCTCTCGTTTTCTCTCTTACTCTCTCTCTCTCTCTCTCTGCGCTGCAGGTATTTCATTATTCAAATGAAATCCTCGGCGAGCGTCCATCGCCGTCTTTTTCTCGGCCGTGTCAATTTGTACATTTTGTTAGCGGAATTCCATAGGATCTGGTAAGATGTATATAACGGGTTGGAAAATTAGTCGCTGATGGTTAACGCGCGTTTTTATAATATCAATGTGAAATTTTTCATTAATTTGCTCTCAATTCCCGCATATCGCTAATAATTTGCAACATCCTCGAAAAGCGAGTCAGCATTACCGCATCGAAAACACTAACTGAGTAAATCCCCCCAGCGGTGCGACAATTCGAGCCTATCAAACTTAAAAGCGACGAGCCTTTTTCATCCACCTTTTGCGCGTTCATAAATCAGGCGAGCTTCCATCGCGACGGCAGCCGTTGTATCCCCTCTCCCCCCTCTCCCCGGCACACGGCCTCATACCGAAATTATCATAAATTCGCATACATTTTCGTGGGCGAGCGTATTTGCGTTTGCGGAATAACCGCGCCACTTCATGTTTTATTAAAGAATCAGTGGCAGAGGCTGGTCGGGGTGGGGGGGGGGGAGGGATTGCCTCTGGGTACTTTTCTACTTAATCTAGTGTGTAATAAACGTAATTTCCGCGCTCACGGCTTTGACTTCGAGTGCCGATCGATAATGAAAAACGCGATTATAAATAAGTCCGGCGTGCGCTAATGTGCGATCGGCGGGAATAAGTGAATTGGACTGTGAGAAAAGGTTCGCTCTCTCTCTCTCTCTTTTTGCGCGTGGTAGTACCATTATCTCCGGGTTGACGCGTTGCTCGTCCGTCTTCCGCTCATCTGGACGGCGCTTTTTTTTTCTTCTCTTTTTTGTCGCTCGGGAGTACCGTAGGACAGCTCAGAACGGAAACGAGTTATAAATAAGAGATTTCTATCGGGGTGAGTTTTTTAGGAGACCGCCGCCGTTCGATCCAGTGCGTCTGATGTAATTTTCGGGATTGCGGGTTGGAAGCTTATCTGTTGGGTTGCTTTTTCTGGTCGGATCGAAGCGGAAAGCCCAATGGTGTTATTGTCACGCGAATGGAGATTCTATCTTTTAAATAACAATTTCAAGCCAATAAGGGTTTTTGAAATTTGAAGATACTATTTTTAGATAAGGAAATAACACTGATTTTAGTCAGATATTCGTTATGGCAGTGATTCATTGGCAAAATATACACATGTCAGAAATTCATTTCTGTTATTACGGTATTTTTATTTCTTTATTTTTTTAAACATCGAATATTAAAAAAAATTACTTTCACTATTAAAAACATGTAACTTCAGAGAATTTTCCTTAACTAAGCGAACCCATACATGAGAAGCGCCATAACTACGGGACTATAAAAGCACCGTAAAAATCATTTTTGCCGCACCAACCTGCGAGCGCGACAAAAAGCGCACGAAAAATTACTCCCACGAGACTTCTGTATCTCGGTCTGTAAAACGAGAATCCCAATGTCGGCTTCCAAAGCGGAGCCAAAAAAGGACGGTAATTAATGTTGGCAAAGGAAGAGTGTATCACGAAGAACGTAAAAGAAGAAGAAGGAAAATAATAAAAACGCAAGAGAGAGAGAGAGGGTGGAAGCGAGCGCGCATAGAAAAAAGCTAGGAGCCCGGCAAAGCTCCTGAAATCCCGGCGGCATGCTGGAAGCCCCGTAAAAGGGCCGCGGCTCTTCGTTACGGTGGGAGAAGAGAACCGCAGTGACGTAAAAGTGATACGAGGAAAAGAGCTGGTTCGGGTCGTGCTGCTGGGGAGAAATTTCTCAAGTGATGCGAGCGAAATGGTTTCGTTGAGAAATTTTTAAAATTAATTAATAATTTGATAATGCATCCATCTAGAAAGGATTTTTCATAACTTAAATCTTGTGGATTTACTCATTTTTATTTTTCTGCTCATTAGGTTTCTGGATTTAAGTTATTGTGAGAAGTTCGAATATAATGTTCTCTCTGCCCATGATTAAAATGTCGTGCCCTACATATTTTTGCAATAAAATTGAAAAGATGTCTAATAAGAATTATTCATTTTCTTTGTAATGTACAATTTCATAATGTAGTATGAAATACCAACTGAATGTAGGTAACGTAAACGTAATATTGTAGAATATTTTAACAATTAATTTAAAACTATTATTGAAAAATTGATGACATTTTTATGATTGAATATCAATTTTCAATAACGGTAGGGATTTATTGGTATTTCACAAAGTTATTCAAGGTTGGTATTCCGATAAAGAAATTACACTCCACAAAATGCTCTTATTTCCTATAAGTTCTCTTCTGTAATCAATGTACCATGTTTTGTGACAGTGTCATATATTGTGTTTCACTGTCGTCAAATCCTCTTTTAAGAAAAGTGATGATCGGAAAGAAGATATACGAGATTGATTAAAAGTCGGTGGGATAGGAAAGCATTAAGAAGATATTCAGAGATCTTTAAATAGAAAAGTGATAATACCCTGGTAGAAATGCTAACCAACGGTTGGCGAACCGTTCGTCAATTTTTAAATTAAAAACGTCACACCATGATTATGTTGCTATTGTCGACGAAGAATAACTATTTATACATGTGGAAATATTATATTGTAGATGCTTTAAAATATAGTGCTATTTTAAATTGTTTTAATTAAATTTCTATGTTAATCTTAAGTAGAAATGCTTCCATTTGATTAACATGTTAACCAACGAACTTGGTCTATTTTCTACCAGGGTAAGGAATACTTTAATTGTTCAAAGTTTCATAAGAAGTTGATTCTTTTCAATTGATAAACAAATGTTTATAATTCTAAATTTAAAGCTACTGAAGTGCGCGTGATATCTTACTATAATTATATTAAACTAATCATAAGTCTTTAGTCGAATATTAAAGTCTGTGAGACAATATAAAAGCAAAAACTAACTACTTCACTCTATAAAACAACGCTCTAACTACATCGCTAAAACCAAGCCAAGTCTGTGTCGGGCAACTTGGCCCTTCTAACAACTCGCCATGACTAATACCGAACAGAACCTCTATCTCTTGCTTTGCGCGCGCGGCCGCGCAACAAAGAAAAAAGGCCGGCTTGACAGAGACGAAGAAGACTAAAAAATCTAAGGCAAAGAAAAAGAAGAGGAAGACTAACGGGGAGGAAATATATATAGGGGCGCTCGTGTGCGTTGCGCGAGCGCGACTTTAACTTTATTTATTTTGCTCATTAAGCGCGGCAAACGATCTCGAGTGAACTTTCTTCTTCGCCGGCAAGCAACATGAGTAGTCCAGGAAGCAGAAAAATGAAGAAGCCTGCTGCAGCAGTCATAAATTTAATTTGTCAAATGATTAATTGCAAAAATGATCTCTACCTATTATATAATTTTATGTTGTTATGTAGACGTTAATGCAAATATTCTATTCGCATGATTTGGAATAAAACTTTTTAGTGTTACGGTTGAATGACAACTTCGAATTTCTCATTGAGAAATGTGTTATCTTTCTGACATACGTGCAGCTGCGCGACCAGCTGTTCGAATTTCGAAAATCTATTGTAGTCTACTATTTGCCGCCTAAGCGGATTCTGCATCACCAATATCCATTGTGCTACATCCCTCTCGAAAGCTATGCGGAAAAAATTTTCCGGATTATAGTTGGCTTTTGTACACATGATATTTCGAGTGTATCTAAAATCTTTGTCGGCATATGGATGGGTAAACTGGAAAAAAAAATTGATAGAATTGAGAAGTGAATGATAGCAGCAGTATGTGAGGTTTTGAAAGTTAGTGGTTATGGCAGTTATAGAAAAAATTAAATAAATAATAATATAATAATAATATTAATTAATTTTTTATTCGACATTTGACATTTTTTGTTCCTTGCCCTCATCAAGATAAGAATATAAAATACCGATAATGTAATCAAATTACATCCTGGTAGAAATCGTCTCTATCGAAAATAGCCAAGAAGTTAAGGGGGGGGGGGGGGGGGGGTATGGTTAATTCGTAAAAAAATGGGTCACTTTTAATGATTTTTATATTCGCTCCAGTAAATGAAAATTTATTTTAATATAAAGTATACGATTCAGTAACTATTGTACAATATTCTGTGAAATTTTCATTGAAAAATATTAAAAATTAAGCCGTTGGCAGCAATTCTGTGGAGGCCTTGACAAAATGTTGTTTTGCGGTGGACAGCATATCTCAGCACTGGATCGTCTCAAATTAAAAATTGAAACAGTTATCGTTAGATAAGCACATTCTCGAGGTAACAACGAGAGCTTTTTTTTTTTTAATTATTAACAATTTTACAGTAACAAATATGTCAATTTTTTTAGCAAAAATCGGTGTTTTTATGTCAAAGTGTCACCAAAAATTGAAAAATCGAAAAAAAAAAATCCCTCTCGTTGTTACCTCGAGAATGTGCTTATCTAACGATATCTGTTTCAGTTTTTAATTTCAGACGATCCAGTGCTGAGATATGCTGTCCACTGCAAAACAACATGTTGTCAAGGCACCTCCGCAGAATTGCTGCCAACGGCTTAATTTTTAATATTTTTCAATGAAAATTTCACAGAATATTGTACAATAGTTACTGAATCGTATACTTTTTATTAAAATAAATTTTCATTTACTGGAGCTAATATAAAAATCATTAAAAATGACCCATTTTTTTACGAATTAACCATACCCCCCCTTAATAAATAGCTAGTAAAAATAGCTAATTTCTGGGTAGTGTTGAAACGATTTTTCCGTTCATATTCTCTATTTAATGGAGATAAGGTAACCTTAAAATGCTTTTACTATAATAAATTTTCTCTGTAATCTGATCATGTATTTAAAACCAAATATTAAAAAAAGATATAACACTGTTTCAGGGGATACAAACGAAAACAATGATTTTTCCGTTTGATTCTGTCGCCATAATAGCAAGTCTCTTACTAGCTATTTTCTAACTGAAAAAACTGTCCAACTTTGATATCTTTTAAATACTCATAAATAAGCTAATGTAAATTTGTGAAAAAACTTATTCTATTATTCTGTCTGTTAAATGGCGAATATGATCGGAAAGATCGTTTCATCAATGGATAGAAATGGCCAAGAAAAGTGTCGAGTTTTTGTCGATTATTGGTGAAACTAGCTATTTATAAGGCAAATAATGGAATCGATTTCCATCAGGACAGCCAGTTCTTTTAATCATTTTTTTCAGTTAGATGCTATTAATTCACGTTTCCTTATTCTCTCCATATTTAGCTCAACCTCTTTAAAGAGCTCAGATGCTATGTGCTCCATTATCGTATGGTTTTGTTCACAAATTACCGAATTTCTCCTTGCATCAACGTGAAACTTGATAAAGCAATTATCCCCAAACGATCGTATACGTTAGAGATTCATAACTTACGTGTGCACTGTCATGCTATGCAAATGTAGGTTAACAGTTGCCTTTAAAAAACTATTATAGGTATTTAGTTTTTTTTCTACAGCATTGCTAAAGGTTTTTTTTTCAAAATACAAAATCTTTATCTCGCAATGGTAAACTTGGTTTTTAATATGTATTAATGGTTAGATTAACGCAAACTTTCCAACTCTACGTGAATTTTGATGCAAATTTGAAATTCCATGTTAAATTTAAATAATTTTAAAGTTGAACTTTTAGCATAATATTGTTATTAATTTAAATTCAACTTTTCCACGTTAAGAAATAAATAATCTGCATATTATGCATGTAAATGAGTTTCAGAACTATGGCTATGGAAGCCAAAATTATCGTCGAAAACAGAAAGTTTGAAAATCTAGTCGTATAAATTACAAAATTTTGCTAATTAAAAGCAAACTTTCAATTTTCTAGAGATAGATTTCTCGCAGTAGTTTGAGTTCATTCGAAGATAAAATAATTACCTTTTAACATTTTGTACTCTTTGACATTTTACTTATTCAGAGAAAAGGGATTTTTGAAGCTTTCTCAACAAAAAAGCTTTGTAAGAGTGAGAATTATTTACGAGACGAAAATGTTTAAAAACATGAAGGGATTTTGCAGAAAACCCCGCCATTTTTCAAAAGTTATTTTCGTATCTGTGGTGTATATAAACTTGATGAAATGACTCTGAAAGGGCTTCAAAATATCTACATTTTCGTTGTTATAGTTTGAATTGTGGAACAAGTTGTTTTTGTTTTTGAATAATACACAGGATTTAGATATGCAGGCTTTACAATGATTATTTGATCTTTAGTCTTATTACCTTTCGACAACAAAAAAGCATTTCTTTTTGAAATTCAATTACCATATTAGTATATAAAACCATTATTAAAAATTATATTATCATAAAAAGAAATACATACCCTCGCAAAAAAAAATTTGTGGGCCATATATTGCCGACAGTGTTGGACAAGTATGGGCAATATATAGGCCATTGCAAGCCATATTAGAGCAATATATGGGAGATATTCGGCCCCGGCGCCTAAGCCGAATAGTTCCCATATTAGTCCCATATTTTTAATTTCATGAGAACCATTAACAAAAAAAAAAACAAAAAATAAATAAATAAGCGTAAAAAGCAATCCTATTGTGCATGTACTGTGACTGTAAAATTATTATAAAAAAAAAAAAAAAAAAAATCTTTGAGTGGATTCGAACTTTGAACCTTTGAACCTTTGAATTACCCGAACAGAAAATGAATAGGGCTAGCCCTGCGTAAACGTAAGGGCCTAACTAGGTTTGCCGTAAGGGCCCCCAGCAAGGCGCGTAACGCGGTGCTGGTATGGCCCCGGCCCGGACTGATAAGGCCTTAATTTGCCTGAAAATCGCCTTACAAAAATATTTAGATATTAAACTAGGGCTACGTGAATGGCCCTCGTCTGGGCCTGATATGTATCCATCAGACGGTACGCCTTACGAAGCCCTGATCAAGCCTTGATATTGTAATGACATGTCTGGATTTAGTAGGTTAAAAATAATTTTGTTTCATTTCTTACGTTAATGTCATTACTACAGAGTAACACATCTGTGTTATTTGAAAAAGTTTATTGAATTATTTTAGATAACTTGCAACGATTACAAAGCTGTGCATTATTTAAAGCAGTAAATTACCAAACAGTGAAAAATACGAGCTATGCCCGGGAAAGCCCGCCAAGGCCGGAGATGCACCCCATTACGCGACTTGTTAAGGGTCTCACCAGGTGCTATATCAGGACCTTCTGATTATTTTAAGGCATCGGATAAGGCCCTGGCATTAGCCCTAAGTCAATTTCTGTTCGGGTACTAGACTTGCTCGCTACCGACTGAGCTATTTAGTTATGTTTATATCAAAGGATCAAATGGAGGTTAATTAATACTTGAACGACATCATCATTCGTTTTAGATTACAGCCTAGATAATCTCCATTTGATCCTTTGATATAAACATAAGTAAATAGCTCAGTCGGTAGCGAGCAAGTCTAGTAATTTAAAGGTTCGAGGTTCGAATCCACTCAAAGAATTTTTTTTTATATATTTTACAGTCCCACTACATGCACAATAGGATTGTTTTTTACGCTTATTTATTTATTTATGTTGTTTTTTTTGTTAATGGTTCTCATGAAAATAAATATGGGACTAATATTGAAACTATATGGGATACTGGTGGGAATACTGTGGCCCGATTCCAGCCCGAATTCGGCTCAGGCGCCGGGGCCGAGTATCTTCCATATATTGCTCTAATGTGGCTTGCAATGGCCCATATATTGCCCATACTTGTCCAACACTGTGGGCAATGTATGGCCCACAAATTTTTTTTTGCGCGGGATCAAATCAAAAAATCAATAGGACAACCAATACACCAAAGTTTCATAACATTTTACCACTCTTTAAAAGTTTTAGATCATATAATTTCTTCAAAACTCTAAGAAAACCGCTACAATGCGCCGTTCCATCAAAGTAATCACACGGCATTTACCTGTCCCAAAATGCCCGAAAATTCGAACAATTCAGCTACTTTTAAGCAGGCCACGCGTGCCAGGAACGACGGCGCGTCGAGTTTCCCCTGCCAACCTCGCTCTGTCCATTAAAAAGTTGCCCAAACCCCTCGACTATAACCTGACACGCATACCCTCATCCCTCGTCATCTTGCACATGCAGAAGAAGAAGCAGAAGAAGCAGCGAGCCCTCCGCCCCCCAGTCAGCCTTGACGTTTTATACCCCCGGCGATCGATCCACCTCCCTCTCTCTCGACTTGTAAACGTAAGTAATGAGCTCGGCGGGCAGCGGCGACGGGCCGGGCGTTTTGACGCTCCGGACGCTAGATTGGAAAAGTTAGCGGCGGCGACCCTCGCTTTCTCATGCATTAGAGTTGACGTCGAGCTGTATGTGTGCGCGGGGATACATAAGGGAGAGAGTTGGGAGAGAAGCTTCTCAGAAGAGAGAGAGAGAGAATTTCTTTCTTTCTTTCCGCTTAGCTCGGCCGACCCCGTTTTATTTTCGGGGCCGACGCGCCTGGCGGCTTTTCTTTTTATTCAAGTTTATGATGGTTTTTTGTAGAGAGATGGGGGCAGGGGGGAAGAGGGTTATTTTGGAGGATGTGTTAATTGTCGGGTGGGCGTAGTTTACTGGTTTGAATGGCCTTCTTTCACGGGGATTTGCGTGGATGAAATTAGAAAATACAGAGTAGAGGCGGTTCTTATTGTAGTAAATATTTCTTAGTTTTTCATTTACATACGTAATAATAAATGTAAATTTATTTTAGCGAGTTTTAAAACATTTTTAACAAGCACAAGTTGTTTTAATAGAATACGAGAAAAATAAATGTAGTTGGTATGGAATTTCATGTATTTGAACTTTTAAATATGAATACGATTATTCTGAAATATATTTAAATTTCTTGTTTAAAATCATAGAAATCTCAATTCGTCTTCGTTTCGTCCTGAAGTGTGCAGCGCAAAACGAAGACGCAATAAAATAACGATGAGTAACGAGTTTCTCATTCATCGCGAACTTACGCTCGTTCGGTTTGCATATTTAGCATCTGAAATATACCCGTACAATGTAAAATCAGAACGTACTGCGAGTGTCGACGGCATTCTCTGCTCCACATTCTTAGAGCTGCATTTCTCCTGATACTCTTACCTATTCTTTTTGCCTATTCAGCAACCTCTCTTCACATTTTTACCCCTTTATTTTCTTTTTCATAGCGCAAATAATTTTTTTCATATCCGCGAAACTAGACCAGGCCAGTGTTTGTAATTTCTTTTTTCGAAATCCTCGAAATCATTACGGTGTTATTTTACAATTATCATTAATGATTATATTTGCATACATATTTTAATGAATCTACAAGTCTATACACAAAAATGTACTCGTTACGTGAGAAATCCTGTCTATTTTAAAAATTTGTTAAATTCGATTTACGTATTGACATAAGATACTCCTGACCCTACTCTCTATATACAACTGAGCGCAACTTCCGAACAACCATGCATCCATAATGAAATTGATAGCTTCAAAAGCTGTAATAACTACCCCCGCTCGATATGCATCTTGTTTACTCACCGCAGCTCCCTTACGGTATCATCGCCGAAACTTCATCGAACGTCGTCCCACTTCGTCGCCCCCTCCTTCATCATCAAAGTCTTCTACTTCCTACGCGGGGCGATACCTACCTCCCGTTTCTTCTTTGCTCCCGTTTATCTCCAACCGCACTTCGCTAATCTCTCTCTCTCTCTCTCTCTCGCCCTCATTCTTTCTCTCTTTAAGGAGGACCGCGTCTTTCCTTTCGCATTAAACCGATCCCAGCTCGTATTGCCGCGCTCTCGGACTTATCAGATTTTTTGCGTCAGCTCGTCTAAGATTTCCTGAAAAGGAATCCGGTCGTCTTCGTTTTCTCGGATATTTAAACGAGAAGTGATAATATTACTTTGGATTTAATGTATTGGTTTGCATTGTTTGAATATACTTAAACTTAATGTTTTTACAGTTTCTTAATAATCGCGAAAGCTGTTATCTATATTTTATAAAGTTTCTTAAAAATTTAAACAAGAATAAATTATTTTTAAGATTATTTTTAAATAAATATTTTAAATATAAATGTGAAAAAAAAAATGTAACTATTTCATACAAGCTGAACAAAATGAAGTACAACAGAAATGTTTTTAATTTGCTACTAACAAAGTTCCAAAACTTCACTGTCTGACTTCATCTGGAATGTTACTACTGAAGTGTAAAGTACATTCATTTTTCAGTGAGAGTCTAACAAGATAAGAACAAACACAAAAGTTGCTGATAAATGAGAACGGCTATCCTCGAAAGTTGTACACTAACTAGATAATTTTATTATTTAAACGAATATTGAAATAATACCACAATTCCCATTCATAAGTAAATGACAAAGGTTATGTTTATTAATTATAAAAGTTATACAAGTTTTAAAAGATACCCGGCATTAAATAATACAGAAATAATTAAACAATGTTCTACAGAGATTCCACATTAGTAAAAAGCCACACTCAGCTCTAAATCCTCGCAAAAGAAAGGATTCTCGTTCTCGAAAAATCAAAAAAATTTCCCATCTCCTCCTCAATCCCTCATCTTCCTGGAAAAACGCGACCCACCCCAGCTCCTCCTTTTCCTGATTCCCGGGCTGTCCTCGACTGCAACTCGTTAGGAAGTATAGCGCTATCGCAGGGCCACCCGAGATAAGAGAGAGAGTCTCGAGCGCCCGATAGAGCGAACTTTAATACTGACACGCGCGCGTCTTGGTTTTCTCGCTCGATGAACTTTCCCTATTTATTACGGCGACATGGTAAGCCAACGGTCGCAGCCGGCCGAGGGGAAACTCTCGGTATTGAGTCACGAGTTCTTGTACCGAAAAGCAATTTCAGTTTCTGGTATCTGAGATATGGGGTGTGCAAATTAGGGAGAAAATTGAGTTACTTATTGAAATGACAATTTTTTCTTTTAAAGACTGATCGTAGGGGAAAGAAAAGCAAAGTTGGATTGAGTTTTAAATATGATATGATGAAATTGAATTTTTAGTTGTATCTATATTACGAAATTTTGTAAAAGCAATTCTCACTTTTAACAAAGATGAATATTGAAATTAGTTTGAAAGATATTGAAATCACTTTTATAAAATGTATTGAAAATATTTATTACAGCGGTACATTTGAAGATAGAAAGTCTGCAGCAGATCTATAGTTAAGCTTGTTATACTCAGAGTATTATTTTTAATCGGATTCTCTTAAATGTTCGAATAAGTACCGTCAAACGTATATTTCATTTTCAAACCTATTGATATTGTAGCACCGCAGTACAGCCATACACATACCAGATTTTCAATTGGCACCCTATTCCAGAGGAAATCTACTCTCGCACATGCGCGACGACACAATGGGTCATACGAGATATTTAAAAATATCGCCGTATAACGATCTCAGCTACACACAATACTCAATCGACCGAATTACCAACAAAGCCCTACTACTATTCACCGAGACATATACAGCGGCGGCAGAAATCAGCGCGCGCACAATGGCTCGCGGTCGAGCGACGTCTTCCTGACGTTTTCAAATTCAAATTAAAAAAAAAAAGCAGCAGCAGTAGAAATAAAAAGAGCGCGAGTCTGGAAACCCTGAAAGGAGAAAAAAGCACCGAATAAAAAGCGAAGCTTGAAAAAAGAGGAAAAATTGCGCTCGTGATGCGTCGCTCTCGCACAAAAGCTCGCGCAAAAGTCGCCTCTTCCCGAGCTATATGCCACGAAAAAGAAAAATAATAACCGAGAAAGAGATAGGAGGAACGTATAATATACACTGAAAGATACGTAAAGAGAATCTCTCTCTCTCTTTCGAACGAGCTGGCGATTTATTATAATACTGGGAGGGAGAGAGCAAGTGGAGCGCGAGACGCCGCGCGTTAATGAAAATTCAATCGGCGCGATAAGCCAGCTCTCGCGGCGAGCAAGTATTCGCGCTAATCGAAGCGCGCCGCCAGCGGACAAAAAGCTGGCCGCGCTGCGTATATTACACGAGGAATGAAGGAGGAATGAGTTAATGGCGCGTGTCGAGAAGGAGTTTTTACGTTTGCCGAGCGAGAGAGAGCGAGTTATCGCGAGGAGAGAGGGTTGCGCGGAGATCGAGCGTTAAACGCGCTCGAAGGTATTTATGAAGCGAATTTGAAGGGTGGTTTTTCATGTTTTTTTTTTTTTTTTTTTCTAATATTACATGCTCGAACGTTTGGAAGTCATGCTAAAAGCTATCGTATGCTTAATGAGTTGTTAATGTGTCTCATAGTTAGAAAGATGTTTTGGAAACCGATTTTTTTTTTAAACTCATCTGTAGTCTATATAGCATCATATTATATTAAAGGGGTTGATTTTATAACTTTGGCTTTTTATTTTAAAATTAAATTGGCTTATATGTTTCCTTCAATATAAATATTCATCACTCGATTTAAAGTAGTTGTTTTAATGTCGTAACGGAGGAGTACACTTTATTATACCGGCGTGATAACGTAACGTAAGCTCTATTGCACAAAAGCTTATATTATTCTCATTGAAAATTTTGAAACACTCTGTCGCGTAAGTAGTTTATACCTCCTATTTAATGGAGAAACATAGTAGTGCAAGCATTGAGAAAGTTTCGGCAGCAGTAGCGCACATGTGGGGTTTTCTCCTTTTCCAACGTACACGAGTGGCACGTATTTGCTACACTTTTTGTAATTTTATAATGATAGCCGGCCTTCAGTCTCGTTAGAGCGAGTTCTTCAAATGCATGCTACGATGAATATGAATAAGTTTTACCGTTTGTTTGATAAACTGTGTAGAAAAAAAAGAACTAATTAACATAAAATTTACGTAAATATATCTACATGTCATAGATAAATATTTCTTTGATTTGAGTGAGACAGATTGCTCAAGCATTCATGAATATTATTTTGATTGTCTAAAGAAATGAGTACATTATCGTTAAAAAAATAACCAAGAAGTTCTTTATCATTGAAGAAAAATGATCTATAACAGCTCATATGAATACTATTTCATTAAACGATCATTTATGGTATTTTAATGAGCTTATAAATAAGCAAGTATATAATATAATCTAAAAAAATGTACCAACAATAGTATATAAATTATGCAACCAGGGAGTTAAGTCGGGAACAAAAATTATTATTTATTCAATGAAAAGGTCACAAACATCATGCGATCAAGAGGTTCTAGACACTATGGAAACAACAAGTTCCACCACTAATCGATCTCAAGCTTCTTGAAGCTTCCCTCAACGCCGCCGAAGAGATCGGCGGCGGTCTTGGTTTTGCCGATCCGTTTGGTCTCGTCGACGCGGGCGCTCCGCTCGTCCTCCAGGAACCAATCCCGATACTCTTCAAGCCTTTTCACCTGCGCCCAATGCAACTCCAGCAACGGTCCGGCCTTGCCGCCCACCTCGTTCGGCAGAATCTCCCGGGGAATGAATTGGTCGAGAGTATTCGCAGTTGAATGCAAATACAACTGTAAAATGTTTGTTATAAGACTCATTTTCATTATGAATAAAAATGCAGTAAAAACAATCCGTATAAAAAAACCTATACCATGCTCATCAATTCTTTCTTCAAAACAGGTCTCATCATATTTAATACGATGTCCATGAGGGGACTTGCGTTCATAAAGTGCAATCCCTTTAGCCTCACGGGCAATGCCTCTTGCAAGTAACGGATAAATTTTTGCAAACCCATCGGACTGATACGAGCCACGTGTGCCAAAGTTATGTTAAACATGTCAATAACAATAATGTGTCCGTCTGTTGTGCCCTCTCTATACAGCAAAAGATCAATGGTAATATTGATCATTTTTATGATATCGTTGTAAACGTATTTCGAAGGATCGTAATCTATCATTCTTCCATAAATGACTTTGTATCCTTCTCTCGTTGGTTGATCCAGCGTCAGCACAGACCTTTAGCATAGAATAATTTTTGCTCTTCGCATCCATAATTTTTTTCAAAGTTACAATGAAATATTTTATTGATAATAATAAGAACAATTGTTTTGTTGCAATACTAGCTACATTCAACGTGCTTCGCGCGTATTATTTATTTATTTTTTGCTTTTTAAGTTATTAACATGATCAAGTTAGTTAGTTTCAATTTAGAAGTTTGTTTCAATTATTTGATAAATAGAATAATGAACTTTTTCTTATACTATTTTAATTATTCAATTTTAAATACTCAAACGCAAGAATTCAATCTTCAAAATTCAAACATATTAAAGTTTGGCGCTTATTCTATGTAGACCAATCAAATGAGCAAAACAACAACCAATCAAAACAATCTTATTGTGATGACAGATTTCATCCATCACTTTTTTAAGAGAGGATTGAAAATATTAATTTGGAGTCGATAAATATTTTCATTGAGAATACATATTTATTTTTAATACTATTATTAAGCAACAATTTTTTGTATGCAACTTATGTCTGGCCTAGCACGATTATAAAGTAATAATAAAGTGTATTTAGTATACATGAAATAAACTTACGCAACGTTGAACGTTTTTCGCAATTCTTTAGAACCTATTGGATCTCTATTCGCGAAAAATTCTGTCCAATGAGTTCGAAACGTGTAAAACGTATCGATGGTAGTTTTCGTTGGTTCTATTCGATAATAATTACTGTACAAGAATAAGGCCAACGCGCTGTCACTAATTTTCGGCAGGTGAGGTTGCTTCGCACACCAACTTCTCAACAATTGGATATCTGACTCCTTCAATTCTGGATTCTTTTTCAACTCCTCCTCGTAGGGCACGCTTACCAACAGCGCCATATTCTTCAATCGTGCTTCACTTAAAAAAATACTCAAGAAATGCTTCAAGAAATTTTATTCCGACTCGATTTTAAATACATGTACTGGATACAAACAGGATCGTGCCGACTACCTGGCGAGCTCGGAAAATACTGAATGACTTAACCAGCGCATTTATCATTGCATATGCAACGATCATGTCTATCATATCAGCGCTGTAGGTATTAGAATAATGTTAACTTACATTATATAAAGTATCATTTTTTAGTCTAAATAATTTAATTTTATTGCCTTCATACAGACAGATCTCAGTATTAGGCCTATTTTGACTAGAGGGTTTTTTTGCTTTGTTAGAAATGTGTCTTGAGTCATTTGGAGCCGAAATTCATGTACGTGCGTGTGTGTGTATGTGTGTGTGTGTATGTGTGTGTGTGTGTGTGTGTGTGTGTATGTGTGTGTGTGTGTGTGTGTGTGTGTGTGTGTGTGTGTGTGTGTGTGTGTGTACGTACGTGCGTGTGTGGGTGTGGTTGTGTTTTGTTATAGACCTTACGTGTATTTTTTGAAGAAATTCTGTCTCAGTAATAAATATATAGAGTTTTTGAAAAAAATTATAACTACGTGTAATTATTGAGATAAAGACCTGCGGTATACCTCGATACCGTAAAGCACTTGGCCGCTATCGGCTCGTACTAGCTCACCTTCGACTCGTACTGCAAACTCTACACTCGGTCTAAAAAAAGCCCAGTTTACGCCCTTGTCATACAATATACTATTATTTGAATATTATATAATAGTTTTATTACAGATATTCATAGACAAAATTTTCAAGCAAAATTTTAGTGTAAGATGATTTATTATTACCATTAAAAATTAATACATAAAATCAATACATTAGCTTGAGCTAATGTAGCACGAGCTAATGTAGCTCGAGTTAATGTAGCTCGAGTAAAAAACGATTTATTTGCAAAAAAGTAATAAACAACGACCTATATGCGTAATTAAAACAGATATTAGAGAAGTTCAACGTGGTTCTTCAGAAAATATGCGAAGGTAGTATAGCTACAATTAAGCATGTAACACAAGTACCAGCTGCCTTAAGTAGAACGAGTCGGGCATGCCAAGACATTAAAATGATCTACGTTTTATGCAGTTTCAAAGCAAAGCTCGCTTGTATTTCCATTTGTTTTTAAACGTAGGAACAATTTTCAAAGGAACAGCTATAAAACTGACAAAAATATGTATCAGAAATACCATGGACAACCAAAAGTTTATTTAAATTAACTTGCCCGTCAGCTCAAGCCTAATTCTGCGACCTACGACCGTATCCTCGATTCGACTGCCAACATGCAAATGCTCTCCCCCACTTACTCGCTCGCACGCAGATCCAGCTCAGCTGATCTAAAATGCATCAGCGAACTTCGAGCTGCGGCCTCTCCACGTGTCGTAAAAATTCGCCAAGGATACAAAGTCTCGTGAAAAAGACGCGCGATAAATAAAGTTCTTAATTAAAAAGTCGCGGCAAAAGCGGACATTTTACACTTCGTTAACTACGTGTGCGCCATTGCAAGTTAAAGCCGATTAGAAGTCCGCCGAACTTGAAATTGTGTTTTCGAATGTTCCTTCCCTATCTCGGTATAGTTAGAGGAGATTTCGATTCAGTTATGGCACTGAAACTTATTGTCATGTATTATACACCTATACACATGTGTTATTGGCTCAAGTTTTTTGATCGCGTGAGTTTAATAGCGTGCTCGAGAGAGTTTCGGCGTTAAAGTCTGTTTGCAATAGGCGCGAATTGATATCGCGCGCTTACGTTGCGTCTGTGTGCACACTCTAATAATAATCAGATAATGCGCGCGGATTAATTCCGATCCATCGAAGCTCGTTTGAACTATTAATATAATCGTAGATAGAGTGTTGCTCTGATAGCGTTATAGCATTTGTATGAATTACTTCGTTCCAAATAATTAGTTAAGTGGTGATTAGAGATGTTGTCATTGCGTGAGTAACAAATCTAAATATTGAAAATTTGCTGAAACATCACGTGATTGCAGAAATAAAGCATGATATTTGTATTCATTGTGTGCGCTCACAATGGTTATGATGTTAAGCAAAATGAAATTATGTTTCTTCTGTTTACTTCCCATATAAATAAAGGCAATTTTTTAAAAATGCAATTTCCGTAAATGTCATCTTTAGCACTTGGTCTCTAAAGCACTTCATTTCCAGGTGTTACAAGATGAAGAAATAGTCGAGGCGCCTTTTTCTACTATTCTGAACATAATCTTATTTAATTCATTCTTGTACATCCATAAGACCGTATTCGTAAAAATATACGTAAATGCTCTATGAAAAGATACACTGCGTTATAAAAGTAAAAGTTATTTTAATAAATGGAAATGATTATTCTTAATCATTTTGCTATTATATTTCCTACAAAATTATCTTAGAGTGTAATATTTTAAGCCTGTCACAGTTTATATGCTAAGGTGTTAAAAGAACTGACATTATTATTTTCCCAGTAAGATTTATTAAACGATCAAAAAATAAAGGCAGTATAGTATAATTTAATTATCACGTTTACTTTTACGATCGTAATTTTATTAGGTAGTCAAGTTGCCTCTTTTAAAATTTGAAATCTTTTATACTACTAAAGTTACAAATCTATCTTAGAGCGCTAAATAATACATTATTTGACAAATGAATAAACAAAGTAAATGATTAAATTTTATAAGATGCATTATTTGATAGCAGAACTTTTTTTTTTAAATTCGCACTTATTTCAGAAAAACGTCAGTAGTATGAATTATTAATTTTTACTTCCTCGCAGAGGCAGCTTTATGATAGTAAAAAAAATTTTGTGAAAACACGATAGTAATATTAACACATGTAGAATCGAAATACACTATTTTTAGAAAATATCCGTATGGATGTGTGCGTGCGTGCGTGTGTGTGTGTGTGTACGTGTGTGTGGGTGTGTGTCCATAGAAAATCATATCTCAGGATCTACTCGATCGAGTTTAGCTGGACAGAGCTCATTTTTTTTTCTTATACAATTGACGACAATATTTCTTTTATGATAAAGTAATTTTTTGTAAATAGGTCATTTTTCGAAAGTAAAGAAAGATATTACGTTGAAAATGTATATGGTTATGACGAATATAGAATGCTATAATCTGCTAAATTTTGAAGTCATTCTTCTAACTATTTTCGGAGAAAAAAAAAAATTTGTAAAAAAATTTGTTTTCTTTTGTCACACGATAACTGGAGTAAAATTGTTTTAATCTTTTTGAAATTTTGTGGAAAAATATAATTTGTATACCTATTGGATGATTTCTTTGGACAAAAGGATTGGTCCATAAATTTTACAGATATTGGAGTCTAACATTTTTTAACCTTTTTTTCAAATCGTAATTTCTTGAGAACGGGTTTATGTATCAGCTTGAAATTTATAGACAATTTTGTATGTGATATAGGCAATATGTGTGTAAAATTTCATCAAGAAACTATGATTTGAAGTAAAGGTTATTTAGTAATTTTAAAAGGTTTTTTAGTTAATATTATAATCAATTAATATGAAATTAATATAAAAACTAATAAAATAACAGGTTTGTGTGCGGCGTATTAACATAATTTTACTTTTAAATCTCCATAAATGAATGAAATTAAAATTCTATCATAAATCGGTGTAATAATTTTAAATATTGGCATTAAAAATTAATTAAAGGACATTATCAAAAGAGTGCAAAATATTACCCAACATTTATAAATCCCAAGCTATAAGTCTATATTTATTCATTGACTTTACCTAAAATTTCCCCAAAAAGAGCCCAAGTAACCAATCATCGAAACACTATACCTCGCACGCACACCCGCCTACATTTCGTCGACAATCACGCGCGAGTACCTATACCTGCGCTCGAGCGGTGACAGGTGCACTTAACAGTGCGCGTACGTACGCTTATCCGCGTATATACGTTCGTGACGGGTGTGCGTGTGTGTGTGCATTTACTGCCGAACTCATCGATTTTACGAGCCGTTATCGGTATGTTGGGATGAAAAGTTTTTCGGGACCGGACTATAAAAGCTGGCTGTGCGCATGGTTGCGACCGCAGAGTGAGTCCAGAAGAAGGATCACACAGTAGTGCCTACACAGTCACACAGACACACGTGTACACAGCCACCTACACACACATACACACAAACCATGGTGTCCGTCAGCTTTGTCGTTGCCCTCGTCGCTATCGTCGGCGCCATCGTCGAGGCTCAGGTAAGTGGTGCTGTGAATATTAGGGAGGATAGTTTTTCTTTTTAGATGGGAAGGTAGGGTAGAGGGGATCTTGGTAGAAAGAAAATTGATGGTTATTTTTTTCTGAGATAGATTTTGTAAATTCATGTTTTGAGATAAGGATATGTATTATAAACATTTTTTTAAAGAAATTATTCAACAATAGTTTGTTATTCACAATGTGGTTAATTGGCACGATTTTGAGATCTAAATTATAGAATTGTTATACAATTTGATAGTTCGAAAATCAAATTCAAATTAAAATTATTATCTCGCGATTTCGAGGAAATAGTAATAATGGCTATAACGTTTATGATTTTCGTTATTGGAGTGCTGATATCTTCCGGAAACATTCTAAATACCATCAAATACCGAGAATAAACATGAATTCATAACGATATTGAACGAAATATCATTTCGCAACATGTAATGTAAAGGTATAACTATTTGTTGACTGTCCACACATATATTCTACCCATCCATCTGATTATTACGTGTATCAAACAGACTCGCCGTAAAATTTAATAAACACGTGAACTATCCCACATTTCAATCTAATAAACCTCACAAAGCTCCCATGTCTCTCGTAAACGCTGTAAGTCCGTCTCTCGCTGCGAATCTGCATAAATTCGCGTCGAAGACATCCTCTCGCGTATACGTGTATCCCAGGCAAAGTGAAGCGGAACAAAGAATCCAGCTCGGCCTGGAAACAAACGCGACCTACTTACGCCTCGGCGCGAAATTAAAATTGTAAATGTCGGCCGTATAAATCCGCTCTCTCGATGACAATTTCTCAAAGAGAAATCAAAATCCGCACCTCGGGAGGTTTGTCGATCGATCGACGCGCAGGAAGAAGAAGAAGAAGCGAAACAAAAATAAACTCGAGCGAGCGCTCGGTGAAGTCGGTTATAATAGGCGGGGGTGGAGGAGTTGCGAAAAAGTCGGATATCAGCTCCGCCGCGTCTCCCGTGGGGATTCCGCTCGGTCAGGAGAACGATACTGCTTGCTTTTTCGTCGACCCTGTCAGCCGATCTAACGTGGCGACGGATATATATATAGAGTGTGACAGTGCAGCCGTGGCGATGCGATTAGCTCGACGAAAAGGGATTCTAATTTTTTCGCGGAGTGAACCTGTGGATATGTGTATTTTCGATGACGCAAAAGCGTGTTGCAAAAAATTCATGGAAAATTCATTTATTTTGAAAGGGTTTATTTTTTGGTAAATGGAATAATAGAAATTCAATATCGAATGGAAAGTTGATGATAAATTACTTTCTCATTCGGTTCTGATGTGTTGTGTAGTGCGAATCAGTAATGACGCAGAGTAAACTCAATGCTTTTAGTAATTTTAAAGAAGAATTAAAATTTTTTTTAATCGCTGTGCGTCAGACCGTGTGATGGAGTAAAATATTCTAAAAATAAATGAAACATTTGTTACCGCAAGTATATAAAAATTTTACGACCATTTTTATATGTACCGTCGTTATCAATAATGCATTAGAAAATAAAAAAAAAATTGGGACAGCCAGCCAGTGGGAAAAAAGAAGCCATGTGGGAATCCTAGCATATTCTTTTTACTCGTCAAGCATCTCTAATCTTTTAAAATACTTCAAATTTTCAAATAACGCAAAAATCACTCAGAAATTTTTAATACTTTTTAGCTTAGCGTACTGTTTTTTACACATCATACAAAATTCAGTTTTTGCGTCACGCTCAACGGTTCATTCATAAAAGCAAGTCCGCATATCTCTCTCTTTCTCTCTCTCTCTTCCTTTCTCTAAATTTGAACATTCGACCGAAAATTTCGTACAACCTTGGTATTCGCGTACCGCGAAGATGCGATATCTGCGGTAGCATCAGCCCCGTATTCATCAAAGCGAACGTGAAATAGACGCGAATCTCTCCCGCAGCCGCGTAAAAATAGTACACGCGGGGGAGAGTTTAGTCGGGAAATGGATCCGCGTAAATCTGCCTCCGGATACGATGCACCTGCAATACATCCCCCTCCTCTTCTGACCGCGCCTGCGCAGCACATTCAAACGCGCGCACGAACGGGGAGAGGGACAATCTCTGAAAGAGAGAGAGAGAGAAAGAGAGAGAGAGAGAGAGAGAGAGAGACGGAAAATAAAGCAGGAAAGATATGATGATTCGCAAAGCGTATATCGGCAGGCGCGATCGCATTTTGCCAAATTGGAAAGATCCCCTCACGAGATTTCACGTTTCTCCCTTGCTCTGAGCTAAGGGTCCGGGTTCCTATGCGCCCCCGCGCACGCGCAGAACAGCAGGGCTGTGAATAGGGCTTAAAAGTCGAGTGCGCAGCGGAGGCAACGCGAGAGAGAGAGACAGAGAAAAGGCGAGGGGGCTGTCGACGGAAGATTCAATTGGGAAATGTCGATATCCAATTGGTCTTTCGAGTCGTCGACTACTATGATGAAGAGGCCGCGCGTAATAAATTGTCGCCCGGCGCGCGCTTCTTCGCTCGTATACGATGGGTATAAGTACATTTTTCAATGAATGCACCGTATGCAAACGTGTCGTAACAAAGTAGTAGTTACTTCTGATACTAGTATTTAATTTAAAAAATATCTCAATGATTTCAACTTTGCTCAGTTACCACTTTCATTTCGTAAAATTTAGATTACCAACAAATTATTCCGTAATATTTTACGCGCAACCTCTTTTAAAAAAATGTTTTCACATCCTTTTAAAACATTCGCACCTTTCCGCGCAGCGCGCTGCTTTTACCTCCCGCTCGCGCGGTAATTAATTCAATGGCAGGTGCACATACGTATAGTATAGCCTTTTAATGCGAGAGACCCATTTCGAAAAATGTATTCGCTCTTATCTCAGCACCACTCCGAGGAAGAAATGCAGAAAAGCACCTCTCGCCATTTTAAAATTCATTCGACAGAAAGAATCATACTTAAACTACATTTTTTTCGAAATATTTCAAATTGAATGCTACCCTCTAACCAGAGAAAATTAGCGTATTCCTCGCAGGCTCCAACCGCGTAAACCAGCTCCGCGCTCGCGCAGCCATAAACCGAGCGCCCGATAATTTCATCCCGATTCGCACCGCCGGAAAATCAATCGCCGCCCATAACCTCCGACTGCCTGTTCCCAATGAAATATTCCAGCCTCCCCGTGCGAACACCGTCTTATATCGTTTCCGCACGGAGATAATCTTCGGCGCACGCACAATAAAACCGGAACCCGGGCGAAATTTGATCCCGCCCGGCACGAGGCTGTAAAGAGAAGGGAAGGAAGAAGTCGTACTTAATATTGGATGGTCGGCGGTGTGTATGTACGTGTGTCTGTATTGGAGGATCGGAAAGGAGAGAAGGGAAGAAGAGATGGTACTCGAAACCCTCGCGGCTCGTAAACGCTGGTCCGCTTGGCTATTCAGCTCGCGCAATGGTCTACGGTTCGCTAGTGCAATGCGAGGTTTTCGTGGTCTGGTGTAATTACCTGGAACAAAATGGTTTCTTCACTGAATTCGTAGAATAATTCAAATGTTAACAATAACGGTTTATTATTTATCATTTGTAAATTTTTGCTATTATTGCTACAGACAAAAATGATTTATCGAGTCATTGGTAAATAAACGAGAAATAAACTACCCATCTCAGATTTGACAGCCTCTACAACCACCAAAATTTTTACAGACCTACGTTCCCAACTACCTGTCACGACCGTGCATACCTGGAAGCCTCGATTATCTGCGCCCGCAAAAGTACTATTACGGTCCGAACGGCCAGTCGAACGGCAACGTCAACAGCAACGTCAACAGCAACACCAACAACAACGCCAACGCGCTCGGCGGCTACGGCGGCTACGGCTATGTGCCACCTGCGGTCCAGCCCGTCTACCCAGGTGCCGCGCCGGTGATCCAGTCGTCGATACTGCCCTCGGTTGTACCGTCGCCTGTGCTCAGCCCCTACGACACCTCGGCCAACAGCAATTCCAACGTCAACCTCAACAACAACGTCAACAGCAACGCCAATAATGCGCTGCCGGGATTTGGCGGAATACCCGTAGCTCCAGCACCCATCGTCGCCAATCCCATGTACCCGAGCGACGTGCTGTTACCGGGATCCAGCTTCGATTACAATGCCAACGCCAACGCCAACTACAACAACAACAACATGAACGACAACATCAACGCCAATGTCTTCCGTAGGAATCTGCATGGCTCGAGTAACGAGTAAGGCTTTCGAGGGGGCTTTTCCTAACTCCTTTCGCTTTACGCGCTTATTATACAACTCTGCCGATCTTCTCTCTGTTCTTCACCCCTGTTGTTCTCTTTTTTTTTTTGTTTTTTTTTTTTTTTTTGTTGCGAAAGGTCCGATGCAATTGTGGCGGACACGTCTCTCGAGATAGGGAGTTTCGTACGTTTTTTTTTCTTCTTCTTACTTAGATTCACAGGATGAGCTGGTGTTTGCTAGGAGAGTCAGGTGGGACGTCAGTTGCCAGAATTGCTGCCACTTATTATAATAATGATACGAGAGATGTGCTCTTTTCAACTTGGGTTTAAATTTCAAAGAAAGTCAAAACCTAAAATAAAACAAAAGTGTCGCGGGAGGGGGATTGAAGAAGTTTTGTTTCTATTATGCTTTTCTTGAGATTTGTTTCGAGTAAGTACGAAGAATGATTTTATCTGTGTTAAATGGTAAATAAAATAACTTTCTTTTTTAGTGATATTGCTTACTATCGATAGTTGATTAGAAACGTATAAAAACGTTTAGATATTTTTTTGGTCAGAGTTTTGTAGTTCAATTATTTTTGTTTTGTTTTAGATTTGTTTTTCCGACGCCCTATTGCTACTTTCAATCACTCGCTTTTTAGACAATTAACGTAGTCAGCCATCGTTATTAAAAACATTTACTAACACCTGCCTCCTTGTAGTCTTACTTTTTTTCTAATTATATTATTATTTTGATTTCATCGTTTCACTTTAATACAATAACCAAACTCTATACCTCATTGAACGTTAATAATAATAATTCTATTTCACTTAAATTTTCCATTCCTGCGTACTAGTAAATTTGCAATCTCCCTTACTCTTAAGTCTATAACAAACTTTCTTGTCCTTGAACTGAAAGGAGGACTCCCATCGATATAAGATGTATTTATACTCCACATTTTCGAGTAATCTTAATACCTCCATTATAACTTTTTATTGCACTTTTAGCATATAAATGCTCTGGATAAGTGAAGACTAAAACTTTTATCGACTTCACAACTACTTTTCGTCGAGTCTAACAACCTTTGCATGAAACTGTTGCTAAATCACTAAAATTGGCAAAGCTTGAAAACATTCTTATTTCGATGCTAATACCTCACTATTTGTTGAATAAATTCATTCCTATAGTTAAATTTCTAAATTCTTAAAGAGTTATTATGTTTTCTCTCATCCTGCGACGTCAAAGAATCACATACTCAATACCAAATTTGCTACAAATAGAATAAAAAGTTCTATCTGATGATCGGAAAGTGACGGTAACAACAAAAAAAAACGCGAGAAAGCAGCAATACCACTTTAACCCGACGTCTTCTCTCTCGCGTGTCAGCGCGTGAGAGAAGCTGTCCGTTAGAAGCTTATTCTAGCAACGATGCTAGACCCACTATCTCTTGCTATCTCTCTATCTCTCTATCTCTATCTCACACACACTCTCACTCACTACGGCTTGTCTAAAAAAAAAAGTAAGTTGCGTTCGAGCAGCTTCAAAAGCGAGACTCTTTTCCTCTTTTTTGCCCCTCAGAGATACCGCCGTCGGCGCCCATCGCAATTCCACCATCGAGCGGGATCCCAAGTTTGTATCCAAATTCTTATAATACACACCTCTTTTGTTGCAATCACTACTATTAAAGAACAAAAAAAAAAAAGAAAAAAAGAAAAAATTACAACAACAACATACAGAGTTGGCAGCACTGGCATACGAAAAAGTGAACGTCCCATCCTTGTCGTTTTCCAGCCAATAGGTACGCAGTAGCGCCGCTGAGCTATATGCCGTCGCTGCCGTCGTACGTGCAGGGCCGTCGCTGCCGCTCGTCCTCGTCATCAGTGTTCAGGTCGCGCAACGTCGCCGAGCTTCTCGCCCGCCTGATGAGGCAGTCTACCACCGTACAGCTCGGTCTCATGCTGCTGCCGTCCGTCGAGTTCGATGACGACTGCTACTGCGACGACGACTACATCGTATATTAATCGACGGCGACAGCGCGGCGAGCTTTCACGGTTTCGAATATGGGGCTTATCTATCATTAAATATATGTACACGTGTCTTTTTATTGCCTATCCTGTGACGACTAAAGCTGAATAAATGAGCAAAAATATAAACAAAATAATAATAATGTGTTGTATGCTTTTACTAATTTAATCCCGACATTGTTAAGTCATGGAAGAGAACGATTTGGCTGCATGACAGATACTCTGAACATTCGAACTTTTATTAAGAAACTAACGAGAATTAGTGCGATCGCGATCAATCAGAAAATTAGCTATGGTTGAACAATAACTACATTGATTTTCCGAAAACATGTTCCGAAAAAATACTTTTCAACAGTCTTCTTCAACAGAGTTACAATTTCAATCGGAAACTTTAAAAACAGAAATGAAAATCTGTCTTCTCTAAAGATTTAGTTTTGTTTTAACTCCCCGCTTTATCAAGTTATTAATGGGATTTTTCTAAACGAAAGTCCAAGATAAAAATTGCCTTCATTTCCGAGAAATCGAACAATTTTTCTCAGACTTTATATTGAATTTTTGAGTAATTTTACCGCTGTGAAAACTAAAATGATCTTACATCGTCCAAGATGTAAGAACGTTAACTTATTGCTTACATGCATAAAAACAATAAACCGATCAAACGAAGCACTTAAGAAATTTCGCAATACAAAGAAAACCCTAAGCTCAAGCGAAAGATCAGCAGCAGCTCGCGCGTCGTCATATTTCCGGCTAAAGCCCGGGCATATTTCTGTCACTTGAAAAGCTCTTTCCGCCCCTCTCTCTCTCTTCCTCGTTTACGCTTTCTTCTTAACGAGAAAAGACCCCAAATGCGGCAAAGTCGCGTCTCTAGGAAACAGCGCGCCCGCGAGAATCCATCAGAATCCTTTTTCTCACGATTCCACTAAGAGAGCGGGAGGTAGAAACTTTCGGCCAAGTTGTTTCTCCCGCCTTAAAAAAGAAAGAAGAGAGGGACACGAGAGGGCGTGTTCCTTTCCCGCTTCCAATCAGTCACGTAGCAGTAGTATATCTCGATAGTACGCTCCTAGTCGTATAGGCTCCTAGCGACGAGTGGTATCGATGAGTAGCTGGTTTTATCGTTGTGACGGACTACCGGAGAGTAATTGATGTATGATTAAATGGTTGGATGCTGTTTGGTAAGCTGTGGCAATAAACAATAAAGAAGAAAAAATGGCATACATCAACTTATTCAAACAAATGACCTTTCACTGTAAATGCGTGGATAATACTAAACTTATCCAGCGCAGAATAGCGGAATCACAGTATACAAACTTTTTGCCCTTAGATTTCACAAAATCGCACCTTCCCAAAATCCGTCAAGCCAGCCCGCGTACCCTTCTCAGAAAATTCCGGCCAACTTTCCCGCGAAACTTCTCGGCCGGGGCCGTTAATTCGGCCGAGCAACTTTGCTCGCGTATCCTCGCGAGCGCAAAAGTGAGCGAGAGAGACGAGGAAAGAAAGAGTCGCGGCTGACCTTTGAGCAAATTTCACGCGACGCGAGCAATATTCCCCTCCGCGGAATTCCGCAGCATAGGAGGAGGCGAGTATACAAGAGGAGAGGAGATATATCGGGGCCGACAGATAGAGAGATGGCGAAAAACGGGGAGAGAAATTCGGCCCCTGCATTCGATCGCGTATATAAGTTCGCCTCTCTTTCTCGCGCGCAGGAAGAGAACATTCGATATGATTTAAGATCGGCTGCGACCTGGATGCCGTAATATTTCGTGGCGCTCGACATCTCTCGACTCTCTCTCTTCCTACTTTTACCCGCGCCTGTACATGCCCGCTGAAAGCGAAGCCTCGCGGGCGAGTTTTGAATGGTAATATTTTCTTTGCCCTCGCACTCGCTTCTTATTCCCTATTCGGTCTTATACCTACATATACATACACTCGTCTGCCCGTTGCGCCGATGCCAGAGTAGAAACGCGTCTGCAGATTTATGCAGTTTTACCCCTGGGACGAGTGAATGGCTTCTTCCGTACGCGGGAAAGGTTTCTTCCTTTTTTTTGCTGCGTCCGCGTGTGGAATTAAATTCGGCCTCGTTTTTGCGCGATTCAGCGCCTCCTCGATATTCCAAGAGGATTGTGGGTGGGAGGAAGGATGTGGGTTCGGGATAGGAGAGAAGGTAATGAAGTAAGACGCTACGGTGAGTCGGGGGTAATGCGATTTGCGAAATTAATTTGGATCGTTGATTGAGTAAGCAGACGCCTCTGGTGCACATGAGGGATTGTGGTTACAGCAGTCTCGGCTGAATTTCGGGCCAAGTGGTAGGTCAGTCACACCTGGGATCATCGAACATAAACTACATTATTTATAATGATAATAATTTATGTAATGCTGTTTTTAGTAGCCTTTAGTAAAATACACAGCAGATAATCTTTTAACCTTAAAAAAGAATGGAACATGCGATACACGCGAGGCTTACGTAACATAGCGTATAGGTCATTTTAACGCAGAAGCATCAAAAAACATTCACGTACATTATACCGGAAGATTTACTTTTACATTCACTGGTAAAAAAGGGCACATTCAGCATTTTATGCGACAGAAGCGAGTGCAATACACGTTTATTAAAGAATTGCATCATAGCAGCTCGGATTACTCCAAAATATGATCTTCATTCTGGAAGGAGTTCAAGCGTTTGTCTGAAGGTCAAAATTAATATTTGGATCCGGTCCAATCTCAAGTTTTTAATCGATATTTTAAAGCCGAAAACGTCTTACGACCGCTTGTGCAAAGGCAGCTTCATTCATGAGCATGAATGAAACGCGTGGCATGTAGAATCTTCCTTTCATTATTATTAAAGATAAGAAAATTTCAACAATTTTCTTTTTTTGCACTCAATAATTTTCAACACCGAAAGTTAGCTCACTTCTTTAAAACCTTGCTGACTAAAAAGAAACCTCAATTCGAATTCCCGTGAATTCTCCTTTTCTTCTATCCCCACCCAGCAATATCTTGACAATTTCTTTCCAGAATACCCAGCCTCCTTCCTATCTCTTCCCACAGCACGCGACCTCTTAAAAATCTCGTCGCCCGAGGTGCAAATATTGTTTCTCTTCTCTCCTCTTCTTTCTCTCCTCGCCTTTGTAATTTTCCCCAAAGCTACTGCAGTGGCAGCAGTAGCGCGACAAATTGCCTTGCGTATACGCGCGTATACATTCTTCGCAACAAAACTGCATTGATTGCCGCAGAGATACGCGTACTACTGAAGCGAGTGGCAGAGGCGGATCAAAGCTGTGTTAGTGTGTGTGTGTGTGTGTGAGAGAGAGAGGGAGAGAGTGAGAGATGAATTGATTGATTTATTCAGCCGAGAGACGGATGAGGATGGGATTTATGACGGCATTGAGGAGCGTTTGTCCGTATATTGAAGTGTGTTTACCGCCACTGGGACACACGGCTGCATGCCAGGCTCGGATTGGCTGTTGATATTTTTAAATTGATCGCTGAATATTCATGATTTGCTGCTCGTCTCCTCTGTCGGTGTCTGCGCGCGCACGCGCGCGGATCCGGGGACATCTTGTCTTGATTTATTCCATCGTAAGTTACAAATCAAATATGAATGTCGGCGTTTATTCGGTTTTACGGGGGAGTGAATATGTGACTGAGTGAATGATTAAAATTGTAATTTTAAATATTTTGGAATGTGAAAGGGAACGACGTTCTTTTTAATCGATCGAAGCGACTAATATTCCTTTAATTGAAATTTTACCAAAAATAATTTTCATTCGTTCGTTTGTATCAGGTTTTCCTGTATCTAAATTTAGAAATATAGTTTTCCACACTCTCAGAAGTATTATTAATACAAACAGGATAAATATTACACTTTTACACGGGTGAGAAAGGTAATTATTTAGATCATGTGAAGTCACATGAACTAAAAATCTTCTTACGCACCAGTTTTGAACCGTATTTTATACCACGAGAGCCGAATAATCATATTGAAGTAATGATTTTGAGATTAGAGTAGTATAAAGTGATATTCTACGAGTTTTTTTAAATAAAACTTTTCGTTTTCATTCGAAAATCGTACAGCTCAAGCAACAACAAATCATTTTTCGGTTTATATTTTGAAACGATACCATAAAATACCATCGAATTTTTTCCACATAGAGCTCCGATATTTCTTCTGAATAACTTTTACAACGCAAAACAAACAATAAAATCTGCCTTAAAAAACACAAAAATAACCTACACCCGCCGCACTCTCGTTAAAAAGGCGCGAGCGAGCGCTTAAAAAGAGCATCACGGCGGATGAAATCCCGGGAGAGTGGCGTGGGAATAAAACGCTGGTAAAATCAAGCGGGTTGACAAGGCCTCAGCTTTCGTGCGTAGTTTCCATTATCGCAGCAATGACGACGACGTCGCTGATTTGATGTTGAATTCTCGCAGGACGTGTTTGCGTGTACGTATTACTCGCGAGATACGCTTTGATCTAGCTAACCCGACACGCCTGCGCTTTCTACGGTTGACGCGCGCGTGGGTGGGGAGCAAAGACGATTTGAGGAAGGAGAGAGTTAGTCGAAGGAAGTGTCGAGGTAGCAATTCAAAGAAGATGTGAGGTAAGGATGGAAATGCCTAGTTGAAATGTGCTATCTAAAGAGTTGAGAGTTATATCAAAATTAAATGTAGAATCGATAATTTTGTCGTTAACTTTTTCTATTTAAAATTAGCACAGATTGATAAAAAGTGTAACTGATATTTGAAAAATTAATTTTTGATAAGATTGATAAGTGACTGGGAAATAAGAATAATTTTAAGTTTTCACTGAATATTTCAGTTATTTATGGTATACTTATAACTTATTTTCAGCGAATTTCACTGATTCAAATTTGGAGAGTATATATTCTGTTTGATTTTACATTTTATAAAATGAATTCGTCTTAGTGACAAAAAGAAATCTTCCGGAAGTTAATTTTTCTTTAAAAAATAAATGCAGGACTCGGTTGGCCTTTTCAATTAAAATTCACGAATTTGCATATAAAATAAAAATTCACTTTTGGTTTTAATTAAGGGAGGAAAAAAGGCTAGACCCGGATGAAAGGGCGTAATTTTACAGGATCTACGGGGGCGGGAGGCTTACTTCGCCAACGCGTCTGAAAGACACTAATGAACCATTATACGCGTAAACCGTTTTACATTCAAACACGTGAAAGCGCCATTGTGCACCGGGAGAAAATTTAAAATCCAATATGAAACCGACTCGGCTAACGGAATTTCAGCGCACAAAAAGAGAGCGAGAGAGAGAGAGAGAGAGATAAGTTCATGTCTCGCGCTCCAAAGCCCCACCGTAATCACGCGTTTCGACGTACCGGAATCGCAAAATGGATTCTATCTATTTTTTAATGGAAAAAGCACTGAAAATTCTATTGATGAATATCAGTTGCAGTCCGTTTACGGTGAGCTTAAAATAATGGAAAATAAACAATTTTCAAAAACATCATGTATGCTCTTTTGATTCTGCGCAACGAATAAAAATTGTATGGAAATTGTTTTTGGAGAGAAAAAACAGCAGTGAAAATATTATCAGAACAAAGGCAGTGTGTTGTTCTTTACCAAAATGAACTGAACCTGCTGACATAACCAGAAAATATTAACGAAACGTTCATTACAATGTGCTTTATGGATCATCCCTGTAATAGCATATTTCAAAAGCTCCGATTACGCTTTGCAGAATTTCAAACGCCATTTTATAACAGTATTCCGGGCACATAACGAACTATTTCGAAAAAACTTCAACGGAAAAGTGAAACAAACGATTACGCACCCGCGCAATTACGGAGAGCTTCCTGAAACAATAGACGTGCGGCTCGTTAATCTCGTTGTTCATATATATATTCGAATGAAGCTTAGCGTCGAAAATACCATATGCGGGGGTACGACATTGTGCTAGCGAAATTGTTCGCTGATTCATGCGCATTAACCTATTTGCTTTCAAATTTCACAATTTTTCACATTTCTACAATATTCGCGTAAATGCAAAAGAATTTCACTACGAATTTCGCAAAAGCATCAAACGAATATATATATATATATATATATCGTCGTATACATTATAATACTTTTTAAACGTCAGCTTTGGCAGTGCGAAATTTTCCTAAAATTTATTTCGCCGTTTAATTATCGTATATTGCTCGAGAGGACGTCATGTTTTGCTATAGGAGAGCGCGCGCGCTCGCAGCTTTAATACGGACGTGCGCGAGCTTTGACGAAAAAAAAATGAAGCATAAAAGAAACGGCGTCGGTTTTTTTTTTTAAGAGGAATTCATCAGTTTTTATTATTATGGATGCACTTTGAGGATTAACAACATCTGGGTCACAGAATTTTTGCATTATTTCCTAAATTATTTTCTCAAGTGCCGCCGCCGAAGCTCTGTGTTTATACCGATTCCCGGAAATATTAATGCAGAGCTTTTAATAGTATTAGCCGAATATTTAAAGATAATATGCTTTTCCTCGATTACGCTGCTTTCTCTGCTAAAATAGTTTACAGATTTTTCGGGCGTTTTTTTTTTTAATTTTGTTTCTGGATTCATCAATGCAACTTTTTTGGGGAAAGGAAAATGGGTCACGCAAAATATCATCGAGTCCCAATTCGTATTATCCCTATTGATCAATACCCGATACGAGAGCTTTCAGCAAAGTTTTATTAAAGAAAATATTCCAAATTCGCCCATTCAAGGTGCAATTCAATGGGGAACCTACATTTTGAATATTGATTTTGGTCGTGCTTTTAATTTCTGCACCTGCATTAACCAGCATTTGCAACAAAGGTCAACCTTAATTTCTAAATAAAGTTACAGAGCTATATAGAAACAAATAATAGATGTTTCTTTCACTTGCTAAAAAGAATTGAATAAATGAATAGAATATTCATTCTCATTTGTAAAAAAATAGTATGAAATCTATTTTATTTTTTAATGTAATATCATTAAGACATCGTATGAAAAGAAATAACTTGAAACTCCGCTACTACTTCTCGTAAGTAGATATAGGCCGACTACCGTCAGCCGTATACAGATACATGCTTGCTATAACCCGCAAACCTAAATTTTTATCTTCATGCACTTTTTGAAATTATGACATACCACTACTACTTCCAAGAAATATTACGCAAGTTTTCCAAAACATCAACAAAAATCATATTTTTTTCGGTCCAACAAACATATTCATCAATATATAATCAAAAGCGAAAGCAAAACGCACACACGTCGGATGACTCGAACTCGAATATCTTTCATACCCCTCTCGAACAGACTTTCCAGCTTTCATCATAATTAAAAAATCTGTGAAGTCCTCGTCCCCCTGTATATCAATACATCAAAATCCCATTCCCACGGCTCTCCGCAAACAACATCCACGCATCACGAATCATTCTAAAAGAACCTCCCATCTAATTAATTTTCACGCCCCAGTCATCAATCCCTTTCAGCCTCCCACGAAATTCGCGTCAAAAAGTCAACTCTCACGCGTAACAAAATCAGACTAATAAATTTGCCTCACCTACACTACTCGTCGGCCTCCTTTCCGCAGGTGGAAATTCACAGGTAGACTCGCCTGTGCGCGCGCGCACACACACACACACACAGAGAGAGACAGGCAAATTGCATTGAAGATTTTTCATTTCCGCGGCTGGGGTCGTCCTTTTGTCGTCGTCCACTCCGTCTCTCGGTGAATGGGTGCTTGACGAACGGATCGAACTCGACTCCCTCTCTCTCTCTCTTCTCCCGATTTCGAATTGAATTTCAAGGAGCGTCGGAGCGAGGCGAATTCCGCGGGGATCCTTCCGGCTCTCTCCCTCTCTCGCTCGCTTCTAGTTCGCTGGCTGCTTTTCTCTCTTCGCTTCTCCTCAACCTCTTCCTCGTAGATTTCCCGGGTATTTTTTGCCTCCGCCCTGGCTTTTCGTTGGTTTTTGTCCCTTTGTCATCCATCTCGGTGTATTCTTGAATTCTCGACTCTCCGCTGCTTCGGTTCGACTCTTTATGAACTTTTGCGAAACGGGGATGGTTGTTTTATTGTTATCTATAGGCGCTGACAATCATTGCAAAAGAGAGAGAGAGAGAGAGAGAGAGACATGAAGTTGCGGAATATCGATGTTGAATTCCGAATAAATATCTTTCTTCGAGTACAAGATACCAAAAAAAAAATTCGAAAGGGGTTATTCATCGCAGTCAATATAGATAAAATATAATGTTTGAAACTATTTGTTTTAAATCAAAATGTTATGAGTAACCAGAAAAGGCAATTATTACTCATCTCTTTACTCTTTTTTTTTACTTATCTTAAGTGATTCTTACTTTTTTATGTTTTCTTACATTTTTTAACCTGTAGGTACGAATTTATTCAGAGTCCCAGAGGATTCTCTGTGAAACGGACTGCACATTGTAAAGTTTGTACGAGAGATTGTAAGACGGATGTAAAAGGTGTAGTCACGTGGGATTCGAGTAACACGAATGGATTTAGAAAACACCGATTCGCCTCGCCCATGTGGCTACTTCCATTACGCTTTAAAAGAGCAAATGCACCTTTTCTATTGCCTCTTGAAATATATATGTGGTTCTGAGCGAAATTTAAGAATAAATTGTCGAAGAAATAGAGCAATAAATAAATAATAAATATGTTATAAAAATTTATAAGTATTCGACAAATCATTTTATGTTCAATTACGACTTTTATTTTTGTTTCAGGTGAGTCAGGATAACTGCTGTTAATCTATACCATTTATACCACGTAAGTTCTAATAAAACCATTATTTTATGTATTGTCAGATCTACTTTGATCTTTTTGCTAGATTTTAAACTATCAAATTCACAAACAGAAACAAAACAAAAAATTTCCACTACAACCGTCGTCAACAGAGCCACTTCACTGTCGAATAAACCTGAAATCGATTAATACGGTATTAAAATAGTATTTCAAATCCGCCGGCGTATAAAAAATCGCGTCCCGACAACAACTAAAAAAAAAAGAGAGAGAGAGAAAAACGTAACGCGTGTAGCAGCACATAACCAGACTTCAAAAGCACAACGTCGTGTGAAAATAAAAAGTCACGAGTCTCGTACGCGATTAGAACAGGAATACCGAAAAAAACGAGAGCGCATGCGCACGCTTGCGTATATACGTCAGTCACAATGCACTTAGCCGTGTACGCGGGTCCGATCGGCTTGAAAAATACAGTTAGCCATTCGTCGCTGCCGCCACCGCCGCCGTTCGGTTGGTACGCGCTTTTGCATTGGCCTTTGTCTCGGTGGAGCTTTTTTCCAGCGCCATGTGTGTACAGCCGACTAATATGCCCACGTTTTTGTCAAAGTCGCCGTACCCATGCGTTTCAGAATTCGCTGTTGGCTTTCAATTTCGCGCAATTAAACGCCGGGATAACTCTGCGAGTGATTATTATGGGGTGTGAGTGCAGTGAGTGTTGATAGCATGGAAATTAGGTTTGATATTACATTCGGAGTTTTACAGAAAAGCGCATCGTAAACTTGCTTACAACTGCATACGATTAAATTATGGATAATTTTTCAAAAAGAAGGTTTTTTATTTGAAGTATATTGTAAATGAGCCTTAAAATGAACTGAGAAAAGACAAAATATATATGCCTAAAACAGGACGTGCGCGTCTGACTAAATTCGGTATTTGTCTATTCTACCATTTATTTACCATGTCACGTCAGTCAATATTTGAACGCCAAATATTCCACGCCATTATGTCATGGAAAATATGATTTAGTTCATGGCGTAATGAAAATAATTTCGTAAACGTACAAATTAAATTTAATAAAAAATTTCACAAATTTAACTGTAGATATAAAGTTATTTGAAAAATTTCTCTATACGAAATACTAGTATCAAGCGTGTTATATTTTTCACTTTCAATATAACACAACGTAGCGCTAAAACTTTACTTTTATAAAATTTTTCCGAATTTTCACAAAGTTGTAAATTTATAAATAAAAGTTCCAAATTGAAGAAGCTTCCTTGCCCTACATACACTCTCTCTTCAAAATCTTTTTTTTTTTTTCGAGAAAATCAAGCAAATGCAAAGGTACCATAACCCCAAGTGCAAATCCCCTTTGTAAAATAAAACCTCCGTTCAATCCACTCATCAAGCCCCCGCACCCCTTTTACACTTTTTATCGTCTCCGCTTTACATCCACGAATCCCTCTGGCACCCTTTTACCGCACGACGTAAAAAAGAAAAAATATTGTTCCACGCGCGTACGCGTGGGCACCGCATCCGCGAGTTTATTTCGCTCGTGGAAATGCAGAATTCCGCGCGCGACGTGTCCGATATGATTAACATCGCGCGGGAGCTGACTTTCTCCGCGCTGGGGAGACAGGCTCTCTCGGGCAGTTTCTATAAGCTCGGGCGACTGCGGCAAAAGTTAGCGGCTGCTCTTGTCCCCTCTCTCTCTCTCTCTCTCTCTCTCTCTCTCTCTCTCTCTCCTTTAGGTAGTTTGATTCTAGTTTTGAAATACTCGATCTGAAAAGTTGGCACTCGAGTTAAAAGTTTCGCTCGGTTCCCGATTGCGCGATACTAGGGTATCGAATCATCCCTGGGATATCCTTCTACCGATAATACATTTTTCTCTGCCCCCCTCTCTCTCACTTTTATTTGTTTTCTCCGTCTCTCTGTGCTCCTCCCCACCGCTAGCTGGGATGAAATAACCTTCGTTTTTATATTTTATAAAAGTTATTTTTCGTTGTACCTCCCGCTGATTGTCTCTCGCTCGAACTTTCAAGGGATGGATTTGCTGCAGCTATGAACTGTTAACATGCAAAAGCCCGAATGAAAGGCGAATTCTGCGAGCGAAGCTCGGGAGGTGGGAGAATTCATTTTTAGATTGAAATTTTGTATTCCTCCTGCCGGCGGATATATAAAAATGAATGAAATTCGGAACGGCGTAATTGCTAAAATTTTATTTGGATAAAGGCTCGCCCAGGCGCGCTCAGCTGCCGCGCTCTATTTTTAATGACTTTTTTTTAAAGCGCCTCGCCGGCATCGTTAACGTCGATAAAAGCAATTCGAGCCAAAAGTATTGAAGGTACAAATGAAAACTTCAAAGCAGAATAATAAAAAAGTGCCAATCTACGTATTTTGAATATTCATCGTGACTAAATGCCTGTGAATAAATCGACTGTCAGCCATCCGAATCACTAAATTAAAGAATTGGTTATTGAACTTCACGAGCTATACCATATATCTGAAAATCGATGCAAATTTAATCGATACTAGTTTTTATTTGTTTCGCGTTACATTGTTAACTTTAGAGTTAAAAAATCCTATCAGAGTATAATTCAGCAACAAACCATTTTATTAAATAACCAACTCATTTTTCTTTCTGTTATTAACAAACGTTAACCAAATTAATCATCTAAACTTTTAAAATTTTTCATAGTTAACAATTGCAAAGATCGCAATCTCCCATCAACCGTACAATCATCCAGAATTTTCACATCTGTAGAAACTAACCACTTCATCTCCCTCAAAAAGTAATATCCCCAGACATTCGCGTTCACCGAGACCCGAGAGCTCACATCCGCGCGCAGAATCACTGAACTTGAGAACCCATTCAGTTATCGCGTCATCCCCAAAGCCGAATGGAATCGTTTCGATCCATTGACTCCGTTCTCCGCTATACATTGCCCCACGTTCTCTCTCCCTCCATACACATACATACGCACATTCCCCGCAGTGTGATTAAATACATAGCTACGAATCCGCAAACCGATACCTATAGAATAGCATATATAGGGATGGTAAAAGTTAAATTAACGTCCGCGCTGGTGGCATTAGAAGTACCTTCGCATCGGTAGTATTTGGCGCTCAAGGAGACAGGAGAAACAAATGCCGAGGGTTATACGCTTTCATGTTCTCTCTCTCTCTCTCTCTCTCTCTCTCTCTCTCTCTCTCTCTCTCTCTCTCTCTCTCTCTCTCTCTCTCTCTCGGTGCTTCCGCTCGTCCGTGTGAGCCCCGTTAATTAAATAGATAGCTGCCACTCGAGCCCTCGATACGCTAGCTCCACTCCTATACAAACCTGTATCTAACGGCGAGTCCATCGCCTGTATCCCGTACACACACGTGTACACGAGCGCAAACACTGCGCACCATCTGTCCATTTATCCGTCAGCGTTACCCGTCTACTTTTCGTCACGTTCTCGAGTGTTCCATTACATATTATAATCTCGATGAAATTTTACATAGGTATTACCTATATCGCATACAAGATAGTCTATAAATTTCAAACTAATACATGAAGTCGTCATTGAGAAATTACGATTTTGAAAAAAACGTAAAAAAATTTTAACCTTAAATATCTCTAAAAATTATCAGACAATTCTTTTACCCAAAGGACTTATACGATAAATATATAAACTCTACATGTCCACAAAATTTCAACAATTTTTTTGCTTCCTCCTAGAGGAAGCTTTGTGATAGTAAATTTTTGAGTGTTGTAAAAACATGTTATAATTGTGTTCCGAGATGTTAGGAATCAAAATACATGGTTTTTGAAAAATGTCTGTATGGATGTTGTGTGTGTATGTGTGTGTGTGTGTGTGTGTGTGTGTGTGTGTGTGTGTGTGTGTGTGTGTGTATGCCTGGATCTCAGCTTCTACTGGGTCAATTTTGACCGGATAGATCTCATTTTTGTTGCTTTTTTTGCGTGATGGCGGGTCAAAAATCCGTTTTTTGATTGGGGCGATCCGTTTTTGTTTTTTTTCAAATTTTCGATTTTCTCAAAACTGTTTTTTGATTTTTTTTAATGATAGGATCGAGTTATTCGAATCTGATGGGTAGCGTTCGAAAGAGAATTAAAATACCTATATTTTCTAAAAAAAAAGTTTCTAGCTATCACGGTTCTTTTGTTATTAACAAAAACGTGTTTTTTATTTAGAAGCTTATAACTCCTAAACTTAACGGTCAATTTTTTTGAAAAAAATCATGATAATACAGAATATAAATAGCTATAATCTGTTAAAATTTGAATACATTCTCTAGGCTAGATTTTGAGTAAAAAATTGAAAAATGAAAAAAATCAGTTTTGTATGTCCAACGATTACAAGAGTAAAATTGACTTAATGGCTTCAAAATTCCTTTTAGAGGTAGATTTTTTATAGTTCTCGGTCGAGTTCTTTGGGCAAAATGATTGGTTCATAAATTTCAGAGATGTTTGAGGTTAAAAATTTTTTGACATTTTTTTTAAATCGTAATTTCTCGAGAACGGCTCTATGTATCTGAATGGGGTGGGTGGCATTCGAAAGAGAATTAAAATACCTATATTTTCTAAAAAAATAATTTTTTATCTATCATGGTTCTTTAGTTATCATTAAAAACAAAAACGTGTTTTTTTTAAAAAACTCATAACTCCATTTTATGCGTTTTTGAACCTAAAAAGCAAGGCTAAATTCATTATGGCGATTTTACATAATTTTAGAGAAGAGGGAGAGAATGAATTTATTTAAACGATAGGTAAAAAAGTCAATTTTTAGAACATATTTTTATGTAGGAAAACGCAGAAAATCATTCATATGTTACAAAAAATAATTTAATCTCTAAATTAAGGAAGATTTATATTTTATTTTTAAAAAACGCGCAGTGATATCTACCGCTAGGTGGTGTGAAATGAGGAAACGTCATTGAGTAGGCATTCGATGATTTTTTTTAATTTTTAAAAACCAACCAACAAAATGAATTAAAATGTTTAAAAATGATATCTATTATAATCTATTATAATTATGAATTATGCATTATGAATACATTATATTCTGCATTATTATAATTTATTTGTGAGTTATGAACTTTTTTAAAAAAACACGTTTTTGTTAATAACAAAAGAACAATGATAGCTATAAATTTTTTTTTTCTTAAAAAATATGATTTATGAAATATAAAAAAAACACGTTTTTGTTAATAACAAAACAACCGTGATAGCTATTTGTTTTATTATAAAATATAGATATTTTACTTCTATTTCAAATGATAACTTTATTTATCAGCTCAAAATTTATATAAATTTGATATAAATAAATAATAAATAAATAAATTTAAAAATTAACAATTTTTAATATTCATAAATGAATTTAATTATAATTATGCAATAAATTTTTTAAAAAATTATAAATTTTGTTATAAAAATTAATTAAAGGAATCAACAAATTACGGTTGAGGAAGCTACGTGCCAATGAATTGGCAGCGGTTTTTTCTCTAGTTATGCGACAAAGAAAATGACTTGTAAAATACGAAAATTTTAAATATCAAATATCTGAAAAAGTAATTGAACGATCTTGATGAAAATTCGCACATATATTATCTATATCACACACAAAATTGTCTATAAATTTGAAGCTGATTCATCGAACCGGTCTCGAGAAATTACGATTTGAAGAAAAAGTTAAAAAATTTTAAAATCAAATAACTTTGAAATTTATTGACCAATCATTTACCCCAAAGATCTCAGCCAAGAGATATCCAAAATCTACCTCTACAAAGAATTTCAAAGCGATTAAGTCAATTTTACTACCGTAATCGTGTTTCATACAAAACGCATTTTTTACATTTTTTAATTTTTTTTCTCAAAAACTAGTCGATAGAATGAATTCAAATTTTTACAGATTATAGCTATTTATATTCTGCACTATCGTGATTTTTTTCAAAAAAAATTGACCGTTTATTTTTGGAGTTATAAGCTTTAAAAAAAAAACACGTTTTTATTAATAACAAAAGATCCGCAATAGCTAATGTAATTTTTTTTTTTTGAAAATATAGGTTTTTTTATGCTCTTTCTAATGCTGTCGGTCCGATTCAAATATCTCAATGCTATCATTAACAAAACGCAAAAATAAATTTTGCGAAAATCGAAAATTCAAAATAAAAGAAAAACGAATCGGCGAATCAAAAAGAGGCTTTTCTTTCCCAATTCGCACAAAAAAAATGAGACCTGCCCGGTTAAAATCGATCGAGTAGATCCTGAGATAAAACGGTATACGTACGTACGTACGCACACACGCACGCACATACATACAGACATTTTCTAAAAACATGTGATTCGAACTTCTATCATGTATACAAAGCTTCCTCTAGGAGGAAACAAAAATCACGTTTTCTTACTCGCCCACCCGAAAGTACGTACTTTCGGCCCGCATCTCCGGGCCGAAAGAGAAACTTTCGCATCCTATTTTAGACCAACCGCGCGCTCTGATTGGCTGCCGAAATTTCCTGACCCGCGGCGCTTGAGCGCCCGCGCGCATGTCTGACGAAAGATGTTTGTGCGGTGTGGAGGTTAGACACGTACGAAATAAACAGAGGAAAGTGCACAGGTGACGACAAAAAAGAGTTAAATGAAATAAAAAGTGGTGTTGTTTGATCGTGGTCATTGTTTTTTCCTCTTGTTTCCTACACGTACTTTCGAGTCGTGTAGAAACAATTAAGTAAACGTACGGACGGAAGCGTTCGAAGAAATATGTTTGTGTGGTGTGAAGGTTAGACACGTACGAAATAGACAGAGGAAAGTACACTTGTGACGAGAAAAAGAGTTCGTTGAAATAAAAAGTGGTGTTGTCTTTTTTTAATGAATGTGTTTCTGATGCCCGCCCCGACCAGCAAAACCTCGGCTTCGCCTCGGTCTTGTAAATGTCGGGCGGGCATCAAACCATCTGTGTAACAGCGAAAGTAGCAGACGGCCAAAAAACCAGCTCTCCACGCCGGGTCGAAAGAAAAAATGGTCGGTAATATCGACTGAGCTACCCAAAGCGGCCGACAGAGGCAGTACTATCGAGCGGGTCGAAAGAAAAACTAACACTCAAACACAGCTAGCAGACGACAACGCAATTTTATCAATTATTTAACAATTATAGAACGTACTTTCGGCCGGGGAGTAAGAAAAATAGTATACAATACTTGGACCGGAAATTGGATGCCCTGGCCGTGCGTCATGACGCCCTCGGCTTCGCCTCGGGCGTCATACCACGCACGGCCCGGAAATCCAATTTCCGGCCCACGTATCGTAATGTACTATTTCTACCCATGAAGTTAAGTATAATTCCAAGATCCCTGACTTGGTACTATGAAGAACCCAAGAAATCTGTTAGATAGCAACATTTGAACTTTCTCGTAATGGCTACACTGAAAAAAATTTCACGTTGTAAGAACTGAAAGTACGGCTCTGACAACAGTACTGTTCGGCTGATTTTCTTTCTGCTAAATTTTATAGATACAGTAATTGTATTCGTACAGTTGTGAGAGCTGTACAAGATACACTGAAAGCACTAATGTATAGAGTTCTTTTGTCGGAGCATTAAATAGGTTATGATTCGCCATACATACGTATTTTTCATTAAAATAATCTCGATTGATAAGTACACTGATTACAGATGAAATACGCAAACGCGGATTGCAAACATGCGGTTGATGTGGCCGGTTTCTTGACTTTTTTAGGTTATAACATGAACATCGGCTTCGCGTTGTAGCGTTGTCAACAAACAAATATCGGCGGCAAAACTAAATCGTACGGCTGTCAGAGCTGTACAAGTACATTTCCCGCAACTGACCAATAGTGCCGTTACATTATACAAATGAATAGCTACTTCAGCCGTCTGTAAGGGTAAATGAACACAATAAATAGTGTTAGTACAGCAAATCGAAACTATGGTTTCTACAGCCTAAAATTTTTTTCAGTGTAGGAAGATATCCTTTAGGATTATTGTCTTTATCCGTATTTTGTTTTCCCCACTCAAAACCATTAAAAATTAAAATAATGTTAAGTTACATCAAAATACTGGCAGTAATCAGACTGCTTATAACACGCCATGTAAACTGTTAATTATATGTAAGTTTTTTTTTCTAAACGATTGCACTGTAAATTTATTATATTTTTGTAATTATTTATAATTTGTTTTATCTTTTGTTATTAAGAGCCTTGAAGAGGGGCATAATAAAATGCCCGAAACGTTGGCAAATTAACAATTGGTGTTAAATTTATTCACCTACATTGACAGCTGAGCCATTCGATTCCTTCTCATCAACATTAAAATATGATTGATGTCATTCATCTCATTAGTTATCATTATCATACATCAAAATAAGTTAAAATGAAAAATTAAATTGAAAACTAACCTTGGAGTAAGTTTGTATGCCGTAAGAGAACATGAACCTGGCGTAAAACTGCATGTTATTACAATTGTCTTCTCTCCATCCCATGCAGTGTTCTCTGCCATTACTCTAGCATGAGTTGATATATCTTGTTGAAATAATCATTGTCATTTATAAATCATATATTTACAATGACACAAAAATGTTTTTAAAAAATCCATTTTCTTACTTGAGGAGATTGTTAGTTTGTAGCAACTCGTTCGGTTGTGTATGTATCCACCCAAGAGGGGTACGTATTGAAACTAATAAAAAACCGCTGCCAATACATTGGCAGTTAGCTTCCTCAAATTTTCTCGGTCAGTAAATTAAAATTTAAAACTCTTTTTTCATGATTTGTGATTGTATGAGTGCCGACGGATTCCCTGCATTCGGGCGTTCCAATAGCACTTTTCATACACTTCGATCTCTTAGCCAGAAGGCCGAAAAGCGATGCTGCTGTTAAGGAAGACTGGTTACTCTCTGAAGGAGCTTGATCGTGCGTTGGAAAATCCTCATATGCCAAGTGGATGCGTAAAAATTGCCCGCAGCAGCGATGGCCGCATGCAAGTAATGCATCGCAAGTGTTTCCCCCATGTCGTTGCCTGCCAACTCTGGCGCTGGCCGGATAATTTTCAAAGAAGGACTTCTTCAATAAATTTCTACACGAGCCATTGACAGTTGAAAACGAATTAAACAGCCTATAAATAATAATTAAATGTCATTAAAAAAAATGGTTTCGTCATCTTAACACCTCTAACTTCAATGTATGTCGTTGCTTGTACCATGGTATGTAAAAATCATTGTAAAAATTTCTTTAAGTTGACGTCAATCAAAACCCCCGAATCTCCTTAAATACACGGAGAGAAATTTTAGAATAAAAATTACCAAGGTGCCTTGGTAGCGCATGGACAGACTGTCAAAAGCCGTGATATTCCCAGGTTTCTAATACAATTTATAAGTTTCCCAGGAAAAACTACCATAACCACTTAAAAAAAATACCAAATTATCTGAATAAAAATTACCAGACACACTGGTAAAAATTGAGATCTAGTCATTTTTACAAGGTTACCTGGGAATTTTTACTAAGAAAACTGATAAATTTTACCAAATAACCTGGTATGTTATGAACTGCGTTCGCGTGAACGAGTAACAGAATATTTAGGATCGGTCTACAATGATAATTTCGAATTTAAAAGATTGATTTCAAAATAAATATTAAATAAATCAACCAATTAAATAGCAAACGTATTGAAACGTATTCCCATAAAATAAAAATCTGTTGGAGATTTTAACAATAAAATCATGAATTTGTTTCAGATAAATTATAACAACCGTTCCGTAAATTAATAATAAATAAATAATAAACAAATTTACGATAATGCGAATAGAAATAAATTACTGACGATAAATACGAATTCCGTACGTAATTAAGTAAATAATGGACAGGTGATCAACAAGTTGATAATGAATAGCTTGCGATTCAAATAAACTAATAACAATTAATCTAGGCATTAATAATAATTAGGAGTCTAATAATGTTAAGATTAAAGATATCATAAATCGCTCAAGGAAACGCTCTTCCTTTTTTTTAGGAAATATTCATCATCTTTAATTCCAGGAGAAATTATTGGTTATTGCACACTTATTTTATTTAATTTGTTTAAGACACAAATAATTAATTTTAATATTAATTATTTTGAGATGTTCAGCAGATAAAACAGGATTAATGATAAAGTATCAGTATTACACCATCTTCATAATACATAAAAGCAAATAAAATATTATGTAAACACAAATATCAGTGGCAGCTAATAAAACATTTACATAAATTTCTAAAGGCAAAATGAGTGTATATAAAAATGTAAACTAGATGTACATCGAAACGACATAATATTTTTAATTGAAACAAGCGTTAATTTGGTGCGCTACACGCGCCCTCTCTTCGCTGTTTCTCAATTTCTTTCGAGTTTCGAGATCGATTCGACATTTCGAGATACCTCGCAAAAACGCTCGAAAACCGAACGAATCTCGATCACTCAATTTATATTAAGGAAGGATTTTTTATACATGTAGTATATCAAAGCAGCTATCCATTGATATAAAAGATATTAGAATAAAACATAATGTAAAGACGTAAAAAATTAGTGAAATTCTCGCGCACCCATTTCAATGTATATGAAGCACGATCATCCCTCAGGCTTTTTCTACATTGGACAGATACTTGCCTTCGGAGCGCTCCCGCGCTCCTTGATTATATGCCCATGAACCATAAACGTTTCAATTTTAAAACTTTTATCTCAAAAATTGAGAAAGGGTAATTCTTACTACATATTCACTTCTTAAATCGCGATTATTCGAAAAATTAGTTCAAACCCAAAATAATTGGCCAGCGTATCCGACTAATTTCATGTTTCTGCAGAGCTCGCTGTAAATTGACCTCAATAAAAAACAAAAGCATGTAAACAACACGCGTGTGTATCGTGTGTCATTTCCATTTTCTAGTAACACATGCATAAAACCGTTCTCGAAAAATTACGATTTGCAAAGAGGGCTAAAACATTTTTAACAGTTTTAACCTCAAATATCTCTGACATTTATAAACTAATTCTTTTACCCTAAGAACTCATGTAATAAATAATATACTAACTCTACATCTTCATCAAATTTCAAAGTAATTACATTTTACTCTAGTTATTGTGCGACGTAGAAAGTCATTTCCAAAAATACCAAAATTGTAAATATCTCAAAAACTAACCATATTATAATATGCATGCACGCACGTTGAATGTAATTTACACCATTAGTCAGAGATGACGAACGAACAACTTTGACGCTTACACACGCATTCACGTGCTCTACTTATTTCGTACTACCCTGGTAGAAAATTAACCATAAGTTGGCCAGAATATGCTTAACCAGCATATGGCTTAGCCATATTCTGGCCAACTTATGATTAATTTTCTACCAGGGTAGTTGCACTCAATAATCCGAACTCAACAATGTCAGCGCAGCTGCACTACACTAAGCGCCTTAGCGATACTCTTAGTTACAGTGCTGCTGCTGTCTGTACCGCGTGCGTGCGTGCGCTCGTCTTCCCATGAGGCAAACAAACGCGCAAATAGAGTTCTAACGGGTTTACGCGAGAGGAAGAGAGAGAGAGAGAGAGAGAGAGGGAACCGAAACGCGCAGAATTAGGAGGAGACTAGGGTAGAGAGATGCGTGCACATACATATATAGAGACACGCGGGCGTGGGTACACTTCCTCAATTGTACAAAGGCCACGCTCTAATACGTTTGTCTTTCAGCCCTTGCACGCTTCTCTGCTCCGACATTCACTTACAGTTACTCTCTTCTCTCGTCTATCTCCCTCTCGCACGGGCTTTCGATAGCTTTTCCGTTCCGTTCGCTCGTCTCTTTATCTTCCGTCTTTGTCATACTCCCTCTCCTTCGGTTCTTTTCTATCTCTATCGTCTTACATTGTCTATCGTTAGCACGTATTTCTCCTTGGATTTCTTTATTATTCTTTGTATTTACCCTAAATCTTAGTTCTCTTCTTCTGAATATTTCTTTTTACTTCGATATTTATGTGTTTACTTATTTTTTGTGCTCCGCCATTTATATTTAGTCTGTTGGCCTTTTCGAACAGTGTCTTTTCCTTTGTTTACGTTATACCCACGACTTATATTTATTTCCATCCAAGCATGATCATTCACAAATATAGTGGTTATATTTCAGCTTAGTATCTGTATTTACTTTAGCGACATTATTCTACTTATGCATGCTATATTCTCATGTTACCGGCTATTTTAAAATTAACTTCCATAAAAATTGTAATACATTTTTCATTTGTAGGATGATGAAAATAAAAATTACATTCATCCCCGTTCTTACTATCTTTCATTCGACATATTTTTATTCATACTCTGTCTCGTTACATTTTCAATTCTGTTTTCATCTCTGTTCTGTTTCTTCCATTATCTTCCACCATTTTCCAAACCTTTATACTTATTTCCCATCATTCCTACACCTTCGCTTTCCTCTCCATTCTTTGCACTCTCTCAACGCACATCACCCTCGATCTGTTCTCTCTTTCCTCTCCGTCTACCCCTTTCACCGGTCTACACGCCCCTCCTTAATATCCGCGAGAGAACTATCTGGCGTTAAAGTACGCGCGGCTACCCTCTGCGCGCTACATAATTTACCCGGATGATATGTCGGTGTAATTGGTTTATTGTCTTATCTGTCCGTTACCTTATAACGGGCTTAAGGCGCGAGCGAGCAGCCGCCGGGCTGGATTATATTCGCCCTCCCTCGACGCTAGCAATTTCCGCGAACGCGATACTACTGGGCTCGACGAATGTATGAGCGTATGTGTGTGTGGGCGGGGGAGAGGGGATATAATGTGTGTTATACGAGCGAGGAGTAGATTATTAAAATTAAGGTGCCGGTGGTGTGTCGGGGTTTAAAGGATTTGGGGTGGCAGTTTTTGTTGTCGGTGGTTGGGATCGATCAGAGTTTGACTTGTCAGTGTATATGTGTACATTGGGATTTAAAGGAGTCAAATGGAACGTAATTGTAGCGGTATTTTTGGTAAATCTTTTGTGTTTTGATTAGTTTTTTAAACTCATTCTGTGAGAAATCTTTATTTCATGTTAATAATCCTTTTAATGAGCTTTTGTAATAACGAAGTTTATTTAAAAGAACTTAGAAAATTAATTATTTTCTTTTCAGAAGATAACTGACCTTACGTCTCCCGCACAGCCAATTAGCTTTGAGGAAGCAAAAGAATCTTTTATAAAAGATATTGAAGCAAGCGCTTACTAATTAATTAGATATTTTGCTATAATAATAAATTAATATAGTTTACCTATAATACCACTTAATAATCATGATTTTTTTTATGCTAAAAGATGAACTTATTTTTTTCACACACAAATATCAGAGTTTCCTTTCTCCATTCCTTTTTGTTTCGATAACTACGTGAAACTTAGTTCAATTTAATGAAATTCGCAAGATGCATAATTCTCTTTATGACATCCTAATGAGTCTTGGGAAACAAGTTTTAACCTAATTGGGGAAATAGAAGTGCGCAAAGACTGTTCTGCATCAGAATGAGATGTAGCAAATAATTGCTTACACGAAGACATATTAATATTTTTTGTTATTTCATTTTTTTAAATAAATTATGTCCTTATTATTTCCTCTTCCGGGAACAATACAAATACTTTTGAACAGTATTTATTTTCCATGAGAATATAATCGGGCAGTTCTTATCGTGAATTTTGCAATACTGTAGGTGAATTTTTTCCATATCACATCCAATTTCCATCTAATTTTTTTAATAAAGAGTTATAAACTTTCAAACTCCCTTTCCCTCCTCAAATTCCAAAGAAAAAAAAACGCACAAAAAGCTCATCAGAACTTCACAATCACCCTCAATCCTAATTAAACCCCCGCGCACCTAATTAACGGTACGAACTCTCGACCGCCCCCTTTTTACCACCGCGCAAAAACGCCGCCACACGCGTACATATAGCGCAAAACTCCGCGCGTGCGGATACTGAAAATTAAACGGAGCGCCGGTCCCGCGCTATAATTATCCGTCGGGAGTTAACGGAGGCGTCGCGCGCACTTAAAGAGCCATATAATCCGAACCCAGAGACGCGCCTGCGGTAAGAAGAACGCGAGGGATATAGCGTTACACAAACCCTATTGGAGTCTCTCTCTCTCTCTCTCTCTCTTTCTCTCTCCAATTTCTACGGATCTATATCGTGCGCGTGGGTGGGCGGCGGGTGATAACGGAGAGGATGGAATGATGAGTTTCCCCCCTCTCCTCCCTGTGCGTCTGAAAGTATAGAGCTACTTCTGATCCGCGTCGCGCGGGGATAAGTGACGAGTGGCACACAATGGTATTGGGTTACGAGTGGTGAGAGAGAGAGAGAGAGAGAGAGAGAAAGTCGCTTTTTTCTCGTTGATTCTCCGCAGTTCTACTTTTGCGTGAGAGGTGGGTTGGTGGGCGAAAAAAAAAGATTTTCTGCGCAGTCGTATGAATATGCGTGTGGTTGTGGTAATTAAGGGGAGAATGGTAAATGAATAAGGGAAGGTAGTAGAAAAAGAGTTTTGTATGGAATTACGTAGAGAATAGTTTTATAAATATTTTTGAGGTTTGAAGTATAAATTGTTAGTATTGGAATTCAATGTTCACTTTAATGTTATAAAATGATATTATTGCCAACCGTAAGTAAGAAGTATTAAATCATCAATAGAGTTATTCCAAATAATCGTGAGGTACTTATAAAATAATGACAAGGTAATGAGAATTTATTAGCATTATAAGATAAAAGTATCTTCATTACCAGAACTGCAATTTAACAACTCAAAGTATTACAATTATTAAACTTTTCTAATTACTGCTTAGAGGATTTAGTTAGTGTTCATATACTTATATACATACCACAGCGTATGTGTCATTGATTAAATTAATTATTAATTACACAACCTTCGGTAATCCTACGTTATATTAGCAAATATAAATGAACTCTATCGTATTACGAGCAGAATATAAAACAGTAAACAACACTAAATTTAAAACAGTGCATATATGCACTGATATTAAATAAGTGATATACTTATAACTACCAGAATATAAAGCTAATCCTACTTTAACAAAAGGAAGATAATTCTTTTCTTTAATGTCCTTCTTGCCATTTATTTTCAACTTAAATAGTCTGTACAAACAGCAGAACTAATCAGATTTTTCTGTGCATTCTATATAGTATACTGTTTATATATTATGTCATTGATCATTGAGATCGTACGGGTCTTTGTGAAATGATATCCATGAACTCTGAACCGTATTTAATTAATATAGGTATCATTTTAGCATTATCTATATAAAGCGAGATTAATTCGATTTGATGACTGTTAAAACTGTACGCCATCGGAATATTAGTTGTAATTTATATAAATTATGTAGAAAAATTATTAAATAAAATATGACGATCAGGATTTCCGATATTGATGTTATTAGAGTAAATAAGAGTTTTATCATAAGATAAACACGACTATTGTAGCATATTCTCTAAATTATTATTTAAAAAAAATTATAATATAATTATAAACCTCTTTATAATGAATCTACTATTAAAGTCATGGTCATCAATATTGTGGTAAAGTATAATTCTATGATTTTTTAAAAGATTGTCCCATGATTTGATTCATAAGGTTAATGATCAGCTCAAACTAATTTGAAAATTCAAAATATTTTCATAGTTTTATATTATTTTTCGTTTAAACTATGTAATGTCCTTTCAATAGCATTATATCACAAGATTTAGATAATGACAAGAGAATTACTAAGAAGAATATGTTTGGAGTTTTACCATATCTAATCTATATTTACTAAACTTTTGAAAATTATTCTACAAATAGATAATAAATCAAGACCATTATACACTTTTGAAAAATAGGGTTTTCTTTGTTGATCGTGTAGAGTTAACAAGGAATTTCGACCCAAAATTACGTTCCCAATAATGAACAGTTAAGATAGTTGCGAACTAAACAATATACGTAACGTAAAATCACAGCAGACTATAAAAAAATCATAAAACAAAGCTCACTCAACTAGATAAAAATCTAATCACCCAAAGCATCACCTTCCCACCTCATTCCCCTCAATTTCACGACGTATCCGTCCACTCTCTCGACCCAAGTCTTTTCATCTCCCTCGATCGGGTTATTAGGGCCACCGTCGCCTCTCCCGCTCTCGCGCGCACGTCGAAGGAACCTCATTATAACTTTATCGTCACAAATGAAATTATCGCATCGCCGCGCACACGCCACTTTACTGCGCCACGCGCGCGCTCGACAAAGACGATTACAGCCGCGAGAGTTTTTAAATCATCGCCTCGGGGCTGACGAGAGTTCGGCACTGACTGACTGACGTCAACGGGATTATTCTTGCTCAAGAGCAGCGCGCGAACGTTAATTATACGGATGAAGAGGGGGAATTGTTTTTGCGAGAATTATTGGAAACGTTTGGCGAGGTTAGAGGTTTCGACGGTTTCGAGGGGGATTTATACGGGGCAAGATATACGAGCCGGTTTATTGCAGTACTTTTGAGAGGTTCGGGGGAAGGTTACAGAAGTGCGAGCACACCGGCGTTTATGCATCGCAGTTCAGCCGGAAACGATGGGAGGAATATTTGGCCGGCGGATTTGCATCGCGGGATATGATGAACTTGACAGTGAGGTCTCGAGAAAGTCGGTCAATAGATTTTTCGGGGGTCGGGATGTGTTTGCGCACAGTTTCTTCAGACATTATACTTATAAAGTAATAAAACTTTTATTTTTACCTTCTTAAAATTACAGTTCTAAGCAAATAAGAAATTTTATACTCATACGTATACATTTTGCTTTTTCATATATGAATATTTTAATGCAATAAAAACTATCTAATAAAATATGAGTTTTCGTGGTATGGCCAGTGACCGTAATAAACTTAAATTAATATCATTATGTGTTCTTTTGTGTCATTTACGTAGAATTAAAATGTAGAAAATTAAAACACTTTGTGGGATTGTCAGAAAACTGTTGTTCATTCAAAGAGTTTTTTTATTCGGCCAATGTCAATTTTCTATTAAATTAACTCTAATATATAAACAAAACTTATTTTGCCAGTCAAGGCTGTTCCCTACAGTGCTTTAGAACAATACAAAACTATAAATAATCGTCTAACAAAAGAACTGCATTTTTGTAAAACTTCACTAATACCGCAACTGCCCTTCATAAGCACAAAATTTCACACATTCATTGCCACATTTTGACCTTCACTACTCTAAACAACATACCACCAACGAATTTACCTCCACCCGTAAACAAATTACATTAACCATCAGACATACACGAAGGTTTCTCGGATCGAGGTGAAAAGGGCCATAAACATTTCCCGGACTGTAAAAACAGAACAAGGGAAAAAGGAGACCAGGCAAATTTAACGGTCTGGTTATTACGAGAGGCCAGCGAGTGGAGCGGCATTTGTCGTTGAAAACCCTTCCTCCCGCGTTTACGTGTTTTTTTTTTCTTTCTCTTCTACTCCTTCTTCTTCTCGACTCGTCAACTGCAGTGTATTGAGCCCTTGGGTGGCGTGTGATGTAATGGGTCATTTCCTTTGCGCGCGTGTCACCTGTTACTCGGCGATCTAACGCGGCAATATTTACGTTTACGCGTCCCCGCAGTAAGGGAATTTGACAGCTCCACTTAATGGATCAATCTCGCGATGGACGCGCGCGTAAACAATGGTGTAAATATCGATCATAACGACCTACGGTTTTTTTACAGCAAGTGAAATCTCACATTAAGGCTCTTCCCGCAGATGATACGGTATATTTATTATTCGAATATGTATTTTTTTTGTACATATATTTGTATTAGTAATAGTAATAGTCATTTATTTCAAATATGCTTAATTTACAAATGGTGTATCAACATTAGTGTATAATAGTCGTGTATATAATACACAAGAATAGCCAATATAAAAACAATTTAAATATAAATACAATAATCCTTTTAAAAATACAAATTAAACACATCCAATTTGCGCTTCTCAGTCTATTTCAGTAAAGATAACTTACGATATCACAGTCATTATTCTTAAAAACTAATAATACTACAAAGTCGAAAACCAGAAATTAGTGATATCACAGACAGAAGCTTAATTGACTAGAAATACACGAAAAAATGACTAGTTTTCAATACAGAACGCATAGTCGCTGCTGATAAACAAGTTCCATGCTTGCTCCAACTTCGAAACTGGTTAAGTATGTCAGAGCGATCGAGCGAGCTAAACAACCTCGGAAACCTATATCCGGGGAAAATTCACTTTCTGTAACGCTTTACCTTAAACTTAGATTATGCGTATAATCTTGAAAACGCTGAAACTTTCGAAATTCATCCTGCCGTACACACACACGCGTACGCGAGTGGAAAATCGAAAAACGTCGGAAGACTGTAACCTTAGCTCGAAAGCGACTTTTGATCGTCGTATTTACTTCTCGTCTGCCTTCTCTCCTCTCCTCTACCTCCACCAAGTACCTAAGCGCGGGCGTTGTAATTCAATTTTTATCAATTTAACAATCAGCAGCTTTGAATTACGCGCTTAACGGGTCTGATTGATAAATTGAACGGCGATGGAATCGCTGGCCAACCAGCCGCGTGACCTTAAGTTGCGCGCTCTATATTTGCATTTTAGCGGTTTTAAAAGCGAAATTTGCGTAATTGGATTTAAGCGCGGCTAATTAGTCATTCGGCAAAATGCGCGCTGGGATAATGTAACAAATATGAAAAGTGGATATAACTTTATTGGGTGAAATTATGATGTACATTAAACTTAGTTGTTAAATTTGATATGGAATATATCAGTTACAAAATAAAAGTGCAGTAATAATTTGCCATTATATGGTATTTTCGAGTCGTCATTGTTTATTACATTACACGTGGATCCAATATTACTTTAACCATATTAATTTTCACGTAAATGAACGTTATTATTATGGTACAACTGAAGTTTCTGGTTTTCACTTTAGGTTCGTTAAAATGAAGTCCTTTCAAATAAGGAGCGTATTTTCTTCGCGAACTTTCATTAGTACGATTGTTTACCTAGAAAATCCTCTTCTTTAAAAGCATTTTCGTGTCGGTCTAAAAAAGAAAAATATCAACAAAGCTCAAAATCCCGAGATATAAATAAAAATTCAAATTGAGGTGTAGAGCCAATTGTAGGGTTTACGACAGTCCTTGGCAAACTTCTTTTAGAAATGTGAATAACGCCTTTATCAACGGTTAGCGAATTGTTTATATCAATATAATATATCACATGCGTATTAAGGTACTCACTTACCCAGTCGAGGTGAAGTTTATTCAAGCAAAGAACACTAATCTTACGTACTGCCTTCGCCAGATGTTCTTACAGTCGCCGCGTCACCTTAGCGAGCGTAAAAGAGGACGTAAAAGTTTTATCGCTATTGTTGAAGTGGTTCTTACTTGATTGACTAATAAATAAGCAAACAAATAAGCGGAAAAGTTCGGTTCGCCTGCGCTGGTGTTTTTATTTTTTTTTTTCTTCTTCCTTCCCCTCTCCCTTACCCCGCGGCTGATGTGATTTTCATGAACCTTATGCGACCTGTGTCCTCTCCCCGAGAATATGCCGAGGAAACTCGTGAAACTTTTATGAACGTCTGTGCGGTATAGTTTTTGCTTGATTGAGTAGAATGGAAACTGTCGATTCCACACATATGAAGCAAGGAAAATATATACACCCTCGTGCTTTTTTCTGTTGTTTCATTAAAAATACACGTCGCTCCTTTCGTCTGTAGAATCGTCGTAATATATATCTTTTAGAAATACTTTATAGTCTTACAAAACTAACTTTTTCGATATCGATAAATCCTTCCACAGTTCAGAATCGTTAAAAATCCTTAACGTTACATTCTCCCTCACTTACATTATCCTACTTTAACGCCGTCAAGTAATCCTTAGAAATCCATCCTTTGTACCCTTCTAAAAATACCTCGCAGCTCCTCTAACCCTCCCGAAAATTGAAATAACATTAAATAATCCCCTAAAAGCCCCTCCACACATATCCAGCCATCAGCCATTACAAATTTAAACAATCTCATTTGTCCCCGAACAAAAAGGCAGGCCTTGCAAACCGCCCCTAAAACTTCATATAAGAAAAGCCATAACTCCATCTTACCGTCGAATTTACCGAGCGCTCGCTCACGCGGCACCGATAAGAGAGCCTCGCCGATAAACCACAGCCAGCGCGATATCCCGCCCACGCGCGCCTCGACCTTCTTGCGCACGCGCGCGGACCTCTTTATTCCAGCCGTATCTTCATATTCCGGGCACGCCGGCGTTAATCACGTTCGCGCTCGCGGAGGAAAAGGCCCGCGCGCATAAAGAATCCCACCCTCTGCGTGTCGGGGCCGAGTATACATACGCTTTTTTCCAATTTCCTTCTTCTTGCTCTTCTGCTACTTTTTTTTCTTCTTCTTGGGTTGCGGAAAGGTTTTTGTTTTTTTTTTCCGGGGATCAACGGCCTCGAGTGCGCGAGAACACGTTTCGGAGAGGAGAGCTCCTCTGGTCCATTGTCGGTTCGAGTCTGTATACCTGATATGTACGTAATGCTTATTTATGTCGTATGTGAGATGATTTATGCTCACGTGGGTTGGGATTTTTTGGAAATCTACGTATAGCCTGGTTTGTGTTTGCAGAGCGCTATGGATTTTCGTGTGAAATATGAATGGTATTAGTGAACGAAAAATGCTATTGTCGCTGGTGTTGCGTAGCTTGATGTGAAATTTATGCAAGTTAATTAATCGACAATCATTTGATATTTATTCGAATGAAATATTCGTTTGTTTTGGAATAAATCGATTTGTAAAGTCGAACAAAATTATATTTCATCTATAAAATGTTAAACGTAAATAAGAATTTATATACCTTTTATTACTATCAAATATATATATATATATATATGCATGATAATTCTGAATAAATTAAAAATTATAAATTGTTATTATTTTACTTGTTGAACAAATCTAATTGTTTCAAACAATTTTAAAATTTTTAAGAAATAAATCTAACCAAATGTAGCTATTTAAATTACATAGTCTCAAAATTAATGGAAGTTCATCATTTTAGTAATGATATAAGTCAATGACTGTACAAAAGTACACATTCCCTACTAAAATGGTGAACGTACAATTGTTTGTACTTGGTTCGTTCATGTCCGATAGATTCCTTAATTCCAAATCAAACTACTACGAACGTATTTTATTTAATAAACATAAATTAATTATTATGAAAACGCGAGTGTCAAGCGTCAAAATAAAATCAATATTAACTTTTCCTCTCTTTTCTAATTTTCACTCAAAAATCCTTGTTACTTAGACATCTGCGCACTGATTTATCAGCAATACCCTTTAACTTTTTCGCTGTTTCTCTTGCTCACTTCTGCACACTTTTCCACCTCCACATTCCAACTTTTCCTGGCTGTCGCGTTCGCGTCACGCTATTTTTCTCCTCCGCACGCACATTCGTCTCCCTCACCCTCCCTCCTACCCTCGCACCCATATACGTATAATATATTTGCCCACGAATTTTCCGGGCGCCCTTGTTTTTCCCATAGTTTTGATTTTGCACTCGCAGCAAAATACTTTCATGGGATAACTATGTAAATGGAATGTAAATACACACGCGGTAGGCGCTTCTAGATTGAGTTATATGCAAGCAAGTGTACAACGAATTTTCGGAAACGCGCGTGGGAGTTGCGGAGTTAGCGGAGCTTTTCGTACTTTCGAATCTGCATGCTTCCGGCGATTTGTTTGGGATTCGGGCTGGCAAACGCGGAGTTGTGTTTTTTCTTCTTCTAATTTTCGCGGTAGGAAGTAATTTGGGAATAAATTGTTTCGTAGAAAGTACGTAGCGCTCGATGACGTTCGTTACCTGGTTCGCAAGAAAAAGGTTTTCGTGCGGAAGCGGTTTTCAGTTGCTATAGTTTTTGATGATTGACGGAAAGATAATGTGATTTCTGTGTAAATTTTCGTATGATTGTCGTAGTACTCACTAAACTTCGTTCTCTTTTCCAAAACCAGTTAATTTAATAGCGACTTTTTATACGTATTGAGTTGATAGGATAATTTTCTAGCACTTCTCCACACTGAGAAAAGAATTTGTTAACTGTTAACATGGCATTGTAACTGTTAACATGCGTATGTTTAAATATGACCAAATATAGGCATTGTAACAGTTATAATGCCATGTTAACAGTTAAATTACCATGTTCTCATAAACAATTTCAATATATTACCTGAGAATATTGATATTGTAATAGTTACAATATGCTTATTATAGTAGTTTTTTAATCTAATGACCAATTTTTTACCAGGATGATGTTGTTTTATAACAAAAACGTTTGAAATAAAAACATCATTTATTTTTTTACTCCAACGTTTCGGACATTTTTATTGTTTATCCTAATGAGGGACATAAACAATAAAAATGTCCGAAACGTTGGAATAAAAAACTAAATGGAGTTTATATTTCAAATCTTTTTGTTATACAATAACAATTGTAAATTGGTTATTAGATTCAAAAGCTACAATTTACAAGAAATTGTACGATCAGCTACTTTCAAATCTGAATATGTCTATTAGTTAATGTAGATATTGTAACTATTACAATATCACATTTTATCCTTAAACATGTCAAATAGTTGTATTTCAAATAGATAAATATGTTAATAGTAACAATCTTCTCTCAGTGCACTATTTTGTCGAGAAATCTATATATAAATCACTACAAGATCGGCAAGAAAAATAATTTCACTAATGGGTGACAAAGAAGCGAAGCCATCAATAAAAAAAAAATCACAACTATCAGTTACGTTTAAAAAACTTAAAAATGGTTTCAATCCAAACCCGGGTAATTTTCCAGAAACACACTCGCAGTCAATTTTTCATTCCGACCGCTGCCGACTAAAAAACGCGCACGCGAAATCCCGGCAACCTCGACGAGAGCAACCTCAGAGACATCACAGAGAAAGAGAAAAGAGAAGTACTCGGCAAGTTGCTTTCAATTACCCGAAAAGAAGCAAAAAGCACGCGGCCACTAACGGCAGTCGCGCACGTCACATTCGCGCGAGCACGGCCCGAGATTTTAATCGTCACGGCTGTTCCGTTCTCTCATTGTAACTCTGTCCGCGCTTTCCTTCTCCCCCGCTTTTTTCTCTCTCTCTCTCTCTCTCTCTCCCTTCCTCGTGCATACGTCTGCATACACACATGCCCTCATCCTTCTCTCTCTCTCTCCACTTAAGCAGATTAATATTTATCGGCGCCGGGGCGAGTGCATGCACTCCCGGCGGGCGGGCGGCCTTTCTTGCCGCGACCCTGACACATACGTACACGTATATACGCGAGAGTTACGTGTCACGCGATCGCCCCTTTTACCTTCGCGCGCGGCGCTCGTGTGTGGCCCCCGAGCCTTTTTTGCATCTCTCTGGACGTGCGCGCTGTTTTTGCGAGCCGCCCATAGCCGACGGCTAATTCTCGAGTGCTCGCCGCGAGTGTGTGTCGAAATGTACCTACGGACTCGACGATTCAAGTTTTTTTTTTGGGCGCGAGATGCAGGGGAATCCGAGAGATTGTGGGCAAAAGTTACGTAATGGTGATGTAGGTCTTGTGGTTTTTATGCGAGAGGCGTCGATATCGTTTGATGAGATGAAATGCAGAGATATGTATTTCCATTTGTAGGATTTACAAATCTTTGGTTTGCGAATTTTGGAAAGACAGTGTAGCAAATGACAAATTTTAACGATTTGTGATATGTTACAACAAAATGTGTTCTTTAGGTACGTTGCGTTAAGGGATTCAAGTTCCTTATTGAAAATATTGTATTCTTCAAGCAATTCTAAACATTTCCCATAAATTATACCTACAAAGATGGTCCTATTTAAGGATTCCAAGCTTCAACCTATTCCTGAAATCACCCTCTCTTAAAAAAACAAACCTATACGAAAAAGTGCCATTACTTTCATTCAATTTCATATTGCAGTAATAGAAAGCCGTAAAAACTGTTTGAAATTCAAACCGTGGAGCCCTATTATCGAGGACCTCCCAAAACTTTATAAGAAACACGCACTTGTATACATTGTATATCCACCCCCCTACACTTACGTATTCAGCTCCAGCATCCAATTTTAAATATTTCCATTTTGCTCATAACTGTTCTTGAGTAGTTTGTACAGCGGGCAAAATGGAAAGGGAAAACGAGAGCAAAAGATTTTACGACCGCCGTTCCATCAAAGAGTTTTCGCCCGGTCGGCGGAGCCTCCATTACTACCGAATCCTAAAACTTGCAGCGCGCGGATTTTTGCCGCGTAAAGACCCTTTTACGACGATATTTTCGGGAGAAACGCGATGCTTGTATTTCGCAGGGATGCCGCGCCCGCACTTCGATCTAATGAAATTGAAAGTAACTTTCGGCCCGAGTTTTATGCGAAAACATTTATTACCAGAAAGCAATATTCGCGTGAAAGGGAGGAAGAGCGTGTGAGTATCGTATGGGGCGATAGGCGTTCGCGTATATATGGAAAAAGCGCACAGAGTGGCGAAAGTTTTCGGAACGCAAGATCCCTTTTTATTTCGCTGCGCGCGTGTGCACGAGAATAACTCGCTGCGTAGCCGTAAAAGATTGCCGTTCAGCTCTATACTCGCTGCGTTAACGGCTAGAGGTTGATATGGGTTTAAGGTTTTAAAAAAGAGTTCGATCGCTTTTGCGGATGTAAGCGAGAAGTTTGCAGCGATAAATAATAACGAATTGTAATGAAATCGAGGCGAGAGAGAAAGAATAGCACGGCGGCTATTTAGATACAGGAAATATCAAAGGTTTATCTTGTATTACTGCCTTTTACGTGCTTGTGAAACTTTTGCGTTCTTTATCCTTATTGGATCTGAAACGTCATATTACATTGTATAAATTATAACGAATAAAAAAGACAATAAAGTCGCAGGGTAATGAAGGATATACAATTTTCAAAAGAGAAACATTCCTATGTCGAAACTTCATTTTCTTTTATACTCAAAATTTGAAAAATTTAATGAAACCCAGACGCAAAGAAATTTTTGCAAATGAACGTTCCTAAGAAGTAATCCAATTTTCTCTTAGCGACACAAGTTGAATTCGACAAAGGAACTCATTAAAAATATTAACTTTTGCTGCACGCGCGCACTCGCTTTCAGTTGGCGCATACACGTGGCACGCGTATTTTTCTTCTCAAGAGAGAGAGAGAAAGAGAGAGAGAGAGAAACGACGCAGAGTGCGTATATAACAGAGGCAATTACGTTAAAAGTGTACAGCCATCACGGAGCCAAATTCTTAATAAGCGTCGACGTGGTAGTCGGGAAAAATGAGCTCGGAGCTCGCTCGAGCGCAAAAAATTTCGAGTCGCCGTCCAAAAAGCTGGACTTTTTGATCCCAGAAAAAATTGCAGTGCCATTTGGCGGGGAGTTCAAAGTTTAGACGATTCACTTTAAAATTGAAGTCAACTATAGACGTTTTTCAGTTCGACATATGGTAATGCAGATTGTTCTTAATTTTGAAATTCTAAATTACGAAAATCATATTTTCGAACCTAACAATTCACCTACTGTCTAAAACATCGAATTTCATCAATACGATTTCGAAGCAAATATAACTTGTTTCTAATGATTTATTATACCACTCTAACCTCAAAATCACAACTTTGATATGATTTTTCGGCGCTCGTGGTATAAAATACCGTTCGAAACTAGTGCGTAAGTCGATTATTTAGGTGGTGTGACTTTTTCGCACTCGCTTCGCTCGTGCAAAAAGTCACACCAGCTAAATAATCGACTTCCCCACCCGTGTCGAAATGTACTATTTCGAAATATCTTTATTGTATCCTTATTAAAATTCTATCAATGAAATTTGATGTTATGGACAGTAGGTGAAGTGTTATATTCGTAAATATGATTTTCGTAATTTAGAATTTCGAAATTAAGAACAATCTGCATTATCATATGTCGAACTAAAAAACGTCTATAGTTGGGTTCAATTTTAAAGTGAATCGTCTAAACTTTGGACCCCCCCCCCCCCCTCGCCATTTGTAAGTGTACAAAATGCGTACAATCGGATCTTTGCAGTCGCACGTACCGAAATGATTTAATATTTTGTTTGAGATGTTTAATGAATACGCGAATACGCGCTTAAAAAAAAAAAAGATGAGAGAGAAAAATTGTGCTTAAGAAAAATTTAAACGGAAGTCTCATTAAACGCGTAACACGCACTTATTGTCATTGGTCAATGTCAAAATTTAAGATAAAAATAGATCTATAAGCAGAATTTTGGCAACAGTTTTTGAAGAATCTTATTTTGGTTTTCCAACTTGAATTTACTCATCAGAGTTATTTAAAACGATACTCGCACATTACTCTATCTTTTTATACCCCCGAGCAAAAACACATAAATCTTGCAGATAAGGATTATAACCGCGCTGAAACTACATAAATCAGAATTTGCGTCTTCTTGATTCACACTTACGTGGATTATTTAACTTGCACAAGCCGTTGTACATTATACAGTACCAATTTCGACAAATACGTTTCTCTCGGATTATTTTACTTACTATGCGGTAAGACATTAACTTTAATAAGAAAGCGTCGAATGCTAATAAATAGCCTTTGCCGAATACTCACCACTGAATCAGATGTAAACTTTAATTTGACTCTTTCATTGTTATGCATTTCTTCTTGTTTACATTGTTAGGCCACGCACGTAGTTCGTTTTGTTTTTTAGTGCCTTCGCCCTTATACTACTTCGCTTCTAAACTGAAAAGTCGTATACGAGCTTCGTTCAGTTACAGTTGATGCAACTTGAGAAATTAAACATAAAGTTAATTTCATTGTGCAAATAAAATGAAAATACTCTTCATAATGCATTTATATGATCTTATAGTACGAACGAATACTTTCTCTTTTACAAGAAGTAGTAATTGCATTTTATAGCGTAGTACGCAAACCCGTTTTCTCAAATATAACGGCTTTTAATTTCACAAAGACGATCAGATAAGAAAATTATCATTCGTTAATAAAGATTTTACAAGAAACCCGCAAAAAATTTGTGCCAAGCTCAATTCTTTTCCACACTTCTCTCCCCAATCAATAAGTGGTACTTAGCAGCGAGTCCATTTCTTTCACTAATCAACGGAAAACTATAATACCAGACCGAAAAATCGATAAGCCGCCCGGACAATTAATTCATCGTTCGTCTTTGCCCCCAGGAATGCAGGAAAAGAGTACATAAGCCATCGTCTTCCACTCGCAGGCTTTCCTCCTCTCTCTTATCACCGCCGCAAAATCCCTATAACAGCATCCGAGGACTTTTTGCCCGTTCGGTAGTCGGGTGATGCGCCGAGGGCCTCGTTTAATTATAGACGACGAGTGAGAGGTTATTTGTAAATTGATGAGTCCCAGGTGTGCGCGGTGGGCGAGAGGGATGGCCAGTCGATAATTAATTTTGGCATGGTAATGCACGTGTTCGCGAGAGATGGAGATGGCGAGAGGATTGGGGGGAGGGGCAGCAAAGACAAATTGGTCATCGATGAAATTGCCTTTATTGTCCTCTGGCGCGTGGCAACTTGGACAGTTCCTTTATTCCGGTGGTTGTGATGGATGGACGATGGATTTTTTGTACGAATTTTAATGGCGAGAGGGTTGTTTGGATAGTAGGTGATTAATTTTGAATGAATGAGTGTGGTAGAGGTGGGGATGGGATAACGTTACGCTGGTGATTGTAATGTGGTATTGGAAATGTTGAGTTAACTATTCAATTGGTGATTGGATTTGGTAACAATGGCATACTGCGAAATAATAAGTAGCAGGGAAGTATAATTTTCGAAATTAGAAAAGTTCTTAAGTTAACAGCTGCCATTTTCTAACAAATAGAAAGTAACGATAAAAAATACTTTTACTATATTATTTTAAATTAAATAAAAAAAAGATAAGTACTAAAGAAACTTTCTTCAATATCTACGATCAACATTTTGTTACACATTGAAGATTTATCTCTCCGGTTCCAAACAAGACGAATAAATGGCATAGCAAAACAAAGACGAGCATTCCAAAATGCAATAACTGTACGGATAGAAACTAGCGGGCTGAATTTAATGGCGCAGAGTGTATATTGTCCTATGAGTTATTCCAGCTGAATGAAACAGTTATAACTGCGGCTCGTTCCCGACATACATCTGTTTTCTCGAGCGATGAAGCGCGTATGAAAATTTCTTCCCACAAAGGATCACATTCTGCGCAGTTTCTGAATACTCAAATCGTGCAATTCGCGAAATCAAAAGGCGCATTCTTAGATGAAACGCAGAACAAGTGTTTCCTCGAATACTTAATAACATTTTATTTTCAATTCGTCGAGCTATGCTTTCGTACCAAACGAGAAACACATTTTAAAATTTCAAAGAAAATATTCATTACTCCAAAAAAATGAATTGCAATCCGCCTTCAAAATTCACATCCACCTTTATTGTTCAAAAAACTACTACCCCACCCTCACCCCATACCCACTATTCACTTTCTCTGACTCTGCCTTTACTACCGCACCGAATCTGGGGGAGTGAAGGGCGGTCAGATTAACAGCGCCGATGCCATCTAGCAGTTATACCTGTCGGTACGGCCTGCCCGGATTTATACAGCCTCGTTCGACCGTAGGCGCAGGCAGTCCCAAACGTTGTTAGAATCGTCATCGTTACCGGAAGAGCCTCGTTGTCTATACGAAGTTAGCACATAATTGTGGATATCTCGCGCCGCCCGGTGTAATTCGTGACTTGGCGTGCGCCCGTGCTCTATATACGAGAGAGGGAGGATGATATGGGCGAGTGACGCGTCGGCGATGCGTTGGATGTATATATATATATATATATATATATATATATATATTGGGTGCGCGCGTGCGCGATGATAACGCCGATGGCCGAGCGTGGGGGTCGTAAGTGAAACGTGAGTTTATGGTGCTATGGTGGGTTGAAGTTGATTTGGATTAATTATATGAACATTGATTGGCGGGGCAGGGTTTTCGCATGCCTGAATATTGGGAATATTGGTCGGAACGCGTATCAATTAATTGGAATGTTCAAATCGATTTATGAAATATAAAAAGTTTTGTTCTTACATGTGCTATAAATAGTTTTTCGTTAATATTTCAAACGCGTTTTTATAACATTACACGTTATACTTCATTTTGTAATATTTTCCAAAGCTTTTAATTTTAACAACAATTAAATTGCATACATATTTAATAATGGAAAAGAATAATGAATAAATTAGCTGCGTATTTACCTTAAGGGTACATTTACCTCGTAATTTTATACACAGTAACAATGTACATCAAAAGTTCACGACTAAATATTTAAATTTTCATAAAGACGCTTATGTCGTTGTACAATTTTTAATGCTGACGTCACACCGTGCAGTTTGAAATGCTCTTCCGACAACCTGATAAATCGTGATGTTTGCCTCGGCCCTGTCCCTTCCTGGGCCAATCCTGATTTATGAATGATTTTGAATTTATATATGGATTTATTGACATTTATATGCTCGATAAATTTAGCTGTATCAGCAATGCAATAATTATTTTCAGAATTTATATAAACAAAAATAAGTTAACGAATGAATAGCCCTCGTAATACATGTCAATTAAACCTTTTTAGCCAGTATATTTATTTAATATAAATCATGTTCATAGAACAGTTTCATTTTTTTATACATTTACTATACATGCCTTTTTGTGATTATTTATCGGGTAAACGTTAGTGACGTACATTAAATTCTCACTAGACCGAACCATCTCTCCGACAAATAATTCAGCTCTTCAAATAAACATCCGATTTGCCAAACACTCGCAAGACACTCGCAACACTCGGAACTATTTAATTAAGAAGCTGCTTGCTTAAACCCTCAATCTACCGAAACAGCCACGAGCAAACTCACGTCACGTCGACGCATGCGTTTTCCCCTATATATACATAAGCTTCATGAATTATTCTTCAACCCTTCAAACCGCCCGCAAAGTTTTAAAAATTCATCAACCATCCCACGCTAACCCCGCGAATAATCACCGCTACTTCTCAGGTTCAACAATGACAACAGCAGCAGCCGCGCGCCTTTTTCACTTTTCAGCGCTGCAGTATAGCCCTCCGCAAACAATTCCCCCATCCGCGTCTCTGCAAAATTCATCCGCTTGCGCGCGCGCCACACCTCCTCGAAGCCTCGAAATAACAATGCGATCTCTCAAGACTCGGGAAGAGAGGAGGAGCGAGAAGAAGAAGAAGAAGAAGAACAAAGCTTGCGCCCGCGCGCGCGCGCGCGCACTAGCGCAAGGAAAAGCTCTCACCTACGGCGCAAGCGAGCGGCGCTCCATCGATTCACCCCCGGGACAACCGTGCATCGACTCTCTCCCTCCCTCTCTCGCCGTGTAACCCAAGAGAGAGAGCGGGAAAAGAGAATAGGTATACACACACAGACAGAGAGCCAGTGCCATCTGCACCGGCGTCTATCTTATTAAAGCGCATTATTTATGCACATATATTTTGGGCGGAGGCACGCGAGCGCACGGAATTCGTTATTCCGCGTCTCCGGCTATTTACGCTTCGCGGGAGCGGCTGCTGCATCGCTGCCTGCGCACCCTCGTGTTGCATATCCGGCGAAAAGGCGTCCCGACAAATCACTGATAAGACAATTTTCTCCCCGGGCTCGGATTTACATTCTCTTTGTTTCTACGAGCTCGACGAGAGAATTTTTTTTTCCGAGGATTCGCGGTGAGATAATGCTCCGGTGGATTTACGACAATGGCGCGGTACATTCGCTCACGCCACGCGTAAATCTCGGAAAAGTTTTTTAATTTGATGGGAGAGAGAGCGAGGTGAGATTGATGCCTTTTTTCAACCCCTCCCTCGTGAGCCGCGCGGTAATGAGCTTTCGAAACAAAGAGGTGTGTGTCGTGTTGCGAAATGTGCTGCTTACATCTTTCCCGGAAATGCCACGTAATTATGGAACATATGAATAATGAACAATGGAGTGCTGTTGCACCTGCTGCTGCTGTTGTTGTAAACGAGAATGCTAACCTAGATCTGCATTGTTGCGCTGCTGCTGAGAAAATTGCAAATTTGATGGTAACTTATATTTTAAAATTAAGCCAGCAGTTACAGAGTACAAACTTTTATATTCCCTTTCTTAAGCGAGCTAAAAACTTGCATTAATTTTCTAAATTTTCTTCGCAACATACTGTAACGACGCTATTAAACTAAAGTAACCGCCGAAAATTCACCCCCCGAAGAAGAAAAAAGTTCCAAGATAGCGTGCGCGAGCTAAGCCCCGGCAAAAGTAACCTTTCTCTCTTTTTTTCAATACGGCATTTTCGTTAATGGAGTGTACGTGAAGGAAATTCCAACAGGGCTGTGTACTCACGCTCGCTTTGCTCCGTAGCGCGCGTATTACGACCATAGGGGATGAAAGAGCGCGAGAAATTCCCGGGAAAACGAACAGGCGATTCATAAAGATGGCAATGTCTTCAGCCGAGAGACATTTGAAATGCAGAGTCGTCGATTCCCCAGGTCGATCGAATTTCCGTCTCATCGTTCGGCTGATTGGCTGAATTTCCGCCCCCGCACGCGTGTCAACGCTGTGTTATATGTATATATACGAAAGACGAAAATCGCTGCCTTCGATGGGCTTATGAATTATTACTCGAGTTTTGCGCTCTGTGGAATTTCAATGCTAATGTAGGCTTTACGTCTGTTTCGTGATATATTAGGTTCATGTGAATAGTAACTTTTGAATTTTGTATAGTTTGATGATGTTTTCGTACTTTTACGAAAGTATTTCTCGGTACGTTCGGTGGTTTGCTATAAATGTATCAGTTAAGTGTTTCATTTCAGTTTCATAAATAGTCTTATTGACTTTTACTTCGCGGTGAAGCATTTCTACCTTTTATCTCTATTGCGAATGTTTTTCCTCGAGTACCATTAGTTACTCGAGTACTATCAGTTACCTCATCTTCGCTGAGAGGAAAAAGACTGGAAATACCTCGAAGAATTTACTTTTTCCTCTCGTACAGTTAAACAATTTCCAACTTTTTACGCGTCGAGAAATATATTGAACATTCTTTTCATTCTTTATCTGCCACGTTCTATGCTTTTCCATGAATTTCAAAAAGGTTATTTAAAAAAATAACGTCGTAAGTCATTCTTTATCAACCATAAAAGACATTGCATACAGTAATAATAACAGTTATTCGTTTCACTTGAAACTAATCATAAATTTCACACTCGCAATAAATTTTAAAAATTTTACGTATACCCTTTAATATAGCTCCGCTACATTGTCAATTTAAGAATCAGAACGACAACCAGAAATAAAACGCTAAAAACTTCTCGCATCGTAAAAATTTCCGTGTGGTCTATACCAGCCGGACATCAGTCGCCAACGCGCCAATTAATAAAACGCCCCAAACGCAACCCTTAAAAACGCGCTCGCGCGAACGAATCAATCACACGCGACGTAGACAAACGAGCCGGGAATCTCCCGCTGTCGTCGGGCGTCGGCGGCCACTCGACCTTCGAAAGAAAGCAAAACATCCCTTTCTCGCCTAATCGGATTATCTCTCTGTCCCACCCCTTTCCCTCCCGCCTGAAGATTAAGCACCGGCATTTATGTACAAATTTGCGTATCGGCCGGATTTTGATATATATGAACAATAAGATAAAACGACTTTATTTCCCCGAACTTTCGGGTTTCGAGGTATAACCTACGAGGGCTTATAGAGCTACACCCGCCCGCCTGTTTGCCGAGATCGCGCGATATCGTTTTTTTCTCTCTTCTCCAGAAATTTCGGGGAGGAAAGAAGACGCGTCCCTTTATCGGCGTGTTTGCGAGAGCGAGCCCCTCCCCCGTAATATGCTCGTAAGTATTTCGGCAAATAAAAATAAATGCGAGGAGAGAGAAGAAGGGGATGGGAATACGCGCGAGTTTTTGGATAGAATTGCGTCGAGGAATGGGGGGGAATATTCTTGGAAAATGGAGATGGTATTTTTGAGGCTACGGGCACGTGTGTTTGGTAGAGGGTGGAATTTTAGATTGTTACCGCGCTCGTACGCTCGTTGTGTATTGGTTTTTCAAGATGCCGAGAGAGACGAAATCGCGCAGGAAATTTGCCGAGCGCGTGTTTTTCGGAAAACAAAGCTTATTATATTCGAAGCGGTTCGCGGTTTCGCCGGCGCTATGAATTATTCAGGACGGGGAGAGTTTCGACGAAATTGTTTGTTTTATTCGTTTTGCTTGTATATGTATGCATGCGGCGATGAATTGTTTTAATTATCGCGCGTGCTGACTTCGAAAATCGCTTCTAGGAAATATATGGATTTGGAATATCTTCGGTTATATTTGCATATAAAAGATGAAGCGAGATATAATAATAATGTTTTTTTATTGCTATGTCGTTGCGGTGTTTGCATGTAAATATAATGCGCGCGACGAGGTTCAATGAATTTCTTTGATTTTTCGAAGCACTGAATTTTCTAAAACTTATTTTACATATGAATATTCAGATTTCAGCTCTGACGCCAGCGCGCAAAACGAATTCAGAATTTGATTATGCCGCAGGAGTCCAAAGGTATAGTCAAAATTCTATTAGTCTTTGAATTTTAATACTTATCAAAATTCAGCAAATTCGCCGCGGAACTGCATACTATTTTTGGTAAAAATAACGGGGAGGTCGCATTAAAAGTTATCGCGGAATCTTATTACTCTTCATGGCACTCTTATGCCTGAAAAGTATATATGTGGGTACATTTTTATTATATTTAAAATGCATCAACTAATGTAAATTGAAATTTCTTATTTTATATATTCAGCTGGTATTTTGACATTTGGGTTTACCGTAGAATTTCGTGCTTCTTTGGTATACGATAGAAATTGAGCAAGTAAAATGATTTGAAATTTGCAGAACTTTGATATTGTCACGTAGAGAGCGTTAATAGCATTATGACGTCAGAGTTCTCCACATATCATATCGTTCTAAATTCCAGAGTTACCATCGTTTTTAAAGAATGAAAGATGATTATTCCACGAAACCATTTTACTTTACTAATTGTTCAAATAAAATGAACTTTCCTCGCTCAGTTTCTTTAGTATCTTGTATGTAAAAACTAAAGACTTTTTTCGAAAAATTGTTTAAATAGTGCTAAGCTTCGTTCCCATTATTAAATAATTTATCCAGATAACATCAATATCAATCTTCTAAATCTTTCATATTAATGGTAAAATCTCTCTTCTACCTCAAAGACTCTCGACTGAATTCCGCTTTTACACGGACGCCATTAGCAATTCTATCTCACTTCACAAGTGTCTAAGAGACAAATATCAAAGAAAGCACTTTTCCTCGAGACACATTCATGCACGCCCAGAGACACGAATTCAATCTAGCAGCATTTAATTTCCTCCCCAACCATATACTCTCCTCGCAAATCCCCCAACGCCACCGCGCACGATTCATTCGAGTATAATCACGTCTCGGAGCGCGCGCACGCACACGCACACACAGCTACTTCTTTTTCCGTTTTTTTTTCCGAGCTCGCAATATTGACTCGACTCGAGGAGGTGAGAAAATAGTCGCTGACGCTCTCGAGATAAAGAGAACCGAAGGCGAGAGAAAAAAAGCAGCGTAATACCGCGAATTTCCCGGAGCAAAGGGCGCGCGCGAACTGAATCTTCGGTATACACGCACACGGACACACAATGCCGGCGTATCGTAAAGAAGTGAATGGAATAAATAAATATAAATTGGCACGGAGGCGAGGAGCTGCTGGCGCGCAGCTGGCATGTATCGAAATCGAAAGTAACCAGGGCAATATGCCGGGCTTATAGATGATAAGGGCGAAGCTGCAGCAGAAGTCGCGTGAATCAACGATTGATTGATTTTTCCTCCTGTGCTTCTGCGAGAAACGAAAGGGAACGTCGAATAAGGAAAAAATGATTTTCAAAGGGGACGCGAGCAGCTCGCGTGCGTCGCCACTTTGTTGCGCATTCACGGGAAAAGCTGAATGGCGCCGCCACTCCCGTCACGGCTGGATGGAGCTTGTTCCTTTGGACGACGGTCTCGTAAGAATAGAAATGTATTACGGTACAGTGCTGGAATCAGGCTGCTTACATGTAAATAAGGTGAATGGGAGGTAAGGAGATGTAAGGATCGGACGATTTCAAGAGTTTGACTGCTATTCTAATAACGGGAAAAGTGGTTCGCCGAAAATTAAAGCTTTTAACGATGATTAAAAGTGTTCAGAGTGTGGTTAAGACGGTGAATATCGATGATTACCTAAATGGTTACGGTAATCGCATTTAGATATTGGTTTCTATAGATTTTTATCAATTGATGAATCCACTAATAATCTGTGGGATGAGTTTTATCGCTAGTTTAGTTAAAAATTCTATCATATGAATATAAAAACAGTAATGATATTATTACTGAAAGAAAATGTTGATAATTTTTAATATTTTCATTAGGAATTATTTTTATTAATAAGCGTCAAACAAAAGCCAAAATCATTAATTTTCCAATCCTCCAACAAAGAAAAAAAAACCAACCCGAGCCTGAAAGTTGAGTACCACCAAATCCAGATTAACGACGCACACATCACACCATAGCCCGAAAAATAATCCGATGACAAATGGCTATTCTTACACATTCCGCGAGTGCAGCCGCAGCGCCGCTGACGCAAGCGAAACACCGGTTGAATAAACCATGCGAAATTGCATCGAGTATGCGAGTATACATATACACACGCGTGTTCATGTAAGGATTTAATAATTCATAAAACCGAAATTATCGCGACTTTGTATGCAGCGCGCGCGTCGCCGCGTGCAGTTGCGCCGAAATCGAAAGTGAACGGCTATTACACGCGCGACGCGTATTATGGACTTCCTTTGAGCGCGATGCAGCCGAACGGAAAGGTCTCTGGTGCCGGTTATTATTGCGTCGCGGTTATATTTTATAACTGATTGTATTGCGAATCTTTTTAAGAATCGTGTAATTCAATGTAAACAAAATTATAAACGAAACGTAAATCTAACTTTTCGCCAAACATTTTCCTGGTAGAAATGTTAACCAGAAGCTATCTATTTTTCAGTTAACTTTATGGCTAAAAACCAACATTGTTTGTATTTCATAATTATGTATACCAATCCGAAATAAATTATGGTATTTATACTTCATAAAATATGTATTTTAAGTAATAGTAGAACTTTTAGATGAATTATATTATTTTTGCTAAACATGCTTCGCGTTAGCTATAAAATATGGTTAATTTTCTACCAGGGTTATTAAACTTTTATAGAATAAATAGATCTTGAACAAACCGGTCCACCCCAAACAATTTGTCGGTCTTCAATCGACTCAATTCCCATCCCCCCACGCGAGCGCATGCGCGCGAACGCAAAATTCACCTCTCAGTTAAATTTCCCTCATACCAGCGGCTACACGAAGCCGTCCCTCGCTCTCGGATTCCGCATCATCCAACATACCGAAATCCCCTCGCCCGAACCCACACACTCTCGTCGCCTAATCATCCGGAACAACTTACGTCATTAGGCTTCGTAATCACCGGACCTCATACGCTTGCAAACAATACACGCGCACAATACGACTCCCATAAAATATATCCCGGGCGCGGAGCGCCGGACAAACAAGCGAATTCCCATCGCGCTCGTCCCGCATTGACGCAATTACACCGTACCGCTCGCGGCACTTCAATTGCGCTTTGATTCAGCCGAAAGGGACGACGACGCCGACTCCGCCCTTAATCGGGCGACTTGCAGCCGCACTGGGTTTCCTTTGTTCTCCGTCGTTCTCTCTTTGTGGTTCGCAGCGTGCGCGCGTCGTTATTCCCCGCGTCGTCGTATTCTTGTTGTCGCGGTTGATGGCGGTGCTGCGAGATTATTAAATCCGTAAGACGAGGATGGCGAACTAAGCGAAAAATACATCATCCGCAGGTGAAAGGGAGGCTCATTAAGCGCCGGTTAAGGGGATTTCCGTTTGTTGTTATTTATCGCGCTCTCTTTTTCTTTCCATTCGGGCTCATGGTGGGTGGAGGCAGCGCTGATGGATGTTGCTTACGACGAAGGCGATGAAATTGTCGAGTTGGATTTTACTTAGGCGTGGGTTAAAAAGTGGTGATTACGAGATGCTAAGGAGCAGGGAGGTTATGGTGGTTTCATTGTTGTGGGTTGCTGGATCTGAGGTGATGTTGCTGAGGATAGATAAACTATTTAAGGAGCTCTTGTACATCAACTTACAATGTTATTATTTTGATTAAATCCTGGTGTGGAAATTTAATTGGAACCTATTTTCTGTATTTGACGATTGATGCCAATGTTCCTCGGAATTGAGATTTCTCATCATTTCTGTCTGATCTTGTACAGAGTTAGACGAATTAATTGACAAAAAATGTATCGTGGTATATTTGAGTGAAAGGAAACTCAATGAATGAACAATTGGATCAAGCGAGAGTTTCACCTCGAGTCATTTCTTTCATGAAATGCAATCGCTCGTCGATAATATACTGCAACTGATCTTTTACCTGAAATCCGAAGTTAATTGGTCGTATTCTATTATAATGCTTTAAAGAAATGAACATTCGTCGCATTCTTTTTGTGTACACATAGTGAATCCTTACCAGTAATTTCTTAATAACGAAAATCGATAATTACTATTACAATTATTATTTTTGCTCTTCCGATTCATTGTCAATACATTTATTTCCAGATATACCACCCATTGAAAGAAAAAAAGAAACAGAATTTTTCAAGTTAAAACTTTATTTCAATTCGTAAATTCACAAATAATATATAACTCCAGCATACACCTGCAAATCCAGCCGAAACCGTTGAGCCTCTCGCGAGCGAAACAAAAATAGAAACCCTCCTATAGTCACAGTCCCGAAAATATCCCTAGCTACCGTGTTAACGCACCATAACACTGCTTCTTCGGAACTTTTATTACACCGCAGGTAAACGTAATCGCCATGCCACCGCCGACTTCCACTTCGCACGCGTTGTTGTCATAAAGCAACTTGCACTGCGCACGTACATAGTACATATAAATAGACGCGCGGCAGCGGCACGCGAAAAAACGTACATGAAGTCGGCGAGTATATACCGCGGGCGAACTGTGTGTGTCTGTGTGCGTCACGATCCCTTTCCCCGCACCACATCCATGTAAATTTCAGGTCTAAAAATAATTAAAGCCAGCGTTACAGCCGGTGAATCCTTGATTTATATTTAGCCAGCGGGCATTTGCATAAGTCGCGCCGATAGAAATCTTCACCTGCCGCGATCCTCAGAGAAAACTTGCATCCCCCGTAAATCAGCGCGAGAGAGAGACTTTCGCCCCGAAAATTTCGTGCTCGTTGTCTTTAGTATAATAAGCCAACGACCACAAGAGAAACGAATGTACATACGTCGCGCGTCGATAATCACGCGGGTAATTTCGCGTGATTACACGCGCGATCGACCTTGCCCGGCATTCTTCCGACAGGTGTTTATGTGTGTATAACATATATATATGTGTGTGTGTGTGTGTGTGTGTGTGTGTGTGTGTGAGCGCATACTTCAAGGCCAGTCGCACGCGACTTTCTCCCTGCGGCTCAGTGTTATACGTTGTACGCGCCAGTCCTTCGTTCACGCTGAGAGAGAGAAATTTTCGCGCGCTATTTACACTGCGCCCGATTACGAGGCGAAAGGGATAAATTCGGGAGAGTGAGAGAGAGAGAGAGAGAAAGTGAGGACGATGGAGGTTGAATTTTGGAGTGGATCCGCGTACACCCGTGCAGCGCGCCGGCTGTGCAGTTGCGCTTCGCGAAAAGCTATCTTGCAAATGAAGGTTGCCGTTGCTGAGCGCTCACCGAGAGATAAGTGGACGGGGGAGGGTTGATATATTTAATTCTCGGAGCTGATAGATCGACGTAATAAGTTAGTCAAAGATTTAATTTAACTAGAAAGTAGGGGAGCTGGAAGGAACGTTTGTTTTAATTCTTTCGTTATTTTTAAGGTACGGGAACATTGAATATTATAAAAAAAAGTATTGTATAAAGAAGAGTTTGCTAGCAAGAATGATTTAAGAGTTTTGTTGTAAAAAAATTTTTAATTTAGTTTGGTTTATCTGAAATACAAATATATTGTAATTGATGAGAACATTTGTATAATTTATAAAATAAAGTTGAATGGTAAGTTACCCTGATTTTGCGAAAACTACAGTTCTCTAGAAATTGTGGTATAAAGCGCTAAGGACGCGAAACAGAAGCAGTTTCACTGAAGTGGCAATTGGTCCGAAGGATAAAAGTTCAATTCCAATAAAAGCAGTCGCAGCCATCGAAATTAAAGCTTTACATTACCCCCACGTTGTGTATTATTTCACCGACAGTACATTTCTCTGAAAGATTCACTCCCAAAAATAATGCCTAATAGTCCGCTTCGGCCATTAAAGTAAAACATGACCGATATAAACGGAAAACCTCGACGTTTATAGTCCTTGTGATAATGCTTGCGGTAATAATTCATGCTGATTTTCGCAAGTTTTATTCGAAATTTTATACGAGATCGATAAATGTGGACAGCATCGAAATGATATTCGGCTTTAAAAATATCGATAAATTTTCATTTTGTTATGTTTATCGAGTGATGAGTAATGAACCAAAAATATATTTTAATATACACCGAGTATTAACGAATTTTCAAAGTATATACATAATTCGTTATATCATTACATATACAAATATGGAACAAAATAAATATCAAAATTATTATAATACATCACGACAATTATAAAATAAACATGCTTTTGTTATTACACTATATAACCATTTACATTTTCAGGAACATTTACTACTAATCACATATGTTTAAACTACCCATAACATTAAAAGCAAAAATTAACAAACTATCATTCCAAGCGTCTATCAAAATCCATTTCACTTCTCCGAACGATTAACCAGACGCCCCATCTCAAGATAATTACGAGCGGCTCAACATCCGAAAGTACACAGACTTCTCAAAGCCATATTCTTGTTTCGCAAGCTCCCTGCACACTCGACAAAAGTCATAATCTTGAACTGCCTCCGACAACACGTGCTTCAAAGAAAACCGCGCGATCAAAAGTATAATACTCCAGCGGCGGAATGCAGCGCGCGACCTCGCCCGAGACATTTTACGATTTCCGGCTTCGTAAAGCTTAACCGCCCCCTCTGCATATAGGCGCAAGCGAGGCATAATCGCCGCGTGCGTGTTATAGGCCGCCAAGTCCTTGCAAGAGGTCGCTCGGCGCACGCGCGGATAATCATCTGGAATGCGCAGTGTGCGTTGCCCTCGGTTCATGCTTTTATTGCTGGGCGTTATATTAGTTTGCCAAGTTCGGGGGTGGTGGGAGAGGGAAATTTTTGGTTTTCATGAAATTCTTTTATAGTGGCTGGATTTTTAAATTGGAAGTAATTGCTGATGAACTATGGGGCGCTAGGTTGAAGTGTTGAACGCAGTTGACGGTGTGAATTATTATTTTTCGTTCTTTTTATGTGTAAAGAGCTTATGTATATATATAAATATGTTAACTAAAGATTTAATGGTAAATATAATAATGGACTGATTTGATTTTTGTTTCAGGACCTATTCCGATGTCTGTTTTGCTGCCACAATAAAGGTAAATATTTAGATGAACGTCTTTATAACCATTTTTAAACGAATGTTATTATTTAAAAGAAAATACTCAGACTTTTTAATATTTATCACACGAGAAACATTAAAAGGACTTTTCCTCCTTTGAAGTAACATGGGCTTGCCTATTTAATTATTCATTTCCGTCCTCTTCTTTTCAGGAAGAAATATTTAACGGTAATCGGATTAAACGCAGGATGCGGAAGAAAAGCACATTTCGCCAGCGTAATTCGCGAAATTCTAAATTAAAAACCTCTCTGGTAAACTAAAATAATTGTGAATCAAAGCAGAAAGGCATCCCTTTAACTAATTTAAAATAATTATATAAAAAGCTCCCTTTAATAATAAAATCTCGTCGTCCCTCATTTTTCAAAAATTCAGAAACTATAAGAATCCCCGTTGGAGGTTCGGGGATTTGGATTGATCTCAATTTAAAGAATTTTTTACAATGATTTTTACACATACCATGATAAAAGCAGCGACATACATTGAAGGTACACTGAAAAAAAAAAGTCTAAAATAGCCGTAGACCCCACTGTGAATTTTGCTTTACACCTCCAAAGCAATATTTGCTTGGCATAAAAACAATTTAAGCCTGTGTCTCCAGTGCGATCTACTTAACTCTCAAAGCGTTACCGACCGGGCGGTACTAAAGCATATATTACCTGACAACACCGCAGTTTTTCGCGTCTACGTGTCGGAATGTATCCAATGCATGATCTACGTGTTCGGGGTGGCCGATGATGGAGTCTAGGTAGTGCGCTGCGTAGGTTTTTGTGTCTAGGTGTCGTAACGTATCCAGAGCGTGGTCTCGGTGTTTGAGGTCGCCGATGATGGAGTCGAGGAAGTGCACTCCGTAGGTTTCTGTGTCTAGGTGTCGAAATGTAACCAATGCGTTGTCTAGGTGTTCCGGGTCGCCGATGATGGAGTCTAGGTGTACGCTCCGTAGGTTTTTGTGTCCAGGTGTTGGAACATGTCCAAGGCATGGTCTAGAAGTTGGAGGTCGCGATAATGGAGTCTAGATTGTGCGCTCCGTAGTTTTTTGCGTCTACATGTCGAAACGCATACGATGCGTGGTCCAGGTGTTCGTGGTCGCCGATGATAGAGTCTAGGAAGTGCGCTCCTTAGGTTTTTGTGTCCAGGTGATGGAACATGTCCAAGGCGTGGTCTAGGTGTTCGAGGTCGCCGATAATGGAGTCTAGATCGTGCGCTCCGTAGATTTTTGAGTCTAGGTGTCGGGACGTGTTCGTTTTGACACTTAGACGCAAAAACCTACGGAGCGCACACCTAGACTCCATCATCGGCGACCCCGAGCACCTAAACAACGCATTGGGTACATTTCGACAGCTAGACACAGAAACCTACGGAGCGCACTTCCTAGACTCCATCATCGGCGACCACGAACACCTGGACCACGCATTGTATACATTTTGACACGTACACGCGAAAAACTACGGAGCGTACCATCTTGACTCCATTATAGGCGACCTCGAACACCTAGACCACGCCTTGGATATGTTCCACCACCTGGACACAAAAACCTACGGAGCGCGCAACCTAGACTCCATTATTGGCCACCTTGAACACCTGGACCACGCATTGTGTACGTTCCGACATCTAGACGCAAAAACCTACGGAACGCACTTCCTTGACTCCATCATCGGCGACCTCGTACACCTAGACCACGCTATGGATACGTTTCACGCCTAGACGTGAGCTACATACATCCATTATTTTCGACTGTTTCTTAGGTTAATTTCTACCTGCCCTCTGCCAAGCAAATATCTCATTTTACTGCCAAGTAAAAACTGCTTGGGTCGATGAGCAGAAGTTGCTTTACGCCGCTTGCTTGGGTTAGCAAAGCAGATTTCGCTTGGGTCCTGAGCAGAAATAGACTTTTTTTTTCAGTGTAGAGGTGTTAAGATGATGGAAACATTTTTTTTAACGACATTTAATTATTATTAAAACTAGTTACCGTCACCTAGAAGAAAATTCAACAAAATATAGCAATCATTTTGACTTTTTATCCAATTTAGATTTCAAAACGGTCATTTGGTTCCTTGTTCAATTTCAGGGGTTCCAATTACCACAGGAAAAATTGAAAAATTATATAAACCTGCAAAGTTACAATCAATTGTTTACGAGAGTCTTTCACATATTTATAAACAATTGATTGTAACTTTGCAGGTTTAGATAATTTTCCATTATTTCCTGTGGTAACCACCCCTGAAATTGAACAAGGAACAACATGACCGTTTTGAAATCTAAATTGGATAAAAAGTCAAAATGATTGTCATATTTTGTTGAATTTTCTTCTAGGTGACGGTAACTAGTTTTAATAATAATTAAATATCGTTAAAAAAAATGTTTCCGTCATCTTAACACCTCTACCTTCAATGTATATTGCTCCTTGTATCATCGAACCTCCTTAATTACACGTGATTCCCAGCCCCTCTAAACTCGAAATATGCGTTACCATTTTTCCTATGCCAAGCACACAACGTCCCGCAATCAGAAGCCGAATGTCGCTTCACACGCCCTCGTTAATAACGAAATTTCACGCGGCCGTCTTCGCCTTTGTCTCCCTCCCTCCCCCCTTCTCTTCTTAATCTCTCCGGGCTCGTTTATCTCTCCGCGCTTCTCCTGTATATAATACCTTTGAAAATACCTGGGGCGCGCGATTATTGCCGCATGCCGTGTCGAGACCTAATCCGATTGCCCCGCGCGTTATTACCTCTTTACCACCTTAATTTCGGGCCGTGGGTTTTTTCGGAATGCCTTTCATCAGATCGATATGTACGATACGGCCGATGTATAGCTCGAGCGCCCGGGGCTTTAGCGCGCAGTTTCAGTGTGATTACGGTTATTGCGAAGTTGCGGAAATTAATGGGGTGAGGAGAGTGTAAGCGATGCGTAGTGGCTTTTGCGTGGTTTCCAAGTGCTCAAGAAATTGCGTGATGGTTTTGGAATAACGGTATAAATAATTAATGTGCCGTAGTAGGGTGACTGCAATGAGAAATAAATTTCTTTTAATTTTTAAATAATTTATAAATAATGCTTTGATAATTATATTGTAGAGGAAATATAAAAGAAAAAAATCGAAAATTTAAGATATCTGGTCATGGGAAATTAAAAACAATCTAGTTTCAAACTCTCTTGGCTGCATAAAATCACTATTTAATTAATTTTGGATTTTATGTAATAAAAAAAAAAGTTAACTATACGCACATCTCATATAGAAAGCATTAATAATAACCCCAACAAATTTCTTCAGAGTAGTATTTTAGAAACTATTTATTTATTTTAGAAATATTTAGAAACTATTTAATTAAATAAAAATTGTATAGTCTCGGTAAGGCAGAAGTCGCGTTTGTACTCTGATTTTTTTAAGGCATTTTATAAAAAATATTAAGAGAATTGCTCAAAAAAACTTCTGAACATAGTATTTATACGTACAGAGGACATTACGTTCGTTTTTTTTTTTTTCAAATAAACTTTTAGCAACTAATTGATTAAATAATGAACCTCGAGTAATTCTACAGTTCCATGCCCTCCTAAACCTTGATTATGATTGGTCAGTCCTTATTCTTTATATCCCCTTGTCCTCATATACTCCTCACAGAAAATGACTTTAACACAATCATATCGGAGTAAACGTAGTACAACTATACCATGACTCTGACAGAACATGGACATACTCCATTTGGCGATATTAACACCCCCCGAAGTACTGATTAGACATGTTAAGATTTTACGCGTTTGATAGTTTATGGAGATCATAAACGTACGATATAATTTTACGTTATACGCGGGGCCGACGTACGCTCGCCGCGAGTACGCCATAAACGGATGACGTGACGAATCTTAATATTTTTATCACGCCTCGCTCCTTACCTACGCCCTCCGTGTACATATCCGCAAGAGTCAACAGAAGCGTTATATTCCCCATGCATGGGTACCGATACGCGCAAACACTCGCTATAATTATACCGACGTTAATATATAAATGTTCCCAAAACCAAACCCCCACGTCAGCAAAACATCGATGGAATAACCCGATATAAATATATACGCTAAGGGTATAACGTACCGTGTAGCGAGCGATGGCCGCAGAGCTCGCAACCAAAGCTCGCGCCTTTATTAAGCGAATTAGTTCACAAAGCGTAACGCGCGCCGGCGAAGGTGTAAAAAACGGAACGGGAGGTGCGAATTAAAGGGGAGATGGCCATATCTGGAAGGGCTGCGAGAGGTGCGTATGTATGTGTTCAAAATGTATACAGCGCCCGCGGTCTGAATCGATTATTTATTTATCCAGTGCGGAATATGCATTATTTAGCGGAGTATGAAGGTGCGGCTGGGAGAAACGTATGTGCGTGTGTGAATTATGTATATAGAGGGGTGCAGAGACGGTTCGATTGATTTTGAGTAGCCTTTAAAGTAACGCAGGGGGCGATTAATAAATTATTCAAATAGGATGGACGCTGGGTGATGATATACGGAATTGGTCGAATTTTGGTTTCCATTGGCGTAAAGTGAAAAATATGGGGGTTGTTGATGATGTGGTAACCGTTTGATTGTCATGCGTTATACTCGATGTAAAATATATATTTTGACGAAATTGACATTGTATAGTTATCGCAAACGAAATACCTTTACCACGATTTTGCAACTTTTTGGTCATCCCCTACAACCCCATATATATACCGACAAGCACGGTAACGACCTTCCCATCAACCTGTCATCGTCGAAGCATCGACCGGTTAATGGCTAAGCATCATCGCCGCTCATCCGCCGCGCGCTCATTAGGATAACAAATACATCCCCCGCCCATCTCTGACCCAAATGAAAAGCTCGTCTCACGGCGAGACGCCCCGATCCACTCTTCGACGGCATTAATATTCCGATATTTTAGAGCCAACCCGCCAGTCCGTGAAAAATCGCGGTCACAGCACACACGTGGCTCTCCCTTTTCCAAGAAGATGGTAAATCGTCATCAGGAGACTGTCAGGTGACGTCGTTGTCGTCGAGCGTATAAAAAATGATCTCTCCCCCGAGGGGCTTCGGACGAGCGCAGCACTTCTTCTTCTCCCGCGGCGACAGGGAAAAAGTTTTTTCTCTCGCCGCCACTTCCCTCTTTCCCTCTCGCGCGTCTTTGTATATACACGCGCGGAGGATACTTTTTTCGCCGGAGTGGATCGTTTCTTAAATCAATATAGATTCCGCGTCGTAACGACTTTCGGAATTTATGGCCCTTCTCGTCCTCGCGTAGGCTCTTCTGAGTTCATTTCTGTGTGCGTATGTATGTATGTGTGTGTATATAGGTGGGCGTTCGATGGGGAAAAAATTATGTGAGTATACGACGACGAGGACAACGCGTGGGCTACATGAAATTTTTCGAGCTGCTGTTGTTGGTGTTATAATAAGAGATGAGGCAGAGATGAGAGAGAGAGAGAGAGAGACACGCATGAATTCGTTAGCGTCGAGTGTATAGTCTAATTTTTCGCGGGGAGTTTTAATCAAGAAGCTTTTTATTCCGACGGAGTGTGTACTTTATCTTGCGCTGTATTGCGGAAAAATTTAGAGACGGGACACGGGCCCGGAAAATATTAGTCCGCGTATAATTCACGAAGAGAGGAAAAAGTACGAGCGGAAAAATTAATTAAGTTTTTGGGGATTTTTTTTTTGTTTTTTCATTGTTACGATGCTGATGAATATTTATGAGGGCGTAAAATTATACGAGTGCTATTTAATTAAAGTATTTATTACCATAATTAACCCTTCAGCCTCTGAATTTCCGAGATAACGATGTGTACTTTGAATAATTTGTAACTTATCCGAAAATTATTCTGACTTAATTTCCGAAGATACTTAATTAAAGTTATCCGCACATGTTTGCAAACATTGTTCCTACATTGATCGACAGTAAGACTGTTTTTGTTAAGTTACGTACAAAAAAAAATAATTACACTGTATGATCTGGTGTAGATGTTACTCAGAGTTTTTTTCTTAGGTGTATCTTATATTAATTTAATTTTTCTCTCGTCAAAGAGTATTTAACCGAACGAACTGTGATAAAAAAGATACTCGCCTCACGTAGAAGTCATAAAACACGAAACTTTCGGCTTTTTATACTTCTTATTACTTGCGTATCGTCAAACTTGGATAAGAATTTTTTCATTAGAACAGATGGAATGTAACGTAAATATTATTACTTACGGCTTCCAGTAATTTGATTTTGCACATCGTACTTTACCAGAAAAGCCTTAGAATGACAAGAAAAAACCCGCTGCCAATTCATTGGCACGTGGCTTCCTCAAACTTAATCTGCTGATTCCTTTTATTCATTTTCGATTTCTATAATTAACATTCTTATACAAAAATTCTTCAGTCAAACTACTTTTGTGCAAAATACCATTTATCCTTTGCAATAGCAACTATATCTTTGTACTCATCCTCAAATACTGAACTCAATTCTGCTACAGATAGCTGTTCAGTAACCACATCATAGGTAAATATTATGTCTTCCTGGTTCAATACACATACTAATAAAATCTATTCATTTGTAAATATTCATTTTTATTGTATATATTCACTATTACATTTTTTCGTTATCTGTGACATGTATGGCTATTTGTCGGGGTATGATTTCAACTCCCATCACCGAAAAATCCGGATACACTTTTGAAAAAATACCCCTGAAAACTTCGGACTGATCATGGGGAATCGAACCCACGCTCCTCGAGCAACGTTTGTCTTGGGAAGGAAGCACCTTACCACCTGAGCCAAATACGCTCCTATATTATTCATTAATTTAATGATTATGATTTTCTATTGCGCCATCTTCAATTTGGTCTGACATAATTTTCTGTTTCGTCATCTTCAATTTGGTTCTAGGTGAAGTGATTTTGACTTCCATTAATATGATTAAATGCTTCCTCGTAATTATACATTGGTTCAAAACATGAGTAACACAAAAGTATTTCTTTACCTTCAGAGTTAAAAATGTCGGTGATCGGATTACTTTTAACTGGATCCTTATTCCCAAACCAACTCACCGGTGAGAAGTGAGTTGGTGAGATGGTGAGTTAAGGAGTTGAGAGAATACTACCCATATACTACCTACAGGCGACAGTAGTATTCTCCCAACTCCTCAACTCACCATCTCACCATCTCACTTCTCACCGGTGAGTTGGCTTTATAATACGGACCCAGGGTCTGTATAAAAAAACGTCATGTTACTCAAGTGTATTTCTTTTTGAAAATGTTGAAGAAATGGTGAAACACTATTATAGGACGCGTTACATACAAAGCATTGATATAAATCACAAAGATCGATTTCTGCCTAAGGATATTTGGAAGAAATAGTATATTACGGCACAAGGCCAGAAAGTTGGATTTCCTGGCCGACGCCATTTTGACACCCGAGGCGAAGCCGAGGGTGTCGATGCGCGCCGGCCAGGGCATCCAACATTACGGCCAAGTGTCGTATACTATTTTTCTTCATCCCCAGCCGAAAGTACGTCCATATAGTTAATATTAATTAATAAAATAGCGTTGTTAACTGCTAACTACGGCTCGGCCATATGTATAAGAGGCCTACTTCAGCGCCACTTTACATATCATGGAACATAAGGCTCGACTTCTGCTTTTTTTGATGCCCGCCCGACTTTTGCAAAACCGAGGCGAAGCCGAGGTTTTGCTGGTCGGGGCGGGCATCAAAAACACTAACAAAAGATGCTTGAAAAACATGATGGACCAAAACTATGTACATACTTAATCGCAGATGCTGATTTTAACTACCGCCCAACCTCATGGTTCCTCTGTTTATCCTTTTCTATCCCATACATTATAGAATGAAAGTCAAAAAGCTGTCACATATAAGTATGTAGCTACACCATGTTTTGAAACTCAAAATGTAAACATCATGTCTATATATATATATGTATAGAAGCTTTCTGACAGTGTGTATGCAATATAAGAACATAATTGATTATGAGAGTTATAAATATATTGTTCAATATATTAATAATAACATAAAATTAATTTAATACACCTATATCTTTTCAATTTTCCGATTTTACAAATGATTTTCTTGTCATCACATTTGGAAAGGTTAGTATAGTTTAGGTTACAACACGTGCGCTGTCGCGGACGTTGCCATGCAACGATCAACAAAGAGCGGCTACAAAAGTCGCTCTTCCCGACGCGAAATCGAGCCGGGAAGACCGTACTTTCGGCTAGGGGATGAAGAAATAGTATATTACGCACCAAGGGAGGAAAAAACTTGGACAGTCCACAGCTCGTGTAAATTGCCATCCGAGCCGAAGGCGAGGGTGGCAAACACGAGCTGTGGGCTGGCCAATTTTACTCCCGTGGAGCGTATACTATTTTTTTGTCTAGCGAGGCTGAAAATACAACTTTCGCGATCGGACGCCGGGAGCGAAAGTGGTACTTTCGGCCCGCTAGGCAAAAAAAGTTTTAGTTTCAGTTCATTGAGTATGTCAGCAATGGGGTGGAGGGCAATAAGGTTAGGTAATATTAATTGAGGAATACTCATTAATAATAGGTAAAACCTATTCAACAATAGAATCGGTCCTCATACATTATCAATTCATCACCCGCACCTCCTCTCTCCCGAGTCTCATTACACTCTTCCGGGAGGGAAAAGCACGCGTCGACGCCCGGCAGACGAATAACGGCACGTGCGTGCACGCCTAAAAAATAGCCCTCTCAAATCCTCGCTTTGAAATTACATTTAGTTCCCACTCTTTCCCATCGAGAATGCGAGAAGTACAAAGCCGTCATTCATCACAACCCCGCGCGATCGTTCACGCCATCGCAACGGGTGTCGCTTCGAAGTAAAGCCGCGCTGAAAAAAAAAAAAAAAAAGAAAACGCGAGCGGCGACACACAATTCGGGCACGTGTAGTATACGCAGACTCGAGGGTCTGAAAAGCCCTTAAAATAATATCCATCATGCCTTAGGTATATCTTAAATATTTGCTTCGGTTGTCGTGCGTGTTCTGTTTTTTTTTTGTCTGCCAAATGATGGTTTGTTTACACGTGGGAGGCACGGTAGAAAGCGAGATATTATTTGTCTTGCGAGTGCTTCATCCGGTGGATTCTTCATTTGTTTTCTACATGTGTGTCTTGGTAATTGTTCGGAGTGGATGCGAATAGAAGGAAAATTCAGTGTTCGTGTATAAATTATAGTTTATTTTTGTACTTTTGTGTTCAATGTTTTGTAACGATGAAGTTGTTTTCGACTGGAACATAATAAGTACTCTTGTATCCAATGCAATAATAATACTCTTACATTAGTCGATTAGGCGTTCTAATGTGTATTAAATTGAAACGATGTTCAGTAAATGGTTCCAAAGCAAATGCTTTTATTATAATTTAATAAGCTCTCTAAATTCGAATAAGTGAAATTCACTTCAAATAAGTGAATATTCACTTATAATAAGTAAATAGTCGTGCACTTATCGAATAAGTGGACGACTATCTACTTATAATAAGTGAATATTCACTTATTTGAAGTGAATTTCACTTATTCGAATTTAGAGAGAGACATGAGCAGAATAACTGGAGGTCATCTAATTTCATCTTATTTCTTATAAAAAGTCTCTTCATTATTATTACTTCTAAGCCATTTAATTACGGACATCGGAACTGCTCACAATGAGTGTACGCACGTCTATTCAGTGTGCATCTAGTGGTCCTGTAATTATCCTAATTAATTGAACGAGGACTTAAAGTCAGATCGAAATAGTTTCTCCTTAGTCTCCATTATACTTAAGAGAAAGAAATGGACTTTAGCAGGAATAAGGTTAAGCTTTTTCGAAAAGCTTATTTATTTGCAGAAGAAAAAGAGGAAAAATAGACAAACTGAAATTTCGTTTCAACAGATTCATTTTCGATTTAAACTATTTCTTATATTCATTCGAATCCTGACCATACAGTCGTTTTTGCGAATCGACTTTCAAAGATAAAATTTGTGTCATACAAAAAGTAATAATAGTATTCAAATGGACTTTCAGAATCGTTAAAGTTTATTCACCGTCCAGAGAAATATTGAGCCTTGCGCACAAAACGCCATATTCGCTCGGTCGTAATTTCACGGAACCAAACCAACCAACTCGGCTGGTCACAATTTTCCTCCTTTTCCTCCAATTAAAGACGATTATTCCCCCCGAAAATTCACTCCCTCGCGTTCTCTCTCTCTCTCTCTATGTCTCTCGCTCTCGAAATTACGAAATTTACATGATTTAATCTCGAATTTCCCGCGCTTTCTCTCTTCTCCAAGCACGCGGAGAAAATTGCTAGCACACGCACACACACATACACACATAGATACTAGCCCTCAGGGGCTCACATACTATTCTCCCTCGCTTTTACGGCGCTTTTCGCCGCGATTATATGAATTCGATAACGGAGTTACGCGACGTATGACGCAAAAAGCGTAAGGATTCGCAGCCGCCTGCGTTATTTTTAATCGTCGGGAATGCACACCCGGTTTTTTAATTAGGAGAGGAGGATTTGCGCGATGCGATAGGGGTATGACGTAACGGAGGATAAGTTTTTTTTGCGGATAAGTGAATTTTGAATGGGCTATAGCGTTGCGGGAGTTTGAAAGGATTCCCCAGAGGGATTTGAATGGAGTATTGAATTTTGTTTCGCGAAGGATTGAGGTGTGTGTTAGCGTGCTGGAAGTCGTAAGAAGGCTGAAGAAGGATTCGCGGAAAAAGTTTTTCGAAGAAGTTTATTCGGAAAATGTGGGAATATTGTTTGTTCTTAAGCCGGTAAATTCAGACAACTTTTTATTCGAGGTCATGGATAGCATCGTATCGTCACGACGTAAAATCTACCGTGAATTAAAGGTAAAAAGATAAATTTAGATGATTCTAAATTACGGACGCTAAAAAACTTTTGTCAATGCTGCGGAGGTGAGCGTCAAAAACTTTTCTCCCGAGATTACGCAGTATTTATGCGCTCTAAAAAAAATACATCATTTATGTCGGGGAGAAAAAGTTTTAAATTTGATCAATTTATCCCGACGCATCAGGTTGATCGATGTAAAGCTGCAAGCTCGACGTACAAAGCAACATTTACCTTGGTGAAAAAGTTGCGCGTTAGATTTTCCTGCGTAAGCTTCTTTCTTAGTGAAAAATTTATGCGCCCGTTTTTGCTCTATAATGAATGAATCAATGTATAAATTACTATCAAGTTTTTTAAAAAGAAAAATAAACATTAAAAAAAGTTATACGATTTGTTCGCATCTTTTTTGTAACCCAACGTTTTGGTTTCATAAATATGGAGATTTTATATAGAAATCAACGGTTATTTACTTTTGCCGATAAAAACGGAGCTAATTCTATCTCCACGTATACAATTCCCATTTTCGAAAAATGGTCGGGCTTTTCCGGTAAATGTTGTTACGTTGTCGAAATTCAAATCTTCCATCGAACATCGAATATTCGTATTCCCGCGCGATCGTTCGATCTCGAGATTTGAATATCGCAAACGTCACGGCCCAACAAACGTACAAAACTCCCACAGTAGGCAAAAAGTGAGTTGTTCAAATGCAATAGAGGATCCTGGCATCGAAAACACAGAAAACGGAAATGTTATGAATAAGTTAACTTTTTTGTAAACTAGTATTTGCCAAAAATAATGAAGACAGAAATAAAGTATATTTTGTTGTAACGCAACATTGATGAATAAACTAAGTAATACAATTTAAATAAATTCAAATAAAATAGATAATTATAATATAAGAATCTGTCACGCGGGTACGGTGCGTAAGAGCGCTTCTTCCGCGACTACGAATAAGCAGATACAATCAACGAGACAACAAAACCAGCGAATCTCCAGTACTCTCCCTATTCCATTATACTACTCCGCGAGATACGCGCTATAGCTCCCACGCACACTCACACACGCATCCGAGCTCGTAATTGCTATACATCCCGGTCGAGCGAACGGCTCTCGGCGTCGTCGTCACGACGAAATCTCAATTTCCGCGTGTATAGCTCTGTCTTTCCCTCTCTTTCTCTCTCGCACTCCCCATTTCGCACGTATATATGAATACAAATGAAGTGCGAAATTCTGGGCGGTAGTCCGGGGGTAAATCCAGTCGCAGATAAAGATGGAGAGAGAGAGAGACACTCGTCACAGACGACCCCCGAGTGACTTTTTGTACGTACGGGAACGAGTACGAGAGTTAGAGCGCGCGCCTCGATAATTATGCGCCGCGAGGGTATAATCTCGCGCGATCTCTCTCTCACTCCATAGGATAAGCCCGAGAGCTTAGTGACGTAGTACGGCGGAGAGGATTTTCGAGGCGGATATATATGTATAGATAAGTTGGAGCTATATGTTTCAACGATTTTCCCGTAGATGTGAAGAGGGACAGTGTAAGAGGGGGGTTGAATTTACCTATATACTCGTCTCTGCCTTAAGCGGGAGCTGATCCATTGTTTTAATTTTGCGCGAGCGTCGTACTTAGTCGAGCGCGCGATTCAATCGCCCTCCGATTAGCGAAGAAATCGCGTTAGCAAAGTCGAGGAGGGAGGAGTTTTCTCCCTGTCCTTTCGGAATTTAAAAGAGGTTTATTGGCTCAAATTTCCCTTAAAGGATTATTTTTGGATTTACCGAGTTCTCGACGTTTTTGTCGTGGGTTGAATGGCGCGAGAGCTTCAGTTTCTTTTTTTTTATTTTTAATTTTAAAAGAACGTTAGTTAACTTTCAATAAAATGTAATGTTAGCAATAATATGAATTTTAACTTTATCAGTATTAATTCTTTTTATTAAAGTTTGGTCGATATTTGAAATTCCGGGTATATGTTTGAATTTAACTATAAAAGTGGAATACAATTTCAACAAAGTTATGCAAACGTAAGTATTGCAATTCTGTAGGAAATCATAATTTTCCCAAAACAGTTTACTTTAAAAATAACATTTCATTTTTATCAGGATGAAAGTAAATTCAAAGGACGATGGCATATTTGAAAAATTATTCCATAATGACGTGGAATAATCTCAAAATTATTTAAATTAACCTTTAAATTTATGCTAATGTAAGTAATTGAGATGTAGGCCACGATTATTTCACCATGAAATATTTTAATTTGCATTCTGCATAAGACGGATTAAGAAAATTCCTATTCAGCTTTCATAATAAATGCGAAAAACTTTACGAATTTCCACCCGCACCATTTATACGTCTGCAGGGGCTGGCATTATCCTAAATCAATGGATTGGCTAAAGGTAGGCCAATTAGAATAAGGGCACTTAAGAGCCTTTCCTGAATCGTTTGATAATTTTACAAAAATAAAATAAAAATCCTTATTTTCCATTATAGGATAAGAATTTTAAAAGGATATCGACGTCTATATTGCTATCTACTTACAAAGATTCTTTTATTTTGTTAATTTTTGTAGCGTAATAGGGATTTATACATTTTTTTCGACTTTTAATAAGATATACAACCAGAGATCAGGTACGATAATTTTGCGTAGAAAAATTATGTAAGCCCATAAAAACAATAAAAAAAGTAGCATGCATTTAAAGGTAGACTATCACATTTTCATTTATATATTGACTTCCTGAACACTAATCGAGGTCGAAATTTCTATATATAGTTCTTACAATAACAAATTTATGAATTCTATTTCAAAATTGAAGCAGTCATAACTTGGGAGGAAAAAGCCGATAAAAGAATATGGTCAAAAATATCTTTTAGCATTAAAATAAGTAATGAATAAATATATCAGATTATAAAGATAATATAATTAAAGCAGATCTTTATTCAATTTGAAATCACGAAAACAATTCCACTCAATGAACAGAACTATGAATTCAACTACTTATCACAATACTACGTGTCCTGTCCACTTTTCAAACCAAATGAAATTTTCTGTTTGTCAACCCACCACAGCACTGCCTCATCCAATTCTCGCAAATTCATCAAAGCTAGCCACAAAATCAGACCACCGAAATTCTGTCCACATTGACACACACGCACAAAAGCGTAAGCACGTGAAACTCGCTAAGTACTATATTCTGAATTGCACCGCCAATAGACCAAACATGTCGCGGCCCGAAATTTTGCGCTCCACTCGAGAACGCACTCACTCGGGTCATTGGTAGGTTTGGAACTCGGGGAAATTTCAATTAGAGAGCCGCAGCATAAGATGCGGCCCATTCCTCTGACGCTTGAAAGTAGCTCAAGGGTCGAGGTTTATGACTCTGCCCGCAGTATGTCGGCTTTTCCTGTGCACTGGCACGTGTATGTGTGTGTTTGTGCGGCGATCCGATAGTGGGAATTTGGTTTGGCTTGCCTTTTGGACGGAAGATGCCCGACGCGTTGCTGGTTTCTCTGGCGGATTGGCTGCTCGAGTGGGAAAGTTTTGGTATAGGTCTACGAAGTAAATTAGATTCCCATATATATATATTAACTTCTACATGATTGTATATCAATTCTCTTATAACAATGATGGATTCTAAAATGTAGCAGCATATTTTTTTATTTGATAATATGAAACTTTTAAGATTGAAAGCATAAATTATGCTTACCATGAAACGAAATGCCATTGTGAAGGTTTATATTGAAACGTTACGTAGCATATTAAATTTGAAGAAAGGTGCCATTCGAAATAACATCAAATTGGTTATATTATGATTAATGAAACATTTCCGTATTTTAAATTCCAAATTTACATATCAAAATTTATTTGCCAAATAATATTTCAAGCAATATTTCACGAGTAAGAGCTCATTGAAACTGCATTTTCATTAGTCCAATTTTTACATTTATTTTTTCATCTGCCATATTGCAATTTTGAAATAGTTGATTAAATCCATTAAAGAAATTAGCTGCTATTAGTATGTCTTAACATTCTTTGCCTACATTCTATTAAACATGCCAAAGCCTGACCCAGTTAATCTTGATAAAAGCTTACGTTAGACGTTAATAAAGCAACTTTTATTGAAATCTTTTTTAGCTTTTATGCCCACCTTTATTATACTTTGACTTTACATCTGGACTCTTTTACAAATATTTTCATCTGAAATGTATGAAAAGCGAAAAAGTTGAAGGCATGGACGTTATTATTTTCAACGAGAAGCTTGTACACCTTGAAATAAAGCTTAAAAGTCGATGCGCCACTCGGAATATTAAAGAAAATCAATATCATTTTAGAAAAGAAAAATTAATTTTATGAACATCCTTTGATATTTTCATAAGCTTTTTGCCTAATGCCCTTTTCCATTGCGTAGGTTTCGTTTGTAACTGTTTTATCCTCAAAAATAAAACCTATTGTATACCATACTAAATTTTACTACTCCCATAAAATAAGCAGTAGCTATGTACGTGATGAGTAAATATTCCAATTTACGTAACTATGAAGTATGGTAATTTAAAAATTTGATCTCTGCGTTTTAATTTGAAACAACAAACGTTACATAAATCAATCACATTAGTTTATAAAAAATTTAAGATCTATTCATACAGCTGATGACAAAACACGTGCTATTTATTACACGACGCTGGCGACCACAACATCAACAAATTTGCTCTCACAGCCCTTCGAAAAATTACTTTCCCCATATCTATCGTTCCGCGACGTCAGCAGGTCATCAAGCCAGCGCGTCTCCTCGTCCTCAAAAACACGTCCACGACACCGAAATTTGCTCGCTCAGCCGACACTGAACTCTTCCTGGACGCTGGCGAGGCTCTTGGCTGGAGCTTCGCTCACAATGAGATGAGCGATGACGGCGCCGAACAGGCAAAATACGCTTAACAGGAAGAGCGTCCAGGACAGGCCCATAAGCGATACCATCGCGGCCAGCTGGGAGTTGATGACCAGGCACAGCAACCAGCCCACACCGGCTGTTAGACGAAAATAGAAAAAGTTCAAGAAACAGGTTATTATGGCGAGGTGTGGTTGTAATTTATTGACAGGCGACAAGGTTGTAATTAGGGTAATGGGGGTGGGAGGTTCGTGAATAATGTATTATTGGGAGAAAAACTGATGAGCGTTTATTAGTTTTCGATTAGCAGGTGCTGTTTATTGCTCTTTCGTTGATTCTAGTATCTGTCGAGAGTGTACTTGAAAGTTTGAGTTTGGTTCGTTGCGTGCCGAGTATGATCGGGGCTTTAGAATCAAACAATTAGACGGAGTTTGTGAAAGCGTATATAGCTACTCTTTAAAAAAAATTTCTGTTTTATTTGTATTAATAATTTAACACAACAAAATAAGTTATTGCAAAGTTTAAGTATCATAATAATTTATAGGAAACGTCATTAGCAATGCAAAGAAATCTAAGCAATTCTTTTCTGTCCATAAAATAATTCTCCATTTTCCGCAGTATCAATTTTCCTCAAATTTCCAAAACAACACTCTCCAAAACCTTTCCAAAAAATCATTAACCACCCTTTGAGCGGTCGGTCTCTACACAGCCAAAATCGATAACCTCTAACAGCGAGCCGCATTTAGCTCCCTTTACTCACCGATAACCGAGGCCGAAGGGATTCTCAGCTGCAGAGGGAAGGAGTCGGCGAGCAGGGACCAGGCGACCGGACCAGCGCCGAGGCTGTAGGCGGCGAAGTAGAGAGCCAGCAACGTGGGCGGCAACCAATCGGGACACGAGTGAATCGGATCCTTCGTCGTGGTCCCTCGGCCCAGCGTAATAAAAACTGTACGTGCGACATGAATAAATAAATAGATCGTGTCGGTGTAGCGCGTGAAAGTGGGGGGAGGGACGCGGAAATGTGTCAAAGGGCCAGTGGCTGGAATAATACCGATATACGGACATTTCGAAAACCGATAGCCGGCCAGTGATGCTGAATAAACGTGTATATTGGATGGACGTATTATATTTATGGGCTGGATCGATCAGTGGTGGGAGGGAAATGTATATAATTGGTGGCGAAGATTTGCGCTTGACAATATGGTGAATGGCCCATTGAAAGGATTAGTCGTCGATATTACAGGATTAATATATATATAGTTTTAGTGGTGTAATTAAGCTTTTGATGTTTGTGTAACAATTGTCAATAGCAGGATTGATTACGTTTGCCAAGTGATACTCTTGAAGCTTTTGAAATTTATATTAATTAATCTGATATAATGCATTCGAAGTTAAACAACAAAAGACTAATTAATTATTAATTACAATTGTAACATTGTTTATGTTTTACATTGAAACCGTGCAATGCAACAACGACCGCTGAAAATTACGAGCACATGGAATTGAGGGATGAAGTTTAGTTGGATGAAGTATGATCAGTTCACTATCGATCCGGAAAGTTTGATTGTGTTGTCCGAAATGAGCATCACGCGAGAAAGAAGCTGATGGAAGTAAGATGTATGGCTCGAAAATTGCAGTGAAATAGATGCGCTTTCGTATTCTGTTTGCATAGAATGTGTATCTACGGTAAATCTAAGGAACCCATCTATTCCGTGTAACTCTGAAGTTCGAGTTTCTGAAAGATATTACTTAAGCTCTTGAAGAGGCCTAATACCAATGCTTAAATTGATCCTAGCAATTCGAAGATTAAGATGAGTATTTAATTAATTTACCATTTGAGTGGAAAAAAGACCGAAATTGGGTCCATTGTAATCATTTTATCATATCATTTCAATCGATCCAAAAAAAGTAGCATATTTCCTATCATTGCCAAAATTTTACATTTATAAATTTTGAAATAGCAGAGTTTCGTAGATTTACCCTTATACGCGCGAATAAATGTAAAAAAGATTTTTCTAATTAAATTATTCTTGTAAATAGAAATATTTAAAATACAATGTAAAAAGTTCTTTTTATATGTATTTTCAAAATGTAATCAAATCACAAACTGGAAGCAAGGATATGTAAAAATTTTTTACATATCCTGCAGCGAAGCGACAGCGAATTTCACGTGAAAATAAAAGACAGAATACGAACCAAAAATTAAAAGAAAAATCAAGCTCATTATTCATTGCCTTTGTTGCAGTAAATCCTTTTCTGTACCCTCTGCTTGCTTTTCCGGTTTTAAAACAAATGGACGTGCCAATAGAAAATGCCGTGCTTTCGTGGCAATTGTTCCCCAGTGTACCCTTGTTTAAATTAAGTGACTACACTGAATCTCAATTAAGAAATACGATTTAGAAGCTACGTGCACACTTTCTAAGCTGTTTAATTTTGAGATTTACAAACGTATACCATAAGCTAGATTAAAAACGTTCGCGTGTTTTTTGCAATAAACACACGTATAGAGAGTAAATTCGTCATCAAAAAACAACTGAAAAAACTATAATTTCGTAATGATTCTACAGTCTCCGTAATGAGATTATATTTCGAATATGGCAAACAGTGCAAATAGTCAGTCTCGTACGTTTCTAAATTTTGGTGAATATTGCACGATTTGAAACGAAGTCAGTCTACCATAGATTTGTTTTCAATGTTCACGTGTCCGATTGTATTTCCGCGCTTATATGGAGACACTACATCACGGCAGCTTTTGTTTTTACTGTCGGTATAGCCGACCTAAATCGACAGGCAATTAGCGACGCCGTCGATTTGTCCATTTTGGAAAATTACAGTGCACTTATGGATACAATACGTTTCGCTGCGGGTCAAATGTCAACGATAGAGATTATACCGATTCTATTGTGTCGCAATGCGAACAAAAGCGGTGATTTAATTTAGTAAAATAATATATATATGAATGAATTTTGTCAATCAAAATTATATAATATGTAGTAAATTATTGTAAGAGTTAAAAACTTCTTTTGATTCCCCCAACTATACTAATTTACAAATATCGTAAAATAAATTAAATATTTCTAAATTGGCTTTCATCAACGCGAATTCTTGTTAAATTTATCCCCAAATAAAATCGGATGAACCTATAGAAGTTAAGAAAAGTCCGATATACTCTCGAACACTCATTAAAAAAAAAACACATTTCCCTACCTTCTCATCACCGAATTTCCCAAAATAATAATAAAAAATCAACCACCACACGCACACAGCGTCATCAGGCAAAATCCCATTCCCATGAGCGACGTGCTCAGCATGCGTCCGCGACCGATGAACCGCACCAGCGCGACAGCCAGCACCGAAGTGACGATCTGTACAGCGCCGCAAACGACGCTCAGTTGAGTGTTGGTTAGCTGGCCAGTGCCTACGATGTCGAACACTGTAAGAGCGTTGGTGAAGATGGGACTGGCGCCGCTCAGCTGCTGCAGGGCCATGATGCACGCGCAAAGCGCGAACGCCCGCCAGTACTGCCACGTCTTCAGCGTCTTGTAATCGTCCTGGAAGCAGTTCTTCAATATTAGAAATATATTGTTTAATAATAATAAATAAACTAGCAGAAAGCTATTTTTTTCAATGGAAAATAAACTTGCAATCCTTGAATTTCTTTTGAACAAAGCTGTGGTAACTGGATGTGAGCCATTTAGCGGTTAAAGCTGAATTTGGTTTTACTTGACATATTAAATCTGTAACATATACAATATATCCTAAAAACTTAAGCAAGTACTGAAATTAAACACCAAGAAACTAACATAACCACATATTCCTGGAATATCAACTTTTGAGCGCTCTAAATCCACAATTTCTTCAAAATTACCCTCAAAGCTCCGACCATCCCCCTGTTTAATTTCGCGATCCGCCGTCATGTCGCGCACCCGCTTATTTCCATTTACCTCTCGAGCTTGCTTTATATACACGCATACTCTCGCAGCAACGCGCGCGCGTGCGGAAAATGTTTGCACAGCATTTTCGCGTGTAATCAAAGAGCGTGCAGACAAGGTGGATAGGATAGAAAAAAACCCTGCGCGACATTCGAGCCCTCAATTTAAACTCTCCCCTTCCTCCCTTTCCTGTTTGCATACTCGGTGGGTGGTTATCGGTGGCGCAGCTTCCCTTCTCATCCGGGGGGTAGAGAGATAAACACGGTTCGCGAAGTTAGAACCGCACGTAAACTGCTGGGTTTTCCCATCGATGGTACGTTAATTATTCTTTTTAGTGGCTTCTGCTCTTCATTACTCTCTTTCCCTTCCTTCCTTCCACTATCTCTCTCTCTCTCGGTCTTTCCAGGTGCGCTCTCCCTCTCTATATCTTTCCCTCTCTCTCGGTCTCGCGAACCGCGCCAGCAGCAGCGCACTCGAGCTCTTTCTAGTTTATCGCTCCACTCGAATTCCCGCGATTGACTACGACCCTTGCCTCCGGGGCTTTACGGCGACCTCGCGGCGATATTTCAGAAAGTAAAGCAGCTGGATTAAAAAAATTGGGGAATTTTATACCGTGGGAATTTTGGGTTTTGGAAAGGTGCTCCGTGTAGTTTAATGTTTTACGAAAGTTTGGGCAATGTTAGTAATCAGGTTATCGCTGGAGTTAATTAATGAAAATACGAATGGAAGTATGAATGGTAAAACTTTTCTGGCAAATGAAATGTAAAAGGAAAATTTATTTAACATGCGGCATGTTGAAGCGTATATTAAAGTTAAATAATTAATATTCTCGCGAGAATTCTTAGTATTAATTATAAAATTTGTATTCATAATCTGAAATAATGAAATTTTTCACAACATTAGTATTACATTCGTTAATTCCAATGAAAATAAACAAGGGAATTTCAATAATTCAACCGGAGTTTTGTATGATTTTCTCAACGCTTTGTTTTCAACGAATGTAATTTTCATTAAAATTCGTTACATTTCGCGTACAATTGCGCACGATGTAAACGAGTATAAATAGTATTTGAATTATTCTGTAATATCAACTATGTTTGCGATTTATCTGCTGCATTCATCAATAACAATTCTGCTCGTTAGATTTCCACATTAAGCGAGTCAAGTATATGCGTCCAAAAATTGCCTCGCTTTAGGTCAATAACGAGTTCCATGGCGCGACATGCATTTTAATGAAATAATTTGGCCAAATGATAGCTACGCAGATTCGCCCACCGTGACAATACAGCCCGAGCGCGCCCGCGCGACTTTCAACGTTTCAATAAATTGCGCGACGGTCATTTTCCGTTCGAACAAATTGCTTAAACTCTGATATATTAGATGCGCATGACAGCTCTGCGGTGTACTTAAACGGCGTCGAATATCGAAGCTGCGGCGAAGAACTCGGGTATTGTGAATTTCAACAACAATTCATGATTGCGCTTTACCTAGGAATACGGAATTTACCGATACGAATAAAGATATACGATACTATATTTGCGAATTCTATGAATATGAACCATGGTAAGGTGGGGTAACGAAAATCCGCCGCAATCGGTGGCTGCGAAAATGTAATAATATCGTAATCAACAATCGCATTCCACCGACGTAACGCGCGAAAGTTGAATCATTGTAATTAACGGATTCCAGGAACGCCTGACCCGTTTACGTTGTTTTTCATGTTCTTCGATGCAAATGAAAATTTTTTATTTGTTTTTGATCGCTGGAATTGAAAGTACTTTGTTATTTGGAAAAATCTAGGGTACACGGGGTATGCAACATTTACACATATTGGAAAATGTAGGTTTATTTTGAGTATTTTTGTAATGCGACGTGAAGACCGAGGATGTCAGACAGAAATTTTCAGTGGAATTCCCATTTCAGTATTCAACCTGTTGTTATTTCCACACTGAGAGAAGAATATTGTTACTGTTAACATATTTATCTATTTGAAATACAACTATTTGACATGTTTAAGGATAAAATGTGATATTGTAATAGTTACAATATCTATATTAATTAATAAACATATTCAGATTTGAAAGTAACTGATGGTAGAATTTCTTGTAAATTGTAGTTTTTGAATCTAATAACCAATTTTCTATCAGGATGATGTTTTTATATAACAAAAAGGTTTGAAATAAAAACTCCATTTAGTTTTTACTCCAACGTTTCGGACATTTTTATTGTTTATGTCCCTGATCAGGATAAACCCTGGTAAAAAATTGGCCATTAGATTGAAAAACTACTATAATAAGCATATTGTAACTATTACAATATCAATGTTCTCAGGTAACATATTGAAATTGTTTACGAGAACATGGTAACTTAACTGTTAACATGGCATTATAACTGTTACAATGCCTATATTTGTCATATTTAAACATACGCATGTTAACAGTTACAATGCCATGTCAGCAGTAAACAAATCCTTTTCTCAGTGTACTAAAATAAAATAAGTCCATAAGTAATTAATTCGAGGTTACATCTTTTTGTATTTTTGTCAAACCACGATCTTTCTCCAACAATTTCTACCAAAATTACAGTACACAATACAGACAGCTCCGGCCAAACCACTGTTCCATCCATTCCCCCAACCTTTCTCTATATCTCTCTACCAACTCCTAACCAAATCTGTTGTCGAACCGTACACACCCCACCGCTTACCCCTCAAGATTTCATGAGCAATAATCATCCACGTGTAAGGACCCTGCTTCAATTGTCCGCGTCCCTCTTTTTCCCTCGTCGAATGAAATCGCGCGAAAAAGGCCACCTCATTCAATCCGACGTTCCCATTAACCGAGCCCTGGCACGAAATGAATATTTAACGGAACTATATAAGCGCTCGTGTTAATTGCAAACACGCTTCTGTTGTTTTTACGCACGAACTACCTTCCATGCACACACTTGCTCGTAACGATCTTTACCCAAGTTAGTGCAAAAAGCCCAGCGCCCTCGGTCTTCGCTTTGCTCAACTCTCTCTCTCTTTCTCTACCTCGATCTTGAAAAAGCCCAATCCGCGCTGATCGCGCGCTCGCGTGTGCTTATCTCGCGGAGCGCGTCCTTGTAGACGAGAGCGCAGGTACTTGAATTCTCTCTGTCTCTCTCTCTCTCTCTCTCTCTCTCTCTCTCTCTCTCTCTCTTTCTCTCTCTCTCTCTCTCTCTCTCTCTCTCTCTCTCTCTCTCTCTCTTTCTCTCTCTTTCTCTCTCTCTCTCTGCCTCTCTTATATTTACCCGAGAAATGATGAACTGCGGAAAGTAAAATTTAATGACACACGAAGTCTTCAATGGGAGCGAAAAAATTGACAAGTTTATGAGAATAATCGCGCGAAATTTCGAGCGAACAGACTTTTTTACAAAATTTTTTAGAAAGTTAATTAGGATGGCGACGACGACAACGATTCGCTTTTGGAAGTCTATTAAAAATTAATACGGTTGTGACCTCTGCGCGCAATTGTTGTTGCTTGAACTTTGGATTCGTGGGAGAGAAAGAGAGAGATAGAGACACAGAGATATAGACAGTTGGTCGGCGGAGTTATCGAACGAAGTAACTGCGCGCTCGTTTCAAAAATTGTATTGGCTAACTTTTAATACGCATTACATGTGTTCGATCGGCTATTCGAATCCAATATGATTATTTAATAATGTTGTGGATAGACTATGTCTGGATTTACAATATTTATTTGAACTTTTATGAAACAAGTGCAATGGTCAAGTTATAAGTACGTGGAATTAATATTTAAGGTTCGATGGTATGCCGATATCAAACATTTCAATAAACAATATCCCTCGGTATCAGTTCACGATTAGATTATAGCCATTATTGCAGTCCTGAATCTTGTATCAACAAGTTGTATGTCATAGACGTATGCTTTGCGATAACAAAGTCAATTGGTTTCATCTCCAAATAAGCTCTTCATTAATACACAGTGACCTATTTATTGTAGAATAATTAATCATTAGTTGATTAGTAAAACTCAATCGATTAAATTTCAACATTCGACATTACGATATTTATTTTTTTTAAATCCTTCCTCTTATCCCTTTAATAATAAAACTAGATCTCTGCCGAAAAGAATAGTTTTTCGATCGTAAATTTATTATTTGTCATAACTTTTGATTTTTGTGCATCGTATACGTATTCAATCTTTCTAATTCAATTAAAAAAAAAGTCCATAATCCATAAAGTTCATAATAATACTCTTTCCTCCCCAACCGCATTTCCCAGTCACCCCAGCTCGTTCTCTCTCACCCCCGCGAAACGCAACGAACAATCCCCAACCTCTCCCCTACATCCCTCCCCCTGCACCTCCCTTCTCTCCATCGACCTACCCATGTGGTGCGCAGGGCTCGGGCGAGCTGGCGCACCAGCTGGATTTCCCGGTCGACTAGCTGCTGTCCCGCCGCTCCTCCGGTCTCCACTCCTCTCAGCCTGCGCAGCGCCTCGCGCGCCGTCTGCTCGTCCTCGTCGACGCGCTGCAGCGGACTCGCCGGTATCAGGGCGCAGAACAGTCCCGCGACGGCGACTGCAATAGTGCAGAAGAGACTGTAGCGATCCAGCGGAATGATGTCGTCGTGGTAGACGATCGTGGCGATGAAGTAGGCGCTGGAGACGCCGATGGTAAGCATCCCGTGGAACAGGTAGATGTGGGTATCGCGGTGGACGGCCGAAACTGTCTCCGAGATGTAGAGGGGGACGAGGGTGAGGAGGCCACCGATGCCCAGACCCGTTAGAAGCCGGCCGATTGTCAGGCGGACGAACTGTGGAGAGAAGAGAGGGGTTATTATGGGGGCTATGGGAGTGAAAAGAGAGATGTTTGATTGGGATTTTATGTTTTGGCGGGGTCGTGATCGCTAATTTGGGACGAGAATCCCGTTATTGTTCAAACTGTAAAGAGAGGGGGGAAATGGTTGTAGTTATACTTATATACCTATAGTATATACTTATAGGTATACTTGTTACACTATAGAAGAGTTTTTTGTCTTGCAACAATAATATCTTACCATTATGTATATATTATGCTCCTGCACAGATTATTTATTCAGTTTCAGAGACCACAAAAGTAGATATAATGTACAAAGTACCGAAATCAGTGTATGCATAATAATATTCTAACAAGTCAAATCGATATAATAAAAGCTGTAAGGGAAGAGTAAATAAGATTTTTAATACTAAAATTTTAAATTACTTCAATTCATGCAAAATTATAAACTGAACATGTAGCATATTGAGTAAAATCATAAATAGAAATACCAACATTTTAAATGAGTTATAGAATGTATGTTTAAAGTAAATAACGACAACGACAAATTCAAAGCACGCAGCGAGAGATTAGAAAATTCCTCTGTAAACAAGTTTCTATGAAATATCTGAAAAAATTTTCAAACTTTTAATCTGTAAACCCACACGTACACGCAAATAAAACTTTTGAGCGACGCATATGAATAAATGAAAATCGCAGGAGGTGCTCTTTAAATTATTCAATCGCAAAATTATGCATGGCTGTAGATTTTTAAATTTAAAGCTACATCCGACCCATTTAGTTTTGCATAAATGATTGCAGCAGCTAAAAGTGATTGACATTCATTCAATTCATATTTTTAATTTTATCATTTCATTTTAAATCATTTGACCAAGGATATATAATTAAATGCATTAAATCCTTTCTCTGACAAGTCAATATTATATCGGGTTATATATTATCTTTTTATTTAAATAGTTCTTATAAAAACCATTAATCTGTATTAATATATAGATTAATACATTTAATTAATTAATTTATTACATTTATTTAGTATAAGTTTTCATGTATGAAAACTTATTTTAAAAACGAAAACAAAATAATTTGAATATGATGTCACTACGTAGCTAATTATTCAGAGTTTATAAACATTCCAGAGTCTTTTTTCTGATAAAGAAAAATCGGACGTGACCTCAGATTGTATTTGTAGCGGTGACTCGATTGCTGTTTTTCCAGAAAATAAGCCATTACAATAACAAAAGGAATGTGTACAAACAAAAGTCACGTAAAATTTTTTTCTCTAATCAGGTCAAGCACTCGAAGTTTTATTTGCATTTACGTTTTCCGCGAATATTTCTATCAGCAGATGCATTACTGATAACAGAAGCTAAATCGAATTATACTAAAACAAACTGTTTCTATTAGAGAAATAGATAGAATAACTTATATATTTTGAAAATGAGACGTTCGTAGTAATATTTTGTGATTAGGGCAATGGACTTCAACGAACGAGTTATTGTTTAAAAATTGATATATTTTAAACCAACGTTTCGAGGGTTATTTTACCCTCCTCTTCATGGCTTATGCTACCAAATTTTAACGCATAATAACGTCGTTAAAGTCAATCGCTATTGTAGTTGTTAAACAAATATATACATGTGTGTAAAACCGGTTGGACCAAAGTGAAACGAAAGGAATACACACATGTATATATTTGTTTAACAACTACAATAGCGATTTACTTTAACGACGTTATTATGCGTTAAAATTTGATAGCATAAGCCCTGAAGAGGAGGGTAAAATAACCCTCGAAATGTTGGTTTAAAATATATCAATTTTTAAACAATAACTCGTTCTTTAAAGTCCATTCCCCTAATCACAACTTATATATTTATTCATATCTAATGAAAGTTTGTAATATCTACAGGGCTGAAAATATTTTTGTAATAAAATTTTATAATAATTTCTCGAGCAAGAAATCATAAAGCTCGAGGCAACAAAAAATGTACATGCGCATAAATAAAATTTTCCTTCTTTTACAGGTGAGTTCGCATGACCAGTTCACTTAAAACCTATCAATCACGTGAGCCTATTTATTACATGCATATAGACACATCGCTTTTCCTCGTATAATATACAGCGTATCTTAAAAATAACTTCCACAGTGATCCCCCCACATATTCTAAAAATGCACTTTCCCACACCTGCACAGGTGCACATATAACTAAAAGATCAAAGCTAAAATAAAACCCTCGACTTTCCTCGTCGCCTCTTAACACGCATAATTAAAAACAATAACAAACCATTACGCCTGCAAAGGGCTGCAACCCGTCGCTTCGGAAGAATAACCACAGCGCCGTACATAAATCATACTTTCAATTACACGTAGCAACAAAACCACATACTGCACAGAGCGAGCCGAGCCCTTTTCATTACTCCGTTTCGCCGCGCACGCGCGCATCTAAAAGTACAATATCCCCAGCCTTTCGGTCCCGCGGGGCGAAATCTCCCGGATAAACTTAAAATATTCCCCCCCTCCTCCGCACACTCTCAGCCCCTTTAACTTTTTCTCTCGGCGATCAAAAAAAAAGGGAAACGAAAGAGGGAAAGAGAGTCGAAAACCCACTTCGTCATACTTGACAGAGAAAAAACCGTGCGTCAAAAAGACTTTCTCTCTCTCTCTCGAAAGTTACATTAAAATTGTTCTCTACAAGAATTCACCATTAAAGACACCGCTTCCCCCGTCCCTCCTTATACATACACATACACTAGAGCCTTTCCTAAGAAAGCACAGCGCCCTTTGTTGACCCGACAACTCGGCGAGCTTTACCCCTGTACACACCGCCACCCTTTGACTCTGCGACGCGCCATAAATACGCGGGTCGAATCATCAGCATCCAAGAAGCCCGCGCGCCCCGTTGTCGCGTTTTTTAGTTTTTTGTGCGCGCGGCGCACGTGTCCGCGACTAATGGAATTTCATCGAGTCGTGCGGGGAAAATTGCTTTTCCAGCTTTGTGGAGGAAGAGAACACGGCTTGCGCGTTTTTTGCGGCTTCGGGGTCCTCTCTTTAATATACCGAGCGGACAGTTGGCGGTATATAGCGGATGTACATATATAGACGGTGCTTCGAGTGAAGTAATTCGTATATATCGATTTCAAGTGTGTCACGTGTGTTTGGGAGTGCGTTTTTGCAGTGTATGTACACGTGTGTGGGTGGGCGAACGGTTGACGGCAATTTATTTTAATTAATGAAACTTAGTGGGACGGGAAAAAGAGCGGCTGGGGTCGTTGTCGATTATTGAAATATTATATTCGCGGTGGAAAGGAGCGAGGCAGTCGTCAAAGGGAGTAGGAAAAACTTTGTGACAAATAATAAGCGAGGTTTGTTATTGATGTCGTTTGTATAAACAGTTTTAATTAATGAAAATTTTTTTTATTAACTTCCAGCAATATTTAGAGTAAGAAAGAACTGTTATATTTTGTCGAGAACACCTACGATGTGTACGGACATGCGAAATATGCTGTAGGCGGGATACTAAACAATTTCATGGTAATTTTACTTTTTTAATATACAATAAAAGTACGGTGCTTTTCAAAATCCACGTCGTCAATAAATTTAATAATACTTCATTTAAAAAGTAACTTTTTTAATTAAAAGCTCATGATACTGTAATAAATAAAGCTTTCACTTTAGACATTTTACAAATCACGATAAATAACATTAATTATTGCTCGTTATCATTTATACATTGTTACAGCAATACACCTCGCGCTATATAAATGATCAACGCAGTCCCAATGAACCGTTGTACGACCAGCGCCAATTCTCAGAGAAGAATTCATAAAAAATACATCGCGCGACGTTCGGCCATCAGTCAGCCTTCCCTCACATTTCGCTCGATCATCGTTCGCGTCGTCGCCGTCGACGTCTTATCAAACGACGAGTCGTCAACACCATCGCGATGAAAATATAGAGAAAGAGAAAGTCGACGCGGGCAATTCTTCTCTTATATGTGTGTGCTGATGCTTTCGGGGAGAAACATTAGCGCGGAATGAAAAGAAGATCTCCATCACGTGTGTGTGTATATGAGAAGCTTACGAGTGTCTGTCTGTCTCTCGCGTGCTGGAATGAAAAAAAAAAACAAAGGGGCTGGATATATTAGGTCATTAGGACGAGGCGACGTACTTAATAACTCAAAATCGAAATTTCACTCTTGTTATTTTCGCCTCGGCGAGAGATATTGTTTTTCTTTTTTGCGACAGACGAGATGGAAGTAGGTTTGAGTGAAGGCACGATGTGTGAGGTTTTTCCCGAGAAATTTCGTAGTACGATGGGTGTTAGTATGCAACAGAGTTATAGAAAAATATATGAGTGATTGTATTTGCAAATTGTTTTACAATAACTTTCACGTCATCTCATCAAATTTTAAATGCCGTTTAAAAATAACATGAAGGTTTACTGATGTTTAAAATTTTCAATTAATTTCAAAAAGTAGTTTAAATATTTATGCGAAATTATTAATTGTATATTCATTTTCTGCATCGATTAAATACATGTTAATTCGTTATTTGATTTTGTATGAATAAAATATTTGCCCATTTACAAAAATCTTAAACTGTAATATTTAACGTCAAATAATAATTGATGCTCAGTCGTCCCTTTAATGTCAATCTACGTGCGCTTAAATTACAATATTTAACTTCAAACACTTGATATTAACTTGATATTACAGTCCCTAAAAACGGCACGAAAGTTTTACAATTCAATGACATTCAAAAAGTAATTTCGAATCCAAATTGTGTTACCCTTGAGTACTTTCAAAACGACAAAATAACAGCTTTTTTTATACTCATTTTGCGGGTCAAAGAAAATTCTGGAAAATGAATATTACGATTTTCAAAAGATAATAAACTTACATAAAAGTTTCTGAAATATTTACTAATAATATTATTAGTTTAGATTGACAATCGCAGCATATATCAAAATGAAATCGTATACTCAAATGAAAATTTTACTGGGAAATAGAAAATTGTAGAATTCTTTTTGACTTATTAATTTGTAATGAACACTGAGAGGGAAGAATTTATTTATATTTAATAAGAAAATATATTAACTATCAATATCGCATATTAACTACTAATATCGCACATTAACTGTTAATATCGCATATTAACTATTAATATGCGCATCTTTATAGTAAGACTTTGGATATTTCCGTCAAATATTTCCTTATTTCGCCAAGATCAGCTATTTTAATATTAACATATGTATTAAATACAAATAAATCCTTCTTTCAGTATAATATAACTATGGCGATCCCTCTGTTTAACTAAAGAACAGTTCTTTCACTAGATTTTCTCTTCCAAACTTACAAAATTTTTAAACCTCCATCTCCCCGTCAAATCCAAAAAAAAAATCCCTCTTGTATAATATTTACGAACGCCAATACCATCCAGCGCAAAATGCTTTATTCAACGGCGGTTAGAGTCAAAAAAATCTCGAAAACTTCTGAAACTCCCCTTTCAGCACCGCCTCCATTTAAAAACAATTCACAAACCCCTTTGCCGCCTTCCTCCTTCACGACTATACCACCACTCCCCGAGTTTCTTCACCGCGCGAACCCAGCGGCAGCGACACGAAATCACTTGACCCACTTTCTCCTCTCTCCACACACACACATACACAGCGCAGCGCGCGCAACATTTTTCAGTGGACATTTAATTATCCCCGTTACAGCGAATACTTTATTCCCAGCGCGAGAGAAGCAATTTCGGCGCGGCCTTCGATCGAAAGGGCGGTTCCCGAAAATTCCTATAGTCACACCGCCGCCGCAACACCGCCGGCTGCGTGTAATATGTATACGTGCGTATGTGCCCACGTGAGAGATGCCGTGCGACGCATACGTATTTAAGGTGTATACATATTGCGGCGAGTCGGACATTCCTCCTCGCCGTCGTATAGAGACTATATATCTATACGATGGTCAGCGCGTGCGCGCATACGATGACGGACAGCAGCACGGGCCACTGCGCAGGTGTACAGTGTGTGGGAAGCTTGAAGTTTGAAGTTTAAGGGAGAGCGAGAGGCTTTGAGAGGAAAATGCGGGGGATTACGCCGGTAGCTAGTGATCAAAGCGCGTTGGAGGTGAAATTTTGAAGTTTTAATCGTTAGTTTGTTAGTAAATTTTCGAAAAACGTCGTTGTTGGATGCGTTTAAAGTGAGAGATTAATAAGATGAAGAATATACTACGTAGCAAAAAAATATCAACTTTAATCTAAGCGTGTGAAAAATTCGTGTTTAATATTTGAAAAGACAAATTTTAGAGGAAATCGCGTATACAAGAACAAAACCAAGTGTAGAATTATACATAAGAAATAGTATAAAAAAATCGGAACCATTTATATAAAAAACCTCGTAAGCACTTTAAGTTTCATTAATATTTAAGTGGCCGTGTATACCGTTGGATGGAGCACTAAAGATTCGCTGATAAATAGTCGAGGCATGACGAAGCCACACTTTAATGGTATTGGTGGTTTATTTGGAACCGTGAAAGTTGCTTTTCAAAGAATTACAGCAGCAATGACTCGTGAAATCTGTAGCAGATTTAAAGCTTAATTAAACTTGTGATCTTCCCCAAAACATGCAAAGATTTACTTGTAATAATTACTTGCGATGTTAACATTACCAAAGTATTTTCTTCTCCAGCAACTCGTAAAATAAAATAACAAAATACATCAAAATATAAAGTTATCCCGAAAGTATTGTTATTTGAAAATTTTAAATATCCATTCCGTATTTTCGGCATTATTTCTAGTCATGCGATAGAAATATTGGTCCCATGTTTTTTTTTTTTTAAATAGCATTCGCTTTTCCAGCAACGTCCATCTGTGTGACTGAGATGGTAAATTTTTGAAATTCCTACTCTTTAAAGTCTAATCGATGATATTGGTCTTCTGGGTTACGCTTTCCTCGTTCAACGTGTATAAATAAGCTATTTCCCTGGGCAGCGCTCTTTGCAGTGTAGCATGAGAAAATATACGAAAAGTCGGCGCATATTTTGTAACTTTGCTGAAACTTTTAGCATCTTTTTTTTGTTTTATGGATTCAAGGGCTTATGGGAATACGAAAGTGATCAGCTCTAGGATATTTTTATATTTGAGATTAAAATAAAGTTATTTGAAAGTTAATCTTTTAACGTTTCGAAAGATTAACGTTCAAGTTACGCTGTAAAAGTCAATTTTTAAAAATAGTTTTTATGAGAACAAAGACAAATAACCTTTTAAGAGTTGAATAATGTTTGTTAATACGATGTTCACTGTGTACCATAGTAGTAAAAACATTTTTAATAGTCAAAGAAGGTATTGAGCATAAAAGTGACATATTATGTATGAACAAGGTACACTAGAACGGCAAAAACATATATTAATTAATTTATTTGCTTTGCAAGCATAAGCATACTGATATTAACTTCTTATCCATTGAATGTAAGACATATATGCATGCGGAACTTTCATGAATCATTATTAATTTGAATATCCTACTTAGGAAAATTAATTGTCTGAAAGCACACGTGATTAATGGTATGTTTTAAACAAAATATTACGCGCAGAATATCAGCATGTAAATGCAATATACTAAATCGAATAATATTCATTTGAAAATAGCGAAATGTAAAACCATGATTAAATTTGTAAATTAAATTTTAATTTTTGGAAATTATACTTTTATAGGATCAAACGAAGCCATCCGCAGTTTACTTAATTTCAGCATCAACCACTTACCTCAATCCCCTCCAAACCAATTTCTCATTTCTCTCTTCTTACTTAAGAGTGCTAACAAATGATGCTACAAACAAACTACCACCCACGCGCAACTAAAAACCCCGCTCTAGACTAACCGCAACGCCCTCTACGTACGGAATACTTGGCGAAGCAGAGAACTATCCAGCCGATGATGAGCAGGCTGAACATCTCGGTGATGGCGGCATTGGTGCCCATCTGCTTCCACACCAGTCGCTCGAGCCAAATGAGAGCCGGCAGAATCAGAGAGCCTAGAGCTGCTGCCGCGATGACGGTCCCGAGGGTGATTTTCGCGTCGCTGAGGTCCCAGCCTATAACACCGTTAAGCGCGACCCCGGCCAGCGAGCTCCAGCCCAGGGTAATGCCGATGGCGAAGCCGGCCGTCGACGCTGCAAAAGGAAATGAGGGAAGATGTTGAGAAAGTAGACGAGCGCATTGTAATTAGGGCAACAGTTGTGGAATTAATTTTAAATAAGTAAATGGGATAGGATGTAATTAAGCGTATAAATAGAAATAAGCGGTTATTTAATGGGATTTTATTGCTTTTTCGTTACGCAATGTAATTTCATTTCGAACCAATTTTGCGGTATACTCGCAATGAAGTTATAGCCTTGAAAGAAGTACGAATTGGCGGTTTTTGTGGTAAGAGAAATTCAATTTGTAAATTGCTTTGATTTCGCTTCAACTTCCATAATTGGATTTCATCCATATTTTTATTCAATTGTCAATTCTCTCCTAAACTGTTCGAAAGCTTTTTTTTAATCAAAATTCATTTAGAAATATTGTAAACATTGATTTGCACCATTCCAATGCATTCCACCCGATCAATACAAATAAAATATAATTTACAAAATGCACACTGGTTTTACAAAATCTCTATATTAAATTTCGCAAATCTACTGACTGGCCATAAATCTTACACTCGGCAACAATTTTACCCTTTTCAGCATCGCATTAAGGAAATCTGCCCGTGTATCAAATAAACACAAATTACTCTCTAACCCCACTTAAACCTACGCCTAATTCTTAACCCCCGTAGACCGCTTTAATACCCCAAACCTCGATCCCTTTGCATCACCGAACCCTTTCCACCTTTTTCCTCGGCTAACCAGACTCTCCCGCTCGCTCCGTCGAAACTTGGCGGAAATTAGCTCTCGCGCGCCCCCTCCACCACATCAAGTTATTTACAACGACTGTTCCATTATACCCTTGTGCTACGTTATACCCCTAATTCCCCTATATACAGTAGCGCGCCGGCTGGCGCTCTCCATCTTGCTCCCTCACTCTCGCAGCGGCTGCGTCTTACTACACTACGGGCAGCTTCTCACAGCCTCAACTTCACGGAACTACGCTTGAGCATAATCTCTCGGGTTTGACTTTGGCCACTCGGTCAATATATACGTATAAGCTGCACGGCAGTAGAACAGGGAGTAGCTCTCTCTCTCTGCCTCTTCGTATATATATATATACCTATATAGGAGAGACGGGCGATTTGCGCGAGGAGTCGAATGTGCCGAGAGGATGGGGCGACAGGAATTTTTGCACGGCTATACTCCCGCTGCGGGAAGTTTCAAGGGACGATGAAGAGCCGGAGCTTATTGATTGAAATAACGCACTTGTACGAGCGATGAGAGGCACGATGGAGTTCGGTGAGCGGAATTCATGAGGATGTTGCGATAGCGATAAAAGGGATGTAGTGTACATATATATATTGATCGAGTGAAAAATAAAAGGTTTTTAGTGAATGATCGAAGTTGATTGAAATTCTGTTCGTTCGTTTAAAATTTCATTCGATCCCTTTCGGGAAAACTCAAACAATATACACCCGAAAATGCAAATCAAGAGAATTTACTCGCCATACCTCGCCTATACCCCATCGCAATTTAATAATTCAATTACAAGGGCCTCATAATTGACAGACCGCGCCGCCACGACCGCGGACTCTCATCAGGAGCCTTCGATCCGGAACGAATTAACGCTGTAATGCCTCCGCGCAGGGGAATGACGTATAATAAAACGGAGAGAGAGGATATAGAGCGCCGCTGACCGTAAAGCACGCGAAAGACAGAGAGGAGGAGTAAATTGAGCGCCGCCTAAGACCGCCGCGCGGCTTCTAATAGGCTTTGCATCGTGCCGTTTTTGTTCGCCGCGCAGTTTGGGAAGCCCCCGTACCAGAGCTGAGTTTAATTAGCCCTCGCGCGCGACGGTTGGCGTTTTGGAAAGCGATTAATTGTGCATTATGGAAAGATCGAGCCTCGTTTGATAAGAAGCACAGTTTTTAGAGATCCTGGGAAATTAGAGTGATAAAGGTATAGGTTAAGGGGTTTCTGATATTTTAAATGAGGGTAGAGAACGATGGAAACAATCTTATTTATATTTCGTGGGAATTCATATAGAAGGGAAAAGTTTAAGTGGCTTTGCAGATACCTACGAGGAAAACATACAATCACCAGACTACGTGTATACGTTTTGTTTTTGTTCACCGTGCAAAAAAAATGTTTATAGTTTTGATGAATTTTACAGATTGCACGGCAGATTCAAAGTTTAATTAAAACTAAGATATATACGAAAACTCTTTTCATACCTTCCACAAACACATTCCGCTAAAAGGTTCCAATATTCTTTTTAACTTTTACGTTTCGTTTTATATTCACAGCAGTTTACGTACTGTAAAGAGGCATACGCAGGCGGTTTGTGAAAAGCAATGTTTTGAAAAACGGAATTTTCATATAGATCAAAAAGAAAAGTTCATATATAAAAGAATCGTGAATAAAAATTTATTAAATTTTTTTCTATTGTTTGAGCCTCGATCACAGCAAAATATCGCGAAATCCTATGTTTTAATAAACAAATGTATTGCATCATAATTTTAATTTCAAAACTAATATAAACATTACTAAATTTAAATTGTTATCGGCCACAACAGAACATCTTAAATTTCTGCTAAAATAAATTTAGTCGATATAAACTATATCTACAATGAATGTATCGTTAAAAATAAGTCCCCAAATAGTTTTAATAAAAACCTCGTGTGTAATTTCATTTAATTTTCTCTTGAATATGTAAAATTTTAGTCACAGCGCTTATGCCCTCTAAAATCTACCTAAAGAAGCCATAAAATGTAAATGGCCCTGTGAAACTGAGTTTAATAAAAAAAAAATATCAAACTACCCAAAACAAAAATAGAACTTTGTATAATAAAAGAACTCTTGGCACGTAAAGCGTATAAATAAGAAAAAACTTTGCCTATATAAAGCAGTAATAGACCGTTTCTTCGCTACACTTCATCGAGTTAAAAATATAATTTTAATATGAAAACAAAAAATCTGACGTAAACATCTCACATGAAAATAGAAATATTAAAATTTTTATTGAACGTAGGGTAGCTGTCCGTATTAGTGTGCCTGTCCATATTTGTGTGCCCTATTATTAAAACATATCCTAGAAATGAACGAGTAAAAAAGTAACGCTAAAATATTTTTTTTCATAAAGTATAGTTAATTAATTTTAAATAGAATTAATTACTTAATTTGTTTTCATTTACTATAACATTAAAAAAGAACTTTCAGAAATATGTTTCACGGCTTGTGGTGTGTCACGGCGTTTCCTCGTCTAAACTTGCTAAGAAATGACATTTTTAAAACTAACATTAAAGAATGTTTCGGAAGGATTTTAATATGGGATACAATTGATTACATCATAAAATAATATTATGTTACATAATAAACCTTAATATAAAGGTTTCCAATTGATTTTAATATTTAATTAATGGTGTCTACTAATAGGGCAGTGAAAAATGACTTGTCCAGATTTGTGTGTGCACAAATACAATACGAGCATGCTCGTATCGGCGCTTGAACAGAAAAGTTAGGTTAGGTTATCTGCGCACAAACGTTGTTTCATATCGCATTGACGACCTTCAGCAGTTTTTACCGTATTGGAATTAATTCACATTCAATGTAAACAAGGGTTAGAAATTGATTATAAATGCACTACAGTTAACAAAATAATTTTGTTGGCAACGATAATATTATCAAGACACACTAATGTGGGGCACACAAACGTGTACACCCACATTAATACGGGGCACACAAACGTGTACACCCACATTAATACGGGGCACACAAAAATGTACTTTGTTGTCTACTAGGGCACACAAATGCGTACAAATTTTTTTTTTTTATATTGTTTGTAACTTTCGTAAATATTAATATTTTTCTATAAAAAAAAATTGTTTCGTGTAGATTATTAGTTTTATTATCAACATAATCTGCCCGGAATCTCTGAGACCGCTTAAATAGTCTATTATTATGCGACAAAACTGAAGAGTTTCTTAAACCCACACTAATACGGACATCTACCCTAGTACAGCAAACAAAAGCTTTGTTATCATATGAAGTAAAGAAATAATACCATTGGCATTCTCTCGATATTATATTGGACTACACAAGAGAGTACAGACCAAATAGAAACCCTTCTCCCGTCTAAAATAGAAAGTTTAAAACGCCCCTTACTTAATCCCAGCTACTCCCACTTTAACCTAACCCGCTATAACCTCAAAACTCTTCCAACTTCCTCCAAGGAAGTCCACTGAAATAAAATCCTCCGCGCTCGTCTCTTAATCCCACTTTCAAAACCTTTCGTCGCTGAAACCCTTACCGAGCGCTGCGGCGACGTGCTGGTTTAGCCACACGGCGGTGACCGTCGCGAAAGCCATCGTGCAGCTGTACGGCGCGACTTCTTTCTTCCTCGCCTTCTCTCTCCGTTTGTGCGACGATGGCTTCGGTCGAGCACCACGTCGTTGTTTTTCCTCCTCTTTGATCAAGGAGACACGGCGCCGGGAGATTTTTCACGTGGCGGAGCGTAAAACGGCTGCAGCAGGACGGCGGCGATCGAGTGCTCGGCACATGTTTTTTTAACCTCGGTTGAGATGCGCTGATGTCGCTGCGCTCTTCTTTGGTATACTGCAGAGGTTCTGGGTGCTGGAGGTTAGCTCGGAATGGAACTGAATGTTTTGCACTTTTTCAGAGTGATAATTCACGTTGCTTTTGAAATGTTAAACGTTTATTGATTGCTTTTTTTTATCGATACGAACATGAGAAATGCATTAAATATTACTCCTGGTTTACCGAAAATTACATCTGACAGCAATTGATTATAATTTCAATTAAAAAAAAAAAAAAAACAGAGCATAAAAGAGAATAATAAAAAGACAATCCCTCTGCGCGTTTTAAAAATACGCTGTCAGATACGATCAATCTTTAAAAAGAACGGAAAAATAAGCGACCCACTTACGAAATTTAATAACAAGAACAAAAAATCACCTTATAGCTGTAGCGTTTCTCGCAATAAATTCAAAAATAAAATCTTAATCACGACTTCGTTTCTGAAATATTAAAAAATTTAATATATATACTCACCGTTTCCCTTCAAAAAAGGCGCGAGAGATTTCTCATATCGAGGGCCGTCAGTCGAAAAGCGATCTGGCGTTCCCGCGCCCGACTGTTTTTCTCTTTTTTTATTTCGTCGCTCGCTCGTTCTTTCACTCCCGCACGGAGAGAGCGAGACAGAGAAATTCGAGTCGAGGATTCGCGCGCGACTCGAGTGTCAGATTATGACGGCTGAGCGAGAGAGAAACAGAAGTTAAGGCGAGCGAGAGAAAATAAGGATCGAGAAAAAAGTGTCGAAAAATAATTCCGCCGGGAGGCAAAAAGTGTGACAGGTTCGGGAGAAAGATTCGGACGGATATGGAGGGGAGACACGGCTGCTGGCGCGTCGTTATCTCGACGATGATGATTATCTTCTGCGCACGCGTTGAAAACTGTTTTTGCTCTCTCTCTCTCTCTCTCTCTCTCTCTCTCTCTCTCTCTCTCTCTCTCTCTCTCTCTCTCTCTCTCGAGCAAGAGCGGGGAATTAAGATTGTTTTCGTTTAATATAACAGCGACGAAGTGTGTTTGACGAGTGTCGCCGTAATTCTCGTCGAATTATAGGAGACGTAGTTTGAATGCAACAATATTTAGAAATGCTGTAATTGAAGAATAACATTAGTGTTATTTAATAAAGCCACGCGGTAATGTTTATTCTACTTTATTTGCGATTGCGATTTTATTCAAAATTGAAGAGAGCGAGTTTTATTTATAAGTTAATTTGATTATGAGAATCTGATACAAAAACTTTTTGAAATACGGGAATTTTTGAAATCAATATTAACAGTTTTTAGATTAGTCCAAGTTAGATTAGATATACAATTGTTCTGTAGCTTACGTTTTGCATTGATCGATCGATTACTCTCAAACGAGTTCTTTAACATTTAACACTAGTTTTTATAAAATTATATATTAAAGTTCTTTTTTAAATTGTATTAAAAATTCTCAACCACTCTTACTATTTCTTCTTACTTATAATTCTACCAAAAAGCAATTTTTACTGCTCAACGCCCACCAATCTACGCCCCGGCAACCTCTTTAATAAAAAATGTGCTACCTCCTCCTCCAAAAGAAAAGAGCCAACAAAACGACCAAATTCTCTCGCACCTGAAAACCACGTACACTCTTACACCGCGAGCACCGAGCCTACTGCCACCAATTCCTCTTCCTCCTCGATTTATCGAACGAGCGAGCGAGCGAGCAAGTCATTTCGCCGTGCGAATTCCTTAGGCCGTCGGCTCTTTTATCGCTCGTAAAAGAAAGGAGTCGAAAACACACATGGCGCGGAAAAATTTTCTCTCCCTCGTCTGCGCGCGCAGCAGCGGCCGATGTGTCTTTATTTTTTTGTTCCTGCCGTGGCGGCGGCCGCGACGACGGCATTGATTTTCAGAGCGAGAGGTAGGCTCGGGGATGGAAACAGAGCGGCGAGATGCTGCTGCTGCTGTTGTGCTGTGCGTGTAGGTATACATAAACGTGGGAAAACGGGGGAAGAGGATTTTTTTTTTTATTTTTAGGGGATGGGGAAATTTGATTCTTGTGGTTTATTAGTTTAATGTTTATAGTTTTTCAGGGCTGGGGGTATAGGGTTAGTAAGAATTTGATAATTTTGAAGACCTGCGTAAGTACGAACAAAAACGTTGTTGCTCGTGTAATTTGAAACTACACTCTCTGCCGAAGCATTCACTTTCAATTCCTGAATATAGGCTCGGCGAACAAGAAAATAAAAGTAGGTTACACGGAATTGTAAGCATTTACAATAGCAACTTGAAATAAACTACAACTCAATTTTAACAAACTGAAATATTTTAATAACAAAAACAAAATTTTCTCAATATATACTTTGAATTTCTCCATTCACAAATCCTCAATAACCTTCGACATATTTACGAACGCTAAACTCCTATAAAAATACGTCCTTCACGGGCCGGTGGTGATCCGAATTATCCCTCGTCCACTGCCACTACCTCCCCCTTGCTCCAAATCGTGAAATTTGACGCTTTAGAACGCATGCACAATCGACGGGGCGAGATATCCCGTCTCCCCCTATCCCTCGACAATCTGAAAAATCACGCTGCATAAACAGTAGGTCGAACAATGAGGCACCCGTAACTTGGGTGCGCGCGCGTCCGCTGACGTTTTGAAAAATTGAGAGTAACGTCCGGACGTCCAATGATTTTGATCAATCATCAATCGCAGTCTGAAATATGACAAATGACGCGCGCGCGTTGAACTTTTTTCAAGGCTCGTCAAGTGTGTGTGTGTGTATAGGTACGCAGCAGTGGCATGCGGAAGAAAAATTGAGATGGAAATCTTGCACGTGCTATACACGAGAAAGTCGTTACGGTTTAACAGTGTTTCGAATTTAAGAAGAATTTGTGGAGATTTGTTTAAAAATCCAAAATCTGATTATTTAATCGACAGGAAGTGAGTGTTTCAGAAGTAGGTTAGCTATATAGCTGGAAATTCTTGCCTTAATTATCGTGTGCTCGAGATGAAATATGCGAGTGTAGCTTGATAATTAATTCGATTGCATTTTTCTTGAAAAAATTGAATTTGATTAGCGTTAATCTTGAATATCCTACTAGAGATCATCTAAACTAATTCGTAAACTAATTTATTAAAAATAGCTAAATTCAAGCGCGAATAAGTGCGCTCAGTATTTTTGATCATCTTTTATCATGCAAATCTTGAAATTACCGTTACATTCATACTTGTATTTTATGTATTATCGCGTTATTTCACGTTAACCTACTTGTGCAATACACCTCTAACGAACAAATTACATAGAAAAGAATTTTACTTTTTTTTAACAAGACCTTATACACCTATTTCGGCTGAAAATCAATAAATTCGAATCATTCGATACTGCGCTCACCGCCTCTATATAACCAGAAAAAAATTTATTTTTTCATTTTCTTCGCCTAAATAGATACACATAAAAATTTCACAAACTACGCCTATAAAATATTTACTGCCCCGTGCCCACCATACAAAGATTATTCAAACTGCAGCCTCCCCCTCCCGTTCCAATACACGAAACCCCGAAACGCATAAAAGCCCAAATCCCACACACGCATCACCTAAAACCAAATGCACGCGCGCGGGGATGCGTATAATCCGTATATATAAACTCCGCGGCGGCGCAGTAGAAGCAGGAAGGAACTATCCAGACGCGAGCGTTCACCGACTCGGCGGAGAATAAAAGTGGAGTGGGAGGAGATGTGACAGTGGCCGGTCAGATGCGAGAGAGAGGGAGCCGCGTGCCACCACCGCCGCCGCCAATCGATAGAAACGCGATCCGATATGCGCCGAGTAGAGGAGAGAGAGAGAGAGAAAGGGTAAACGCTTTTAAGCGCGAACGCGCGTGCACCGCGTCGGCACGCGGTTTTAACGAGGCAACGGTTTGCTTGTTAGACTGTACGTACACGAACGCAATCGCATATATACACGTATACATACGAATCTATATAGCGGTACGCATTTTTGCGTATTCTTTTGTGCTGTAGTGTCGACCCACTCGCGTTCGCTTGCTGCATTATATAGATGCGTATGTTTAAATGCAGATTCACAGACGCGCATTAATATTTACTTTTTTACAGGCACAAACATGCATACACTAGGGAAAAAAGTAAAAAACATGTATGTACATACGCTTGCGTCGAGAGCGCAGGAGAAATTTAAGCTTTCATGAAATGTTTACTCCGGTCACGCCGACGCATTTAGCCCCCTCTCACCGCGACGCTCTTTTTTTTCTCTTTTATTACTCGCGTGCATTAACGGCGAGAGAGGAAAAGGGGAAAAAACGCGACGTGTGCGTGTGTGTGTGTGTTTACGGAAAATTTATGCAAACTTTTCTCGTTGTGCGCATATGGAATCGACTCGGCACATAACAGTCACCTGCGCGCGATTCTTGATTATCGGCCGTTCGCGCTGGAATCCGATAGCGTAATTAGCGCCGGAAGTTTACGGCGCGCGGTGGCGTTTAGTAAGTTTATTATTTTTTTTTTTTTTTTTAGAGAAAGGCGATGTTTTATTCTGGCGGCCGCGACTAACTATTAGAAAGCAATCAATTTAGCAGAAAGGGAATAATCGATCATACGCTCGGGTGAAAGTTTGGATTGCTGTATAACTATACATGCATATGATTCGTTTTTAATTTGAAATGAATGTAAATACCCATCGAATTGATGAAACCTGGATAGCACTGCGGTAAATCGATCTCGATGCGTACACATAAAGGGGTCATATTTAAAGAGGGAATTGAAAATAAGATAATATCTATATAATATTTAAGGTTTGGAGATTATATCCATGTTTAAATTGTATATACCACTTATATTAAATTTGAAAATAACGATTTAATTATGAACTTGTAGACATCCGTTAGTAAAAAGTAATTTTCTATCCTTTGAATACGTTTTATGTGAATAAATATCTATGGCTTCCAGGAATAACGACTTAACTGACTTTTACGTGTTTTCGAGAAATCGCTGTTTTAAAATTTCTATCATGACACTTCATATGTAAGATTGAAATGCGCGAGATGAGTCATAACAATTTAGACATTTACAAAGGTATCGAATATCTTTCGAACCCCACTATCAGCTGCTAGAATACATTTTTGTTCTTTGTATAAACAAACAAAACAATGCAGTTAAGTCGTTATTCCAGTAACTGTGCAGTTAATTAAGTGGTTTAGGGAAATTGTTTAAATAAGATAAATAACATAGTTATTTCTACACTTAAAACATAGAATACCAATTCTTTTTTAAATATCCATTCCCGCGCATGCACCTTCCAACAAAATGTGCGTGAAGTCAACGGAAGTCGGTAAACCGAATACAGAACGTTACTCGGTTACTATTTATACACACTAGCCTTAATTTGGCGCGCTACGCGCGCCCTCTCTTCCCTGTTTCTCGATTTCTTTCGAGTTTCGAGATCGATTCGAGATTTTGAGATACCCCGAAAAAACGCTCGAAAACCGAACGAATATCGATCGTTCAATTTATATTAAAGATTCGCCCCATCGCCCGGCAATCAAAACTGTTGTGTTACCTTCTATTATCTATTGCCATTGGTCTTTGTTGCTATAAAAATAGGTATGTCATAATCTGTTGATTACACAGTATTAACTTCAAAACAGTACTTTTAATTAAATATAAATATTCAGTTAAGTGATTTTTCCGGGCACAGGCGCAGTTAAATGGTTATGCACTTAGCTGATATTTGCTCTTTGAACGCGTTTCAGATTTCCGGACCAAGTCTACAAGAAAAAGGGTAGTTAGAAGGTATAAGTACCGGTGCTAACTCAATTTTGACAAAAAATCAGTTAAGTCGTTATTCCTGGAAGCCACAGATATACTTGATAAAATGAAAATTAGTTTATTTTAAAAAATGACATTTTTACTGAATAGAAAATCACCAAATAGTAATTAAAATTTATTTGTTCTATTTACATTATACGTCAACTCTTAAAAAATATTATTTTTATTTTTATCGACTTTTAACTGAAAACGGTCCTAAAAGCCACATCATATATTTTCCAAACACTTATTTATTAGTTAAAACATTTTTCGATCCACAAAAGAAATAAATTCAGTATAGATTAACAATATACGGTATTAATTGCAGATCTATAAAGCAAAGCAAAATCAGCTTTCTCCCCCATCGCGCGCAAAACGCACTCCCACTTGTCAATGCGAGCGTCCAGCTATTTCCCATCGCTTCCCTCGGCTCCACCTCCCTACCCCACACTGCACTATCCGACCAGATTTAGCCGCACATTTCTATTATAACCTCCGCGTGCGCAATGCGCTTCATTGTCATCGCGCAAACCGTGCAGTTAGGCCGGATAAGCGGACGGCGGGCACAATGCGCAATTACTATATATGGAATCGCTCGGCTTTATAAGCGCGAGCGCGACGCATTTTCCCCACGTGCGGAGCGAGAGAGCAAAGCTAATTTCTATCGCTTATTCGCCGATTTATCGGCTAGAGAATTCCTCTTTTCGCGTAATCCGGTTATGGTAATAATGCCGCGCTCCGGACGTAATACCACGGGGCTGACTTCTGAATCGAAGTGCATTTTTGAGGGTTGCATATTATGCGGTATGTGCGGGGAAATTGTCAGTGGTGATGGGGATTTGTTCGACATCTGATTAAAGTAATTTAGAGGTGTGCTCTATATTTGTGATATTAGTCGTATTTTAAGAATTTATCATGTTCATTGTTATTCGTTTGGAAATACGTATTTGATCTTCTGATCAGTTCACAATATCGCGTTTTATAAACATGCGGAAGTCTAATGTAAAAGAAAAGATGAAAAGTTATTAGGATTAAGTTGAAAACAATATGTATAAAAAGTTTTTTATCCGCCTACTTTGTTTCTCATATCAAAAAACACTTATCTAAACTTTATGAGGGTTCAATGTCTGGAATATGAAAAGTTTGGAAAGGTATTCAAAACAGTTTGATTTCTGAAAAGAAGTAATTTTTTTAGAAAATCAAAATTAATCTCTGAAGATACTGCGACAATTATCGATCGCTAGAAACTATAACACATGTCAACAGGCCTGTATTTTATTCGAATATCCCAAAAAGGATGCTTATGACAGTCAATTTTATGGTAATCAAGTTTTTTGACAACAGCTTACACGAACCCTTATAACAGAAATGTTGAATTCCTTTTCTAAGAAGCTTTCAGCGAAAATGTATAAACAGCTGATAAATTGGATATTTTCATGCTTATGCGAGACAATGTAATATTTCTACTCTCTTATTTTCATTTTCATAGTAAAAACGTTTTATTTTGCGGTAACATGTAACTGTTCTTCTAATGTGTTTTTTTGTAAGATGTAAAGAATGAATTACTATACTATCAATTATTCAAAATACACAAATAAACTTCATCAATAAATTTCATTTTTCTCCGTCTAGTGACTTTCCAATATCAACTGCAAACCTATACATGTAGCCAAAAAAGTATATAACCATCACGATCGCACCTTGACACACGACGAACTTGCAGAACAGCGCGATTTTCGTGGAAAAATTCGTGTACCGCGTATACACACGACAACCTCCCTCCCGAAAACAAGGAACAAACCGCATTTTCGCGGGGGGCAAACAAGCCCGAGCCCCGCCGGGCATTAAACGGCCTAATCGCGTGTTATCCGCGCGTGGACGGGGGACGGGGGAACTCAATTAAAAAGTTTACACGCGAGTGGGGGGTTTCAATGCGGAAGTATCAGAAATGAGTATCTTTGTTTACGTGCCATTGGCCGCCGATGCTTGCTTGTGTACGGGAGAAATTGGCGGAAGAAGAGTTTGAGCGAGGGGGTGAGAGTGAATTCGTGTGAAATAAGCGAATGATCATTACATTCTAGAGGTGTACCAGGGGTTTTTATAGTAAAGAAAAATAAGGATGTCATCGATCTTAAAAAAGGTTTGAATGTTGTTGTGTATCGAGGTTGATGACAAATTTATTGAAATAAGTATATTGTGTTAATAATTAAGTGATTAAAAATGTTGATTTTCTAGAACTATTTTGTGTGGAATACTTATATATGACTACAAAAATCATATACCATTAGTCGTCAATAATTATTATTCCATAAGCACCTAAAATTTCTCATTTCTATACGCAAGGTAAATATTTTGCTTTGTGAAAATAAAAATCTCTGCTTATACTTCGAATATGCAGCCGCACTAAAAGCCACTCGATTCATATAAATAAAACAAACAACAACGTTCGTGTTTATTCGTTAATCAATGCATAATATTAGCATAAACGAAGCTCAAGAATGTAGCGCGACTTCGCATAACGCGACAATGATTAATGTAAATGATATATATAAATATATATATATATATATATATATATATATATATATATATATATATATATATATATATATATATATATATATATATATATATATATATATATATATATATATATATATATATATATATATATATATATATATATATATATATCAGAAAAAGCTCATAATGCAATGATACACATGTTCTCGTGATTCCCGTGAAATACGACGTTCTTATTTAAATTTCCCGGCGTAATTATAGATACATCATTTAAACATGAAACAATTAAATTGAGTTCGTTCGGATGAATAAGTCGCTTTGTGAAATATGACGCAGAAGGAAAAAAATGTTGAAAATCGTAAAACTCGAACATAGGAAGAACAAGGCGAAGACGATAAGAACACAAGAGTATTGCAGAGGTGTAAAGAAAAACAGTACGGTTAGAAAAGTAAAGGATGACTAATGCTGAAATGTATATATACGCAGGTAAAAAAAAATTGTTGCACCATTTGCCTTCTATTTATGATCGGATTGATGACATTTATTTTTAGACAATCGTTATCGCAGATCTTTTTTTTGCTATAAATAACGAGGGAAATAATGATACTTTATTTGTGACTGTAAGTTTGTAAACAACTCGATCCTTGTGGTTTGAATAAAAATTTTATAAAATATTTTATATTTCATTTTTTATAAATTTTAATGTAAAATTTTCATCAATTTAATGAATTTAATAGAACGATAAAAACTATTTCAGAAATTTTTTTACATTTTTTTTTGTCAAAGTAAATAAATTGCAAAAGTTTTAATTACAATAGTTTCAACTTAACATCATATTCTCTTTAAACTTTAAATTCTAACACCATGTTCTCGTAGTTTTAAACTATTCTACGTATAGAATGACGAACAGAAGAGCCACACAATACCTCAAAAAGTTGTTTCATCATATTACGTAACGCCATAATTTATAAAATTACAATCGTATTATATAATGCAGATTGTAATTATTATTAACGAGATGTAATATTTCTCCAGGCACTTAGAAATTAAACGCTTTTTTGCTGTGATATATCATTGTCATCTCGTAATTATAACTCCATCATGCATCATTTGGTAACCAGCACTCAAATATACGAAAATTATGGGAACACAAAACGAAAGTCCCACAATTCGGTAACCATTTTCAACTCATTATTACAATTAAAAATAGAATTTCATAAAACCAACATAATCGGTGTACCATATCTTCCATTCACAATTTACCTACAATATGCCTGAAAAAATGTAACCATGACCTAAAACCCTCGATTCACCCAGCGAACCCAAGTGAAAACCCACCGACCATTACCTTCCACGCGCCGCAAAAATTCCGAACAATAGCCGTACGTCGCTCGCTCCCTTCTTCTCCATCCACCTGCAAAACCCAGAGCGCGCGCCAGTACTTCGCGAAAAATATCCGAGAGAATGGACTATGAGAGAGAGAGAGAGAGAGAGAGAGAAGCCGCGATAAGGAGCCACGCGCAAAACCGCGAGAAAAGACGTCGACGACGAGTGACTAATCGCGCGCGTCGTAAAAAGCGCGCGCTCGTAAATTTCGTAGCGATGCGGTTGTGTATAGGCTCTGAGTGCAATCGCGCTCTTTGTTTTTTCAGCGGAGGATATTTTTTATGCCGATTTCGAGTGCGGACGGATGGACGTGGGATTTCGAGGAGAGCGAGTTGATGGCTGCTGTATTGATTTTCCTCTTGTTTAGACGGAAGCCACGGGGATTGATCTGCATTTTTTTTGGAGCTTGAAAAAGCTGATGGCTGGCTGCGGATTGGAGGTTTTTCGTATTGAACGTATGCTGATTTATTTACGTAAATATAGAGGGAAAGAGTGAGAGAGAGAAAGGGTAGCTTTAGAAAGCAATTAGATAGATTTTAGAAAAAATACTGCGTACGGGAAGAGCTTGGCAAATATTTGTTAGTATCTTTTTTACTTGATTGACGGAGCCTCTAGTTCGTATAACAAGGCGAATAATCTGGATTGAGAAAAGCAAGATATTATTGTTATCTCAGATTAGGTTAATAATGATTTACGTTGCTGGAATGAATTGTTTATAAATTGAAATGCTCATAATTGCTATATTTAAGTTTCTCTGTTTGTCTCATAAATATCAGAAGATTTATTGTACACATAAATTTTTCTCCAGTGATGTTTTCCCGGACGTTTGAATGTAACGCGCAACTACTATTGACAGTCAATTAACTATTTCCTAAAATATGAACTTTTTGTAAAATCATGGTCAAAGTAAACTTCCATCAAATTATCAAAAGCTTATCTAACTTCACTTCTAAATAAAAGAAAGTTTACAAGTACAAAATTACACATCGAATAAATAAACTGCCACAGTGATTCCACATGAGGTTTCAACCGCTTGTACCTTAGATGCTCCGAACCCCCTTTCCAAGTAACCACAAGCCTTCGCAACCACCAGCCAACCCAAATTTCTTTTCCCAATACCTCCGAACCCTTTTTCCGAGCTCTACACCATCCTCCACTTTATCCATCACCTAACTCGTCATCCTATATCCATCCATCTACAATCCCGTTTAATCGGATACCTCGCGCGCCGCGGACAATCGCCATCGTTAACCCCCGCCAGGCTTTCTCTCTCCGTCTCTCTCTTCTCTGTTGAACGTGACTCGGACGAATCCGCTCGTTAATTGATAGCTCAGCCGAGGCGAGACGAGTCACGGCGAAAGGAATCGCTTTGCTTCTCTCGCGATGCTGCAGCCGGCGGTGACGTTTATTGTCGGGAGATGGGGGTGGTGTGTTCTAGACTTTAATGGGTAATTGAGCTGCGGGGAAGAAAGTGATTAGGTGGGGTATCGAAGAACATTTTAGGTGATGGTAGTTTTTTAGAGAAGAGGAATGAAATTATAAATGTATGAGAAATCATGGTTTTATGAAACATTTAATTTTGAACTGTTTTGACTCTTTCGACTGTTCTAAAATATAAATATTTGTTTCAAACATATTATTGAAAGCTAGTCGTCTTACTATACTTGGCATTTTCTACTCAAAATAAGTATTTCTCTATCTTACACAAAAATCTGCAGTTCTATGGATTGATTTTCAGAATCATTCGAATGTTGATAATACTGGAAATCTGTAACATAAAAAAAAGACAAACTTTGAACTTTAAAAGTGTAGCGTATTTTGGCATTAACATTTAAGGTGGTTCTCCAGGTTTTAAAGATATCTAAAAGGTTACTGAAACTTTGCATAACTATTAATTAATACTTCAAGAAATTGTATCCGAAAGATTAGGTCAGCTTGCCAGGGAAAAACTGGAGAAAAACTATTTTAAAAACGGCAACTGTAACATAGTCTTACATGGCCCGAAGGTTTAAAGAGACCGGAAGTGAAATAAACGAAAGAAATGAACTAAACAATAAAAAGGTTTTTTTATCGATAGAAATCTATCATAAATTTGAAAAATGAGATTCGAATAGCTTTTATGTAAGCTTTCAAAATATGCAAAGAAAAATACAGATTACCAGGCAAAATCATAAAATATTAAGTATTAAATTTGGCGATATCTCGTAGGTTAATTTAGAATGCGCTACGATGCTTAGCACAACGCAACTCGTTCTAATAAACACAAGAAATATTACTATATGATTATTCGAATTATGTCCAATGGTTTTTGACCATTTTCCTTTTTATTTATCAATATTATTTTATAAATTGTCCTTTTCTAGGTTCTCTTTTTATCTTAGGTTTATTTATACAAAAACTTTTTTTAAATTTGGAGTCATCTTTTTTTATAAAATAGTTAATAATATGTACTATCTTAACCTACACTTGCACGTCAGAAAGAAACATCACATAAACAAAGAAGCTTAATTGACTTTACTACGTAGTCAAATTGACTTCAAATAAGTAGTTTAATATTTGCATTAAATAACTTATATGAACGCAAACTGCCATACCTTTCTTAGAAAATATAAAAAAGATTATTAAATCATTTTCCATCTATATTTGATTAGTTTTTAGAAGAATTTTTTTGCATCACTCATTTGACTAAAGAGTTGTTGGAGAACCTCCTTAAGCTGTTTATGACAAATCGCGTAATTAAACATACTAATCTCTCAGATTCTTCTGAATTACGTATAACCTTAAAAGAGTCAATGTCAACTGTGCGTCAATTCTCAGAAGTCCTGAATCATTAAATACGATTCACTCAATTAGCAACGCGTTTTTCGACAATCGCTTGTATTCTCAAAGGGACTTTCCCTCTTTCCCGGCACATATATGCGCGTCTCGCGGGCTAGTTTCAACTCGTATTTCACCGGTTACGCAGCATAAACAATGAGCCAAGATCAAACGCGGACGAAAATGAGTTCGTCAAGTTCATTATTCTAGTCTTATTGCGTTTCCGCGAACCGCCGTTTATACGTCAAAATTAAATCATTGTGTTTCCCTAAAAAATCGTACATTTTCTCTATACGAGTAAATGTCATTTTGCTAATCAATTTATAAACTAATTTATTATGCTGGTGTTAATATTCCGTAGCGTTTTAACTAACTTGAGATACACAATTAAAAAAATTAAGAGAACACGGTTGAAGTAAATATGGATAATGTGGTAAACACATTGTGAAGGGCAGTATCGTGGCATGAAAATTTGTCATGAAAACTTGTTTTTGAAACAATGCAACCTCTAATTATTCACTTAATATCAAAATAACACCCCAAGGCCAATAACATAGTATTTAAAGTAATTTGCCGAACGTTTTGTGAGCGACAGTGAATAGAAAAATTACGACGACCTTTCGTTAACATGTTAACTCAACATTCGCGATGTTGACTGAACGTAAGAACCGGTCGTGTCGATTTCTATAAAGATAACACTTACACGATGCATAATAGATTACGAGCTCGTAGGTGAATTCATGCGGCCAAAATTAGCTGCGTTACCTATATTGAGAATTAAAATATATACACAGAAAGTAGATAAGCCTTTTTGCATGCTAACAATGAACCTATGCATTAGAAATTTTGTGAATATAAGTATTAATCGCTTTGAAATGAAAATAATCAAATTTCAATATTTAGCTTGATTTTTATGGCTGTCAATTATTTGGTAATAATTTTAATTGGTATTTGTTATTCATGGCGAATTAATAAGGAATTATATAATTTTTTATGGAACATTAAATATAAATAGCCCTTAATGCATTTAACAATAACTGCTAATAATGTATTACGCAACGAAATATTTACATATTGGCTCCGTATTTATTATGTAATTTAACTCCAGCCTTTACTTTAATACCTAATAAAGTATAATTATCGATAATTTATAGCGCGATATCAATAACGTTTTAACGTCCATTTGTATTTATTTCTGCTTAAAATGTTAATAATTCATCGACGAATGGCAAGATATAAGTATCGCTTTAAAACTTCCAAAAATAAAAATCCATTCTGATATGTTCGAATTAAAAAAACACCACGTTTCACATCATTTCAAAGTAATATATACACACACGGGTTTCGCGAGATTACGACTCCGTTCTCATGCAAAAATTTATTTACACTCTGATTAGCGCGCTAAGAAAATTGCTCTCTCTCTCTCTCTCTCTCTATTCTCGCACATACGCGCAATGTCAATACTGCAGCATGTGCGAAATCGCATAAATTTCGCGGCGAACTAAGCGGTAATTTACTTTTAAAATCCGCGTACGCAGGCTAGCTAGCTAGCCACGTCAAAAAAAAGGCAAACTTCCAAAGTTTCTCGAAACACATATATACACACATACGCTACTTCCGAAGACTCCAAAACGGCAAAAAAGAGCGAGTATGCAGCGCTGCGAGAAGAGAGAGAGAGAGAGACGAAAATAAAGAGAGGAAGAGTAACGATCGGCCGGCGTCGTGAGTGCGCCTCTCACTCGCGTGTGTATAGGCGCGTTACGTAATGGGCGCTGTGTGCTGCATGCACACCTGCGCGTGCATGCGCATATGTATAACAGCGACACGCGGTAGTGGCCTCCAAGCACGGCGGCGGCAGTGGCGCGCAATATTTATGCGCGCGCGATTGACATTTAAAGAGGCGCGAGCATAAGAGTGTGTACGTGTGCTGCGCCGGAGGGCGAAATTTTTCTCGACTTTGCGTGGACGGGGGAGAGTTTCCTCGAAGAAGAGAACTTCGAGTGGAAATTCGAGGAGAGAAATGGATGAAAATATCGATATTGATTTGATTTTAATGACTGACAATTAAATGACGTGCGTGTATGTGTGTTTTAAAAGAAAGTATTTTTAGTGTATTTATTTTAGCTTTTGTAAATATAGTTTATTGATTTACCTTTCGAAAATTCGATGAGTTGTGAAATTGTTCGGAGAAACATTTTGTATGATCAAATAAAGAAATTGTGTAAAGTAAATGAATTATGGACAGAATATTGGCGACACTTATATTGAGGATATCAATTACAGAAATTGTGAAATTTCGATTATAAAAGGTTTTTGTAATTTATGAAGTCGATATATCGTAAATAATTATTATCTTAATAATTTTTATGATGTGATTATACGTCTGACTCAATTCTCGGATGGTTTAAAATTTTGAGCCGTGTACTCGTATTTTTTTTTCTCTCTTCGTTCCCTTTTACCTTCCGACTGCGTGAATAACCAATGGTAATTGTTGTACTTTGCCGCGATTGGTGATTACTCACTGCTCGGGACCGTGTTTATCGGATTTCCAAAATGATTCTTAATGACATTTTTATCGACTTTACCAAGAAAACGTACTGAAATGCTGGATAACGATCGCGAGACGAGAAATTCAAACGTATTATTTTATTACGTAAATATTAACATGATTTACCTCGGAACGAACGACTACCTGTAATTTTTGCAGCAATAATTATACGTTCGATAATTCATTTTTGTTTTTTAGTGCAAGTATATCGAGAAATTGCTTTACTATCAATATACGTCAGCCAGGTTTACTTACTTTATCTTGACATTTTTTGGAAGAGTCGATTATAAATTTGTCATGATAATTATTATTTTCGATCCTAGCAGTATTTTTACATAGGTTACATCATTACATAATAACATTAATTACAACTATATCGAATTATGATTTTCATTTATTCAAAAAATCCTCACTTTCAGATTTCTCAACAAAAAGCAAATCACTTCGAACAACCCTATACAGCGCTCTGCGCCAGCCAAAAACCCTTCATCCGCCTCAACACGCCGAGCGGTAAAACCGCCCTTATACAGCCAAACACAACCGCCACTATATGTATCGCTCGCACAGCAGCATTGCGACCGTTGCCAGAGACGCGCGCGCACGAATCCAACAATCGCATATATACGCGGCCGGGCGCGCAAAGTCCATCGGCTAATTGGACGCATAAATTAACAAGAGTCGGGGCCGATTGATCGCCGCGCGAACGCCGCGAGCTTTAATCACGCTCGCGTGGGAGAGGGGGTTAATAACGCCGTCAATCATTCGTCCCCGGCGCCAGAAAGGTGAGCGCGGGCGCTCGATTAATCTGGTTTTCGCGCTGTGAGCGAGCAGAGTGAGCGAGGATGCGTGCGGAGTAAAGTTCGGCGATCGGTTTTCTCGAGGTGGAATTGGGGATTGGCGGGGAAATTATGGTATTGGCGAGAGGTTGCGGGGCTTAGAGAGATGAAAGTAAGTGTATCATTTGATATTTGTATGTGACCGGAAGTTGACCGGACTTTACGGTGTATAAAATATTGTGTATAAATATTGACATTTTCTGTAAGCATTAGTGGATAAAGTATAATAGCGATGAAATTGAAACGTAGAGTTGTCAAAAAATCTTTTGATTACTAAATCATTAAAAGATAAATACGAGAATGCATGTATGTAAATTCGAAAATTCTATGTTAAAATATTTGTCATATAGAAATTTTATGATGTAAATCATATTTCTTAATTTCTGGGGAAAGGTAAAAAGATTTATTCCAAGAATAGAAAAAAAACCACGTATTCTGGACATGTTACATAGTTTTACAGCGGAGTTACTGTAACTTTTATATTCTCGTGAAGATTGGATCAAGGGAAATATACACACTGCGAAACGACCTCAGCCAAGTTTCAGCTCGATTGAACCATTTTGTTGGATTTAAATTCCGTGGCCCGTAAGAAAGGAAAATTCATAATGTCTACAGGGTTAGCAGAAGAATAAAAGAGCATAAAGTGGTCTGCTGCGAGTTAAATTGCTCATAAAGACTTTCCGTTTAGCTGAATAAACTTACCCAGATACTATTTTATAACGTAAAAAGACGTTTTCACTGTACTATTACCTCCTTTAATTTCCCAAACATAATATTGAATCATTACGAAGTACCCTACAAAACCTTAATATTATTCCTCTTACTAATAAAAAAAACGCGCAGTCACACTAACCCAGACCAATCCAACCAACCACTACCCACTCACCGAAAAAGAAATTCGAGAAACCCAGCCACGAGTGCGCCGGCAATAATCAAGATCGTCGTCTCTCACTCTCCTCCTCCTCGTCGTTATTGACACGCGAAGTATCCGTTAATCAGGCGGGGGGGCGCGCTCGCCGGGTAAAAAACGCGCCCGATAAAATGGAGTAAAACACGCGAGAGCATGCTAATACACTCGAGGCCTTGAATGTCCCAGCCGAAAAGCGAGGCGCGCAATTTTTCCGTGGCCCGTACTTTATTGGTCGCGCGAGCGCGCGAAAATCCGTCGATTTGCGGTTTAGGACCATTGTTTCGCGTTTTATTGCTGGTCGAGGGGAGGGGAGATTTAAGGTGAAGGAGAAGCGAGAACCTGTTTTCAGTCCATCTGTTCCTTTTGATATTTTGCTTTTCAAAGGATATCATTTTCGGAATCAATATGTATTTTTGTATAATATGTAGTGGAAATGAGTTCCACTGCGAGTCTGATGAAAATGGATGCATTATTGCAATACTGCGGTGATTTTGTGTATAATTAAAAGGAAATTTTAATTAATTATTGTGAATGGATATTATTATCCATTATACAATTTTTCAATGAAATTAAAATATAGATGTAGAATTTCATGAAGCTCGTTTTTACGTAGGTACTCCATTTTAATTGAGATTTTCTTTGAATGAATTTAATCAAGTAGATCATTCACTGATTCAGTAATAATTCTACTGTCCTCATTTGAATGAAATAATTATTTTACTATTAGAATTCACGTCTTCGAATAGTATAATAAGTGAAATAATAATGATAATACGGTTAAATATTGGTAAAAATGTTCATCATTAAATAATTAAACAAATTAGTGTATTTTACAATTTGTTGTTGAAATTTGTTACTATTTGTACATAATATGAATATTAGTGTATAATTTAAATTTACATGAATTATTATTATTATTTAACATTATTGATAATGACTAGCATACAGAAATGATATCTAATTATAGTTTATTATGATTTACTTATTTATAAAAGTATAAAAATATAATAGTATTTATGTGGTTTGATTAATTTCGAATAATTTACACAATAGCATTGACTAAAAATGGCTATATAGTACGGTATACTGTGAATATTGTATATATAGCCTGCTGTTTATCAGATAGCAAGATTCCAATAAATTTGAATATTTTACTATTCATTCGTTTAATATAGGAAACTACAGCCTTTCGCCAAAAATTACGATGCGTCATTAATCAATCCAACATGTTTGAATATCAATCATCAAAGTATTGACGTTGGAAATTTACGTGAGATTAATTCTTTAGACTGGGCCAAAATTTTAGCACTTATTATATAACTAAAAGATGCTAAAGTCACACTTTTAATTTCTTTGAAATTGGTGAATTTATTTTGTAAATTGTTGAACACAGGGAATGAAGTAATATAATGTAACCGTGTATATTTCATACTTTTAAATACCACCACTAGAACTTCTATTTTTACAATATACAAAAATCCATTTCATAACTAAAACAATATGACCAAATAATGAAAATAAGTGCAATACCGAATATGATATATAGCAATGTGAACTTGCTACATGACCTCTACAGGAAATAAATCGCTATGTTATACAATTTCCTTATTTATTTATTTATATTCAAATGAATAATTTATTTTTCTTTAAATTTAAATAAAATTCATAAACGGTTTTCTTTCTGTTACAGGTATGTATTCAAAGCCATATTCATCCGCAAACGTAAGCAAAAGCGTTTATTTTTCAATGTTTCATATCCTCAAATAAACATTCATCACGCAGTCCACACAGTAATTTAGTTTAACAATTTACTTTCCATGTAAAATCCCTGTGTACTTAATCTGTATTACACAACGGAATTAAAGTTTGATCAAAAAACTAATTAACAGTTGTAATATTTACGAAAAATATCAATCAGAAAAGCTAAATGCGAGCTTCGTAATGAATGCACCCCAATTATTTCTCGTTCTATTTGCCTTGAATTCGATATGCAATCATTCATAGCCCACTATTTAATGTAATAAAAATGTTATATATTAATATGGCTTCGATGGGGATCGAATATCACGTATGATTACCTCAATTTCTATCATAACTATTTTCCGTAACTGCACACCTACAAAATATTACTGAATAATATATATTATTTTTCAGAAGACAAAATAAGAGAAAAACACGAATCATTGAATTAAAAGCGGCGCTACTGCAGTACACTGTTAAAAATATTGAAGTTTTTTTTGTTAAATTTTAGTTCAATTTAATAAAACTTTTGAAGTTTCAGTTAAATTTAACTGAAATTTAATACAAATTTTGAAGTTTTATTACAGAATTTATCTTAAATTTCAGAAAACTTTTAACAGTGTACGCACGCGTACCTACACCTGTCGCGAGGTATCAATCTGCATCAAGAAAAATGAAAAATGCACACCCAGCTGCGCCATCCAGCATCCAGCGGGCACATATGTCACACCCATATAAACCACTCGGCATCCACTTTATGTCCCTCCTCCTCCTCCTCCATCATCTAAAAAGAAAAGACCGCCACGAAGAATCCCGATATTTTTCCCCCCGCGCGACGCCCACGCGCGAGGGGCCCATAAATTATTTCCTCGAAAACGGCGCAAAAAACGCCGTGCAACAAAAAGAAAGAGACGCGCGCGAAATACACGCTCACATGTGGCGGAGGCAAAGACTGGCGTGCGCAATTCCCTTCCGCATTTTTGCCTGCTGAATTAAATTGCTTCCGATAAATCCAGCGCGTGTATAAATCATCGGACGCCGATAATCCGAATTTCGCGCCGCGCGACTTTCGGATGCCATTCCACCGCCGCTGGCGACGCTCGTGCTGCAGAGGCAGGATAAGGATATTCAGAGGCGAGGCTTTTATCGGTGGTGTGGTGCGCGCCCGAGGTATGCGAGCGAGCGTCTCTGCGCATTGCGGGAGAAAAGAGAAAGAGGGGAAGGGGATGAGAGAAAAAGAGGTGAGAAGATGCTTTGAATCGTCGTGCTAGACGGATGTTTTCAGGGGGTTGTGGTGCATAAGGTGACGCGTGTTCTTTTGCGGGTTTGCTCTGAATAAATGGCACGTATATACTTTGTGGGTTGTCATGTATTTATTTAAAAAATCAAGTTTCATCATTGGCCTACATTGATTTATGATAGAATCTATTTTAAATGTTGAAGTACCGTTTGTTTAAAATCTCGTTCTCTTTTTTATTAACACTGTAAACCATTAAAAAATGATAAATATTTATTTATTAATTATACTAACGTCATTTTAAAATCTACAAAAGCTTCTATAAACATCAGGTAACTGTTAAAAATTCATCCAAAATCGACATTGTGAATATTAAAATTAATTTAATTTACATACGATTTCGACATTTTCCCGCAAGAAATTTCGAAAAATTCACCTCAGCTAGAGCTCATTCAAAATTCTAAGCTCACACCAGGTTCTTAATTACTAGTTTAGTTTTTCTCTCTCTCCCTCTTTCTATCCTCCTAATGAAACTCTCGACGTCCCTATATCCATGAATAAAGGCGCTCGCGCGCGTAGGAAATCCTCGAGCAAGCATATCCCGGGCTAAAAAAGCATGAAAACGGGTGCGCGCTAGGGCCACTTCAATTTCCCACGCACGGCTCCTCTCCTCTCTCCCTCTCTCTCGCGTAAAAAAGCCACGAGAAAAGAAGAGAGAGGGAGAACACTCCTGTAAATACTCTGACGAAATAAAAAAGGGGGACAGGAGCGGTGGGTGGAGGGTGGGCCACTCATAAAGGCAGCCACTTGTCCCAATATTGGCTGCAGCTCGCTAAAGAAAGCCGAGAGAGAGAGAGGAGGAGGAGGACTCCTTTGCTGTGTGTATAGTAGTATCTCCGTGAGGACTAATCTGCGAGGGGTTGATTTAAGTAAACGCGTGGAGAGCTAGAGAGAAAGAAAGAAAGAGAGAAAGAAGTGCCCCGGAGTGTAGAGGAGGAAAAGAGATTTCAGGAGTGTTTTGTGCGCGCTGAGATGTTTTTCGTCGTACTAGCAGTACCTGGTAATGAAATTATCCGCCGGAAGGGGGGATGAAATATTCAGTTCGATGAGTAGGAACGGAGTTAGCGAGGAGTGGGCGAGTGGAGAGAAAAAAAGTGACGAGCGAAATTCCATGTGAATGACGAGTCTATTGTCAGACATTTTAAAATTTCAGGTAAAAGCATGAAACTCGATTGACTATTTTTATTTAAAAATAAGTTGGACACTAATAAAATAATTATGCGTTTTGTTGAACGTGGCAAAGTTATTTTAATTTTAGGGAAACGCGACATTTCTCTGAATTTAATTTTAAAATTGTTTTCGACGAAAAATATAGATCCTCTGAAGGATGCTGTGATATTCTTTATTTTTAAATTACGATTGACAGTAACTAGTCATATTGTGAAAAGAAAGTTGAAGAAAATGCCAAGTGATTGACAATTAGTAGTAAAATAAACTAACTTGCACTATTACTAAAAGATTTAAAATTAGTTACAGCAGTTGAATGTAACATAAAAAAATCAAAACGATATCACATAATTAAAAAAAGAACTGAAAATATGAGGACTTTCTGCTATTTCTGCCTAAATTATTTTTGCGTTGTTTTGTACGAGACTTTGCTTTTACAAACGTTACCAACCGTTGGTTCGCTACAAATATTATTACTCGATAAAAAAATACCGTACAGCATAAGCGAACGCCCTAAAAATAATGAAATATAAGCACCGAATAACCAACTAAAGCACTAAGCTTTCATTACGTTTTTAAGTATCTCCATTTCAATGATAATTTCGCTAATTTTACGAGAAAGTTTATCTTCTCACAGCTAATAAAATATACAATTCAGCGTCCGGCCATTTTCCAAACTGCTTTCATAACGAAATATGTCAATAAAAGCCAGAAATTCACTTTCGAACTTGAAAACGCTTCCTCCGCCCACACAAACATCAAATTTCTCCCAAAATCGCGCTTTATTCTTTTTACAAAATTCAAAATTACCCTAACCGTTTCATTCCCGCCACGATAAATCTTTCACGACGCATCGCAACGTCAGCGAGTGATTCTAGATAGCAGCCGACAGAACGGTTGACAAAAAAGAAGAAACAAGTGATTTCATTCGCTTAAAAACGCGCTGGTGGAAGTGCTAAGAGACGAGAGCGGGCGAAAAATATTTTGGCGTGGTGGCGATAAAAGAGAGGTGCGGATCGGTCGTTCGCGCGGTATGGCTGCCACTGGCAGGCGAAAAGTGCCAGCTCGAGCGCGAAAATCTTCCGGATTGGTAGATAAATAAAATACGGACGCGGAAATCCGTTGTGGAGTGAGTAATTTGGTAAACGAAGATTTGTGGACGGATGGGTGAATGGCTGCTGGTCTGTACTATGATGTTGAGGCATGGAAAAGTGAAATGTTGAAAATTTTGAATGAAACTTTTGCGATTAAAAAGTTTGATTGATAGTTTGTACCACACTGAGAGAAGAATATTGTTACTTTTAACATATTTATTTATTTGAAATACAATTATTTGATATGTTTAAGGATAACATGTGATATTGTAATAGTTACAATATCTATATTAACTAATAGACATATTCAGATTTGAAAGTAGCTGATGGTAGAAGTTCTTGTTAATTGTAGTTTTTGAATCTAATAGCCAAATAAAAACTCCATTTAGTTTTTTACACCAACGTTTCGGGCATTTTTATTGTTTATATCCCTCATTAGGATAAACAATAAAAATTTCCGAAACGTTGGAGTAAAAAATAAATGATGTTTTTATTTCAAACGTTTTTGTTATAAAACAACATCATCCTGGTAAAAAATTGGCCATTAGATTAAAAAACTCCTATAATAAGCATATTGTAACTATTACAATATCAATGTTCTCAGATAACATATTGAAATTGTTTATGAAAACATGGTAACTTAACTGTTAACATGACATTATTACTGTTACAATGCCTATATTTGGTCATATTTAAACATACGCATGTTAACAGTTACAATGCCATGTTAACAGTAAACAAATCCTTTTATCAGTGCAGTGTAATTTTTTTTTTTCTTTTTATTAATGTGGTTTAATATTATTGAAGATAGTTTTAGAATCCATTTCTATAAGATATTCTTTTAGAAATTCTGTTAATTAAACGAAAATAAAGAAACTTAGGTGTAACTTGGCAATGAAAAAAAGTCTTTTATTAGTTGACAAAAAGTTCTTTAGTCGTTAATATACACGACACAGCGGTTTATTCAAAACTGATTCAAGAAAATTTTCCCGTGTCCTGTGCTATAAAAACCTAAAATTCTAAAAGTAAAAAGACAAAAAATCGCAATGCTATTAGTTAATAAAAATACGAATTTTTTCACACAACAATTCAAACAACGCTCTAAAACAATAAAATTCACATTAAAAAAATTCCCAAAACTCCCTACAGCGAACACGCCACCATCACGCAACGCACACGAAATCGTGTATACACCGAACATCAGCAGCATATAGGCCATCGAATGGCCGCCTCGGCAAAACGGTCGAATTAGCCCTCGTGTGCGCGCCGTACACTTTTATTGTCGCCGGTCGTTAAAATCCCTTCGCGCTTTTAACGACCTCCCCGTGTTCGCGCGCGCAGGCTTAATTGTCGCCGTACGCGCTCCTCCCTTTTTCGCTCTTTTTCTCGCGCGCGAGCACGTCCCCTTTTAGCTTTCTGATATCGAATCGGCGCGCGTGTAAACAGCCGGGGAGTCTGTTTGCGCAAGACGTGCGCGCGATTTAAATGTTGGCGGGAAGGAGAGGAATTAGGTTTTCGTCGTATTTTCGCGGTAATCAAGGGGAGAAGTTTGATTCGACGTTGCGTAAGTTTATTTGCGAGGGTATAAGCGATGAAGAAGTATATAGGAGTGTTTTTCCTCTTTGTGGGTGGATGAGGATGTAATTGGTTTGTAAATATGGCTTCACGTGATGATGAAAGTTTAATGGGGGAAAAGTGCGGACTATTCAGTAATGGAGATGATATATTTGCGTTGAGAGCTTGTAAGCCTTCTGTTTTGTTAGGAACGGCTGAATACTTTTAATTAGAAGAAATTCTACCTGTTTGTCTGAGCAATGGAAAAGAAAAGCTAGCGAACTTCAGTGTCCTACTAAACTCATTCTGCATCTGCTTGTAGTCCTAACGTATTATAGAAAGAAACGTTCTCTCTCTTTGTAAGTTCACTGGTGAAACGATTATTCCATTAATTAGTAGTTTCAGTAATAATAGTTTAAATAGAGTCATTTTTTCTAAAATACAAATTGTTCGTTTTCTTTTATATTTATTGTTTTATTACTATCTTCAAATGAAAAACACAATCCTACATAGCACAATTTTTTGAAATCCATCATTCTCCCTCTGCTCTATAAAAGTAAACATACTTTTATAAATTGTGCCATGCTGACGTATAATTACAAGTTTCTTATCGCAAGTGATTGATTTGAATTTGAATTATACGTTCTCCGAAGATAGCATCAGTTTAATGACCTTCCCCGCAAATCATCAAAAGCAAACCACCCCTGTGCGACTTCACCGAAACAATTTGCACCCCATGACAATTCCATTCTAATCAACTCTAATTCCGCTTACCAATTTTCTTCACCCGCCATCCCGTGACTACCCGTCATAAAATACAAATTCTCGACACCTACCTTCCTTTAAAAATATCGCAACCCCGAAAACCCACTTCCACCATCCCTCGTAAACCAAAAAAAAAGGGAAAGAAAAATCCTCTCTCACGTCCACCGCGTAAAAATTCCACGATCACCCGCGTGGGAACGCTGCTGAATTAGAATATACGGCGTCCGAGCCCGCGGCCTTCGCGCCGCGCCGTAACTCATTCGGTTTCACTTTGCGAAATCCATTCATAAAGTTTCGCGGCGCGAAAAACTGTGCGCGCGCACGTATCACGTCTCATTACGAACGTGCGTATAACATACATATACGTATATACACGCGACGCGTGCGCGTGGAATCCGATTTGCGATAGGGCCGTGCTGCTGTGTATATAGCGGTTATTCGGGCGTGAGTTATGGCTTTGGATTTTATCCGTATATCGATTGGCTGCGTTTTGGGCTGGAATTACGGCGAGGTGTACTGCGGTCGATGGATTTTGTTGTCGGCGGGAGATATTGAATTTTTTCGTTGAAGAATGGCGAAGGCCGGTGGTTATGAAAAGACGCAATGAATCCGTTTACCGATGAGTTACCGCGGCGCTATAACGTGTGGTTTACAAAAACAGTGCGTTTATACTGCGACAAAGGATCTTTTGCTGCGAGACTTTTTATCTTTACTTCGCCATGATTTTCGCGATGAAAAATCTTATAGTTTCCGGAAATTTTGAGCGAAACTTGTACTTACTTCTACCGCGATTCCGTCGATTCAACCATCACGACAATGAGAAACTTGAACGGCCAGAGTTTCAACTGTGTTGTGAAATTTATTCCGCGCATAAATTAAACGGAGCGGGGCTCTGAAAATAGAAGTTTCAAAACAGATGATACCTCATTCTCTTCTGGATGCTAATATTTGCGCCCGCCAGTCCGATAATACGGCGAATTTTGCATAAAATTAATCCTTTTCGTAGCGTCTTCGTCACCGGCGCTCTCGGACTTTTTGGTCAGCGTGTCACACGCAGCCAGTATGACAATATCTGCCATGCAGCTGTTGAGTGATACGGCGAATTTATCAGGTGTGTATAAACAAGTCGCGACGTGCCAGAGAAATCGAACCGAGATTTACGCTTGAAGAATACGCGTATGCAAATTTTGCGTATGGACTTGGACAAAAGCTAACTCGAAGACAGTAATCTCGGTGAATTTTTTAAGCAATTCTCTCCTAGATAATTAAACTCGGCGATGGCGCAAACAATAGCGCAGCTCATGCGCGCGCTCGCTACAATTAAACCACTTCCTCGTCGCGACGCGAGGTAACCGCAAAACACATCGCCCTCTAGCAATTACCAACAACCCAATTCCTCATCTCTCTCTCACACATACACACACGCTTATACCTACATATATTCACAGGAGCGCGCGAACAAAAGAGCGAGGACAGCGCAAATAAACAATCTCTCCCCGCGCACCATGAAATATTCCACGTCGATCAGCTACACGGAGAAAAATGTTATAATAAATTTTATTATAAAATGTGAGAAAAATTACTATATTTTATAGGAACGGTGTGACATATCGAAATTATAATAATTTTTGCTACACAACATAGTAATTTTTATGGCTGACTAAATTTCAAAAAATTAATTTTTTTTTCATTTTTTGAACTATTTTTGCGTTTTAATAGAATACTTAATGTGAAAATAAATTTAAAATTAGAAATAATTTTTTTTTTTTTTGACGACGGTTGGGATCGATCCTGGGACCCTCAGCATGGTAATCGGACGCGCTAACCACTTAGCCAAGTAGGATTCTTGAGTACAAAATTTTGGAACGACATATGTCAAACAGCTGGTTACGAAATCTCTTAAATGATAATATTGAATAACTACAATTACACAAAAAATACTCATCATCAATGAACATAATAAAAAATAAAATGATTGAATCGAGATTTTCAAAGTTTTGCTTACTTAAAAGCAAACGCGCAAGTGAAATTGCGATGGAGTGCATAACCTCAATTAGACCATGTGCACGCCTTGACGTATGCAGAAAGTACTATAGTTGTGGCAATTTCTACTACATTGGATAACAAAATTTCTTATGACGGGTGGCTAAAATTAAAAAAATATATTTCAAATTTTACTATATCACAGTTTTTGCTATGTTGTATAGCAATTTTTTTTTTATGTCGTAATATTTTTTAACCAACACTGTAATAAAAATTACTAAAAATGTTATAATTATTCATATAGTTATAACAAAAATGCAGCATACAGTGGAAATGTCACACTTTTCCTATATTATATAGTAATTTTTATTATACTTATAATAACATTTATTATAACATTTTTCTCCATGTACGCGCACACAAAATCCTTACGTGAGTGTAGGGTAAGTGTGGCTCTAGTATTTTTTTCAGATTAGTTTCAAACGATTATATTTCGTCTCCATGCAAAAAAATTATGCTGATTCTTTTTAATAACGAAACTTAGGTATCATATCTATCGATTAAAGTACAATTTTAGAACAAAAACTGATAAATAAATGTATAAAATGACTTTGAAAACAATATCTCTCTGCTGATGTTACTGCGAAGCTGCTGCAACTACTGCGTTGGTATTAGGGCCATTACAGCTAAAAAAGCATAGAGCACAGCACGGCACAGCACACAGGATTAGCATTGGTTAGTATATCTATAGATACGAAGCACAAGATGTTGTGTTTTGTGTTTCGAGCTATATAGATATACTAACCAATGCTAATCTTGTGTGCTGTGCCGTGCTGTGCTCTATGCTTTTTTAGCTGTAATGGCCCTTACGGTGCCATGTTAAGCATAGGGAGAGCGCTCGCGCATGCGCAGAACCCCAAAAAAGTATGTCGTCGGTATTACTGCGATTTTCCATAAGATTATACAGCAGTAGGGGAAGGTGGGGCAGTAGTGGCACCCTAACTTTAACTAAAGATTGCAATGAAATGTGGACAATTTTCAATAATTTAAAAAAAGAAATAAATAAATGAATATATCTAGAAACTCAATTGATGATAAAAAAATTTTATTTTAAACTACAATTTATTTTAATCAGCCAAAAATATAAACCTTGAAAAATGCTCTCCGTGCCCCACTAGCGGGTGGAAAGTGGCACAGCGTGGGGCATGAGTGGCACGGTCATCGTGACGTCGTAATGTATACCTATATATATTTTAAGAAGTATTTAAATGTATACCTGATGATCAGATGAATGGTTTTTAAATAATATAATGCAAAATGGTTATCATTAAACTTGGAAACATGAAATTTTATGTTTTAAAAATAATATCTATCTGTTTTTCTTTTGTAAACTCTAACCATTATCTACTATTATTACTTGTATGTACCTTGCCCCTTATATTAAACTTTTCCGCACTTATGTTTTTAATCTGTGTGTATACGTTATTACACAAACTTTTGATTAATGCTAATTTAATTAATACTAAATGAAATAATACTAATTAAACCGAATTAAACAGGTCACGGAGGCAACCCATCTTTGGTTATTTTGAAGGTTAACAATCGACGAACAGCGCAGACGCCGCCACCGCCACCGCGCGCCGCTCTGTTGGTGTGCGCCAAGCGCAACCCGTGCCCCGCATCCCGTGCCACCCGTGTCCCATATTATCATAATTTTTAAACATTATTCAAATTGTTTATAATAAGTTTTAAACAAAAAAAAAAAATAGGAGTTCAAAGATTGTGACTCAAGCTACCAAACGGATTTAGTTTCATTTTAAAAAAGTATTATTTTCAAGTAGTATCATCTTCATTAAGATGATGTGATACCCACGCTATTACTCAATTCTCGGTTCCCGTTTTTCTCCTTCAATTTTAAACTTTTTGAAAAAAACTCTTTGACACGTTTTAAGTTTAATAAAGAACTACAACGTATCAAAGAGTTTTTTTCTTAAAATTAAAAATTGAATGAGAAAAACGGGAACCAAATTTTGGGTAATAGTGTCAGTATCGCATCACCTTAATAATGAAGCCAACCTTTTTTTGTTGCTCCGAATTTTAAATTCACCTAGTTAATTAATAAAATTTTTATTATATATTATAAGTCGGAAGAAAAATACTAGAAGTATTTTAGATTAATATTTTTCTATAATTTAATTATTTACATATATTAATATGTAAGATATTTAGATGCCAAACTGTGCTGCCTTGCTCCTCGTGCCCCACCTTCCCCTAATACATACACAATAATACCCACGTCCGCAGTAGTACCCACACTTACCCTATGTGTCTGTGTCTCTGTGCCCCGGTAACAGCAGCAGCGCCTCTTTTTTTCCCTCTTTGATGGGGCAGAAAAATCTACCGTTGCGCCTCCGAGCACTGCGCAAGCGTGGGAGTGTGCGAAGGGGAGACTGGGAGAGAGAGACAGACTGTATATACACAGGGGAGCCGCAGCTAGCTAGCTACCACCGTGTACCCACGTTTTTTCACCCGGATGTGTCGCGAGAGACGCATGTTTTTATTGTGGTTGAGGGGTTTAATTAGGGGCAATCGTGATGTGTGTGTGTGTGTGTGTGAGATATGAGGAAGAGGAATTAAGAGGGTGTGAAAGTATAATTCCAGTGAGACAGTTATTAGGTCTTTTGTGTACAAGTTGTATAATATAGTTGCGCGGTAGTGATTTTTATAGAGTTGAAGAAGTACGGTGTTTTGATACGCGTTATCCTTAATTTTGATCGAAAACATTTGATTAGATAAAAATAGCTTTGGTTTTTCATCAATCTTTTGATGTATATTAATTGAAAAAGTAGAACTAACGAAGACCCTATACCAAAATAGACTGAGTAAATTAAATGACTGATCCGCGTGTTATTTAAAACAAATATATCTCGAGATATGCTTTCTAATTTTCTCAATCGGACTAATGGTAGATCGAATATACCGATGGCCGTTTGGAGCTATCGGCGTTCAATCCACTGTTTCTTTGACCTGTGTGATGTGTCCCGAGTGCAATGGCCATGACATGCTGCGTTTTAAAAATGAAATGATTCCAATCAATTTAATAGGATTGAAAAGTGATATTGAAAAAAATACTATTCGTTTCTGTATGAAAAATAGACCGCGTTTATAGTAGTAAAGGATCAAATAATTCCATTCGGTTCTTCTTCCGTTCAGATTATCAAAAATATTTGTTCGCATTAATCTCATGAAAAATATAAAACACTAAATTCATTTTTAAGGTTGCACAGCATACATCTGTTATATCTCATTTTCATTTTACCATTCTCGATATTACGATCTTATTCAATAAGACGGCGACATACATACTTGACTAAAAAGATACACACGTGAATTCTCATTCAATATTTAATCGCAAGGCCAACTACGCATCGCTTCCCTCAACCTATCCCATCCCCCACATCGACCTACACGAAACTGACCCCTCCAAAAGGTCGCAAAAAGAGCAACGAACCATCTTGGACACTCCCCCCTTCCCCTGCAGAATTTTACGAGAGAAAGAGGGAGCTTACCGTGGAGACAGGGACAGTGGCGCTCATAATACCGTGAGAAATAGACTCTAAAGTACGAGAGCGGTAGTGCGCAGTCGTAACGCTTAAACTGCCCTCGAAAATCTCGCTCGCGCGCTTATTTTTACTTTTACGACCGCAGGCCGAATTTGATACGCGCTATATTGCTCGCGTGGGGGCGGGAGGAAGATAGCAATCTTGTTGTAAATTACGGTCGCCTTTGCGCTGCAGCTATAGGGAGGACGCGAGGAGGTAGGTGTTGCTGGGCTTTTTAGGGTGGGGTTTAGGTTTTACTGGTCGCCGTGAAATTGCGCGGGATTATTGGAAACTAATTAGGAGTCGTAGGAAATTCGAAGCCCTACTAGGAATAATGGGGATGCCGTGTTTGGTTGGGTTGCAAAGAAAGTGAATGGTTTTATGAATAACTGTATAGCTATTACGATAGAAATAATATATAATAATTTTATCATTTAAGTTGAAATGTTGTCACCTTCGTGTCATTTTGCGATGAAAGGTCATTATAAAAAACCTGATCCGCGTTGATAATAATATCTTTGCATTTAAAAAATGTTTTTCAACAAAAACTGTATTAACACCAGAATTTAATACACGTAACATATCCAATATTTGTCATATGATCTTTATCCAGTTAGTCGTCAAAATAATTGATCGTATGACGCCAACAGGGTATCTGATATTGGGGGAGCTCTTCTCCACTCGTTACATCCGTTACTACTTACAACGCGAACACCCCCACCCCCGCTGGACTAAATATAAGTCTGAAAAGACATTAGTCGATTTTTCCATGACGGACGCTGTGGTAAATTTTCTAAAGCTCCCTTATCTCCCTTTCGTAATCTATCTCACTCTCTTCCATGCTTCGCACTTCAAAACGCCTTACATCCATTTTTCAACTTTATTTTTACAGTGGCCTTTTCTCTTATTCAAACTTCCGCCACGTGTCATTTGCGCGCTGTATTTTTAAATGTCTTGTTTGCGCTTGCCGGGTTTCCCTCGTTAATTATTGTAGAAGACTATATTGCAAAGGGTATTTGAAATATAGTGTAATAATTTGTTGTCGATTAAAACGGTTGCATTTCCGGATAGCTTTTTTTTCAATTTATCATATTTTGTTTGCCAATTCTCGTTTTCAGTATAGTTTGAACACTCTAGTTAATTAAATATCGCATATTTATTTTGTATTTTACACAAGAAAATAAAAACTTTTAACATTCGTTTCTCGAATTATTTACAAAATTTAACAGAAAAACCTACTGTTACGGATAAATATTAATTATAAATACTCAAAAAGTCAAAAAAGCGTTTATGTAAATTTATCATTATTGATTATATACATATATTTACTAAGGTTGCGATTAGTTCGAAAAACAAGTAAAGACCGTTGCTAAGAAGAAGCTAAGTTGTTGATTTTGTCGTTTCTGATTCAGTCGTTGCGTAACCTTTGAATAAGGTGCTAATCAAGCATGAGAATAAACGAAACTTTGAAAGCATTTTGTGCTTATTTTTATATATCCCAATCACCCGCCGTAAATTCCGTTTTGTGCGGAACACCTACTAAAAAGTTAACTGCGTTTAAAATAAGTAGATACAGACGACCTTGGCAAGACATTGACATTCAATCGATCTCATTGACCTTCTCGCGTCTTGTAAAAACTTCTGCTTTTAAAAACATAGCCCAAGTCTTGCTAACTACATTACAACACCCAACATATTTGTCATTCCTCAAACCCCACCTCACCCACGTACACAACACCGCACGTCCAACCAAAACATTATTCTACCCTCTCCACACCAAAGAAAAAACAAAACTCTCCCTGCCAACACCTTGCCCATCCGCCTATAGTAATCATCGCCATCACTACTACATGTCCAAGACGCCAGCAGCAGCAGCGGCGTCGGCGGCGCGTCATTAGCCGCATACTTGCTTGTTCTCCGCATGCATCAGCGCACCGCACGCGCGCGCTAGTCAACCTATACGCTGCTGCAGTGGCTCGCTCAGCTGACTGCTGCGCGCGCACTGTCACGCGAGATGGAGTGTGTGTACGCGAGAGAGAGAGAGAGAGAGAGAGAGACCGCGCGCGGTCAGTCTGTCAGGCAGTCTCGACGTCAGCGATGCTCGCCTCGTTTGTCCATCTGTCTTTCCGCCCTGCTGACTTCCTCAGTATGTGGGTGCCTGTGTATGTGTGTCGAGTATGTGGAGTGTGCAGAGTCTGGGTGAGATGATGAAGGGGAGGGATTGAAATGGAGCTCTTTTTTCTGGGCTGGGGTATGGAGTGGTTGGATTGTTGGAGCAACTGAAAAGAGTTTTCTTAGAATGGGTCTGCAATTCGAAATGGTATACTACGCTCGTAACACTGCGCTCAAGTTACGAGCATTATTTTGTTTATGTACTACTAGGCGTAAAATGCTCTCATTTTGTGCTTAGTGCATCAAAAGATCAATTTTTATGAAAAGTCTGTCGTTTGTGGTGTTTTATTTCAGTATAATGATTGAACAAATCGTGAGAATTCTGATTACTAGCGATAATTCACCGTTATTATAACTAATCGGAAACTATAGGTGCGCAATTGCAAATGAAAGTTCTAGGAAATTTCGTTTATTTTAGTATATACAGATAAATATAAATTCTAATATGTCAGTTTGAATAAATCAAATATAAATGAATTAATATAGAACATGAGCAAATATGCGTATGTCGATAATTAGTATAAATAAATGAAAAAATTTCTATTACAAAGTAGATAGTATCTACCTCGGTATCTACTTTATACGATAATGGAAAAACATCATTTCGTGAAGTGTATAGTGGAACTAGCGTTAATTGGTGCGCTACGCGCGCCGTCGTTCATCTCTTTCTTGCTTTCTTTCTCGCTTCGAGATTACCTCGCAAAAATTCGAGATACTTCGCAAAGATACTCGAAAACCGAACGAATCTCGATCGCTTAATTTATATTAAAGATATTTCTATGGACTAATTTCTTTTATTGTCTTAAATTTTATTCAAAACTACTGCTTTTGAATGACATTTATCGTATTACAATATTGGTTGGGTCAATACACCCATCTTTCTTATAACACTGACCTCGTAAACTTTAATCACGAATAAACGAAAACGAGAACTGATGTTTACAAACATTTTCTTATCACAACAGAAAACTTTATTCATTACACCACTGTATCTTTATATAATTTCGTTATCAACTCATTTTCCAAAGAATTATAAAAACTGTAATCAGTACTATATAAAATGTTTTTCTAAACGCTTTTTCTACGAATAATTAATCTACTCATTATGACTGATTAGATTTTAATTTGCTCATTTTAATATCGCGTACAGTTTTTTGTCTTTAATTATGCTACCTATATTATGATTACTTTTGTAAAAAAAAAAAATCAATCTAATGGAGTGCCGTAACTGTGTCAAAGTCTTTCAAAATCGAAATTAAAAAAATTCTGGTTAAGAATATCGCATATAATACGTAAAATACCACCTTTATGCAGTATATATCGTTTTCATAATAATTCCTAACAAAGTTACCTTTCATTAAAAAAAAACTCAAGTTAAAAATGTACACCTGTATACGTATACACAACCATATACCGAACGTACAATTTGTCAATATTACAGTGTATAAAGTATCTTCAAATCCATCAAAACTTGTCGCGACCGCAAGCGCAACAGAGCATCCAAAAATAAAACTATCATTACCCATCCAGCATCTCTGTACCACCCTCACCCGAAAAAAACAATCCCCTATCCCATCTCAAAACAACGACCCGCATACCTCCGAAAGAAAAAAAAATCTCAACCTCCTTCTTCAACACACACGCACTCAGCCACTTCCCCACTGTGGCATACACACACACACCACTCACTCTTCTCTGGCGACACACACTCGAAATAGTCAACCCTACGCCTATATACCTATACACACTCCGGGCGAGCGAGCGAGCGGGGGGCGCGCGCTCTCTTCCTCCCTCCCACCTCTCTCGCGGCTCAACACTGCGCGCGCGTGGCTGCGCGTCCCTCTCTCCGTCTCGCGCACGCGTTCGCTCTGCGGCTCGAGCTAGCTCGGGAGTCGCAGCAGCACACAACACAGGCAGTCAGTCAGTCAGTCACTCGCGGCCGAGCGTACCGAGCGGCTGGGTGGTGTATCGCGCGCGCAGCAGCAGCGACGCCTGCAGCCCGTGTGTGCCTGTGTGTCGATATACCTCTGCGTGCGTGCGTGTTTATACGCACCGGCAGCCCCTGAGAAAGTGAAGATGAAGTGAAGAGGCTGAGAGAAGAGAGAGTTATAAAGGCTGCGAGAGAAGAGAGGTGGGCTTCCGTGCGAATATATACAGTGGTGTCGTTCTGTCTAATAGCAGGTGCGATATATCTGGCATCTCGTGTCAATGTCAATGCTGGACGCGGGGTGTAAAGGCGAAGGGATGTTAAAGCGAAGAAGCTTATAAGTAAGCGGGGGGAAGAAAAAAGATCGCCGTCTTGCCAAAATTCTAATAATATAACAGTGCGTGCACACAGCAGAGAGAGAGAGAGAGAGAGAGAGTAGGAAAGAGGACCTCGACGGCGAATATCCCCGCACTTGACACTCGCTATCCATCGCGACGCTCTCTCGCCACAAGCGCCCAAGTTTAAGGATATATATCGTTTCTTGGAACGCAAGTTCAAGGCTCTCTCGCGGCTACTCTTGACACTCGCTACTATAATACTGCTGGCTTCTCGCACCGCACAAATCGCGCCCGCGAGCACACACATACGAGAGAGAGCGAGTGAACGAGAGTGACCGAACCGTCCTTATCAATCGCTTCTTTTTTGCGTCGGAGGAGGAAGGAGGTTGTACTACTACTGTGAGAGTTCTGTGCCACGTGGTGCGTGCATGTGTTGAGAGCGGCATATATAGTGGCAGAAGGGAGAAAAAGAGAAAGACAGCGAGGAGAGAGATTCGCGTGACACACACGGAGCGACGGATTTCGGTAAGTTTGCGGAGATAGATGGTGCGGTGCGTTGACAAGTGCTGGAATTAATGATGAGGGATGATGTTATGGTGTGTTAGCGGTGAGAGAGTTTTCGCGAAGGCCACGGAAAGAAAAGAAATGTTGATTAGGCGTGTTTTGACGCGCGGTACACGCGATAACGTCAACATTCGAGGGACGCGCTACTTGCTCGTGTTTGTGTGTATAATATACGCATCGACGATGAAACAAAAAATATTTTAATTTAACCATCGTTTTATTGCAAATATAATGACAGCCCGTCGCGACTCTGCGTCCATTTGTACCCGGAGCATGCACGCACGATTAATCGAGAAGAAAAAATTTACACTTTAAAAAGCTGCGGCAATTTCGACTCGCATATTACAACGTGTGCGTCGACAGCGTCAACGCTCTTGAATATATCAACATCGCCCGCGCGTGTATCGCCGATAAACCGCGCACCTATAGCTATATGTATATTGTCATATAATCAAAGCTCGCCGCCGCTGCAACAACACTATATGTATACCTACACACGCACACGTGTGTCTACCTCGCGAGCGTTACCTTTTCGCTCTATCCTCTTTTTTCTCTCTTTCTCTTTCCAGCGGCTTTTTATGCGACACGCGCTCGCGGCGAATTGGATTGTGTCGTGCGCGCGACCGAGCGGACCGGTGATTAGGATGATTGTACGCCGCGTGCGCATGTTTGTATATATAGAACCTCTTCTTCTCTGTTCTGCTTTTTTTTTGTTGTTCTTCGTTGTTGAGTGTGTCGGAGGAGCTGCAGCTTTTGGTCGCGTGATTTTTAACGAAGTTAAGGGGCTTTTTGGGCTGCCAGTGGAGAAAGGGCTGCGTGCAGTATATATAGTTATTGAATTTTCTGATTTTCCCCGGTAATCTAGTTTCGGGCTTTACATGGAAGCAATTTAACAAATTCATTTCGTAGCTTCGTAAAGTTACATATAAAGTTACATGTGCGTAAAATGCTACAGATATTTTGGTTTATTTATTGACATTCGCGGGAAGTGAATGAATGGTCACGGTTCATTTTATATATATACAAAGAAAATAAAGCGCGGGCGACCAACGAGGAGAACAGGTTTTAAAAGCTCACGCCGATCGCGAAACCCCATAAAACATGACACTTGCTGGAACTTGCGCGCGAGCGCTATATATATCGATTTTTTCCGAAATAAACATTTCAAGCTATTGTTCGGAAGCCTCTTTGTTATATTTTTCGGCGACTGCGAGCGTTTGTAGGTGTGTGTGTGTGTGTGTGTGTGTGTGTGTGTGTGTGTGTATGTGTGTGTGTGTGTGTGTGTGTGCGTGCGTGCGTGCGTGTGTGTGTGTGTGTGTACCTGGGCTCGTTATTACCTCGCGATAAAATCTTCAGCTGCTGCTGCTCTCGATAAAATAATCGCGATCGCGCGGTAACTTACAGAGCTTCACGTTGTCAAAACCGGAGCATTGATTTTACGCAGTCTCGCCGCGCCATTAGCGTGTGATGAAAACGTACGTTTAAGTAGTCAATTAGCTGCAAAAAAAATGTGGAACAAATTGCTGCGGAGGGCTGATTTCAAACGCGATCTAAATTACATATTTTCTCTTGGTATTACAATCTACGTTCGGAGAATTAAACATATATAAGTGAACATCAAGCTAATTGTATACCATCAGTACTGTTTTTATATTGAAAATTGATACACCGGTATAATTAAAAACTAAACTTTGTAATCGCTTATAAATGGTTTTATTTTCGACGTATAAAGCAAATGGAAACCTGCCGCTTTTATATGCGCGCACGAAAAATTCGCAAAAAATTAGATTAAAAATAAAAAGTGCTTATTACAAGGTATGACGTAAACATATGAAATTCAAGTTTTGCGTCTCGCGTCTTATAATAAATATTTAGCCACTTTTTTCCCAACACGATACAAGATCATAACAAAAATCCTCGTCTATTTTTCTGACCCCACCATAGACGCTATTAGTAACCGTCGCTTTGAATTAATATAGCATTACCAACGGCGTGTGCTCGATGGTAAAAAAAAAAACGCGCGTGCGCGCGCCTGAAGAGAAAACAGCTTGCAAAAACGCTTACTCTTACACTCAAAACAACACGATGACACACGAGCGGTCTGACGAAAACCTCGTCTTCCAGTAAACGCACTCACGCCTGGCCATTAATTATCTCTCGCGAGAGAAGAAGTCCCGCGGTCTCGCGTACGGGGAATTTCGTTAAAGATTTACGCGTTTTGGTTTACGATCGCACAATAATGAATAATATCGCGCGGCGCGCACGCGCATGACTTTTCGAAAAGTACGTGCGCGGCGAGCAATTATCGCTCCGTGACGTGCGGCGGGTTTTTTTGATGAAATCGGAGCAAAAGGAGTGGGCCGAAAATCTTTTGCATGCGTATGAGGAAGAGGGAATATTATATTTTTTAATCCAATTTTAGATTCAGAACTTCCGCGTTATAGTTTAGTGATCAAAATATATCTCGAGCGCAAGATTTTTCCTTTATAACTATTTTATTTTTAAGCGATTTATGAGTGTCGCCTTGGAGGAAATAGCGGAAAAGTCGAGTGGTCGAGGAGTTTTTATTTTCGAGCCTGCGCGTGTGTGTGTGTATGTGTGTATCGACTGGAATATTCTTTTTTGTCGGGTAGAGCAATTTTTAATTTATCGTCAAGTTTCCTTTTTTTCTGTTTGCGTAGAAGTGTGTTCTGTATTTTAGTTTTTTTTTCATTCTGTGAACGTATATTCATACGTATTGTATTTAACATTTATAAAAGATCTAGATGAGAAGCAAATGTATTATGCTGCGTAATGTGATAATCAATGCATGTAATAACAATTTTTGGGTATGAATATTATTGTGGATATGCTTTTTCGAAAATGTAAAAGTTTATTTGTTCGCGTTTCGAAGAATTTTCACTCATGCAAATTAAAATAAACAAAGTTTTGATTTGAAATTTTTTTTTTAACAACAAACAGACATATTTTCAATTAAACAACGTCGTCAAAAAAATATTTTTAAAAACAATTGTAAAATTGAAATTCATTTGTAAATAAACGCAGTAAAATATTTACTGATCGTAAAAATGAATCGACACTTATTGACATTCAACGTCGAAACAAAACTCTAATTCAAAATTTTTTTAATATTTTTAGCATTTTCACATTCATTGCGTGCGATTCTTTATTTCGTTTGTACAATTTTTATTGTTACGCAGTTCGCTTATGACTGAACAAAAATAACAGAGCAATTTTTATTCCATCCGAGCACAAAAGTATTAATATTTGTTTTAAAAGTAGCCGGGAAAGTCAACGAGAAGAAAAATATTATTTTTATAGAACAAATAGTCGTAACTATTTTAAGAGGTCAAAGGATTTATATAAAAATAAAAACTATTTTAACGCGAATTCGATACGCGACGTAATAAATTCGCGTGCAAAAAAATAGTATATTACGCACCAAGGGAGGAAAAAACTTGGACAGTCCACAGCTCGTGTAAATTGCCATCCGAGCCGAAGGCGAGGGTGGCAAACACGAGCTGTGGGCTGGCCAATTTTACTCCCGTGGAGCGTATACTATTTTTTTGCCTAGCGAGGCTGAAAATACAACCTTCGCGATCGGACGCCGGGAGCGAAAGTGGTACTTTCGGCCCGCTAGGCAAAAAAAGAAATTTCCGTCAACCGGGAGAAAACGAAAATAACAATCTGAAAAAATGGCGAAATACATCAAACTAAAAAAGATTGACGTAATAATATCACGTCACAAAAAGCCATTATAACAGAAACAGCATAGCACCGACAGAACAAAGATACAACGTTCGATTAAAATAACAAGCTCCCGCTAAAAAGATTATCGAGCGTGAGAGAGAGAGAGAGAGAGAGAGAGAGAGAGAGAGAGAGAGAGAGAGAGAGAGAGAGAGAGAGACAGGCCGAAACAAAACTTTTCAATTAAAAATATCGTATTACTCCGATACAAATATGCGACTTCTGTATTCCCGTCCGTATTTGCAGCAGCATGAGTTGAATGAAACAAAAATAAAAACACAACTAAAATCGATATCGATGTTTCCCCTGAACGAGAGAGAGAGAGAGAGAGAGAGAGAGAGAGAGAGAGAGAGAGAGAGAGAGAGAGAGAGAGAGACCGCCGCAATTATTGCTATATATTCTCAGGTTAAAGGTCGCGTGCTTGAAAGAAAATTGTGGAGAGAGAGAGAGAGAGAGAGAGAGAGAGAGAGAGAATGGCAGCACGGGTAGACGGAAAATGCACGGTTATAATACGCGCGCGACAGTCAAAACGTTTCTCAGCAGCGTGCGATAGCGCGAGGCACACAGCGGTTGTCGATATATTTATACACGAGCCGAATATATATACACTTACTTACGATGCGAATGTCCAATGCGCGGATTTTCAATAATTTTCTCACATTCTCTCTTCCTGTTTTTCCTTCCTCTACATTACACGTCACCTCTTTCCCTCATCCTCATTTTCCGCATAATCTCTTTCACTTGTTCGCCAATACCGTTGTTCCCTCGTATTTACCCACTTTCTTACTCTCCGTGTCTTTCTCTCCTCCTCCGTTTCCCGTATATATTTTAGTCTCCCGCTCCGTCCCTCTTCCCCACCATTCAGTCTCCGTTCATCTCTCTCTCTCTCTCTCACACACACACACACACACACACACACACGTCCCATCTTTCTCGTTTATTTATTATCGCGCGGCCGGCCACTTCAACTTCCCTCTTCCGCCCTTTCTCTCGGATTTCCCGCAGCCAGCAACAGCGCCAGCGCTATCTCTCCCGAGCCATTTTTCATTTTTTCGCCCTTCTTCCCACTCTCTCTCTCTCTCCTCGCATGCACGCTGCGCATTCCGGCGCCTCCCCCCTGAAATATACGTGGCCCAATATACATAGAACTATACTACCTCTCGCGTCCGAGTGCGGCAGTAGTATATAGTACGGTATACCTATACAAATACCGATTCGCAGTACGGGCGCGTATAAACGGAAATAAGCGCTTGGCACTGTGCTCTACTGCTGCTGCTGCTGCTGCTGCTGCTGCTTTTCACATTATACGCGCGATGCTGTGTCTGCACACGTGTATATAGTGCGCGAATATATAAACACACTGTGCAGGTGTCGACGATGTATTATCAGAAGAGAAAGTATATATTTCTTTCTTCGCGCGAGATTCGTTGTGAGATATATATCGACGCTCCCTATGAAAACTAGCACGATTCAGATTGCCACGAAGCTAGTCCATTTGAGCGTAGGCCGCGAAGACTAGCACGCCCCATTGATTTGCGTTGAAGACTAGCCCGATCCGCTTGATTGCGGCGAAGACTAGCACATTCCACTGCCTCTTATGTAAATTAACACGGTGACACGAAGTGCTAGTTTTCGCGGCAAGCTTACGAAGCGTCTTACTTTTCGTCGCAAACTCGCGAATCATGCTACTTTTCGTCGCAATCTTACGAATTGTACTATTATTCGGCGCAAACTCGTGAATGATGCTAGTTTTTGCGGCAACCTCGCCAATTGTACTAATATTCGCGGCAAAGTCGTGAGTTATGCTAGTTTTCGTTGCAGTTTTCTAAAATGTGCTAATCTCCGTGAGGAGGCCAAAAAAGGTGCTAGTTTTCGTAGGGAGCGTCGATATAATGCGCACACGCGGTGGTCCACGGAAACATGGGTCTGAAGTTTGCACCGTTGGAATGCAACGAAATAATTTTTTACGATTAATTAAAGTTATTAAACAATGGAAATTTTATCTAAACCTTTGTTTTAAAGTTAATTTATATTATAAAACACTAAATCTACACGCAAAATTAATATTATTTAATGTAATTGTGAAGCAAAAGGAATTATTTTTTTTTTATTTCGTTGGACTCCAACGTTGCAAACTTCAGACCCATACGGAAACGTACGCTTAACGCAATTATGCATTAACAGGTGGCCGCGTTCCGGGTTCCGGTGCGTCGGTGTGTATACACGTGAGTTTGGGATAATTCACCGGGTAGCTGTTTTTTTTTGTGTTTAATGTCGGCTGTTCCGAGAATTATTGCTATGGTTGTAGTGGAAAAGCCGCATGTACAATGTACAAACTTAGACATTTCTAAACACAAATATTTACATTTCATTTATAGGGTAAATGTACCTATTACTGCGGTACATCGATTTTTCTCATCTTTTTTCCACTGTTACTATTTACGTCTTGACTTTTAAATTTTGGGAAAAGGGTAAAATGATAAAATAGCTTTTCATAAATATGTAAAAAAGTATTACAACCATTAAAAATAAATCTAACAATAAAATAATTAATAATTACGTAAAAGTGCTATTTTGTACGTTATTCTGCGGATGGATTTGGCGCTTGTCCCTATCACGGCGGGCCGCATGTCCCTATCACTGCGGGGTAATATGAAGGCGAGTAAATTTAAAGGTTAGGTTACTTGATTAAATCACTTTTTTTTTTTAATTTACATAAATAGGAATTTCTGCAAACACTGGACGTTTAAATAGATTCAGCGACACAGCAGTTTCATCACAGTTCTATAGATACAAGATTTATCAATATTCAATAACTCATTTTCTTTTAAATATCGCAAACGCGAGCAGCGCCGCCGTGATACGTACGCAAACTGTATTCTTTGGTCCACAGAATAGCGCACATCCACAATATTTAAGTACCTAATGCTGCGGCTCATTTATTTATAATTATAAGAAAAAAATTACCTTATCTATTGATAATACATTAAATTAAAGCCTCTAGTTGATGTGGAGGTGAAAAAACTAAAGAATAAATACATATTTTATTGATTTTTTATGATTTAGCCGAGGACTCTTCGGTATCACGATTGGTACGAAAATGGCTGTTTCAAAGCCTTTTCACACTGTCTCAATTTGAAAATTTTTTTATTAATAAATAAATCAAAAAGAATGGTCAATAATTGATACAAATCGATGCATTATAATTATATCATACTAAGATAATTTTTTTCAAGTCGAAATATTATGTTTTGAAAGTATTATTCATCTGAATTAAAAATTCCGTAGTGAACGGGACACCCGCAGTGATAGGTACATTTACCCTACTCGCATATGCGCGCTTGTATATACACATCATAGATTTGTAAGCATTCGTAAAATCTCCTCTGAAAATACTAATATTGAACTTTTATACCTAAAGATTTACTTCGTATAAGAAGTGTATTTTTGCAATTATATATATTTACCGTATAACAAATAAATTTTTTTTTTTTAAGAAAAACGTGATTCGGTGAAATAGGTTAGAATAAAATTTGTTTACCCCTACTCGCTCATTACATTGAAAAATAACGCCCATCTTTACACCTCTACCCTTAGATAGATCACACTCGAACCGTCACTACGCCACTTCCACCCCCCCCCCGCAAAAAAAAATAACTAAAGCATTCCCGCCAACAAATCCAGGTCCAATTTACCACCCCATCATCATGATTCTACAACATTCTCCAACCGCCCTTACTCTAAAAACACACTTACACACCGCCACCCCCTCACGCTCTCTTCCATCTCTCACCCGATACACCGTAATATCAACCACTTCTTTCGAATCTTATGAACGTAACGATCCCACAGAAAACTCGGATACCGTTATGTATATGTGTATTCAGGAGTCTGCTCGCGCGTGATCAATGGATGAGAGAGAGAGAGTCTCGGGGCAGCAGCGAACGTGGACGGAAAGACAAGGCCGAGGATAAGCTGTGCGTGTGTGACCCGAAGCGTAATTTTCGCGTGTAATGGTACACTCGCGCGTATACTTAAGTAGCTGCTGGAAAGGCTTAGGGTGCTTCATTTATGAATGCTGTTTATTATAAATAATGTATATATGGAAGTGGTGGATGGGGCGGTTGAGTGAAGTGGTTAATGGGGGTTTAGGATTTCGGAGATGTACGTGTGTGGGTAGGCTTTTAAAATAATTGTGTTTTTTTCTTTTATACATTGTTTATGTTGGAGAGATAGGATGGTGTACGACACGGTAAGTGTAATAAGTGTTGTGATGTGCTGCGAAAAGTATGTGGTGTAGAGATAAAATACACTCTTTTACAGCGTTAATACAAGAAAATAATAATCTTATGTTTTTCTGTAAGTCAGTTCTCAGAATTGTCAATCAAATCCAAATTTTACTGTTTAATAATACCCATACCGTCGAGTGTATATGTAGAATTCTATAAAAAATTATCCCTAACTGTGGTCGAAAAATCGTAAAAATTCAAAATTGAAGCACACCTCCAACAACTGGTTTTTCCTATTCTGTAGCAAAAATGGAAATTTAACATGGGAAAAATGGACGAAAAGTGGTCATTGATGATTAACCAATAGCAAGCTATTGAAGCGTCAAAAACAAATTTCACGAAAAAGTGATTAAAGTAGAATAAAAAAGCTTTCATTTGAGACTAGAATCGTTAAAATCGGTCGATTCTGTGCAAAGCTAGGTGAATTTGAAAATGGCGAAAAATGACCAAAATTTCAAGAATTACGTGGACTTTGGAAAAGTCGCTCATTTTGGTAATTTTTCGCAATTTTCAAATTCACGTAGCTTTGCAACAGAATCGACCGATTTTAACGATTCCCATCTCAAATTAAAGCTCTATTCTTCAACTTTAATCGCTTTTTTGTGGAATTTGGTTTGGCCTCTTCAATAGTTTGCTAATGGTTAATCATCAATGACTACTTTTCGTCCATTTTTCCCATATTAAATTTCCATAAGAAAAATTAAATGTAGCTTTTTGAAAAACACTATTCAGATTAACTTGATTCGACACACTTTTCGTGCATTATTTTTGCTACAGAATAGGAAAAACCAGTTGTTGGAGGTGTGCTTCAACTTTGAATTTGAACGATTTTTCGACCACAGTTAGGGGTAATTTTCGGTAGAATTCAACATATACTTAAGATTAAAAAAGAAATTTATGAGCGATAAGGGTTGTTTACTCGTACTATACAATTGTTTGCCAACTTCGTCTGTATATGGAAAGTACAAACTTTCATCATCGCACTATTAACATATCAAAAACAAATAACACTGAACCTTCAACTTGGTGATAAGCACAATTTCAAACTCTATCACCCAATAAAAAAAAACTAACGATCTTTCTATAAATTTCTTTCGTCGCTCCGTCGCACTCCACACCTGCACCGCACTCAATCACGCTTTTCCAGCGCTCCTCCATTCTCTCTCACTATACCGCATATACTCGTTATCAGCCGGCGCGGCGCGATAAAGTGTCCGTTCCATTGATTCGCCGCTCGCGAATAATTCAGCCGGCGGGTGCATAAAACTCTCGTGATACTACTACTGCTCGCTCTCTTGCAATGTGCAGTTTACGCATTGAAACTCCCTCTTCCCCCCTCCTCCCGCGCCTCGCTATCATCATTCCCTCTCTCGCACTCGCACGTTCATTCTTCTTTATCGCTCGGATGTTAATGACAGCGGACATCGAATTTCGCGCGCGTGAGACTGGAATTTCGTCGGGCGCTGGAATTGGTTAATTACGCGGGGAGCTATTTGCTGCCTTTGACATCGATATATAGAGACATTTTTGCGGGTGATGGATCACGCGCCTGCGCGCGTGTGTATGTGTATGGCCCGGTTCCGGTGACGTGAGAGTAAAAATTTCAGCGGTTGGCTTCGAAAAGGCGCGCAACAAATGACGGTTGGGTAGACACGATGGGACACGATGAGCCACGCGCACGCGTTCGGTTGCAGTTTTGCAATGCCAAATATCGTAGGTCAATTGCACGCGAGGGAGCACGGGTGAGCTAAAATTAACCGGGCGATTTTATTTTTAAACGCGCCCGCGCGCGCTGAGTTGGGTGATGTAAAAGTATTGCTTTTGCGCTTGGTATGTATATATAATTGTATGTGACATAATAACGTGTGATTATGTTGTGACGAATAGATAGGTATACGTTCTATACAAGAGAGATAGAGAAGGTGAAATTAATTGTCTCCTTGAGGTCTGCATTTTTAAATGTAAGTTTCGAACAGTTCAAAAGTCTGTTTGTATACGTAAAAATGATTTTCTTTTTTTTGAGGAAAATGTTAGTAAGAACTAAAGATAACTGAAATTTATGATAAGTTATCAAACTCGTAAAAGTATATTTAACGAGCGAAACCCTGGCATAATAACTTGCAGTACATTTTTACTTGCTTATTCAATAATTATTTCATTACGTAAGCCTCAGTGTTCTGACGACGATCTAAAAATAGAACTGTCAGTTAGGCTAAAAATTTTTGTTCAAATAAAAGCGAGTGCATTTTTCACGCAGAATAATAAGGAACGCTAAAAAAACTTCATTATTCCCATATACCCAAAGGTCACAAACATTTTTACTCCGAAATGTAAAACCATCGTTACGTCCGGATTTTAGAGATAAACACTGACTTATTGTTCCCTAAGGAAACTATTGTTTTGTTTTGAGCCTAAGATTTTACTCTAAAAGTTGGCAACAAAGGGCGCGATGTAGTTGTTGTGACTTTTAAAAATGCAACGAAATATCTGGACTAAAAGTTGAAACTATCCCAACGGGCGGATTATTATTCAGATGTACTTTTACGCAAAATTAGAGCTTTATATTCAAAATAAAAAAAAATCTTTGTTTTATGGGGAAATTAGAAATTCGACATATACGATTTAAGGCACATAAAATGGGGATGGATATTGGCAAATGTTCTAAATAAAATTAAAGAAAAGAGGATAGCAACTTAAAATTTACTTACTTTTTATTCTTTGTCTGAAGCTCGCTGCTTACCCCTGAGTGAATTAGAACGAAATCGAGTAAAAAGAAAATTATATGAAAATGATTGAATGGAACATTGAAATAAATACATACACAGATGAAATTTATTTTAAAATAATCACTTTTATTCACTGAAAATAGTTAAAAGTAACAAAATCGACTTTAAAATTTTATCGCACAAAATTTAAAACAACGCAAAGTGAACGAAAATACAAATTAATACAAGCATTAATCCTGTGGTAAGTATATTTTAAACAAACTTATATCGCTGTACCACGCTCAAGATTAAGTTTTATTTCTCTTGTATGTTCGCCGTAAAATCTCTCGAGTTTTTGATTGAACCTAGCATTTTTATCATTGATGAAGTCAACATCTGCATCATCATTGTGCATTCTCCTTCTACTGCACTTCTCACGTTTGGCAACCTGTTTCTCTAAGTCTGAAGCCATTTTGTCAATTGCTTCTTTCCTATCTTTATGTAAACCATGTAAAACTGTATTTCTATCTCCATAAAACGCAGGACCAAGCTTTTCTTTTGCCTCTTCATATGCTTCCATATTAGGCTGAATTCCTTTAACAAGCCGTTTGTACTGCCTTACAGTAGCTTGCTCAAAATCAGCAAAACCGTTGTTATGGGAGATTTTTTTTCTCTTTCTTGATAGTCGTTCTGCTTCTATCGCATCAATATTTAAAAGTTTTGTTCTTTCAAAGTCAAGTCCTTTTTCTTCAGCATCTAGTTTGGCTTTTTCATTGTTTAATATCCATTCAGCTTGACGCTTCCTAGCTTCCCAGTTCTTAGGCAGTTTATTCCGTTTATCTTCTTCTACAACTTCCTTGTGATTTTGTTGACGTGCTTCATTCCTTTTAACGTGGAGTTCTCGCAGGCGTTTCATGCGGTCTGCGTATTTTTCAGCAAATGTTTTTGCAGAAGATGATGCTTCTTCACTCATAATTAGAAATATGAAGTTAAAATGGTTTTTAAAAGTTTCGAAAAGTGTCTCACACTGGAACTGACCGTAAACTTGCTACGCAGAGCAGAGTTTATGTTCGAAAATAGCAAAACAGGAGAAAATGAGAAATGCGTGTAATGCTTGAAAAATCAGAGTGAACTGTTCGGTCGGAAAATTTCGTGTGTACTGAATTCGGGGGTTCGTTCGGCTTTATATATATAGTCGGCTTGAGAAGGGACGCAGCCGCTTTCTCCTAAGCGTGGGTTAGGTCAGAAAATCGAAGGCTTGGATTCGTTAATAAGGTCCTAGTGTGCAAAATCTGTATAGCTTATTCAATAAACAAAAGGTAAATAATTTTATGATTTTAAAATTAAATTTATGATCAATAATCTATTTTAGCATAATGGTTTTTCCAAAATAAATAATTGTTAATAAAATAATTCAAGTAAAATATAAAAGTAGGCGGAGCTGATATGAATTAACTGGAATATTAACAAAAACGTAAATAATATTAACTTTAAACTGAAAATTAGTTAAGGAATTGATAATTAATCTATAATTACCCAGTAGTGGGTAATAATGGCTATTCTAATAGAAATATTAAAATTTTTTCAAATAATTAGGACCTCATTAACGAATTCGAGCATTTAATAGGTTCACTCAACAATCTGACCTAACCCACGCTTAAGAGAAAGCGACTGCGTCCCTTCTCAAGCCGACTATATATACAGCCGAGCGAACCCCCGAATATTTGGCTCATTTTTTTAACTAATTTTCAGTTTAAAATTAATATTATTTACGTTTTCGTTAATATTCCAGTTAATTGATATCAGCTTCGCCTACTTTTATATTTTACTTGAATTATTTTATCAATTATTTATTTTGGAAAAACCATTATATTAAAATAATTTATTTGGTAATAAATTTTTAATTAAATTAATTATCTTGCAGCTAACGGCCAGTTTCCTGCCAATATGGTGTTTATTATTCCTAAACCTTGAATACTAAACACCATATTGGTAGGAAACTGGCCGTTAGCTGCTAAATAATTAATTCAATGAAAATCTACCATTAGCTGCATTCCACTAAATTTTTAATTTAATTAATTATTGCGTAAAAAATAATACCCGTTATTATTGAACATGAAATATTTTAAAATGCAAGCACTGTAAATAAGCGTTTAAGAGAAAAATAATGTAAGCGTGGGTGGTAGAGAGTTAGAGGAAAGCGAGAGAAACATCCCAGATGCCCTGTCTGTAATCGCAGTATTTCCCCGGTTTATTGGTTTTGGAGCGTTTGCAAAATTCCGATGCGTAGTTACTCGGGCCCGAGATAGTTATCGCTTGCAGATGTCAGGGTCTAGAGATTAGGCCCTGGTTAAGCGAAACGATTTATTTTTATTACGGTCTACTCGGAACCTTGAGTCTGGCCGATGTTTACTGAGAACGATCATAAAAGAAAAGAAGCGAAATAGTACATTATGTAACAAGGGACTAAAGTCGCAGATTATTCCCGCGGGTGAGTTCACTGCCCGAGTGAGCGTAGCGAAGCGATTTACGCTTTGGTTCCGTATTACATATAGTACTTTATTTCCATCGCCACTATGGCCACTTCATAGATTTGAAAAGTTATTTTGTATTTATGTGTTATACGTGGGCGGTTCAATAAGTCCGTGACTTTGAAATGAAAAACACTATTTATAACAAAAATTCCAATTTATTTTTTAACATAGTCCCCTTTTAACCGTAAACATTTATTATATCGGTACTCAAGCTTATTTATGCCCTCAAAATACTCATTTTTCGCAGCAATGATCTCTTCGTTTGACGAAAATCTTTTACCTCTAAGCCAAGCTTTCATGTTAGGAAACAAAAAATAATCGGAAGGGGACAAATTTGGGGAATAAGGTGGATCTGGAAGTATTTCGTAGCGTAAACTAAATAATTTGGCTGTTGCAATGGCACTCGTGTGAGCTGGTGCATTGTCGTGGTGGAAAAGCACTTCTTTTCGCCAGATAGGGCCGCTTTTCCTTCAGTATGGCATCAAAGCGATCTAATAATGTAGCATAATTCTCTCCTGTAATAGTTTTTCCCTTCTGGAGGTAATCGATTAATATTATACCACGTGAGTCCCAAAAAATTGTGGCCATGATCTTACATTTTCGAGTGATTTTTTTGTTTCTGGCGTATAATAATGAATCCACGTTTCATCAACAGTTACATAACGTTGCAAAAATTCCTTTGAATTACGTTAAAACATTTTGGTCAAACGCAACCACACGAGCCCGCTTGTGATCAGCTGCGAGGAAACGCGGCACCCATCTTGCAGACAGCTTCCTTATGCCCAAACATTCATGTAAATTGTACCATTCGCACCCTACTGAAATGTTTACAGTCTCACCAATCTCACGCACTTTAAATCGACGATCGTTGAGTACAATGTGGATTTTATCGATCATTTCTTGAGAAGTCACCTCTTTTGAACGGCCAGGACGCTCAGCGTCACTTGTGCTAATACGACCGCAACGAAATTCAGTGAACCACTTATGAACCATGCCATGCGATAGATCAGACTTTTTATAATATTTTGCGAGCTTTTCTTCAGTTTCCTTGATTGATTTTTCTAGTAGAAAATAATGTTTAATAAGCACGCGAAACTTGCTTTTTTCCATCGTTTTATTTTAACAATGAAACAGTAAATTCAAATGACGAAAAAATTTGCCAACCAACGTACTGACTTGAAACTTTTTATATGCACTGATATTAGATGATATTCTCTTAGAGTAGTAACATATTTACGATAACAGCACCATCTTTCGAGAAGTCATGGACTTATTGAACAGCCCACGTAATTTTGTTCGTTTTAATCTAATTAACCATAAACGTAAAAAATTAGACTACGTTACTTTATTCCCGCTAATTTTCTTTATTCCCGCATCATGCAGAATTAAAGTAAAAGAGTGAATCAGACGCTATTTTTGCCCCGCTTTTCAGGTTATAAAATGGCCATTATAGTAGAGATGGGAATAAAAAATTTTACGACATGCGTCGAAGACGAAAGCATCGTACCCTTATCCGAAAGTTTTTGCGATTGGGATTGTCGTGTGACCGAAAATCCTTTGACCTGGGTTTATGATCCGAACTGATGATAATTTTAAAATATACGAATTCTAAATTATTTTGCCTTGCACTTATTCAATATGATCAAATGGTAAGGACCTTTAAGGTGGTTTTCCTCGGACTCCCTAGTCAAAGCAGTGCTAAATGTAGAAATTACCTAAAATTTAAAAAAACTACAGTGTAATATGATTTATTTATTTAAAATGATAGAGATAGTCAATGTATTATAAATAAAGTGTATTTAATATGACTAAAATAACTTTTTTCACAAAATGGCGATTTTCTAGAAACTAAATATTGGCACTACAAATAATTGTTGATAAATCACTGGAATCTTTTTTGTTTCTCAACCGATTTTAGTTTTCAAGGTCTCATTTTGCTCCTTAAGAAATTTCATGGGGACTTGCCGAAGGAAAAATTAAAAATTATTCAAAACTCAGAAAGTTATAGCCAATTAAAAGAATATTTTGTTTTAACAACGTGCATGAATTTATGAACAATTATCTATAACTTTCTGAGTTTTGAATAATTTTTAATTTTTCCTTCAGCAAGTCCCTATGAAATTCCTTAAGGAGGAAATTGAGACCTTGAAAACTAAAATCTAATGTGAAACAAAAAAGATTCCAGTGATTTATCAACAATTGTTTGTAGTGACAATATCTAGTTTCTACAAAATCGCCATTTTGTGAAAAAAGTTATCTTAGTCATGTTAAATCCACTTTATTTATAATATATGGACTATCTCTATCATTTTAAATAAATAAATCACATTACAACTATGGTTTTTTTAAATTTTAGGTAACTTCTACATTTAGCACTGCTTTGACTAGGGAGTCCGAGGAGAACCACCTTAATGTCGATGAAAATACATAGTCCAAATTAATCACATATGAGTCATAAATGCATCGCACAGATTCTATGTACAAGGGAATGGAAAGAGTGAAAGAATATTTTACGAATCGGTACTATCAACTTAAATTGAAATTATCTCAATAATTTGCGGGGGAATTAACTTACAGTTAATTTACATTTTAAAACTAGACCATATCTTAATATTAATTAATAATATTGTCCTTATTTTTTAAATAACTAATTTTAAAAAACGGCTGGATGTAACATTACTCTAGAGGTTGCCAACCAACGGCGCAACGCAGTTGTTGTGACTTTTTTAAAAGTGCAACGAAATATCTGGACTAAAAATTGAAGGTATCCCAACGGGTGTATTATTATCCAGATTTTAGATTATCGCAACAACCAATAGTACTTTTACGCGAAATTATCGAGGTTTATATTAAAAATAAAAAAAACTTTGATTTATAGGGAAATTAGAAATTCGACATATATGCACGGCGAAAAATGTTAGAATAAATTTTATTATAAGTATAATAAAAATTACTATATAATATAGGAAAAGTGTGACATTTTCACTGTATGCTGTATTTTTCTTATAACTATATGAATAATTACAACATTTTTAGTAATTTTTATTACAGTGTTGGTTAAAAAGTATTACGACATAAAAGAAAAATTGCTATACAACATAGCAAAAACTGTGATATAGTAAAATTTGAAATATATTCTTTTAATTTTAGCCACCCGTCATAAGAAATTTTGTTATCCAATATAGTAAAAATTGCCACATCTATAGTACTTTCTGTATACGTCAAGGCGTGCACTGCATATGATCTAATTGAGGTTATGTACTCCATCGCAATTTCACTTGGCCTTGCCTTTAAGTAAGCAAGACTTTGAAAATCTCGATTCAATCATTTTATCAATATTATCATTTAAGAGATTTCGTAACCAGGAGTTTGACATATGTCAGTTCAAAATTTTGTATTCAAGAATCCTACTTGGGTAAGTGGATTACCATGCTAAGGGTCCCAGGATCGATCCCAACCGTAGTAAAAAAAATGTTATTTCTAATTTTAAATTTATTTTCACATTAAGTATTCTATTAAATTGCAAAAATAGTTCAAAAAATGAAAAAAAAAATAATTTTTTGTAATTTAAAGTCGGCCATAAAAATTATGTTATGTAGCAAAAATTATTATAATTTCGATATGTCACGCCGTTCCTATAAAATATAGTAATTTTTCTCACATTTTATAATAAAATTTATTATAACATTTTTCTCCGTGTACGACTTAAGGCACATAAAATGGGGATGGATATTGGCAAATGTTCTAAATAAAATTAAAGAAAAAAGGATAGCAACTTAAAATTTACTTACTTTTTTTTCTTTGTCTGAAGCTCGCTGCTTACCCCTGAGTGAATTGGAACGAAATCGAGTAGAAAGAAAATTATATGAAAATGATTGAATGGAACTTTGAAATAAATACATACACAGATGAAATTTATTTTAAAATAATCACTTTTATTCACTGAAAATAGTTAAAAGTAACAAAATCGACTTTAAAATTTTATCGCACAAAATTTAAAACAACGCAAAGTGAACGAAAATACAAATTAATACAAGCATTAATCTTGTGGTAAGTATATTTTAAAGAAACTTATATCGCTGTACCACGCTCAAGATTAAGTTTTATTTCTCTTGTATGTTCGCCGTAAAATCTCTCGAGTTTTTGATTGAACCTAGCATTTTTATCATTGATGAAGTCAACATCTGCATCATCATTGTGCATTCTCCTTCTACTGTACTTCTCACGTTTGGCAACCTGTTTCTCTAAGTCTGAAGCTATTTTGTCAATTGCTTCTTCCCTATCTTTATGTAAACCATGTAAAACTGTATTTCTATCTCCATAAAACGCAGGACCAAGCTTTTCTTTTGCCTCTTCATATGCTTCCATATTAGGCTGAATTCCTTAACAAGCCGTTTGTATTGCCTTACAGTAGCTTGCTCAAAATCAGCAAAGCCGTTATTATGGGAGATTTTTTTTCTCTTTCTTGATAGTCGTTCTGCTTCTATCGCATCAATATTTAAAAGTTTTGTTCTTTCAAAGTCAAGTCCTTTTTCTTCAGCATCTAGTTTGGCTTTTTCATTGTTTAATATCCATTCAGCTTCAGTGTCAATTTTGAAGTGAGAATGGAAAACCAGACGCCACCTATCGGGCAATCAAGGAAAGTAACCGCTGAACGCAGTTTCTACACGAAAGTGGTTCCTACGCGTTGGTTATGTAGGTCCCATTTATTTTTTTTTACAATAATTCATTAATTATATATTCACAAAAAATTGTTAAATAACTCGTATATAGCCTATCACTCCTGGGATATTAAGAATTCACCAAATTACAAAAAAATCCAATATTCAAAAAGTTTGAATATCAGGTATATAAGTAGCCGCGTGGTGCCAATTTTGTAGTGGGAACGAAAAACCGGTAGCCACCTATCGAACGATCAAGGGAAGTGGTCGTATCATAGTAAGTAATCTTTTTTTGAAATAATTCATTATAATTAATTTAAAAAGTTGTAATTTATATGGTCTATATCACTGTGGGTGTGATAAGGAATCTAATAAAAAAAAAATTCAAAACGATTGGTTTAATAGTTTTTGAGATATTTAATAACAAACAAATAAACGCTGTCTCTTTATATAATAGTAAGATTCTGAAAAAATGTAAATATTTCTATTAGAATAACCATTATTTAAAATAGTTTATATGTTTACAGTATTTTATTGCGAAATGACACAAACTTCAAGAAGTTCTAGAAAACAACTTATTAATTAAATTAAGCAAATCCTTACAGAATATTTATCAACTTCCTAATGAAGGCTTATTTTGTATTCAAATAGATTAGCTATTAAAGCAAACGAAATTTTAGGAAATTGAAAATTAGAAACTATTTGGATTATTATTGATAAGTTTGTAAATACAGTTCACATTCTACTAAATAAATATTTTATAAAAGGATTAAAATCTTAGTTATCCGTACATACTGATCCATGCAAAATTGTTTTGGTACACAAATATCAATAAGCCCAGTCGAGGCGAGCGAACGCCCGCAAGAGCAAAACACTCACAATTTCCATTTCTAACTTTTTCAAAATTCAAACTTAAACTCTCTATTTTTCAAGATCATTACTCAAAATGTTCTGATTCACATGTTTCCATTTTTAAACTTTCATTTCAAACTTACAATTTCAATGTCAATCTTTCAATTTTTCAAACTTCTGTTTTAAAACATTGAAATTATTACTAACCTTAACATTTTTAAGAAGACGAATTTAAGAATAATTATCTAATGGAGGCAGGATGTAACACCATCAAAGCGCTATCCCTCCTCTGCACTCATTATTTATATTTTATTATTTTTGACGTATATACAGCACGCGTAAACGACAAGGTAAACGCATGAGCATGAATTACTCTTGGCCCAGCCACTGCAAAGGTCGCGAGCTTCGCCGATTCTCCGGTGAAATTATTTTCTTCTTCCCGGGCGCGCAATATAATAGATGCGCTGCTCCTCTCGCGCGCAGCAAAACCAAAACAACCGGACGCATTTCGCGAGGAAAATTGCATTTGAAATTAAAATTCGCGCTCTACACTGTATAACTCTCTTTCTGTCTCTCCCGTGCACGCGCTCGATAGTCTGAATGTGAAATCGGGAGAATCAACTTATTAAAAAAATATATAAAAGAGCGCCCGGCTGAAAGACAATACCTCGCTGCTGTGAAAAATTATTTTACATTCATTACAGGCGCCCGCGCAGGCGCATTTACATAACCGCGCGTTACTCACCGCGACGACGCTTCTGTTATTACGGCAGCGTGCGGGCGCGCGATAATTGAAAAAGTCAGCGCGGGGCTGCCGACGCCTTTGTCTTTTCGATCTACGCGTGGACGACGTTCTTGTTTTCCGCAAATTAGAAATTATGATTAGAGTTTGGCTTCTCCGCAAGGCGCGGGGCTGGGGTAGGCTGGGCCTGTTGGTGGATGATGGGAGCTGCGAGGTTGCGGCGTAATAATTTTGAATTCATTGTTTTTTTGTATAATGAAAGAAGCCGAGCGCATTGTTTGGAGGGTTCGTTTTTTCATGGGGAATAATTTGTATGTTGATTTTTAAGATAATTTCAATTATTTCTGTGCGATTGTTTTGAATTTAAACACGGACCATATAGAAAGAGCTAGACAATGACTTTGAATTTCATGGCTGGTTCGGTCACTCGTACCAATTCATATATTCATTTATATTGTTTTTTTTTTTTTTTTTTTTTTTTTTAATTTTTTTATATGAAGAAGGATAAATATATGTATAGAAACATGTAATTTATTTTATTATATTAGTACATTATTCAGCTCAACATTTTTACTTTTATGAATAATAATGTCATCTTATAAATTATCACTGCTATAATTAAGAATGAAAAAGATTTTCGTATAACAGTATATTTAATGAAAAAATTAATAATAAATGTAAATTATTACATTTACTTTCTCACCAAAAGCAACAAAAATGAAAATAATCATCCACCCAGAGCTCATCCCCGACAACCACTTAATTACCTCTGCCGCAGATAAACAAAAAAAAATCCACCCCCGCACACCCAACCTCCCTCGACCCTTTTTCATCCGGAATCTCCCTAAAATCACGATAAACCACACGAAAGCGCAATCAAAAATAATAAATCACTTTCTACTTATATGTATTCCTCCGCCGCCCTTATTACTTTCCTCCTCCGGCCGTAGTCGCGCGAAACAGGAGAACTCGAGAATTACCCATCCCTACGCGACAAATCCCTCGTCAGAACGGCGGCGGGTATATAAAACGTACTTTCGCCCAACCGCGCAATTTGAAAGAGAGAAGGGAAAAAAAAAATTACGCCGCGATCAGCGACTTTTCCTCTCTCTCTCTCTCTCTCTCTCTCTCTCTCTCTCTCTCTCTCTCTCTCTCTCTCTCTCTCTCTCTCTCTCTCTCTCTCTCTCTCTCTCTCTCTCTCTCTCTCTCTCTCTCTCTCTCTCTCTCTCTCTCTCTCTCTCTCTCTCTCTCTCTCTCTCTCTCTCTCTCTCTCTCTCTCTCTCTCTCTCTCTCTCTCTCTCTCTCTCTCTCTCTCTCTCTTTCTGTCTCTCAACCTCCCTCCCCCCTCCCTCCCTCCCTCTCTCCCTACGTGCGATCTTCGCTGTAATCCCCGGGCTTAGCCGCTGTCTGCCTCGCGACGGCAGCGAAGACTTCTCCGCGCTTCTTTCCACGGCTTCTTTTCTCTTTATTCTTTTTTTCTTATTGGGCCACGGGGGGTATAATAGATTGTCGGCGTGATCTTTATGGGGGTGATTAAGGATCGCAGTCGGATTGTGCTAGATGGGAATTGCAAATTTTATAGCAAAATGATGACGTGTGTGTGTGTGTGTGTGTGTGTGTGGGTGTGTGTGTGTGTGTGTGTGTGTGTGTGTGTGTGTGTGTGTGTGTGTGTGTGTGTGTGTGTGTGTGTGTGTGTGTGTGTGTGTGTGTGGTAGGTGTTTTTTTGAACACTGAGAGAAGAATTTATTTATATTTAATAAGAAAATATATTAAAAATGTACAGAGAAATATATAAACTATATCAATATCGCATATTAAATATTAATATCGCATATTAACTTTTAATATCCCATATTAACTATTAATATGCGCATCTTTATAGTAAGACTTTGGATATTTCCGTCAAATATTTCCTTATTTAATCAGCTATTTTAATATAACAGTTAACATGTATATTAAATATAAATAAATCCTTCTCTCAGTGAACAAAAGAGATTTTTAATTAATATGAAAATTTTAACGGTTCGACAGTATAGTAATCGAAAAGACGGGACTGTGTGCAAATTCTTTTTACGGCGTATTTTTATAAAATTTAATATCCAGCGAGATAATAAAAGAGGTATATGTTTTTTTTTATGTCCTGCGTTTGCATATTCGCAAACTCAAATTACGCTCGGCGTAGCCTGCAAAAACAAAGTATAACCTTTTACCGTAATAATGTTTATGCTTTTAAGCAACGCAATATCAGTTAATTAATTAAAAACGTACTCTTACGAAGCTATCAAATGCGCACTGTACCGTAAACGACTATGACTATGATAATAATATGTGGCACCTAACGATTTCATATTATATACACCTGTGTTCACATAACCGTTATCTACCTACTTTAAAAAAAAGTCATAAAAACCTGAAAAATTTATTAAAATCGTCAAAATAAAACTACAATTCATTAATATAGTTTATTATACTTATTATCAAACTTTATAATCTGAATCTTACAAAGTGTACAATTTCTACTCCATCGATCGAACAGTATTCGCCTTATATCACTAAACAAACACGCTGGCATAATGCGGAACTCAATGGAACCAGTCTCTCTCTCCCCTCTCATGCTTGCAGCACTACAAAATACTCCCAAGAAAAATAAACCACCCGCGAGGATAAGCATACACTTGCCATATTCTTTCACAACAAACCTACTTTATAAATACCCCTACGCGAAAATAATTTTAGCGTGTCTGATGTATCCCTAGCCATCTAATTTCAGGACAACTATATAGGACAAACATAAACGCGCTAGTTGTTTTAACATATATAAAGACACACGCGAGTTCTCGATCATTTCTTTGATGTATGCGAGACAGTACTGATGACTTCGTCCTCTTCGACGGACTCGCGCGTTTGCGCATCCTTCGCGCTGAATGTCGCGGCCGATCGAGAGATGGATGTATATAGATAAAAGCGCCGAGTGCGACAATGGAAATGTACTGTCGTGTGCGCGCAAAGTGGTCGTCGCGGTGTGCTTGTGGAGAGCCGTTGTTATCGCTCTTTTTTCCCTCCAGTTTGTTCAAGTGCCGCTGTATAGTGTTTTGGAAAAATAGCCGAGGGCTCGGATGGTTTTTAAAATTTAATGTAGGATAGAAAAGTGAAGGAGTCTTTTATAGTAAATTTTATTTCAATATCTGCGTATATTCAGTTTTATTCTGTCAATGCCGTAATAATAAAGCTAGAAAAAAACCGCCGCGTGTTTCATTATTTTTAAAATCAACTGTACAACGCAGCAATATAGACATTTTCGAAAAATTGACCAATGAGTTGTTTGTGGTTTCGAGAATTTTCTTTTTACGAAAAAATAATAGATCAAATTTGTAAATCGTTTACTTGTTTGCAAGGTCAAAAAAAAATATATATATATAAAATACTGAAAAATTGAAAAGATCGTGCGAAATCCAAACTGAATAAATGTAAAAGAATTCGAACTTGAAAAGTGATGAAACAAACCACAGTGAAAGAGGCAGAGAGAGAAGTCCAGTTACATAAATTCCGCTAACAAAAAGCCAGTGCGGTTTCAATATTTCTGATTGAAGTTCGCGAGTGTCAGTCAGTGAATTTTGACCACCGACTGATGCAGTTTTGTCCGGAGGGTGACGTTTCATTCCACGCGCTGTAACGTTTTGTAAAACCGACTTTCTCTGCAAAATAAAACGATACACCGGGAAAAAGCCTCGAGCAAAATAAATTATTCCAGCGCTAGCGCCGCGCACGCGGCTAATTCGCGAATTAGTCCTCATACGAAGTTTTTTGCAACGCCTCTCGATATCAGCCTGCACGCGCGGCCTCTAGATTATCTGTTTACAGATCGCGCGGAGGGCTCGAACGACAAACAATGTGTTATTACTACTCCTTTCATAACTGATATTGAGGAATACTGCCGGACAGCAAAAAAACGGGGGGCAAGGGAAACAAAGCACTTCATCATTTTTATCTGATTCATATTTATTTCCATGGTTTTTCGAGTGTCCATACCGCGGAATAAATAACTCGGTTATAAGCCAAGCAATTGTGCGCGCGAGGCGCAAACAAAGCATCGGCGTAACAAACAAACAGGGACATATCCACATAATGGGCTCCTTTTTATGGAACTCTTGAGGGAAGAGGGAGAAGCCCTCCGTAAGGAAAATAACTGCTGCTGTGATTTTTTCCCTTAATGAACTAAATTTTAGTGATCGATGAAAAGTTTCTTCTTCTGACGAAAAATTATCATTCGTCTTACAAGAACTGATAAAAAAATCCAAATAGTTCCATCAACCTCGCTGATAACTACGAAAACACGTCCGTGTCTGCTTTGCAAACTCACTTGGTCCACCATACGACAAAAAAAAATACCGACCATACTTCTCTTCCCACGATCTCCAGCCAATCAGGACCGTCCGCGCATCTTGGACTTTACGAGCGCAGCTCAGCGCGCACGCGTATAGTTCCCTTCAAGGCTCTTTGATTAAGATCCGCGGGTTAATAAATGAAGCTCGACGTTTGTTTAGCGGCCATTAAAACGCTAAGTGGCTCACTCGGGGCAATGTATATGTATAGAGAGAAGCAAGATTTCACTTCACCCCTTTATCACCGGTCGATGATTATCTTTATACGCAGTTGTTTGAGATTCTTATCGGATTCAATTGTCGCGCGCGCGCGAGCGAGCGTCTTGATATGCGATTCGTCCAATGTCGTCGAGGTGCAGGCGTATGGGTAATGAAAAGATTCGCTCGGGAGACGGATTGCCTTGGCGTTCGCGTTGATGCGCATCGTGACATTTTGAAGGAAAGTCTTGCAAATGATTGGTTTAGGTCGGAAGAGAGACTGTTTAATGGGTGCAAAATCGAACGATGTCACTTGATGTCAATATCTGAATGCAAGGATTGGAAAATTCCTTCGTTTCTAATAGTAGGTTACGTTATGTAGTGGCTGGTATTAATAACTATAATTTATAACGTTGCCTGCAGTGTGTGCGACTTTAATCGAATTCATGACAAATCGTCCATTCGTTTTGCTCTTTTTTTTTTCCTCCTTTCGCCGTTTCACGAGTCACGGTTTCGCATAATTGTGATTAAAATTTTTATAACGATCACAAAAAGCGCCTTATGCATGCAAATAATGTGGCTCGATCGCGCTCGCGTCTGTAGTTAATATTTTATTTATTTGGCTTTTTCGAGGTTATATCAATAATATGCATTCAGCCTGTATGGAATCTTTATTGATCAAGTGCTCATTGCCATATTGATTTTACGCTCGCTATCAGGCAAACATCTGTTTATATACACCAAGTGGAATTATCAGTATTTGCAGGAGTTGTTATTTTTATTCAATGATATAGAAACACTGGAAAAGAATTACAGTCATTTTTTCTTTTCATCTTGGAAAAATGTAAAAGAAATAATTATTTCAAATAATATGGAAAGTAGGTAAGCTAGGAGAGTTCTGCCTCCCCCCACCACTCGGCCATCGGCCGCCCTGTGCAGCGCTCTGATAGGTTGAAAGGGGGGAGGTGAGGCTCCGCCAACTTTCGAGAAGCTTCCATATGTAATGACGTCATCGAATAAAATTTATCCGTATTTTATTGTCACATTTTTGCATGACGGTCAAATATTTATTTACGAGCGACCCGGGCGGCGGGCGGCGGGCGGCGGCGGCGGCGCGGGCGGCGGGCGGCGCGCGCGCGGGGACTAGCATCTTACCGCGTTGACAAGCTGGACGACCGCGGGGATGAGCTGATTCGCGCGGAGATGAGCGTATCATCGCGGTGGTCAGCTGATTTCCGCGGTCATTAGCATATACCGACCCGCGTGTAAGTATATTTACCGCGTTGATGAGCGGACTTTCGCGGGCATTAGCCTACCGTCGCTGGTAAGATATTTACCGCGCGTTTATTTTTTTCGACGTGACCTGCAGGTTTGATGTGGCTCTAAATCAGTAAATGTATTTCGGCTATAGCATGCTATCGCATCTCTTCGTTGTTCCGATATTCGTAGTTGCCTTATCGCTATTAATTCTAAGAACTCCAGAGTATTTCAATTGTGTTCTCATGGCAATCGTTTCCTGACAACGACTCACAAAACTTAATAGTATTTCATGTAATTTTACCCGCTAAATCAAAATACTGTTTTGGTTAACTGAATATACAAACGATAAGAGTGGCGGCGTCGATGGAAACCCTAGATATAATAATTATTGAAGTGACTCATACAAAGGAGGCAAGACGAAGAGTATTTCACTCTTGCCAGTAACCCCGACACGGGCGACGTTATCGCATGCTGTGCAGGTTGAAACGTGCCTTCTCGTGCGAGTATTTTCCGGGCATTAGTCTATCGTCGCTGGTAAGATATTTACAATGGCCTCATTGTTTTCAAAAAAGCTACTGAGAAAGAGAGAGAGAGCGCGAGAGAGAGGGCGAGAGAGATGGAGAGAGAGAGTTTTCGAGGTGGGTGGCCTGCATCTATGATGTGACTTTAACTCAGTAAGTATATTTCAGCTGGCCCGACACAACAGAATGTATAGTTTTATCTCGAGTGTGCTTCATGCGTCAATAAGGTCGTATTTTTTACGACACTGACCCTTGCACGTGTGTGCGTATGCACGTTTGACGAAGCGTTGTTCCTTTTTCACATCTGGAGTACGTGTATAGTGCCGCTAGTCTTTTCGATGCTCACACTTTTTTATAAGATGTGTATTTTGAATCTCAATAATGTTTCGAAGCCGGCAACCCCTACACGGGCGACGTCATCGCATGCTGTGCAGGTTGAAACGTGCATCCCGGTACGAGTATTTTTCGGGTATTAGTCTATCGTCGCTGGTAAGATATTTACAATGGCCCCACTGTTTTCAAACAAGCTACTGAGAAAGAGAGAGAGAGCGAGAGAGTAAGAGAGCGAGAGAGAGTGAGAGAGCGAGAGAGAGTGAGAGAGCGAGAGAGAGAGTGAGAGAGCGAGAGAGAGCTAGTAAGAGAGAGAGAGAGAGACAGAGAGAGAGAGAGAGAGAGAGAGAGAGAGAGAGAGAGAGAGAGAGAGAGAGAGAGAGAGAGAGAGAGAGAGAGAGAGAGAGAGAGAGAGAGAGAGAGAGAGTTTTCGAGGTGGCCTGCATGTATGGCGTCACTCTAACTCAGTAAGTATATTTCGACTATAGCATGCTGAACTATAAACTCGGCTGGCCCGATACACATGATGTATAGTTTTTATCTCGAGGGTGCTTCATGCATCAATAGGGTCGTATTTTTTTTTATGATGCTCACCCATGCACGTACGTACGTGTGAACGTTTGACGAAGCGTTGTTCCTTTTTTTTTTTCATAAGATTTGTATTTTGAATCTCAGTAATGTTTCGAAGAAAATGTGCTCGCGGGGTAGACGCTGACGTAAACTCCGACGAGAAGCTACACGGGCGACGTCATCGCATGCTGTGCTCAAAAAGGTATCAGATTTCAACCGTTTCTTGTCAACGGCTCCCAAAACTTAATAGTATTTCACGGAATTTTCCGCGGTAAATCGAAACACTGTTTTGGTTAACTGCATATACAAACGATAAGAGTGAGGGCGCTGATGTAGCAAACCCTCGAAATAATAGGCCCATACAAGGAGGCAGGACGGAGAGCATTTCAGTGTTGCTCGGAGACGAGAGCAGAACAGTCATGTTTCGAATTAATACCCGAATTAATACCATATATACTTGCCACAGCCAAATATCAGAATATACACAGCATTTTTATTAGTTTATTCTCGTTAAATTTGCTATCTCGAAAGGACATAAGATTACAATAAATTCTTAAAATTTTTAATTCGACGAGGGATCTGGAATTCTTCCATTGTGCAACGAAATTTTAAGTGATCACTATGTCAGCGTTTGACTGTAAAAAACTTGTGAATATTATGCTAGAAGCATATGGGCTTTTAGCCTATAAAAAAGTAAATCCTGAAGCAATTATGAAGTGGATTAAACTAGGCGGCCAGAATCTAAGAAACTTGAGGAGGCTTTCGCTTAAAAATGGAAACACTGTTGCAGAAAAACAAAGTTTTATATCTACAATTGGATTACTTAAAGGCATTCAAGGTAGATTCAAGCGTTTATTAAAGAGTGGTGCAGGATTGCGTGAAACAAGAAGTGACAGAGTAAAATGGCAAAATGTGGAGTCTGCTTTCAATGATCGTATTAAATCTGGAGCGATAACCAACTTTAAAAATTTAGATATAACTAGATTTATGAAAGATGCTCAAGCATTATTTCAATCTCAAATGAAAAATGTTTTGAAAAAGAAGAGGCTCTTAAAGTGTATACTATCTTGGCAGCTGAATACATCATAATAAAGCTGACAAAGAGATAGTAGAAATCAAGTATTTTAATACAAAGGCAGTGCCGATTTTACGAACGACGGATTTAAAACAATGGTTTACTGAGAATGTTCAACAGCGTATTGAAAAAGATATGGAAGAATTTCAGGAGAAAGATTCCGGCTGGACACTTCGACAGATTCTTAATTTATCTGTTCACATTAATAAATATAATCCGATGCGCGGAGGCTCATACATCAGTCTACCTCCGCAAATACAAAAGAAACATGCATGTATCAATGTACGGAATTTCGATGATGCATGTTTCAAGTGGGCAATACTGTCAGCTTTGCACCCTACACATAACTCTGACCGAGTATCATCATATAAAGTCTATGAGAATGAATTGAATTTTAATGGAATACAATTTCCTATGAGTCCTAAACAAATTCCGAAATTTGAAAAACAAAATAACATCTCGGTTAACGTTTATATTTTAAAAAAGTCTAGTGGAAATTTTAAAATTTTGCCGCTTCGCATAACATCATGTAAGAAGGAAACACATATCAACCTTCTTCTTCTACAAAACTATTACGTAGATGATGAGGAAAGTAAACAGGAGGAAAACTTTGAAGATGATTTATCGATATTCCACTATGTTTGGATCAAAGATTTATCGCGTTTAGTATGTACACAACTTTCAAAACGTAATGGTAGAAAATATTTTTGTGATCGATGTCTACATTATTTCAGAAATGATTCTAAATTGAACTTACATGAACAAGATTGTATGCAACTCAACAAGTACAAAGTAACTTTGCCTACACCAAGAGACAAAATTTTACAGTTTAAAAATTTTAATTATAAAGAAAAAGTTCCATTCGCCATATACGCAGATTTCGAGTGCCTTCTAAAAGCTGTGCAAATTGGAAATGCTTATCAAGAACATGAAGCATTTAGTATTGGATATTATTTAAAGTGCAGTTATGATGACTCCCTATCTCACTACAGTAGCTACAGAGGAAAAGATCCTGCTAAATGGTTTGCAGAGCAGCTGCAAAGTCTGGTAGAAAAAAAATTTGAGACTATCTTCAAGTTCATAGTACCAATGGAAACATTAAATTTAAAACAAGAACAAGCATTTCGAAATACAACATTATGCCACATTTGCGATAAACCTTTAGCAGAGAAGCGTGTACGAGATCATTGTCATCTGACTGGAAGGTAAAGTTAAAAGAAAATTAAATATGCTTCAAGCAGAAATTTTACATATTTTTCTTATGTTTTAGATATCGAGGTGCTGCTCACGAAGATTGCAATTTCAATTATAAAGATTCACATAGTATTCCAGTGGTATTTCATAATTTAACCGGCTATGACTCACATTTTCTCATAAAGGATATTGCCAATAGCTTTCCTGGACGAGTAGATCTTTTACCAGTGAATAAAGAACGCTTCATTTCGTTTACTAAACACATTGATGGTAGTGACATCAACTTTAGATTTATCGATTCCTACCGATTCATGGCATCATCGCTGGATAAACTATCATCATACCTCGAGGAACTTAGAATTTTGCGGCAAGAGTTCTCACGAGATGAACTATTAACTGAAGAGAAATTTCAATTACTCAAACGAAAAGGAGTCTTTCCATATGATTATTTAGACTCTGAGGAAAAACTTGAAGTTTCAAAGCTACCATCGAAAGATGAATTCTACAGTAAACTAAATAGCTGCCACATATCAAATGAGGATTATGAACATGCAAAAAAAGTTTGGACAGCATTTAATATATCAAATTTGGGCGAATATTCAGACTTGTACTTAAAAACAGATGTTCTACTTT